>CM019702.1:1516187-2849312 GCA_009760885.1 Achatina immaculata | reverse complement strand
CACCTTTTTTTCTAGATGAAGAAATCAATATACAAATAGGAAAGACAGCAACCACATTTGACAAACTAAGAAAGAGGCATGGAACAATCTGTGCATTTAGCACACTTTTATTTGAGTCTGATATATAAATAATATATGCTAGGCATTTGAAAAGAGAAATTGTGCTGAGTATGATCATACATGCTTTCTTAGTAGCTAAAAAAACTCCCTAATAGATATTTCAGTTTTGGAAAGTCTGCAGTTCTCACTAACACCAGTCTCAGAAATGTAATTTGTTGAAACTCACTTTATAAGAGAAACAGTTAATTTACTTGTAAGTTCAGCCTCGCTGAAGTTGCTTACATATACGAGTAGGTCTTCATCTTAATCTGCTGAAAGCTTACTTCCAATTATTATCATTTGCATTAATTAAATTGCTGTCATAAGGAAAATTACTTGTTGAGAGTCCAAAATATGTATGATTTTTATTTATTCAGCTAAATTGTTTCAGGTCTGGCATTATTTATTTATTCCAGTGGTGATGCTGAAGTAATTTGTTGAAATATGAGTTTTTGTTCAGAATAAGACATATTTAAATTTGTTGTTATATGTTACACTAAACAGCACTAAACAATGCATCTCCTTTTTATTCAATTTTTAGTGTTTTTTTACAGTCAGTTCAAATCATGGTCTCTTCCCATGCCACAGATCAAGATATTTTTTTCTGTCATCCTCTCTTTAGTTTTCTAGTGATCACCAGGTTATCTAACTTGTCTTTTAATGATATATTGTAATGCAGAGGATAACTGTATTTGTTATCGATTATTTTGTGTTCATAGTAAAGAGGGGTTGAAGGATTCATTTATTCACTTTCTCTTCATAGCCAGCCAACTGGAGACAATGAAGTCTGAATTCTCTGATGAGCAGCAGAGTTTGCAGAAAGCAATTTCAAATGAAACAGAGTGGATGAACCAGTTTAAACAGGCATTGTCCAAGTGTGATGATATCACAGGCAGTTCTGATGATCTTATTAGAAGATACAGAACTTGCAAGGTACAAATTTTGATCTTATATTGTCCTGTTATTGCAATATATAATTCCAACTAAATTTACATTCTGTTCAAGGTTTCATGATCTATGAATAAGAGAGTACAGCTAGAAATGGAGGCCATGGAGATGTGGTTTATAAGAAGGATGTTGAAGGTACCATGGACCACCAAGAAAACCAATGAAGAAGTCTTAAGAGAGGCTGGAGTTAAAAAAGCAAATTATAGCAAAGATCAGAGGCAGACAAGCGAGATTTATAGGACATTTCCCGAGAAGAGGAAAATTGGAACACACTGTGGCAACTGGAAAAATTGAAGGAAGAAGAGACAGAGGAAGACAGAGAGAGAAGTTCCTGGATGGGTTGTCAGTGTGGCTAGGAAGAAAGTCACCGGCGTATCTCATAATAAAGTCTAAAGACAGGGAATTGTGGAGAGAAATGATCGCCTACGCCGCGCAGCATGGCACTTGAATTGAATTGAAGGTTTCATGTGCCTGAAATTTTTTTTTTCAGAAATTCTTTTTGTTTTAGCCAAGTTTCAGGTGTTTTACTACTTTCATCTATTTTATTAATTTGTGACAGAGTACATGAGTTAGGTTAGTTTATTGTTTTAATTTTTGAAGTTTAGATCTATGAACATTCTTGATTGCATCTTGATGGTAAGAGAATGAGATTTTTGTTTTATGTGTTCTGGTGGAAAAACAGTCTTTTTTTTTATTCAGGAATAACATTCCAAATGAGAATAAAAAGCTTAGTATCTAATAAGAGTTGCATATGTATTTCAAAGCAGTCTTGAAATATAGATTTGTTAGCACTATCCCTGAGCTGGAAAGATAGTCAAACTGCCGATGTTCTAGAGCAAATTCTTAAAATATAGATTTGTTAGCACTACCCCTGAGCAGAAGAGAGAATCAGTCAGTCATTCAGAGAATTTAGATGTTTCTGCATTATTTCTTTGACTCACTTATTTGTTAATCTTTTGGGAGATGCATGATACACTGATATGTCAACTATGATGGTCAAAGTAGCTGATATAGGCTCTATGTTAGCTGTTTTTGAAATCAGAGCAATGAGTTCATAGTTTCTTCACATGACTGGTTGGCATGTGATAGTTTGTATAAATTTTAAAAATCTATTTTTACCAGTTGAACATGTAAAAAGATATCCATTTGATTTCCACTTATTGACCCTGTTTTGGCTGCTTCTGGTTCCAGCATGGTGAAAGGGCGAATGTGACCATTGATGACTGTGTCTTTGTTTGCCTTTGTCTATGCACCAGTTTCGTTGTGGTGTGGGTTGTGACTTCAGTTTGAACCCCTAGCTCGGGGTGTCATTGTGAGCTGTGACTTTCAGTGGTGCATGGATTTCCCCGCCAGTGGTCAGTTATTGACTGATGCATTCCGCTGTGTTCTTTGGAAGGTTGACACCATATAGATACTTAAGAGTTGGCTGTGAGTGCCTCCCTGCTGAGGACATTTGCAGAGATCTTTGCATTCATTGTGCATGGATCACTTTTTGTCATTGTGCATGAAAATGACATGGGACGGTTCTTGTGCATTCCAGGACATGTCACTGGCACAGTTATGGGATATTCTCATTTGCTGTGATAATGAAACCATACTGATTGTGAACCTGGCTGCAGTGGTACTATGAATTTTATTACTTAGCCATTTAAGGCCATCACACAAATATTAAAATGGGTGGTGACACAAAAAAACACTGCATCACCATCATTACCAACTCTCAAAATCTGTTAAGGAAAGTGGAACAGAAAACCATTAGAAGTGAATGGCAAGAAGTAATTAATAAATCCCACATAAAAAAAAAATCACATGGATATACTGTCCAGTCCATGTTGGAGTTGATGGAAACAACAAAGCCAACCAGCTAACAGCAAGGGTCAAAACAGAGGGCCTCATTAAAATGGACAAATCGGACCTATACAAATCCACCAAGCAACACCTCGATGAACAAATGCTAAGCAACTTTCTTCAAAGTATCTATCACATACAACTCATTGCATTACATGTAGCCAAGGGCAGTGGTTGCAAATCCCAACTAAATGTTAGTTCACAAGCAGCACACAGCCAACACAACATTGGAGTCTTCTCCCTAAAAACGCTGAAGGAATTCCTGATGTCAAAGGCTGAACACATATGGCCATGCCCCAGGTGTAATGAAGCTGCTTCCCAAGACCAGCAACAGAGCTTGGCCCCTTTTTAACAGTTACAGTCACAGTTACAGGATAAAGATATGCAAAACTGAAAGCTACATAAACTAGAGCTAAACCAGATCACCAGTGAAATGCTTTTGAGGTTTTCAGGTCTTTTATGTGACCAAGTTTGTTGTTTATGCACTTGTTAAAGTTATAGAAGTTATGTCTTAAAATAAGTAACATTGGATGCATACTAGTTCATGAGTCTGGCATTTTAATCTGTATTGCATCACAGCAATTCAGCTGTTATGAGTAATATTAATGAATTCAGTCATGTTCATACACACAGATCCAACAACCATGGCAATAATAATATTTGTAACAGAGGAGACAAAATTCAGAGTCAGTTTCTTCTTGCAGATTGTTTATGCCTGTAGGAGTGAGTCTTTTGTGTTCTTTTCAGTGTGTTGAATATTTTAGCCCATAGGTTATCCTGTAACATGGTCCTGGTGTTTAAAGTTCATTCATTCATTTGCATATGCCTTGTGGAACTTTGCCTCCCAAACAGCACTCTGTCTGCTCCTCTCCACAGATTCTTTAGTTTTACTTTCTGAAGAGCAATAGATGTCCTCCTTTTAATTTCCCTCATTGTATCATTTCTGTACTTTGTTTTATCAGTTCTAGTGTGCCTGCTGTAATCCATCCATTCTTGTGTGTTTTCTTTACTGGAACCGTGTCTTTAGCTGTTGTTATTAAGATATCTTTGGCCTGCATAGCCAATTCATCTGGTGTCATCTCCTCCTGTACAACCATCAGGATTTTGAAACTGTTCTTCACTTCTATACCGTATTGTTCTGGTATTTTTGTAAGATCAAAGCGGAGTGGTCTTGATCACGTAACTATCTTTTTTATCTTTATCTTCATGTCTGCTATTAATAACTCATGGTCCGTGTCACAATCAGCACCTAGTAAAGTTTTTGCTGATGTTATACTTGACCTCCGTCTTCTTTGCACTAAAATGTAATCTATTTGATTCTTAAAAAAGAATGTTTTAAGTTAGAAGTAGAAAATGTGTACAACAATGTATGTGGCTTCATAATAATTATTTGGAAGGACAGCAGGTAATACATTGATTATTAAAATGTTTAAACATTTGGAAAAATGTTAATATCTTTCTCTGCAGGACTTGCAGCAGGAACTTGCTGAGCATCAACTTCAGACCTCTTCTGCTCTGAACAAGGCAATTTCTTTGCAAAAGAAGTACCCATCCTCTGAAACATCCAATCTTTCCAGAGATGGTGTTGATGTGATTAAGAAGCTTGAGTCCTTAACAGTGAGGGCAAATCGAATTGAAGATGCTCACTTAACACAGCTTGAACAGCACTGCACTGAAGCTCAACAACAGGTGCAGAGATGGCTGAATAGTGTCAAGGAAAAAGTGGCTTGGTGTGGAGATACTGCTGGTGACAGATATAGTGTTGAAGCAAAGCTGGCAACAGTCAAGGTAGTAACATTTGCTGCTGATACACATTCCTCCTTTACTTTCTGCATTACTATTTTCTTTAAAAGGGGTCATTTTCTTGTTTTTAACATTAGTAGGGGCCATTGAACATCAGCTTAGAATGAATGTGATCTGCTAAAAGTGGGATGTATGTATTTATTTGCGGTAGCCAGTTCCTCCTTTCCTGGTTTTATATTTCTGGTGTCATTAAAATTTACATACTAAGTTAAAAAAGAAAACAAAAACTGAAAAAAAAATAACCCTGTCGTATACTTTTAGATGAGATTCTGATGAAATAGCTGTTACCATTACTACCAAATGAGTAGAAGTTTTCAGAACATTTATATGGCAGTGAAATTAAGTCAGAATATTTCACAAGTCATTTTATATCTTATATCCTTCCCGTGCCGTTAAACGTCACATAGGGCTCGTAAAGTAGTTTGCCAATTTTTCCTGTCTTCGGCGAGTCTTTCAACCTCATCAAAGGATTTTATGCCTGTTAACTTGGCCTCTCTTAATAATGTCCTCTTCAGAGTTCCACTCGGTCTGCCCCTTTTTCTTCGGCCTGTTGTGTTCCACTTGATAGCTTGTTTTGGGATTCTCTGGTCATTTCTTCTCATCAAGTGACCAACATATGTCCATCTCCTTTTCCTGATCACCCATGAGACTGGTTGTTGTTCAGTCATCTGTCTTATCTCTGCATTGTTCTTGAATTCATTCCACTTGATGCCAAGTATTTTCCTTAGGCATTTGTTTTCAAAAGAGTCTAATCTCTTTTCTATTTCTTTAGTTGTTTTCCAGCTTTCGCATGCATAAATGAGGGTGGATATTACATTTGAATTGAATAGTCTTAACTTGGTTTTTGTGCTTATAACTTTTGAATTCCATATGTTCTCAAGATTCTTGAAGATTGATGCTGCTTTTGCAATTCTGATCCTAACTTCCTTTCTAGTGTCACCATCCTGGTCTATGTAGCTGCCAAGGTATGCAAATTGATTGACTTCTTCAATATCTGTCTCTTCTATGTGTATTTTTCCATTTTGATTGATGGGAATTTTCATTATTTTTGTTTTGTCCTTGTTAATTTCAAGTCCTATTTTGCTAGCCAGTGAAGACAGGCTATCTGTTTTTTCTTGCATGGAATTCACATTATTACTGATAAGAGTTATGTCATCAGCAAAATCAAGATCTTCTAGTTGGGTCCCATGTACCCAGTCAATACCTGTGTTACCTGTGCAGCATTTTTTCATTATGAAGTCTATTGTAATCCCAAAAAGTAAAGGAGACAGTATACATCCTTGTTTCACACCTGTTTCAATCTGGAACCATTCACTCATCCCTTCTTCTGTCTTGACTGCACAACCATATCCATTGTATAAGTCCTTAATGATGTTGACAATTTTAGATGGTATTCCATATAAACATAAAATTCTCCATAATGAATCTCTGTGTATGCTATCAAATGCCTTTTTGAAATCTATGAAGTTCAGTATTAATGGTTTCTGCTTTTCAATATGTTCTTCAAGTATTATTCTGAGAGTAAAGATCTGGTCGAGACAGCTTCTCCCTTTTCTAAATCCTGCTTGTTCTTCTCTCATTGCAGTATCCACTATATCTTTGAGTCTATTCAAAATGACCTTGCAAAATACTTTTGACACAACTGATATTAAGGTTACTCCTCTCCAGTTGTTACAGTCACTAAGGTTGCCCTTTTTTGGTATTTTAACAATGATTCCTTTCTTCCAATTAGAAGGGACCTTTTCTTCTTTCCAAATCTTGTTAAACATTCTCTGTAGTTGTCTCATGTTGTCACTATTGATAGCTTTTAGCATCTCAGCTGTTATTTCATCTTCACCTGCAGCTTTGTTGTTAGCTGTTAAATTCACTGCTGTTTCAATTTCATGCAATTTAATTTCATCTAGGTTGACATTTAGTTGTGGGGCTGGTAAGTCAGTTTCAAGGTTTAACAATTCTTTTGGGTGTGGTCGATTGATTATTTCTTGGAAGTGTTCAGCCCATCTTTGCTTTTGGTCTTTATTTGATGTTAATAGTGTTCCAGTTTTGCTAAGGATTGGTCTTTCTTTAGATGTAATAGTACCTGTTAGCCTCTTTTGTATGTTATATAAAGTTTTGCTGTCTCCTGTTTTTGCTGCTTTTTCTGCCTCTTTCGCCATATTGTCTATGTATTCTCTTTTATCCCTTCTAGCTGAACTTTTTACTTTCTTGTCTATGTCTTTGTATTTTGCTTTTGCCAAATCTCTTTCATGATCTGCTTTTGCATTCAACATGTCTAATTTGACTGCTCGTCTTTCATGTATATACTTCCATGTTTTATCTGATATCCATGCTTTTCTATTTGGTTTTTCCAATCCAGCGCTTACTTTTGCTGCTGTGATTATGGCTGTGCTGTAAGAATTCCATAACTCATCTATACCTATCTCCTCAACTTCACTGGGTGTTTTGGAATGATTGGCAAGTTCCTGATTGAAATTAATGTTAGTATTTTCTTCTTGTAGGCTGTGGCTGTTTATCTTTCTGTGTACTGATTTCTTGTGTTGACTTTTCAATTTTAGTTTTATTTTCCCTATGCACATGTTGTGATCACTGTTGACATCTGCACCCCTATAAGCCCTTACATCCATGAGAGATGTTCTGTATTGCTTTCTAATACAAAAATGGTCTATCTGGTTTCTAGTTCTATCATCTGGAGATATCCATGTTGTTTTATGTATCTCTTTGTGTGGGAATATTGTGCCTCCAATGACCATGCCCTCAGTTAGACATACTTCAATTAATCTTTCTCCATTCTGATTAACCATGTCAATTCCTTCTTTCCCCATCACTTTTTCAACATTGGTATTATCCTTCCCTACCTTAGCGTTGAAGTCCCCCATAGCAATTAAGATGTCGTGTTTAGGGACTTTGTTGATGATTTGTTGTAGTTGGTGATAGAAGTCATCTTTAACATCATCATCTGCATCATTCGTGGGTGCATAACACTGTATTATTGTCATTCTTCCGTGTCATAGGTTGTATCGTGCTCTTATTATACGACTGTTCGCCGGTTCCCATTCTACAAGGCTCTTTGCAGCTACATTTGACATAATAATGCCCACTCCTTCTCGGAATTTACCGTCATTTCTGCCTGAATGTATAATTAACTTACCGTTTTCCGCCAATCTTTTACCTGCTTCTGGCCATCGCATTTCGCTGATGCCCAGTATGTCTAGATGGTATCTCTCCATTTCTCTGATGACCTGAGTAGTTTTTGTTGGTGCTGCCATCGTTCTCACATTCCAGAATCCAACCCTTGTCACATGTTTGGGGCCGACGAATGAGCTCTTCGGAGTTGGCATCCCTGATGCTCGGTTGGTTTCTCTGCGAGTTTCCATAACGATATCTTTTTTTCCCATCTGGAGTTGCCTCTAGATAGGTCCCAGGATAAGGTTGTTAGCCTTATGCCCAACTCTCGGTACATGATATGTAACAGATCAAGCGGAATTCCGCTGATTTCTGCATGCCGGCGAGAGCGTTTTAAAAACGACCGCCATCTTGCATGTCACGCCTCAAAAATGTAAATATAGTACAAATTGAATGATTTATTCATAGATGTTTTCACATTCTGATATGTAAATGTCCTTACTCTTCACATAGATATGAGTTTTACATTAACTCATGCATGATTAGCTGCTTTTATGTTATGAAAGTATATTTGTCATAATAAAAGTGAAGAGCAGTGGAAGTCGTCATTTTAGACAAATTCCTCTATTAGTTTTATTATTTTTTGTACATCTTCAATGTGACAAGGACTTAGAAAGCAGCCTCCAGGAAGGTGAACTGAAAAGAAAGGAAGCCATCAGACAACTGGATATCAGTAAACAAGTCTTTTCTAAATCCAGAAAAGAAGAATTTGAAGACGCCCAGAAGACCCTAGAGAGTGAGTGGCAAAGTCTGGTCAAGTCAGTTAAGCAAATGCGGTAAGATTATATTTGTTTAAGATCTTGAAAATGCCCTGAGGATTTGTGTTGAATATAAATATTGCACCATGATTTAAATTACAGGAGATAAAACCATTTTGTTTCAGATTTAACAAAGAATAAAGTCTTACTCATCTTACATCTTATATCCTTCCTGTGCTGTTAAACATCACATAAGGCTCGCATGGTGGTTCACCAAGTTTTCCTATTTTCAGAGAGCTTTTCAGCTTCATCAAAGGATTTTATGCCTGCTAATTTGGCCTCTCTTAACAGTGTCCTCTTTAGAGTGTCATGTGATTGACCTCTTTTTCTTTGGCCTGTGTGTTCCACATGGTAGCTTGTTTTGGGATAAAGTCTTATTCATTCATTCATTCATTTGCATGTCCCTTGCAGAACTTTGCCTCCCTAACAGCACTCTTGTAGGCCTCTTGGTTGTAATATGGCCTGCTGCTGATGCATTCATTTGATGTCTTGCAGCCATCTTTGCCTTGGTCTTCCTCTCTTTCTTTTTCCCATTATGTACCCTTCCAAGATGGTCTTCTCTAGATTATCATGACGTTTAATGTGTCCAAAATATTTAAATTTTCTCTCTTTAATCCTCTTTACTAGCCAGCCTTCTTCAATATTAAGTTCTTGTTGTATGGATATATTTGTTCTTTTTTGTGTCAATTATATTTGAAGAACTCTTCTGTAGCATTTACATTCAAAGGCATTTATGTGTTTCTCAGCTGTTTTGTTAAGTGTCCAGGTCTCACAGGCATATGTTGTGGTGGGAAAGATGCATGCCCTTAAAAATCTTATTTTTGTAGATAAAGTCTTATTAGTTCACTTAAAATTTTGTGTTCATTTTTTTTTTAAAGATTCTTGATGCATATTCTTGATGTTGAAATATTCTGTATAAAAATAGATGCTGGGTATTTTTTTTAGTATTCTTTTATCATGTTTTGCCAAAGCTTTGTATATCAAAAGTAAAAAGTTGGGGTGAAATTTTACTCAAAGGGAACTGGAAATGCAAGGGCTATCTCCTGGATCTTTTTGTATGTTTCAAGGAATCCATAATCTTGATTTAGAAGAAAATAATACCTTTTTTTAAAATTTTTATTTAAGTGAAATTTTACATTTCATTTTTAGTGAGTGTAGAGACTGAAGTAGTTTATGACCACTAGACTTCAAAAATGTTTGTTTGCTTTGATTAGTATCAGTTTATAAAATTACTCCTGCTATGAAAATTAGACTGAAACACATTTGGTTTGGTGGAAGTACCTTTTTCATGCAGTAATTCAACACAACTGACTTTGCCTGCTCTGTATCTGGTTATAAATAAAAATAACATTTGTTCAGCCACCAAGGGCAATTGTTAACTGATATTTGATCTCATAATATCAAGTTAAAGTCAGTTTTGTTAGACATTAATGAGTTTAAAAATTGAATAATGATTTGAAATTTTTGCCAATGAATAGAACCAAACTGGAGAGCTCCATGGAACAGTGGCAACTGTATGACCAACATTATGGGAACTTGTCTGAGTGGTTGAAAAATACAGAGGCCAAGATGAGGTCTGAAGCTGCACTACAGCAAGATCTGCCTGGAAAAAAGAATCAGTTGGCAGCTTTCAAAGTAAGTTTGAGGTGTTTAACAGATTTGTCTTTTTTTTTTTCTTTTTTAAACCTATAATAGAGTGATATATGTAAAGAAAACAGACATAGCTTTTTTCTTTTATTAATATGATGTAGTTCAGCACTTAGCTCTGTAATTTAGATTATTCAGAATGACTCAATTAAAGAAAATAAAATATGCACACAAATATATAGCAAATATTTCAAAAGATGGATAAATTTGCAAATCTTATCTTCACATAGATGAAACAGATATGTATGGTTTGTATATATGTTTTTAATTTAAGTGTAAATAAATTATTTCATTCATTTTCAAATGATAATAAGGATTAATGCAGTGAAATTTAACTGTTCAAACTGAAACCAGCATTGATTTCCTTGTAGCTGCAATCCAAGATTTTTAAAAAAAATTGCAGCACCAAAAAATAGTGATTTGTTTTTTGGTTTTTTTTTTGTTAAAGGTTTCATTTATGAAACCACCTTTTTAACTCTTTGTATACTGGGTTTTTTTTTTCTCAAAAGGGGGGTGGGGTGGTGGTGGTAAATTTCACAATGTGGAATGGGATGATTGTCACATTTAAAAGAATGACAAAGGCATAGTCTGATTTGTGGTATGACATATAAATTAGTTTAAACAGGAAAAATTGTATTTTTGTTTTTCTAATAAAATTGTTAGTGTTATTTGTATACAACAGAAAAAAAAAGAGCTAAGAGCTGAGAAGAAAGAATGGAAAATGAAGAAATTGGAATAATGTTTTTTTGATTTACATCTCAAGTTAATCCACTGTAGTTGATCAAATATATCCATAATGAATAAAAATGTACACAAACACCTTTTCTTCACATATCCTCCAAAATTTACATGAAAACATACACTAATTATGCATTTACAGTAAACTAAAAAAACCAAGTGGGTAGGTAATATTTACATGAAAACAACTGGGCAAGTGGCGACTAATATTTACCAGAAAACAGGCCTTTTTTTTTTTTAATTTGAAGCATTCTATTTACAACATTTAATTTTTTAAATTACACAGTATCCAGCATTACTTACTCTAATATTACAGCTAGTACTAGCAGAAAGCTGAGAAGTAGTATCACCAGCTACCCTTCAAGCACGGTTTGCTGCTGAACCAAAAAAAAACATCATTCTCATCCTTTGAATCAACCACGTGGGTCCGAAAATTCAAAATCACTAATATTGCATACTTTTCACCACAGTCTAGACACTTTTGAATTAAATTTTGAGGTTGTAATGCAGAAATATGCTGTTCTAGACGAATATAAACTACCACTGAAAGCCATATTTGTTGATAAACAAAAACCTAGAGACTATAAACTTTTAAAAAAAAAAAAAAGAGTTAAATTAATACACAACGGTTCTGATGTCAAGCTGAAACACACACCTCGTGTCGAGAAATGTATTCTGGAAGGAAGTGGAACTGCTGGTTTTAGGTATACTTTGCTTATCTTCAAAATTAGATAGCTACAAATTACCATCGCACTGTGCAGAACATAGCATTCGGACGGCTCCATAATCCATGCACGGCATGTCACAAAGCATACAAAGAGTTAATCTGTTGTAAGTTCTCGATTTAACTAAAATAAGACTTCTGATGTTTATGATAGTACAAGAAACAACAAAACTGCAGCTGGTCATCATGATGAAATGAACGTCAATAATATATCATCATATTTGATGATAATGTAGAGCAGTGGTTCTAAAACTGTGGTCTGTTGACTTGTGAGAATCTGTAAAGGTTCAGGTGGGGGGGGGGGCCTGTGGAGCCAGTTGAGATGTGTGATTATTTCCAATTAGTATGAAGCTGTGAGACTGAGGTGGTATCATTGACTGCAGGGTTCCATGTCATGAAAAAGTTTGGATGTGATACTTGGAACATTCAAATTTTTGGAAGTAAAAGATGAGATGAGGATTATTTTGAGTGTTTGACACAAGCAAAGATCAGAATAATATGTATGCTCAAGATTACAGTAATTTTTGTGAAAATGATTGGAAAATTGCAGTCAGTGAAGAGGAGATTAATGCAGCGTTTTCTAGCCTTGATTTAGGAAGTTGACTTGAAAATTATATCATGTTACTGATTTAAACTGATAAGAGCCATTTTTTACGTAAGCACTGGTATAGGCTGCAGTATCTTTGAGCCCTAATATAGTGATGAACTGTAAAATGCCCCTAAAATTAGTTGTGGCTAACATTTTTTTAATGAAGAAATTGCTGTTGAACTTCTTCAAGAATTTGACATGTCAGTGATATAGATAAGACAATACATATCTGTTGACAGAAAGGTATATAGGATATAGGATATATAGAAAGTATAGGATTATGTTGGGATATTAACAGTAGGTATTGCACAGTGATGAGTTATCTACCAAGTGATTACTTTTTAGGTGTTGATTTTATGAAGAATGCCTGGTGGAATATAACTTACATCTAACCATATATGAGATATAAATTATAACACTTTAAAAGTGATTCCTGAAATTTTTGAATAAATTGTCAGATACTGATAATGAGGTTAGTGATATTATCATTTAAGAGACCATTTGACAAACAACATAAATTTTGTTTCAAATAAAGTCTGTCATTTATCATGCTTAAATAAATTGCTTTCGAGATAAAGTATATTTCATTTTTTTTTTATTACATAACATGAGCATTATCAAGTATATTTATTTGTTGATTGTCTTTGTATAACATGACAAAATGAAAAAAAAAGATCCAGTATAATTTATGGTTGATTATTATGTTTGTGTTTGTTTGATGTGAGTTAGGAGATATTATAATTTTATAATACATATATTTCAGATCTTATATCTTATATCCTTCCCATGCCATTAAACGTCACATAGGGCTCGCAAGGTAGTTTGCCAATTTTTCCTGTTTTCGGCGAGTCTCTCAACCTCATCAAGGGATTTTATGCCTGTTAATTTGACCTTTCTTAACAATGTCCTCTTCAGAGTTTACGCGGTCTGCCTCTTTTTCTTTGGCCTGTTGTGTTCTACCTTATAGCTTGTTTTGGGATTCTCTGACTGTTTCTTCTCATCACGTGACCAACATATGTCCATCTCCTTTTCCTAATCACCCATGAGACTGGTTGTTGTTCAGTCATCTGTCTTATCTCTGCATTGTTCTTGAATTCGTTCCACTTGACGTTGAGTATTTTCCTTAGGCATTTGTTTTCAGAAGAGTCTAATTTCTTGTCTAATTCTTTAGTTGTTTTCCAGCTTTCGCGTGCATAAATGAGGATGGATATTACATTTGAATTGAATAGTCTTAACTTGGTTTTTGTGCTTATAACTTTTGAATTTCATATGTTCTCAAGATTCTTGAAGATCAATGCAGCTTTTGCAATTCTAACTTCCTTTCTAGTGTCACCATCCTGGTCTATGTAGCTGCCAAGGTATGCAAATTGACTGACTTCTTCAATATCTGTCCCTTCTATGTGTATGCGTATATGGATCCAATTTTACACACTTCAGAATATAGATAAACATATTTTAAAAATAACTTGTTAGAAAACCATGTGGTATAAGTACATAATTTAAAAATGACCTGTTATGACACAAATGGTGTTGTCTTCACACTTAAAGGCATAGTTATGTTTGTTTCAATAATGTTGAATTTAGTTTAATTTATTTAGGACATCCACACAGTTTTGTATTACAAGACTATTTTATAGATGGTTGCATCATTTCATATTTCATTCATTAGTGCGAGTGTTAGTATGAATTTTTTTTGTTGGCGTATAAACAGTTTTTTTGTTCTTTCTTTTTTTTATGTGGGGAGTGACACTCTCATACCAGTAATCTCACTCCTTTTGCTTTTTCTTATTATTTATGCTTATTAGTCAAACTCTGAAGGTGTTGCAAAGCTTTTTCTTTGGGAAGGAGATATTTTCAGTTCTTTATTCCTCTGAAAATATTGCTTTACTCTTCTGTTACTCTAGATGTTTCTTGTCCACAGAAGAAAAAATATTCAGTTTTAATTTGTTTTATGCCATTTATTTCTGTTATTATATCATTGCAATGAAAGAAAAAATTGGTGTTAAATAATTTCCAATTTGCTGATATCAAGGATCTGTTTGAGTCACTTCAATCGCAACGTGCAGACTTTGAAAAAATGAGAGATGCAGCCCTTCAGATCGGTCACATTACTGGTGATGACAGAACAGTTTCATATGCTGATCACTTAATTAACAGATATCAGACTCTAACTTCTGCTGTTCAGGTGAGCTGATTTACGTAAGCATACATATCCTTAAATATTTTGTGTTAGAGACTGATCTTCATTTTGAGGAAATAAAGCCAGTATTTATTTGAGAGTGTGTGTGTTTTTGCTCCAGCTTGATTCTTTTAATTCTTGACTTTTAATACAGAAGAAGAAAAATTGTGATTGATGTGTTTGTCTTGTCATTAGATTGATGTATTTGTCTTGTCATTAGCTTGATGTGTTTGTCTTGTCTTTAGATTGATGTGTCTGTCTTGTCATTAGATTGATGTTTTTGTCTTGTCATTAGATTGATGTGTTTGTCTTGTCATTAGATTGATGTGTTTGTCTTGTCATGTCTCCTCCCCTATGCACATTTACTTCCTGACAGGACGCAGCAATTTGCTTCATATAAGGAGATATCTATGGTTTCCGTCATTCCATCCATTCACCTTTCTCGACAGCTTCTTCTATTTCTTTCAGTTCTTAATGTATTTTCTGTTACACTCTCTGGTGATAGTCATGTAATATTAGCAAACTATTTAACTAGTTTCTAAATGTTTTAATGCTAGTGTTACTCAGACTCTGGTCCTGATGGTGTCATTTCTGATTTTTACTCTTCTTGCTGTATTTAGTGTTCTCCACAAATACCCCATGTCTATTCTGATTTTCCTTTTATTTTCAACAGTTAATTCCCATATTTGATTGATAGCACAGAATTGGGAAGAGGACTGTTTTGTATAGTGCTCTTTTTATATCAGTTGTTATGTACAGGTGAACCTGATACATTCATCCAATGAATGGGTAGCATATGTCATACTGTATATATATTGAAGTCATAAACCAACAAGAAAAATTCCAGCTCATCTGTTTTATAAGTTCCTTAGAAGACTTAATTTAGGCCTTCATAGTCAGAATCCAGTGATGCTAATTTCTTCTATAACAGTTTCAGCTCCCATTTATGAAGCCGCAAGAGTCATTTGCACTGTAAAACAAGAGATATTTACACACAGTCCTCATTGTGCTAGCAGTACTTCATACCATGACTTTTATTTTCAATAGCTTGCTTAGTATTAAAATTCTTCCAAAATTTGATTCTTGGAAATCTGATTTAACTCTTTGTCTGCTGGGGGTGTTTCCCTCAAAAGACTGAGGGGGGTAAATTTCACAATGTGAAATGGGATGGTTGTCACATTTAAAAGAATGACAAAGGCATAATCTGATTTATAGTATCAAATATTATATGTTAACTTGAAGAAGAAAAAATGTATTTTGTTTTTCTAATAAAATTTTTTACATTTTGTTAGTATACAACAAAAAAAAGAGCTAAAAACTGAGAAGAAAGAATGGAAAATGAAGGAATAAAATAAATTTTTTGTCACTTACCCATCAAGTTAATCCACTGTAGTTGGTCATATAATTCCATAATGAATAAAAATGTACACAAACACCTTTTCTTCACTTATCTTCCAAAATTTACATGAAAATATACACCAGTTATGCATTCACAGCAAACTAAAAACACCAAGGGGGTAGGTAATAATTACATGAAAACAAGTGGGCGGTCGTTGACTAATATTTACCAGAAAATAGGGCATTGTGGTTTTTTTTTTTAATTTGAAGCATTCTACAACATTTAATTTGTTAAATTACACAATCTTTAGCATTATTTATTGTGATATTACAGCTAGTACTAGCAAAAAGCTGAGAAGTAGTATCACCAGCAACCCTTCTAGCACATTTTGCTGCTGGACCAAAAAAAAAAAAATCCTAATCCTTTGAATCAGCGCCACATGGGTCCGAAAATTCACAATCTCTACAACTGCATTCTCTACACCACAATCTAGACATTTTAAAATTAAATTCTGAACTTGTAATGCAGAAATACGCTGCTCTGGATGAAAGAAACTAGCACTGGAAGCCATATTTGTTGATAAACAAAAGCCTAGTGACAATAAACTTTGAAAAACTCGCGTTAAATTAACACAGAATTGCTCTGTTTTCATCTCAACCACGTGCCTTATGCGGACAAATGAAGACCGGAAGGAAGTCAATTGCTGGTTTTAAGATACTTTGATTATTTTCAAAATTAGAGAGCTGCAAACCATCGCACTGCGCGAAGATTGGTAATACTGAACAGGGATACAACCACGCAGGACGCGTCACAAAGCAGAGAAAGAGTTAAAGAAAATTACACCTTTATTAGTCAGTCTTTTTCTTCATATTTTTAAAATTTTTTGTTTAATAAATGACTACGCTATATTAACTAAAACTTGCATTGATTAAAAATATATATATCAAGGTTTCTCTATGGTTGTTTTTCAGTAAAAGTGTGATTTGTCCAATAATCTGATTTGCTTTATTGCATCAGCAGGTGCTAGCATCCCTGCATCAATAATGATGTGTCTAGAAATGTGAAGGCACTAACACTTTACACCCCATGGCATGCAAATGCCACAGGATATAGATTTTTTTTATTGAATCTGTCCACAGTTTCAACATTCATTTTCACAGAGGATTTGAAATAAATGCTTCACTTGTTTCAGAGGCTGAAATATACAGTATGATCTTCATTAGGATGTATGCCCTTGAAATGGATGTGACTTCCGTTATTTTAGACATTAATATTGTGGTTTTGCATGTTCTTTTTAAGTTATCTTTTTTCTGTTCTAGATCTTTCTCTAGTGTGTCTGTTTTATTCCATTTATACTGTTATGATACCCTTGCATGTTTTTTGCAAACACTTCTGTAAATCATTGACTATTATTCTTTGTTATAGGAGCAGACAAAGAGATGTGAACAAAACATTGATGAGCATAATCTGTATGTGAGCAGACACAAAGCAGCCCAGGAATGGGTCAACAAGGCCAGACAGGATTTGGAGCAATGTTCAGTTCTGATTGGAGATGAAGATTCTTTGAATACCAAGTTGGCCATTGTCAAAGTATGTTATGAAAAGAAAAAAAACTTCTGCTCAAATCTTTCTTATTCTGTCTGATATCTTCAGTTTCTTTTTCTGCAAACATTGTTTTTACTTTTTCCCCTTTGTTATTACTGCTTAGTTCTTTGCTCATTTATATTCATTTTTATGTTGTGTTTTGTTTCTGTAGATCCTTTAATTGGTGATTTCAGACTCCATTTTATCATCATTCTGTACAAGAGCTGTTCACCAAGTTCCATAACTGAATTTTTTTTCCAGGAAACTATAAAACACATTGAAGTGATGCCAAGTTGTGAGTTGTAGTAACCATTCCTGAGTGTACATGCAAAATCTGAACTCATTATCTTCATTCATGTGCACTGCACAAGCCTTCAAGTGAATGCACACCTGCAGGTTCCTTTGCATTTCAGCTTGGATGAGAAAATTCAAATGTGTATTCATTGACTTCTGTGTTTGCCTTGGGAAAACTGTTGCTGAAATTTATGAAATGCTACAGTCAGCTTTTTGTGAGTCCTGCCTAAGTCGATCAAAGACATTTGAGTGGTTTTCCTGCTTCAAAAGTGGACACTGATTATTTGAAGATGACTACCTCCCTGGCAGACCATACACTTCACACACTGATGAGACTAGCACATGTGCAAGAAATCAGTCAGTCATGCTAACCAATGTCCAACAGACCTAGAGGGCAGACAGTAAATATAGAATTCTGCATGGTAGTCCTACAATGCCTCCACGATGCTATGAGTAGACATTGTCCTGAGAAAATGCATACCTGTAATTGGATCCTTCACCATGACAATGCCCTTGCATACATGTAGATAAAACAAATGAATTTTTGGAAAAAGACCACATTCTGTTGCTTCCACACCTTAATGTTCACTTGACCTTGCTCCCTGCAACCTCTTCTCATTCCCATATCTGAATAAAATATTGAAAGGTCACTGATTTGATGAAGTTATAAAGTTTCAAACAAACACAGTGGGACAAATTAGGGTTATCTCACAAAGTGACTTCCAGAGGTGCTTCTATGAATGGCAAGACTGCTGGAATAAGTGTATACATTCACAAGGAGACTATTTTAAAGGGGACTAGACCAGGATGGTGACACTAGAAAGGAAGTTAGGATCAGAATTGCAAAAGCAGCATCAATCTTCATGAATCTTGAGAACATATGGAATTCAAAAGTTATAAGCACAAAAACCAAGTTAAGTCTATTCAGTTCAAATCTAATATCCACCCTCATTTATGCATGTGAAAGCTGGAAAACAACTAAAGAAATAGAAAAGAAATTAGACTCTTTTGAAAACAAATGCCTAAGGAAAATACTCAGCATCAAGTAGAACGAATTCAAGAACAATGCAGAGATAAGACAGATGACTGAACAACAACTAGTCTCATGGGTGATCAGGAAAAGAAGATGGACATATGTTGGTCACTTGATGAGAAGAAACGATCAGAGAATCCCAAAACAAGCTATCAAGTGGAACATAACAGGCCAAAGAAAAAGAGGCAGACCGCATGAAACTCTTAACATTGTTAAGAAAGGCCAAATTAACAGGCATAAAATCCTTTGATGAGGTTGAAAGACTCGCTGAAGCCAAGAAAAATTGGTGAACTACTTTGCGAGCCCTATGTGACGTTTAACGGCACAGGAAGGATATAAGATATAAGAAGACCAAGAAGTTGGTTAAGTCTGTTCATTTAGTCGAAAAAAAAAAAAAATTCAGTCCCAGAACTTTGTGAACACCCTTATATAAGAATATAGACTTTATTTAAGTGACATAATTTGGAGCACTTATAGTTATTTTTCAGCCCATTGTTCCAATCAACGAAAATTAAGTGTACAGCAGTAGGCACTTAGCTGGAAGGCAAGAATTGGTGGTTATGTTACATGTAAATTTAAGTAGAATGATACATTTTGGAACATGATCCCCTTTCTGGCGGAACTTTTGTAAAGTATTGGAATTAAGCTATAACTTTGAAATAAGATTATTCTGGATGGACATACAGTACACACACCTTAAGTTGGTTACTGGAACAGGTGGCAGAGCAGATATGAGAATGTCTCTTCAGAAATGCTCTGCGATCAATTAATCAATCTTTGATTATCTTTGATTTGAAGATAGTTAGTAGATCTGTCATTTAATCAGTCTGTTGTGTAATGTGGATAGATGAGGTACTATTTAATGTTTTTGGATGAGGTACTATTTTATGTACTGGTATTGGTGGGATGTATTACAAGATTCCAGTGTAAAAAGCACAAGAAACACTTTATTTCAGGACCTCCTGGTACACAAAGAAGAAGGGTCAACTCTTGTTAATACAGCTTTTGAAGCTGGAGAAAAATTGTATCCAAACACATCAAATGAAGGCCGGGAATCCATTCGCCACGAGATGAGGAGCTTGCGAGATACATGGGACAGATTCAGTGACCATCTCAGTAATACTCAGAGACAGCTGGACAGCAGCAGAATGCAACTGATGTCATTTGATGAAAATTTTGAACAGCTGAACAAATGGGTTGATGACATGGAAGTAAAAATGAGAGAGTCTGAAATGAAGACAACACTGCCTGAGAAGAAAAACTTGCTACAGCAGTACAAGGTATTCTAATTCATTCATGTTAATTTTTTTTAAAATCATATTTACTTTATAGGTTTATGGTGAAAATCATTTTCATTCTTAGCTTCTGACAAATGACCTTTTTTTGTGTTTCTTTATTGTTTTTTAATTTCTGTTAACTGCAAAGAAAATATTAATCATTATTTTCCTTCTTCCCCCCTCCCCCCACACACACATTTTCTTTGTATTTTCCTATCTTACAGTCTTATGTTTTTTGTGTGTTTTTTTTTAAAAAACATCTTCATTCATCTTTCTAAGAAATTGTATTGCTGAGAAAATGTATACATTTCCTTTAATTTAATGTGTGCTATATATTTATAGTAAGTATCATATGGAAAGATTCTCTGGAGTGATATTGTGTCTATAATATCAGCTACAAAACACTTATAACTGTAATTTGCAGTTTTACGAGACCAAATAATAAATTTAACAGCAGATAAGGACAGTAAAAACTAAATCATATCAAACTCATGGAAAACCCTCATGACTGAGGTCTGTAAGGTCATAATTACCAGGTGCACAGATTAAAGGTTCGTCAATTATGTCGTGAGTTGTAATTTTAATTTCAGTTGTAATTTTAACTTCACATAAACGCAAGAGAAACTTCAGATCTTAAGCAAGAATTCAGCTAAATTGGGACTGTATATTAACAGACAAAAATACAAAGATAATGAAAATAGTGCAAATGATAGCCTCGTAATTGAGGGAGTGCCAATTGAGGAAGTAGAGTATTTCACATATTTAGGCAGCATAGTGGATAAATAGGGGAATGAAAAAGGATGTTAAAGTTAGAATAACCAAGGCCAGAACAGCATTTATTCAATTTAACAAAATATAGTCATCTAAGAACATCAAAACAAGAACCAAACAGACTTTTCAATACAGATGTAACAACTCCTGCTATATGGTTCGGAGACGTGGGTTATGACCAAGACAGTACAACAGAGGATACAAACATTCATAAACTACTGCTTGAGGAGGATTTTAAACATTAAAATGGCGTGACAAGATCAGGAACGAGGAAGTCTGGGAAAGGGCAGGACAAGAACCATTGAACCTACAAATCATGTCTAGGAAGTGGAGGTGGATTGGCCACACTCTGAGGAAACCCATCACCAGCATAGCAAGACAGATGCTGACATGGAATACTCAAGGAAATAGAAAATGAGGAAGACCTAAACTTACTTGGAGAAGAGAAATTATGACAGTGCTCAGAGACAAGGGATACACATAGAAAGAAGCAGAGAACAATTCCAAGAACAGAGATGACTGGAGAGCCTTTATCCATGGCCTGTGCTCTCAAGGGAGTGAAAGTCGATGATGATTTTGATGTAATTTTAATTTACTTTGAACTAATGAAGGTAAGTTCTTTGACAAAACAAGCCGCACTAATCAATTTAACCTTATATGTCAATGTTTTAAAGATATGTTCTTCTTTAAATAGCGTTGCCTTTCAACAAGCTGTTTTGTGAGATAAAGTCTAATTGCAGGCTCATATATTGATTGTCTTTTTGATCAGACTCATCATCAGGACATACTATCTCACCAAAAAATGATTGACAGTATCAACGACAAGGGCACAGTATTAACCTCCTCCCAAGTACAAAACAAACTGAAGCACCTCAACAATAAGTACAGCCATCTTTGCAATGCCATGGGGGTAGATAATTTTTATTTTTAAAATATGTTTGAATCTAGAATAATGCCTGTGGTAATTTTTCAGTCAGAATCATTGCTTAACTCTTTCCGTGCCAGAGGAAGAAACACGGACGTGTAGTTGAGTGCCAGAGTAAAAGTGCCGGTCTTGATAGGGTTAGGGGGTATAGTTATAAAATGGAATGGAAAACAGTATTTCCATGTACTTCCGTATACTTATTATGTTTCAAAGTATAACTAAATGAATGAAAATTTCATAAATGCAGAGTTTTGTAGGAAAAAAGAAGTAATGTGATGTTTTTAGACAATGATTGTGCCAAGCTCACCATTGGCTAGGTCTAGATATGAACTACTTACCATCTGAGATGTGTAGATCTACTTGTCGATCTCGTATTGTGATTCTGTGTTGCATTCTCGCTAAATTAATGTCTGAAATAACCTCCTAATTACTTCTCCAGTCGTCTAAATATGTCTAGATCTACTTGGGATACATTCAAGAGCAGTGGGGTGGTCACACCCTGTCCGTACCAAAATTTCTATGTTTCTCGTCCGTTTTCTCGCTCGGCATCGCTCGTATCTAAGGACTCTTTCACCATTTTGAAAAGTATCACCGGAAACGTGGATGAAATATGTACAATCTAAATGTTACACCGGTTGTTTTATTGAAATAAACCAAGCATAAAAAAATTGATGCCTGGTAAGCAACGGGGATACCGGAAGCGTAAAAAATTTGACGCCCGGCATGGAAAGAGTTAATCAGTATAATTAATACAACATAATAGTCTTATTTGTAGTGGGTGATTTTAGCAAACATTGACAAACCAGTTAATATGAGGTTAACCACTCACTCAGATGCAAATATTATTTATTAATTATGATGATGATTATTATTATTACTACTGCTGTTATAAATCTGGCAGCTAATCTGTGCTTTATTACAGGTGTTCTTGCAATGTTTAGTTTGAAGTTATTTTTAAAAAATTTTATGAGAAACCTGGATATGTTTAAAATAATTTAGATCTTGCTTACTACCTTACGCTTGTAAAAAAGTTGTAAACTGATTTTCTAATGATAGAGGAGATTAATTTTATCAGATCTATCTGGCAGTAATGTGATAAAAAAATATTCTATGATGAGAGTTGTGGTGATGGTCCATGGAATGTATTAATGACAGATGACATGGCAGGCTGATTTTTTTTTTTAATGCTCTGGATATGAAACAAAGGTTTAATCTCTTTGACGTTAACTTCATACGTTATACGGACCAAGTTTTCCATGCTAAAATCATTAGCCTCATATCTTATACAAACTAACCTGTTTTTTACCCCATACGCAACATTAAGCCTGAACTGAATTCAGGTTGTACTTTGCTGCCATCTAGTGAATGAAATGAGATAAAACTTCTAAAAATAATTACAAAAACATGTTAATGAATATTAATGAGTGGGCAAGTCATCATGGTGTCTATGCAGTGTTTTCAACATGTTCTTTTTCACTGGAAGTGTAATGCTGTGCAAGTTAATAAACATGCAGTGAGTTTCCAGTGGTTGTTTTGTAGTTGTCATTTAATCCAAGGAAGCAGAACCACAGGTTTGACTTCATAATGTCATTCTGCAAGCCAGAGCAGGCAGTATATAGACTCAGTAACATGAGCTGAAATTGCTGTTTAGTGTTAAATGATCAAGTACATACAATTTCTACAAATAGTATAATGGCGTTAACCATTTGGAAGCTTTTAAAATGCTTGTTAATGCATTTAGCATTAACAGATTTGTTGATAAATTTTGTATAATATTTGAATTTTAATATTCACTTAAAAATGCCAGTGTCAGTCCTTTTTTTAATATATATAAATTTAAATCCTTATGAGAAGAAATGATCAGAGAATCCCAAAACAAGCTATCAAGTGGAACACAACAGGCCAAAGAAAAAGAGGCAGACCGCATGAAACTCTGAAGAGGACATTGTTAAGAGAGGCCAAATTAACAGGCATAAAATCCTTTGATGAGGTTGAAAGACTCGCCGAGGACAGGAAAAATTGGCGAACTACTTTGCGAGCCCTATGTGACGTTTAATGGCACAGGAAGGATATAAGATATAAGAAATCCTTATGCTCATTTAACAGATTTTATTTGCTGTTTTAGAGTTATTTTCCTTGTCGTTTGAGATATCAGATAGGATAAAGATTCAGCTTTACTATAAACACTGTGTTAAACATATAGGTAATTTTTCTTGCAGAACTTGGTGAAGAAAACTGAAGAATATGTAGAAGAGCATCAGCAGTATCAAGACTTACAACAGCAATGTCATGACTGGGTAAATGCTACCAGTGATAAGATCAGTGTATGTGCTGAAGTTGGTGGAAACAGACAGGCTCTGCAGAATAGAATGGACAGGCTTCAGGTACTCATAGATTTGCATTCAAAAATGGTACAAACACTGTCTCTGATATCAAAATTGAACATTCTTCTTAGCCCAGGAGAACTATAGTAGCTGATGATCTACATTAAAAGCTGGTCTGCTGATATACTACAGGAAGGTTCATTAAATCACTGTCTTTTCTGCTGCACTTTGACTGAACACAGAAAGTTCATGCTTTGAAGGTCCCCCTACTCTTTCCATCTTCTTCTTCTTCTTTGTTCGCATTGTCTGTCTATACCTGCAGTTCTGTCTCTTGGATAAATTTCACTGTTTTTTGTAATTCATGTATGTAACTGTAGAGCTTATCTTCTTTAGTGGTTTCACTGGGCCAGTAATTATTTCTCAGTGTTTCATAGTTGGTGCAGTTCTGGAGGATATGTTCCATAGTTTGGGGCACCTGGGCATAGATTAGTAGTACCAACCTTAAACTTTGTATACATATGACTTCGGATTCGGGTGTGTCCTGTTCGGAGACGGAAGATGGTGACTTGTTCCTTTCTGTTTAGCACGTGATAGTCATCATGTGGTGGTGTTTGTGGTTTCCTGTAGGTTTTTATCATGCTTTTCTTCTGATTATAGGTTATTGGTATGTCTGGTTGCTCCATTTCAGTGCCCTCTTTGGCCAGATGGTCATCTTTCTCATTGCCTGGTATCCCACAGTGAGAGGGAATCCATTGCAAAGTGACTCCGTGTTGTAAGCCAATTTTTGACAAGGCATCATTAAGGTCTGGTAGTTTGTTGCACTGAAGAGCTTCCAGTACTGATCTTGCATCTGTGAGAATTACTACAGGACATGTATCAATTCTGGAGTCTGATAGTTTTTCGACTGCAGCAATAATTGCCCTAACTTCTGCATCAAAGTTGTTGCAGTATTTTCCAGTGGGTATGGAAATCCTGTCAGTGGTGTTGTTTGGATATTCAGTATGTGCTCCTGCCCCTCCATTCTTTATGGCATTGTGTGCAGATCCGTCTGTATACACACGTATCCAGGTGTCACATGGATATTTGTCATCTAGCACACTAAGTGTGGCTGTTGATCTTACAAGGCTGCTTTGCATCTCACCATTCTGCACACCTTTCACTTCAGTCTGAATAGTTATTTGTGTATAATCTGCTTCTTTCCATGGTGTATGCTCTGGTACAGATGATAATGGAGCGACTACAGTTGGAAGGTCATGTATCAGCTTACGCATACGCTTGGCCTGATGAATGAAGCTGCTTCTTTTAAGCCGTCTTAATGCCAGTTTATTGAATCTGTCCTTCATTGGATGGCTTACAGAGCTAAGGAATTTCTCTCCCATGGTCATGACCTTTGTGTCTCTACGTTCCTTTAGCGCTTGAACACCAACTATTTTCTGCATTTCTACTATTGGTGTGGACCTCATGGCACCTGTGATAATCCGTAGTGACTGATTTTGAACCTTGTCTAGATTATGCAGCATAGTGTTTGATGCTGTGCACCAAGATGTTGAGCCATATTCTAAATGTGGTAGAATACTTTGCTGATATACATTCTTGAGGATTTTTCACTAGCTCCCCATGTGGTTCCACTTAATTTTCTTAATATGGCTAGTTTTCTTCTGGCTTTTGCTTCTGCACTGTTGATGTGTTGCTTCCAAGTCAGTTTTGAGTCAAGAGTCACTCCTAAGTAAGTGGGTTGGTTGTCCATCCTTAACTCTTCCCGAGCATATTGGCACTATCCTGCCGCTTCCGGTTTCAATGCTGAGAGCGTATTGTCAGGATCGTGACAATTGTTTGTTTCATTAAAACAAGCGGTGTAACATTTAGATTGTACATATTTCGTCCGCGATTCCGGTGACACTTTCAAAATGGCGAATGCGTGCCTAGTTACGAGCGATGCCGAGCGAGAACAAGGACACGAAGCATGGAAATTTTTCAATTTTTGACGACGTAGATAGGGGTATGGACATAGCCTATGGCCACCCCGCTGCTCTTGAGTGTTTTCTAAGTAGATTTAGACATATTTAGACGACTAGAGAAGTAGTTAGGAGGTTATTTCAGACATTCATTCAGCGAAAATGCCATACGGAGTCACAATACGAGATCGATAAGTAGATCTACACATCTTAGATGGTAAATAGAGGTAAGAAGCGCGAATCTAGACCTCGCCGATGGTGAGCTGGCCACAATCAGTGTCTAAAAACATCACATTACTTCTTTTTTTCCTAAAAAACTCTGCATTTATGAAATTTTCATTCATTTAGCTACACTTTGACACATATGTATACGGAAGTAAATGGAAATACTGTTTTCCATCCCATTTTACAACTAGACCCCCTTACAGACAAGACCCGCGTTTTACTCCCGCACGCAACGACACGTCCGTGTTTCTTCCTCCAGCACGGAAAGAGTTAAGGATATTTCATTTACAAAGATCTTACCTGCTTTCTATTTAGATGAGAGAGTGAACAGAGTGGTACGTGATTTCTCTTTGTTGATACTTACACACCATTTGTTTGTCCATGATGTCAGGATGTCTCCTGCTCTTTGGAGTCTCTGTGTAGCAACTGTCGCATATTCATCTGTACACCACATGACCAGATCATCTGCATACAGTGCTGCTTTGATTCCATAGGGAAGTTCCTTGACCAGGTCATTAATGAATACAAGGAATAGTGTAGGCGAAAGGACTCCTCCTTGTGGTACACCGTGTCGCAGAAGTACTTTCTGGCTTTTGTGGCCATCCATTACTACTCTAGCTCTTCTATTGTGTAAATAGGACTTTATCCAGTTGTACAGTCTTCCATTCACATTGCAGTTTCTTAGTTTCCACAGCAGACCTTTTTTCTATACTTTATCAAAGGCTTTCTTTAGGTCTATCCACGCTGCTAGTACAAGGTTTTTCTCTTGGAATGCATCCTCAATCTCTTGTGAGAGATAGGTCACTTGATCTTCCGTACTGCAGTACTGCCTAAATCCTGCTTGTTGTGGAACGAGAAGGTTTTCACTTTCTAGGTACCATTTTAGCCTCAGGTCAATGATGCGTTCCATCGTTTTGCATAGGCAGCTAGTGAGACTGATTGGCCTGTAGCTGGAGGCAGTATCACTGTTTTTCCCTGGCTTTAGCAGTGGTAACATGCTTGCTTCCTTCCAGATTTGAGGTAACTTACTGTGCTCCAGCACATATTGAAAATACCCAACAACTTTCCCATTGCTGCCATTCCCAGGTTCTTGATCATTTCATTGGACACTCCATCTGGTCCTGGTGATTTCCTTGGTTTCAGTTTACTGACTGCTAGGTCTAACTCGCTGCGTGTGATTGGTGCATCCATGACCTCCACTTTTCTGACTTGTTCCTCTTCTTTCTGTGGGTCAATGCGCACTGCACGCTCTTTCTCTGGATGGATATCAATGTTGCAGTCCTGTGCAAACATGCGAGCAAAGTGATCTGCTACCTGCTTACCTGTAAGAGTTTTCCCATCCTCTATTAGTGTAATCTTTGTACTTCTTCCAGTACTCTCATCATTTAACTGTTTGATTAGTTTCCACAGTTTCCTTCCATACTTTTCAAAGTTTAGGGACTCTGTTTTCTCTCTCAAACTTTCCCGTCTGGCTTGCAGCTTGGCTGTCTGAAATTTGGCCTTAGAATGTTGGTAATTATTGTGGTGTTCTTGGCATGGTCTATTTTCTGCTTGCTTTCAAGCTGCTTCCACATCATCATGGAGTTTTCCCAGCTCACTAGACCAGTATGGTTTATAGTCCCTGCGAGCTCCTCTGGGAATGGTTTCACGAGCAGCCTGAAGGATACAAGCATTGAATTCCTTCACTATGCTGTTAATATCCTTACCTTCTATGGACAGCTGTCCCACCAGGATACCTGTACGATGTCTGTACATTGTCTAGTTTGCTTTTTTATAGTTCCACCTAGGGAGAGGGGTACTGTTGTTAAGGAGTTCATTTTCTATTGTCAGGAAGACTGGTCGATGGTCACTACCTCCAAGTTGTTTTCCAACTTCACGTGTAATGTTCCACTTCAGATCTGGAGAGTGGAATGCCAGATCTGGTGTTGAGGTTGTACACCAAGCCCTTGAGTAAAATGTTGGGGGATCCATTGACTGGTTGATCAGGAGAAGTCCATTATCATCCTGCCAGCTCTCAACTTCCTCTCCTCTCTTGTCTACGTGGTCATAGCCCCAGCTCTGGGAATGGCTGTTAAAATCGCCACAGACCATCAGTCTCTCTTTGTGTGGGATTGTTTCTAAAGCAAGTGGGCGGTCATTAGGACAGTAATAGTTAAGGAGGTGGAAATCTGTATTACTGCTTTTTAGATGGATCATCTGATATTCGGCTCCTTCCATGAACACTCCCTCCTGACATGTGCTGATGTTATTCTTAACAAGTGTGAGTACTCCTCCTTTTCTTCTGTCCTGTCGGTCTGATCTAAAACACTGGTAGTCTCTGATTTTAAAGGTGACATCTTTGGTTAGGTGTGTCTCCTGTATGCAGCATATACTTACCTGACGTGCAAAATGTATGTTCTCTAGTTCCACCTTTTTGCTATAGCCATCTCTAACACTGCTGACACCCTCAGCATTCCACTGCATTATTTTAAGTTCTTGCTTTTTGGCTGTTTTCTTCCGTTGTATTTTTTGACCAGTAGCTCTACTCTCATGTCTCCTGACTCCACAAGACGAACTGAGAGGACCTCCAGTAGCATTGGGTGGACCCTTTTGAGGCAGGGGGCCCGGCACTGCGCCTGCCTGGTTAGTCTTCACAGGGTGAGCACCATGTTTGAATACTGCAGATAGAGACATTCATTAGCGATAATGCGTGTTACCCTGATTTTTGCGATGCGCCTTTTGGCTGGGTAACTCCGACTTCAGCACCTTTCCTTGCTAGGGCAGACTGTGGTCTTGCTCGGATTGCCATGAAGACAGTGTGGCTGGCCTGGCCAAAACTTTGTTTTCCAGCCTCTGGTGGCTGCATGTAAGTCCTTTCTCCATGTCAGATGGTTTGGAGACAGTTCCACAAAGACACTCTGACTTTGAGATGAGGAACCTGATGAGTGCTTCAACGATATCCATTCCCCGCCACCTATAGTCTGCTGGCTCTGTTTTGTTTACATCATTCTGATAGCCATTGTTGTAAAGACCTATAGGCTTGTCACGTCCTGGATTCATTGGTTTTACACCAGATTTCCCTCATCCCCGCCAGAGATCTCCATGTCCCCATCCGTCCACCAACCTGACATTACATTTTACAAAAATAACAATTATAATTAGTGTTGATTGCTACAAGTTTCTGGGCTACAGAAGTAGGTCAGAGTTTTTAAGCAAACAGATCTATGTTCCCTGTCTCACAAACACTATATTAAGATAAGTGTGCTCTTAACACAGTCGTTCCCAGGGGAGCCATCTTCTTCTAAACCCCAAATAAAAGCTTTTGCTTACTATATTAGCATTGTATGCCTACTTTGTGTGGCAGAAAGATACCTACATCAGATTCCGTGTTAAATATTTAGCAATTTATGCACAGAGTGTCAAATGCAAAATTGTCATTACATGCTAAAGTTCCACCCTTGTTTAGAGTACATTGGCTTGGTTGTGTTCATGAAATAGAAGATGGATGCATCCCTAAGGAGCAGCTATGGTTTTAAGATATATGCACTCAGGATTTTAAGATGATAGACTGAACACCTGTGAAAACTACTTTTATGTAAATACTAAATCCCGAGTAAAGGTGAAGAGAAAGACCTGCATTAGAAAGAGGAAAGGATATGGAAAATGAACACCAAGTAAATCATATAATATGACTGGTCACGATTCAAAGGCACATTCTTCCATAGTTAGAAATGACTGAGTGAAGCTTCTACTAATGGTTCTGTCATTTTGACTAGTGTATTTTACTATCATCAATGTCCTTTGAAGGTGAATAGCTGAGTGGTCACAACTTAGTACATGACATCTTGCAGATTGCTAATATACTCTTTCTCTGCTTCTCATGGTCTACAGACAGCCATTATATGGTGTTCCAAATGTGTTTCACACTATCCATTTCTTCTTCTACATTTCTTCACAGGTGGTTTTTGGTAAATCTCTCTTTTACCTCTTCTGAGATTTCCATTGCATGACTGCTTTATCAGTATTACTGGGGTCCCTTCAGAGCACATAACCAATCCACTTCCAGCATATTTTTGCTATAATTATGTACATGTCTTCTTATTTGCATTCATTCATTCATTCATTTGCATGTCCCTTGCGGAACTTTGCCTTCCTAGCAGCACTCTTGTAGCCTCTTGGTTGTCAGCAAGATGGCCTGCTGCTGATGCATTCATTTGCAGATCATCACTTGGTTGCATTAGGCAAGAAAATATTCAAAATCTGAGGTAGTTTGTGTGAAATGAAGATAATTTTGTTATATCCTTTTTGATTAATCTCTAGCAGTCTCCTATGGATAGCACATAGCTTTGGTACAGTTTTATTTTCATTATAGTCCTGTTTTGTTCTGTATGTGTTGATGAGTGTTATCTCGTAGTGTTATATCATCTGCACAGTCAAAATCTTCAAGCATAAAGAGCATTGCTCTTCTAACAACTCTCTGTGACAGATATATATATATATAACTTTGACCAACACCACACGTGAAATTAGCATAGAAACTTTTGATTAATATATACAAGATAATTTGGTGGTTTTAAAAGCTCAGAATTTTCTAAATACTTTCTGTATGACCAATATAAAAATATTTTTAAAATCTCTCTCTCTCTCTTATAAAACTTAAAAGTTATCTTTAGCTGCTCTTACAGACACCGAATACAATTAATTGTTTTCTGAATAGTCCCGAAAATTTTGTTTAGTAGATAGTCATTTATAATGTATGTAGTTACTTCTGTACTGAGTGAATGTTTAAGAGCGAAACGTAAATGTTATATTTTATTTTATGTCTCTCAGATTCAATGTTAGTTATGTTTGTTATATGAACAGCATATTTGTAGAATGTCTGGAATAGAGTGAAAGATGTATGATAAAGGGCAGAATGTCAGACGGGCCTGCGTGCCCAATTCTTAACCCTTTTGAAATAAAGATCAATCAATCAATCAGTCAATCTCTGTGTGGTGTGAGTGAATGAGCGAGCGAGATGTTTCTGCCATTCTAAAGATTGTTCTTTTATGTTTCTCAGTACGAATATGTGGTCTGTGCATCTCTTGTTATGTCTCCTTTGAAGTACTTACATCTGTGGTAAGATCATCTGTCCATGGAGGAAAAAGATATTTCTTAAAAGATAGTCTTGTTCCAGAATGTAAAGATGAATATCCTAAAACATTTTAACATTTTTAGTGACCTTCAAAATAACAGATTTGCATAAAACTTACATTACATATTGTGATACCCATTCACAGTTACTCTCAGTTCTGTTTTCAGTCATTGATTTCTAGATGCTTTTGTCTGTACAGAAGGGTGCCTCATCATTGGAAAAGGAAAGAATTGTAGACAAAAGATACATAGGCAAGGAGACTGGCCTTTGCAATGAAAGCATGCCTTCTTTTACTGTAGCTGATTATGCAAATCCAACATCAATAGAACATGCTGTGACAGAATTGTTTGACAAATGATGCTTGTCAAATCCCACATCAGTAGGCATCTACCTGCTTCATATTTCAAAAGGTGGAAAGTGGCGCTGTAAATATCTCTCATTTAAAACTTATGGTTGTATATGTTAATTAAAACATGTTAATTAAAACATTTTCATTTTCTTTGGATATCTAGAGAATTACAACCTAATTTAGTATGTTGCATTTATGTTATAGGACATTAAGGGAACTCTGCAGGAGGGAGAAGCCAAGATCAAGTCTGCCTCCCAGCAAGGAGAAAAAGTCATGCTTCATACATCATCACAAGGCCAGATTAATCTCAGACATGAACTTGCCTCACTTGGCCAAGAATGGGATGTGTTGGTTGCTAAAGTGAATGATACTCAGCAAGGACTTCTTCAAGCCATCAGAGGTTTCTTGTTTCACTTATTGAATAGTAAAATAAATTTTAAATACAGAAATATCATGTGTTTTTCAAAAATATAATACTTGTTTAGTTACATTGGGACTGGGTAGTGTAGTGGTTAGAGCACTTGTCTAGTCACTGAATGGTTGAGGGTTTGAATCCCCAGCTGAGCAGGATTTTTTTTTTTTTCCGCGACGAATACAGCCTTGAGGTCAACCAAGCCTTGTAAAATGGGTACCAGAGAAAATCTGGGAAGGAAAGGCAGCAAGGAAATGAACTGGCCACCCTACGTCACACGGCGATGGCCCAGCATAATGACGTCTCTAATGCTTCATCCCCTATGGCATTTGCTATGGGACTATCTTTACCTTTTTTTTTTTTTACCTTTTTAGTTACATTAGTTGCTTGCAAATAAGAGAATCAATGATAGTGTAAGTAGGAAGTGTAAGTTACCTTTAATATATTAAATGTATAATAACATGCTTTAGAGTCAGGTACTGTATTTTATCAAAATTAGGTTAGTGTATGTTTATGATGAACACATCTCCTCACACTTTATTACTGAGTAGTGTTTTTCACTTTATACAGCTATGGAAGTATATGATGATTCATGTGAAAGCCTGGTTCAGTGGTTGCGGGAGACAGAATCAAAGTTAAGAGACTGTGAACTGAAATCTAGTCTTCAAGAAAAGCAGAAACAAGTGGAAGTGTTCAAGGTCAGAAGTTTAGAGTGATTAATCAGTATAATATAGATGTCAGCTTGAAATGTGTTGTATGGTCTCTTAGTATAGGGCAAGAGAAAAACTGCCAAGTGAACTTGTTCTGAGATTCTATGACAGTTTAGATTATGCAGTCTATTGTAGACTGTTGTATTTTATCTTGTTCAGCATCTTCTCATCCAGGTGGATTGCAATTACCACTTGTTACTATGATCAGCATGAAATTTATGTATAAGAAGATAGATCATCTGTCTCAGAATATATTTCTTCTTTTTCTTTACCTTTCCAAGCCATTAAGGCTATATTTATAAGAATATATTTATCAAACATAAAATAGAGAACTTAACTCTTCCCTGACCACCCATGCAAATGTAGTTGCTCCGATTGTGTATTTTTTTGGCGCCTGTGTTGTAACATTTAAGGGATCTAGCTGTAAAATTCAGTATAACACAGAAATTCTGTGTTCAGTCCATGCTTGTCATATATGAAAGCACATGTAAATGAAAGAAAATTCTACAAATAAACTTGACAAAAAAAAACAAACAAACAAACAAAGAAGATAATGTGAAGATTTGAAAATGTAATATAAAATTTTTGGCACAAAAAATACAGTTATATTCTACTTACCATAAATTTCTTGTAAATCCTCTTAGACTGCCATGTTTCATCATTTAGAATTTTACCTTGTAAACATCTACACTTTTTGTGACCATTTCTAATATTTTTGTCCAAATAAAAGCATTTTATTACAGTGTCTGCAACAGGCAGCTAATATCACAAAATAAGTGAACAGAAAAAAACTTATACTGACCTTGATTAAAAACGATTAAATCTTCATTTCAGCCGATGAAATTTGCAAACGCCATTGAAACGAGGAAATGGGCATTCTACTTTCAAATGACATGTGTTCTACTTTCAAATGACATGTACAATGACAAGTTAAATAAAAATTAGCGCCATTTCTTTAATGAAACAAAGCATTGAACTGTTGCTGACAATGATATGGAACAATAGCCAAAAGCCATAAATGGATGAGTGGACCCAATTGAGTTAATAATACAAGTAGTCTAAACAGTCTTGTTTTTTTCATAGCACATGTCAGTTTATATTTTTATATACATTGATAACAGTCTTTGGAGCAGCAGATCCACCAGAAGCAAAGTCACATCACTGATCTTCAGAACAGGGCTGCCCAGATTCACTCATCAGGCACCAGAATTACCAACCAAAGTGCTCATCTGGCAACAAAATATGAGGCTGTGAAAAATCTGGCTAGGGTAATTCCATGTGCATTTTGTTTAGAAATATTTTAGTGAGATTCATGATTTTAATCAGTGTAGTTTTTATAGGCAAGACATTGACATAATTTTGAGACATATGTGACTTTTAAAAGGAGGACATCTATTGCTCTTCTAAAAATAAAACAACAGACAGAACTTCAGAAATAAAATTTTTGAGGATATGCATCTTTCCCATCGCAACATATGCCTGTGAGACCTGGACGCTTAACTCTTCCCGTGCCCAAGAAAAAAACGTGGACGTTCCCATTTGTGCCACACAAAAAGTGCAGATCCTGATCTGTATAGTGGGCATAGTTGTAAAATGGAATGGAAAACAGTATTTACATGTACTTCTGTGTACTTATTATGTATCAAAGTATAACTAAATGTATGAAAATTTAATAAATGCAGAGTTTTTTAGGAAAAAAGAAGTAATGTGGTGTTTTTAGACAATGATTGTGCCCAGCTCACCATCGGCTAGGTCTAGATATGCAGTACTTACCATCTGAGATGTCTAGATCTACTTGTCGATCTTGTATTGTGATTCTATGTTGCATTCTCGCTAAATTAATGTCTGAAATAACCTACTAACTATTTCTCCAGTCATTTAACTCTTTCCGTGCTGGAGGAAGAAACACGGACGTGTCGTTGCGTGCGGGAGTAAAACGCGGGTCTTGTCTGTAAGGGGGTCTAGTTGTAAAATGGGATGGAAAACAGTATTTCCATTTACTTCCGTATACATATTATGTGTCAAAGTGTAGCTAAATGAATGAAAATTTCATAAATGCAGAGTTTTTTAGGAAAAAAAGAAGTAATGTGATGTTTTTAGACACTGATTGTGGCCAGCTCACCATCGGCGAGGTCTAGATTCGCGCTTCTTACCTCTATTTACCATCTAAGATGTGTAGATCTACTTATCGATCTCGTATTGTGACTCCGTATGGCATTTTCGCTGAATGAATGTCTGAAATAACCTCCTAACTACTTCTCTAGTCGTCTAAATATGTCTAAATCTACTTAGAAAACACTCAAGAGCAGCGGGGTGGCCATAGGCTATGTCCATACCCCTATCTACGTCGTCAAAAATTGAAAAATTTCCATGCTTCGTGTCCTTGTTCTCGCTCGGCATCGCTCGTAACTAGGCACGCATTCGCCATTTTGAAAGTGTCACCGGAATCGCGGACGAAATATGTACAATCTAAATGTTACACCGCTTGTTTTAATGAAACAAACAATTGTCACGATCCTGACAATACGCTCTCAGCATTGAAACCGGAAGCAGCAGGATAGTGCCAATACGCTCGGGAAGAGTTAATATGTCTAAATCTACTTAGGATACACTCAAGAGCAGTGGGGTGGTCACAGGCCATGTCCATACCCCTATCTACATCATCAAAAATTGAAACATTTAGATGTTTCTCTTCCTTTTTCTCGCTCTGCATGGCTCGTAACTAAGGACTCTTCCACCATTTTGAAAAGTGTCACCAGAAACACGAACGAAATATGTACAATCTAAATGTTACACCGGTTGGTTTTATTGAAACAAATGAATTGTCACTATAACGACTATGACACGCAACTCAGTAATCGGAAATCCTCACTATAGCGACTATGGCACGGGAAGAGTTAATAAAACAGCTGAGAAATGCATAAATGCTTTTGAATGTAAATGCTACAAAAGAGTCCTTCAGATATCATGGACACAAAAGAGAACAAATATGTCCATATTACAAGAACTTCACATTGAAGAAGGTTGGCTAGTAAAGAAGATTAAACAGTGAAAACTTAAATATTTTGGACATATTAAATGTCATGAGAATTTAGAGAAGACGGTCTTAGAAGGGTACATAATGGAATAAAGGGAGGAAGACCAAGGTGAAGATGGCTGCAAGACATTGATGATCTGGGAATGGATGCATCAGCAGCAGGGCATCTTGCTTACAACCGAGAGGCCTACAGAAGAGCTGTTAGGGAGGCAAAGTTCCATAAGGGACTGACAGATGTGACTTTTGGCACCTTTATAGAGTATTAAAATAAGCCATGTCTCATGTTTATGTTTTCAGTTTAGCATCATTTTGCAGAGGATCTTGTTGATAATAATTAGCACAGTCATATTGAGAAAAAAAAATATCTGTGTCACAGAACTTTGTTTAGGTTATTACCTTTGGTTTGATTACAATTGTCCTCCGTATTCAAGAGTGTTCATTTTTATGTGAGCAAGGGAGTGTATCTCAGTTGGATTTTCATGTTGTCTTCTTTCTTTTGCACTGTAGTTGCTTTTTTTCCTCTGGGTTCAAATGTGTCACTTGTAATAAATATGGCTGATTTTAGTTTATCACTTACAATACATATATTAGGACAGTACATATATATAATTTATTTTTATAAATTTAATTTCCTGATTGTTCAGTACAAACCTCATATGGATTCCAGATTTCATTGCGTATAAACTAGGAAAAAAACTAGGCACAGCTTTATTACTTAATGACTGCAAAGTTGTGACATTTTGGCATGAGCCTTAATCATTCAAACACACACAGGTTGATACATAGTTGTATACTTATACACTAATTATTGTGTATTGGACTTCATTGCAGTCATAGAGAAAGAAGATGAGCCTGTCCAAAAAAGAGAGTTGGTTTTTAAATAGAACAAACATTTTAAACAACACACAATAATTAGTGTATAGGTACAACTATACACAAAGCACTGCAGTAAAGCTGTGATACCAAAAATGTATAAACTAGGAAAAAAGTAGGAACAGCTTTATTATTTAATGATTCTCCAGAGTACACGATCCTTCATGCAGGCCATCAGCTCATTTGGTGATCTCCTCTCACACCATCCTGTCAGACTGTCCAGTATCATTTCTCTTGGTCTTCCTCTTGATCTTCTTCCTTCTATTTTTCCTGTTGTTATAATATTTTCAATGCCCCCTCTTCTCATTGCATGTCCTATGAAAGTACATTGTCTCTCTCTTATCTTTTTGACAAGGTTTTTTGTCTCTCCAGCTCTTCTCATACATTCTTCATTAGTTATTTTTGCTGTCCAGGGGATTCGCAACATTCTTCTAATAAACCACATTTCTGCCGCCTCCAATGATTTTTGTGCAGACTTGCCTATTGTCCATGATTCACTTCCATATAACAAGATAGGTTCAATATAGCATTTTAGGACTCGTTTTCTAACATTCATTGATAAGGATGTGTTGGCCAATATGTTTCTCATTCTCTGAAATGCAGTCTTTGCTTGGCCTATTCTGTTCCTAATTTCTGTTCTGCATTTCCCATCTGAAGCTATTACTGCTCCAAGGCATTTGAATCTCTGCACCTGCCTTAGAATAGTTCCGTTTAATTTAATACTGCATGCCGGTGGATTCTGTTTCCCAGACACAACCACAGTCTCTGTCTTTTTGATGTTCAAAGTAAGGCCTTTCTGTTCACTTTCTTTGGCGACTTTATCCAAGAGACCCTGCAGGTCTTGTTGGCTCTCAGCTATCAGTACTGTGTCGTCAGCATACCGAAGGCCGTTAATATTGTATCCTCCAATTTTTATGCCTGGTTCTGTGATGATTGTTCTTAGAATATTCTCGCTATACAGAGAAAAAAGGTCTGGAGATAGTACACATCCTTGTCGCACCCCTTGTTTTATAGGTTGATATTTTCCAGTTCTATTTTCAACTCGAACTGCTGCTTCTTGCTGCCAGTATAGATGTTTTACAATCCTCAGGTCTTTGCCATCTATATTGATGTCTTCAAGCATTTTAATAATTTCATTATGTTTCACCTTGTCAAATGCCCCGGTGCAATCAATGAAGCATAAGTAGAGATCTTTCTGTACTTCTAAAGCTCCCTCTGTTAGCGCTCGTAAAGCATAAATGGCATTGTGTGTTCCCTTTCCTTCAACAAATCCAAACTGTTCATCCGCCATTTCCATTTTTATCTTTTTCCTTGTTCTTCTCATAATTATTCTCAGAAGTAGCTTCGTTATGTGACATGAGAGGCTGATAGTCCGGTGGTCGTCACATTCCCTTGCACCTGGTTTCTCTGGTAGTGCTATAAACGTGGATTTAATCAGGTCACTGGGAATATAACCACTGTTGTAAATGTCATTCAGTAACTTGGTTATTATTTTTATTCCTGTTTCCTCTAGTGCCTCTATTTCTTCTATTGTTATATTATCAGGCCCAGTCACTTTTCCTTTCTTCATGTGTTTGATGGCATCTATGATTTCATCTTCAAGAATTGGTGGTCCCTCACAGTTTTCAGTATCTGGTGTTAATTCTGGTCTTTCTCCTCCATATAGCTCACCGATATACTCTGTCCACCTGTCCACAATGTCTTCTTTTCCCATTAACATTTTACCTTCTTTCGATTTCAGGCATCCTGTGGTATATTTTGTTTTCCTGCCTGTGAGTTCATTAATTCGTTTGTGCATGTTTTTGCTGTCTTTAATATGAGAGTCCTCTATCTGTCTGCACTGCTCATTTAACCACACTTCTTTTGCTTCTCTGCATTTGCGTCTTATTTCTTTATTTATCTTGTTATATTTTTTCTCGTTATTTTTACTCCTCCTCCTCTTGTCCATCAGTCCTAAGATGTCGTCTGTCATCCATTTATTTTTAGGGGCTTCTTTTTTTGGTGGTATTATCTCCTTAACAGTTTGGTGGATAGAATCTCTTAACATTTCCCATTGTTCATCTATACTATTTATCTTTGCTATTGCATTGTATCTATTTGTTATAATAACTTTGTATTGTTCTCACAGTTCTTGGTCATTTTTAAGAAGTTCTGTATTCAGTTTGATGTTTCTCACTTTTCTGCCTGCTTTCTTTAGTTTTATTCTAACTTTTCCACAGAGTGGATCATGGTCACTATTGCAGTCAGCTCCTGGCATGGTTTTTGTTGTCAGTAATGCATTGCGGAATCGTTTGTTGATTAATATGTAGTCTATCTGGTTAAAAGTCTTTTTGTCTGGACTGCACCACATTGCCAGTCTTCGAGGATGTTGTTTAAACCAGGTGTTTCCTACAACCATGCTGTGTATTCTTGCCCATTCAATTAATTTATAACCTCTGTCATTCCTCTCCCCCAGTCCATAGTCACCAACGATGTCTGAAGTTCTTCCTTTACCAACTTTGGCATTAAAATCTCCCATGACTATGGTAACTTCATGTGACTTTGTGTGTTTTAGTGCTGTCTCTATGTCATTATAAAATAGCTGTAAATCTTCTTCAGAGCTTTCAGATGTTGGAGCGTACACTTGTATAATATTTATGTTTATTGGTTGTCCTTTCAGTTGGGCTAGCATAATAACGAAACAATAAAAAATGAAAAAATTAATGAAAAATTGCAAATGACTTACCTCAGCTCCTGGAACAGCACAGAGCTGCAATTGCCTCTATGTAAAAAAAGAGCACAAACAGTGTGCACAGATTACTATGTAACATATTGTTTGTGCTCTTTTTGACATAAAGGCAATTGCGGTTCTGTGCTGTTCCAGGAGCTGAGGTAAGTCATTTTGCAATTTTTCATTAATTTTTTCATTTTTTATTGTTTCGTTAACTTAACATTCATTCTGTACTTTGTCTCACCCAGCCATCTCAGCTGTAGAAATGGGTGCCCGACTGCTGATGGATTGTAGGGTAGTCAGGCATAATACTGACTGCATCACCCTAAAGTGTGCCAACAGGTCAAGGAAACTGTAGGCACAAATGTTATAACCACTTTATGCCTTGATGGGCATGCTTGCCAAACTACTCTTACTTACCATTAAATTATGAGTGACAGCTTTATGAAAGCAAGATCTAGGTATCCAACTTCTTTGGTGTCAAGGGCCATAACTGTATGTGGAAATCAATGGCAGGTGGTATCTGAGTCAACTAGTTTTAGCCAGCTTTGCATAAAAATGAGAAAACATGACACTTAAAGTAAAGGTGACTTGATAGTATATAATTAACTACCGGGTCCTTTAAAAATGTTTTGAAGAAAAGAAATGTTAATTTTAATCAAATAAATTGTATTTTCATATTAACCTTGAGGGTTGCCACTTAGACACCCTTGAGCTAGATGTTACATGTTATGTTGTGCAAGTTCTGACTTAAAATAACTGGGTAACATCGTAACAATTATTTTTTAAATCTAGGATACGATAACCAAGTGGGAAGACTACGTAGAAGAGCACCATGCCTTTCTTGAAAATTACAGTCATTGTATAGAATGGATCAAGACCCTGAGAAACAGACTGAAGGTGTGTGGGAATGTGGTGGAAAATAAACAGGATGTGGAAGATCATTTACTGAAGTTACAGGTGAGAAGACTTCCTTTGTGAACATTTTCAGGTATGAAGCTAAGGATTCTTGTTTAAAAAAAAATCCTCACAGACCTTGTGTAGAAAATTTTAATTTAGAATAGTGTTATTTAATATCCTTTTAATTGTGTGTCTGTCCACCATTTTAGGAGTTGTCAGCTGAGAGAGATGAAGGAGCAAGTCACATTCATCAGACAATAGAAAGTGGCGAGCGTCTTTTTCCAGACACAACTTCAGAGGGTAGAGATGTTATTCGTCAAGATATTAGGTAACTGTTTCCTACATTATTTGTGGTTTATAAGGAAAATACAGGCTTGTGTTCAGTGTATAGAACTGAGTGCTACAGTCATGATGCATGAGGCTGCATAATATTTCTGTATTAACTTTTTTTCCCTGTTATTCCTTTTTCATATCATGGATAAACTGTTTAATTGTATGCTAGAGTATGTTATATTCTGCATAATATTTTCCCTTTGTGGGTTCCATATTAAAGGGCGATTCATGTGCAGGAATTCCTCACAGAACACATAATCTGACAAAAATATTTATGATTATTTTTTAGTTCATATTGTCCATCTACTCATTTCAGTTGCAACCGTAGGTATTGTTTCACATATCATTGCAGTCATGTTTATCTTGAAAGAAGGGAATTTGTGACATATTTGTTGATAACAGGAGGATAGAGGAAGAGTGGGCTGGAATTAAGATGTGTGAAATGCTGAAGAAGAAACCGTATATTGGAAAAAATATTTAGCTTCATGAAATGTACAGTACAGTTCTTGTAGTTTACATATGTGCACATTTACCACATTTCAGAAACATGAGAGATCAGTGGGAGGTATTGTGTGATGAAATTTCTGAGATCCAGAGGAAACTTGATCTAAACATCAGCCAGTGGACATCTTATGATGAAAACTCTAAAGTTTTCCAAAAATGGCTTCTTGATATGGAGGCCAAGCTTAAGGAAGGCATTCAGCTCCATGCAACGCTTCCAGAAAAGAAAGCACAACTGCAGAACCATAAGGTTGGTTATCAGCACTTTTGTGTAAGAAATGTAGAACAGAATATGCTACAATTTAATATCTTATGATTATAAATGTAGAGTTAGAAATTATTCAGCAAGGATTCAACTTAATCGGATGTATGTGCACAGGAATTGCATAATTTCCTATGTTGTGTGAATAAATTAAGTTGTATTTTAACAGCTTTTAAAGTTATAAAGAATCTGGCAATTGTGATTTTTAAAAAATGCTTTTGTACCAATTTGTCATAGGTTCTGCACGAGGATATATTGTCTCGAGAGCATATCATTAACAATTTGAAAGAGACAGCTCATTCCCTTACTCAGTCAATACCATCAGCAAAAGTAAGAACCATTTGTTTGTTGGTTTCATTTACACATTTTTAATTAAAAGTATTGTCTGAGATATTAAACCCAGGATATGCTAATATCTGATGTTGTTTTATAGAAACTTCCAATGAGGCACTAGTCTCATTCTCTCTTTTATCAGTTTTAACCAAAGTTGATTATTTGTGACAGTAAGAATTGTGCTGTTTTCAATAAAATAGAAAAAAATGTAGCTGTCATGTCATGAAGATATTTTGTCAAACTTAAGATGGCATCATCTACTCCTGCTTTAGGTGAATAAGTTAGTTTCTGAGCAGAAGCAAAAGTATGCCAGTGTTTGTGAAACCTCCAGGAGAATCTTGGACAAGCACGAGCTTGCAGTACATGATCACCAGCTGTACCAGGATGCAGCCCAGGACTTCACTGATTGGTTGAACTCTGCTCGTGAACGGCTTGAGGCATGCACTGACCGTTCAGGAGACAAACTGTCTCTTCAGGGAAGAAAAGACAGGCTTAAGGTGAGGCATGAAGTATAACTTGGCTGACTAACAGTGGACATCCTTTCCAGAGAAATATTTGTAAAAGTTGCTGGCTTAAATATAATATTTTAACTAAGTTAATACAAACCAACAACTGTTTCATAGCCAAGTATGCATCACATGCAGTGCACAAAGCATAATTCTTAGTAGTTAGCAAGATCTCAACAGATATAATTCTATATTTATCTACATATACGATGGAATATTCTTATTTGAGAGGAGAATAGATGTCTAGAACTATATTTTGTGAAGTTTGCAGTATTATGAAACCCCCATATTCTTTTCCAAAATATACAAGAGAAGGCCAGAAGTAAAAATTATAGGATATCCAGATCATGGAAATGGAAAAGTATTTTATTTGTAAAATGAATATTACTGTAAATTAATATACAAGAGTATTAATTAATGATAAAATGAAAAATGAAGTTTGGAAGTGGTAAGATGTTGATTTGAAATATCTCCATCATGCAAATGGATGTTTACTTTTGCAAAAAATTTTGTGCTACAGGAATGCTCTTCCAGTGTCACGAAAGGAGATCACAAACTCAGCATTACTAAAGAACTGGAAGCCAAAACTGCAAAAAATACCTCACATCAGGGGCGACAGGTTTTAGAAAGAGAAGTAAATCATTTCCAGAGAGAATGGGAGGATTTTCTCAATCTCATGCAGCATACAGAAACATCTCTTGAGCAAACTATTGGTATGTGGGATGACTTTGAATCAAAGTTCGAACAATTTGCTGAGTGGCTGCAGGACATGGAACTAAAAGTCAAGGGTAATGACCTAAAAAATACACTTAAAGAGAAGCAAGCGCGGGTGGACGAGTTCAAGGTCAGTTGACTTAATTTGAATTTTTGCTATAGATTTTTGCAGTAATTGTTCAGTTTCAATTTTTAACCTGAAAGAAGTCGATGCCATTTCTATATTTTGTGATGACTAAAATTTTTTAACTTTGTAAAATAAATTATGTTCATGCTAATTAAATATGATTATTCTAACATTGTTGTGAACCCTAAAGTGCTTTATTAAATATATTCCCATCATGTCTCAAGCAGCCATATACTGTACTTTGCCGTATGTTTGCTTATTATTGAGTATTTATCAATGCTTTTCAGAAAAAACGTGAAGAGATCTTGGCTCGCCAGCCTGAGATGGATAAGTTCACAGATGATGCCCAGAACCTGATGCACAGCAGCTCAGATGTTAGACTTGGTTCTCAAGTATCTCAGCTTACCAACAAGTACCAAAGCTTGCTATCTTTGGTTAAAGTATGCAGTTGTTTTGTTCTTATGTAAAAGATATATAAAAGATAAACATTTGATATGCATAAGATGATATATGAACATTTTAGCTGTTCAATAGAATTCTAAAATATATATTTTAGACACACTTTTTTCATTATGAATGATACCAAACAGTGCACTTAAAGTGAAAATTGAATGCTCACAGTTAAAGTGTGTTAATAACAGTTCATATATTACTTTCATGGTTACAGTATTTCACTTCCCACTTAAAGGATATTTGTTTTTAGTCAGTTTTCTTTACCTTATAAATGGGACCATTCATACCTGAAAGAAGGGCTAGAGTTCTTATTTTGACTTTTCTCTTTTGTTATGTTGTGTTCTTCAGGACTTGATAACTAAATGGGAGGGATATGTCCAGGTGCATCAGCTTTATGACAGTCGTATGGAAAACTTCAAGGAGTGGTTAACTATGGCAGAGCAGAGACTAACTCAGTGTTCCAAGCCTGTCAGAGGCCATGAATCTCTGGAAGAGAAAAAAGCCATAATTCAAGTTTGTATTAGTTTTTGTTACATATGCCTTTTTGTGCTTCTTTCAATGAAGGTTGAAGTATCAGACATGTCTGCTTCAGATCTTTCATTTCAGTCCATAAGAATATATAAGTAATCTTGGAGGTGTTCATTCATTCATTCATTTGCATGTCCTTGTGGAACTTTGCCTCCCAAACAGCACTCCTGTAGGCCTCTCGGTTGTGAGCAAGATGGCCTGCTGCTGCTGCGTCCATTTGCAGATCGTCAATGATTTCTTGCAGCCATCTTCGTTTTGGTCTTCCTCTTTTTCTTTTTCCCATTATGTATCCTTCCAATATGGTCTTCTCTAAATTATCATGACGTTTAATGTGTCCAAAATATTTAAGTTTTCTCTCTTTAATCCTCTTTAGTAGCCAGCCTTCTTCAATATTAAGCTCTTGTAGTATAGATATATTTGTTCTTTTTTGTGTCCACAATATTTGGAGAACTCTTCTGTAGCATTTACATTCAAAGGCATTTATGTGTTTCTCAGCTGTTTTGTTAAGTGTCCACGTCTCACAGACATATGTTGCGATGGGAAAGATGCATGACCTTAAAAATCTTATTTTTGTAGTTCTGTCTGCTCCTCTCCACAGATTCTTTATTTGTTTTACTTTCTGAAGAGCAATAGATGTCCTCCTTTTAATTTCCCTCATTGTATCTCCATTATTATTTAGCAGTGATCAAAGATATTCAAAACTCTCCACTTCTTCCAGTTTTTCCTCATTTATACATATTTCAGCTGCCTTGTTTGTTTTTGTCAGTTGTCATCAATTTACTTTTCTTTGCATTAAGATAGAGGTTCTGCTCTTCGCTATTCTTACGGACTGACATAATTAGTTTTTCCATTCCTTTTTGTGTTGTGGATAGTAACACTGTGTCATCAGCATATCTAATCTCTGGTATTTCAGATTGTTATGGCAATTGTTATGGCATCGTAATATTCTTTGTCTACATCTTCTCTAACATTCCTCATTATATTTTCAGTATACAAGTTAAATAAGTAGGGTGACAATATGCACCCCTGACGGACCCCTTGTTTTATGTCAAACCAAGTTGTTGTTTCACCATTTATTCTTACTGCTGCTTGTTGGTCTAGATACATCAGTGATGTTAATTGTATCAAATGTGTTGGAAATCCCATTTTTTCCATTATTTCCCAAAGTTTCTGGTGTTGTACACAATCAAATGCCTTTGAGTAGTCTATAAAGGCTAAATATAGATTCACATTAAAATGTCTGCATTTCTCTATTATTAATTTTAGATTGAATATATGATCTCTTGATCCTCTTCCTTGCCTGAAACCAACTTGGATCATACTGACTTCTTCTATTTTCTTACGAAGTCTACCCATTATGATTTTTAACAGAATTTTACTGGCATGACTAATCAGGGCAACAGTTCTGTAGTTTGTGCATAATTTCAGGTTACCCCTTTTTGGCAGTGGTATGAATACAGTTCTTTTCCATTCTTTTGGCTAAATACCTGAATGCCATATCTTTTTGCACAGTGCATGATAGATTGTTGCACACTCCTTTCCTCCTGCTTTAATAAATTCAGCTGTTATCTCATCACATCCTGGTTATTTACCATTTTTCAGATTCTTTATTGCCCATAAAACTTCTTCTATTGTCGGTTCAGGTTCTTTCTCCTCCAATAATAATTCACACTGTTGATTTCTGTTTCCACAGTCGGTTGTTTCATACATTCCTTTGCAATATTCCTTCCATCTTTCTAGAATTTCCTATGTCTCTGTCAAGGTATTCCCCATCTCGTCACAAATTATATTTAGCTTAGGTGTGACATTTCTCGTCGATGTCTTCATTTCTTTAAACATTTCACTATCTCTTCCACACTTCTGATGTTCTTCTATTCTTTCACAACAATCTTGTATGTATTGTTTTTTGTCTTTTCTTATGTTTCTTCATACTTTTTTTGTTAAAGTTTTATATTTCTCTTTGTTGTTGTTTGTCACTTTCCATTGCATCTTCATTTCTCTACGTTGTTTTATCAGTTCTAGTGTACCTGCTGTAATCCATCCATTCTTTTGTGTTTTCTTTACTGGAACCATCTCTTTAGCTGTTGTTATTAAGATATCTTTGGCCTGCGTAGCCAGTTCATCTGGTGTCATCTCCTCCTGTACAACCATCAGGATTTCGAAACGGTTCTTCACTTCTATACCGTATTGTTCTGGTGTACTCTGTAGTTTTATTTCCAGAGTTAATAAGGTCACAAATACAAGGAAAAGAAGAGGGGGGAAAATATGCAGACATAACCAATATATCAACAAAGTGTCATCTTCAGGAACAAAAAAAAAAAAAAAAAGAGAAACAGGCATAGCTGTTCATGTCCTGTTTTATTATTTTCTTTCTCTTTTGAAAGCCAGCTTACAGTGAATAGTTTTCTTTATTTTTAATGGTTGTTTCCCTTCATTTTAATTTGCTTATTTTACTTCATTATTTATCCCAATCACAAAGATATGCAAGATAAAATAAACAAGTTAACCCAGAATGCAAACAACATAGGACTAAAGATCAATGTAGGAAAGACAAAGTTAATGAAGCAAAATGTGAACAACAGAAATGTACTCAGAGTAGATAGCAAGTTAGTGGAGGAGGTCAACGAATTTGTATACCTTGGCAGCAGAGTAGTAGAAAATGGAGACAGCACAGAGGACATCAACAGCAGACTTACTAGAGCAAAGCAGGTTTTTGCAATGCTACAGAATATATGGAAATCAAATAAACTAAGCATAAATATGAAAATCAGGATATTTAAGAGTAATGTTCTAAGTGTACTACTGTATGGAAGTGAGTGCTGGAAAATCACCAAAACCATAGAAAACAAGTTGAATTCTTTCCAGACTAAATGTTTACGTAGAATTAAAAAAATATTTTGGCCAAACACCATAAGAAATAACATTTTATTGGCAGAAATGCAGATGAAACCACTGACAACAATTATTGAGGAAAGACGCTGGCGATGGTTGGGACATGTGCTCCGAATGACAGACAACTCACTACCAAAAATAGCACTAAGATGGACACCACAGGGGAGCAGAAGTAAGGGTAGACCAAAAGAGACATGGAGAAGAACAACAGAAAGGATGTTGAGCAATAGAGGGCTCACCTGGGCAAGAGCAGAAAAAAAGGCGAAAGACAGGCATTTGTGGAAAACCCTTGCGGAAGCCCCATGTGCCCTGGGCACTTAAGGTTCAGAGAGAGAGAGAGATTTATCCCAATATATTTTGATCTTTCTATGATTTATTAAACTAGCACAAATTGGATTCTTATACTTTCATTATATTTCAGTTTTTCTTATTATGTTTCTCTCTTTAAGCTTTTGAAATAATTAGCATTATTGAAGACCATTTCTGTTTCTTGGCTTTGATTTTCGTATGTTTTATGTCTTTGATATCTCCTGTTTTCATATTGATATTTCTCTCTCTCTCTGAACCTTAAGTGCCCAGTGATATTTCTAGAGGTATTTAACTCTTTCCATGCGGGAGGAAAAACACGGACGTGTCATGGCGTGCAGGAGTAAAAACGCGGGTCTTGACTGTAAGGGGGTCTAGTTGTAAAATGGAATGGAAAACAGTATTTCCATGTACTTCCGTATACGTAATATGTGTCAAAGTATAGCTAAATGAATGAAAATTTCATAAATGCAGAGTTTTTTAGGAAAAAAGAAGTAATGTGATGTTTTTAGACACTGATTGTGGCCAGCTCACCATCGGCTAGGTCTAGATTCGCGCTACTTACCATCTAAGATGTGTAGATCTACTTGTCGATCTCGTATTGTGACTCCGTATTGCATTTTCGCTGAATGAATGTCTGAAATAACCTCCTAACTACTCCTAACTACTTCTCCAGTCGTCTAAATATGTCTAAATCTACTTAGAAAACATTCAAGAGCAGTGGGGTGGCCATAGGTTATGTCCATACCCCTATCTACATCATAAAAAATTGAAAAATTTCCATGCTTCGCATCCTTGTTCTTGCTCGGCATCGCTCGTAACTAGGCACGCATTCTCCATTTTGAAAATGTCCCCGGAATTGCGGACGAAATATGTACAATCTAAATGTTACACCGCTTGTTTTAATGAAACAATGTCGAGTTTTCAACCATACGCACGCTTGGGACCACCAGAAGTGTCGAAAATTCGACCATACGCACGGAAAGAGTTAAAATAAAAAAATATGGTAGAGTGAATCCACATTTTATTTTTAAATCACTGTGTCATATGTCAAAATTATGTCTAATTAAATATTTTGTTATTTTAGTTACTCCTCAGTGAAAAAGTCCATGGCCATCAGAAACTTAGTTCAGTTCTTGAGTCTGGAGAAAAGCTGTACGTAGACACGGCAGCAACAGGAAGGGAGAAAATTAGAGAAGAACTGCGTGTGGCAAAGCAAAACTGGGAAAATCTGTTATCAAATTTGAGTGAAACTCAACGTGGCATAGATCGGTATATGCACCAGTTTTCCTTATACAGTGATGGACGAGATCATCTGTTGAAGTGGCTTGCTGAAACTGGGGCAGCTCTGAGAACTAATGTTGATTTGAGAAACACACTTCAGGAGAAAAGACATCAGTTACAAGCTCACTTGGTAAGTTGATGCATGGACATTTTCATAGTGTAAGGGATGAAACATTTCTTTTAAAATACATTTTTTTTACTCTTATATTTTAAATATATTTCTCTATATTTCAATGTGCGTTAACTCGCTTCCATTAGATCTGAAAGATTTTTCATAGGTACTATCTCCATAGAATCTCAAGTTATTGTGAGTTCTGCATTTACCATAAGCCTCAAAGACACATAGAAGCACTTAGTGGACATTAAATAATTTATTGTAGAGTTACATGAAAGTGTACAGTGCAGTTTTACATTTTAAAAAAAAAAATATATATATAATGGAGGAAATTTTGGAATAGGAGATAAGAAAAATGAAATGGTTATCAAAAAACAATGAGGACAATCCAATATTTCAAAATAAATATTTTTATCAAGGACAAAAGAAAAGACAAAACAAACATATACAGTCAGTCAGTCAATCATTTGAATGTCCCTTGCAGAACTTTGCTTCCCTAATAGCTCTCATGTAAGCCTCTCAGTTGTAAGCAAGATGCCCTGCTATTGATGCATGCATTCACAGATCATCAGCGATGTCTTATGGCTATCTTCGTCTTGGTCTTTCTGTCTTTTTTTCCATTATGTACCCTTCCATGACTGTCTTCTCTAAATTATCATGACATTTAAAATGTTCAAAATATTTAGGTTTTCTCTGTTTAATCTTCCTTACTAGCCAACCTTCTTCAGTAATGAGTTCTTGTATTATGGATATATTTGTTCTTTTTTGTGTCCATGATATCTGAAGGACTCTTCTGCAGCATTTACATTCAAAGGCATTTATGTGTTTCCCAGTTGTTTTGTTAAGTGTTCAGGTCTCACAGGCATATGTTGCAATGGGAAAGATGCATGCCCTTAAAAATCTTATTTTTGTAGTTCCGTCTGTAAAATATATACACATGCACACAAAAAATGTATCTGATTTCTGCTTTGATTAAAGATCAAGCACATATTGTGCCCACACACCAATATGGACATAGAATTAAAATGGCCATGTGAAGAATATGGTCAGCCTACGAGTGGAATAAAGGAACAGAGAGGTGGTATAGCAAAGGAAGTGGAACAAAAGGCATGGATAATGGACATGAAAAAAGGATGTAAACAGATTGTCGTTATAAAAAGAAAGAGTTGTACAGTGACAGTTGAACTGAGAGTTTAAACCAACTGGGTTCAGACATCCAGCCAGTAGAGCAGGAAAATAGTAATATTAACACCTTCTGGCCCATGGAGCAGATGAGTACAGTAGAGTAAGTGGCAAGAAGGACATGGAAAATGAAGAGAAATGAAGATACAAAATCAAGTGTAGGAAAGAGTAATGTGAGAAAACTGAAGTGAGACTTGAATTGGCTGGGTGGAGACATCCAACCTGGAAAATACAAATCAACCACCACATCTGACTGAATTAAGTTAGTGCTACCATTCCATCCCCAGAAAGTTAAAACAATTTTCTATCATCATCTACTACACCTCTGCAGGTTGACCCTGATACTCCTCTAAAATATGCATGCATGCACATGCCATTTAGTCTACTTAGTCTACCAACAGGAACCAAACCTAAAGGATATCCTTGTCCACAGCACTTTAAGAGAGAGCCCACCTGTTTTGAAACCAGAAAGTGCAGCCATCCCAGCTGTGTCACCTACCCCTTAGCCTAAGAAATAAAACTGTCCTCACTCCATGAAGAATTCACATGCACGTTTTGTAATATACCGTTGTGCGAAAAAATTGTAGGATAACATACATTGAGGAGACCAGTCTCAGACTTGGTGACTGTATCCAGAAAAACTTTATTATGAAATATCCCAGATTGCTTTCAGGCCAGATCCCAATCATTTTAACAGATCCATATGTAGAGGTGAATCTGACTTCTAAGAGACATCATCAAACAATGTCACTTTGATAACAGAAGTTGCTTGATCCTCAGAAAACACTACATATGTGAATATCACACAGATTAAAATTCAGCCTTACCTAACCTACCAAAGTCATAATCTCAGTGAAACTCAGCCTCCCTACTAAGTACTTCTATCCATCTTTCTTCACATGTTACTTATGCTCTGAGTCATTCACTCCAACTACTTTCATTCAGTTTTGCCCATCTTTATCTCAGCCTCAGCTGCTGAACCTCTTTCTCATCTGCACTCTTCCCCATCCCTTCTTTACTGTTAGCCAATCAGAATCAATATAACAGTTTTATATGCATTTACATCTTTTCTCATACACACTTCCTGACACACTTTCATACTAGATGTAAGATAACCCCTTTTGCCTTTTGTTTTCTTCCACTCATAGTTGTTACATTATCTTACATCCTTCCTGTGCCATTAAATGTCACATAAGGCTTGCATGGTAATTCACCAAGTTTTCCTGGTTTTTGGTGTTTTTCAACCTCATCAAGGGATTTTATGCCTCCTAATTTGGCCTATTAGTGACCTCTACAATGGATATATTTGTGCAGTCAGCACAGAAGAAGGAATGAATGAATGGTTCCAGATTGAAACAGGTGTGAAACAAGGATGTATATTATCTCCCTTGCCTTTTGGAATTGCCATACACTTCATAATGAAAAAATGCTGCACAGGTAAAATGGGCATTGATTGGGTACATGAGACCCAACTAGAAGATCTCAGTTTTGCAGATGACATAACTCTTACCAGTGACAGTGTGAAATCAATGCAAGAAAAAGATACCCTGTCTTCCTTGACTAGTAAAATAGGACTTGAAATTAACAAGGACAAAACAAAAATAATAAAACTTCACATTAACCATGAAGGAAAAATATACATAAAAGGAACAGCTGTTGAAGAAGTAAACCAGTTTGCATATCTCAACAGCTACATAGACCAGGATGGTTACACCAGAAAGGAAGCTGGAATTCAAATTGCAAAAGCAGCATTGACCTTTAAGAATCTTGAGAACATATGGCATTCGAAAGTTATAAGCACAAAAACCAAGTTAAGACTATTCAATTCAAATGTAATATCCACCCTCATTTATACATGTGAAAGCTGAAAAACAACTAAATAAATAGACAAGAAATAGACTCTTTTTAAAGCATATGCCTCAAGAAAATATTTGATATAAAGTTGAATGAATTCAAGAACAATGCAGAGGTAAGACATATGAGCAAACAACAACCAGTTTCATGGGTGATCAGAAAAAGAAGATGGACATATGTCGGTCATGTGCCGAGAAGAAACAACCAGAGAATCTCCAAACTAGCTATCAAGTAAAACAGAAAAGGCCAAAGAAAAAGAGGTCAACCACTTAAAACTCTAAAGAGGACATTGTTAAGAGAAGCCAGTTTAGTTGGAATAACATCCCTTGATGAGGTTGAAAAGCTCGCCGAAAATAGGAAATCTTGGCAAATTACCTTGTGAGCCTTATGTGACATTTAACAGCATGGGAAGGATGTAAGATGTAAGAATTTGCCCTCTCTTAATAATGTCCTCTTTAGAATTTCACATGGTCAACCTCTTTTTCTTTTTCCACTTGATAGATTGTTTTGAAATTATGTTTCTTCTCATCACGTGACCGATATAATGTCCATCTCCTTTTTCTGATCACCCATGAGGCAGGTTGTTGCTTACTTATCTGCCTATCTCTGCGTTATTCTATATATACAGTTGTTATATGTCGTACATGTAAATTTTGCCTTTTTCTTCTTGTCCTATTTCTTAATCTCTTTCTGTAATCTAATCAGAGACTGGCATCCCCACACTCCGGACATTCCCATGTATGCTCTACCTTCTATTCCAGCATCCACTGAAGCATGCGTCTACTGTTGGAGCCAGTCATACACTGGTTGTAGATAATGCAAGCTAAACCACTTTGTTCAGAAAAATAGTCCACTTCCCCTCTCCTCCCTCAATTCGATCATCCTCCTAATGTGATTGTTGTCATTCAACCTGATATAATTTATACACAGCACTTTCCTCAGTGATGCGCTCTGAGGATTTCATAGATAGCGGGAACTGTTGTAATCTTTATCTCATACATGTTGCATATGTAAAGTGTAAGTCAAGAAGAATGGACATATAACAAGATTTTTTTGTACTACCTGACTATGGGGATAATGTGTCAGGACTAGTTTCACTATGACAGAGTGGCAGGAAGGCTTTGGAGAGAGGGCTAATCATGATTCAGTGCCATAATGAGAACATTTTTTTTTTTAACTCAATCAATCATTTACTGTTGCATAGTATTTTTTTTTTTGTCAAAGAAGACAAGAAACTTCTGACTCTTGGTTTCAACTCCATATATGTGCATGAATTTTGTTTTGTTCTCTGAATTATGCAGAGAATTTTTTCCCCCTTTTTTTTTAAAGAAAAATTTGAAAATTAAAAAAAATAATATATGGTGTCTGTTGAAACTTTTAGCATTGGAAGCATTTAATTTTCCTTTTCATCTCTGTTGTTCCAATCTATATTTAGAAAAAAGTGATCAATATCATGCCTAAAATTTGGGAAAAATTTCCTGTTTCAGTTTTGATTTTGTAGCTGAGGAAAATTTTTTTTACCGTAAAATAGGCAAGTGTCTACCAGAAGATAAGTTTATTATAAAGTATGCTGTGTTTATGTATTGCCATTTTAAAGATTCTAATGTGTTGAATGCTTGAACATACATTGAATTTAATTATGTTCTTTTAGTATTCATAGATTAATTTTTATCTGCTTTTCTTGTTTTAGAGTCTCCTCCAGGACATTAGCTCTCACAGAAGATTGGTTGAGTCAGTGATAGAGAAGGCCCAGTGTGTTCTTCAGAACACAGACGATCCAGAAGTCACAGGGTTCATCACTACCGTCAGCTCACATTATGAAAAACTTAGTGCAGATGCTAAGGTATGTGATCCAGAAATATTTAATGAAGAGTATTACTTTTGTCTGCACAGTGTAGTCATAAATTTGAGTTTACTGATGTGGAAATATGGCTCATTTACTTATGTTATCACTTGGCTCAGATTATATCCTTTGATGCAGTGGAAAATCCTTGTTGAATGATTTTTCTGATGAATGTTCTTGATGAATGTTTTTCATACTTTTGTAATGGGTATCAATACTTAGTTTAGTCATTTTGGTACAAAATATTGCTGACTTGATGAAGAAAAATTAATTTCTTTAACTGGGAATTTTTTTTGCAGAATTTAATCCAAAGATCAGAACAACATGTTGCTGTACACCAAAGGTACCAAGACAGTCTACAGACTGCTATAGACTGGATGGCTGTCATGAAAGACAAACTTGCACTGTGTGCTGACACTGTGGGAGACAGACATACAATTCAGAACAAACTTGATAGACTCCAAGTAATTTACAAATATTGTCTAGTTATCTAATGTTTGTTTGAAATCATTTTGTTTGGAGTTTCATTATGTTTATTATTAGAAGTTAATGCACAAGTAAATGTTTTTTCCATGATCTTTTTCTGTTTGTGCTAAAAAAACAGTTCCTTTCAAATGAAGGTTTAAAATTTATGAGTCATTTGTGGCACACATCAATAGTAAATTCCAGTTGTTAAAGTTTGTAACAAATCTTGTTAACTTGTCTTTGTACAGGAACTAATTTGTTGTATGCCAGAAGGTGCCCGGAAGTTGGAGGACTGTGAAAATCACGCTCAGGCTACAATGGATGCAACAGGTTTGAAAGGACGCCAGAACATTCAGTCCCAGGTTAATGTTCTTCGAACTGACTGGGAAGACTACAAGACAAAGTTAAACTCCCTGAAGGATGGCCTGGAGCAGGCTTTGCATTTCTGGAGCATGTATGAGTCTAAGCACCAGGAGATGTTAAACTGGTTGAAGTCCACAGAGAAGAAGATAAAAGAATGCCCACTAAAGTCATCACTGGAAGAAAAGAAGGAGCAGCTTGTGAAATGTCAGGTAGGACTAAAAGAAGCAAGCAGAGAACCACATTAATGAAAAATAACATTCTGCTGTTGTGATGTAATCTTTATTTTGATCATTTATGATGTGCTTGTCCATACCGACTCACAAGTTCAACACTCATGACTGTGGTCCATTAACAAGAATTTATATCAACAAACAAACCTTTTTAAATTTTGTGTGTCAGAGATATGGAATGTGCAATCAATCTAAACCAAATCAGTTTGATCACATCCTGCTCCTTTTCCCAGTGAACACCAAAGAGAAGACATTGTACATTAATAATTATAACTAAATTAATGAACATGAACCACTGGAGTAAAGCTGTGATATAAACAGAAGTATTTAGAACATAGGTGCATTTTCTTAATTAACTCTTCCCGTGCCACAGGAAGAAAAGCAGATGTTCAGTTGCTTACCAGAGTAAAAGCGCGCAGGTCTTGATATGTTAGGGGGTATAGTTGTAAAATGGAATGGAAAATAGTATTTACATGTACTTCCATGTGCTTATGTTTCAAAATACTACTAAATGTATGAAAATTTCATAAATGCAGAGGTTTTTAGGAAAAAAGAAGTAATGTGATGTTTTTAGACAGTGCCCAGCTCACCATCGGCTAGGTCTAGATCTGCACTACTTACCATCTGAGAAGTCTAGATCTACTTGTCAATCTCGTATTGTGATTCTATGTTGCATTCTCGCTAAATTAATGTCTGAAATAGCCTAACTACTTCTCCCGTCGTCTGATATGTCTAGATCTACTTGGGATACATTCAAGAGCAGTGGAGTGGTCACAGGCCATGTCCATACCCCTATCTACATCATCAGAAATTGAAAAGTTTCGGTCTTTCTCTTTTTCTTGCTCGGCATCACTTGTAACTAGGCACTCTTTTGCCATTTTGAAAAGTGTCACCGGAATTGCGGATGAAATATGTACAATCTAAATGTTACACCGGTTGTTTTATTGAAACAAACCAATGGTCGCTATGTCGACCATGGTAAGCATCAGGAAACCGGAATTGTCGATGCAGCAACCAAAAGCCCTGAAAGAGTTAATGTAACATTTCAACTTTTGTCTTATTTGTATATTAACATACAGGATGAAAAAAAGAAAATGAATGTTATCAAAGAAAAAAAATTACGTAAAAAATAAAAAGTGAAGAAATAAAATTTAAAAATTAGCTTGTCAGTCATTGGAAGCAGGCCTTCCCCACAGTTGTTCAGAAGCCAATAATTTCATTTTTAACAAAATTTTCTTCATTATTTTTATGTCTTTTCTGTTTTTTAAAAAATATGCAGCTTTTTTTCTCTTGTCCTTTTTTTTTTTTTCAAATTTCTGTGTGTGCTATGAGTAAGGTAAAAGTTGAAATGCTACACATGTGATCTTCATAAATGAGCAAAGCTGCATCCAATTCTTTAAATACTTCTTACTTTTCCCAGTGGGGACTTCATATAAGCAGAGATGTATTTTGCTCAGTTTGTTAAATCCTATTTTCGTGTAGATAAGTGTTGACAACCAGACAGCAGCTCTATTTTTATTCTTTTATGATGTCTCTCCTTAGACTCTACAGTACTTCATCCTTAACTCTTTCCATGCGTATGGTCGAATTTTCGACACTTCAGGTGGTCCCAAGCGTGCGTATGGTAGAAAATTCGACATTGTTTGTTTCATTAAAACAATTGTTTGTTTCATTAAAACAAGCGGTGTAACATTTAGATTGTACATATTTCATCCCCAATTCCGGTGACACTTTCAAAATGGCGAACGCGTGCCTAGTTACGAGCGATGCCGAGCGAGAACAAGACGAGAAGCATGGAAACTTTTCAATTTTTTATGATGTAGATAGGGGTATAGACATAGCCTATGGCCACCCCGCTGCTCTTGAATGTTTTCTAAGTAGATTTAGACGACCGGAGAAGTAGTTAGGAGGTTATTTCAGACATTCATTCAGCGGAAATGCAATACGGAGTCACAATACGAGATCGACAAGTAGATCTACACATCTTAGATGGTAAGTAGGGGTAAGTAGTGCGAATCTAGACCTAGCTGATGGTGAGCTGGCCACAGTCAGTGTCTAAAAACATCACATTACTTCTTTTTTCCTAAAAAACTCTGCATTTATGAAATTTTAATTCATTTAGCTATACTTTGACACATATTAAGTACATGTAAATACTGTTTTCCATTCCATTTTACAACTATACCCCCTTACAGTCAAGACCCGTGTTTTTACTCCTGCACGCCATGACACGTCCGTGTTTTTCCTCCCGCACGGAAAGAGTTAATTCACCTTGTCATCTTTATCTCCCTTTAACAGTCGATAAATACACATTGACCACTTATTTTCCAAAAACTGATATTCTGGTAATTGTTTTAATCCAGATGAAATTGCAATAGGTAGTTTTCTTGGCTGGCACTAATTGGCACAGTTTGTAGTACTTTGAAGACTGTACCTTTCTGTTTTTGACTAAAGAACACAATTGAACTATATATGTTATTTATGATAGTAATATTTCAAATATTTTTATACTCATTTTTGCATACATTATATAAATTCTGCCATTGAATGAGTTACCATTACATTTTACATTTTCTTTCATTATATATTTTTTCTGTACTTTAAAATATCACAAGTGTAAAAGCAGTTTCTGACAAATCTGTAACAAGGCATGACTGTATCCTAATTTATCTCTGGCTGAAAATGTCCCTGGGGAAGCATGGTTTTGTTTTGTTCTTTCTTTTAGAATATTTTGTCAGTGTTATAAATATTCTTCATATATCAGACAGCATCTTGTGTAAGCACAGAAGAAAGTGATATTCTTTCACACTTTTAGCACATTTACAAGTGCCTGCATTTATTCAGCTAATTTATACAAGCATGACCTGGTAAAGCAAATATACTACTATAGCCTGAACTCTTATAACTATCACATTGTTGTAATGTATAATATTTCCTGCTCTATAATTATGTACTGCTGTATTATGTGCAACATGTAATACTGTGGAAATGTTATGTTCACACACTGGATACTATTTCTGCTTTTCTCAAGATATATGATCTTCTCTTCTGTTGCTAGCTAATATTGTCTTTATTTCACTTACAGTCAAGATTTTACTCTTTCAACTACAGTCGAGCTCAGTCTCTTTCTGTGTTTGTTTAACTACTCACTCCACAGACTTACTTTCCAGGAATGATCATTCTCTCAGTTGCAAATAGCAGCACAGTAGCAGCATTATTAACTCTTCCCGTACCGCGCCGCCCTTTAAGTCCAGTTGCGGTTTACCGTCGCATCCCACGCCACCCTTTAAGTCTTCTGATTTGTTTCATTGAAAACTCGATGCAACTTTTCATTTAGCCAAACAGAACTCTTCTAGGCCAACGTTTAGCTAGTTTAGCATCTGGTCATGCCAGAAAAGAAAGGAAATGAAGAAGTGGATTGATTTGAGTGTACATTTTTCTACTTTTTTCGAGGTTGGTTGGTAGAATGGTCATACTGACCGACTAGACCTAGCTTACTAAATGTGTTTTTCACATCTGTAGACCTGTTAGATTTATTGGATATCAAAAGCATCCGCAATTATCGATATTTCTATACCGATATAAACATTCTGCATTGGATTCTGGCACATTTCAGGTATGTAAAACTTTGATTTTAGTGCTCAGCCCTAAAAAATATTTTTAGCGCCAAAAAATCGTTCCAGCTTTTCAGAACAGTTGTTTTTTTTCTATTCTTTGTTTTTTTTTAATGATAAATAACTTCATTTATGGAATCTTCTTTCATTTCCACTTATTTTAATATGAGATACACATGTGTTGATGAAGGAGTTTGTTTGTTACAATGAATTTTATAAAGGGACCCCCTTATATGAAAACACCCGCTCGGCCATGTAACATCATCATCGGTACCAACGTAACGTCCGTATTTTTTTACGCGGTACAGGAAGAGTTAAGTTATGAAGACTTTATTGGTTCACGGGGTGACAGTGACAATGAACGATGTGACGGGTATAATAGTGGCATAATATAATCCAAGAAGACATGACAGGATGAAATTCCAACTCAAGACAACATAGAATAAGTTCCAAGTGACTACTGATGTCCACAGACTTAGTTGCCAATAGAACTTCTACTACATTTCTATATTACTAATCTTTCACACTACACAACTACACACATGGTCCAACAATTAAGTAATGAGACTGATTTTATTATGGCCAAGACAAAAATGCCATCTATGAAACAAAGCATGGAATCCAAAGAGGCAACCTTCATCTATGATCTGGCAACTTTTCATCGCCACCCGATAAGCAGATGACGATCGAGCTACCATTTTGTTGATAGTTAGAGGTGCATTGTCATGTAATCAACATGTAGCAAAAAGCTAACATTAAATTCTGTTTAAAAGTCAGGAAAAAGTGACATTGAGACGGTTGAATTGATGCGACAAGTTTATGTGGACAATTGTTTATCTCGTGCACAGATATTAGGTGGTATTCACGATTCAAAAATGGTGTGGAAATGATTACAATTGCAACTAGACATGGATGCCCAATTTCTGTTCATAATGAGGAACTCATTGCAAAAGTCAGAGAATGGATACAAGAAAATGGTTGTTTGACTGTGAAGATGATGGCAGCTGAATTTGGTGTTAACCGAGAGACCATTCGTAAAATTTTAGTGGAAGATTTGAGCAAGAAAAAAGTTGCTTGCAAGTTTGTATCACATGCGTTGTCTGATGACTAAAAACATTAGCGTGTTGTGCATGCAAAAGGCAGAGGTCGATTCAGTGTTTGTTAGTTCATGCCACTTGCTGTATCAATGCACAAGGAACTTACTTTGAATAAAATAAAGGTTATATCTTCAGCTGTTGTTTATTTTAGTTTTTTATGTAATTAGTCTCATTACTTAATTGTCGGACCTTGTATTTTCAGAGACAATCTAACTTATGAACTGCACTATCAGAAACTCAAACTTCAACTATCACAAATCATCTGATTTCCATCTCACAACTTTTCTTGTCCATCAGTTATATGTGCACCATGCCTGGCATGTGATATGCAAGCATCTGACTTAAAAAGGAGAATAAATTAAAGCACAAAGCTATTGATTTCTATGGAACCTAAGACTTTTTATCCCAATTTTCAAATTCTGTGATGAGTTGTCTAACTTTCATTCTATAAATCTATATTCTATTACACTGGTCATTGTAATTTTGAACCATCGATTTTTTTTTTAAACAGGAGCTCATGCATGAGATAAAAGCACAGCAAAGGGAGATTGACAAGTTCTCAGATGCAGCACAAAATCTCCAACATCTTACCTCAGAGTCTCAAGTTGGTAGTGCTGTCTCACAGCTCATGTCAAGATATCAAACCCTGCAGGTGTCTGGCAAGGTATCAGGATTTTGATCATAGGAGTTCATTTTATACACTTTTTATATATTTATCCATTGTAACAGTTTTTTGGGGAAAACAGGTCATGAGACTAACCTGCTTACAGAACAGAGTATGTAAGTGTTGCTGTAACATTTACACCTGATACATCTAACATCTCAGAAAATAAACACTGTGGTAATAGACTGATTAATTCTACGTCCGAAATAATTTTTTTTAAAAATAAGAGCCATTTTCTAAAATTTGCTTAAATGCAGTTGCAAAATTGGTAACATATTCTTAGTAGGGAAGTGGATAGTCTTTGTGTGTTAGGAAGAGTGAATAAAAATATGCCATTAAGGCATTTTGGAGATACAGTGTTAGACCCTTATTTCCATGACCTATGGCACATGAAAGTGTGATGTGGTCAGTATCATGCCTGGCCACATTTATCTTCCCAGATTTCTCTGGTAGCCATTTTTTAGAGGTTGGATGTGCCCCAGGGCCTTTTTTGGCATGTACCAGAAAAAAATCCAACTGCCGGGACTTGAACACAGTACCACCGGATTAGTAAACTGATTGGAATACAAATATGAAAAAAAAAATGTGTGGATTTCCAGAAAGATGAACAGAATGTTTTGTAGCAAACATGAAAGTACCAATATGGCTTTTTCAGCTTGGGTTACTGGTGTGAACTATGACTACAGTTTATTCTTGTGGCCTGTGTATTGTAGTTGAGATGGAAATTCACTAAAACTTATGTGCTCAGAAATATACAGTGTTATAAAACATTGGAAAAGAAAACTGAAATATTTTAGGTACATATGCATTCTTCTGATTTTTGTCATTTAATCATTCTTCAACTTGGGAGCTGTTTTCTCTATTAAAGAAGTACTTGACATATCATTAAAACTTCATAATATTCTCTGGTAAATAAGAATGCGCAATGGGTATATTTTCAGTTAATTCAGTGTATAATCCTCTCCATCCTATTGTGCCTGACATAGCATGAAATTTGTGAAAATAGTTGCAAAAATATTCATACTTTGAATTTGAATGAGAATCACAGATATAACTTTTTTGAATTTGAATGAGAATCACGGATATACAAAATTAATAAACTGCGTTAAAATTTCACAGTGATAATAAATCTCCAACTTTTATAAACATCTCAGTTTTGTAGAGTATATTTTTTAATAGTTGTTTAGCTAAATGTATATGAAGGATTATATATTCTGATTTAAGTTTTAAAATTAGTATTCAGTATTAGGTTCTTAGTATCGTAGTGAACAAGATACTCCCATAATCACTCCACTGCCTGTCCCAGTATCAAACAGAATTTTCATTGATGGTCCTTCACATCAGTTCTTGATGATGAGTCACCCAACTTATAACTTACGAACTACAACAGCCCACATGTGAAACTGGTCAGTGTCACTCTTGGCATGAACTCTGTAGCTAAGGTGCCAAGCTGAACCAGGATACACAAAGACCATAACAGTTCATCATTGGCCGGATAGACATAACTAAGAACCATTGATGCTTTCTCTGTGAAGTTCATAGCTCACAACGGTGCCACAACACTAAGCTCACAGAACTGATCTCCATCTTGAGAGCCTTTTTAAATCAGTTTACAGCTTCCTGTGCATGCATGTTGGAAGAATTGTGTTTGATATACTCAAACCAAGCTGTTAAAACATGCACACAGAGTTTTTTGTTTATGTGCTTGAGAAAATCTTACATCTGATGTATAATTCTAGGACCTTATCAACCGGTGCGAACAGAATGTGGAAGATCACAAATGTTACAAGATGAGATTTGCGGATACAGTCCAATGGCTAGAGAAAGCAAAGAAAATGCTCTCAGAATGCTCAGAAGCTGGTGGATCACGTGTAGAACTGGAGAGCAGATTGGAGAAACTCCAGGTGAGCATCATTTTGCTTCTCCTAGATATATTTTTTAAACTGAAAGAACTCCTATTTGTTATTGATTTCTAGGAATGCAGAAATGAAGATTATCATATATATATAAGTGTGAAAGATGTCAGATGAACCTCCCACACAGGCTATAGGCACAAATAATAAGGACATTATATTAGGAAATCTAAAAAAAAAATCTTTGAAGCACGGAAAAGATTGTAACTTAGTGAAATAGGACAACTTCCTTCATCTGGTTTTATATTTTGAGCCATAATGGCATCATAGAAATGATATGGATGTATTTTATTACATTTTACTTTTAAAAGTCAGTGTGAACTTTGGTTTAATATACAGACATCTTTATTTGTGTAAATAATAATAGCAAAATGTCATGAAGCTTCTAAATAATGTTTGAACTATTCTTTCTCAGTTAGTTCATTTTTTATAGAATACTTAACTCATCCCATGCCACAGGAAGAAACACGGGTGTTCAGTTGGGTACAGGATTAAAAGCATGGGTCTTGATATGTATAGGGGCATATTAGTAAAATGTGAATGAAACAGTTTTTCCGTGTGAAAAGTGTACTTATTATGTTTCAAAATAACTAAATATGTATGAAGATTTCATAAATGCAGAGTTTTTTAGGAAAAAAGAAGTAATGTGAGGTTTTTAGACAATGATTGTGTCAAACTTACCATCGGATAGTTCTAGAAGTACACTGCATACCATCTGAGATGCATAGATCTACCTGTTGATGTCGTATTACGATTCTGTGTTGCATTATTGGTAAAATAATGTCCAAAATAACCTTCTAATAAAAATAACCTTCTAACTACTTCTCCAGTCGTCTAATATGTCTAGATCTATTTGAGATACATTCAGGAACGGTGGCCTGGTAACAGGGCATGTCCATACCCCTATCTACCCCAATCTACATCACCAAAAATTGAAATTTCTCACAGAAAGCTTCAATTTTCTCCCTCGAACTAAGCACTCTTCGGCCATTTTGAAAAAGGTCATGGGGCATGCGCATTAAATGTTTACAATCTAAACATTACACCAGATTTTTAATGTAACAAAGCAAACGTTGTTAGAGCGACTAAAGGCACCATGTGAGAAACCGGAACTGTCATCTAAGCAACGAAGGCACAGGAGGAGTTAATCTGTATATGCAAATGCTGAGATAAAATGAGCATTCTTCCTTTTGCATATTATATAGTATTTTGTACACTAAATACTAAGATAACAGCAGGTAATAAGAGACTAGTTATAATTAAAGTTAAGTTATAATAGCAATAATGTTTTCAATTTTTCTTTTCCATTTCTGCCTAAAGAGACTTATGCATGAGAGAGATACCGGCTATGCAAAACTGAACCAATGTGTAGAAATTGGAGAGAAGCTGTACCCAAGCACTGCCTCAGATGGTAGGGAGGTCATTCGCCAAGAGTTGCGGAAGCTTAAACTTGATTATGAGAGTGTGTTTGATGACCTTTCCACTATTCAAAGGCAACTTGAGGTGTCCCTAGTACAGTGGACATCCTTTGATGAGAGCTTTGGTCAGGTGAGTAATGACTTGTTAAAGGATTTTAGATCTCAAGGTCATGATGTGACAGACAAAGTAAAATATGTTTACAATAAATGAAGTTTACACACTATAAAATGAGATAAACAAAAACATGACCATGTTCAGAGGTTTTTGAAAATCTTGCAGAAGATGTGAAAAAATCTTGCTGCATACTACTGTAGGTCCTCCTCCTCTAGAATTTTATTGTGGAGTTTGGAGTTGTATTCATAAGCCACTCACAAAGCAGTGGATTTGACAGGAACTGATAGTAACAGCTTACTGTTACAACAGCAGACAAACTTGACCTAACTTGAGTATAGTATGAAAATAATTTTCAACATACAACAGTATTATCTGCCAGTAAATGCAAACCAGCCTCAAAATGAAAGACTTCTTCTAAATTAAAAAGCACCATGGCATAATGCATTTACATCATTAAAAAAAAAAACTATTGTTATGAGATTGTGGTTATGAGGTTGTGGTTGTGGGCTTGAGGCAACATTATGGAGAAATAAAATCCTGTGTTACAGGTTGAACATTGGCTGACACAGATGGAATCAAAGTTTGAAAGTCAAATACCGCTTCAGGCAACCCTTGAAGAGAAGAAGTCTCAGTTGCTTAACTGTAAGGTTAGTTATCCTTCATGGTGTAAGAGACTCAGATGTACTCTTTAATTTACTCTTTCATGATGCAACGCAGAACAACAGTTATATGTGTGGAAACCTCAAAAAAAATTTATTGAATTAGACAAAAACTACTCATCTCTTCAGAATGTTGTTATCAGTTTTTTTTAATAATTAACAAATAACTACTTAATTTAGAGATGTTTTAAACTGATTCTTTTGAAAAAGAATAATGACGTTTGACAAGATGTAAGAAATGTGCTGCTCCTGTGCACTTACAGTACAAAAAGAAATCTTGTATGTTGCTTAAACTTCATACATTTGTGATTTGCTCATCTTTAATCAGGCTCTTCAGCAAGATGTGCTGTCATACCAAAGGGTGATTGAGAGCATCACAGACAAAGTTAGCAATCTTGTCCAAAGCAACAGAGACTCGGAGCTTTCCAAGTTCATTTCTCAGGCAAGATCATGGCACAATAATCTCTGTGCTACAGCCAAGGTTAGTGGTGCTAAGAACAGTGCAAGAAATACTGCAATTAAAATAATATTCAAAGTATCACGAGACTATGCAGAAAAGGCTGAGACATAGCTGCCAGTAGTTGTGGAAATCAGTAGTGGCTTTTAAAAATTTATTTTCATGCTGTATTTAGCTTTAATGAGAAAATCCTAGAAAATATAGATGCTTGTAGCAGAAACTGAAAAAAAAAAAATATACTGCATTGAACATTTTTCTTAAATTTACAAAATCATCTGCTGAGATAGTCCACAATTAGATGAAATGCTTGCTATAATAATGGAAATGATATTTGGTATCAGAAAGTATCTGTCACATTTTTAACTTTCCATTTAATTATTGCCTGTATTTGATTGTGCAGGAGCATGTATCTCTGCATGAATCCTTTGTTGGAGAACATCAACAGTACAGTGACCTATACATTTCCTGCAATGACTGGCTGAATATAGTCCAGGAGAAGCTTACAGCTTGCTCTGATGTGTCTGGGGATCGAAACGCCATCCAGAATCGACTTGATAGAATTCAGGTAGACACTTAGCAACTTAATATAACGCTTATTGTTTGGAACATTTGTGTGATTCCAGATTGTTCTGTGATGCTGATATCTTCACATTATTTATGCTATAGGTTAGATAAAATTAATTGCTATGTTGGGTACTGTATTTGTCTTAAATTATAATGTGACACTTACACAACTCAGTCCTGCTTCTTGATTGCTGTAGATGATAATTTTTTTCAAAAGAATTGTTTTTCAGGCAGTTTGATGTGAACAGATTGGAAAATTAAATATTTTAATACCATCCTTTTAGCATGGTTTTATAGTTCATGCTGTATCTTGTCATATTGTCTTACTGCTGTGAATTATTTAAAAATTAATCAAGTGCATTATAGTCATTGTAGCTGTAGCTAGTTCTTTAAAAGGTTTTTCTTTAGTAATGCCAATGTATAATAGGACTGTAATTGCAGTTAGTTTTGATATATAGTGGATGTAAATTAATTGGAATGCATCAGGACTGGATCATTTGTTCCAGTTAAGCAGATGTTCTGAGCTGAAAAATGCACTCTTTTCAAGTTGAAGGAAATAAAGTAATAAGAAAAAACAAAACTTTTAAGTTAGTTTTAGTAGAAATGTTTCTCTAGAATAACTTGAATTAGAAGAAAACAAAATGTAATGTACGCGCATACACATGAATATATGTGTCAAGTAATGATTTGTACATTACTGAAGGTTTTTGCTTTGAAAAACTGTAACAGGTTCTTCCTGATATGTTCTCTTCATGGAATGCAGCCGAACAAAATCAGTGCACATATCTCATGAAGATAAAGAACTACCTTCATTGCCTTCTTAAATGAAATAACATCTCAATTTAGTGTTATATATCCCGTCATCTTGCTGAACCGCTCTCTCAGATACATCCTGACTTGGTCTTCTAATGTCTGCAAGTGCTTTGCCAGTTTGTTCAGTAATCATTTTCTCATTTTCTTCATGCCATCAAATATTTTTTGCCTCTAAAAATTAAGCAGGATTTGTGATTGGTGCATATGGACACAATAACAAATGCATTACAAGAAAAATCTGAGTATTTACTCCTTATACATCTTGGAACAGACAGTTTCAAAGCTTGATCCCTACAGATTGGGCCTACTTGTTTATTCACCAAGGCTGATTTCTGGAACTTATCTGTTCTACATTTTTGTACCATGACAGGCCATTCTACATCTGATTAATTCTGTGATCTGGTCCCACAGAAGCCAGTTGAGCTTGATTTTTTTTTTCTTGCCTAGAACACATCTTCTTACCTCCAGGTCATGATCTAGCTCATTTTCTCCAATGTTTAGCCACAGACCATGTGTATGCACTGGTTTTGTTTCAGTGACCTTATGCTACTTCAACAGCATGACTTCATTTTAACTGATATGACAGCTATGATTATGACTGTCATTATGACAATAAAGTGACAAATTAACCCAATTAGGGCACTTGAATGGCAAAGAGGATAGTGTACTAGTCTCTCATTTTGAGAACTGATGGTTTGAATCTGACTGGAGGTGACCCAATGACCCAGCTGTTGAAATGGGAAGTTGGCTTCATCAGGACTTGGGGAAGGAAAGGTGGCCAAATGTAATGCTGACCACATCACCCTCTAGTGTGCTGACAGGTGAATGAAAATATGGGCACTAACATCATATCTCCTACATGCTTCCATGGCACAGTAGAGCTACCTTCACATTTTTAATTTTTTAAAGCCCAGTTAAGTGGAACAATTCAGTATAAATGATTTTTCATGTTTTCTTCAAAATGAATGATTGTCGTGACTAACCAGCATACCAGCTAACAGGAATTCACAGTAAATCATAGTTATGTTTCTGTTGCATATTATATGCTGGTTAATAAATTAATGCAATCTTTGCCACTTTTGTGAGTCAGATACGCAGAATCTCTGGTCACCTTGTTCGACAATTTTTTTTTTTTTATATAGTTGTGCTGATTGTGTTTTTTCCATATTCATAACAGGAACAATATGTAAGTGAAATTATTCATTGTTACTTTTCATTTTTGCTGTTTGATACAGTAAAATTGTCTTTAACTTCAAGTATTTATCAACACATGCTGTAAATGAGCACATAGTTCACTTATGTGTTTGTGCTAATTTTTTTCATAATACTTGTCTTGTATAATACTTGTATATATTCTGTATTCTAGTATTCATTCTGATTCATCTTAAATAAGCATGAGAGTGAAATTAATATGAAATGAATCCAGAACTTCACTTGGACACAAACAACTGTGTGTATGTGTGTGAATGTACAGTGTGTTTTAGGGGAGAGAGAAAAAAAAAGGTAGAAAAAAATCTTGTTAGCTTACCGGATGTCAAAGCCAGCACAGAACAAACACAAAGAATAAATCTGGAAAGCCTTTTAGTACATCAGTAGAACTTTTGTCCTAATTATGGAGTAAGCATAATAAAGAATGAGAAACTAGAGTTTATGTAACTTTTACTTTCAATTTTTGTCCTGAATGACTGAAAAACTAACAAGCCAAGACTAATAGGAGGTATACTGAATATATTACTGTCATACAAAACTTGATAGGTAATAGCCAAAAGTTTTTGTCTTTTTTATTATAAACATTTTTACAGTGAAGATTGACCAAACTTAACTTTCAGTTTTCATAGAATACATTATCTCAGACATAATGCTTCAGCTGAACATACATTTCCACAAAATTTCCCAAATGTTTCAGATTTAATAAATCCCAACCAAAGAAAAATCTTTACTCTTTATGAAGATGTTTCTGTCTGTCTAAAAAATGCCAACATTAATATTATTTCATATGTGCATTAATCTTGGCAGACTTGCTTTTAGATTCTGTAGACATTACACTGCCCTCATTCTTATTAATTCTTAAATGCTACAGAAGTATTGTGGGTCAGTAAATTAAAATAAGACCTTGTAATTTCATGTCAAATTGTGATGTTGGTAAATGACTTGAAAATATGTATATAAAATCATAAGCATGACTGACCATAATATAAAATCCAGCTCTTATAAACCATATCCCCAATATGCCTTAATGGCATGGAAACTGAAATTTTACCTTTACCTTATAAACCATCTCCTTTCTTTCCCAAAGATCTGTTGTTTATAAGGAACGTAAGTGATCAATTATGGAGAATTCTGATGACAGAGATAAAAATTCATGAGTAGCATCCAGTAACATGGTCATTTAGCCATATTATGTTCAGAATCCTTATAATTTGTCGAGAAGGAAATCACTATAAGAAAGTCTTTGAACAGCATCTCTTGCACTAAGTCAAGTTCTTTATGTGTGAGTCTGTCCCCACCCCACAGTAGCATTTCTTATGCACCTGCTTCACTATTCTCCATATTGGTCCATGAGTCCCCAGAAGATAATTCCAAATCTTCTTCCATTTCCCTTGAACTGTGAACATGATGTTCTTTGCAGGCAGTGCAGTAAAGATGTTGAGGCACAGTATCATGTCAGAATGGGAGCAAATTTATGGCAGCTATTTTTTAAGTCATTGAGTGGAGCTAAAAAGCAGGGGCATCCAGTACTTATTTAGCAGACTTCACCACTGTGAGGACTATTTTGGTCCCTGCATTTTTGCTAGGCCCGTTACTGGGGGTAACAAAGGAGAGGTGGGAAGGGTCTTCATCAGCAGTGGTTCACGTCAGCTATGGGTTGCTGATTGCTAAATTGAACAGTATCTTCACCTTTACAAACTAAATATAGTTTATAGTGCCATCCTCAAATTTATCTGCATCCACCTTGTCATAATTGTATGTGGCTAATGTAGTGTGCCCATTTTATCACACTGTCATTCAGTGTCATATTTCTGATTGCAGAGATAGACTACACATTTTTTGCTTTGATAAAGTTGCTCAGTGTCTATTTTGTATCAGGTCACATTAACTTTTATTGTAATAGGAAATAAAAACTTTCTAATGAATTTTTAAGAAAAATGTATCTAAACTACATATAATTATCATGCTGAACTGTGCTGTACTATGTATGCACTGTAGGTGTTATTGTACATTGTATGCACATTGGCTGTCAGTTCATTTGCCATGCCGCATGGCGTATGCGATCATTTCTCTCCACAGTTCCCTGTCTTTAGACTTGATTATGAGATCAGCCTGTGACTTTATTCCTAGCCACACTGACAGCTCATCCAGTAACTTCTCTCTCTGTCTTCCTCTGTCTCTTCTTCCTTCAATTTTTCCAGTTGCCACAATGTGTTCCAATTTTCCTCTTCTCAGGAAATGTCCTATAAATCTCGTTCGTCTGCCTCTGATCTTTGCTATAATTTTTTTTTTAACTCCAGCCTCTCTTAAGACTTCTTCATTGGTTTTCTTGGCTGTCCATTGTACCTTCAACATCCTTCATATAAATCACATCTCCATGGCCTCCATTTCTCGCTGTACTCTCTTATTCATAGACCATGCTTCACACCCATAAAACAAAATTAGCTCGATGTAACATTTAAGTACTCGGAATCTTGTTTCCATTGGTATGGATCTGTTGCACAAAATGTGTCTCATTGTCTGGAATGCTGACTTGGTTTGAGCACATCTGCTTTTTATTTCGTTGTGACATTTCCCATCAGTTGTTATAATCATTCCTAAGTACTTGAGTTTATCAACTTGTTTCAAATTTGTGCCATCGATTGTAATGCTACATTTTGGTGTTATTCCTTTCTTTGAGATGACCATCACTTCAGTCTTCTTTTTATTCAGGCTGAGACCTTTATTTTTCTTTCACGAACTACGATGTCCAGACTAGCCTGTAGCTCCCCTTCATTTTTAGCAATCTGGACTGTGTCGTCTGCATATCTTAAGTTGTCACGGTTGTACCCACCACCTGATATTCCTGGCATGTTCTCTATATTTCTCATGATGTTTTTGCTGTACAAGGAGAAGAGGTCAGGAGATAAAACACATCCTTGTCTCACTCTCAGTTTTATGTCTTAGAATGCTCCTATTTGGTTCTCGACCCTCATTTTTGCTGGTTGCTGCCAGTATATATTTTTGATAAATTTCAGATCTTTCCCATCTGTGTTGATGTCTTCCAGCATTCTTATAATTTCTGTGTCTCACTTTATCAAATGCTTTATAGTAGTCTATGAAGCATAAGTATAGGTACATCTTTACTTCTGTTGAAGTTACATTGGCTGTAACTATTGTAAATTAAAATTTGTAACATTGTATGTGTGCATTTCTCAAAAGGAAATCTTATTTTTTTCTCAGTAATGTAATTTTACATTTATGATAATTTTTTACAATTATAGACTGGAAACTTTATTAATCGCTGTGAATATACAAGAAGAAAACATTAGTTAATGTTCCTGTGAAGCAGATAAATTACATAGCGCAACAAAAAAATTTTTTTCTTGGTGCCTTGGTTTTTAGGCCTGTTCCTGGGGTTATTTGGAGTGCTGATTCAGAAAATTGCTTTGAATAGTTTTGTAGATATGGCTAAATTTATAAAATTTAATCCAATTTAGTCTGCAGATTTGGGATGTCATAACAAGCTGTGTTATTTGAATGGGAAATTTATGTATTTACCCACATGTTTTTTGTGTATAATGACCTTTGTTTCACAACTATTCATCTACTTCCTTTCCTATGAAGTAGACTGGCATAAAAATGTATAGCTCAAATTCTGTTTTATTACATAATTATGTGCAAACAATTAAGATTTTAAATCATGGTTTTTTTGTAGACAGCATAAATTTGTATTTCAAAGGTTTCTTGACCTGATCTGTTTAAAACAGGTGTGCTGTATAATAGTTATGATCGTATAGAAGGTGTGTGTATATTCCCACTCATATCATTTTTGCAAATCGAACACCGTAGAGGTTATGGATACTTAAAGATGGAGCTGCTTGAATTATCCTGACATATTTTGCTATATTTATGGGGAGTACACACTGAAAGCAAGTAAGAAACCTATTTCTGAGTTTGTAAAACAAGAGCATATGTTGGTTATTTTAGTGTAAAGCTTGGAGATCAAGATAAACCATCTTATCTTATATCCTTCCCATGCCGTTAAACATCACATAGGGCTCACAAAGTAGTTCGCCAATTTTTCCTGTCTTCAGCGAGTCTTTCAACCTCATCAAAGGATTTTATGCCTGTTAATTTGGCCTCTCTTAATAATGTCCTCTTTAGAGTTTCACGCAATCTGCCTCTTTTTCTTCAGCCTGTTGTGTTCCACTTGATAACTTGTTTTGGGATTCTCTGATCATTTCTTTTCATCAAGTGACCAACATATGTCCCTCTCCTTTTCCTGATCACCCATGAGACTGGTTGTTGTTCAGTCATCTGTCTTATCTCTGCATTGTTCTTGAATTCATTCCACTTGATGCCGAGTATTTTCCTTAGGCATTTGTTTTCAAAAGAATCTAATTTCTTTTCTATTTCTTTAGTTGTTTTCCAGCTTTCGCATGCATAAATGAGGGTAGATATTACATTTGAATTGAATAGTCTTAACCATGGGCTCCTCAAATTGCATGCAAAATTTGTACAGACCGTTTGCACTAGTGGACAAATGGAAAGAAAACTGCCTGAAATTTGGAGTACCAGTGGTGTGGAGGGAACCAAAAGACCACTTTGGTGACTGTTATTTTTGTATTGTTAATATCATAGCATTAATCTAAATAATCGTGACAAGTGGTCTTACCCTGATCTACCATCAGCCAGGAGACCTTTTGCACACTTGGATCTTTGTAGCCGTTCCACCTTTCCTTGAACTACCACAGCTCTAAGAGGACAAGTCTTGCATGCCTGATATTGCACAAGGTAAAAAAAGTGGGAGCAATGAGAATGAATTCCAAAAAACTTCACATATTGATCGTTTTGATCAGAATGAATTGAGTGATCTGGACAGGGATTTAAATCTTTCCAAGGCGTCTTCTGAATTACTTGCCTCCAGACTAAAGAAAAAGAGTATACTTCAGCCTGGAATGAAAATTACATTTTATCAAAGGAGAGATAAGGATTTGCTGCCATTCTTTACTGAAGACAACAGTTTAATATTCTACAATAACATCAGAAACCGTGTGAAGAAAAACTGGTCTTTCAGAATATAACCCAAGTGAATGGGCTCTTTTCATTAACAATTCAAAATGCATTTTGAAATGTGATCTTTTAAACAACAGCAACAAATATGGTTCTTTCCAGTCAGTCATTCCACTAGGATGAAAGAAGAGTTCAAGGCCATCTCTGTAGTCTTGGAAAAGATAAAATTACCAAGAACTTCAATGAGTGATTTGTGTAGACTTGAAGAAGATGGTTATTTTCTTCTTGGTCAACAAAGTGGCTACACAAAGTATCCTTGCTTTTTATGCCTTTGGGATAATAGAGCCAAACATTGGGCAAGAAAAGATTGGCCTCAGAGGGAATATATGGTGGTTGGAGGACAAAATGTAATCAATGAACCTTTGGTAGCACAAGATGGAATCATACTGCTACCACTACATATAAAGCTAGGTCTGATGAAACAATTTGTAAAGGCTTTGAATAAAGATGGTTTGTGCATAGAATACATAGTGCATAAGTTACCTGGACTTACCATGGAAAAACCGAAGGCAGGAATTTTCGATGGTCCAGAGATCAGACAACTTATAAAATAACCCACATTTCATAGCATCAATGAATGAAATCGAATCATGCATCTGGTCTTCATTTGTTCTTGTTGTGAAAAACTTTCCTGGCAATAAGAAGGCAGACAGCTACACATAATTAATAGAGGATATGCTCTTTCATTTCAACAGGCTTGGCTATAACATGAGTGTTAAAATCCATTATCTGCATAGCTACTTAGATCGCTTTCCAGAGAACATTGGTGACTTAAGCGAAGAGCACAGTGAAAGATTTCACCAAGTCATAAAAACAAAGGAAGCCAGATACCAAGAAAGATGGGATGTACACATGATGGCAGACTATTGTTGGAATCTTATGTGAGATTGTCTTAGCAGATCCCACTCTTGGAAGTCTTACAAAAGGAGCTTCTTGTGTGTTGATTGAGTGGAAAGTTTGTACTTTAAACTTGTGCTTTTGGTATGAAATAAGTAGATTTTCATGTAGTGCACTTTTCTTTTAATTTTAACATGTTTCCTTCATGCTTAAAAGATATTAATTTAAAAACTACATTATAATATCCTGATTTGTTATGGGTGAGCAGAGTGAAGACTGGTATATAGCATATCTTCTTCTTCTTCATTCACTTCTACCATCAAGATCTCCCTGTGGTCCTACTGAATTTACTCCTGTAGTTATCGCGATAGTCTCATTTAGGATGAACACTCAGAGCATCATGGGGCTTGGACCTATATTCTTGGTGGGTCACAGAAGCGGTATTGGGTGACACTGTGGTTTTCGTTGCACCAGTTTAGTCTAGAGTTGGACTTCCTCACCGGAAAACCTCGACGTGGTTTGGATATGAATATATCCCCACCAGGTGAGATGTGGTTGCCCATCCAGCCTAGAGTTGGACTTCCTCACTGGAAAATCTCGACGTGTTTTGGATATCAGTATATTTTCGCTTGGTGAGAGGTGTGCCCATCCAGTCCAGAGTTCAACTTTCTCACTGGAAAACCTCAACGTGATTTGGATATAACATATCCTCATCGGGTGAGAGGTGGTTGCCTATCTAGACTGCACTGGTCTAGTGTCTCCGACTTAGAATTTTGTGGTCGTGGCCACTACCCTGCTACTGGTGCCCTACCAGGATGGAGCTTTTGTTGAGGAGGACAAATCCTCACCACTAGTGAGTTTCACCCCTGAGTTAAGCCAGTTTAGGCGTATTATCCCAGTATGAGTGTATGTAGGACATAATCAGCCTCTAGAGTGGAGGCACCTTGATATGAGTAGCCATCAAGTTTCACCCCTGGGTTAAGCCAGCTTAGGCATATTGCCCCAGTATAAGTGTATATAGGGTGTGGCCGGCCTCTAGAGCAGAGGTGCCATGGTATGAGCAGCCCTGACCGTGAGACTATTGGCCATATCAATTAAACTTCACTTAATCCTTTCCATTACCATTTTCACGGTGGTGCCACACGGAAACCCTAATCACATTTTTCTTTATTGACTGGGAGGAATTTCACCCCATGCACGGCAGATGAAGAATCTCGCCAGCAGTGAGTATATGACATATGTTCTGTATCTCAAAAAACTAGAGCTGATAGAGGAAAACTTGTGCCATTTTTGGATTTAGCAGGTCAGATATACCCAGAAACAGGTCTAATATTTGAGGCACCAAACTGTGTGTTGGCCAGTGTTATGTGAACATCGTTTAAAAAAAAAAAGTTGCTATTTCATCTACATATTAAGTGTCTTTCCCATTTGTTTGATTGGCATGTCTTGATTTGTCTATTTTGTGCTTGCTTGTGTCAGTTTTTTTAAATATATAATTTGCACAAAATTAGAAATGTCAGAAACTGTGTAGCCCATTCCATATTTGCTTTTGAAGTTGCAAGTTGTCTGCTAAATGGAGCATAGTGTCTTCTTTTTTGATTATAATCCACAGATATATTTTTTTATATTTGATCGTTTCAGTCATGACATGTAATAAACTCAAAAAGAAAATATACATGACAGTATGAAATTTGTGAGCTCATGCCATAATCATTTAGAATTATGAATCAAAGATTATTTTAGCAAACTTCGTACCAGCCACTTCTTTTCTAGCAAGAATCTTGAAATTGATAGAAATTAACAATTAGTGTGAGACATTTAAATGATAAATTTAAACAGCTTGTGGGAGCATTTTGTAATTGTGTGATGAATTACAAGGGATAATCAAAAAGTGAAAAAACTAATCTTTTAATACCAGCAACAATTAGCAGTTAAACATGACAGTTATATCACTTCTCCAGATAGTTTTCTTGTATGTTTATACACTTTTGTGTCATTCCACTAACTTCATTATTCTTACATCTTACATCCTTCCCTTGCCATTAAATGTCACATAGGGCTCATGGTAGTTTGCCAAGTTTTACTGTTTTCAGCACGCTTTTCAACCTCATCAAGGAATTTTATGCCTACTAATTTGGCCTCTCTTGACAATGTCTTCTTTAGAGTTTCTTGTGATCGACCTCTTTTTCTTCAGCCTGTTGTGTTCCACTTGATAGCTTAACTTCATTATTGCTTGAGAGAATAAGCTTTTTGGCTGTTCTGGAATACAGGTCTGCATTATTTCCTTGTCCTCTTCATCAGAGCTGCAACCACATATAGCTTCTTCAAGTGGACCAGAGACAAGATAATCACATGGCACCAGATCAGGGCTGTAAAGGGGATGAAGAAGATGTTCATAGCACAGCTGTTGTGTTGCCTCCACCATTGCAGCTGCTGCATGGGGATGTGCATTGTCATGATGCAGCAGATCGAGCTTCATCAGTTAAACTGTTTTCTACTCATGCATAAAACATTTTATTGATTCATAATAGAGAAACTTTAGACCAAGGCATCTTTTCACTTTGTAGTGAATTTCACCAAAGAAATCTCATTACAGCACATTGTTCAACAGTGGTGCAATCCCACAGAAGAGCATCCATGTCCATTTGATCCTAGCTTCAACTAAATAAGGACTGAGTGCTGCACAGTGCATGTTCATACTATCCATCAACCATTGCACATGTATTATATTGCATTAACTTCAATCTGCTGTAGTTACCTTGTAATTTTCAAAGTTTTTACTTTTTGACTTTCCTTCATTTTACTTTTTGATTTTCCTTCATAGTATGTGAACAAGTAAATAAGATTCCAATTTCTAAGTTGTTTTTATAAATTAAAAAGTAAGAAAACCATAATAGATCAGTTTTATATCATTTATTTTATAAGTACTTTGTAATTCATACATTTGAAAAGAAGTTTGTATGGCTCTGTGATTGAATTTTCACCTCTTTTAAAAAAAAGTGCATGTTTTACATATTTTAAATATGAAGAACTGCGATTACTGTGTTACATTTTACTGAGTTCACATTAACTGAGTGTGCAGTCTGCTGTTATTATAAACCAAAACAAATATATTTATGAGCACTGGATTGTTCATAATAAGTATTATCATTTCATGTGAAACTACTTATTTCGCTTAAGCAGTGTGGCCTTTTGTTTTTTTGTTGTTGTAGGACATTCTAACTATGAACACAGAGGGTGAGCAAAAGGTGAGGGAGGTGATAGAGCTGTCAGGAAAAGTGCTATCTCATACATCCCCACAAGGTAAAGCGATCATTGTCAGAGATACGGAGACTTTGAAGGCAAAGAAGGAGGAATTCATTTTGGCCTTCACAAAGGTTTGTGTTCATATTGTGGAAGATTTCCACTTAGTATAATCATTTAGTGCAGTGTGTGTCAGTCATTAACCGTTGTCTGAACCGTAAAACTGTTGGTGCTTATTCAGCGGGTATTCTCAAACAAGAAGGCCACAGAAAGTTGAAAGTATGAAGTTTAAAGAATATGTTTCTATAAAGAGCCTGTGCATGCTGACATGAGACAATGTTTATAAGTACACAAGAGAAGAACCAAGAGTAAGATAAAAATACGTTTTTTTTCCACTTAAAAAAAAAAAAAAGAGGAAAGTATAACTTAATTAATTAATCATGGTTAATTCCATGTTAATTTTGAATACCATATTATTTTGTAGAAATATTAAAATTTTGATAAGACAGGCAGAAAATTTCCTCATTACTAGATGCACAAGCAAGGTCAGTCTAAAAAGAAACTTATACTTCATAGACAGGCATTGATTTGCATGAATTACAGAACTTACTTTCTCAATGTAATCAGCATCCCAGGAATGGTAAGTTGTTCAGATTTGGGATCATCTTCTGTGAAAGTTCTTCCAGATTTTAAACATTGGTACCCCTTGTGATACTGCAAATGTCTCAAACAGTTGCTCTCTTAGACCTGTTGAAGCATTTGAAATGGTTCAGTAAGTTTTACCTAATCTGAAACAGAACTTCATGCAAACATGTTGCTCTTCAAGATCCTTCGTTGGTCAATTTGGCAAAAATCGACAAGGACGTTCACTTTACTGTATGTAGATCAATGACTAATGGTCATGGTGTAATGCAGCTGTTATTAGAATAAAGGTCAAAGTCACTGTTATACCTGTAGTAGCTAGCTCAGTGCCTCACTCAGCTGCTGTGCCATGTTAAAAATCCAGTTTCCTTTTGGGCAGGCCTTGTATTTAAAATACTAAGAATTTATTTCACATCTTTAAACAAAACACTGTGAGGAGCATTTTGTGGATTTTTACAAAATGTTTTGTGGGAACTTTAGTTGGTAAATGATCTCTTTAATTATAGGGTGTTATCTACAACAGATGCCACTTGAAGATTTTAACAGCAAGCATTAAACTGAATGGGGAATGGATTTCCTTTACCTCCTAGACTATGAGTCAGACTTCTCAGCAAGCTCATTTTTTATGAGAATTTGTTGAGTCCTCACTGAGCAGGTAATAAAAATACAATTGCCTGTTACCAGGATCATTGCATGGAGGTTTTGGCTACTTTCAGCTCGCAGACTCAAATGTCTGTACCAAAAAGTAGAACTAGTGGGGAGCAGTTAGATGGTTCACGTTATTTAAAAAAAAAGCATAACATGTCTTAAATTGATCATATGATCATACATGCATATTTCACTGATGAAACATAGCACTCAACAATGAATGGTAGACAGAGTGAGCCCTAGCAGAGCATAAAATTAGGGCTTGTATCTTGTTACTTATTTTACACTTCTTTTCAGTGTGCATCCTTTAAAACTTCACCTTTTGTTATCACAAATCATCACAATTCTTCTTGTGACATTTTTTAAAATTTCTGTAGACAAAAAGTGACCTACAGGCATGCATGAATAAGTGGAAGGACTTCCAAGTCTTGTATGACCAGTGTGCATCCTGGCTGAAAGACCTAGAAAATCGAGTAAGAGATACAGAAATGAGAGCAACACTTGCAGAAAAACAGCAGCATTGGGATAAATTTAAGGTACAGAACTTAGGTGGAGGTGATGTAAAATGATGAGTCTTTTTTTTTTTTAGGACTTGTAATCATATTTATTTGAATTTATTAGAGAACATCAGAGATGTAAATTTTTTTTTTTAAATTAAGGGAAGAAATGTGAAAGGATTTGAGTGCAGCTATATATCTTATATGCTGTTAAACGTCACATATGGCTGACAAGGTAGTTCTGCAATTTTTCCTGTCTTTGGCGAGTCTTTCAACCTCATCAAGGGATTTTATGTCTATTAATTTGGCCTCTCTTAACAGTGTCCTCTTCAGAGTTTCACACAGTCTTCCTCTTTTCCTTGGCCTGTTGTGTTCCATTGATAGCTTGTTTTGGGATTCTCTGACTGTTTCTTCTCATCACATGACCAACATATGTCCATCTCCTTTTCCTGATCACCCATGAGACTGGTTTTTGTTCAGTCATCTGTCTTATCTCTGCATTGTTCTTGAATTCGTTCCATTTGATGCCGAGTATTTTCATTAGGCATTTGTTTTCAAAGGAGTCTAATTTCTTTTCTATTTCTTTAGTTGTTTTCCAGCTTTCACATGCATAAATGAGGGTGGATTTGAATTGAATAGTCTTAACTTGGTTTTTGTGCTTATAACTTTTGAATGCCATATGTTCTCAAGATTCTTGAAGATCGATGCAGCTTTTGCAATTCCAACTTCCTTTCTGGGTCACAATCCTGGTCTATGTAGCTGCCAAGGTTTTGATTTCCTCAATATCTGTCCCTTCTACATGTATTTTTCCATTTTGATTAATGGGAAGTTTCATTATTTTTGTTTTGTCCTTGTTAATTTCAAGCCCTATTTTACTAGCCATTGAAGACAGGCTATCTGTTTTTTCTTGCATGGAATTCACATTGTTATTGATAAGAATTATGTCATCAGCAAAATCAAGATCTTCTAGTTGGGTCCCATGTACCCAGTCAATACCTGTGTACCTGTACAGCATTTTTTCATTATGAAGTCTATTGTAATTCCAAAAAGCAAAGAAGACAGTATACATCCTTGTTTCACACCTGTTTCAGTCTGGAACCATTCACTTGTCCCTTCTTCTGTTTTGACTGCACAAACATATCCATTGTAGAAGTCCTTAACTCTTCCCATGCCACAGAAAAAAATGCGGACGTTCCCGTTCGTGCCACACAAAAAGTGCAGGTCTTGATATGGTTGTAAAAGTGAATGTACAAAGTGTTTCCACTTTAAACGTATACATATTATGCATGAAAATAGTTGTAAATGTAAGAAGATTTCATAAATGAAGAGTTTTTTTAGTAAAAAAGTAGTGTGATATTTTAGCTGATAATTGTGTAGCGCTTACCATCGGTGATGCCCATATGTACAGTGTTTACCATCAGCAATTTCCAGATTTACTTAAATTTTCATCCGATCTTGTCGTATGGTGGCATTCTCACTAAAATAATGTCTAAAATAACCATCTAACTACTTCTCCAGTCCATTTAATAGGTCTAGATGTACTTGGGGTACATTCAGGTACAGTGGTCGGGTCATAGGACATGTCCTTATTCCTCCGAAATCACAATAAGTGCTGAAATTTCTCCAGTAAAACAACTATTTTGTTCGATTGTTAGCCATGCTTTGGATTAAACTATGAAAGGTCACAGACATGCGCAGATAAATCGTGTACAATAAAAAGTTTTACAATAGTTTTATGTTGCAACAAAACAAAATCGCTATAGCCAACATGGCAGTCACTAGACTAACAGGAAGTTATCGTGATGTCAACGACGGCAGAGAGAGTTAATGATGTTGACAGTTTTAGATGGTATTCCATATAGACTTGAAATTCTCCACAATGAATCTCTGTGTATGCTATCAAATGCCTTTTTAAGTATATGAAGTTCAGTATTAATGGTTTCTGCTTTTCAATATGTTCTTCAAGTATTATTCTTAGAGTAGTATATAATATGCATATGTATATTATATATATAATATTTCTATAATACATTTTTATTTATAATGGTCTAATCATGACTCACAACAGGCCAAAGAAAAAGAATCAGACCATGTGAAACTCTAAAGAGGACATTGATAAGAGAGGCCAAATTAATAGGCATAAAATCCCTTGAAAAGCTCGCCGAAAACAGGAAAAATTGTGAACTATCTTGTGAGCTCTGTGTGACATGTAATGGCATAGGAAGGATATAAGAATAAAAGTCATGACTCACTAAAATAGATTATAATGGGTTTTTTTTTGTGTGTAATGTTCTATCAAGGCTCATGGAGCTTATTTTTATTGTGTAGTTTTTTTCTTCTATGTGCTCTTGATCTCACAGGCTCTGCAGTCTGAAGTTATAGCCCATCAAAATGATCTAGAGTCACTGCATGATGTAGCTCATGACTTAGCCCAAGTGAGCACAGAATCTGGTGTTGTAAGTCAAGCATCCCAGCTCACTGCCAGATACCAGACAGCTTCCATCACACTCAAGGTAATTACAAAGACATAAATAAAAACCAGAATAATAATGAACTATTTTTGAAAAGTCCAATGAATTTTATTTTTAAATTTGAAGATAAAACTTATCATTTTCATTTAAAATAAAAAAGGTAGAAAAACCAAATGTAGCTCAACATAGGCTGTCCTTTCTGAGGTTGTAGACCATTAAACTGATTAGGATTCACTTGGTGATGCAACTCCATGCTTAGTTCAAATGAACACAAAATCTTGTGATGTAAATCATGCATCAGTGTCCACTGACAAACACCATGGAGTGTCATCCTTTCCATAATATATGCACGCACTGTGGGAAGAGATGGGCTGATAATTGTTGTTTCCATCATCATCATCATCATCATGTGCCATGCCGACTGGCATTGGCTATTATGCTTCTCCAGAGTACCCGATCCTTCATGCAGGCCATCAGTTCAGTTGGTGATCTCCTCTCACACCATCCCGTCAGACTGTCCATTATCATTTCTCTTGGTCTTCCTCTTGATCTTCTTCCTTCTATTTTTCCTGTTGTTATAATATTTTCAATGCCCCCTCATCTCATTGCATGTCCTATGAAAGTACATTGTCTCTCTCTTATCTTTCTGACAAGGTTTTTTGTCTCTCCAGCTCTTCTCATACATTCTTCATTAGTTATTTTTGCTGTCCAGGGGATTCGCAACATTCTTCTAATAAACCACATTTCTGCTGGTTCCAATGATTTTTGTGCAGACTTGCCTATTGTCCATGATTCACTTCCATATAACAAGATAGGTTCAATATAGCATTTTAGGACTCGTTTTCTAACATTCATTGATAAAGATGTGTTAGCTAATATGTTTCTCATTCTCTGAAATGCAGTCTTTGCTTGACCTATTCTGTTCCTAATTTCTGTTCTGCATTTCCTATCTGAAGTTATTACTGCTCCAAGGTATTTGAATTTCTGCACCTGCTTTAGAATGGTTCCGTTTAATTTAATACTGCATGCTGGTGGATTCTGTTTCTTAGATATAACCATAGTCTCTGTCTTTTTGATGTTCAGAGTAAGGCCTTTCTGTTCACTTTCTTTGGCGACTTTATCCAAGAGATTTTGCAGGTCTTGTTGGTTCTCAGCTATCAGTACTGTGTCGTCAGCATACCGAGGTTGTTAATATTGTATCCTCCAATTTTTATGCCTGGTTGTTTCCATCAACATCTTTATATCTCTAACATGACACTCAAACCAGTTGCTGAGCATTATGGTAGATGATACCATAGGGGAATAAAGCTTCAGTTCTACCATCTTTGCTTGTTCTTCAGATGAGAAAATTCACAAAATGCTTGGAAGGCATTTTAGTTTACTGACAGACATTCATCTGGATTAAATCCCCAACTCATACTCTCTGTTTGTTGTGGTTGACTGTCATATACAATACTTTTTGTTGTAGATTGTATTGCTGTACAACATCAGTGTAATCATTTGAGGCCTCCAAGGTTTTTAACACTCTATACATATGTGAATATATGTATGCCTGTTACTCTGAAACTACAAAGTTCATATTTTGCCATCACAAGTATTGTTATTGTTGGCTTACATCTTTTTGCTTTACTTATTGGTGTTGTTTTCTTATTTTGGCATCTCAACCAGTCAGTTATTTATGTCAAAACGTTCATGGCATAAAATGACTGAATATCCATTTCCATTTTCCTTTGAAATTTAAAGCATGTTAATCTCCTTGGAGGACATTTGTTGCTCTTTAGAAAGTGAAACAACTAAAGAAGCTGTGGAGAGGAACAGACAGAACTACAAAAATAAGATTTTTAAGGCCATGCATCTTTCCCATTGCAGCATATGCCTATGAGACCTGGACACTTAACAAAACAGCTGAGAAACACATAAATGCCTTTGAATGTAAATACTACAGAAGAGTCCTTCAGATATCATGTACACAAAAAAAGAACAAATATATCCATAATATAAGAACTTACCATTCTTCAAGGTTGGCTAGTAAAGAGGATTAACTCTTCCCATGCCATTGATCGAATTTTCCGGTTTCCCCGATGCATGCCAATGGTCAGAATTTTTATCATGTTTTGTTTCAATAAAAGAATCGCTGACTGACTGACTAATCTCCTTGGTGCTAACCCCATACATTATATGGGCCAGATTCTCTATGCTAAAATCATTAACCTGGTGAGTTATACAGGATAACCTGGCTTTGACACAACACACAGCTTTAAGCCTGAGTAATGTTTGAGATATTACTGTGCTGCCATGTTGTGAATGAAATGAGATCAAGCCTGTAAAAATAATTATAGGAACTCTATAATTAACTCTTTCCGTGCCAGGCGTCAAATTTTTTATGCTTCCTGTACCCCTGTTGCTTACCAGGTGTCAGTTTTTTTACGCTTGGTTTGTTTCAATAAAACAACTGGTGTAACATTTAGATTGTACATATTTTGTCCGCGTTTCCGGTGACACTTTTCAAAATGGTGAAAGAGTCCTTAGATACGAGCGATGCCGAGTGAGAAAAAGGATGAGAAACATGGAAATTTTTCAATTTTTGATAATGTAGATAGGGGTATGGACATGGCCTGTGACCACCGATGGTGTGCAGGGCACAATCAGTGTCTAAAAACATCACGTTACTTCTTTTTTTTAAAAAAAAATCTCCATTTATGAAATTTTCATTCATTTAGTTATACTTTGAAACATAATAAGTTTATGGAAGTACATGGAAATACTGTTTTCCATTCCATTTTATAACTATACCCACTTACAGACCAAGACCCGCGCTTTTATTCTGGCACTCCACTACACGTCTGTGTTTCTTCCTCCGGCACGAAGAGAGTTAATATTAATGAGTGGGATAGGTCATCATGGCATCTAAGCAATGTTTTTGACATGTTTTTTTTTTACCAGAAACACAATACTAAGGAAGTAAATGAATATATTGAAAGTATTTTTTTAAAGTCCTTTCAGAGCAACTTTGAGAGACAAAACATTTAATTAAAATTTTATAAAATTTTGTTACAGGAATGAAAAGGTAAATGATATTTCAGATTGATTTTTTTGTTTTTTTTTGTTAGGAATTATTCCACAGGTGGGAGCAATTTGTATTTGACCATCAGACATATATGCAAGCATATGAGCAGTGCCAAGCTTGGTTGGAGCAAATGATGGAGAGAGTTGGTCATGTGGGTAATGCCACTGGAAATAAATCTGCAGTACAGGACATGCTGAATCAAGTGCAGGTATATCTTTATCAAAAGTGTATTTTGGAGTGACAAAAAAAAATGGATAAATTTAGAAGATGTAGCTATTTACATGTTCAAGAAAATAACCATAGAGTGTGTCAGAGATTCAAAATGAACCACTTTCTGTAATGATGTCTTTCAAACATTCTGAAAGATTGTGTGTCATCAATGTCATACATTCCGTGGCTGTTGTGTTGACAGTTACTCCTTATAGATATTCCCATTTAAAATTGTCCTTTCTTTGGTTACAAAGAAACTATGCCTGTTGCAATCCATTCCTGTCTTTTGCTGACTGTATGTGGTGTCATGATCCAAGTCCAGAATGAAGTTAATTAAAATGTAGCTGATAGGACTTGTCAAAGTTATATCATCTGTCTTTTTCTCAGAATAAGTTTATTCTGCAAGCTGCATTTCCGTGCTTGTCTATGCTTATTCTCTGACCATCATGACTGAACCAACTGTCGCTTATACATACTTTTAACTTAGAAAGAATATTCATACTCTCTTTCTCTGAACCTTAAGTGCCCAGGGCACATGGGGCTTCCGCAAGGGTTTTCCACAAATGCCTGTTCTTTGCCTTTTTTCTGCTCTTGCCCAGGTGAGCCCTCTATTGCTCAACATCCTCTCTGTTGTTCTTCTCCATGTCTTTTTTGGTTTACCCTTACTTTTCTTCCCCTGTGGTGTGTGTCCATCTTAATGCTATTTTTGGTAGTGAGTTGTCAGTCATTCGGAGCATATCCTAACCATCGCCAGCATCTTTCCTCAATAATTGCTGTCAGTGGCTTCATCTGCATTTCTGCCAACAAGATGTTATTTCTTATGGTGTTTGGCCAAAATATTTTTCTAATTCTTCATAAACATATGGTCTGGAAAGAATTCAACTTGTTTTCTATGGTTTCAGTGATTTTCCAGCATTCACTTCCATAGAGTAGTACGTTAGAACATTACTCTTAAATATCCTGATTTTCATATTCATGCATAGTTTTTTTAGATTTCCATATAGTCTGCAGCATTACAAAACCCTGGTTTGCTTTAGTAAGTCTGCTGTTGATGTCCTCTGTGCTGTCTCCATTTTCTATTACTCTACTGCCAAGGTATACAAATTTGTTGACTTCCTCCACTAACTTGCTATCTACTCTGAGTACATTTCTGTTGTTCACATTTTGCTTCATTAACTTTGTCTTTCCTATGTTGATCTTTAGTCCTATGTTGTTTGCATTCTGAGTTAGCTTGTTAATTTTATCTTACATATCTTTGTGGCTGCTTGATAGTAGACAAATGTCGCCCGCAAAGTCAAGGTCCTCCAGCACTGTGTCAAGGGTCCATTGTAATCCTCTGCGTTTGTCTGATGTTGCCTCCTTCATTAACCAGTCTGCTGCCAAGATAAATAATGTTGGTGATAGTACACATCCCTGGTTCACTCCTGTTTGTATCCTAAAGCTGCTAGATGTATGTTCTCCATTCATTCATTCATTTCATTCCTTTGCATGTCCCTTGCGGAACTTTGCCTCCCAAACAGCACTCCTGTAGGCCTCTCGGTTGTGAGCAAGATGGCCTGCTGCTGCCGCATCCATTTCCAGATCATCAACGATGTCTTGCAGCCATCTTCGTTTCGGTCTTCCTCTTTTTCTTTTTCCCATTATGTATCCTTCCAATACGGTCTTCTCTAAATTATCATGACGTTTAATGTGTCCAAAATATTTAAGTTTTCTCTCTTGAATCCTCTCTTGAATGTTCTCCATAGATCACTGAAAACCCTCATATAGGGCTTTGATTACATTCACTATCTTATGGGGGAGGCCATGCCATCTTAGGATTTTCCACAGTGCATCTCTGTTGACACTGTCAAAGGCTTTCTCAAAATCTATGAACAATGCATATGTTGTGCTATGCCACTCATTTGCCTGTTCTAATATTTGTCTAAGTACAAATATGTGGTCTATGCATGATCTTCCTTTCCTAAATCCTGCCTGCTCTTTCTGAAGTTTTCCCTCAAGTGCTGGTACAATTCTGTTGATGATTATTTTGCAGAATACTTTACTGGTGAGTGGCAGTAGGGTAATGCCTTTCCAGTTCCCGCAATCTGTGGGATCACCCTTCTTTGGTAGTTTTACTATAAGGCCAGTTTTCCACTCCTCAGGAGCTTTTTCTAGATCCCAGATTTGTTGTAGTATCTGGCAGAGTTGTTTTGGTGTTTCTGTTTCTTCTGCTTTCAACATCTCAGCAGTCACTTCATCTTCACTTGGTGCCCTGTCTGATTTTAGCTTCTTTATTGCCTCCTTTACTTCACTTATTGTTATTGGTCCTGTATTGATGTTTAGTTCTGTTTTTGCTTCAGGAATGTCTATTGTTTGTGCTGCTTGTGTTCTGTTTAGTAGGGTGTTAAAATGTTCCCTCCATCTTTCAGTTTTTTTCTCTTTCTCCACTGACCATTTGTCCATTGTGTGTCCTTACTGCACTCTCACATATTGTGCTGAAGTTACCTGTCATCTGCTTGATATTCATACACTTCTCTATAATAGTCTTGAAGAGCAGTGAATGTGGATCTAAGTTTCTGTAAAGGCCTGGAAAGCAGAAGAAGGTCACATCTTCATAGAGTATCGACAATGGAGCAATGAAAATATGTAAAGTAGAAGACTAAGTGTGTGCTCAGACTTTCTGTGCCTAGATTTAAGCATACTACTATCATGATAATTCTTATATAGTGCATGTCAGTCCAAGGTTTTCATTTAACTCTCAAATTTGCAGATTTGTTTGTTTGTGTCTTTAACAGGCAGTACCATAGGTTTTATAGTGATGTTCTTTTCTACATTTATCTGGTTATCAACACTATAAATTTTAGTTTGTCTTTTTTCTCATAATGTGTTACTTTGTTGTATTTTCACTACTTCTAGTTTTTTAAATTGCTTATCTTGCCTTCCATGATTTTTTAATATATATGATTAGGTCATTATTTTGATGTATGTTGTCAGTCTTAATATTTGTAGTCATATTCATGTCATGTTATGTATCGGGTCATTATTGGTTTATCTGTTTTGACAGAAATTGATACATGAGAAGGAAGAAGGCATGCACATGTTGCAAATTGCTTTAGACAAGTTGCAAATTGTTCTGCCAAATACATCAGTAGCAGGTCGGGACAAAATACATCGTGACATGCAGACACTCCAACAGGAATATGATTCACTATCAGCAGAACTAAATGATAGAAAAGGGCATCTAGATGGCATCCTTGCCCAGTGGATGGTTTATGATGACAGTGTTGAGCAGCTCCAGCGATGGCTGAAAGATCTTGAAGACCAGCTAACTGCTGAATCAGCTCTTCAAAATACACTTCAGGAGAAGAAGCTGCAACTAGAAAGAGTCAAGGTAGTCTCTCTGCTAAGGAGTGTATTTTGTTTATCAAATTCAGTTAAGCTGTAATAATTTGATCTTTAGATATAAAGTAATGTATGCAATTTTGATAATCAAATTTCAGATAATCTTTGCAGTTCTGATCAATAAATATTAGGCAGTTTAAGCATTTTGGTAAGCAAATATCAGATAATTTAACCAAAAATGGACATTCTGATTGTGACACATCTCCATGAGAATGATGAAAAGATGTTTGATCATTCCAACACAGATAGCCAGGCAGCAGTATAGTAGTATGCTCAGGACAAATTTACTGGAAAAAAATTTGCAGTTTAGGATATTTGGCACCATTTGACCTTTTATCTGGCATACTGTCCAGGGAAGCCATCTATTAAAGTGACAGTTATTATTATTATTATTCACACTTTTCATCTAAGGAGATGGTTTTGAAGAAGGCAGATAATTAATAGTTATGGGTTTTGCCAAGCATCATTATGCTAAGCAGCTCCTTTCATGACTGACTATACCAATGTTGGACTGCATAGCTAGCCACAGTAACAGCAAGTAATAATTGTATTGCAAAGTGCAGTTTTCTTGTGCTTGGATCTTCTAACTTCAAGTTTGGTCCTCATTTCCTCATCAATTGTTCTGCACCCTTGCCCAGAGTTGCTCTCCACATGACTTGAAGGACACTAGTCTTTCACAAGTTCTTCCTACACCTTGTGGGTGATAGAAACATCTCACGTTGATGACAAATATCTTTTTATCTCAGCTTAGGTCTGTCATATGCAGAAAGTTCTCCATTATAAAGAACAAGAAATGCCTCTCTTCATTGCTTTTGTTGACCTCACAAAGTTACATAGTATTAAGAGTACACTTGGTGTCTGCCATTCCTGGTCACAATGATTACATTATTCCACAAGGATATGAAGGTTATCATACAACTTTATGAGAATGCATCAGATAGATCTGAGATCAAGAATGGAGTTCAGCTAGTCTGTGTCCTAGCTCCTACTCTTTTTGGAATATACCTGCTTGGGAATATGTATGCCATCCATTCCATATCCTAGGCATTCTGGTCTTCTGCTGCTTAGCATCACAATCATTAGTAGAGGCTTAGATGGCTGCATGACCTTAGAGTTGATTGCTTTATTTTTCCATTTGATATTCAGTATTCTGCAATGATGAAATCTGCTTTTTTTCTCATACCTTGCATATGATGTCCATGTTTCAGATCTGTGTAAGAGTGCTAGGCACACAGGTCTGATAAATGAGAACCTTTACCTTCAGAATGTTAACTTTCTGTTGTTCCATGTCCTTTTTTCCTTATTTGTTGTCTATTGATTTATTCATTCAAGGAGAAAGTAGAAGTAACTAGATCTAAGATAGCTGAACTTGTCCACTGATTTGAGCAGATTAGACAAATTGGTGTGGTTATGCTTTGACCAAAAACTTTGGTCTTACTGATACTGTCAGTGAAAACACATCACAAGCTTTGGCCATTCTATTAACTCTTCCTGTGCCACAGGAAGAAACGCGGACATTCAGTTGGGTGCCGAAATAAAAGCACAGGTCTTGATCTGTATAGGGAGCATAGTTGTAAAATGGAATGGAAAACAGTATTTCCGTGTACTTATTATGTTTCAAAGTATAACTAAATGTATGAAAATTTCATAAATGCAGAGTTTTTTAGGAAAAAAGAAGTGATGTGATGTTTTTAGATAGTGATTGTGCTCAGCTCACCATCGGCTAGGTCTAGATCTACACTGCTTACCATCTGAGATGTGTAGATCTACTCATTGATCTCGTATTCTGATTCTGTGTTGCATTCTTGCTAAATTAATGTCTGAAATAACCTACTAACTACTTCTCCAGTCATCTGAATATGTCTAGATCTACTTGGGATACATTCAAGAGCAGTGGGGTGGTCACAGGCCATGTCCATACCCCTATCTAAATCATCAAAAATTGAAAAATTTCCATGTTTCTCTTCCTTTTTCTCGCTTGGCATCACTCGTAACTAAGCACTCTTTCACCATTTTGAAAAGTGTCACTGGAAACGCGGACGAAATATGTATAATCTAAATGTTACACCGGTTGGTTTTATTGAAACAAATGAATTGTCACTATAATGAACATGTCACGCAACTCAGCAACTGGAAATTCTCACTATTGCGACAATAGCAGGGGAAGAACTAACCAGTCTGCAGAGTTATCTAGATGTGAGCCACAAGGGCTGCATCATCAGCAAACAGGAACTCCTTAATTACAACTTTAGTTGTCTTTATCTTGGCTCTAAGATGTGCTGAGTTAAACTTTGAACTTTCTGATTGTGTGCAAATGAATGCATCATCACTGACATCTTTCTGCAGTTTAAGAGGATAACAAACTATATTCCAAAGAGAGTAGCTAGGACACAGACTAACTGAACTCCATTCTTGATCTCAGAACTTGATGCATTCTCATCAAGTTGTATGATAGCCCTCATATCTTTGTGGAATAATGTAATCATTGTGACTAAGAATGTTGGGCACCTAGTGTACTCTTAATACTTTGTGCAGTTCAGGTTGCTCACAATGTCAGATGCCTTTGTGAGGTCAACAAAACTAATGAAGAAGAAGATTTCTTATCATTTATAATAACATTAAGGTTTAAAATAAGAAAAATTTTAAATATATTTTTAATATATTCAGTTTTAATCAAGTGAATATTAAGATACAAGATTGTATTATGGGTATATGCAGTAGAATCACTAATTTGCAGCATAGGTCCTTTGTATTGCCTTCATAACAGTACATGAAATATGTCATTGTAGCTGTATGCGTTACTAACATTACTACACTGAAGAAATTATGTAAAAGGAATCTCAGACATAGAATTCTAGGCAGTTATTTTAAAAAATGTATTCTCACACCATCATTGTTTTTGCAGTTTGTCACTATTTGTACATGTTGCACATTTATATTCAGTTTGTTAGCTAATCTACAGTCTTTGTCAGGTGATTTGGGTTTTTTTCTTTTTTTTCACAAGAAGGTTACTGATAATAATACAAGGTTATTTCAGTACATATGACAGTGACACCTTAAATTGATAGTTTTAATGTAATAATAGCAGTTCAATATTTGGAAGTTGATTAGCAACACAAAGAACATAACTTATGTATCTGTCATAATTTACTACTGTCCAGAATTTCATAATTATGTATAATGATTTCCTCTTTAATATTGTGCAAGCATATCTTTTAGCTTGCAGTCATATATTTTCTTTTATTGTTTTTTAAGCGTGTTTTTGTTGTTTATTTCACCCATGAAAGGTTATACAGCTAAATGCATCAAGCCAGCAGAGCACCATCGACAGCTTGAATGAGAAGGCACAGAGCTTAAAAAAAACTAGCAAGGATGAGAAGCTAAGTGGCCAGATTTCTCAGGTGGTTGACAGATATGAAAGACTTGTCAAGGGAATTAGGGTAGGCTGAAATTATTATTATTATTATTGTCTGTTAACTCAGTCGATACCCCAGCTAAAAACATGGGCCTTAGGCCTTAATCTGGTACCAATGTGGATGTTACATGACCAAGCAGGTGTTGTGATAGTAGGGGGTCCCTTTGTAAATGTTATTGTAACAAACTAATTCCATTTTCAACATGTGTTTATCACATATATATATATCAAAATAAGTGGAAATGAATGTCGATTCTATAAATGAAGTTATTTGCCATAAAAAAAAGAAAACAACTGATATGAAAAGATGGAAACATTTTTGGGCAATAACAAAAATTTTTTTGGCTGAAAAATAAAATTATGTTCTACTTACCACCACTGTGTCATAATCCAATATGAAATATGTAGGTCAACAAGAAAACATTATTTTGCATCAATATTTGGGGATGTTTTTGACATCCAATAAATGTAACAGGTCTACCGCTGCCAGAAACACATACAGTAAAAGATCAGACGAGTCAGTAAGTGTGATCATTTTACCTTTCGATCTCAAAACAACTTAAAAATTACACTCGAAGCGGTAAAATCAATGACCTTCAAAATGTCTCTATTAATACGCGTGACAGGAAGTTAAACTTTTGATTGAGAAGAGATCTGGTTAAATGAAAAGTTACATTGAGTTTTCAACGAAAAAACCATGCATCCATTAATGGCTCTGCTTCCATAAATGGATGTGGGGTATCGAATGAGTTAAAGCACTTATTTTTAAGATTTCAATTTTATTAGAATTTTTAAAAAAATTTATTATATTGGTAATAGTTTGAATTTTAATAATAAAGAGTCTGTGACTTGATTTTCCCATTTCAGTCCTTTTAGCCACCAGTACAGTCTTGAGACCTGACTGCAACATTCAAATGAATGAAGATGCTCATACTATGTTGTATGTCATAATGTAGTCACATTTTGCAGATTGTAACAGAATATGTGGGAAAGGGTATGCAACCTTGGAAAATAACTTTGGTAAAGTTAACACCCTTGAGTATTGTTACAGCTTGGGCTATCAGTTTAATCATCCCTGGGTTATTGGAGTTCAGTTGAGCATGCAGTAATGTTTTACATGAGCATGTTGAAGTCTGAGCTTCAGTTTGAAAGTATTTTACTTTCAAAACTTGAAAGTATTTTACTTTAAAAACTGTGTTTTCTTGAGTGAGTTTTCTGCATATGTTGAGAGAATATAGTGCTGTTGTTGTAAAGTCTTTGATCGTTGTCAAGAATGGAAGAAACAGAAACGTCTCCATTTTTCTTGCGTTTCATCTTATTTGGTGGCTCTAGTTGGTTGTATTAGATTGACCCATTTGAACTTGTCATCTGTGTGTCGTCATAATATAATATGTAACTTGATGTGCTTCACTCGCCATTGATTTCCATCATCCAGAATCGTCCATTAAACACACCTGATGTTACTTGATGTTCGGTCTTGGTAATCATGATATGTCAGCTATTTGTCCGTTATGTGAGATGTCTTGCCTGAGCGCCTGTCAAGAGTCTATCTTACAGGTCTTTGTGTCATTCATGTGTTGAACCATTGTGTTAATAGATCAGACCATCTCACAGTGTCTACATTTGGAAAGGGAGATGTATACATGATCACTTATGAAAATTATATGACAGTCTATCTTGTACACAAAACACTATATACATTTACATTTCACAGGATGAAAATAGACTGCAAATTGTACTTTGCTTATACTTTTCATTTTATCCAATGTCATTTTTTTTTCCCCATAATCACTAGTGGCAACATTGATGAGAAAGAGGTGAAAAATGGTTATGTTATTTTAACTTAACACTGACCTTCACTGGCATGGCAGAATTATCACAGAAATTATAATAGATGGTTTAGGAAGCATATCAACTGAGTTATTTCATCAGGATGAAACATCTCTAAGTTCATTGTTTATTTTTGAGCTGAGTTCATGTTTTGAATGTTGCAGGATCTAAATGAGCAGTGTGAGAAGTATTTGCGTGACCACCAGATCTACAGGGACACCTACTTAGATATGTCAGGTTGGCTTGGAGCAACAGTGGACAGACTTTCCATGTGTAGTGATGTACATGGGGATAGACATGCCATTGAGGCACATCTGCACAAAGTGGAGGTTGGCCATTAAAAAATTTTTTTTTTCTTGTGCTTCTTTTAAATAGCTGATTCTGTCTGTATATGTATTGATAAGACATTGGAAGATGTCTTTTTTGAATTATTGCTTATTGAAGTAATTTCTGTTTTCTGAGACTTCAACACAACTCTTTTTATATGATAGTTTAAAGAGATATTTGCTCTCTTCATTCATTCATTTATTTGCATGTCCTTTGCGAAGCTTTGCCTCCCTTACAGCACTCCTGTAGGCCTCGGTTGTGAGCAAGATGGCCTGCTGCTGATGCATCGATTTGCAGATCATCAACGATGTCTTACAGCCATCTTCGTTTTAGTCTTCCTCTCTTTCTTTTTCCCAATATGTACCTTTCCAAGACAGTCTTCTCTAGATTATCATGACATTTAATGTGTCCAAAATAGTTTTCTCTGTTTAATCATCTTTACTAGCCAGCCTTCTTCAATATTAAGTTCTTGTAGTATGGATATGTTTGTTCTTTTTTGTGTTCATGATATTTGAGGAACTCTTCTGTAGCATTTACATTCAAAGGCATATATGTGTTTCTCAGCTGTTTTGTTAAGTGTCCAGGTCTCACGGGCATATATTGTGATGGGAAAGATGCATGCCCTTAAAAATCTTATTTTTGTAGTTCTGTCTGTTCCTCTTCACAGATTCTTTAGTTATTTTACTTTCTGAAGAGTGAGAGATGTCCTCCTTTTAATTTCCCTCATTGTCTCCATTATTAGTTAGTAGTGATCCAAGATATTCAAAACTATCCACTTCTTCCAATTTTTCCTCATTGATACATATTTCAGTTACCTTGTTTGTTTTGTCAGTTGTCATCAATTTAGTTTTCTTTGCATTGTTCTTCACTGTTCTTACAGACTGACATAATTAGTTTTTCCATTCCTTTTTGTGTTGTGGACAGTAATACTGTATTTGTTCTCTTACAAAGTCAAAATAATCAGACATGTAAAATCTTATCACCATCTTTATTTTATTATTCTTTGGGTCATTTTTGTGCAGGAAATTGTCATGACTGTGGAAGTTGGGAGGAAGAAATTACTAGAAACCAAACAGAAAGCAGACATTGTCATGCAGGAAACATCAGGACATGGTCAGAATCTGATTCAAGAAGAACTCAGAATGCTCATCAGTGACTTTGAGGATTTTGAATCAGACTTAAGCAACTTAAAGAGTACATTTGGTGAGTTAATGCATATAAACCAATACATTCTTTCATGTAAAAATTTATATGAGAAGTAACCAAGACCATGATGTTGCTGGGATTAATTTACTGTTTCAGATGTTCATATAAAATTTGAATGTCATTTATGCTTTATTATGATTACACATGAATGTTGAAAAAAGTTTTATATACAAGTAATTTTGTTTAATACAGACATAGCAAATATATGGTGTCACGGTGGTGTAGGGGGAGTGCATTTGCCTTCTGATCAGAATATCCGTGGTTCAATTTTGCGCTGAGGTGGACATTTTTTGGACTGACTGGGACTGGGGTCAACCCAGCCTTAAAAAAATGGGTACCTGGGGTTTCCCTAGGAAAATAAAGGCAGCAAGGCAAGGTGCTGTCATCCCTCAAATGCTGGAGTGATCTAGAAATATGAGGACACTAACACTTTACACCCCTACAGCATACAAATGCTATTGGACATAGATAGCAAATATGTGTTGCATATCTGAAAAAGTTGTTTCAGTAGCAGTTTTAATTACATGTTTTTTGGTGTATTAAGCACTAATGATTATATTAGAGATTTTTTTTCAGACTTAGAGATTTATTAAACTTTACCAGTGAATAATTTATAGATATACTTATTTATACCAAACATGTCTGTGCAGTGGGTTGTGGAAAGTGCAGAAATGTAAAGGTTAAGTTACGAGACTTATGCTGACTTTCAAGGAGAGTGAATAATTCAGTCAGCTGGAGTTTTATATAAAGATTATTGATTTATCAGAATCTTTTAATTTCTTTAACAGGTATTTTTTAATGTAAAAGATGTTGGCAATGACTTCATATTAGTAACCCTCAGTAATTATTAATACATGAATAATTTGGGTATAAGTATATATAAACATAAATATATGAGAAGCCATTATCAGTAATTATCTTTTTTTTTTTTTTTTTAGTATTCAGACAGAAATTAAAAGTCAATAAGTCTCATTGAATCATTTTTTCTGTAGTAACTTTGAAAGACAGATGGACCAAATATGATGAATTCTATGAAGAGCTAAGCCGCTGGATGAAAGACACTGAGAATAGCATGAAAGCTGATGCTGATCTGAAGGCATCATTGGAGCAGAAGATTGATCAGCTCAGCAGGCACAGGGTGAGTGAGAACATTATCACAGAGGTCTTTTAAAATAATTGTTCTTGCTTGGTCTCTACATTTTTTCACAATAAAGGCAGAGGTAAAAGTTAAAGGGAGGGAGAAATGCACTTTACCCTGTTATAGAAATATTACAGTAGAATTCCTCTACTTTAGTGTACATGTGACTATGTGTAGTCTGAATTATTTTTGTATATAATCAGTCATCATTGATAAAATTATAATAATTTATTATATGTTATGTTATGTTATGTTCTAGATAGATCATCATCATTGCACTCTAGACATGTCCATAAGTACTCCAATCTCCTCAATATATTCCTCAACATACAGCGACTGAATGTTGATTGACAATTCCTCTCATGCGTTGGGAATACAGCTTGGTCTTTGCAATGCCATTCTTCATTCTCAGCTCATACACCTGAGACAGCAGTGTTAAATCTTCCTGTTCCTCAGAAAGAAATGCAGACATTCAGTTGGGTGCCAGATTAAAAGCACGGGTCTTGATATGTATAGGGGCATATTAGTAAAATGTGAATGAAACCATTTTTCTGTATGAAAAGTGTACTTATTTGTTTCAAAATAACTAAATATGTATGAAAATTTCATAAACGCAGAGTTTTTTAGGAAAAAAGAAGTAATGTGATGTTTTTAGACAATGATTGTGTCCATCTTACCATTGGATAGGTCTAGAGGTACACTATGTACCATCTGAGATGTGTATATCCACCTGTTGATGTTGTATTGTGATTCTGTGTTGCATTATCATTAAAATAATGTCTGAACTAACCTTCCAACTACTTCTCCAGTCATCTAATATGTCTAGATCTACTTGGGATACATTCAACAACAGTGGTCTGGTCACAGGGCATGTCCATACCCCTATCTATATCACCAAAAATTTAAATTTCTCGCAGAAAACTTCAATTTTCTCCCTCATAACTAAGCGCTCTTCAGCCATTTTGAAAAAGGTCACTGGGCTTGCGTACTAATCTAAATGTTACACCTGTTTTTTAATGAAACAAACCAAACGTCACTATAGTGACTAAAGGCACCACGTGAGAAACCAGAAGCATATTCTAAGTGACGAAAGGCCCAGGAAAAGTTAAGTCAAAATTCTCCACTCTTCCAAGTTCTCAGAGGGCATTAACAGTGTCAGCACAATCCATCAGGTGACCATCATCTGTGGTACCCAGATCAGTCAATCTGTGAGCTCACTCATTGCCCCCAGATGCCAGAATGACCTGGTAGAAAAATGAATCTTTGACCTCTGCAAGGACTCCAGCTACTTAACTGATTACATCTAAACCTTTTGGATCATGCTTATTGAGTTGCTTAAGACACAGAAAAACTGGCAGTCCATAACAGATATATGTCATTTCTGAAGACTAACTGCCACATCCGAGTGCCACCTTCCTCTGAAACGTGGCTGCAGTCATTCATCTAACGATTAGAGGGTGTTCTTAAGTCTCCACAGTGTGGGCATGAAATAGTCAAACTGGGCCATATATTACACATATTCTAAGTCTTCTGTCACAGCTGCACATGTCTCCTGCTGAACATGGAATCCTTCAAAAACATCATAAATGAAGACTGCTCCTTTGAGCATGTCTCTTTGTTAAACCAATGCCCTCTGAGTGTGAGTGGGGATAAGCGACGTGATTCGAGGTCAGAAGCAAGTTTACAAGCAATGATCTTCTCAAAAAGCTTGCCAATATTGTTTTGCATCATGATGATCCTGTAGGCATTGATTTTGAAATGATCTTTGTCTGGTTTTGGCAGCGGCAGAAGATAGGAAGTAAAGGTAATCCTGTCATGCCTTAGAGGCACATAGGGATATGGTTTTATGCCCATATTTTCCTTGACCTATCAGCACACTAGAGGGTGATACGGTCAGTATTACGCCTGGCCACCTTTCCTTCCCCAACTCCAGAAGAAGTCGGGTACCCATTTCTACAGCTGGGTGACTGGGGTGCCTCTGGCCGGATTCGAACCCCTGACCTTCGCCATGAGAGACCAGTGCACTAACCACTTCGCCACTCAGACACCCGGCAGAAAATAACTGCATAGCCATTCCTCACTGTTCTGACCACTCTGGATGCTTGCATTAAACTTGTTTACTTGGTCCTTCATGTTCTTATCCAATAAGTGCCCTATATTGTGTGCCGTCAGGATCTGGTGCAGTGTTGCAAGATCTCTTAACTCTTCCCATGCCAGCGGTCTTGATTTTTAGACCCTTCCGGTATCCCCGTTGCGTGCCAATGATTGAAATTTCGATCATGGTTTGTTTCAATAAAACAGCCAGTGTAACATTTAGATTGTACATATTTCGTCCACGTTTCCGGTGACACTTTTCAAAATGGTGAAAGAGTTCTTAGATACGAGCGATGCCAAGTGAGAAAAAGGAAGAGAAACATGGAAAATTTTCAATTTTTGATGATTTAGTTAGGGGTATGAACATGGCCTGTGACCACCCCACTGCTCTTGAATGTATCCCAAGTAGATCTAGACATATTTAGACAACTGGAGAAGTAGTTAGGATGTTATTTCAGACATTAATTTAGCAATAATGCAACATAGAATCAGAAAATGAGATCTACAAGTAGATCTGCACATCTCAGATGGTAAGTAGTGCATATCTAGACCTAGCCGAAGGTGAGCTGGGCACAGTCATTGTCTAAAAACATCACATTACTTCTTTTTTCCTAAAAAACTCTGCGTTTATGAAAGTTTCACACATTTAGTTATACTTTGAAACATAATAAGTACACAGAAGTACATGTAAATACTGTTTTCCATTCCATTTTACAACTATACCCCCTAACATATCAAGACCTGCACTTTTACTCTGGTAAGCAACTGAATGTCTGCTTTTCTTCCTGTGGCATGGGAAGAGTTAAGCATTGCATAGTGACCTCTGTTGTGATGCAATGTTCATCACCCAGCACAACATCCTCACACAATTCACCACCTAAGCATACAGCACAGGAAAATAAGGAAAGATAAATATGCTGGCACATGGAAAAAACAGTTGAAGTGTAGTGTGAGAGACTGAGAATAAAAAATGTTTGCATTCTTTACTGGAACTATTCTAGCATGAAACAGCGGTGACCGATTATCAGTAGACTCTTATAAGGCACAGATGTCATCGTCCTGCAGAAGACATTTCTAGCTGATGGAGTTTCATGGCTTCTGTAATGTAACAGGCATCACCTTGGAAAGGCCATTGTTGTACAGGATAACATGATGGTGTCAGAGGTAGACATGTTCACACTGGATGTGACACTATGCAGGTGCATGCTCTCAGAATGCAGACACCAAAGCCATTTGTGATCATCAATGTCTATGCTTGCAGTGAAAGGTATGTGTGCAGAGTTGGCAAAGGTTGTTTAATCAAAAAGAGAAGAACATTATATTCTGTGGTAACTTCAATGTTAGGGGCAGACAGCAGGGTAAAGGCATCACAAGGTAAAGGTAGGGAGAAGACCTGGAGAACACATTAGTCACTACAGACCTTCTGTGTATCAACAGTGGAAATATGGCCAAACTGATGAGTTAATTGGGTGGCTTGGCCTTGGTGTCACCTACCTTGGCATCAAAATGCAAGTGTCCTATGTCCTGTGTTGAGAAGAGCAAAGCTAAAATGGAGAAGGATAAGGTGAACATTGTGCAGTGTGACAATGTAGGTACACACCATCAGTAAGATTAGACATAGCTAACTGAAGGCTTCCAGGAAAAGACATTGAAGATGGACACAGCCCCATTTGTGGAGTGAGGAAGTTAAGAAGGTGTGGCTGGATAAGAGACAATCTGTCAGACTGTGGCAGGAAGCTGGTAGATAAGAGGATGACATACCTCCATTCATGTGCAGAGTAGATGAGAGGATGATGTACCTCTAGTTGTGTGTGTGCCTGGCTAAGACTGCCAAATGGGATGAATTCTGCAAAAGAATGTGCTCTGAAAATGCCCTTGCAACATTTTGGTGTCTTCATCAGAACATGGAAGGGGGGGGGGGTATCTGAGTGGTAAAGTGGTTAGTGCACTAGTCTGAGTGACAAAGGATGGGGGTTCAAATCCAACTGGAGTTGGGCAAAGAATGCTAACCACATTGTCCTCTAGTGTGCCAACAAATCAAGGAAAGTATGGGCACTGACACCATATCCCTATGTGTCTCTAAGGCATGACAGGATTACCTTTACTTACCTTACCTATATGAACATGAATGGAACTGCATGACACAGAATGATTCCTGATTTTCAAGATATAGACCAGACGTGGCAGAAATCTGATGAGAGCAAAGGAAAGGCCTTCCTTGCATACTACGTAGAGCAGACTGATCGGAAAGATAAACAATAATCTCTGAGTTATTATTGTTATATACCTAATTATTCACATTATCAGAAGTACTGAGGGTTTCAGTGAGGTTTTAATTTAAGTTTTTCGTGATCTCTTTTACCCTAAATCTCACCAGTCACATGTCCCTCAAATAAACCCACACATGATAGTTGTTTGTTTCAGAACGTCATATGGAATAGTAGCAACAGTCCTTTGTAAGACTTTTGAAGAAAAGAACAACAAAATCAAAACCTGATTGAAACTGTTCTCACAGACCTTGACTATCTTTTATGTGACTGTTTCAACAGAGTGTTCATGAAGAAACTGTTCAGCAGCAGAAAGCCTTTGAACAGTTGGGAGAGCAAGCCCAGTTTCTCATGCAGTCATCTGCAGAAGGGAGAGTGTCCACTCAGCTAACTGGGCTCAGTACTAGGTACTCAGCACTCATTACACTGTCAAAGGTTGGTGTGTAATGTTGAATGGTTTATCTGCATTTGCTTGCAGTTGTTATTTTAGCATTTGAACAAAGTATAAATGTTGGAGGATTTTTTTTTTGTTGGTGGTGAAAATGATCTCATATGCTGTAGACTGCTGATGCTCTTCTGAAGATCTTGAAATAAAGCTTTTATCATATAAGGAGTGTGCTGCAAAAGTTTCAAAAATTATTAAAATTTTTTTTTTAATATCAATATTATTTTAATGTGAGGAAGATCCTTGTCATTACACTCTTTTGATGTATTTATGTTTTCCTGTGATTTTAATCCTCAGTATTTGACTTCACCTGTTGTAACACAAGATTGGTGTTTGGACTGGTTACTGTAAGATAGATATTTTTAGATATTTTTGTCTCTTTGAGACAGTTGACAAAAGTCCATGTTCACTAACATTGTTGCAACCTAAGATATTGCATGATTAAGATTCATCTTTATACTTGAGAATTGTTGAATTGTATTTTATCAAAATTTAATCAAAATTAACTTTTAACCCTGCATTCTGCTTCATTTGATGGTTTTGTTAATTAAAATGTTGATAAATTGTGGTTACTGGCCAACAAATGTCAGTGTTAATCATTGAATCTTACATCCTTCTCGTGCTGTTAAATGTCACATATGGCCTGCATAGTTGTTTGCCAAGTTTTCCTGTTCTCAGCAAGTCTTTCAACTTCATCAAGGGATGTTATGCCTACTAAACTGGCTTCTCTTAACAATGTCCACTTTAGAGTTTCACGTGGTCAACTTCTTTTTCTTCAGCCAGTTGTGCTCCACTCAGTGAATGCTACTTTAAAAAAAAAAAACCAAGAAGTACTCAATACAGCAAAAATATTTGTCCTATGAGAATTACTCGAAGGCAGATATTTTTATAGAATTTTACAAAAACGCATTATTATCTTAAATAATTTAAATGCTTACAGGTATCAGGGGTATGAAAACTATTATTTCCTTTCAGTTTGATTTACCTCTATCTTTAAACCAAGACCTTTCTGTTTATGACTGCATAAAATGATTCCACATGGTCTTAATTTTCAGGATCTCTTAAAGAGATATGACCAAACAGTACAAGACCATGAGCACTACAGCAATGCCTATAGCAGATCAAGAGCATGGTTGCTGGATGCTGTTGAAAGATTGACTGATTATGCAGATACCTCAGGTGATCAATACAAGATCCAGGCTCAGCTTGAGAAGCTACAGGTAGATGATCAGATTTTGTGTTGTCTTTGACAGTTAAACTTATATTAAATATATCATTTTATAGAAAAATTGGACATAGAAGAATGCCATGGTTGGCTTTCTTCAGCATGGTTTCATCATTCATTTACATTGTGAATTTGATATAATTGTTCAGATAGAGATGTAACAGATTCAAAGTAGTCATGAAGAAGTATCACTTTTGATTTCTCTGTATTTACAGCATTTTCTAATCACCTGAATACTTTTTTGTATGTGAGACTATATGGTTGTGTAAAATTTTTTTGATACTTTGGCTTATTAGAATATATTGTACATTTTAAATGAATGAATTAATCACCAAACTGAATAATGCCTGGTGTGGTGCTCACCACATCACTATCATGTGCCAGCAGGTCAGTGAAAATATGGGCAACCAACACTACATATGAAGGCAATCTTAAAAGTTAAGTTCTGATGTCTTAGAAAAAAAATCAACATTGTAGCTGCATTAACTGTGTATGTTTATGGTTGAAGTACATATAATTAACTACTTTTTTACATAGTCTCCACCATTGTTGAGGCACTTGTTGTAGCGAAGCACCAGATTTTGTATCTCTACATTGTAAAATATTGAACCTGCAATGCAAACCAAGTGTTAGTCGCTTATTTGACCTCATCATCATTGTGGAAATGCTGGTCACTGATGAATTTTTTCAGATGCAGGAACAGATGATTCAGGAGTCATATGAGTCAGTCATGTCTCATCTCCTGTGACAGTGTGGCTCCAGAAGTCATCACCTTGCTCACTGTATCATGTCAGAAAGATCTGTGCAGTGCCTGCCTGTTTGAATTTTTGTTTTTCCATGAGCATCTTGTGCTCACATGCTGTGCCTTCTTGTGTCATTAAATGCCACATAGGGCTCACATGGTAGTTTGCCAAGTTTTCCTGTTTTCAGCGAGCTTTTCAACCTCATCAAGGGATTTTATGCATACTAAATTGGCCTCTCTTAACAGTGTCCTCTTTAGAGTTTCACATGATCAGCCTTTTTTTCGTCAGCCTGTTGTATTCAGTTGATAGCTTGTTTTTGGATTCTCTGTTTCTTCTCGTCGCATGTCCAACATATGTCCATCTGCTTTTTCTGATCATCCATGAGATAGGTTGTTGTTCACTCATCTACCTTATCTCTGCATTGTTCCTGAATTCGTTCCACTTTATACCAAGTATTTTGCCTTATATTTATATGAATCTACAGCAAAAAATATAAAATACAAGGGTAGTCCTAAAAGTAAGTTGTGTTTGCAAATAATGCCGATATATTTTACCAGATGATAACTTGTGTGCTGTTTTCCTGTATACAGTGGTTATCAGCACACATAATTTTATTAAATTTGAATGATGTTAACACATCATGTTCAAGAAAACCAAGATGCCTGCTGCCTGTGAAATGCAGTATGTAATCTGTTTCTCAAATGCAAGAAACATGAAACTGGCGACATTTATCAGCAAATTTGTGAAGTGTATGGGGAACTTGCCATGAGTGAGTCCATGGTCCAGCGATGGGTGAGAAATTTTAATTATGGCTGCTGTACTTGAACAAGTACTTACTGTACTTTCTAAATATAGCTGCAGTTTCCGCTTCAGTCACATTGTTTTTGTTCATCGTGGCTGCAAATACAGTGAAAACTTTCTACGGCACCTCCATCTGGTAAGTACATTTTTTTTATCCATTAGAAATGTAGTTTTATAACTGCTTAGTTGCTGTATTGTAACCATCAGAAGTTATAGTTTAATAAAATGGTATATTTAAGTTTAATAAATTTGGTAATATAAAGGAAAATATTTCAGTAAAGTTAATGTACCTGAGTGAGGACATTGGTTCAATGTTAACACATAAAAAGTTCATTGACCTATTTTTGATAACTTCCTGTATGATTTTAGTTCTGTTTTTAGGGTTTGGTTTTTTTTTTTTTTTGCATAATTATCTACAGTTATTTCATGTTTCTTTTTTATTTCATGTAAAGTAATAAGCTATATAGCATCATATTAAATGCTTTTTTAAAAAATTTATTCCATAGCTCACAAAATTAACCAAGTACTGCAAGTGATTAAAGCGAGCAACAATTCATATCTCCAGGATCTGTCAGATGATGACGAAGGACTAGATTATAATAATGACAGCAATGAAGCTACTGATTATTTGCCAGTGTCTGGGTCAGCAGATTCAGGTGACAGTGACCAAGATGATAGAGTCACCAGTCACTTTGAGCAGTGGCTACACAATATAGAACTTTCTGCAGCAGATAAGTTCTTACCACAAGCAAAACAGACTATGATATTGATGAATGGCAGGCTTGGACTTATGTAAAAAATTATATTGATGGCATGTCTGATACAGCATATGGTTAACTATACCAGCTTTACATACATGGCATTAACTGTTATACACGGATATTCCAAAGGACATATTTTATTGGTGGTCAGAAATAGACAAAAAAGTATGTAACAGTCAAGCATCCTTCTGTTATAAAGAGTACAAGAACTAAGCGGATAATTTGCATGATAATGCATTTTATAAGATGTTGCACTGGTCACACATTCTTTATCATTCTGGTCAAATTGAAAAAAAAAATGCCAAAAGCAACAGCAAAATAATGCATTTTTGGACTTTCATCTAGCTGTTGCACAAAGTTTTATAAGTAAAGGCAAGACTGGAGGTTTGGACTGTACCTCGTTGGAAGACACTTAGCAAAGAGCTGCCTAGAAAATGCAAAGTAATACCAGTACCTCATTTGTCTGTTTACCCAACTGCTGCACAATAGCTGTCTGAAATGGTACCTTTAAAAAATCCAGTGACTGCAGAGTAAGAGAGTGCACACACTGTGATATTTGTTTGTGTCTGCAGAGTGACAGAAACTGTTTTGCAGCTTTTCACTGTGTGGACTAAAGTTTGTGACAGTTTTATTTTGTGCTTACTTTGAATGCCACAGTTAATTTTACAACTATTTTCAAATGAAAAGTAAAATGAAAAATGTGTACAATTTGTTATTTCAAGTATTTCAAACAATAAATAAAGAATGACATTTGAATTGGTCTGTTCTATTCATTTGTAATGTCAGCTGGTTTTCATTTATTTATATATATCAAGTCCTAGCAAAACTATTTTGCACTTTTTAAAGAACTGATTAGAATATCACATTTACAAAGTCCTGAACAGTACATTTGTTCAGGAAAAAACAATTCATCATGTAATCATATTGTGGTTCTCAGGAGGCTAAGTTGTGGCAAATTCATTGAGACCAGTGCACATAAGACCTGCACATTCCACTACCCACACAAGGGAAAAAGTGTGAAAACTCATAAACCTGGAGGTTACAGAAGTTGCTGTGGCAGCAGTTAAATTCCCATACTATCAGTTGTGCCAGGGGTGATTGATAAGTTCTCGGCCTAAGGTACAAATACTTGAAACATACAGTTGATATTATGTGCATTTGTAGATCAAGTTAATTTAAGATTAAACACCAAGTTTCAAGAAATTAACAGCAACCAATTTTTTTTTTTTACACGCTACTGAAGTGGTAAGGTGTGGCAGCAAAACTGAGAAAATGGATAAAATTTCTCATCGAGCAGTCATTCGCTACCTCTGCATCAAGGGCTTATCACTGAAGGAAATCCATGAGATCCTCATCCAGGAAGACCAAGAACGGTAACCACTGATGAAACCACCGGCAGAATCCATGACATGATAATGGAGAATCGACGACTAACTGAGCAGTACATTGCTACTGAGTTGGGCATCTCCCAGGAATGTGTTCATGCCATCATTCACAATGATCTTCAAATGACAAAGGTCTCTGCTCGATGGGTCTTGAAACTTCTTGGAGCTGATCACAAATGACAGCATCTCAACATGTCAAGAGACAATCTTGGCCATTTTTCCGCAGATCCTGAAAAGTTTCTTCAGCAATTTGTGACTATGGATGAGACTTGGGTTCATTATTTTCAACTAGAAACCAAAGAACAGTCAGAGTAGTGGAAACATTATGGATCCCCACCTCCAAAGAAAGCAAGGGTGGTTCTGTCTACAGGCAAAGTGATGGCTTCCATCTACTGGAATTCAGAAGGTGTGCTATTGGTAGACTATCTTCAAAAGAGCTGAACGGTCACCGGGACCTATTACGCTAATCTTGTGAAGCAACTGTGGGTCAAATTGAAGGAAAAGTGTCGAGGGAAATTGACAAGAGGAGTCATCTTTCATCAAGACAATGCTCCAGTTCACAAGTTGGTGGTGGCAATGGCTGCCATTCATTAATGCAGCTTCTAGCTTCTTGAACATTCTCCTTATTCTCCAGATTTGGCCCCTTCAGACTATTACCCCTTTACCAAACTCAAAAAGGAGCTCAGTGATGGCAAATTTGCTTCAGATGATGACGTCATTCATGCTGTAGACCACTTTCTATAGGCACAAGATGCTGACTTTTACAAAGAAGGGATCCGTATGCTCCAGGATCACTGGACTAAGTGCATAAACTTGCAAGGTGACTATGTTGAGAAATAACCCAAAAAAAGTTGTCCACAAATAATCCGTTGTACCTTATGCTGAGATTTATCAATCACCCCTCGTATGTTGTCTTGAAAGATACATATGTGGTCTTTTTTAATAGTTACTGAATTGATACTCATTCAGTTTAGTGATTTAAAGAAAGAAAAAAATGCTGATTATTTAGTTTTCAAGAGAGTGTTAAATTGATTAAAGCTGTCCTGTGTTGAAGGACATCACTTGTAATTTTTTGTCTGTTTTGACATTATTTTTCTGGTTACTTGTCACTTTTTATTTGGTTTGCTCCTATATTTGATCATAATTAACAGTTGAACTCAATGGGGCAGTGTTTCATTATTCTCTGCAACTTGTAGTCTTTTCATTTCCAGTATAATATGTGAACACAGTGTTTGATAATGTTATTCATCTCTCCTTGTGGCAGGAGTTTGCTGTCATGAAAGAAGAAGCACAAATATACCTCCACATGGCTCAGACATGGGGAGAGAAGACCATGGAGAATACTTCTGTTGAAGGCCGGGAGGTAATCAGAACAGAACTACAGCAGCTCCAGACAGAATGGGATCTCATGATTTCACAGGTGCTCAAGTTTCTGTAATATATGAAAGGATAAAATAATAAACGCTTAGATAACCTGAAAAAAATACAGGTCATTAGCTTTGAAGCTGAACATTTCTAGACCTAATGTCTGTTCATTGCTGTTTTATTGCCTGGAACAAAATTTTTAATGATTTACAGAAATGAATCCACGAAATCTGATCCAAAGAAAAAAATCTAGAATTATAAATTTTGTTTGGCAAGTAATAATGTGTTATAAAATCAGTAGGAGGCGATAAACAAAGGATGAATATAATAAAATGAACAAAGGACATTAAAGGAATGACTGCCCGAACAATGAACTTTGACAGGAAAAACAGAAAAGCTTAGAAATCAGTTGTAATAAATAAAAGGATGAAGGTGAGGATAATTGGAATGAAATGATATGACAGACGCAGGACAAGTCTTAATGGAGAAATTTTATCTATGATTTATTCTCCACACAAGCTGGGTGGTAGGATAAGAATGCTCAACAGTTACGCTTTATAAATATGTCATATTTATTGCTACCTGGCCATATATTTTTGAAAAGTTTGTTTGAACATTTCTTGTTTGCCATTTTTCTTCAGGCTACAGACACAAAGGTAAATCTTGAAGCATGCCTTCTCCACTGGAGTGATTATACGTCTTCACATGAGAAAGTACTGAAATGGTTCAAAGAAATGGAGAAACGATTGAGAGAAACTCAGCCTAAGCCTGATCTGAGCGAGAAGAAAGCAGAGCTACAGCATGTAAAGGTATGGAAGAATGGAAGTGCAGATGCTTGTTTTCTGAGAATAGCATTGTGTACAGTAAGGATGGCCTTTTTTTTTCAGAACTTGGGCGGGCGCGCGGCGGCTGAATATTTTAATATAAGCATCTTTAACTCTTCTACTGCTGGAAAAAAAAATCAGATGCTCCAATTATGCCGTTTATTTGGTGCTTATGTTGTGACATTTATGGGGCCTAGTTGTAAGTCAGTATAACAAAGCAATTCTGTGTTCAGTCTATGCTTATCATATATGAAAGTACTCATAAATGAAAGAAGATTTCACGAATAAACTTTTTTGATTAAAAAAAAAAAAGAAACTGGTGAGAAAATATAAAAACATAAAATGAAGATGTAAGATTGGCAAAGTTTGGTGCAAAAAGTAAAATTATGCTCAAATTTCTTGTAAAGCTCCATAGACTGTTATGTTTCGTAATTTAGAATTTCCTACTACTCATATTTATACTTTTTTGTGACTATTTCTAATACTTTCATGCAAATAAAGGATTTTATTACAATGTCTGCAACAGCCAGTCAGTATCGCAAAAAAGACGAACAGAAAAAATATATATTGATCTCATTTAAAAACTATTAAATCTTTAAAAAAATGCTTTACGATTGTGATCTCAGCCATAGAAACATAAAAAAGGAAGTTTCCACTTTCAGATGACATGCGCAGTGATAGGGTAAATAAAAATTAGCATCATTTCTATAATGTAACAAAATGAATCAAATATTTTGATTGTACAGAACCTGAGCCAGTAGCCATTAATGGTGACTTCACAGTGATTGAGTTACATGTTTAGCTTACGAATCCGGTGGTACCAGTTGAAGTGCCAGCAGTGAAATTTTATCTGGTATGCACCAAAATGGCCATGGGGTCTACCCAGCCTTTAACTCTTCCAGTGCCACAGGAAGAAATGCAGACATTCAGTTGGTGCCAGAATAAAAGCGCGGTTCTTGATATTGTATAGGGGTATAGTTGTAATATGGAGTGGAAAACAGTATTTACATGTACTTCCGTGTACTTATTATGTTTCAAAGTATAACTAAATGTATGAAAATTTAATAAGTGCAGAGTTTTTTAGGAAAAAAGAAGTAATGTGATGTTTTTAGACAATGACCGTGCCCAGCCCACCATCGGCTAGGTCTAGATCTTACAGTTGTCTAAATATGTCTAGATCTACTTTGGATACACTCAAGAGCAGTGGGGTGGTCACAGGCCATGTCCATACCCCTGTCTACATCATCAAAAATTGAAAAATTTCCATGTTTCTCTTCCTTTTTCTCACTTGGCATCGCTCGTAACTAAGCACTCTTTCACCATTTTGAAAAGTATCACCGGAAACGCTGACGAAATATGTATAATCTAAATGTTACACCGGTTGTTTTATTGAAACAAACCAAGAGTCAGATTTTCGACCATTGGCAAGAATCAGGAAACCGGAATGGTAAAAAATCTGACGAATGGCACTGGAAGAGTTAAAAATGGGTACCAGAAAAATCTGGAAAGGTAAATGTACGCAGGTGTGATACTGACCGCATCACACTTTCATGTGCCGAAGGTCAAGGAAATACAGGCCTAACAATATGCCTTAATGGTTTACATTTACCTATCTTTAAATATAGATTTCAAAGCATGAGAGTTTTAAAAGCAAGAAAGTTATGTACCATTTCTGAAATGAAATTTTTATGTATATGTACATTTTTGTCAGAAATTAAAAAGCAGTCAGAAACGTTTTACCTGGATTATAATATACAAAATTAATCATATCAGCTATAAAGTCCAAACGAATATCAGTATTAAGAAAAAGAGGGCATGAATTTTTTTTTTGTTAAATGTATATATTTGTGGCTCTTTCAGGGTTTATACAAGGACATTGTGTCATATGAACAGATGGTAGAGTCGGTCATAAAGAAATCCACAGATCTGGCAGAAAAAAATCCAGCATGTAAGGCCACTGTTGATACCTCTCAAATCCAGACTAGATACAACAGTGTGAAGGAGCAAGCAAAGGTACAAAAACCTTTGTTTTTTTTTTTTTTTTGTGTTGTATCAAAGATGTATAAGCCATCAGTGGAAATCGGAGGTTAATGACTAATACATTTATGCAGTTATAACTTTTTAACTACAATTTTCAAGCATGATCTATGCGTGAACAACACATGATTAGTTTAGATTTTGGTTGTGTTCTTGCACTTTTAAGTGAAAATAATAATATAATTATTCCTTTTTATTATCATCTTTTTTTTTTTTTATTTGTTCTAACTCCTCATGGTAGAGAAACTACTGAGAAATCTTTACCTGCTTATGCATAATAACCATGAGTCCAAAGAAGCTAATTTATTGTAATTAAAGATAAGAGAAGCTGATTTGTTTCAGTCTGTGATTGAATTTTGATATTTCCAGTTTTGTTATAAACTTTTTTTTTAAAAACATATCCTTTAATATAATTATGTGTTTCCCAGAAAGTCACAGCCAACAGTTTAAAAACAGCCATGAGTACAGAAAATGCAAGATAAGACTGTATATTTTCAGTGCCATGGAAACATCACCGATTGTTGTGATCTGTTAATAGTATGTTGCTCCAGTTCTTAACTCTTTCTGTGCCAGAGGAAGAAATGCGGACGTTCAGCTGGGTGCCGGGATAAAAGTGCGGGACCTGATCTGTATAGTGGGTAGAGGGGGGAATAGTTGTAAAATGAATGGAAAACAGTATTTCCATGTACTTCCGTGTACTTATTATGTTTCAAAGCATAACTAAATGTGAAAATTTCATAAATGCAGAGTTTTTTAGGAAAAAAGAAGTAATGTGATGTTTTTAGACAGTGATTGTGCCCAGCTCACCATCGGCACATATGCACTACTTACCATCTGAGATGTCTAGATCTACTTGTCGATCTCGTATTCTGATTCAGTGTTGCATTCTTGCTAAATTAATGTCTGAAATAACATCCTAACTACTTCTCCAGTCATCTAATATTTTAAATCTACTTAGGATACATTCAAGAGCAGTGGGGTGGTCACAGGCCATGTCCATACTCCTATCTACATCATAAAAAAAAAAAAAAATGAAAATTTTCAATGTTTCTCTTCCTTTTTCTCGCTTGGCATCGCTCGTAACTAAGGACTCTTCCACCATTTTGAAAAGTGTCACCGGAAATGCGGACGAAATATGTATAATCTAAATGTTACATCGGTTGTTTTATTGAAACAAACCAAAGTCTAATATTCAACCACGACACAGAACGGGAGAGCACGAAGTGTCGAATATCTGACCAATGGCTCTGTAAGAGTTAATTGGTGTTTTTCTTGTTGTGTCCCCTTCATCAGATACTGTGCAGTGTCAAGGGAACAAAAAACTTCTTGACAGGGATATTGTTTACTTTATATAAAGAAATATTTGATGTTTCCATTATTCCTTCATCTGCCTTCTATGTGACTGGTCTCTCCCTTCTTCCCATTTATTCTCAGTGTGCCTTCTATGATATACTGTTTGGTGGTATTTGTGTTAATATGACCAGACCATTGCATTATTGTTTATGAATGCCCTTAATGCTGTAGCATTCCAAACTTTGACCTGATATCATTTCTAATTTTGTCCCATGTTTCATTTAGTATTCTTCACACACACCTCACTTCAAGGGCATTCACAGCAAGTGGATTCTGTTCCCTCCTCCACTTGTCAAACCTGACAATGCATGAGAAGGTGCCTCTGAATGCTAGAGGCATAGATACCCATTCCTTGCTGGGGTTGTTAAGTTCACAGACTTGCCTAATAACATCTGTATGACCTGTCCATGATTTGCCCTTCTTTAGCATGTCACCATTTTCTTTAAGGAGCTCTTGATACAATGGGTGCTAGTTGTCTGCTCTTATCTTGAGATATACACGTGCCCTCCAGATCTTGATCCTGTGATTCATGGTTGGGAGTTCAAGGAGGTATCTCATCGCTACACAGGAAGTGTCTCTCCTACACCCCAAGATAATGCACATGGCTTCATTTTGTACCATTTTGAAGCGAAAAAACAAATGTGTGACCACTAATATGGTTCTGGCTTGCTTGAAATGCAAGAGCTTAGAAAGCCATCAATGGATTTTATTAATACTTATAAAAAATATAAGACGTAGAGGCGAACTGATTTAAAAGAAAATGAGTTAGAAATATTAACCGATGTTTATTTACGGTCATGTTAATAAGGTGGCAGCACTTGCTCACAAGTGATATGCGTTGGGACATGTTTTTGAAGTATTAAATTATACAGACAATCAAAAGAGCATGAATTGCATCTTGTGTTACAGTAGAGTAACTGATATAAAATATATGAATTTTCTGGTTCAGGAATTTATTACTAAATGTTTTTATCTCACTTATATTTTCACTTTCAACAGGACCTTCTGGCTCGCTGTGAACAGAATGTGGCATATCATCAAGATTTTCATGACAGCTGCAACAGCTTTTCTTCTTGGCTACGAACAGCCATTGAGAAACTGACCACATGTTCTGGCACATTTGGAGAAAAGTCAACGATAGAGGATAAAATTGAAAGAGCGAAGGTTAGATTAGTTGCTGGTTGAGGGCATGATAGTCTTAAATGTTAATTCTTTTCATCTAGTGAGATAATTTTTAACTCACTCTGAAGTTCTTTTCAGTACACCATCTTCTGGAAAGCACTCATTTTGTTTTTTAATTTAATCCTTTTGTAAAGGTAAAGGTATAGGTTGTGAACCAGCATCATTGCATATGATCAAACCGTAAGTGCTCTGCTGCATAGTCAGTTGACCAGAATTGCCGACTAGTGTTGCCATCATGACAAACTTCATAGCTAGCATCATTCTTCTTTCTCCCCAAAGCCCTAACCCTGGTACCCATTTTTTTCTCAAGACGGGGTGAGCCCTGGGAGTATTTTTGTGAGTCATGGTTTTACCACCACTGCGGTGAGTGGAAATCAAAGCAGGGTCACTTGGTCAGTAAGCAAGTGACTAATCAACTGCACTAACATGGGTCCCATTAAATCCTTTTGTCAGTGCATAATAAAAATGCTATATTTCATTGCTGCTCTTGCTTTCTGTATGGAGGGACAATATATTTATTATGATTATTAAATTCAAATGTAATATCCATGTTCATTTATGCATGTGAAAGCTGGAAAACTACTAAAGAAATAGACAACAAATTAGACTCTTTTGAAAACAAATGCCTAAGGAAAATACTCAGTATAAAGTGGAACAAATTCAAGAGCAACGCAGAGATAAGACAGATGAGCAAGCAACAACCTGTCTCATGGGTGATCAGAAAAAAGAAGATAGACACATATTGGTCATGTGCTGAGACAAAACAACCAGAGAATCCCAAAACAAGCTATCAAGCGGAACACACAAGGCTGAAGAAAAAGAGGTCGATCACGTGAAACTCTAAAGAGGACATTGTTAAGAGAGGCCAGCTTACTGGGAATAATATCCCTTGATGAGGTTGAAAAGCTCGCTGAAAACAGGAAATCTTTGCAATCTGCCATGCAAGCCTTATGTGACGTTTAACAGCACGGGAAGGATTAAGATTATGATGTCAAAATGTTATCTTATGTCTAATTTTTTTCTCTGCAATTTACATACTTATTTCATCTAAATAAAATATATTTGAAAATATACAAACATTTCCCACATTGTTTAGCATATAAATGATTAGCATATGTTTTACTATTCCAAGCATAAATGAATCAATATGTACTGTTAAAAAAAAGAAACGCAACACTACTGTAGTCTTAATGGACACCAAATTTCAAACTTTATCAAAATTTTATTTTACGGAATTAATGTTTCAATCTTGGCATGAAGAAACTTTAAGATTTTAACAATGAAATGATGTTCATTAAGTTTTGTTTGGACTTTTATTCTTTGAGACTGAGGCCTCCGTTTCAGTAAGGTATATGGCCTCCTCTGGCCTGTATCAGAGAATGACATCTCCTTGACATGGATCTGATTAGCCGTTGGATCTGTTGTTGTGGGATGGCTGCCAACTCTTCCCACAGTGCAAGAGACAACTGTCAGAGATTGGTTGGTGCCATGTCTCACTGGCGGACTTGTCTGTTGAGTTAATCCCATAAGTGTTCAATTGGGTTCATGTTTGATGACATGAAAGACTACGGAATGGTCTGGACATTGTTTTCAGCAAGGAACTGGGTGGTGAGTTGTGTCATGTGAGGTCCAGCATTATCCTTCTGAAAAATCAACCCTGGTGCAGCCAGTAGTGGAAGGACGTGAGGATGAAGAGTTTTAGCGATGTATTGTTGGGAATTCATGCGTCCTTCAATTTGTACCAGGTCACTTCTTCCCATGAATTTGATCATCCCCACACCAGTACACCTCCACCACCATGTGGAGGAGCCTCATCCACGCAATTCTGGGTGTAGTGCTCATGGACTCTGTGGTAAACTCTTCTCCATCTATCGTATTGCTGGAGCAGAAAGAATGATTCATCACTAAATCAAACCCTTCTCCAATCATTCGTAATGGTCCATTGATGCTGCTGGTTCACCCACTGCGGTCTCTGGTGATGCTGGTCCATAAGAACAGGACCTCTGTAGGGTTTTCTAGCACAAAGACTAGCATCATGCAGCCGGTTCCTGACTGTTTGATCTGAAGTTCGACAAGCTGCTGTCATTGACTGGACTGTTGAGGAAGCAGATACAAATGGATTCCTGAGGTGATGCAGCCGTATGAAGTGGTCTTCGGCAGGAGTTGTGACTATGGGTCTTCCATCTGGTCTGCAACTGAGCCAGTTTATTGAAATCATCTCCAAAGGTGACTAACAGTGCTTCTAACCACATTAAATTGTCTGGCCGCTAAACTTCATGACTGTCCAGTCTGTAAATGTCCAGTGATGATGAGTCATTGTTCTGTAGTGAGATGAGCAATACTTGTGCATTGAAATTTCAAATGAATTGATTCGAGGAGCATCAATCTTTTATAGATATTCAATAACATGGTCAATAAGTTTTGTGTTCCTTAAGTTTCACGGGATTCTCGTGAACCTGTCATGAGTTATTGTCAAAAATGATGTTTTGACTAGTGTCGATTTTCTGTGCTCATGAATCATCTGCTGAGTACAATTCAAGTCAGCATGTGAATTTGATGTCCAAGTTATCATTTCTGGCAATTTGCCCTTGTCTGATTAGCAAACTTCAGTTTAAATCGCAACATCATATTTGTTGCATTTCTTTTTTTTAACAGTATAATAATGAAAGTTCAGTGACTAAACTGTTTGCACAGTGCTGTTCCTAACCATGAATCAGTTAGTTAATAATTATATTATTGTGAACTATTTTATAACAATTCTGATATTAGAAAGCTCACTACAGTTCTCATTTTTTGCTGAGATTTTCTTAATAGAAGAAACCTTAATCTTTGAGCAAAAAAATTTAAGAATGCTTAACAACAAGCAGACTTTTGCCATTAAAATTTTTTTTAAATAATGCAGTGATGTATCAAGACTGCAGGAAGTCACTAATTTGTACCTTCTTATTTTCACCTGAAGAAATTAGGTTTTTCAGAAGGACCATAAATCTAATTCTTAACTTACTTCAGTTTTGAATTTATTAAACATAACATTGTGAACACCATCTCTATCCAATGTTCCAGTCACTGCTTGCAAATATGAGTGAAGGCACTCAGCGTCTTTCTCAGGCCACAAAGGCAGGGGATGCTACTCTCCCAAGCACTTCTGCATCTGGACAGACCAAGATCAGACATGAACTACAAGCCATCAATAAAGATTTTGAAGAGTTCCATAAACAGCTGTTACAGGTATGATTTGGTAGTGCTGTTAGTGAGAGTCAGTTTACTGAGGTTACGTGAGAAAAAAACAACCAAAAAGACAGTTCATAGATACAGCATTTAAGCCTTTAAAAGTAATAAGAACCTTAACTCTTCCCGTGCTGGAGGAAGAAACACGGACGTTTTCTGGAGTGCGGGAGTAAAAACGCGGGTCCTTGTCAGTAAGGGGTCTAGGTGTAAAATGGAATGAAAAACAGTGTTTCCATGTACTTCCGTATACGTAATATGTATCAAAGTGTAGCTAAATGAATGAAAATTTCATAAATGCAGAGTTTTTTTAGGAAAAAAGAAGTAATGTGATGTTTTTAGACACTGATTGTGGCCAGCTCACCATCGGCTAGATCTAGATTCGCGCTTCTTACCCCTACTTACCATCTAAGATGTGTAGATCTACTTATCGATCTCGTATTGTGACTCCGTATGGCATTTTCGCTTACTGAATGTATGAAATAACCTCCTAACTACTCCTAACTACTTCTCCAGTCGTCTAAATATGTCTAAATCTACTTAGAAAACATTCAAGAGCAGCGGGGTGGCCATAGGCTATGTCCATACCCCTATCTACATCGTAAAAAATTGAAAAATTTCCATACTTCGCGTCCTTGTTCTCGCTCGGCATCGCTCGTAACTAGGCACGCATTCGCCATTTTGAAAGTGTCACCGGAATCGCGGACGAAATATGTACAATCTAAATGTTACACCGGTTGTTTTAAATGAAACAAATCGTCAGTATACTGCCCATTCCCGCACGCATCGGGAAAACCGGAAGCGTCAGTATAGTGACCTACGCCTGGGAAGAGTTAAAACTTAAAAATGACACATATTTCAGCCATGTTAAAGGAAAGAAGAGGAGAAAAAGAAAATAATGCATATTTGCTAAATAAGAGATGCTGAAGGAGTTGTTTGTATCACATTGTATAGACATGAAGAAGACAACACCAAATCTGCTTATGAGAATATCCTCACACAACTTTTAAAAAATATTAGAGATAACAGACAACAAAATGACTGCAGACAACAGTACTTAAATCATCAAGCCTGTGCAATGAAGCTGTCATATTATGTTGATATATTTGCTCCTCCTCCATCCTAATATGACTGGCTTTGTCATATGCTTAGACTCTGTCAGATCTGGAGACTTGCCTAATACAGTGGAATGAATTTGAAGAGAGTTACCAGAACTTTGGCAGCTGGTTACGGGAAACTGAGGTGCTGCTTCAAACTGAACTGAAGCAAAAGGCCACAGCAGCAGAAAAAAAACAGCACTGGGAAAAATACCAGGCAAGTACTGGCAGTTGTTTGGTGGTCTCTTAGCAATATTTAGTATTTTAATAAAACTTATGGCAATGTATCTAAAATTTTTTGCACCTCGTATATTAGTAATAACAAAGAAAATAATTAAAGGCAGCTTGAATTGCAGTTTGACTTACTGATAGGTGAACATTTAGAACAACATATATTTGTAGGTGTATGGGGTGTGCACTTTTAGTCATGATGTCAAGAGTGTATCTTCTGAAGTGTGTTCTCAGCTAACAACTGACAGTTTGGTTTCATTGTGATTTTCTTGCGTATGATGTTGTGATAACCGGGTACAACCATAAAACCACGTGAGCATGCTGCAAAATGAAGGTGAAATGAAGTCCCCTTAAGCTTGACAGTGACATAATTGGATTCTCTTCTTTAGAACTTCTGAAGACACAAGTAATATGTAGTCTGTTTCCTCAATTACATTGTCCATTGTCTCCAGTCAAGAGCATGTCCACACTCAGCTATCTTGATCAGCTCTCACAATCACCCACCAGTCCCCCTAATCAGTTGACCATATGAACTTAAAATCCAGTTTGTCTTCAAACCAAGTCACTCATCAAGGTTCAGTGACTCTGGACATTACCCTGCTGCAATATGATACATCTTTACCTGATATTATATAGATATGAAATGGTCGAGTAACTCATTCATTCTATCTTTAGCTTTATAAGGAGGATGCCATATCCCATCAGTCTTCACTGGACAGAGTGAGGGAAAAGGCACAAGCTCTTCTGCAGACCAATGCAGATGCCAAGATTTCACATGCCGTCACACAGCTGACTACCAGATACAATGGCATCATTGCTCTGTCAAAAGTAAGATCAAAGTTTAAGAAAATTAGAAAAGGCAGTCCTTGAAAAATGTGTCTAAGCACAAGAATTCATATTTACAGATAGTTAACTAAATGAAATTTTAACAACTTAAACATAATTATGTTATTTCTTTTTTTGTATGCACATTTGACCAAGAGAAATTATACTGACGGGATGGTGTGAGAGGAGATCACCAACTGAGCTGATGGCCTGCATGAAAGATCATGTACTCTGGAGAAGCATAATAGCCAAGGCCAGTCGGCACGGCACCTGATGATGATGATGACATTTGGAGTCTATCACTAACTCTTTAAACAAAAGGTCTTTTTATCGTGTAACAGTTTGTATTAACAAGGTTTATCAGACATTTGATAGTATAAATTTTATTTTTATCATTTTGTTGTGGTTCTAATGCTCAGGACATCAGTAGTAATTTGGAAGTCTACTATAACAATCACAAGTTATACGATGAGAAACAGAGTGCATATGCTGACTGGCTTCGGGAGATGAAACAGAGACTTAAGACTGTCAGCAGTGATAGGGACTCCAAGAAAGTTGTGATGGACAAGATTGTTGGAGTAGAAGTAAGAGAGTTCTGCTGTCATTTCATTTTTTTTTTTTTTTCAACACTGTATCAGAATAAACTTTACCTCAACTATTGTCTGTTTACCAGCTTTGTTCTGAGGATCATAAAATAATAAAGCACTTGTACTTCACTTTTGAATGAATAATCCTTTATCGTCTTTAGAATTGTTTCTTTTTTTTTACCAGATTACACCTAATAAAAGTATCTAGTATGATTTAACATATAAAGGACTTAGCTCATTTGTAAATAATTTATAAATCCATGTTGTTCATAATAGACCACAACTGTAGATGTTGTACACAGTCAGGAGCTTTGGAGTACTCTTCTAAAACAGGTGTATAGATACACATTAAACTCTCTACACTTTTCTATGATGTTTCTTTTGTTATGATCTCTGGTGGATCTGAAACCTGCCTGTGCTTCATGTATTTCTCGTTCTAATTTTCCCTCCATCCTTTTCAATTCATAGCAGTATCTTGTTTGCATGACTTATAAGCCGATAGTTATTTAGTTTGTACACATTTTTAGATCGCCCTTCTTTGGCAGAGGTACATACAATGAGCATTTCCAGTCTTTGGGGCAACTTCTGCTTTTCCAGATCTTACAGCACAGAAATAAATAAATAAATGCAGGTGCTGCTTTCTCCTACTGCTTGTATCATTTTAGCTGTTATTTCATTGCGAACAGGGGCTTTTCCCTTTTTAAGATTCTTAATGGCATCTCTGACCTCCTACAGAGAGGGTTCTGGTTCTTCATTTATCCTCATCTCACAGTCATTATTTCCTTGACTATTTGCCTCTTGGTGCATCTCTTTTGCAGTACTCTTCCCATCTGTTCAAGATATCTTTGCTTTCTGTTTGTGGATTTCCCTGTTTGTCAGTAATTATATGAAGAGATGTTTTCAACCTGAAGTTCTTCTACTATTTTGCCTGAGAAAACATATCTTTACAAAGACCATCATCTGACATCCTTTCCATTATGAATCCCATATGTATTTGCCTTTGTCATGTCTAACTTGTTTCCTGATGTTCTTTGTATATTTCTTAAACAGTGCTTGGTAACTGTATCAATGAAAAAAAATTTAATGTAGTATTTTATTAAATTTAATAAATTGGAAATACTAGCTGCCACAGTTATTTACCTTCTGGTAACAACAGTAAAACACAGGATGATTTTCTGTCCTGCAGGAAATTCAAAGTGCTCTTGATCAAGGTCATACCATTCTTAGCATGGTTCTTGAAAGCTGTGAAAAGACACTGCCCAATACAAATCAGAAGGGGGCCCTTGTTATCAGACGTGAAGCAGATGAAGCCAAATCTGCTTATGAGGACATTCTCACACAAGTATCTCAGGTAAATGTTTATTTATTCCCCCAATATATTCTAAGATGCCATATTTTCTGCATATTTAATAATTGAATACCATTCTTAGGTATGCTTGGATTATTTGTTATATAAGCTGTCTTTAATTTATAATTTCCACTGAGAAGATATGCCTCACTATCCAGTATCTTCACAGATTTAAATATATTTAAGATAAATGGCCATACAGTTTAATTTTATGTTTCCAAGCAGTACATTAATTTAACTCTTACTATCAGACAAAATACTCAGTAATTTAACTCTTTTATTATCAGACAAAATACCTGATAACCAGCAAACAGCTTTTTAACTCTTCCTATGCCATTGGTCACTGTATCGACCTTTCCGATTTCCCCGATGTGTGCCAATGGTCGATATAGTGACTCTTGGTTTCTTTCAGTCAAACAACCGGTGTAACATTTAGATTGTACATAATTCGTCCGCGTTTCCGGTGACACTTTTCAAAATGGTGAAAGAGTCCTTAGTTACGAGCGATGCCAAGCAAGAAAAAGGAAGAGAAACATCGAAAATTTTCAATTTTTGATTATGTATATAGGGGTGTGGACATGGCCTGTGACCACCCCACTGCTCTTGAATGTATCCAAAGTAGATTTAGACATATTAGATGACTGGAGAAGTAGTTGGGATGTTATTTCAGACATTAATTTAGCTAGAATGCAACATAGAATCACAATACGAGATTAACAAGTAGATCTAGACATCTCAGATGGTAAATAGTGGAGATCTAGACCTAGCCAGTGGTGAGCTGGACACAATCATTGTCTAAAAACACCACATTACTTCTTTTTTCCTAAAAAACTCTGCGTTTATGAAATCTTCATACATTTAGTTATATTTTGAAACGTAATAAGTACACAGAAGTACATGGAAATACTATTTTCCATTCCATTTTACAATTATATCCCCTATACAGATCAAGGCCTGCGCTTTTATTCCGACACCCAACTGAACGGCCGCGTTTCTTCCTGTGGCACGGGAAGAGTTAATAAACACATCTGCTGTGTTTTTTTTTCACAAAAACCACATGGCCATGGAGGTTGTCAAAAAAGATCAGAGAAAAGAGAAGAAGAAAGTTCATTTTACTACAGAAAATTTCATTTGGTAGTTTTTAAAAAAAAAAATATCTGGAAAAGAAAAAAAAGTAAGCAAATAGTGTTCAGCACAGAAACTAAAGGAAGCAACTGTATGCAACAAATAAAGACATAGTTTAAAGAAGACCAGATAGTCTTTGTAATTCATTATTTTATTCTGCTATGGCATAAACATTTGTTGCCCATTAATTTCCTGTTATATGAGATATATAATTTTTAAAATATAATTTTTGCATATAATTTTACTTCTCTATGAACATTACATATATAAATGATACATATTATTAAATGTACAACATATGCAAATATAAAACCTCCTAACATCTTTTAACTTATAATTTAATTTTTACTGTGAGGCTGTGTGATTAAGTCAGTTTTAAAGAATTTTATATTTTTGTGTCATTATAGCACTGTAGTTATGGGATATTGTATACCTTACAAATCACTGAAGCTACACAGTTCCTCAGACAAATGTTTTAGCCCCTTAAACTCCTTGTGTTCTTCATAATTTGAAGAGACTTTGAAATATTTTCTAAACAAAATGTAATATCAGTTTATGAGCAAAATGAACTGAAATGAACTATATTCTGTTCTGACCGTATTTTCAATTCTTTTGTAGTTGAAGCGCAGCTTAGAAAGTGCCCTAAATCACTGGGAAGACTTTGAGTATTTGTACCAACAAGTATCAGACTGGATCTCTGATGTGGAGCAGAAGATTGAAGCTAGTCCTGACTTTAAAGCAGACCTACCTGAGAAGAAATCAGATTTGGAGAGATACAAGGTACAAATGATATTTACAAGACCATGGCATACGAGCAACCCAAAACACATTTGGTTATCTTCCTAAACATTTTTATATATAAAAAAAACAATAATAATATAAAATACAAAGTTATAAAAACTGACATCCAAAATTTAAGTTTAAAATGGGAAATAATCTTTACTAAATAATGACTTTCATGAAATGATCATTTAGTGTTGTACCATTACCTCCATTTGCCTTACTTTAAATTTAGATTATGATAACATTACATTGATTTGTATTAACTAAATAAATTAATTTTAACTGAATTATAGATGTCTTGCCTCCTTGTTCAGTGTTGAGGGGACAGAATTGATGCTTAGAAGGAGCTTGGTGGTTTTCTTCATATTATATTTAGTATTCTCTTCAAGTGTCTCATTTCTGTAATGATGATCTTCCTTTTGTTTTTAATCTGTTAGTATTCATTGTTTGACACTAACAGTACAGAGTTGGGAGGAAGATTGAATAGTACAGTGCTCTTTTTGTTTCAGTTCTGATGTATTTCAGTGAAAGTGTCAGTTGTCCAATGACCTGATTTGCTTTATAGCATCTATTCTCAACTTCAGCCTCAGTTTTCCCAGATGGTGATAGTGTACTCTCTAGATATTTGAAATGCTTCACTTGCTTCAAAGGCCTTGTTGGAATTTCCTCACTGGGAGTGGTCAGGATTTCCTTTTTTTTTAAGCGCTGATTTTCATGTGGTTTTCACATGCTAAGTTATCCTTTTTCTGCTGCAGGTCTTTCTTTGATGTGTCTAAAAGTGCTTGGTAACCAGCTAAAAGGAGCATGGTCCATGTATTTTGTATGTTTTCATATGGGTGTTGTGAGTTCTTTTACATTATGTATGGATTTGGGCTGCAGTTCTGTGGTAGAATTTTTACTACACATGTATTTATGGTGAATGGTTTGGAGCGTCCCACATTTGTTATGCTTGTACAAAGCCCATTTTCTTATAGGTTAATGCCAAGGTGATCAGATTTGCACTCTAATGTTGTAAGATTTCCCTCAGTTTATGTCAGTCTGCTCTTGTCAAAATCTTTTTTTTCTTGATCTACGTAACCTATGTGCAGTATCTGATTGTGTTCAGTTGATTTTTCTGTTAGTTGTCTTAGGGAAAAAATGCAACTTTTGTTTTTCCTAAATCCCATGTGTGTCTCTTTTAACTGTAGTTCAATCATTGGCCAGTCTTTTCTCTAGGATCTTGCTGAATATTTTTCAAATATGGCTCATTGAGATGCTTCTATATTGATTGCAGTCCATATTGCTCCTTTTTTTTTTCTTTCAAAATGAGGTAATTTTAGTGTTTCTCCAATCTTGTGGTGTTTTTTGTTTTTTTTTCCCCATATCAGGTTACAGAGTCTGTGAAACTTTTCAGCCTCTTTCACGCATTTGATTACTTTGTTGGACATTCCATCACATGCTGCTGCTTTGTTCATTAGGGTCTTTCAAATGGTTTCTCTGGTTTCAGCTAGAAGTATGTGGCCAATTTTGTTATCTCAGTGTTATAAACCATAGATGGTGTACTGAGTAACTTGCCAAAGTATTGTTTCTACGTTTCTAGTACAAGCTCTTGTTGGCATATTGGCTCACTGTTAGTATCATTCTCACTGTATTGATCTTTTTTTTTTTTTTTAACAAAAGATTTTTTCAGCTTCTTTGTAATCATTATTTAATGCTTCACCGTATTCCTGCCATGGTTTTAGCTTTACTTCTTTTATTTCTCTCTTAGAGTGTCTTCTTGCAATTCTGTATTCAGTGTAGTCTTGTGTCTTCTTATTTCTCATCCATTTGTATATATATTTTTATTTTCTCCTACAGCCTCTTTCACCTCATTGCTCAACCATTTTGTTATGGTTGAGTGTGGATAGACACTCCCTGATAGTTCGGCTGTCTGCATTCACACTTTGACGTACACTGCAGTTGCATATCTCTTATGGCTCTTGACTCACTCAGAACAACATTGCGATTATGCATGTATCATGGCCCTTGACCTCATAACATCATTAGGATCACTTTATGTTCTAGCTTTCACTTTCTTAGTATGTGCCCAGAGAACTGTGATTATTGTTTTCTTAATTCTTTGAAAAGTTTTCTTTGTTCATTCATGACACCTTAATTTATTCTTTTGGCTGTCCATGGTATTTTCATCATTCTTCTAAAAAACCACATCTCCGTTGCTTCTAATAGTTTATCTGCTTTTTTTTTTTTGTTCATGGTCCATGACTCTGCCATGGTGTGAGACTGGTTTGACATAGCTTTGTAAAATTTTCTTTCTGCTTTACATGGACATATTGGTGTGACATAGTTTTGTGAAACTTGCTCAAGATGAGTAGTTAGACTAGGTCAGAACTACATGTGCCCTGAGTCTTAAATGACTTCTGTAGGTTCTTCAAGCTGACATTCTGGCACACAAAGGTCAGCTGGACAAACTGGAGGAGAAGGCAGCCAACCTTAAAGACAGCGGAGCTAGATCAAAAACAGCAGAGCTCAAATCTAAATATGATAACATCATCAAGAGCAGCAAGGTATTGAATTATATTTTCTTTTTTTCTAGTTTTTTAAATGTCTATAAACTTTCTTTTGCTAGTCTGTTTGGGTGCAAAGATGCTTTCCAGTTTGGCAGTCAGTAGCCCAGAACTGACTTACCAGCATCAGGATTGATGAACCATAGCACACCAAGAGCTCATCCTACCTAAATTGGTACCTCCAGTAACAAGCCTAGCCTGACTAAAGGGGCAGTGATCGCCATAGTGGAGTCTACTAAAGAAGCATTGCACACTCCCTGCCTGTTCTCTCCATTCAGGAACTAGAAAAATAACCGCCATAACCTGCTCCCAGTCCAGTGCGATTCTGTATCTCAACTATTTTCACAAAGAACACGACCTTGCAGTTCCATGGGGGTAGAAGAAGTTGGTTGTCTGTTTATTCAGTTAAAGAGGTATTGAAAAGGCAGACAAAGTTTTGCTTTTCAATATGCTGCACCACTTTAGTTTAAATCAAGCATAACAGTAAAATTGAGATGCAGTGAGAATGCTATCTGAGACATTATCTTTTGATAATGCAACTAAAGATAAACTTTTGGTGAAGAAGGTAGATTACACCAATTTGTTATGGTGACCATTTTTTTTTAACTTATAGTTCCATTTTAAAAAATTTTTTGATCTGTTCATTTTAACAAATGAATGCTGATCTGTTTTTGCTCAATCTCTTTAACTAGGATGTTCTGAGTCATGTTGAGGAACAAGTTGGAAGCCATGAAAAGTATCGCAAAGGTTATATTGAATGTCTTGATTGGCTCACCAATGCCAAATATCAGCTTCAGCATTTGTCAGATTACTCGGGTGATAAAAAAAGTCTTCAGGAAAGACTGGCTCAACTCAGAGTAAGCGTAGCATGCATGCATTACTTTGTTTCTGGTTTTTGATGTGTGAATGCTTCCTTACATGTGGCTCCCTATCTCTTATTATCTGAGATGATTTTTTTCAAAAGCTATGAAATTTTAACTTCTGTATATATGAATAAGTGTTCAATGCTTTGAAATAGATCCATGCTTAAGGAGCATTTTGGAATCTTCTATTAATGAGAACGTAGCTTGCCTGATTAGAAATTTTCTTGGATTTCTTTCAGGTATGTCTTTGATGGCCAGTGCTAGAACTAATACCAATGGTTGTAACATGTCTTTTTGTCCTTTCACTCAGTTTAATCTCCTCTACCATTACACTCCAAGACAGGGTTCTACCATTTTGTTTCCCACTCTAACATTGAAAGCACCCACTATGAACATTATTTCTGACAATTTGCTTTGTATTTTTATACTAAATTATTATAAAATTCTGTTTCCTTATCTGAAATGCCTAGGATATTCACAGTTAACTATTCATATCTTTCAGCCATCACTGGTCAATGCATTTAAGAGTAGGACAGCCTCCTAACAGGAATAAATCTGTGCTTATGCGAAATTCCATTTTAATATAAAGTTTATTAGTGTATTCTGAAATTTTATGAAGTAAAAGGCAAAAAAGCTGCACCTCATTCATTTTTCCTCTCAGGACTTCAAAGCAAGCCTGGTACAAGGGGCAGAGATGCTGACATCTGTAGCAGCCCTTGAAGAAAAGCTTTGTCACACAACCTCAAAGCGTGGCCAGGAAATAGTACAGAAAGAGATGGATGATCTTCATGAAGGCTGGAAGTTGCTGAATACTGCTGTTGGAGATGTGGAGTGCAAGCTGGAAGTGGGCATTGCAAAGTGGACGGAACTTGACAGCGAGCAGCTTGAATTCAGTGACTGGATGGAGAGGATGGACAAAAAACTGAAAGAGTGTCAGGAGAACAAACCAGATCATGCCAGAAAGAGAGCACAACTACAGATGTCAGAGGTAACAGTAAAATTATTTATTTTGTTATTGTAAATAACTGCCAGTTGTTTACTACTTGTTGATCATTTTTAATTCTGAAGCTATGAAGTGCTCAGGTTACAAAATTTTATTACAGGTTGAACATCGATTTTCTAGCATGCTCACTTTCTGAATTTTGCTGGATTTTGCCATGGTGTACCATAATATTGTCAAGATTAAAAGAGGTGGCAGAATATTAGTTTCTGAAAAATCAGTGGTTCACCTGCATCTATTTTATATTCTAGATTAATTCCTTCACATTTCAGTGATTAACTCTTTCAAGACGCATTACTTCCAAACTGTTCCATAATTTCTGACGATGCAGACATTGGAGAAGGGTGCGGACATTTTGGAGAAAGGGGGTCCCTGTGTAAAAGTTATTGTACCGACTTAATTCTATGATCACCATGTGTGTCTTATCTTCTGTCTTATATCCTTCCCGTGCTGTTAAATGTCACATAGGGCTCGCAAAGTAGTTCGCCTATTTTTCCTGTCTTCAACGAGTCTTTCAACCTCATCAAAGGATTTTATGCCTGTTAATTCGGCATAATGTGTATCACACATTAAAATAAGTGGAAATGAAGTTATCTGTCATTAAAAAAAAACAAAAGAAAAGAAAAAAACTGGCATGAAATGATGGATCGATTTTTTGGCGCTAAAAAAATTTTAGGGCTGAGCAATAAAATCTACTTTATACTTACCTTAACTGTGTCGTAATCCAATATAGAATATATAGTCATTCAAATTTCAACACAGAAAAATCAATATTTATGGATGTTTGTGACATCCAATAAATCTAACAGATCTACAGCTACGAGAAACACATATAGTAAGATAGGTCTGGTCGGTCGGTGTGACTCAGTCTTGAAATAAACTTGAATTCCCCCCCCCCCCCCCCCCCCCATCTATATTTCCAATATGGCTTCAATCCTCCATGCTTAAAACACTAGTTTAACTTTGGATTCATAAGAGTTCTAACTGGTTAAATGAAAAGTAAAGTCGTGTTTTCAACAAAGGAAACTCTGAAGCCTTATAGGGCTCTCAGTTGGGAATGGCCTGGCACACAAAGATCCTTTTAGGGATCTCTCGTCATCTAAGAGTTAAGAAGCATCATAAGTTGTTTCATGCTGTAGATTCTTCAAGATGCTAGTTACATGGATCAGTCAATCATTTGCATGTCCCTTGTGGAACTTTGGCTCCCTAATAGCTCTCCTGTAGACCTCTCGGTTGTAAGAAAGATGCCCTGCTGCTGATGCATCCATTTGCAGCCATCTTCTCCTTGTCTTCCTCTCTTTCTTTTTCCCATTATGTACCTTTCCAAGATGGTCTTCTCTAAATAGTTGCATGGATACATTAATTTTTTTTGGTTTTGTGGCTTTTTTTTTGCTCTTTTGTCAAGGTAAATTGTAACAAAGCCATTTAAAGTAATTTTAATTACATTATATATATATATATATATATATATATATATATATATATATATATATATATATATATATATATGATGCCTTTCTGACAAGGTAAATTGTGTGCATGATTCTGTGCATTCTGTTACATGTTATGATAGCTATCATTATTTTTGTAATGTAGTTGAACTGGCTTATTAAGAACATAAGTTATACAGTATATTCTGAGGCAGGAATGAAAAGAGAATACTGTTTTGGTTTTATTTTTTTTTTTTAACATTAATATATAATTGTAAAATGAAAAGACTTTTTTTTTCTGTACTGCCCTCCTTTCAGATTGTCTGTGAAGAAATTCTTGGCCACAAGTCTGAGCTTAACAAAATCAAAGAAAAAGGAGATGAAATTGCTCAGAGGACCAATGATATGAGAGTTTCCAGCAATGTCATGCAGCTTTCAACACAATACCAGACCTTGTGTTCTTCAGCTAAGGTCTGTTGTCTGTGTGTGTAATTACCTTTTTTTGCCTGTTTAACTATTCCCATACTCAAGAAAAAAACGCGGACGTTGCCGTCCGTGCCACACAAAAAGCGCGGGTCCAGATCTGTATAGTGGGCATAGTTGTAAAATGGAATGGAAAACAGTATTTACATGTACTTCCGTGTACTTATTATGTTTCAAAGTATAACTAAATGTATGAAAATTTCATAAATGCAGATTTTTTTAGGAAAAAAGAAGTAATGTGGTGTTTTTAGACAATGATTGTGCCCAGCTCACCATCGGCTAAGTCTAGATATGCACTACTTACCATCTGAGATGTCTAGATCTACTTGTCGATCTTTTATTGTGATTCTATGTTGCATTCTCACTAAATTAATGTCTGAAATTACCTACTAACTATTTCTCCAGTTGTCTAATATGTCTAAATCTACTTGGGATACATTCAAGAGCAGTGGGGTGGTCACATGCCATGTCCATACCCCTATCTACATCATCAAAAATTGAAAATTTTCTATGTTTCTCTTCTTTTTTCTCGCTCAGAATCACTCGTAACTAAGGACTCTTCCACCATTTTGAAAAATGTCACCGGAAATGCGAATGAAATATGTATAATCTAAATGTTACACCGGTTGGTTTTATTGAAACAAATGAATTGTCACTATAACGACTATGGCACGCAACTCAGTAATCGGAAATCCTCACTATAGCGACTATTGCACGGGAAGAGTTAATTAGTTGTGATTTAGTTGTATATTAGTTGTGCTGTAGTTGTTTATTAATTACGCTTTAGTTGTTTATTAGTTGTGCTTTAGTTGTTTATTAGTTGTGCTTTAGTTGTTTATTAGTTGTGCTTTACAGTTCTCATGTTGGTGGGGATATAGAGCTATGGATTGGGTGGCTCTCTTCTTTTTTTTTTTTTTTTAATTTGGGCAGCGTGTTCATTGTCTCTGATATACATTTACTCTAGTATTCAGTGTAGAGTAGCACTGAGGTGTCATAGGAGGCATGTAGGTTCATTCCACTGGGTACACTGGTAATGATGTGCTCAACTGTTGGAATCCACTTTTCAGAGGCTTGAAGATCACATTAAGAATCTGAGAAAATAAGTTTTTGAGGGTTATTTTTTATGTGCGGCACTGTTTTGGTGGTGGTGATAACAATCTGGGTTGCTAATATAGCCTGCATCTGTGTGTCATAATTGTTACAAACAGATACACGGACAAGACAGCATAAATGTGACTTGATGTCTTGTCTGAAAAAGTTATGAGTGCACTGCATCCTGCACTGTTTCTTTGAAGGCATCAGCGTATACCTGGATTTAGTCCTTGGAGTAAGATCTTGTGCGATCTCTAGTTCACACAGCTTTAAGATGTCAGGATCTAATGACTTTCTCATTAGCTTATTGTTAAGTCTGGTGTTAATTTGGGAAAATACTTAGTGTGTGTTTTGTAGGATGTCTGGCATTTTTCTAATTTCAATGCATGTTGTTAAAGGTTTTCACAGAATTGAAACTTGTCAGTATCTTCAGACAGGTCTATTAGTACTCCTTGATCTATAAAGTGAAATTTACATACCATGAATCAGCAACATTAATAATAAATGCTGATAATAGATAGAAATGAGGAAAAAATGGCAGTGGATGTAGAAAGATTGCTAGAATATGGATAGAGTATAAATGATCTTTATATGTGAGTGGTATAGATCATTATATTATCTTTTTTTTTTTTTTTTTAGAATACAGTGTCAAAACTGAAGGAGTTTGTTAATGATCACAACCTTTATGATGATGCTCTTGATAGTGCAGCCACTTGGTTGAAGACAATGGAGAAGAGAGTGAGGAACTGCAATAACAATTCAGGAAATTGGCATGCCATTCAGAAAAGAATTGAAGATGTTAAGGTAATAAAGGGATATCTGATCTGTGAGTCAAAAAATAAATTCAGTTTATGGAAGAAAAAAAATATCATTAATAAACTGAGTTTTGACCAGTGGGACTGCTTGATTCTCTTCTGACTAAAGACATAATCCCTTAAATATTGAAAAACTAATTTGTACCAGAAGGTGGAAGCAGTCATTGAAATTCAAAAGCAATTTATTATTTTTATGTTGTTTATGATATTCATCTGAATGATAAATATCTATGTCCCTAATTTGTACACACTTCAAACTTTTGTGTGGGGTTTTTTTTGCTCATATTTATGATTTTCACAGCAGACTAGATAATAATGATGTTCCTATTAACTCTTCCCTTACCAGCAGGAAAAAAAAACGCGGACATCACATTGGTGCCAAGCAAAATGCATAGGTGTTGCAATATTTTTGGGATATAGTTGAAAAAGTGAATGTAGCGATTATTTCCATGAGAAAAAGTATACTTTTTATACATCCAAAAGAAATAAAAATGAATGAAGATTCCATAAATACAGAGTTTTCTTGGGAAAAATAACTGGTGAGAAAATAAGACAACATTTTTAGCTCTCCCCCACCCCCCCCCCCCAGAAAAAAAAACATTTATGACACACAAATAAAATTGGTTTCTACTTACCATTAGAGCTGTAAATATCCACGTGTAAATCACAAATTAAATGCCATTGAATGTAAATGCTACAGAAGAGTTCTTCAAATATCATGGACACATTAAATATATCCATACTACAAGAACTTAATATTGAAGAAGGCTGGCTAGTAAAGAGAATTAAACAAATATTTTGGACACATTAAACGTCATAATTAAACAAATATTTTGGACACATTAAACGTCATAATAATCTAGAGAAGATCGTCTTTGAAGGGTACATAATGGGGAAAAGAAGGAGAGGAAGACCAAGGTGAAGATGGCTGCAGGACATCATTGATGGTCTGCAAATGGATGCATCAGCAGCAAGCCATCTTGCTCACAACCAAGAGCCCTACAGGAGAGCTGTTAGGGAGGCAAAGGACATGCAAATAAATGAATGAATGAAATCACAAATTGATGATAAATGGAATTCCTCAAATGAAATGTAATCACTTTTTGCACAAATTTACAGAAACAAAAGCACAAACACAATAGAAAACAATCAGAATTCCTTTTGCGGATCCACTAAGTGGCTGGAAATTAGGAAAAATATTCACACCATATCAAACAGACACTGAAAAAATGGCTACACTCTGCCCACATTAAGTTAAAATGATGCCGGGTAGTTCTGACAAGCACAGATAACTTGCAAACCAAAATTTGAGTATGGTTTTTTCACAGAAATGGACCAAACATTAATATAGTGATATCGGTCCAAAAGTGAACTAACCGGAAGGCCACACTATAATGCCGTCAGCTTGGGAAGAGTTAAAGGAGTTTGCTGCATATTTCTCCAAAACCACAGCTCGGTTCTTCCAGTTTCTTTATTATATGTTTATTAACCTTTTCACTGCTACATTCACCTCATTCGCAATGACTCGGTGTGCTACTTTCTTTCACTTGCATGCTTTCTCTCAGTTCTGAATACCTTATTATGTTCTCTGAAAATTAAGACTTATCACGTTCGCTTGTGATTGTTTTTTCCCTATTCATGTCACATATTACTGTATATCATTTTGATGACTAAAATTTCCTCAGTGAATGATTTTTGCATAAATTTATTTCATTATTGTTTCTGTGTGTGAAATATTTCGATACATGGCAAAACACACAATGCAACATCACATTCTTTAGACATTTTTTGTTTCCTGTCTTATTTTTATGTATGGACAACACACTTTCTCAGTGGGCCCTTTTCCTTTGGTGTTGCCAATTCTCTTGATGGGAAATGTCCCTAGAAAGTCAGTCGCCATATTTATTTATTTATTAATATTTATTAATCATTAATTAATTAATTAATAATTATTATTAATATTTATTAATTATTAATACTGTGGAGTGGATTTGAGATCGCCATGTTTCTCCCACAGACAACATTATGTTGCATGCTCAAGGGTGGGTTCACCCAAGAAATTATTCTTGCTTCCGGAGGTGAAACTAAAAATGTTGTATATAATCAAGTTTTGAGTTAATATTATAGTGAATTTGTAAAAGACTTTGCTGTATAATGTGTAGACTGCCCCTGTGACTTGTTGATTGTGGTTGAGAATGCAAGTCTCACTGGAAATTGCAATCTCTTAAAGTTAAAGGTGAGATTCGTCAGAATGAGTGGTATCCGTGGTATAAAAACTGCTTCACCCCACCCTGTCCTGTTAAGATAATCTCTTCATCTACATTGCCCAGCATCCTCTTTACACACAGACTTGTGCCATTGCAAAGTTTAGCAGTGGGTCGAGATTCTGTAGTAAAATAATTGGAGATCCCACCCTAATTTTCACCCCCCTCTCACTCCCCTCCCCCCTTGCCGATGGAGGTTGAACTTGAACGTAAACGGCATCGAGAGTGTCACTACTCATCTCATTGATCCTGAACAGATGGAATTGTCACTAATATTGGTCGTTTTCAATTACTTTTACATGTCACCCCCATCCCACCCCACCCCTCTCTAACCCCCCATGCCGATGGAGGCTGAACTTGGACATAAATGGCATCAGGAGTGTCACTATTCATCTCATCAGCCCCGAAAACTATAGGAGTCTACACACATATTGATCGTTGTCAATTATTTTTACATGTTACCCACTTCCCACCCCCACCCCAAGGGGAGACCATCACAGTTATTTAGACTTTCCTTGGGAGGCTACAAATGCTGCTCTTAGACCAGCACGCTCTATTTCATTATTATCTCCCTTATTTTTTTTCCTCCTTGAATTTAGTGGACAGTATGTCACCCCCTTCACACCCCCACTACTAGGGGTGTCTTACCCTCACAGTATTTTTTTCCAGATTGTAAGTCATATGTGTACCAAGTTTAGTTGAAATTGCTCCAGATATTCCAGAGTTATGCTGGAACATACATACATAGACACACACAGATCTATCCATTTTTATATATATATAGAAGATATTAGATCTTGCTATCTCAAAGCAACAGAAGCACACATTTTGTTAATGCATTACTTCTTTTTTGTTTCCTTTTCTACAGACTGCTTTCTTTACAAATAATTCTTACCATATGGAAGATGGCTAAATTTTAAAAATAATTCTTACCCATCTACTAAAATGGCACATGTGGCCTTTGTATAAAAAAGTAGCAATCACTAACTGAAATTGTGACATTCTGTGATCTTAAAAATGCAGCAAACTTTAAATAACGTGTGTGTTTTGTCAGATGCCTTTGTTTTAAGGTGATCTGGATAACAAAGATTCATATATAGATCTGAGTATTTGGTTTGTTCTTCAGCAGTGTTACATGTTTCAGGTGATTTAGGTGTGTTTTAGACAAAAAAAAAACAAATCTGATCTATTCCATGCTTGAGTGATTTTAGAACTATAGAATAATGCAACTCCACCAGTGTGTGAATATTTTAAATAGAAATATAAGTGCATTCTTTTTCTGATAGGCATCAGATAATGTAAATGTGGGCTGTGTTCAAGTGCATCATGAACACTGCCATGAATCAGACAAGTAGTCTGTCATCTAATAACATTACATTTTGCCTGGCAGTTGTTACTGAACATTTTCTGTGTATTTTATACCATTTAGGCTGTGACTGCAAGTTTAGATGATGGACTGCAGAAGGTGAACTATGTCTGTGACCAGGCTGAGAAGATCCTACCACACACTTCCCTAGAAGGCAAGAAAATGATCGAGGAGCAGGTCATAGAATTGACTAATGACTGGGAGAGGCTCAATGCTGATATAGCTGAGTGTACAGCCATGTTGGAAAATATACAGCAGAGCTGGCATGAATATGACCATTATTACAATAGTGTGGACAAATGGCTTGCTGATACAGAAAGCGTCATCAAGTCAAATCCAGAATCTTTCACCAAGCTCTCAGAATGTAAGACCCAGCTGGACAGATATAAAGTAAGTTTAGTGGCTTAACATTCATATCAGTTGTTTATTCCTTCTATAATCAGCAAAGATCTCTAAAAAGTTTATATTATGTTCATGCCTGTTATAGAGATAAGATTTCTTCTCGAAGTCTCAGTGTTGTTTTTTTTTATTTTGTCTACAGATGATTGTAGCTGATGCAGAAAATCACAGCAAGTTTATGAATGAGTTGACTGACAGAGCTGCCAATCTAGAAGCCTTATGTAATGGTCCTGGTATTGCTGACTCTCTAGCTGAGATTGAAAATAGATATGCAGTAGTTGTTGACAAAGCAAAGGTGCGTATTATAAATTTATATTTATATAAATATTTATATAAATTTATATATTTATGTAAATATTACATCACACGTGTGCTGAAGGTCATGGAAAATACGGGGCTAACACTGTATTCCCCAATATGCCTTAATGGCATGGAAATGGGAATTTTACCTTTTTTTTATATAAATATTATAAATTTGTAAAGACAAGTGTCAGCTTTTTATGTTTATGTGCATTTGCCATGTTTTTTATATATAAAGATATGTAGAAGAATATATCATAGTCAAAATGGTCATTGTAGAAGAGAAACTTGTTCTGACTTTATCATTTCTCACCCTCAAAAGTCATAGATTCCACTTCATTCCATGTATTCATCTGAAATATTTCATTTCTCTTGATTTTTTTTTTAAACCTTATTTTCAAAGATTTTTGTTTTTTGGTAAACTATTTTGGTAATCTTTGACATACATCAACTTTGATTTTTGGCCCATCAAGTGTTAAGAAGCTTAGTGTCTAAACATGCTGGATTTTTTAATATTTTGGCAGGAACTCTGCAAAGAAAAGGAATGTTTGTTAATATATCCCTTTGGTTTAGTCCAACTGACCTCAGACATCCCAAGTACATAATTCTGCTGCATTCCGTTGCAAAATGCTTTGAAAGAATATAAGATCAGAAAGAAGTACAAAACTTGCTGCTCTTGAGGACAACTTATTGATACAAATTATATGTTCTTTTCTATGTTTGGCAGAATTTCTGCTCGTTAATGTTTGAACCTAATTATGCCAGTTTAGACAGGACACTAAGAGCTTTTTATTGCCTCACATTCCAGGACATTGTTAAACGGCTACAGAAAGACTATGATGAACATCAGTCTTTCTTTGAAGCCCAACAGAATTGCGAGAAATGGTTGCTTGCCATGTCCCACAAACTGATATCTTACAACAAACTCAACACAAGCACTTTGGAGCTTACCAATGGACACATAGAGAAGCTCAGAGTAAGTCAAATGTGGCTGTTAGAATTTCAGTATATAGTTGGTTTTTAGATTATATAAATGATTATATAAATCATAATCCAAAATCTTGTCCCAAAACACCAAAATAACAATCTACAAAATTGTAATAAGACTCACTGTCATGTATGAATCAGAAACGTGGAGTACAACAAAGAAAGATGAACCACAATTGCAGATCTTTAAGGACAAGATCCTAAGAAGAATCTTTGGGCCTGCAAAGGATACCAACAGTGGAGAATGGAAAGCTAGAAGGAACACTGACCTGAACAGCTTATTTAAATCCCAACATTATAAATGTCTTGAAACTGAACAGATTATGCTGGCTGGGGCATGTAGAAAGAATGGAAGAGAACAAATAAATGAAAATTATGTACACACAAGAGATAAGGGAAACAAGACCAAGGGGTAGACCAAGACAGAGATGGAAAGACATAGAAGAGGATATAAAAGAAATTGGTGTCACAAACTGGTGAAAGAAGATTAGGAATAGTGAGGAATGGAGGCAAACTTTATCTGCAGCAATGGGTCTTAATGGCTCGGAAAGCTGAAGAAGAAGAAGAAGTTTTATAGAGAGGAAGAGGAAGAGAGGGTGTTAGGAAGGCTATAACCATAAGTTATCCTTAATACAGTCAATAAAATTCTTGAAAAGTAAGAAACAGTCATTTCATTTATGTGCTATTACTATATTTTTGACAAAATTATATGATTTACTTTGTTACGTTTTTCAGTTTTTAAGTCAATATCTTCTTACATCCTTTCTGTGCCATTAAATGTCACATAGGACTCAACATACAGACCTTTAAAGAAACTCTTTAATATAAAAGATATTTCTTTGTGCTCACATTCATGATGTTAACAAATGATTCTAACTGCACAAATTCAGCTGATTCAGAGGGAGTTAGATAATTATCGTGCCACACTGGACTCTGTCAGTCAACTTGGACATCAGCTTATTCTCAGTAACCCTGACCAACCTAGTCTGGCAGACCAAGTTCAGAAGCAGCAGGCCACTCTGGAAGAGAGCTACTGTAACCTCCAGTCTATGGCTGAACAGATTAGGGTGAGTTATTGGTTGAATTTATTAAACAGAGCATTGGAAACTACATTTTTTTACTCACCAATCTTTTTAACTCAGTTTTAAAATCTTTCGGGTCTGAAGAAGTCATTCTGGTTCTTTGTTCTTGCAGAAGTATTATGATCCATTTCACAGTATAAATTGTGTCTGTAATCATTCACTAGTTATTAGTAAGGTAAAAATAATTGTATGAATCTAAAGAATTAACAAAACCAGATATCAATACAGCCAGAAAAAAAGAAAGACTCCTTCAGAACAGAATTCAGCATCCAGATGGAAGTTGGAAGACAAAGTCCATGTAGACAAAACCTAGAACACTCTAAAAATGAATATCCGTGATTGTGAAATCTCTTCTTTCAGTCAAAAAGAGATTCTACAACAAAAACTTGGTTGAACAAAATATTGAAAATGTCAGTCCCTTCATTGAAAAGAAGAAATAAGCTTTAATTCTTTAGAGAAAAAAAATCCTGACCTCAGATATGTGAAGGAAGAATTACAGTGGGTGTCAAGGACATGTGCAGGTGAGTACTGGACTATCCCCTGCACAACAATCCAAAAAGCTGCTAACATAGAGATGTCAGAATAGTGTACAACAGCATTAAGATAGTTCTAGAAGAATATCACCAAATTTGTTCCATTCAAATTTGAAGATGATGAGCCTATTAGAGACAGAATTGTGCAGCTGAAAAGATAGGTTTGCCAGCAAATCTAAACCAGTAACAATCAGTACCTGAACATCTTGTAATAACCAAAAGAGTGCTCTCTGATGCTAATAATAAAAAAAAGATGATCTGAGCACTGCAGTAAAGCTGATTCTAATAGAGTAGTCACAGGTGCACGGTATAACTTTACAAAAAAAGAAGGAAGTAAAGGTGAGAGGGAATGGCAAAAGAGGCACTGAGGTGAGCATGTAGAAATGTAAAATAAACAGCTGCAAACAATATTTTGGTAATATGTCTTTATCAAGGACAATGAAAATAATGAAACAGCAACCAAAAAAAAACAAAGCACAAACATGCCTGGCAGAGATCTTGGTAAGAACATCAAGCAAGCATTTGTGTACTGTGACCTAATATGCAAAATCCAACATTGATAGAATCAGCTGTGAGATGAGTTGTTCAATTATGCTCAGTAAGACCCACGTCTGACATCTGCTTGCTTCAGAATCATCTTCTGAGATGAAAAATTCTGTTATTCTTCTTCTTCTTCTTCATTCGCTTCTACCACCAAAACCGCACTGTGATCCTACTGAATTTACGCCTGTGGTCCTCGTTAGGTCCCGTGGTCCCCGAAAGGACCACACGAGATCCACGTGAGAACCACAAGGGGTTCAGAGTATCACAGGGCTTTAGCCTATATTCTTGGTGGGTCTCAGAAGCGGGATTGCGTGACACTGTGGTTTTCATTGCACCAGTTTAGTCTAAGGTTGGACTTTCTCACTGGAAGACCTCAACGTGTTTAGGATATCAGTGCATCCCTGCTGGGTGAGAGGCGGTAGCCCACCCAGGCCAGAGTTGGACCTTCCCACCGGAAAACCTTGACGTGTTTTGAGATACTCGTGTATCACCGCCGGGTGAGAGGTGGTTGCCCATCCAGTCCAGAGTTGGACTTTCTCACCAGAAAACCTCAGCGTGATTAGGATACGCAAACATCCCCGCCGGGTGAGAGGTGGTTGCCTATCTAGACTGCCCTGGTCCAGTGTCTCCGACTTCAGCATTTTGCGGTCGTGGCCGCTACCCTTCCTAGTTGTGACCAGGATGGAGCTTTTGTCCAGGAGGACGAATCCTCGCCACTAGTGACTTCTACCCCTGGGTGGCATCCGAAGAGTCTCGCCAGCAGTGTCTTAACCTCTGGGACAAGCCGGTTCAGGCATTTCACCCGATATGACTGCACTCAGGACGTGGCTGACCTGCAGACCAGAGGTGCCGTGATTTGACTGTTTGCTTCACTTTTCTACCACCTTTTCCGCAGTGATGCTGCGTGGCAACCTCATTTGCACCTTTCTTCATTGGCCGGGAGGAGCACCGCTCCACGCACGGCAACTGAAAAATCTCGCCAACAGCGATTCTGTTATTAATTGATACAAGAATTAAACAATTCTTACATCTTACATCCATCCCATGCTGTTAAATGTCACATAGGGCTTACATGGTAGTTCACCAAGTTTTCCTGTTTTTGGCAAGCTTTTCAATCTCATCAAGGGATTTTATGCCACTAATTCAGTCTCTCATAACATTGTCCTCATGTGGTCGACCACTTTTTCTTTGGCCTGTTGTGTTCCACGTAATAGCTTGTTTTGGGATTCTCTGATTGTTTCTTCTCAATGATGTTCAGTAAGACCCACATCTGCTTGCTTCAGAATCATCTTCTGAGATGAAAAATGCTATTATTAATATATGTTTTTTCCTAATGTAATTTGTTTACTTGTATTAAGTCAAGTGTGTGGGAAGAGTGAAAATGGAGTGATGAAGAACAGAATGTAAGACAGGCCTGTGTGCCCAATTTTTTACCCTTTAAAAATGAAGATCATTCATTCATTCATTCTCATCATATAACTGGCATATGTACATCATCTTTTTCTGATCATCCATTGAGACATGTTGTTGTTCACTCATCTGCCTTATCTCTGTGTTCTTGAATTTGTTCCACTTTATAGCAAGTATTTTCCTGAGGCATTTGTTTTCAAAAAAGTCTAATTTCTTGTCTATTTCTTTAGTTGATTTCCAGCTTTCACATGCATAAATGAGGGTGGATATTACATTTGAATTGAATAATCTTAATTTGGTTTTTGTGCTTATAATTTTTGGCGTGCCATATGTTCTCAAGCTTTTTAAAGGTCATTGCTGCTTTTGCAGTTCTAACTCTAACTTCCTTTCTGGTGTCACCATCCTTGTCTGTGTAGCTGCCAAGGTATCCAGATTGGTTTACTTCTTCAACAACTGCTCCTTTTATGTGTCTTTTTTTGCTTCTTGATTAATGGGAAGTTTCATTATTTTTGTTTTTTCCTTGTTAATTTCAAGTCCTATTTTACTAGCCATTGAAGACAGGGTATCTGTTTTTTTCTTGCATCAAATTCATATTGTCACTGATAAGAGTTATGTCATTTGCAAAATTAAGATCTTCTAGTAGGGTCCCATATACCAGTCAATACCTGTTTTATCTGTGCAGCATTTTTTTATTATAAAGTCCATGGCAATTCAAAAAAATAAGGGAGATAATATACATCCTTGTTTCATGCCTGTTTCAGTCTGGAACCATTCTCTTATTCCTTCTTCTGTGTTGACTGCACAGACATATCCATTGTAGAGATCCTTAATGATGTTGACAATTTTAGATGGTAGTCCATATAGTCTTAAAATTCTCCACAATGATCTCTGTGTGTGCTATCAAATGCCTTTTCAAAATCTATGAAGTTCAGGATTAATGGTTTTTGCTTTTCAATATGTTCTTCAAGTTTTATTCTTAGAGTAAAGGTCTGGTCGAGACAGCTTCTCCCTTTTCGAAATCCTGCTCATTCTTCTCTCCTTGCAGTATCCACTATATAAGTCTATTCAGAATGACTTTGCAAAATACTTTTGACACAACTGATAGTAAGATTACTCCTCTCCAATAATTGCAGTCTCTAAGGTTGCCTTTTCTGGTATTTTAACAATGATTCCTTTTTTCCATTTTTAGGGGATGTTTTCTTCTTTCCAAACTTTATTAAACATTCTCTATAATTGGCTCATGTTGTCACTGTTAATAGCTCTTAACATTTATTTCATCTTCACCTGCAGCCTTGTTGTTAGCCATTAGATTTACTGGTGTTTCAGTTTCATTAATGAGATTTCATCTAGGTTGACATATTGTTGTGGGGATTGATAAATCGGTTTCAATTTCTCTTTTGGGAATTGTGGATAAGCATTTTTTGGAAGTGTTCACCCTATCTTTTTTTTTTTTTGTCTTTACTTTATATAATTAAGTATTATTATTTGATCTCTGTGCGTGAAAAGCTATGAAATTTTATAGTTATTTCATGGAAATTGGTAATATTTGGTAAAAATGGTTAATAATAGCTACTTGACATTTTTAATTTCTCAGTTCTTTAAAGTAATTACGCTGTGTAAAGGATGGTATTATAGAGAATGAAATTTAGAAGTTACTTGTGAGTATCATTTTAAATAGTGCATTGTTTTGAAATCTTTGAAAAATATTTAAATTAATGTAATAATATCTAATTAAATTCCACTTAATTGTTATTTAAAAACAATTTGTAATTCAGTTATATATTCTTATAATAGTTTATAATGAATGACAAATTAAAACTTAGTTTGGAAAGGTCAAAAACTTGAGCTGAAACTAAAATTATTAAATATTTCATTTCACTAAATATCTAGAATCAGCTGACCGAGATTCGTAACAGGTGGTTAGAATACAAGCAACTTCTTGATTCAACACATGACTACCTTACTAATGACTTTCCTGAATGGCTGGCTGAAGCAGAAAAGAATGTACCGAATACACAGAATGAGTCACAAAAACAGAGGGAAATCACACAGGTGACTATGATTATTTTTTTCTTAATGCAAATATGAACTATAAACAACATTTATCAAGTGCTTTAGATGTTGTCCCCTGGGAACAACTGTGTTAAGAACACATTTATCTTAACATAGTCTTTGTGTGACAGGGAACATAGATCTGATTGCTTAAAAACTCTGACCTACTTTTGTAGCTCAGAAAACTAGCTGTCAACACTAATTATAATGTCAGGAGGGTGGACAGATTGGAGATCACCGGCAGGGATGAGGAAAATCTGATGTGAAAACCAATGAATCCAGGACGTGACAAGCCTGTAGGTCTCAACAAAAATGGCTACCAGAATGAGGTAAACAAAACAGGGCCACCAGACTATAGGTGGCGGGGAATCGATAATGTTCAATCATTCATCGGATTCCTCATCCCAGTCTCTGTGGAACTGTCTCAAAACTGTTGGGCCTGATGTGGAGAAGGATTAAGTACAGCCACCAGAGGCTGGAAAACAAACAGGCCAACCTACACCACTGTCTTCATGGCAGTCCAGGCAAGACCACAGTCTGCCCTAGCAAGGTTAAGAAAATTCTTTATCATCATATGCCACTAATCCACCTCGACCCTGACACGCGCGACATTTTCTCTGATCCACCCCTATTAGCATACAAGCATCAGCCAAATCTTCAGGACATCCTTGTCCACAGCCACTTGAACCAGAACCTTGCATATGTTGGCAAGAGAAAATGTAACTGTCCTCGCTGTGTTGTGTTACCTGCTCTGTAGTTTGGGAAATGAAAACAATCACCTTTCCTAAAATTATTCTCACTCTTCATGAGGGATTCACATGCAAGTCCCGTAATGTAATATATGTCATCATATGCAAAAGATGCAGGATAACTTATATTGGTGAAACTGGCCTCAGACTAGTGGACTGCATGCAGAATCATCTGTACAATATCACTCAGCATGCTTCGAATCCAGTCCCAAATCATTTCATTGGCCCCAACCACAGAGGCAAATCTGATTTTCTAGTAACAGCCATCAAACGATGTCATGCAGATGACACAAGCCACCTAGCACTTGAGAACCATTACATTCAGGACTATGGGACGCTGGAACTACGTGGTTTGAACTCATTATTCAGCTACATATAACATTCTCCTCATCCACAATCATAATTGCTCTCCACTAAGCTCTGATGTAGATAGATCCACCTATCACACATCATAAGTCTCTGTTTAAACATTCTCTACACTTCACCATGCATATTTCTGTTCATTTCTGAATGAGCACATTTTGAACGTAGCAGTGGGCACATTTCTGAGCAGATGTCGGAAAAGCTCCATATTCTTTCAAGCTAAGTGCTCTATTCATTTTATTTATTTTTTTTTAAAAATAGGATTCATGTAAATCTATACTTTATCTCCTCTCACTAATTCTTCGTCCTGTATGTATTTGTATGATTAAGGCTCACACCGAAACATCACAACTTTGTAGTCGTTAAGTAATAAAGCTGTTTCTACGTTTTTTTCTAGTTTATACATTTTGGTACCACAGCTTTACTGCAGTGCTTTGTGTATAGTTGTATACTTATACTCTAATTATTGTGTGTTACTGGCAAGGAAAGATGCTGAAGTCAGAGGTACCCAGCCAGAAGGCGCATCACAAAAAATGTATTTATCTGGGAATCTGAAGGAGTAAATATTCATTATGTAGTTTGTATGATGTGCTGTTTATGATATAGATTGAAATTTCATTACCTGATGGCACTGGCTGTTATTGTTTAATATAGACAGATGAAGCAGGCTCAGTTCTATCTTGTCTGTTGTTGTCTCGTACTACATTAGCTAAAATATGTTAATGATCTTGAGTGTAATATTCTTCATATGAGAAAATTTGCATGCACCTTTTGCAGGAAAAGCTGGACAAGTTGTACAGCATGAAGCAAGAGTTACAAAATGCCTTTCGTCAGTTTGAAAACATGGGCCACACTGATCAGCTTGAGAACCGTGAGGAAGGTGTAGAATGTAGTTTATCTCAGTTCACTGAACAGGTTAATTCAGAGTTGAACACCTGCATAAATCAGGTCAGATATGTTAGAAGGGTATATGTTGATAAGTTAAAAGTTTTTATTAAAACTGTGTCTCAAGTTAGAAGTTGTTAAATGTAAAGTTATGTAATATCAATTTTCAAAATGTAGAAAGTTCAGTGACACTGAAAACAATCCATTTTCCCATAATAACTTTGCAGTATATCTGTTAGTTGTTGATTCTGCTGTATACATAAAATGCATCCCAGAAGTCCATTATCATAGTTTAGTGATTGAGAGTGATATTGAGGAGTGAAGTAAACACTTTGAGAAGATAGTGAGCTAGGAATTTATAAGAAGCATTTTTGGAATAAGGGAGATAAATAGATGTTTCAGAGCAGATAGCTCTGGAAATGTTGGTTAGGATTTTTTTTTTTCAAGATTTCACAGAACACAGGGTTGTTTAATTGAAAAGAAGAGTAATAGGTTATAAATGTGTGACTTTGTTACTCTGAAGGTTGTATTTTTATATATAATTTGAAAAACATCAGCTGAAATTAATACCCCTTTTAAAATGATGTTTTCTGCTGTCAGGCTGAAAAACGGTTAGAACGATTAAGGGATGTAATCAGGAAGTGGGACTCTGTAGAGAGAATGAGACAAGAACTACGTCATTGGCTGCACAACAAACAAGAAGAGTTGTCCAGCTTGGAAAATGAGCACACCAGGCTTCACCCAGAGGCTGTTGATTCACATCTAGAGCAACTGAGGGTAAATGATGTCAAGATTATTAACATTAGTTCTCAGCATAAAATAATGTGAAGAGGGCATGGAAATTGAAATAATGTTACTTTGTGAGCATAACAGTTTTCATGTAGTGATTCTGATGAGAAACATATTAGCCAGCACATCCTTATCAATGAATGTTAGAAAACGAGTCCTAAAATGCTATATTGAACCTATCTTGTTATATGGAAGTGAATCATGGACAATAGGCAAGTCTGCACAAAAATCATTGGAAGCAGCAGAAATGTGGTTTATTAGAAGAATGTTGAGAATCCCCTGGTCAGCAAAAAATAACTAATGAAGAATGTAGGAGAAGAGCTGGAGAGACAAAAAACCTTGTCAAAAAGATAAGAGAGAGACAATGTACTTTCATAGGACATGCAGTGAGAAAAGAGGGCATTGAAAATATTATAACAACAGGAAAAATAGAAGGAAGAAGATCAAGAGGAAGACCAAGAGAAATGATACTAGACAGTCTGACGGGATGGTGTGAGAGGAAATCACCAACTGAGCTGATGGCCTGCATGAAGGATCGTGTACTCTGGAGAAACATAACAGCCAACGCCAGTCGGCACGGCACCTGATAATGATGATGATGATTCTGATTTTGATTCATGACTGTTGATGGAGGAATTATCTATGTGGAATTGGAGCTTTTAAAGCTATTAATCATGAAAAGACTGACATAGATGGCTGGATAGTTTTAACTTAGTTCTAAATATTTAAAAAAAAGAAAATGGAGACGTGGAATCCACCTATCTATGGCTTAACTTGTCATTGTTGTAATTTTTAGCTTTTATTTATATCTTAGTATTGTGTTACTGTCTAAAATTTATAAATGAACAAACAGTTCAGCTAAATAAATTATGGGGTTTTGTGTGTGTGTGTAAATAAAGAACAGTTTTTATTTTTTAATCTGAAGCACTTGTTGAAAACTTTGACATATCTGCACAAAATGAATGTCTAAGAGCACCTTCATTCACATCAATCTTTGTTTTCATGAATTTTCTGTTAAAATGTTCATTATATCTTTCATCTTTCTTATTTTGTTTTATTGTATTTTTATTTCATTTTATTTAATTTTACACTTTCTTCACAAAATCTTCATTATGCTTTATCTTGTTTATGAATTTGTAAAAATTATTATAAATTGATATATTGTTATCTTCTTTCATCCTCAGTTTAGTTTTTAAAATTTTCTATGAATTTAAATTGCTGCAAAGACAAACATTGTAAATTTGTATACCACTGAAATTAAAAGCCGTTGTGATATAGTACCGCAAATTTTCCATATCATAGACGTTCCAGGACGAGGTGAGGGCAAGAGGTCCAGCTTTAGAGGAATTACAGAGCCATTACAGATTTCTTACCCAGCATAATCCTTCTTCTGTGGACCCAGTCATCAGAGCAATTCAGGTAATTTATTCATTCATGAAGTGTCTGCTGATAGGTTTTGTACGGTCGTTGGTAATTCTAATCAGACTTTTTTACTTTTCTTTTCCTGCCTAATTAGTTTATATATTTTTCTCTTGTTTCCTTTCTCATTTTGCCTCAAGTTTCTCTAATATATATCTTCTCATGAAAAGTCTAAATTTTTAATGTCTTTTCTTTATTTTTTTTAAAACTTATTTTCTTTAATTTTAGGTGTTTTATATCTTACATCCTTTCCATGCTGTTAAACATCACATAGGGCTCATATGGTAGTTTGCCAAGTTTTCTTGTTTTCAGCAAATTTTTCAACCTCATAAAGAGATCTTATACCCACTAAAATGGCTGCTTTTAACAATGTCCTGTCTTAACAATATCCCCTTTAGAGTTTCACTTGGTCGACCTATTTTTTCTTTGGCCTGTTGTGTTCCATTTGATAGCTTGTTTGGGGATTCTCTGACTGTTTCTTCTCATCACATGACTGACATATGTCCATCTTATTTTTTTGATCACCCGACAGGTTGTTTACTCGTCTGTCTTATCTCTCCATTGTTCTTGAATTCGTTCCACTTTATACAGAGTATTTTCCTTAGGCATTTGTTTTCAAAAGAGTCTAATTTGTTGTCTATTTCATTAGTTGTTTTCCAGTTTTCACATGCATAAATGAGGGTGGATTTGAATTGAATAATCTTAACTTGATTTTGTGCTTATAACTTTTGAATGCCATGTGTTCTCAAGATTCTTGAAGGTCATTGCTGCTTTGGCTTTAAAAGAAATTCTAACTTCTTTTCTGATATCAGCATTGTGGTCTGTATAGCTGCCGAGATATGCAAAATGGTTTCCTTCTTCAACAGCTGTTCCTTCTATGTATATTTGTCATTCATCATTAATGAGAACCTATAGGAAAGATAAAATCATATTTTTATATTTTTCTGACTTAAGGTGAAAAAATACTAACGTAAAAAAAAATTAAAATAATAGTACCAAAAAAATTCATTTGGATTTGCTGAATTTGAGATTAATTTTTGTTCTTTTTAGTTAGATATGTGATTTATCAACAGTTGCCTGAAGTTGTGGCAGTATATTACCGTCAAGTGCTTTGGGTCTGACATTGTTAGCCTTAAAAGAGAAAGACTATAGGAAGTTTCAAAATCAGCTATCACCATATACTGCTACTACAGTAGAATCTCTCTTAACTGGCAACAACAGGACTTCACCGGTTCTGGATATGAGATTTTTTAATATATATTTCGAGAACTTACCTGTTCATGTTTTATGATGCCATCAGTAGAAATTGCAGCATGTGAAGTTTGTTGGTCAAGTTTTTTTATCTCATCAGCCTGCATGAAGGATCAGGTGCTCTGGAGAAGCATAATAGCCAACGCCAGTTAGCACAGCACCTGATGATGATGATGATGAAGTTTGTTGGTCAAGTTTTTTTGATCTGCTAGTCATAATTAAATAAATAGCATAAAAAAATTGTATAGATTTCTTAAAATTAAAAACACATACACATAATTTTATATTTCACAAAATCAAATTTAAACAGCATTTAAAAATTGCAGTATGTATTATGACATAAAAGTTGTTGTGAATTTATTAGTATGACAACATAACTTTGCCTGCATATAAGATTGTTTCTGGAGCTTTAAAAAATTCGCTGTGTGTACAGTGAAGTTTCATAACATTGTGTGATGGTATAGATGAAAATCTTATGAAAGTCTGCATTCCTTCATGAGCTTCCTTCCACATAACTTTCTTGGTCTGCATGCCATTGTCCTCATCTTCATCCACTTCTTCATCATCTTTATCCTTTCCCAGTACATGTTCAGTTATTTTGTCATCATCAAGAGAGAGAGTGACGGAAACAAAATTGTCTACATCCACTCAGTCCTGCACTTCCTCTTCACTAGCACTAACATTCTTATAGACCCAAATTTCCAGTTTAAATTTAGACCTTTGAAAATGCCATCGTTTTGGTATTGCCAGTTAAGAGAGATTGTGCTGTATTTTATTTATTAAGTACTGTATTTATCTGAATAAATCTGGTAGCTTATAAATATTATCTTTTTGTTTTCAGAAATCTGAGTAGTAAGTTTTGTCACTAACCTTTTAGTTTCAGTTGTCATGGCAACAGTTCTAGTCTGTTTGATTAGATTGCAACATTCTATATTAATTGGTTTGCAGGATGACTGGGAGGAGCTCCTTGGTCAGATTGAGATTGTCATCCATGATTGTGAAATTTCCAGAGCCAAAGCTCGAGAATTCCAGGCACACCGTGACTCAATGGATGAATACTTGGAAACCTATGCTAGGCAGCTGGATGTGATTGACAAAACAGACAACCCAGTTCTGAATAAGAGTCTTGGAATGCAGGTAGGTAGCTTACTGCCATTCAGATATATTTTCCATTAGCTTTCCGGGTTCAGGGCTATAAAGACATTTTCAGATTTTGATATTGTCTTATTGTAAATCCTACTGTCCCTTGTTTGTAAAAAATGGTGTGTTCATAAAGCATCTTATAAAAAAATATGACTTTTTTTAGGGGGGAATTTAGCTGAGGAAAAAAACAGATTTTTCTTTAAAACTAAGAGCATAAATCGTAATCAGTTCTGAGACAATCTTTTTAAATATTGAAAGTTATTGATGAAGTATAAAGCCAGATTTAATGGTAAGTTTACCCATTTTTGCATTAATAAAACTGACACCAGAGACCAAGAGACAACAGCTAAATGTGCTTAATGAGACAATTAAATGATCTTGCTGTGATACTGAGGCAGATTTTGTTAGAACAGTTACTCCAGTGCAACAGTCCTGAATTTTAACTTCAATCACCTAAGAAAAGAAAAAAAAAACATAATCAGGCACAAAACCTACCTTATTATGATTATCATTTTTCATCTCAGAATGGGACATTGAACACAGTATAGAAACATTTAAAATCACAAATCCCATGGATGACTTGATTCTTAGACTTCTACTTAATATGAAATATAATGGCCACTTCTTGTTCAGTTAGTGCTGTTGTGTGACTAAACTACAGAATACCACCTATCTTTGTAGATACAAATGTGCTAAAAGCTGCACAGATACACAGAGTTTGATTAGTATATCAAATGACATTTCCAATTTTGTTTTATAATCAATTTTTGGTAATTTATACAAAGATATATCTGATATTCTAAGTACACAAAAACTCTGCTTCACAACTAAAGTCTGCAAATAATTGTGATTTTTCTTTGTTGTTAAATGTCTGTTTTGCAAGTTTTTTTTTTGCTGTTAAAAATTTTTAGCAACTTAAGTGCTGCTGATTTTTTTTTTGGGGGGGGGGGGGGGGGGGGAGAAGGGAGGCAGCAGGAGTAGTTTTTTTTTTTTTCCTTTTCAATAAAAACATGAGTAAAGTGCAAAATACAGAAATGATTTTAGACTTTATATATTTCAAAACATAGAATATTTCAATGTGAGACAAATTTATTATGCATATTTATGCACACGCCATAAATTTTTGTCAGTTGAGTTGATTCCTGTGTTAATCACTTTGTTAAGTATTTGAGTAAAAGTGATTTGTTGGTTTCTTATTGGTCAAATAGTTACTGTTTCAGTTAAAAGTGTCATTTGTTTTTGCATAGGCATATTGCAGGAGGTCTTGAAATAAGCATCTTTCTCACTTTAATATTGTGAAACCAGGCATATTGTAATGAGATCTTCAAGCTTTTTTCACCCACTTGATCCATTTCATAGGTTGTCTTCACTCTCACTTCGGCTGTTCCATGCCCATGACACTTGTCTGAACAAGCTAATGAATGAAATGTCATTACTAGGGCTGTACCAATTAGTAAATTTTTGTTACTTGACAAAATATGCAAAGTTAAATAACTTATTCAATCTAAACAAATGTAAAATATTAATAGTACAATGCATCAGATGTGTGAACTAATGACAAAAATGGAAATATTTATTATTTTTAAAGCTTTTAATAACATTGGTCAAAACGTTGGTCATAATTTAAAATTTTCAGTTTTTTTTTTTCAGAGAGTTTCTGTGATCTCTCTTCTAAATCACTCATATAATCTAGAGTAATTCTCAAGTAAGATAGGTCCTTATTGCCATTGTATCTATTTTATTAGATAGCAGCATGTCAGGTTATATTTCCATCAAAATAATCTTTTCTAGAAGTATTTGCCCTACATTTTAAATTTTCTTTTCAAATCAGTGAGCACATTTTGAGTGTTTTTCCATTCACATTGGAATGTTTATGTTATAAATAATTATTTGAAATCTTTGCAGTTTAATCTTTCACAGTCACAAGTACAACATAATGTTGCATTGTGCATTTAGCCATAGTCTAGTATATTAATATGCTACCACATAGAACTTCGCTTAATCATTTAATGCAAACAGAAGTTACTTCAGGTGATAAGGTATTGCAAACCTGACACTGCCTGGGTAGATAGGGTACAGTGACACAAAAAAAAAACCTACTACAGAAAAAATATCATTAACTGGCAGCATAAATTGTATTTTCAAATATTTAAAATGAAAGCTTACCTATGACTAAAAGACCATGAACAAATTTTCACATCCAGTTCACACCACTAAACAAAGAAATTAAATTCAGTGAAAGTACATCCAATCCACGATAAGAAAGAAAGAAATTAAATGCAGAAAATGTATATGATCAAGACAAAGGGAAATGCATTAAGTCAAATGAAAGCACATCTGATTCACAACATTATACATATTAAATGCAAATACAGTTTTAAAAAATATATGCAAGACAAATTCATTTCAAACAAAGTACATCCAATTTATAGTAATAAACGTAAAAATGAAATGCAAAGAAAGTGCGTTATAATGTGCTGCCAGATACTTCTGTTTTTGTGCGTTGATTTTCTTTTGGCATCAGAAGATACTTTTTTTTTTCCAAGTAGTTCATTTCTCCTGCAGTATGAAATTTCATAAACTAAAATATGATCCACAGTGCTAAGTAGAAAATTAAATGCAAGGAAAGCACATTCAGTTCACAATAATAAATGAACAAACAAAATTAAAATGAAGTATGTGGAATTAAATGAAAGAATTTAATTTTTTTTTTAATTCACATCCATTTGACATTATTAAATGTCTTAAGATGAAAATAAAAAGATAAGGAATAGTTGAGGAAGATGAATTAATGACAGTAAAATTAATGAAAAAAAGAAAAGAAGAAAAAAAAAACTTTCCTGAACTAGGGTCGCCTAGATGACAGTCTAGCTCTTGATCTTAATTCTGATTAAACTATGGTAAAATCATGACAGTATTAATTATGCTGATGAGGACTTAGTAGCATGACTGAATATTTTATTTTATGATTAATCTTTATGATTAATGAGAAAAGAAATAAATAAATGCTCACGCAAATGAAGCAAAATCAATCACTGAAAATCACATGCTTACACTGACTTTTGATATTTGCAAACTAAAATCATTGAAGGGACAATTTTCCAACATAAAAACATCCATAAAGTGGCTTGGATATCCGCAGACAAAACAACAAAAAACCAGATTGATCACATACTGATAAACAACAAATGGAAACAGTCACTACAAGATGTGAAACCAAGGAAAGGAGCAAATGTATGAGTTGATCACAACCTGCTGGCATCGAAAATAAGACTAAAATTAAGGAAAGCCAAAATTGGAGAACCAAGAAAGGCACACTTTGCTACAACAAAACTGAAAGACCAGCAAACAAGAAATTAATTATTTATAGTACTGAAGAACCTCTTCAGGAGCTCAGTGGAACACTACAGGAAACAGCAAAAGAGGTGCTGGGATATCGGAAAAAGAGAAAAGGGAATGGGTAAGCAAAACCACATGGGAAAAGATAGAGCAAAGAAAGGAAATCAAGAAAAAATTACTGAGCACCAAATCACAAAGGCTGAAAGAAAAAGTCTTAAAAAACTATGTACAAAAAGACAAAGAGGTGAAAGAATCATGCTGTCAGGATAAATGTCAATACTACAACAACTTAGCAAAAGCAGCAAAGAAAGCAGCATATGCAAATGATATAAAAACCATCCATAAAATCACAAAGCAGATGACAGGTAACTTCAGCACAAGATGTGAGAGTGCAATAAGGGCATGTAAGGAACAACTGATCAGTGGTGAAAGAGGAAAAAATTGAAAGATGGAGGAAACACTTCAACACCCTACTAAATGCAACACAAGTAGCACAAACAATAGACATACCTGAAACAAAAACGGAACTAAACATCAATACAGGACCAGTAACAATAAATGAAGTAAAGAAGGCAATAAAGAAGCTAAAATTAGACAAGGCACCTGGTGAAGATGAAGTTACTGCTGAGGTTTTGAAAGCAAAGGAGATAGAAACACCAAAACAACTATGCCGGATACTACAACAAATATGGGATTTAGAGAAAGCCCCACAAGAGTGGAACTGGAGTTATAGTAATAAAGGTAAATAGAGGTGTATGGTGCAGTTTTACAAAGCGGCAAGGGAGTGAGTAAAATGAGAAAAAAAATGAATAGAAAGTATGAGAGCAAGATGAGAATGTATAAATGAAAAACATACAATATCCAAAATTTCAGCATGAGCCTTTTTCGAAGATTACATACACAAACAAAATGACATATAACTTATCTGAGTGGCGTAGTCCTGAATGAGATTTATAGTAAAATTACCAAAGAAGAGTGACCTCAGAGATTGTGGGAACTGGAGAGGCATTACCCTGCTGTCACTCACCAGCAAAGTATTCTGCTGCATAATCAACAGCAGAATTGTACCAGTGCTTGAGGGAAAACTTGGAAAGACAAGGCATGATTTGTACTTAGACAAATATTAGAACAGGCAAATGAGTGGCATAGTACAACATATGCACTGTTTATAGATTCAGAGAAAGCCTTCGACAGTGTTAACAGAGATGCACAGTGAAAAATTCTAAGATGGCATGGTCTCCCTCATAAGATAGTGAATGTCATCAGAGCCCTATACGAAGGTTTTCAATGCAAAGTGATTTTCAGAGAACACACCTCCAACAGCTTTAGGGCACAAACAGGATGTGTACTATCACCAGCATTATTTATTTTAGCAGTAGACTTGTTGATGAAGGAGACAACATCAGATAAACACAGAGGATTACAATGAACACTCGACATAGTGCTGGAGGACCTTGACTTTGAAAGCAACATTTGTTTACTGGCAAGCAGCCATAAAGATATACAAGATAAAATAAACAAGCTAACTTGGAATGCTAACAATACAGGATTAAAGATCAATGCAAGAAAGACAAAGTTAATGAAGCAAAATGTGAACAACAGAAATGTACTCAGAGTAGATAATAAGCTAGTGGAGGAGGTCAACAAATTTGTATATCTTGGTAGTAGAGTAGTAAAAGATGGAGACAGCATAGAGGACATCAACAACAGACTTACTAGAGCAAACCAGGCTTTTGCAATGCTGCAGACTAAATGTAAATCTAAAAAAAACTAAGCATGAATTAAAAAATAGGATATTTAAGAGTCTTCTTCTTCTTCGCTCGCTTCTACCACCAAGACCGCCCTGTGATCCTACTGAATTTACGCCTGTGGTCCTCATTAAGTCCCATGGTCTCCTGTGTGGTCCCCAAAACATACCAAAAGGACCACACGTGATCCCCGAGAGGACCACAAGAGGTTCGGAGTATCGCAGGGCTTGAGCCTGTATTCTTGATGGGTCTCAGAGGCCGGATTGCATGACACTGGTTTTCGTTGCACCAGTTTAGTCTAGAGTTGGACTTTCTCACTGGAAGACCTTGACATGTTTTGGATATCAGTATATCCCCACTGGGTGAGAGGTGGTTGCCCATCCAGTCCAGTGTTGGACTTTCTCACTGGAAAACCTCAGCATGATTAGGATATGCAAACATCCTCACCAGGTGAGAGGTGGTTGCCTGTCTAGACTGCCCTGGTCCAGTGTCTCTGACTTTAGCATTTTGTGGTCGTGGCCACTACCCTTCCTAGTTATGACCAGGGTGGAGCTTATGTCCAGGAGGACGATTCCTCGCCACTAGTGACTTTCACCCCTGGGTTGAGCCAGTTTAGGCATATTATCCCAGTATGGGCGTGTTTGGGACGTGACTGACCTCTAGAGCAGAGGTACCGAGACATGTGTAGCCTTCAAGTTTCACCCCTGGTGTGAGCCGGTTTAGGCATATTTCACCAGTATGGGTGTATATCGAGAGTGACCGACCTCTAGAGTGGAGGTGGAGTGACATGCCTAGCCATCATGTTTCATCCCTGGTGTATGCCGATTTAGGCATATTTCACCAGTGTAGGTGTATTTCGAACATGGCCGGCCTCTAGAGCAGAGGCGCCATGGTATGTGTAGCTCTCGCAGCGATACTACTGGACATACCGATTAAACTTCACTTTATCCTTTCCTTCATCTTTTCACATCAGCGCCCCTAAGCAACCCTTCCTTCTTTTCCGCAGTTTCTTCCTTGACCGGGAGAAGCTTCACTCCACGCGTGGCATCCGAAGAGTCTCGCAAGCAGTGTCTTAACCTCTGAGTTAAGCCGGTTCAGGCATTTCACCCGATATGAGTGCACTTAGGACGTGGCCGACCTCAAGACCAGAAGTGCCGTGATTTTACTGTTTGCTTCGTTTTATCCTTTCTACCACCCTTTCCGCAGTGGTGCCACGCAGCAACCCCATTTGCACCTTTCTTCATTGGCCGGGAGGAGCACCGCTGCACGCACGACAGTTGAAGAATCTCGCCAGCAGCGGTGGATGAGCTACCAAATGTGCCTCTCATCTACCCTAAGTGTCTGGTTTTCAGGCGCCAGATATTCGCCTTCGCCCCTTCTCCTGTCAGTTTAAACAGTTCTGCCACGAGAAGGCCAGGAGCTGGAATTGACTGCCAGAGGCTATTTGAGATGCACGCCATTGGAGTGGAGAGCAAATTCTCCACCCTACCTCCGGCAATAACAGTCCTTAGAACCATATTTAAGAGTGATGTTCTAAGTGTACTACTCTATGGAAGTGAATGCTGGAAAATCACCAAAACTATAGAAAACAAGCTGCATTCTTTCCAGACTAGGTGTTTACGAAGAATTAGAATACTTTGGCCAGACACTAAGAAATAACATCTTGTTGGCAGAAATGCAGATGAAGCCATTGACAGCATTGGCAATGGTTGGAATATGTACTCTGGATAACTGGCGATTCATTACCAAAAACAGCACTAAGATGTACACCACAGGGGAACAGAAGTAAGGGTAGACCAAAGAAGACATGGAGAAGAACAACAGAGAGGATGTTGAGCAATAGAGGGCTCATTTGGGCAAGAGTGGGAAAAAAAGGCAGTGGATAGGTGTTTGTGGAAAACCTTTGCAGAAGCCCTATGTGGCGTAGGCACTTAAGGTTCAGAGATATATATATATATATATATATATATTAGTAAAAGTGACAGACACACTATTTTTAATCTTATCTTATATCCTTCCCATGCCGTTAAATGCCACATAGGGCTCACAGAGTAGTTCACCAATTTTTCAATTGATATTTTTAATGATAGCAAAAAAAACCAAAAGATGGAGACATCGTGTGAGATTGGTGCAGAAGATTTACTTATTTAAAAATTTTGCATTCAGATTTTAAGACTATACGAATATGAATAAATAAATTGGACACTTCATATTCAAAGTAAATGAGTCTGAATATTCGGTACAGCCACAGTCTTGAAATGTTTTTCATTTCTTTATTTTCTAATCATCACTTTGAACTTCATAGCTTATATATCTGGGTATCAAATTTCACTTAATGATTTTATGTTGGTGTTCTTGTTACTGTTTTGCACTGGATTGGTATTAACATGGGATTCTGTTTAAGTCAGTCTAGTTTCTTGTTTCTGGTAACTGGATGCAAAGACCTTTTGTATTTTATTTGACTATTCGCATACAGTCATTCACTTTTTATTGCTGTGCTCATTATTATTTTCTATAGTAGTAGGAATTATCCTGTGTATTTTCCTTTGGTTGTTTCAAATCCATGTACTGAAGACATGTTTTTGTGTAGCACATAGAATCATCATCTAAAAATATATATCATTAATTGATTACTTTAAATTAATACAAGAATTAACATGTTCTGGTTGTTTTTTTTCCACACCACAGCATTTGATTACTATGCCATTATTTTTATTTAAGCTTTCATGTACTTTATATCACAGTTTTTTTTATTTGGCTTGTTTGTTTGTTTGGCTTATTTCAAAATTAGAAAAACTCTTCGCATAGTCTCTGATATGAGCTAAATTCTCAATGCACAGTCTAGTTCAATTATCATATTAAAACTCAGTTAAATGATGCATTTATATATTGTTATATTAAACAAGAGTGACTTTCTTTCCAAGTTTTTTTTTTCTTGAGTAAACACTGAATTTTTTTTTCTAGCTTGTTTTTTCATTTCTTTTCATATTTTTCTTCTCATAATTTTCTGAAAGTGTTCTGTTCATGCCAGGGGCTTATAACTCCAACTTGAAGACCCTTGAAATTATTCTTTGGGTTATTAACAATTTAGATGGTAGCTGATTTACCTCATTATTTTAAATCATAATGGCTTTATAATGTAGAGGAATGGCTTTGAAAATTATTTTCACATTAACTTTAATTTTAAAGTGGCAGTTACTATTATTCAAATATTTCAGTTACACCTATGGCAGCTTTACATCACTGAATGCAGTCAGTTACTGATTGTAGAATTAGAGTCTAGAGACTGGCAGTCTACATTTTTACATTATTTTCTCCATTTTTCATTATTTTCTTTTTCATTAATATTATCATAAACATCATTAATAATTATGTTCAGCTATGCATTTGGTATGAACAGTTGTGAAGTGATCAAATTACCCTGTTTCTCTTATTATATGTTTGAGCTATTTCTGTTTCACTTGCTGGAAAGGTGCAACTTAGCAGGTACTGAGTATTATGTACAAAACTGTCACCTGTAAAGTTACTGCTTGAGTTAATAATCTCATGCCCACATCATTCCCTGACTGATTAGTACCTGTGAAATGACTATTTTTTTGTGTCAGTATTCTTTGGTCCAACCAAGGCAATAGGTCATATCCTGTGTATCTGAAAGAATTTTGATTTCTATACTGTCCAACCTGAACATACATGAAAATGTTTCTTGATATTCAGTCCGTCTTAAGATTATCTAGGCTTGATACTCCTTTTTCTCTCTAAAAATTTATTTCTGTCATCTTTGTCTATGTTGAATAGTCTAAGCTTCTGTTATCTTTATTTTACCACATACATGAGTATTTGCTGTGTCATACGTAGGTATGCTTAACTCATGGCATGCCTGGGGTTTTATATCACGTGAGCAAAGGGGTAAATTTCATAAAGTGAAATGGGATGGTTGTCACATTTAAAAGGATCACAAAGGCGATTTGCAGTATGACATATACATTAGTTTAAACAGGGAAAACTGTATACTGTTTTTGTAATAAAATTGTTAGTATGTTTTTAGTATAGAACAGAAAAAAAAGAGCTAAGAATTGAGAAGAAAGAATGGGAAATTATAATGAAAACTCTTCCCACTTACCCCTCAAGTTAATCCACTGTACTGGGTCCAACTTATCCAAAATGAATAAAGTTTTTCACAAACACCATTTCCTCACAAGAAAATAAACACTAATTATTTATTTTATTTATTTACAATTAATTTACCATCTACAATAAACTGAAAACATGAAAACACAAGTGGATGGCGGGCTATAAGCTTAGAAGGAAACTTTAAAACAATTAAATTTTAACATAAATTGGCTCTGAATTCAACCTCGTGTCCGTGCTTTAGTTACCAGAAGGAAGTAATATTACCGACTTTGCCAGATTTTAAAAAATAGGATAAATTCAAAATTAGAGACCAACATATCCCAGCATATTAGATGTGGGTGGGAATAACTCATATGGACCCCATCCACGCAATGCACATCAAGGGGCATAGAAAGAGTTAAGTACATGGTATCTCCATTTTTGATGTCTTTACTAGAAGGTAAAGTATGGTCTCCTCACTACAGTACAAATACTATGAAGTGATGTTACTTTTAAGGCATTACTTTACTACAAAATGTCGGGACATAGAAAACTATAAGTAATATGTGTAACAAAGAATAATCTTAAATTGTAAATTGCAAGCATTCTTTTTTAAATTGGTTTTGCTAAAAAAAAAATAATTAAAAGCATCAAATTATGAAATCCAACCAGGTTTTATCACATAAAATAATATGTTCACAAACTTTTATGCAGTCAAAAACACATTCAAATAGAAAAACACATATTGGCATCAACTACCATGGTCATCATAGCTAGACAGAAGTTTTGGTTCTTGTAGGGGCGCGGGAAATTAAAAGGAGGACATCTATTGCTCTTCAGAAAGTAAAACAAATAAAGAATCTGTGGAGAGGAGCAGACAGAACCACAAAAATAAGATTTTTAAGGGCATGCATCTTTCCCATCGCAACATATCCCTGTGAGACCTGGACACTTAACAAAACAGCTGAGAAGCACATAAATGCCTTTGAATGTAAATGCTATAGAAGAGTTCTCCAAATATCGTGGACACAAAAAAGAACAAATATATCTATAATACAAGAGCTTAATATTGAAGAAGGCTGGCTAGTAAAGAGGATTAAAGAGAGAAAACTTAAATATTTTGGCCACATTAAACGTCATGATAATTTAGAGAAGACCGTATTGGAAGGATACATAATGGGAAAAAGAAAAAGAGGAAGACCGAAACGAAGATGGCTGCAAGACATCGTTGATGATCTGGAAATGGATGCAGCAGCAGCAGGCCATCTTGCTCACAACCGAGAGGCCTACAGGAGTGCTGTTTGGGAGGCAAAGTTCCGCAAGGGACATGCAAAGGAATGAATGAATGAATGAGGGGCTAGGGCATAGTAGTAATATAACTTTTGAAAATCGCAACCAGTGATGGAAGCCAGTAGCTGAGTCTTGAATAAGAAACTTTTTAAGCATTCATTTTTTAAAAAGTTTTCTTGCATTCTGATTAATTGTTTTAACTCTCTTTTGCCTTTACTAGAGTGTTGAATTGGTCATATATCTAGATGCCATTTTATTTTATTTTCATTTTTGCACATTTTAGTTGCTTCAGAACATTAGTATTAATTCATTTAATTAGTTTCATAGCAAAGTGTTTTTAGTTCAGTCACACTTATAAGTTTGATCAATTTTTAAAAAAATTTAGTTGGTTTTGTTTTTCATTTTAACACAATAAATCTGTCATACCAATCAGTGATCAATCAATAATTTTATCTTATTACAAATCAAGGCTGAAAATATTTTTTGTTAATTATATTGTGAGAAATGTATGAATAGTTGCAATGTTGTCTTTATCTGTTAATAATAGTATGCTGTTTTCTTATTGCTTCACTCTCATCTTTCAAGTTTATGCCTTTCTGGCTTGATTTTGTGTGTGTGTTGGTGAGTGAGTAGTTGGGGGTGTGGATCTTTTGTTTTAATTTTTAAACATGGTACTCAAAAGTTATAAGCACAGAAACCAAGTTAAGGTTATTCAATTCAAATGTAATATACACTCTCATTTATGCATGGAAAACAACTAAAGAAATAGACAACAAATTAGACTTCAGAAAACAATGCCTAAGAAAAATACTCTGTATAAAGTGGAACAGATTCAAGAACATTGCAGAGATAAGGCAGATGAGTGAACTCTGTCTCATTTGTGATCAGAAAAAGGAGATGGACATATGTTGGTGACATGATGAGAAGAAACAGTCAGAGAATAACAAAACAGGCTATCAAGTGGAACAACAGGTCAAAGAAAAATAGGTCAACCACATGAAACTCTAAAGAGGACATTGTTAAGAGAGGCCAGTTTCATGGACATAAAAATCCGTTGATGAGGTTGAAAAGCTCACCGAAAACAGGAAAACTTGGCAAACTACCAAGCCCTATGTGATGTTTAACGGCATGGGAAGGATGTAAGATTACTTTTTCTTTCTGTCAGAAATTTAATCATTCATTTTCTCAGTGTTCTCTAATCTCTGTCACTGAAGCCCCAGAAATTACTTAATGATAAACTATAATTAAATTTCTATAAATATTTTCAGCCTAATTGTGTGGAAGAAAACCTGCAACATTATTAACATGTGTAAGAAACTTTCAAGATTTGAAAAGCAGCATTAAAAAAAATCATTGCATAATATAATGAGTGATTGATAAAGGAAAAGATCAAAACTTTTAATTTTTGACCAATAAATATACCACTAATGGGTTAGGTACAACAGTACTATACAAAACTTGTGTTGTTAGTATGAGGCCAAGACAGTGCATAGATAGTCAAATTAAATCAATAGAGGAGTGTTGGTAGAGATTCTGTTTTCTCTGTTATTCATATAATTTGATTAGCATTTTTTTTTTGACACTCCTATACTTTCATTTATCTGCAAGGTGTCATTTGTGGGTAACTTGCTTCTAAAAATATACAAGCTCACTAACATAATTCATGTATTTGTTTAATAACACTAGATACATTCTATAAACAGTTTTTAAAAAATCTCAAGCTCATGAACATTGTTAATCAAACTATTTTTTTGTAAACATACTAGAACCCCTAAACCAACAAATTTTGATCTACAAAATTTTAGTTTTTAGCTTGTAGAATATGCTATGAAAAACATTCATATTTCATATTCTTCATATTTTTATTGTCTTTATTTTAAAATATTATTTTTTATTTAATCTATGTATGAGCTTTGAACACTTGATGAATCGCATAGAACACTGGTTCTGGAGAGCTAATTATTCAAAATTTGGTGGTGCAGTTTTGAAGTTTAATTATTAGAGTATGTTTTGATGATTATTTTGAGTCCGTAAGAACAGTGAAGAGCAAAACCTTTTTCTTAATGCAAAGAAAATTAAATTGATGACAACTAACAAAACAAATAAGGTGGCTGAAATATATAAGTATATCAGTGAGGAAAAATTGGAAGAGGTTGAGAGTTTTGAATATCTTGGATCATTACTATTATGGTGAGGTACAGTGAGGGATATTAAAAGGAGGACATGTATTGCTCTTGATAAAATAAAACAACTAAAGAAGCTGTGGAGAGGAACAGACAGTTCTACAGAAATAATATTTTTTTAAGGGCATGCATCTTTCCAAAGAGGTCATGTGAAGAAACAGTCAGAGAATACCAAAACAAGCTATCAAGTGGAGCACAACAGGCCAAAGAAAAAGAGGTCGACCACGTGAAACTATTAACATTGTTAAGAGAAGTCAGTTTAGAGGGCATAAAATCCCTTGAGGAGGTTGAAAGACTCAATGAGAACAGGAAAACTTGGCAAACAACTATGCAAGCCCTATGTGACGTTTAACAGCACAGGCAGGATGTAAGATCTTTCCCATCGCAACAAATGCCTGTGAGACCTGGACACTTAACAAAACAGCTGAGAAACACATAAATGCATTTAAATGTAAATGCTACAGAAGAGTTCTTCAAATATCATTGACACAAAAAAGAACAAACATATCCATACTACAAGAACTTAATATTGAAGAAGGCTGGCTAGTAAAGAGGATTAAACAGAGAAAACTATTTTGGACACATTAAATGTCATGATAATCTAAAAAAGACCGTCTTGGAAGGGTATATATTGGGAAAAAGAAAGAGAGGAAGACCAAGGCGAAGATGGCTGCAAGACATCATTGATGAGCTGTAAATGAGGGTGGCAGAGTTCTGCAAGGGACATGAAAATGACAGACTGACTGACTCTGACTGAGGCAGTTGATTTATGTAAGCATACAAATATTTTTTAAATTATGCATTAGAATGCTGAATATGTTATATATTTGTGTTTTGGAGAATCTGGTACTTTCTAGTTGAAAAAAAAAACACAGCTTTAAATTTTATCTCTAGCTGAAATAATAAAAATTGTCAGTACACATTTTACTGAAAATTGTAGACTAGTTTCATGCATATTTTTATGTCATGAATTTTTGTCAGTTATTTTATCCAGTTGGTAATGATTTCTTAGGTTAGTGTCCTCATCAGTGTCAAGATCTTTTACATATTAGCATATTTATATGTTATTAACATATTTATGCTTTTAATCAATTCTAGTTACTTTATTTACACCATCATGTCTGCTCATTTGTTGAAGATATGATCCAAATATGAGACTATCTTACCATGTCTTGTTAAATGAATGTTGTATTTTTGTACAGTATTGGTTAGAAATATAATGTTCAGTTTATCTGTGCTAAATTACTGTTGCTATAATAAAGTGAAGTGGTGTCCTTATAAAATATGTGTATATGTAGTATGAACTTTTGTATACATTAATTTTTACATCATAGTGTATGAAGCTGGTGATTGAAAAAAGTATTGAAAAAGACTGCATGTATAGAAGATGCAGCCTGTATGATAAATATCCAGGGAATAGCAGAATTACATATTTTGCAAAACGCTAGATTTTAAAGCTGTAAAAAAAAAAAAATTTGGCGAAGTCACAAAAGATCATTTTCTTACTACAGATGACAGCATGTCTAAGCTTGAGAACCAAGAACATTTTTAAGGTGTCTGTTATATTGTAAAATTCAAATTAGCTTACATATTTTGTCCAGAGGAATAGCACAAAAATAAATGCCCACAAAACTTCTGACATCTCAGTCATGAGAATATTTTGTTACAGATTTTTATTGATTTAGCATGACCAAGGGCTTAACTATTTAACCCTATAACTGATTTCCCTTTTCTGGTGCAATTAATTCTTGATGACAGGAGTTATGAAAGGGGTGTTCTGTTTTAGCATTTTTTATGAATTTATGTTACTATCAAATAATGAAGTGTTGTTTACGAAATGAAAGGGAATTGAAATCAAGAAGTTAGCTAAAGTAGTTAGGTATGTTCAACTTTTTAAAATCCAAACACAGATTTTGTTGAAAATTTCTACTAGTTCTTTTCATATATATATTTTTTTGCTTTTTTTTGTGTCAGTATACATTTAATTGGTGTTGCGCATAAATCTGAAACTATTGTTAGTAGCTCTGAAGAATCAGACATTAGAAAAAATAAACATAAACCATGTGTAACATTTCATTCACTTCATCATATGGTACACCATCTTGATGAGTTCAAGAATCAATAATGTGAAAAGCTTTCTCTGCTGACACATTTTATGAAGACTCATATTTTTGCAAAGCTATTGTTCAATAAGCACCCTAAATTGAGAATTTTATTTATTTTTTAAAAATCCGTTAAAATCAGAATGTTGTGTGGATAGTGAACCATCTAAGGGTATTTTCCATCCAGAATGGAAAACATTTAAAAATGCAGTAGGAAAAGTTGTACTGAATTAAGACATGAAATTTAGAACTGCTGACACCAGCTTCATGTCAAAACAGGGAAAAAATCATCCATCATTCATAATTAGTTAACTCTTTCACTCTTGAATTAATTTCCATGCTCTCCTTTAATAAATTTTGATGAGAAACTTTAATAGAAAGAAACTGAAATGAAAATAGTCTATAATTTAAAAATATGGGTTGGGTTAGAAATGTACTCTTTTTCATTTTATTTAGACATTGCCTAAATGTCACTTTGAGCATTGATTCACATCGGTGTACAAGGTCTTCTGAAATTGTCAGTATTATTTTGGCATGCAAGAGTTAAGATCTTTCACTGCTATTATGAGGTCATGTTTGGGTATTTACTCCATTTCTTTTTGCAGCTGAAGATAGAATTCCTCTTTATAGAATTTCTCTTTCTTATCATCTTCACTATTAGTGTTGGTACATAATGCTCTGTTATAATAATGTTAGTGAATCTCCAGCAGTCTAATTCTTTATCAGTCTGTTGTTGACAGGTTTCCATTTCAATTGGTATCTTTCTGTACCTTTCTTTGGGATAATGGCTAAACTTTCATGATGTTAATTGTCTTCTCATTTATGAATATAGCACTGTTTATCCTGTTACTGTTTTTATTCTATCTATCCTTGGCCATCTGCCCTCATTTATTCCTAGGATGTACAGCTTGTAATTCATTATTTCTGTTGTGAATCTGCCATAATTTTCTGGTTTCTGACATTGTTCTCACATTCCTAAAACCTGTCCTAATTTGGGTTTGTGATCAGAACATCTGCTGTCAACCTGCTGGCATCCTTTCAGCTTTTGCCATTAGTTTCATACTCTGGAGATCAGCCTATAATAGGTTTTGAATATCTGTTACTATTTCTGTAAAATTATTTTCTTAACTGGCAAGGTCATATAAAAATGTTACACATAGTTTATTTTAATTTTGTTCTAACATCTGATTCTTCAGATTGTGCATAACCTGGAGGACCATTGTGTTGCACTTCATCTGTTCCCTACACTTTGACCTTCTGATAGCAAAGTTATCACAAAAAAAAAACTCTCAGGGTGTGACACCTAACACTTTTAGTATCTCTTTATTTGATTTTCACTCTATCCATGATATTCTAAGTGGTCTTGTGTATTATCTCATTTCAAATGCTGTTATTCTGTTTTCTAGTTATTTGTTAACATGTCCATGTTTCAATCCATTTGTTGCCACTGGGAATAAGTAAAAGCTCTTAGTAAACATAACTATTGCCTTGCCACATATTCTTCATCTGTGCTAGTTTCTGTGATCCAACCACTAGTCTTCTCTTGATTTCCACTGGGTAGTGGTCACTGGTGGCTATGATTGAACCTAGATATTAACATTTATTTATGTTTTTAAGCATGATGGTCCAGTGTAATTTTGGGCTTGCTTCTCATTTTGTCAGTTATCATTACTTTGGTTTTGTTGGTGTTTAAAAGGAGGTTCTGATCATATTTGCATATTGGTAAAATGTGGCAGACCTACAATATGTAATGTTGCTAAGATGCACAAATTACAGTGTTGATGACTGGGTGAAAAGATTTCATGTTTTTAATCATGGAGGTTGTAACAGAATCTGGATTTTCCATAGTTTATTTCCCCTGAATTGTTAGTTAAAGTTAATTCCTTTGGTTGTTGCTTGTAATAGTTAACATTTGTTGTGGTGATCTTTTCTTAAGTTGACTGTGCAGAGCTTTGACTTACAAAAAATTAACAAGTATTTTGTTTTACAAAGCAGGAAATTTGGAAACTTTGTGGGGACAATTTTTGGTCTGTGAGAGATTATATAGGCTCTGTGGCAAACATTGTAGGAGAAAAGTCCTGTTTGAGTCATGGTGTGAATCTTCATAAGTCGGACATATCATAGCTGAATTACACTTAGTGGAATAAATGCCATATTTCAAGGCCAAACACAAGCCAGTTTAATAATGAAACAAAAATGATAATGAAAATTCCTTGATGATGGATAAAGTACCAACTCATACAAGGTCCGATAATTAAGTAATAGACTAATTACATAAAAAATAAAATAAACAACTGAAGATATAACCTGTATTTTATTCAAAGTAAGCCCCTTGTGAGTGGCATAATCTAACAAACACTGGAACAACCTCTGCAGTTCTTCTGTTGGTATGGCCATTAAACGTCCTTTCAATAGTAACTTTAATTTTGGGAATAGAAAATAGTCGCAGGGAGACAAATCTGGGGAATAGGGTGGATGGTTGAGAACATACATTTGTTTTGGGGCCAAAAATTCCTGTACAACTACTGCCTGGTGAGCCAGTACATTATCATGAAGAAACTCTGAGAATTCTTTTCAATAGGCATTTCAAAATACTTAAACTTTGGCAGTGACTTTAAACTTTGGCAGTGACAGTCTGTCCGTCTGGAATAAATTCCTTGTTAATAACTCCTTTGCTGTCGTAGAAGCACACCAACACTGTCTTCACTTTCGACTTTTGGAAACTAATTTTTTTTTCCTTTTGGTGATGATGATGTTGTCCACTGAGCACTTTGGCATTTAGTTGTGGGATCATAGCGGAAAATCCATGTTTCATCCTCTACAACAATCACATTTAAGAAATATCTATTTTTGCAACACATTTTGGTGATGTCTTTTGTGTACTCAACACACTGATGTTTTTTTGGTCATCAGACAACGAATATGGTACAAACTGGCAAGCAACTTTTTTCTTGCCCAAATCTTCCACTAAAAATTTAACAAATGGTCTCTTGGTTAACACCAGATTCATCTGCCATCATCCTCACAGTCAAACAACGATCTTCTTGTATCCGTTCTCTGACTTTTGCAATGAGTTCCTCATTGTGAACAGAAATTGGGTGTCCATGTCTAGTTGCATTTGTAATCGTTTCCACACCACTTCTGAATCGTGAATACCACCTAAATATCTGTGCACGAGATAAACAATTATCTCCATAAACTTGTTGTATCAATTCACCTGTCTCAATGGCACTTTTTCCGAGTTTTAAACGTAATTTAATGTTAGTTTTTTGCTCCATGCTGATTATGTAACAAAATAGTAGCTTGTTTGTCGTCTGCTTATCAGGCAGTGATGGAAAGTTGTCAGATCATAGATGAAGGTTGCCTCCTTGGATTCCATGCTTTTCTTCATAGATGGGATTTTTGTTTTGGCCATAGTAAAATCAGTTTCATTACTTAACTGTCCTACCTTGTACATCTCAAACTGCTGGTGGAAGTACACAGAACACAAATAACACTTACATCTTATATCCTTAAGACACTAATGTGTCTTTGGTGATTTCTTCATGTTATGGTGGAACTGCTGGCTATTTTTACTGTTGCTAGTGTTTTTTGAATTTGCATACCTCAGCAGTTACATAGACCAGGATAGTGACACCAGAAAGGAAGTTAGAATTCAAATTTCAAAAGCAGCATTGACCTTCAAGAATCTTTAGAACATATGGCATTCAAAAGTTGTCTTGTCTTGTGCTTCCTCATTTACTGTTAGGTGTAGAGATGAAATACAATTGTCTCCCAATGCCTTGCCTGTTGGCTTCATACATTGAGATGTTCAGAGACTCTGCTATACCATCGGTCCATCGTTTGCATGGGTGGCCTCTTCCTTTGTGTGGTCTGTAAAACATTGCTTTCTGTGATACATGTTCTATTGGTAGTCATGATACATGACCGAACCATTTTATTTGCTGTTTTTTAATATAGATCAGAACGGGTTCAACTCCTACTTTATTTCTAATGACATCATTTCTGATTCTGTCCATTCTTGATATTCGAAGAATTCTTCTCAAGAATCTCATTTCAGTTTTTGTAATTTTCCTTTTGTCTCTTGCTGTCAGCATCCATGGCTGGCATTGGTAGCACAAAGTTGGTATGAAGATTATCTTATAGATAATTCTTTTGGTTTCCAGTGAGACATGCTTGTTGTTTAGTATGGGAGCCATTTGCCCGATAAATTGGTTCGCTTTGTTACATCTATTTTCGATCTCTATGTCTATTTTTCCTTTTGTTGAGAAAATGCTTCCGAGATATTTGAAATGCGTTACTTGCTTCATAGTATGGTTTTCCATTCAAAAGTTATAAGCACAAAAACAAAATTAAGATTATTCAGTTCAGATGTAATATCCATCCTCATTTATGCATGTGAAAACTGGAAAACAAATAAAGAAATAAATTAGACTTTTTTTAAAACAAATGCCTAAGGAAAATACTCTGTATAAAGTGGAACAAATTCAAGAACAATGCAGAGGTAGGACAGGTTAGCAAATAACAACCTGTCTCATGGGTGTTCAGAAAAAGAAGATGGACATATGTCAGTCACAGGATGAGAAGAAACAGTCAAAGAATCTCAAAACAAGCTATCAAATGGAACACAACAGGCCAAAGAAAAAGAGGTTGACCACATGAAACTCTAAAAAGGACATTGTTAAGAGAGGCCAGTTTAGTAGGCATAAAATCCGTTGATGAGGTTGAAAAGCTCAACAAAAACAGGAAAACATGGCAAACTACCATGCGGGTCTTATGTGGCATTTAATGGCACGGGAAGGATATAAGATGTAAGTGTTTATTTTGTGTGTGTGTGTGTACTTTCACCAGCAGTTTGAGATGTATGAGTTGGTACTTCAGTATCAAGGAATTTTCATTATCATTTTGTTCCATTATTAAACTGGCTCGTATTTGGCCTTGAAAAGTGACATTTGTTCCACTAAGTGTAATTCAGCTATGATATGTCCGACCTGATTCCTGTCATGAGTGTAGTGTACAAGGAATTGTAATGTCTGTCATGAATGTGACACTGTGTTTCTTTGTCTTTGTTACCATTTAGCAAACTTCTAGTAATTCATATGAGACTGAAATAGCCTTCATTGTACAGACTTTAACATACCATAGTGTCTAACAATGCTCTTTTCAATATGTTTTGCCAGATTTGCCAGACATTTAGATAGCTTTTTTTTTTTTTTTACATTTCCTTATATCAGCTTTGGCTCTTGTGCACTCATGTACATTGGGTTTCTGTTTTCCCATAACTCTGGTAGACAAATCATGCTAACTCATATCATTCACTTATTTATTTAGCATTTTCAACTATGTTTTTTTAACAAATGTCATTTAGCAAATTTATTTAGTAATGCTTAATGTGTCCATTTATTATTAGAAATTACTCATTAGGGATACATTGCACATTCATTTGCATACAATAATATACATCCATATAATTTCCATTAAGTGTATATTTTCGGTTCATATTTTTAGGAGCATGTTTAAAACCAATCTTTTGAACATTTTGTACTAATGTTGAAAGTTTCCATGATACATATTGTTCATTTTAAATGTAGAAAAATTATTTTTAAAGTATGGTGAAAATGAACACTTGCTCAGAAATACAGATATTGACATTGATCATCACACAGAAATACCTCATTATCATGAATGCTGACCTGTAATTCAACATTGGCATGTCTTTGTTCATATTCAGCGCCGCCGTTGCAGATCAACACAGACACAGTCTCTAGGCACAGGCTCTGACAGTGATGATGATGAACCTTCTTCATGGAAATTTCCACGGAGTCTTAAAGGTAGAGGTGGTGCAGCAAGAGGAAGTGGTGGAATGAGAGGTTCTTTTCAGCTCCCTCATCCATCATTGCGTGGATCACGCAGTGCCATAGGCCGCTCACCAAACACATCTAGATCAAATCTGAGACCACGAGGGCAACACAATGACTCACATGACTCTAGAAGCTTTAAGAAAGGTGCTGGCATGAATGCCACACTAGAATCAGAGAGTGAGGAATCTGGATATGGCGATACTTATGGCGATACTATGCAAGCTTCAAGTTTCGATACACATTTGGATGAGTATTCTTTTGTTGTGGAATCTGAAAAAACTTGCACACCTTTGTCTTACATTGAATCTGATGATGAGTCCACTGCCTCTTTTATCAGTGGTGAGTTTCCACCTGTAGATCCTGAAAACCTCATTGAAAGGAGCACTCAAACACCTGGCCATGTGCGAACACAGACTTTGGAGCTAAAAGATTATTGTCGTACAACCATGACACAAACAGAGAACTTTCACAGTGCAGTTGAGATGCAGACTTCAACCTTATCACTTCATTCTGTTGGAGCTCAGACAAAGAGATCAAGCAATTCACGTGTTAATCTTCTCCGTGGTATTTTGTCAGAGGTGAAAGACATTAAAAGACAGCATGGTTTGAATGATTCAAGGAATGAGACCATGTCTATTGCATCAGATGTAACAATAAGTAGAGAAATGTTAGAATCATTATATCATGATGTAGCGAGCCTTAGAGCTACAGGCTCTAAGGCTAATGCCATGGTTCAAACAGTTTTTGATCAAAGCACCCAGACCTCCAGCAGGTTATTCCCTGAAGGAGACTCTCAAATGCAAGTCCAGCAAGGTAGGACTAATGATATCACAGAAGAATTTCGTCTTCTTAAAAGGGAAAACCAGAGCAATATTCAAAACACCTTGCCAGACTTTAATCATCAAATTCCAACTCGTTCACAGGTCAATACTTTCCCTGCTAGGTTTGACTCTTCTTATCTCCCAGCGCAGACAGTGCCAGCACCATTTGTTAATAGCCATGCTTACACAGCACAAGACTTGAGTGCCACTTTTCCACCTGGCGCTCATGCCGTGATGAATGGTGGAAGACGTCTAGTAACTCAAGAGGACTTGAATAACATTAGTGAAAGACTTGGTCGCCTTAACAATTACCAGATTCCTTACCGGCAAGGGCCAGTACTGCCCGCATACCAGCCGCAAGTAGTGACACCACCTTCTCAGCACCAGGTAATGATGCCACATTTCCATCCCTCAGCAGCACAACATCGTCCAGTTAGAGAATTCACCAGATCTTTTGATGACATAGATGTATTATCAAATGATGCTCACAGAAAGAGAAGACGGAGGAGTTATCAAGAAGGGTGGAGCCAAGATGTTGTGATGGACAGGTATCACCTTGATGATGCTTTGCTTGAAGCAGGAAGGGTGGCAAGACATTTGAAACGTATGTCTGCAAAAATGAAACGCAATTTAAGAGAAGAACTTAACCGATCAAAATACTAACATAACAAAACCAGTGAAGTATGGTTAACTGGATTACTTGTTCAGTTAAAAAAAAAAAAGTTGTGAGCAATGTACAGTTTTGTTTGGAATGACAGCCTTTTGATCAGGTATGTAAGAACAAAATCCAATAACATTTGTGGTAGATTGAAATACTACAACAGAGTTATGACCTTAATAATTATATTTAATGAATTTTGATCTGAAGAGTTAAATAATTCTAAAAAAAGATCACTTTGTTTATGTATTGTTATCAATGTATGCTCTAAGGTTGTGTGGTACATGTGCAAAATTTTCAACCTGCATGCAAATATATTAGTAAAAAATATTTTGTATGTAATTGTGCGTCATAACATCAAATTACAGGGTATAATTTAAATTTCTCATTGGAAAAAAAATACAAAAATCCAAAGAAATCATTGTCATATTTTTCTTCAGCAATGCTATGACATTAAGGAAATTGAAAAATAAAAGTTGCAACATTATTATTTTTATGCAGCATGTAAAATTTCCTGTGCAGCATGATCTTTCTTGTGTGTGTGGCCATGCACATTGGTTATTTTAATACTTGTGATAGCTTCAAACTAAACTTCTATAAACAATTTCATCTTCAGTATAGAAGCTAAACCTCATATTTCTCAACTTTATAATGCAAGCAAAACAAACTTTACAGGGTGAGGTGATAGCATTCAGTGTAAAATCATTAGTCTGAGTAAAATGCCAGTTTAAATCGTAGAAAAAAATGCAGAAATTGTGTTATTTTGTTAACGGCTGTTTTTCATTTTTGGAAGTTGGTTATGCTTTTGCCTGAATGTTGAATGCCTCAGTAAAGCTTTAAATGCTGTTTTGTGATTTAAGTCAAAGCTGATATAAAATAATGAAAGTGTTCAAAATTGGCTTATAATGAAAATTGTCTGGTTAAGTATTTTACTTATGACAGTATGCATTTTTTAAAATCAGAGTCAAGAGCAATGTCAGAAGTAGTACGGTCATACTTTTGTAAATATGAGTACTAAAATCTATGCTAACCAGAAACAAAATTTTACCACATTTTTTAGACCTACAGTCAGTTATGGAAAGATGAAACCAGGGAAGGTTTAGAAACTCATGCTATGTTACATGATGGAGGTTCCATTTGATAAATGATTATGTTTGATTTTTAAGATTCCATTTGAATTGAACATTTCAGCATTTAGATGTATAAAAAGTTTTTATTTCACTTAATTTTTTTTTGGGGATGTTCACAGCTTGTCATAATTTTATTCTGAATGCTGTTTTCTGTGAAAATGCAAACAAATTAGTTCTATTTGTTTAATGCATTGTTACAGTTACATATGCTAAAAATGTGTATATAACTGAAGAAGATTTAGACTAGCGAGAACCACATTCCCTAGAATTATTTTAACATTCCTTATATTTATACTGTTTGTGCTTTCAGCATTTGTAAAATTAATGGTTGAGCTGTTTCTTAATTTTGATCATGGGAGTTTTCAGTATTATAAGAAAAGCCAATGCATGCTGATCAGTAAGAGTATGTCACATACATTTTACTGTTGCAGAATAATTAACTGGATTTAAATTGTTTTGTTCTAGTTCAGGGGCATCCATCTTCAAAGGGCCCAAGGACCTCACTTGTATACACAAGTTGAATGACAGGCTGCATTTAAATCCACCAGTTTTGTTTTGGTTTTTTTTTTTTTTTAAATTATGAAGGAAGTTATAGTACTGACTGCACAAACAGTTGGACATGTGATTTCTTTATTTTTCAGTATAAAACTAAAACTTGCAGTTTCTTTACAAGCAAAATTAAATTTCAACAAAATAATTTACACTTTCTTAATAACCTTGGAGAAGGTGCCACATGTGCATCATTATGGACAGCCAGTTCATCACTCTTTAAAGTTTCCCTTTTGCTGTTATATTCATGATGTGGTCCAGATAAAATAAAACAGTTAGAAATTGGTTGTTCTTGTAATTTGATTGGCTGATACAGAAATTGCATGTCAATAGATAGTGATGTACTGAAATAGGAAAGAAGCATTATATAACAGTTTCTCAGACGTGGATAAAGTGTGGAACATTCTGCTTGTTAAAAGTGTAAATTTGTCAGCATTGTTTTGTTCTTTAACATAATCTTTTGAATTCTAATTTTCACAAATTGAGTGGAACATGCTCTGTCTCCTGAAATCTCACCACTGGCATCATGGCTCACTGGATCTACAACATGAGCAGAGTAATCATGCATCTATGATAATCTGTAAACACTTGTACTGTTTTTACAGTAATGTGGCCTTTGATCAGTTAAAACTTGGTAGTGGAATTACTTGAGCTGCCACATGTCCCAGGCATTTAAGACTTGATTCAAATATGATCTTTGTGCTCAGAACGTTAACATAAGCAGAAATAAATAAAATAATCAGACATAATAATCTGTGCTGTAGGAATGGCAGGGAGTGATAAAAAAGGTGGAAAATATTATTGGTCAGTTATACAATAACTGGGCGTCTAAGTGGTGAAGTGGTTAGTGCACTGGTCTCTCATAGTGAAGGTTGGGGATTTGAATCCAGCTGGAGGCGCCTCAGTCACCTAGCTGAGAAATGGGTACCTGACTTCTTCTGGAGTTGGGGAAGGAAAGGTGGCCAGGTGTGATACTGACCATATCACCCTCTAGTGTGCTGACAGGTCAAGAAAAATATGGGCACTAACACCATATCCCTATGTGCCTCTAAGGCATGAGAGGATTACCTTCACCTTCACCTTCATACAATAACTAGGCTACATGCATAATGACATGTGAACAGATGTGTTAGATTTTATGTTTCGGTACCTCTCAAAGACTAGAAAGCAAAATAAATGATTTGCAGGAAGAAAAATAGGAAATAAAAAAAGATGAATACAGCCAGAAAATCAGATAATTAACACAATTATCTTTGCATCAGACTGAATACAGAACTTCTTAAAAATGACCAAGAACTGAGAGAACAATACAAAGTTATTATAACAAATAGATACAATGCAATAGCAAAGATAAATAGTATTGATGAACAATGGGAAATGTTAAGAGATTCTATCCACCAAACTGTTAAGGAGATAATACCACCAAAAAAAGAAGCCTCTAAAAATAAATGGATGACAGACGACATCTTAGGACTGATGGACAAGAGGAGGAGGAGTAAAAATAACGAGAAAAAATATAGCAAGATAAATAAAGAAATAAGACGCAAATGCAGAGAAGCAAAAGAAGTGTGGTTAAATGAACAGTGCAGACAGATAGAGGACTCTCATAATAAAGACAGCAAAAGCATGCACAAACGAATTAATGAACTCACAGGCAGGAAAACAAAATATACCACAGGATGCCTGAAATTGAAAGAAGGTAAAATGTTAATGGGAAAAGAAGACATTGTGGACAGAGTATATCGGTGAGCTATATGGAGGAGAAAGACCAGAATTAACACCAGATACTGAAAACTGTGAGGGACCACCAATACTTGAAGATGAAATCATAGATGCCATCAAACACATGAAGAAAGGAAAAGCGACTGGGCCTGATAATATAACAATACAAGAAATAGGGGCACCAGAGGAGACAGGAATAAAAATAATAACCAAGTTACTGAATGACATTTACAACAGTGGTTATACTCCCAGTGACCTGATTAAATCTACATTTATAGCACTACCAAAGAAACCAGGTGCAAAGGAATGTGACGACCACCGGACTATCAGCCTCTCATGTCACATAACGAAGCTACTTCTGAGAATAATTATAAGAAGAACAAGGAAAAAGATAAAAATGGAAATAGCAGATGAACAGTTTGGATTTGTTGAAGGAAAGGGAACACACAATGCCATTTATGCTTTACGAACACTAACAGAAAGAGCTTTAGAAGTACAGAAAGATCTCTACTTATGCTTCATTGATTACACCAAGGCATTTGACAAGGTGAAACATAATGAAATTATTAAAATGCTTGAAGACATCAATATAGACGGCAAAGACCTGAGGATTGTAAAAGATCTATACTGGCAGCAAGAAGCAGCAGTTGGAGTTGAAAATAGGATTGGAAAATATCAACCTATAAAACAAGGGGTGGTGCGACAAGGATGTGTACTATCTCCAGACCTTTTTTCTCTGTATAGCGAGAATATTCTAAGAACAATCATCACAGAACCAGGCATAAAAATTGGAGGATACAATATTAACAACCTTCGGTATGCTGATGACACAGTACTGATAGCTGAGAACCAATAAGACCTGCAAAATCTGTTGGATAAAGTCGCCAAAGAAAGTGAACAGAAAGGCCTTACTTTGAACATCAAAAAGACAGAGACTATGGTTATATTCCATTGTTTGAAACCTGCATCTTAAGAATTTCTGTAACTTTACATGGAAATTATGCTTAATTCAGAAATATAGAGGATATTTCTGTCTTTGCCCACTGTTACCTCAGTTTGTGTATAATTAGTAGATACTTTACAGGATGGAAGATATAGCTCTATTTACATTTGTAAATACTGGCAGGCAAATGCCAAAGCTGCCATGTTAGGTACATTTTACATTACTTTTTGTCAGATAAATCTGGACAAGGGAGTAGTTCTGACCTTTTTTTTTTTTTTTGCTAAAGACTGCCATGGTAGTCATGTTTGGTCTCTTGACAACTTTGACATTATTCTGTATCATTTTTGTCACAGGGCTTCTTGAAAGATAGCTGCTAAAAGACTGGATATATTACACCATTTTTAAAGATCTCAACCACTCAAAGCAATCACAGACACATGCAGAATTTCTAAGCAATTTCTTCACTAAGGGTGACTTTACAGGGTTTATTGATTCAAAAACCATGTGACATATTATATTTTGATTTTCATGAATATGCAAGTGTAAGTTCTTGTGGAGCATCATGAAGTCTGCCTACAATCAAAAAAGTTTTTTTTCTTTCCTTTTGTGTTATATACTTTGTTTTGGTACAACAGCTTTCCTTCTAGCAGCAACCCCATTTTTGTTTTGTGCATTCCCTAGTTCCATATTTTTTTAAAATTATTTTTGTTCTGTATTTCTTTTAAAAAGAGGCGATCGGGGAGTTCCAGGACAGGGTGTCGGGTGGAGCGCGCCAGGCCAAGGAGAGGGAGGCTGACCGCATGAGGCTCTGGGGAGGACATTGTTGATAAAGGCCAGATTAGTGGGCACAGAGTCCCTTGAGGGGGTTGGGGGGGGGGGCTTGCTGAAGGCAGGAAAAATTGGTGAACTACCTTGTGAGCCCTATGTGATGTTTAACGGCACAGGAAGGATGTAAGATATAAGATAAGATCTCTTTTAAAAACAATATTCTTGCCATTTTCAGAAGCCTCAGTGCATTAATTCTGAAGTGCTTCATATTATTGTAATAATTTATATGATATTGTGACATTATTTGCAATTGCTGTTATGTTTCCAATAACAGAGATTTGAGTTAACAACATTTAGTGGGTAGCTGATGAATATTAGGCAGATGGTTGGGAAAAACCTTTGTTTTATGTCTGATTAAGAGAAGATTGAAGACAATGATGTAATATTATATGATATCTACAGTTTACATGAGATTTGACTGATTGTCCACTGGTGGTGTTCTCTCTCTCTCTCTCAGCCTTAAGTGCCCAGGGCACATGGGGCTTCCGCAAGGGTTTTCCACAAATGCCTGTCCTTCGCCTTTTTTTCTGCTCTTGCCCAGGTGAGCCCTCTATTGCTCAACATTCTTTCTGTTGTTGTTCTCCATGTCTGGTGGTGTTACTACATCAGAAAGATGTAGTTCCAGATGCATACAGCATTTTATAATGCTGCTGAAGTGAAGTGATTACCGACTTCTGGGATGATCCACAAATACATTTATTTTTCATTTATCTGAAATATTTCTTTTTTTTTTCCTCATACTTTTTTGTGTTTTCTCCACAAATTGTCTAGACAAATATGTGTGGATTACTACAGACAGAATTTACATGTTATTCATGGATAAATGCAGATTTCATGTATTATGGACACTATCAGATAATTCAGATAATTGATGCATGCATCATTAAGTGCATGCTTAATATTTCTCTGTGCGTGTACCTTTATTCACCCATGTAGACAGACCCCCTTATGACGACCTTGCCACAGATGGACTCGGGACATCACAGAAAGTCTGAATGTATCATTGCGAGACGCTGGTCAGCTTGCGCAAGACTGTATTGCGTTCAGGGAGGCTGTGAGGGGGACAACATTCTGGAAAGGACTTGTCACGTGAATGTAGACTCTTTATACATGCACATGATGTGTATAACCAGAGTGGTTAATACATTAAAATGTCATAGGTTTTGCATCCTTTGTATGTATATCGCAAAGGTGACATTACTTTATATATTATTTATAAAAAAATATTTTTATGAGTTTTAAACATATTGTTAATGTCATTGTTCTTTCTTCCTGGAACTCTGAGGATGATATTCTTTCACCAGTGTGGTAAAGCACAACATCATATTGAATTGGAAGGGGTTATGGTGGCTGTTTTTTCAGCCACTGAGTGAAGCTAAAGAGCAGGAAGTGTGCAGTGCTTCTTTAGCAGACTCCACCACCATGGGTACAATCTCTGTCCCATCAACTGAGCTTGTTTCTGGGGTTACCAACAGAGAGGTGGGACAGTATCTTGGTTAGCTGTGTCATATTGCCTGATTGGACTGTGCCTAAATGTTGATTGATATGTCAGCTTTTTTTAAATGAAGTTTTTTTTTAAATTGTTAATTCATGTTTTAAAATTGGTGAAGAGTTAGAAACTTTGCCATAACATTACAAAATCTTACTGGTTTTTTGTTTTTTTTTGCAAACTTTATATGTATTCACTATAATCATACAAGTATTTTTGTATACCATAAAATTATTGAGTGTATCAGTTGGTTACTGTAACTGTGTGTGGAAATCATAGTGAGAATGGATTGATGTGATTTTGTTTAAATTGTTACACTCTTTCACTGTAGACATGAAGTTAAAGGCTGGATGTATCAAGTTAAAATGTATGTTACAGGATGTTGGGAGTAAGCCTAGTACAACATTTCACTCAGACAAATAAGTTATTCTTTTTTTTTTCCCCCAAGATCAGGTGACCATGGTTAGAGGGCTTTTAACAGTAGAATAAGAGTGGCCAAATTTACTTTCAACAAAGTATTGAAACGTACTTGTAGCACAGCATAGAACTGTTAAATGCTCTGTGGTATAGAAACATAGACATTAAAAAATAAATTCAAAGCTTTTGAAATGTGGATATCCAGAAGAATACAGTGAATTCTGTGGACAGGAAAGAAAACAAAGAAACTGAAATTCAACACAGAAATACTGAAAAATATAAGAACTAGACAGTTAAAATATTTCAGTCCTATTGAATCATAATGCATTAATGAAAATCATACTTGAGAGAAAAGCAGAAGGAAAGGAAACAAGAGGACAACAGTGATAAGGAGTGGTGGACAACATAAAAGAAAAAAGGACTATGTTCATCTAGGCCAGGTGCACTGAAAACAAAAGACAGAGCAGTTCTGAAGACCATTGCAGCTAAACTTCACAGGGGATAATGATAGTAGGAAACATCTTTAAGAGAAAAATGTAATAACTTTTCAGGATGGTAAATATTGTGTGCTTGTTGGCCACTCTCTGGCTTAAGCCTTGATTGCCCAACAATGTGAATAATTTGGGGAATTGGCTATTTTTTGTTTATTGAAACTTGCATACAATGGAATGTCTTGAAAGTTTGAAAAAGAAAAAAAAGAGAATACTTACATTAACTGTGCATCAGATGAAGTTCAGTTTTTACCACACTGTAGGTGAAGTTTAGTAAAGTGTGGTAAATTATTTGGAGATAAAAGAGTTTTTATGAAAAATGTAATCAGGTAAATTTTATAGCTCTAAAGTGCTTATTTTTATGGAAAATTGTTTTCATTTCTTTTCCTGTTATGTTTTCTTGTAGTAAGTTATAAAATAATTTATCATTATAAATGTTAATGTAAATTACAATTATTTTGTTATGAGAATGAATACACATTTTGTGTCTGAGAATGTGTTGTTTTATATAATTATTAGTGTAAATACATATTTTTGATACATATATAAGGAAAGCACTGTCCAGAAAGCCAGTAATGTTACAGTTTTTTTGGTTTTTTTTGCTTTTAATGTATTTTGCTTAGGTTGTTTTGGGGAAGATTATGGGGAAAATGAGTGATCAAGAAGATCAAGAAAAAAGTAGAAATTAACTGACCTGGGATGTCATAAATCCTCTGGCAGTTTCTCTTTTAGTCTCAATTCCAGAAAAAATCTCTTCTTACTGCAGTCTATGCTAAGAAGGGTAGAAGGTTAGAAGTATTTATTCTGTTAGAGTGTTTGTAAATCATTCTATGTTTCAAAGTTCATCTCCCCAAGTACTGAAATTTGAAAACTATTCACATATGTGATGAACTGTGATAACAGTATATCTTGGATATGCTTTTGCATATATTCCTTTTTTTTTTCAATAAGATGTTTTTTACTCACATCATATGTCTACTGTGTAAGGTGGATAGCCAAGACAGTATTACATTTCTTTGAGTTTTCTGTCGAGGAAAATAACAATGACAAGCCATGGGTGATTAACAGGCATGCTTTAGAAACTTGTCAGATAAATACTTTATTATGTGTATACATTAAACACTCCATGAAATAACATTAAACATTCCATTGTATTTTATAGCATGTTTAAATTTACAAAGCTGTTTATATTGAGTATTTCTAAAATTTGCATTACTCAGTTCTCAGAAAAGATTAATTATTCTTTTCTAAAAGTAAATCACTGTGATATCATGTCCAACCTATATACATTATATATTTATTAACATTTTATATATATTTGTATTCGATATACTGTCCATGAAATCTACAGTTTTCTTTCTTATACATTTTTATAACCTGTAATGTATTATTTGAAGTGATTAAAGTATATTTTATTACTATTATTATTGTTTCACTGCTGTAAAAGCAAACCAGCTATTTTTAATGACATCTAGAAATAAAAGAATATGTAAATGACACCTTTATAAGTGTTGTCTGTATTGACTTTTAGAGAAATTCATTTTTCATTACTTTCTATTACTTGTCTGACATCTTGTATCCAGTCATATCATTTCTGCTCTTATTTTTCATGTAGTCCTCTTCTTGTTACTGATGTATCTCAGTGTACATCTCAAAAGCTGTGGTCAGTAGTAAGAAACTGCAGCCAGCATTTTACAATAGTATTTTAAAGTAACCGACAAAATTGGAGTTGTTATTGAGTCTATCTGAATAGGGAATCTACAATATATAAAGACTGCAATTTAAAAAAAAACTAAATGCTGCATTACAGATTTAAGATATGCTAGAATAAGGTAATTCACTCAGGAGTGCGGTGGAATAGAAAGGGAGAGATATCTACTAAAAATATGAAAAGTTACTTGCTGATGTTACCCCTCTACCCCAACTATAATCACCTATTCCACCATCTCCCAGCTAGATTACCACTGTATCACTCCCCTTTCCACAGTTCCCCTCCCCCTCCTTATTCACAACCCACATATCACACATCACAAGTCTCCATTTAAACATTCTCTACACTCCACCATGCGCATTTCTGAACACAGCCTCTTGCAAGTCTCAGCTAAATGCTGCATTCATTTTATTTTATTGTAATTTTTTTTTCCATTCCTATTTTTTTTTTACACAGCATTCATGTGAATTTATATTTTTATCTTCTCTATTTCTTCATCCTGTGTGTTTTTGTATGATTAAGGTTCACACCAAAATGTCACACAACTGTGTGCTAGTTGAGTGATAAAGTTGTTCCTACATTTTTTCTAGTTACCACAGCTTTACTGCAGTGGCTTCATGTATGGTTATATTCATTCATTCATTTGCATGTCCCTTGCGAAACTTTGCCTCTCTAACAGCACTCCTGTAGGCCTCTCGGTTGTGAGTAAGATGGCCTGCTGCTGATGCAATATGGTTATATACTTAGTTTATATCTTACATCCTTCCTGTGCCGCTAAACATCACATAGGGCCCGCATGGTAGTTCGCCAAGATTTCCTGTCTTCTGCAAGTTTTTCAGTCTCACCAAGGGATGTTATGCTCACTGAACTGGCCTCTTTTAACAATGTCCTCTTTTGGGGATTCTCTAATTGTTTCTTCTCATCATGTGACCAACATATGTCCATCTTCTTTTTCTGATCACCCATGAGACAGGTTATTGTTTGCTCATCTGTCTTATATACTTATAAGTATTTATATACTTATTAGTTTGCATACTTATACACTAATTATTCATGTGTTACACAACCAGCAAGTCTATTGCTAAATCTATTACTGTTGCTTCTACTCATACCACTGTAATATTACTAAGACTACTATTGTTGTTTCTACCAGTCAGACCAGGACTCCTTTATGGCCATAATCCCCCGCCTGGTACCTTCTTCTTCAGCTTTCCAAGCCATTAAGGCTCATTGCTGCAGATAAAGTTCTCCTCCATTCCTCTCTATTCCTAATCTCTCTCTCCAGTTGGTGTTGGTGACACCAATTTCTTTTATATCCTCTTCAGTGTTGTCTTTCCATCTCTGTCTTGGTCTACCCCTTGGTCTTGTTTACCTCATCTCTTGTGCATACATCATTTTCATTTGTCTGTTCTCTTCCATTCTTTCTACATTACCCAGCAAGTATAGTCTGTTCAGTTTCAAGACATTTATTGGGATTTAAATAAGCTGTTCAGTTCAGTGCTCTTTCTAGCTCTCCGTTCACCACTGTTAGTATCCTTTGTGGGCCCAAAGATTCTTCTTAGGATCTTGTTCTCAAAGATCTGCAGTTGTTGTTCATCTTTCTTTGTCGTACTCCATGTTTCTGATCCATACATGATGGCTGGTCTTATTATAGTTTTGTAGATTGTTATTTTGGTGTTTTGGGACAGGATTTTGGATTTTAACAGGTGTTGCAAGGCAAAGTATATTTTATTCCCTATCTGTACTATGATTTTAATTTCCTCGCTTACTGTGTTACTTCTGTTGAAGGTTGTGTATAGATATTTGTATGTTTCTGCTTTCCTAATAATCATATTGCCAACATTTATATAAATCAGGATCATTCTGCCTCTGATCTCTTGATGTCTTCATATACACTGTCTTATCTTGGTTACTGGTCAACCCCACTTGACTGTGCAAAAAGTCATCAATACCTGCATACACTTGAGAGATAAAGCACTAATGCTTTATCTCTCAAGTGTATGCAGGTATTGATGACTTCTTGAATAGTCTCCCCCCACCACATCAATGTCATCAGTGTATCCTAGTATTTTAGCTTGTTCTTCTGTACTGCTTTCTTCTTTTGCTTTTCTGATTACCTTTTTTAGTACTAGATTGAATAGTAATGGAGATAATGTATCACCTTGTTTTAAACCAGTTCTTATAGAGAAACATTTGATAGCAAACACAGGGATTCATTATGGAGAATTATAAGTCTATATGGAGTACCATCTAAAATTGTCAACATCATTAAGGACTTCTACAATGGATATGTTTGTGCAGTCAAGACAGAAGAAGGGATGAGTGAATGGTTCCAGATTGAAACAGGCGTGAAACAAGGATGTATACTGTCTCCTTTGCTTTTTGGAATTACAGTAGACTTCATAATGAAAAAATGCTGCACAGGTAACACAGGTATTGACTAGGCACATGGGACCTAACTACAAGATCTTGATTTTGCTGATGACATAACTCTTACAGTAACAATTTGAATTCTATGCAAGAAAAAACAGATAACCTGTCTTCACTGGCTAGCAAAATAGGACTTGAAATTAATAAGGACAAAACAAAAATAATGAAAATTCCCATTAATCAGAATGGAAAAATACATGTAGAAGGGACAGATATTGAAGAAGTCAATCAATTTGCATACCCTGGCAACTACACAGACCATTTAGAATTAGAATGAAAAAGCAGCATCGATCTTCAAGAATCTTGTGAACATATGGCATTCAAAAGTTATAAGCACAAAAACCAAGTTAAGACTATTCTTAATGATGATTGTTCAAATGTAATATCCACCCTCATTTACACATGCGAAAGCTGGAAAACAGCTAAAGAAATAGACAAGAAATTAGACTCTTTTGAAAACAAATGCCTAAGGAAAATACTCGGCATCAGATGGAACGAATTCAAGAACAATGCAGAGAAAAGACAGATGACTGAACAACAACCAGTCTCATGGGTGATCAGGAAAAGGAGATGGACATATGTTGGTCACTTGATGAGAAGAAACAGTCAGAGAATCCCAAAACAAGCTATCAGGTGGAACACAACAGGCCAGAGAAAAAGAGGCAGACCACGTGAAGAGGACATTGTTAAGAGAGGCCATATTAACAGGCATAAAATCCCTTGATGAGGTTGAAAGACTCCCTGAAGACGGGAAAAATTGGCAAACTACCTTGTGAGCCCTATGTGACATTTAATGGCACGGGAAAGATATAAGATATAGAGAAGGGTTCTGACTTTCTTCCTTTATATATTACTATATTTTGTGTATCCTCCATACATATTCTGGTCAGGTTGATTAATTTATTAGGTATCTCAAATTCTTTCATAATTTTCCACAAGCTGATTCTGTCTATGCTGTCATAGGCTTTCTTGAGTCAATGAAGATGTTATATACCTCTTTTCCATATTCCCAGTACTTTTCTGCTCTTTGATGTAGATAAAATATTTGGTCTGTGGTTGATCTATTCTTCCTAAAACCGTTTGATAGTCTCCCAGTATGTTCTGGCTGTATGGTTTTAATCTATTTAAAAATATAATAGATAGTATTTTGTAGCTTGTTTTAGTAATGATATTCCTCTGTAGTTTTCACACTTGCTCTAAGGTGATAACCTTTTTTTGAATACTGGGATCAGTAATGATTCTCTCCATTCACTAGGGAGTTTTTCTTCTCTCCATATTTGTTGTATTAGTGCACATATCTGTTCATGTAGATTTAGACCTCCTTCCTTAATCAGTTCTGCATCAATACCATCTGAACCAGGTGCTTTGTTGTTTCATAGAAATATGATACTGTAGATGACTTCTTTTAAGTCTGGTTCCTCTATTTCAGGTTCACAAGTCTGTATTTCTTCGCATCTTATATCTTATATCCTTCCCATGCCGTTAACGTCACATAGGGCTCGCAAAGTAGTTCGCCAATTTTTCCTGTCTTCGGCGAGTCCTTCAACCTCATCAAAGGATTTTATGCCTGTTAATTTGGCCTCTCTTAATAATATCCTCTTCAGAGTTTCACGCGGTCTGCCTCTTTTTCTTCGGCCTGTTGAAAAAAAAAAAGAGGCAGTCCACATGGTAACATGTTTATAGGCTCTTCACAGTTTAGTAGTTTTTCAAAAATATTCTTTCCATCTGATACAGATTTTCCCTTCATTATTTCTTATCATGTTTCCATTACCATCCTTCAAGCTCTGCAGAGGTTATTTATACACTTGCTTTACTGTTCGCAGTTCTTTATAGAATTCCCTGCTTTTCTTATTCTGATGGCATGTCTGCATCTCACTTACCATGTCTTTCATATATTGTCATTTTTGTTGATGAATAACTTTTTTAGTTTCTTTACATTGTGTATGGTACTTCTCATTTGTTTTGTTGTTCATGTCATTCAACCATATCTATCTTGCTGTTCTTTTCTTTATGACAACCTCTCTGCAGATTTCATCGAACCAGTTCTTTTTTTTTAGTTATGATCTTGACTCCCAGGCATTCTTCCGCTGTGTTCTTTATAATGATTTTTATATCTTCCCATCTGTCATCAATGCTTTTATTTTCTTCATTCCCTCTTGTATTTATCTTATGTTTTAGCTCATTTCTGAATTTTTCATTAGTGCCTTCTCTTTTCAAAGCATCTCCATTTATTACTGAGCTTTTATTTAATTTACTATAACAAATTTTTCTTCAGTATGAATTTTACCTTCTTATGCAAACAAAATTTTCTTTCATTTTCTTAAGTTAGAATAAGTTCTTGCACCTTCCCTTACAGAAAAAATGTGCTGAGAAAGATTTGCTACAACATCTACTGTTACTTCTACCAGTAAGGCTATTACTAAGGCAGCTACTATTATTATTATCAGTAAGATGATTATTACTAAGACATATGCTGTTGTAACTGTCTTTAAAACTGTTGTGCAAAATCTGCTGCTAATATGGCTGTTGGTCATATAATCTGCATTGCAAAGATTAGTACATCTACAGCAATCAGTCTTGCTACTGCTAACACCACTCAGCTGCTGTTACAACACATTTGTCTATACAGTGTTCAAAATATTCATAGCTTACAAATGTGTCATTGAAAATTATGCGTTTTGTTCACAAAATCAATAGAATTATATATTATTTTTCTGTTTGTTAGAGTGTCTGTTAATATTTGTTGTCTATTTATGCAAGCACCTGCTTGCTTGCACTTCTGTTGTCCAACTACTTCATCTTCCTTCCTTAAGAGAGAGTAAAGAGTGTTAAAGTGTTATTAGTGTTTCTTTTTAAACAAAAATACTGGGTTAGTTTTCTCTGATTGTTAGATCAATTTCTGCTCATTTCATGGATCATCTCATGGTGAAAGTTTATGTGGACTTTGGGAGAGCATTTGCACATTTCATAACATGCTACCACATTCATTAATCTGCATGACAAGCATGATTCAATTATATTCTTATGTGGAGTAATTCTTCATAAAATATGATAACAGAAATGTATATTAAAAAATTGGGGAAAAATTTGTGCTAAACTAGAGTAATTCAGAAGTAGCAATGATTAGGAGAGTAATACCCAAGTGAATCAGCCATTAAAGCAGATTATAAAAAAAAAATCATCATAGGTGTAGCATGCAAAATGAAATCATCATCATGAAGGAAGTATAGCATGAAACGGTTTCTAAAGCATGAAAACTAACATTTTTTTAAAGTGTAAAGTATAGGAAATAAACTAAATGAGTGTAAAATATTAATAAAATAATTAGAACTTAAATTATAGCAGAGAGTCCATGCTTAGCTCTAAAGTAGCCACAAGTTATTCTTTATCTATAGAGCAAAGATGCTATCTGATTGGCAGTCAGTGGCATGCTAGCATCATGGTTGATGAACTGTAGCTGACCAAGGCTCAGTCCCATCTCTCTATTGATACCCCCAGTAACAGGCCTAGCCTAGCTAAAGAGGCAGGAATCACCATAGTTTCCATGGCGGTGGATTCTGCTAAAGAAGTATTGCACACCCCTTGCTTTTTAGCTCAGTTCAAGGGCTGAAAATATAATAGCTGCTATAACACACTCCCAGACTAACATGATGCTGTGCCTCAACATCTTCACCGCATCAGCTGCAAAGATCACCAGTTCATAGTTCCAAGGAGATGAAGAAGATTCAGAACTGATTGTGAACTTCATGTTGATCAGTACTGAAGAATATGTATTTCCAGCTTCACGTAAACCAGATATTGTGAAGATAAAACTAATTACAAAAACAGATTTCTGACAGAGCAGGAGAAAGCATCAAAGGTCAGATCTCTTGTTTTATGAAGTATGTATTAAAACTAATGCTACTAACATAATCATTGTGTTTAGAGAATAGGGTCACTTTTCTCTATTTATCTGAATACCCAGTCTCTGCCCAGTGGATCTTAGGCACTAATTATTCATTGTCAATTTGTTAGTGTTTCCCAGATTGAGATTTCCTACATGTACATCTCATCTTATGTCAGTCATCCCTTTATTTTTCTTTCTTTCTTTCCTCTATGACATAAAGGACACTGAAAATTTATTGCTTCAAAATGAATACTGTTTTTTTTTCATTGTCATGTTTTTCAAGTGTTATCACATCTTTTGTATCATTCTCACTCTCTTTGCCTATTTTCCTTATGATTTTATCCTTTTATCTTAAGACCATCATTTTATTTTCATAAATTTATGAATGTGTTTTTTTTAAATTCCATATATTGTGACATTGCTCTCACATTTATTGCTATTTTGAAACATAAATTTCAGTCTGTTATTCTTCTTGTCTGTTTGAACAGAAACTTTGTCAAGAAGTGGAACATGCAAAAGTATCCATTAGTGAACTGAAGGTCAAGGCATGTGATCTGAAAACAAAACTAAGTCAGTATGATCAAGGGCTGATTGAAGTGATGATTAGGTGGGTATTACTTGGTGGCATGGACATGGATGGGTCATCTTTTTATGGCATACTTATATTCATATTGTTTAATATAAAATGGGAGTTTTTCTCAGATATGAAAGTGAAGCGGAGAAGTTAGTTACAATAAAAGACTGAACATGCTGATGAAATATGACATTTGTTTGCACTACATAATGATGAGTTTGAAAATGAGGTAGGTCGTACAGGTGATATTTAGATCCAGATGTTTGTGAACATCCTTTTGAAAAGCTCATTAGCCAGATTTTTACTGAATATTCCTAAGCATTTGATGATAAGTCAGTGCCAAAATATAGCAAAAATTTATGGAGGCAAATTCTGTTTAGTTATAATATTTGTATTTTAAAATGTTAAAAATTATATATTTGCCTGAGAGGTTGGAGATATTACCTCATTGATTATCTGAGCAGTTTTGTAATTGTTTTTCTCAGTATGACAGAGTTTCCTGCTTGTCATAGACAAGCACACTGCACTTTCTTGGCGTGTTTTTTTTTTTATTCACGGTAATACAAGTTCAGCTATTGTTTTTAAGCAAAGTCATTTTAATGGTATTTACTTCTTTGTTGTATTATTTCCAAACCATTCTGTTTCAGAATCCATATTTTACGGAGCCATTTTGTAACATTTATTAACAATTTATGTGAAGACTAAAACAGATATATTCTGTGGTCTTTGTAATTACTTTGTGCACCAATTAAAACTTGTCTCAGAGTGGTGAGACGTGTATAATTTATCTCAGATTATTGTAACTGCAATTTACTCAGGCACAAATATAGAGACTGTAAACATATGTATGTCTATATATGTGTGCCAGTCTTCCATTAATTATGACAATACTCACCAGCAGAAGATTAGGATGGCTGTCCACAAGCAAATATATAGTAAAAATCTAGAGCAATGGAGATGAAGTGACCAAAAGAGACAGATAAAATTGAGATACAAGAATATTTGTAAGGCACCCACAAAAGATTTTTCTTTGAGTGAAGAATTGAGAAAAAGTAGAAAAAAGACCATGCATTATAGAGAGCCTGAGAAATGATGTATAACTGCGTCATTCCATGAGGTAACTTAAAACTAAAACTAAAGATAGAAAAATGATTGGCTATATCTTTCTGTGCATATATTTTGTGTTGCATTTCTTCTGTAACCAGTGATACAGAGCATAAGCTTGACAACATTGAAACCAGTGTCCAGTGTAAACTGGAAGAATACAACCTGTTAAATATGGACATCACCCACATTAAAACAGAGGCTGAATGTTGTATTACATGGCTGAATCAGTGCCAGGAAAGTATTGGAGATAAGCCTACTGCTTGGAATAATGCTGTGGAAGTGAATTTGAAGCTGGAAGGATTGAAGGTAAGATGGACAATGACTGCAAAATTTATAGTTATCTGTATATTTCTGTACAATATGGATTACTGTGTAGAATGATGAAGGATATTTTTAGAAAATTTGGAGTGTACCTAATATCCAATACAATTTGCCCAAGTAATAGCAGAGTTAAAATTAGTCCCAAAAAAAAAAAAAGTTAGAATAACATTTTGAATACTTAACAAAATTTTGCATGTTGGATTGTTCAGCACAAGTATTTCAGTCATGTAAAATTTTATCTAATGAGGAATGAAATGCTTTTAAGTGATCAGTTCATTTATGCACATGCTGGACATTTTCATCAATGGAATTACAAGTGTACTGAGTGTGAATGTGCAGAAAAAAAATTGTTTGAATCATTTATGAATTATTAAATGACAAAAAGCTGCATTCAGACTTTATCTTAAAGGTGTGAAACTGGCATATTATGCCTCCTCAAACAGCTGAAATCTTTACTGCCTTACACAAAGCTACCAAAATTTCCCCCTTTTGTTGCCAAAAGCTTTTTGATGCAAAACAATTGACAGCTTGCTAATTTTTGTGGATTAAATTATCAAAACATAGTGTAAACAAAGACAGCATCCCCCTATTCCATATATCTGGCTGACTTTTGTTGATTTGAAAAAAGAAGTTCAGTCAGTCCTCACATCAACTTGTGACTTGACTTGTCATCTACATGATAAGCTAGATAAAACTGATTCAACATCAATCCCAGGTAAACTGAATATTGGGAATAAAATATTTTCTTGAATGATAAAGTAGTTAGGAATGCTTTCATATGCTGAAAATCATTTAACAAGAATGTGAAACAGATACAAATTGCCCCAGTGACCACTTCTAGTGTTGAAGTCCCCACAGACTATCAGAATGTATAAACTAGGAAAAAAGTAGGAGCAACTTTATTACTTAACGACTACAAAGTTGTGATGTTTCAGCATGAGCCTTAATCATACAAAAACATACAGAACAAAGAAATAGAGAGAGGAGATAAAGTATAGATTCACATGAATACTACTAAAAAATAATTAATTAATTAAATAGAGTACTTAGCTGTAAATTGTAAGATGTGGCTTGTCCATTGGTGTGTGTCAGGAATGTATTTAGTAGAACGTGGAGACTGTTTAAATGGAGACCTGTGATATGTGGTTGGTGGGTTGTAACTGGGGGTGGTGGATAGGGAACCATGGAGGGGAGGGAGAGTGATACAGTGTTGACCTAGCCAGGAGAAGGTTAAATAGATGATTTGGGAAAAGGGGTTACAAAGTGATGCTGTGAGGAGGTTTTAGACTATATGTAACAAGTAAGAAGGGGGTGGAGCTTAGTGGAGAGGTACTATGATGATTGAAGAGAATGTTAAGTGTAGCTGTACAGCAAGTTTAACCCGTGTGGCTCCAGTGCCCCATAATTTTGAATGCAGCAGTTCTCAAGCACCAGGCGGCTTGTGTCATCTGCGTGACATTGTTTGATGGCTGTTACCAGAAAATCAGATTTGGCTCTGTGGTTGGAGCCACTGAAATGATTTGGGACTGGTTTCAAAGCATATTAAAATTTCTGTTGGCACAAACAGGCTTGTCACCTCTGTATTTTACAAAGTTCTGTTCATTTCCACAACCTTCTAGATGGTTCTACAAAGTTCTGTTCATCGCCACAACCTTCTAGAATGTTCTACAGAAATCTATGCAGTTCCACAATCTTCTAGAAGGTTCTGCAATATTAAATTCATTTCTACAACCTTCTAGACAGTTCTACAGAGTCTGGACAGTTTGATTATAAACATTTTTAGTTTCACCTCCAGGAGCAAGAAGAAATAAATTCTTGGGTGAACCCATCCTTGAGCAAGCAACATAAAGTTGTCCGTGGGAGAATCATGGCTATCTCAGATGTATCTCTCTCCCTCTCTTTCTGTCCCTATCTCTCTCCCTCTCTCTCTCCTTTGAGCAAGCAACATAAAGTTGCCTGTAGGAGAAACATGGCGATCTCAAATCTCTCTCTCTCTTCCTCTCTCTCCCTCTCACTATCTCTCTCTCCCTCTCACTATCTCTCTCTCCCTCTCACTATCTCTCTCTCCCTCTCTCTCCCTCTCTCCCTTGAGCAAGCAACATAAAGTTTTCCATGGAAGAAATAAGGCTATCTCAAATCTATCTCTCTCCCTCCCTGACCCTATGTCTCTCCTTCTCTCTGTCCCTCTCTGTCTCTTTCTCTCTCACTCACTCTCTCCCTCTCTCACCCTCTCTCTCCCTGTCTCTGTCTCTACCTCTTTCTCCCTGTCTCCCTCTCCCTTGAGCAAGCTTCTTCTTCTTCTTCGTTCGCACTTTAGCGATAATGCGTGTTACCCTGATTTTTGCGATGCGCCTTTTGGCTGGGTAACTCCGACTTCAGCACCTTTCCTTGCTAGGGCAGACTGTCGTCTTGCTCGGACTGCCATGAAGACAGTGTGGCTGGCCTGGCCAAAACTTTGTTTTCCAGCCTCTGGTGGCTGTACTTAAACCCCTTCTCCATGTCAGATGGTTTGAGACAGTTCCACAAAGACACTCTGACTCTGAGATGAGGAATCTGATGAGTGCTTCAACGATATCCATTCCCCGCCACCTATAGTCTACTGGCTCTGTTTTGTTCACATCATTCTGATAGCCATTGTTGTAAAGACCCATAGGCTTGTCACGTCCTGGATTCATTGGTTTCACACCAGACTTCCCTCATCCCCGCCAGAGATCTCCATGTCCCCATCCGTCCACCAACCTGACATTACATTTTGCAAAAATAACAATTACAATTACAATTAGTGTTGATTGCTACAAGTTTCTGGGCTACAGAGGTAGGTCAGAGTTTTTAAGCAAACAGATCTATGTTCCCTGTCTCACAAACACTGTGTTAAGATAAGTGTGCTCTTAACACAGTTGTTCCCAGGGGGCCTTGAGCAAGCAACATAAAGTTGTCCGTGGGAGAAACATGGTGATACAAATCTCTCTCTCTCTCCCTCTCTCTCTGTCCCTATCTCTCTCCCTCTCTCTCCCCCCTCTCCTGAGCAAACAACATAAAGTTGCCTGTGGGAGAAACATGGTGATCTCAAATCTATCTCTCTCCCTCTCTCTCTGTTCCTATCTCTTTCCCTATTTCTATCTCTCTCTCCTTCTCTCACCTTCTCTCACCCTCTCTCTCTCCCTTTCTTGAGCAAGCAACATAAAGTTGTCCATTGGAGAAACATGGTGATCTCAAATCTACCTCTCTCTATCTCTCTCTTCTTCTCCCCCTCTCTCCTCTCTCTCCTCTCTCTCCCTCTCTCTCCCTCTCTCAACCTCACTCTCTCCCTCTTTCCCTCTATCTCCCTCCCTCTCTCTCTTCCCATCCCTGTCTCTCTCCCTACCTCCCTCTCTCTCTCTCTCTCCCTAATTTGAAAAGCTAATTTGAAAAAATAAAATAGCACATTGTCACAGAGCAATGAAGTTTACTATAGAATACAGTAAAAAGCTAATATAAACATAAAGAGAAAACAAAGTTAAAATTTATTTTTACAAATATAATTAAAACAAAAAAGAGACCCTCAGCGAAAAGAGCGACATGACACTGTCACATTCCCTGACAGATGATAAACTGGAAGACTTGCCGAATTAGCTTACCTTATGTACGACCTAATTATATATAACCTATTTTAACATTGAAATAATGAAACTTCTCATTAATCTAGAAGGAAAAATATATGTAGAAGGAACAGTTGTTTATGAAGCAAACCAATTTGCATACCTTGGCAGCTACATAGACCAAGATGATGACACCAGGAAGGAAGTTAGAATTGCAAAAGCAGCATTGTTCTTCAAAAATCTTTAGAACATATGGAATTCTAAAGTTATAAGCACAAAAACCAAGTTAAGATTATTCAATTCAAATGTGATATCCACCCTCATTTATGCATGCAAAAGCTGGAAATCAACTAAAGAAATAGACAAGAAATTAGACTCTTTTGAAAACAAATGTCTAAGGAAAATACTTGGTATAAAGTGGAATGAATTCAAGAACAACGCAGAGATAAGACAGATAAGCAAACAACCTGTCTCATGAGTGATCAGAAAAAGATTATGGACATATGTAGGCCATGTAATGAGAAGAAACAATCAGAGAATACCAAAACAAGCTATCAAGTGGGGCACAACAGGCCGAAGAAAAAGAGGTTGACCGCGTTAAACTCTTAACGAGGACATTGTTAAGCCATTTTAGTGGGCATAAAATCCCTTGATGAGGTCAAAAGACTTGCCAAGAACAGGAAAACTTGGCAAATAACTATGCAAAGCTCTATTTTGTTTAACAGCACGGGAAGAATGTAAGATATATGGCCATCTAAGATTTGGGTGAGTGCTGGATGTTTCTCAAATATCAAGAGTCCAAGACCGCAGTCATATCCACAACCTTCTAGAAGATCCCACCCCTAGCCCTCCCCCCCCCCCCAATGCAGTTGGTAGCTGATCAACCACTGTATGGCCGCTCTCTGGTATGAAATAAACACTCTGACCATTTTCTAAATGGATGAATTAGAAATCTACTCTGTGGATCATGTGTTTCGTTACCACGTTCGTTAAAACCTTTGGCAAGTCATTGATTTTTGTGGGCTGACCTTTGTCTGCCGCGGCCAACAACCCGAACATATCATGAGAGTTACTTCTCGTCTTTCAGTGGGGTATTATTTGTATCAATCAACCCTCACAATGCAGGCCCCCTCCCCTCAGGGGCCTTAGGGGTGATCTAACCCCCATGGTCCAGATTGTAAGTCATATGTGTGCCAAGTTTGGTTGAAATTGCTTCAGGTGTTCCAGCATTATGCTCTAACATACATACATACATACATTCATTTATATATTATATATATATATATATATTATATATTATATATTATATATATTATATATATATATATATCAGATATAGTTTAGCATGCATTATTCATAACCAGTGTGTGACTGAGATATAGTTTAGCATGCATTATTCACAACCAGTATGTGACTGACTCCGTCAGCAACTTCAGTGGGTGTTGGAATGGAAGGTGGAGCACATATGGGAATGCCTGGAGTGCAGGGATGCCGGTCTCTGATTACAGACTTCAGATACAAATATAGCATGATTTATTGTGTTCATCATGGTCTGGTTTTATCTATAGGGTGTAATATTGTGTACTTTATTAGAAACTTTGACATTTGTAAGTTTTGACTGCCCAGTTCCAAATAGCAAGTTGTACTGACTGAAAGAAATGTCACACCTAAGCTAAATGTAATTTGTGACGAGATGGGGAACACCTTGACAGAGACAGAGGAAATTCTAGAAGGATGGAAGGAATATTGCAGAGGAATGTATGAAACAACCAACTGTGAAAGCAGAAATCAACAGTATGAATTATCATTGGAGGAGAAAGAACCCGAACCGACAATAGAAGAAGTTTTATGGGCAATAAAGAATCTGAAAAATGGTAAATCACCAGAATGTGATGAGATAACAGCTGAACTTATTAAAGCAAGAAGAAAGGGATGTGCAACAATCTATCATGTACTATGTAAAAAGACATTCAGGTATTTGGCCAAAAGAATGGAAAAGAACTGTATTCATACCACTGCCAAAAAAGGGTAACCTGAAATTATGCACAAACAACAGAACTGTTGCCCTGATTAGTCATGCCAGTAAAATTCTGTTAAAAATCATAATGGGTAGACTTCGTAAGAAAATAGAATAAAAAGTCATTATGGTCCAAGCTGGTTTCAGGCAAGGAAAGGGATCAAGAGATCATATATTCAATATAAGATTAATAATAGAGAAATGCAGAGAGTTTAATGTGAATCTATATTTATCTTTTATAGATTACTCAAAGGCATTTGATTGTGTACATCACCAGAAACTGTGGGAAATAATGGAAAAAATGGGATTTTCAACACATTTGATACAATTAACATCACTGTTGTATCTATACCAACAAGCAGCAGTAAGAATAAATGGTGAAACAACAACTTGGTTTGACATAAAACAAGGCGTCCGTCAGGGGTGCATATTGTCGCCTTACTTATTTAACTCATATACTGAAAATATAATGAGGAATGTTAGAAAAGATGTAGACAAAGAATATTACAATGCCATAACAATTGGAGGTTATGAAATACCAGAGATTAGATATGCTGATGACATAGTATTACTGTCCACAACACAAAAAGGAATGAGAAAACTAATTATGTCAGTCCGTAAGAACAGCAAAGAGCAAAGCCTATCTTAATGCAAAGAAAACTAAATTGATGACAACTGACAAAACAAACAAGGCAGCTGAAATATGTATCAATGAGGAAAAACTGGAAGAAGTGGAGAGTTTTTAATATCTTGGATCACTACTAATAATGGAGTTACAATGAGGGAAATTAAAAGGAGGACATCTATCACTCTTCAGAAAGTAAAAAAAATAAAGAATCTGTGGAGAGGAACAGACTGAACCACAGAAATAAGATTTTTAAGGGAATGCATCTTTCCCATCGCAACATATGCCTGTGAGACTTGGACACTTAACAAAACAGCTGAGAAACACATAAATGCCTTTGAATGTAAATGCTACAGAATTCTTCAAATATCATGGACACAAAAAAGAACAAATATATCCATACTACAAGAACTTAATATTGAAGAAGGCTGGCTAGTAAAGAGTATTAAAGAGAGAAAACTTAAATATTTTGGACATGTTAAACGTCATGATAATCTAGAGAAGACCGTCTTGGAAGGGTACATAATGGAAAAAAGAGAGGAAGACCAAAGCGAAGATGGCTGCAAGACATCGTTGATGATCTGCAAATGGATGCATCATCAGCAGGCCATCTTGCTCACAACCGAGAGGCCTACATGAGTGCTGTTAGGGAGGCAAAGTTCTGCAAGGGACATGCAAATAAATGGATAAACTAACTGAAAAATTTAAAAGAAAAAAAAGAATTTTTTAAAAGTGTTAACACTTTTAAATTGCTTCAAGTTTAGTTCTTGAAAAAAATAGTATTTTGTAATTAGTGAGAACAATCTCCAAACTACACCACCATGGAAACCACAGTGAACTGAACCTCATTAGCCAAACTGAGTAGAAGGAACAACAGAAAGGTGGAGCAGATCTTGGCCAGCTGTAGTTAACTGATAAATGCTTAGGATAAAAATAATAAAACATTAAGTTACAATTAGCATATTTTTATTAAAAAGAAGTTGCAGAATCTGACCATGTTAATTACTGTTTCATTTTTAAATGCAAATTTGAAACTGATGATATTTTAAAATTTTTTAGCTATTAGGAGGATAATATCAACATGACTTCCCTGACTGATGGTTGGTTGGTCTGCCCTCAACTTCACTTCTACCGTTCAGTCAAGGTTCTCGCTTGTTCAATGGAATTTGTGTTCTGTGCTGAGATCTTCCTTCCAAGGCAGAAATCAGAGCAACTAATGGACATATTCATAGTGCAATGATAATAACTCATTAACATTTAACTTTTGTTATTTTACTTTCTCTGCATACATGCAAAATTATCTTTCTTTACTTTGGCAGAAACTGAGGACTGAGTTAAACAGCAGAAAGACCCATCTGGATCCAGTCATTAAAAAAGCACAAGAACTTATGACTGCAAAGGATTTTTTTTCACAGGAGAGAAAGAGCATTGAAAAACTTCTGACTTTAATTCAGACCAGGCATAATGAAGCTTCTTTTGCAGTTGATAATCAGATCTGTGCTTTAGAAGAAGTGACTGCTGAATGGAAAGACTTTGTGGCAAAATGTGAGCAACAGAATATCTGGCTAAAAGAAATGCAGACTGCAACAAATACTAGTGGGTTTGATAGGCCCCTGGCCTCTGATGTTGACAGACAATTAGACAAATGCAAGGTACTTTTCAATATATTCATAACCAGCAAAATGTATTTTATGACAGAGTAATACTTTCTTGTGGTGCCACCAGAAAACCAAAATGCAGTAAGCAATAGGAGCAACAGGGAAGCAGGAAATAACAGTGATAAAACAACAAATTTTGTATAAAATCAGCAAAGAAAAGTAAAATCTTGTTTAAGAGTGTAGGGACAAAGATGTGGTGTGATAAATCTTGTAACATGAATTAAAATTATTGTTGTTCATTGTAGAAGAAATAAAATACATCAGCTTGTATGACTGCAGTGTGAGTCAAAGGGCCAGGATTCTACATCAAAGAAAAAACAGAATAAGTTATGTGATAGATGACTAAGAGCAGATTATTTTTTTGTGGTGGAAACTGTTGAGATCTTTCAGTGCAGCCCAGAACAAGGAGTCAGGAATGCTTCAGGCCCAAATGAGACTGTATGTTACCAAAAGATTTAAGCATAGTTAATGCCTAGGGAAAACAAAAGTGAAAGTAGCTCATGTTTAAAAAAAAAAAAAAAAAGCACAGTTAATGCTGCATCTCAAAGCAGGCAGATCAGAAACTGTTGCAGTTCAGGCATTACATAACTAATAGTTTTCTTCACTGAGAATTACAGTTTTGTTACAGACTGTTCCCACTAAATTTGTACAATTTTTCTAAGAGTTCAGACCTGATAAGAGTAAGATTTTTTTTTTATTTATCTTGAAGAAGAAGGAATTGGGCAGGAATAGCAAATATATAAACATAAATAACTTTGACACTTCAAAGAAACATAACCTGGAAATAAAGAGGGTAGAAGTGGTAGCACCACGTTATTTAGATTTCAGAGAGGGCATTAGCATATCTGTGAAAGAGAAAAAATATATGAAGCAAACTTTAAGTTTAAGAATATAATATACTTCATCTGGTGATGTCTTTAGCAGCATTGAAATTCCAGTCTTTATTTTTTTTTCTTAGCATCTGCTCTCAAAGGATATTCTTTCTTCTGCAGATCTTAACTGCTAGGGTTCAGAGTCAGGAGCAAAGAGTAAATGAGATTAGGGAAAAGGCAAAAATTTTGATGCAGTATTGCACTGATGAAGGCAAAGAAGAAATGCACAAAACTGTTAGTGGTAAGTATGTAACCAAAGACAAGGTTACTCATTGTCTTGATTTTACCATCTTATAGTTTTATTGGTTTATGGAGCCACTGGTTTTTGTCATAATAGAAGACCACTCACTGGTGTGTATTTTACATTTTTGCCATTTAAGGTGAATGCATTTGTACAAAAGGAAGAAAGACTGAAAGATAATTGGTGAATATTAAGTCTTCTTCTTCTTCTTCGTTCGCTTCTACTACCAAGATTGTCCCGTGATCCTACTGTATGTACTTCTGTGGTTCTCGCGATAGTCTCAATTAGAATGGAGGCTCAGAGCAGCGGTGGGTCACAAAAGCGGCATTGCGTGACACTGTGGTTTTCATTGCACCAGTTTAGTCTAGAGTTGAACTTTCTAACCGGAAAAACTCGATGTGGTTTGGATATGAATATATCCCTGCCAGGTGAGAGGTGGTTGCCCATCCAGCCTAGAGCTGGACTTTCTCACCGGAAAACCTTGATGTGTTTTGGATATCAGTATATCCCCGCCGGGTGAAAGGTGGTTACCCATCCAGTCCAGAGTCGGACTTTCTCACCGGAAAACCTCAGCAAATATTAAGTCATAATAGAAATGAGACTGAGAATAATGAAGTAGGACAAGCATCTGAACAATGAGACATTAGTCAAATTATATATTAATTGAACTCTGAAAGAGGAATCTCTTTTGCCTAGAGAAGTAAACTTTCTATTCAGAAAATGTCTAGTCCAGCATGTTAATCATCTCTGAGTAAAATGATTTTTTTTTATTACAAGAAGATGCATTGTGAGAACAGTTCCTTTTTTTTCTTTGTTTACTTATAATGTAGAAACAGTATTTTTCTTTTCCTACATATTTTGATGTAAGCTAAGAACATTTGCTAAGTGAGAAACATTCTGTTGTGTTTTTTTAATCTATTAATGAGCAAGAGTGTTTCAACAGTAGGAGCAGCTATATTCATTAACGAAAGACACGTGTAAAGATTTTTCTGTCATCTTATTCATCTTCTTACATCTTTCCCATGCCATTAAACATCACAAGGGTCACATGGTAATTGGCCAAGTTTTTCTGTTTTTGACGAGCATTTCAACCTCATCAAAGGATGCTATGCCCACTAATTTGGCCTCTCTTAACAATGTCCTCTTTAGAGTTTCACATGATCAACCTCTTTTTCTTCTGCCTGTTGTGTTCCACTTGATAACTTTCTTTTGGGATTCTCTGACTGTTTCTTCTCATCACATGACCGATATATGTTTGATTGAGACAGTTCCTCCCTTTTCAAAATCCTGCTTGTTCTTCTCTCATTGCAGTATCCACTATATCTTTAACTCTTTCCACCCACGTTATTTCCAAAACGTTCCTTAATGTCCCGACAATGCGGACATTTTGGGGTGGGGGGTCCCAGTGTAAATGTTATTGTACTGAATTAATTTCATGATCACCACTTGTGTATCACACATTAAAAGAAGTAGAAATGAATGAAGATTCCATAAATGAAGTTGTTTGTCATTAAAAAAAAACAAAGAAAAGGGAAAAAAAACGATTTTTGGGTGCTAAAAATTTTTTTTAGGGCTGAGCAATAAGATCTACTTTATACTCACCTTAATTGTATCATAATCCAATATAAAATATGTAGTAATTCAAATTTCAACGCAGAAAAATCAATATTTATGGATGTTTTTGACATCAATAAATCTAACAGGACTACAGCTACAAGAAACGGACACCAGCCGACTAGACCTATCTTACTATCTTACTATTCCACCACCCAGTCTTGAAAAAACACTTCAACATTACACTCCGATCGTGATATTCAACATGTATTCCTTTATCAGGCATGCAGAAAAACACTAGTTAAACTTTGGATTCAGAAGAGCTCTGGCTGGTTAAATGAAAAGTTACATTGAGTTTTCAGCGAAAGAAAATTCCAAAACCTTATTGGGCTGGGGTGTTTTGACAGATATACCGGAATAGACCTTTTGGGGCTGATGCGGGTGGAGAAAGTTAATTCTATTCAGAATGACTTTGCAAAATACTCTTGATACAACTGATAGTAATGTTACTTCTTTTCAATTATTTCAGTCCTTAAGGTTGCCTTTTTTTTTTATTTTTTAACAATGATTCCTTTTTTCCATTTGGAAATGACTTTTCTTCTTTCTAAACTTTATTAAACATTCTCTGTAGTTGACTCATGTTGTCATTATTTGTAGCTTTTAACATTTTGGCTGTTATTTCATCTTCACCTGCAGCTTTATTGTTAGCCATTAGGTTCAGTGCTGTTTCAGTTTCATTCAATGTAATTTCATCTAGGTTGACATTCATTTGTGGGATTGTAAGTCAGTCTCAAGGTCTAATTCTTTTGTTGTTGTCAGTTGAGTATTTCTTGGAAGTGTTCAGCCCATCCTTGCTTTTGGTATTTTCTTGATGTTAGTAAGGTGCCAATTTTGCTAAAGATTGGTCTTTGTTTGGATGTAAAAGTACCTGTTAGCCCCTCTTGTATGTTTTACAGGGTTTTGCTGTCTCCTGTTCTTGCTCTTTTCTCTGCTTCTTTCACCATATTGTCCATGTATTCTCTTTTATCCCTTCTAGCTGAACTTTTTACTTTATTGTCTAGTTCTTTGTATGTTGCTTTTGCCAGATTTTTTCCAAAGTCTGTCTTTACATTCAACATGGCTAATTTGGCTGCTCATCTTTCATCTGTGTATTTCCATGTGTTTACTGATATCCATGCTTTTCTATTTGTTTTTTTTTTTTGCAGTTCAGCACTTCCTTTTGCTGCTGTGATTATGTAAGAGCTCCATAATTCATCTATATCTATCTCCTCTACTTCATGGAGTGCTGCGAAGTGGTTCCTGTTAGTATTTTCTTCTTGTCAGCTGTGGCTATTTATCTTTCTGTGTATTGATTTCTTGTGTTGGCTTTTCAGTTTTAGTCTTATTTTCCCTGTACACAGGTTGTGATCACTGTTGACATCTGCACCTCTATATGCTCTTACATCTATCAGAGATGTTCTGAATTGCTTTCTAATACAAAAATGGCCTGTCTGGTTTCTGGTTCTGTCATCTATGGATATCCATGTTGTTTTATGTATCTCTTTGTGTGGAAATATTGTTTCTCCAATGACATTGCCCTTTATTAGACATAGTTCAATTAATCTTTCTCCATTCTAATTTACAGTATCAATTCCTTCTTTACCCATTACTTTTTTGACATCAGTGTTATTTTTTTCCTACCTTGGCATTGAAGTCTCCCATGACAAGTGGGATGTCGTGTTTAGGGACTTTGTTCAGGTATTGTTGTAGTTGGTGATAGAAATTGTCTTATTTGTTCAGGTATTTTTGTAGTTAGTGATAGAAATTGTCTTTAATATTTGTTCAGGTATTTTTGTAGTTGGTGATAGAAATTGTCTTTAATATTTGTTCAGGTATTTTTGTAGTTAGTGATAGAAATTGTCTTTAATATTTGTTCAGGTGTTTTTGTAGTTGGTGATAGAAATTGTCTTTTATTTCATCATCTGCATCATTCATAGGTGCACAACGTTGTATGATTGTCATTCTTCTGTGTCTTAGTTTGTATCGTGCTCTTATTATACAACTGTTCACTGGTTCCCATTCTATAAGGCTGTTACATTTGCAATAATTATACCCATTCCTTCTTGATATTTCCCATCATCTCTTCCTGAATGTATTATTAACTTACAGTTTTCCGTCATTCTTTTCTCAGCTTCTGGCCATTAGGTGGTATCTATCCATTTCTTGGATTACTTGAGCAGTTTTTGATGGTGCTGCCAGTGTTATTACATTTTAGAATCCAATCACTGTCATGTATTTGAAGCCAATGAATGCATTCTTTTGATTGTTCTTTGAGTTCTCCAGAGTTGGTATCCCTGATGCGTCACATGACTCGGTTGGTTTTGTTGTGAGTTTCCATAACAGTTCCCTTTTTCCCCATCTAGAGAGGGTTTCAGTATAAAGTTATTAGCCTTATGCCCAACTCCTAGTTCAAAATACATGACAGATCAAGCGACATCCCACTGAATTTTGCATGCCAGCAAGAGTGTTAAAAAAATGGCCACCATCTTGCATGTCACCTGGAAGTAATCTTATTAATACAATAATATACAGGATGAAAAGAAAGTGGGAGGAAACAAAAAAACAAAACAAAAACAAAACTTACATGTTAGAAAACAGCAAAATTATATAATAAATAAAAGAAAAGAAAAAGAAATCAGACTTATCTGTTGCCTTGTGTATGGCAAAGTCAAAACATTATAACTATGTCTTTTGTTCATGAATAGTGCTGCTACTAAATTTTGTATACTTCTGTTTGTATCAAAGCTTTATTTCATTTGCATTGTGTGTTATTTAGTTCATCCATGTTGTTTTTATTTATGTAGAATGCCTACAAGTCAAAAAATACTTTCATTCTTTTTGTCTTTCTATCTTTTTTTGATAAAGAATTGACCAGTCAGCATGAGGATCTCTTACAGAGACTGAAGCAACAACAGAACTGTCTCATGGAAAGCGCTCATTCAAGAAAGAAGTTTGAATCCAGTTGTCTCAGAATTGAAAGATGGTGTAAGGAAACAGAGATGAAATGTAAGAGAATGTTTCCCACAGACTGTGCAGTTGAAATCTTGGAAGAACAACTACAGATTTATAAAGTGAGCAAGGAACCATTACTGATGTTGTCATGATAACACAAATGACTTTGGTTTTTTATTATCTTAAAAGGTGGTTCTACAACAGATAGCTGTCAGCTGTTTGTGAAAGCTGTCAAGAATAATTTAATGAGCAGCTTCTCTTGTGGGTGATTTGACTGCATTTTATTCTACAGCTGGCCATTGTAACAAGAAATTGTAGTTTTGTGTGGCAATGCCCAGTCTTATTGTACTTATGTCTTCTGATTGTATAGCACGCCTGCGTCATCACTTCAAGTGGCAGTCTTTCATAGATTTTTTCCAGTCTGATAGAAAAATGTTTCATTGATGCCTCACAGATATTCTTGTACTATATTTTTGGGGAAAAAAAGAACCAGTTTTTATTATTTTGATATGGTCTACATTGTGATCTCCTTCATATCAGATAATTTCCAGTTAATATTTGTTGAGATACATTTGTTTTTCATTCTGCAGTATTCCCAACGGTGTTAACTTTCTGCTGCTAAGAATTATCACCATGGATAGAAGTTTAGCACACTGCAGCATCTTAGGACTGGTCATTTTTGTTTTACAGCATATGTGCTATTTTAAAAAGGCAGTAAAGATAAAAATTGAGATGAAAGGTGGGGAGAACAAAGAGAATGCAGACATGACTGGATCCAAAGTATTTGCACATTTCCATTGATTCAAGTGACATCCAATGATGTGACTGGACCTCATCATAGAACATCTTTTAGGCACTTATTGTTGTTATATGGCCTTGGCCATCAGTGACTGCTAACCAGAGAAACTTCCTGTTTGGGGCTTCAGATGTTTATATTTTTTGTTGGCTCTAATCATTCAAATTGAACAATGATTCCTGTGTAGCATAGTTCGAATCATTACATTGATTTTATGTTGTACAAAATTATGAAATCTGAAGCAAATAATTGTTGGTAGTAAAAGAATGTGATGTAGTTTGTTCTGTTTCATTTAAAACATTCAAGAATAAATTAAGAAATGATGCAGTCCATTTTTTTCTTTCAGAAACTTGGTAGTAGTGCGCAAGATTTTCAGTCTCTTGCTGTAGAAATCAAGGAGCAAGGAGAAAGTTATCTCTCATCCTTACATAAATCAGACCAGACTGTTCTACTGGAAAAACTGGAAACAATACAGAGCACGTTCTCAAAGTATTAGATGTTTTCTTAAAATTGACATCTGAAATACTCTTCTTTTTATCTTTCCTTTACTTTAGAAGAGTTTCTAAAAAATTTAATCTAATTAAACCTCAGCTGTTTACAGATACATTTAATCTTTTTTCGCAAAGTTATTTTTTGTTCATCTAGTTGTAATCATGAATGCATGATAAATGGAGATTTATTTTGCATCTGAATATTTATCAGATTTTCTACGTCAGTTTTTCTCACTTTATAAAACCTCTTTTCATATCTTAAAAATGTAAATAATAAGAGAAAATTATGTTTTTGTATGTAATGTCATTTATTATAAAGATGTGGGTAATGCAAGATTGTTGGTTGGTATTTCTAAGCTATGATTATTGTCAAGTATGTTAGCTGGCTGAAATAAAAAATACTATGTCATTAGAATGGTTATATCTAAGAAATAGAATCCACCAGCATGCAGTATTAAATTAAACAGAACTATTCTAAAACAGGTGCAGAAATTCAAATACCTTGGAGCAGTAATAACTTCAGATGGGAAATGCAGAACAGAAATTAGGAACAGAATAGGCCAAGCAAAGACTGCATTTCAGAGAATGAGAAACATATTAGCTAACACATCTTTATCAATGAATGTTAGAAAACGAGTCCTAAAATGCTATATTGAACCTATCTTGTTATATGGAAGTGAATCATGGACAATAGGCAAGTCTGCACAAAAATCATTGGAAGCAGCAGAAATGTGGTTTATTAGAAGAATGTTGCGAATCCCCTGGACAGCAAAAATAACTAATGAAGAATGTATGAGAAGAGCTGGAGAGACAAAAAAACCTTGTCAAAAAGATAAAGAGAGAGACAATGTACTTTCATAGGACATGCATTGAGAAGAGAGGGCATTGAAAATATTATAACAACAGGAAAAATAGAAGGAAGAAGATCAAGAGAAAGACCAAGAGAAGTGATACTGGACAGTCTGACGGGATGGTGTGAGAGGAGATCATCAACTGAACTGATGGCCTGCATGAAGGATTGGGTACTCTGGAGAAGCATAATAGCCAACGCCAGTTGGCATGGCACCTGATGATGATGATGATGATGTCATTAGAATTTTTTGTGTTATAGAAACAAAAATGTCACATTTGCTTTATGTCTGTCTGTAAATCATCAAAATGATAGTAATAGATTTAAAAATCTAAAGTTAATATTGTGAATTGTGAAATTTAATAATATTGATCTTGTTTATCGTTTATTTAAGAGTCAGTATTTAATATTTTACTTTTTAATTTCTCACAGAGTCTGTAAACATGTCCAAGACTGCATTCAGGTAACAGAGGATACTATCAAAACTCGCATTTGCATGCAGGAGAAGGTAACTCACTTTGAACACTGGATTAAGGCTTTACAAGCTGAAATCATGAGGTCAAGTGTTTCATGTAGTCAAGAACTGAAAGACGCTGTGTTTGTAAAGACAGTTTTGGAGGTAACTGAATGATAAATTTTAATGCTAGCCATTAATTACTGTATGCCTTTATACTCACTTATTCATTGACCCCTTTAGCATTTCATAAAAAATGAAATTGCTCTACCCATGGCAAATTATTTTCACACAAAAAAAAACAAAAAAAACAAGTAGAAACCACAACAGTTATAAAGACAAAGTAAATATTTATTATATATGCCAGAAAAAACCCAACATTTCTTGACATAGACTGATGATGATGGTGAAAGTAATGGCAATGTTGATGATGGTTGTGATGATATAATAGTTACCATCTATACCAGAAGCTGAAAATTGGCACAACAGACCTATGCAACTGCAGCACAGAACAACAGACACCACATCACATCTTCCAGAATTCCCAGCTACACAACTCACTCAGCTAAAGGACCTGGCCAGACCCCAGCCCCCTATAAGAGAAGTTGTACGGTGGTGCTGAAAACCTGAGATTAACATCCGCAATTGTGCGAGAGATTGAGCGAATGACAAATAAAATGTGGTATAATGATGATGAGAGTAAAGGTAGTACAACTGATAATGATTATGCTCATGGTAATGACTATTATAATTTCTTGACATGGACTCATGATGATGATGAACATGGCAGTGACAATGATGGTGTGATGATGCTGATGTCCATATGAATAATTTTTATTTATTTCGTGAACTGCAAAGCAGTGTCACTTTATGCTTCTCATAGATATATTGCACTTCCCTGCAAATCTGAATGCTGGCCTGGAATAGCACCATTCTTGGATCACATGAATTCAGGTGCAGTTTCAGGGTTGTCATCATTATCATAAATACCACTCTCACTCAGAGAATATAAATTGTTTGTTTTCTGTCCATTTCAGTAGAAACATCGGTACCATCGTGCAACAAGGCCTTGTCATCACCAAAACAAACCCTGACCATTGTCCTCAACAACATGGCTATGTTTATTTTGACCCTTTTGTTGAATATGCTGTTCCAGCAGCCTCCCACAGTATATAATGACTAGATGAGCCACTGTTTACCATAGGGGGAGAAAATTTGCAGATAAAACTACAAAGTACAGGGTGATCGTAAACTCGCTCAGATTTTTTTTCGCTTTCACTCTATGACACTCAGACCAAGATTTAACCCATTCACCGAAGCGTAACAGATTCTCCGAGGTCACTTGCAGTGTGTTAGAACAAATGAAACTATGGAAAGCTGTTAGTGCCCAGTTACCTTGTGAGTTTATGAAAATACTGCATTATAAAAGACAGATTTATAAAACTTTGAAATTTGATCAGACTTATAAAATAATTTTTACACTTACCTCATATGTTCGAAGTGGTGCCCTTGTGCATCAACACATGCTTGCAAACATTTTATTTTATTTTCAAACACATTTTGGAGCTCATCATGCGATATGTCGCTTAGCATAGAAACTACTGCAGATTTCAGTTCATTAAGAGTGCGTGGCTGATCATGGTACACATTAGATTTTAGTTTTCCCCACAAGTAAAAATCCAGTGGGTTTAGATTTGGTGACCGAGAGGGCCATAAGTTTTTTTATATGACACGTTCACAAAAAACCTCTTCCAAGAGTTTCATTGAGTTTTTAGCCATATGCACGGTAGCACCATCCTGTTGAAACCAAGAGTACATTATCTCGTCCTCTTGAAACTATCCAACAAAGTTGTAGAGTATTGAACAGTAATGCCTAGAATCTACTGTTTCTACAAAGAATACAGGACTTACAATGCGTCATCTGAACAGCGCAACCCACACACCAATTTTCAGGTCATGCAGGAGTGTTTCATGCACGGCATGAGGGTTTGTCGATGAATTAATGTACCCTGAGAGGTGGAACCTAGCCTCATCAGTAAAAAAGATGACATCCAGAATATCAAGAGTTTTCTTGAGGATGAAATCCTAGAACCACTGACAATAATGAAGTCGTTTTTCATAATCCGAAGTCTTCAATTGCTACACCTTTGTAACTTTATATGGAAACAAGTTTTAGGTTCTTTGGACTGCCTTATGTGTGGTAGTAAAACCGATGGCTTGTTATCAATTCCAACTTTCGCAGTGATTTTTATGGGCTCTGAATCAAAGAATCTGAAATATCTGATACTTTCTCATCCTGAAGTACCGATGGCCTTCCACAACATTGAGCATTGAGCACTGGCCCAGTCCTGCGAAATTTTTCAATAAGATTGTGTACTGTTTTATTACTGGGTATGGCTGAAGCATAATGGGAAAAAGAAAGAGAGGAAGACCAAGGAGAGGATGGCTGCAGGACATCTTTGATGATCTGCAAATGGATGCATCAGCAGCAGGCCATCTTGCTCACAACCAAGAGGCCTACAGGAGTGCTGTTAGGGAGGCAAAGTTCCGCAAGGGACATGCAAATGAATGAATGAATGAATGAATGGTTGAAGCTGGAAATTTTTCAGTGAACATCTCCTGCACAAAACTAGAGTATTTCCCAGCTTCTCTAAACACATACTCAACCAGAAAAATGCGTTCATCAAGTGACAAAACCATAGCGATTAAACTGAAACAGAGTGAAGTAGTCACCTCTCAAACTTGAATACTCATCTGAGACAAGGAATTGAATTGAACTGACTTTATTTAGAAATGGCAGGACTTTTCGGACAACAGTGTTAAATTCATCTTATCATGCCAAACAGAACAATTTGGGCTCTCATACATTGACTAGGTCGAACCAGATTTCCCTGAGGGTACAGAAAACCGGGGTAGCTTTGTACACTACAAACAATGTATAAACAACCTAGAATGACCAGAGACCCCAGATAAATTTGCGTAATTATATGTTACATGCAGCTGCCCCAGGGTGAAAACAAACTGACCTTTTCCTTAATTTACAATCACCCTGTACATCTGCGTATGATCGGTGAAGTAAATTGAGGAGAACACTATAAAAGTGATAGATGAGCACAAGATAACTCTGGGAGAATGTAAAAGAGGTTAATAATTACCAACATTTTTCAGTTACACCACTGAGCCAGAATAATTTTATAACAAGACAAAGTTGCTTTTTTTAGTCTGCTTATGTGTATGTACTATCTTGTTTTAATTATCACCGATATAGACTGATCATCATTGAATAACTACTTATTTATACATACAGAGTTTTGAGAAAGAACTTACTGACAATGGACATACATGCAAAGAAATGAATGCCCTTGTAGAAAAACTCAAAACAGATGGGCAGTATACACAAGCTGATGACATTACCAGAGTCACAGATCTTTATCATTTGCTCAGAGATCAAGTGCAGAGCCAGATGGAAATTTGTAATACTGCCATTACAACACAAAATGCATTCATTCAACACATAAATGAACAAGAAGCTTTCCTCAGAGAATGTGAAGACATGGTCTCGTTTGAAGCTACCAGTAGCATACCTGTATTTGACTGTATAGCCAAATATGAGGTGAGTTCAGTCTTTGTGGTTTATCTTCAGCTTGATATGAAATATATAAACAGTGTGTCCAAGAAAGAGTTCTACAGTTTTAACTAAATATTTTAGTACAAGGGTGAATCAAATGAAAGTTGGAAAATGCAAATTACACAAAACTTTTATTTAGTGTAACAAAAATAACACCCTCATTTTTAATATAATCCCCTTGCATTGCAATGCATTTATGCCACCTGTGAGTCAGCTCTTGAATTCCAGTAAGAAAAAACCCTATGTCCTGGCTTCTCAGCCACTGCTGCACCATATCCTTTGTTGACAGGACAGTTGAATTCAAGTAAGTTTGTTATGCCTCTCTTGAATTTCATAGTTCAATTATAGACTTGAGCCTTGCACATAAATTCATCGCCATACACATACATCGCAGATATTTCACAGTGTGTGTCTGAGAGGATTCAGACTTTTGGTGAGCAAGAAGTGAATGACAGAACACATTTCTTTCTTGGTGTATGTTCACAATATAGTTGCAATCTTGACATGTGCTATTCTCAACTTACTGTTTAGCAGTGGTGGCACTGTCTGCTTGCTATGTTACTGATCTTGGTTCTAACAGGTGATGCTACTAAGGGATTGGTGTTTTTTTTCCTTCAATTTTATTCACATTATCTAACTTTCATTTCATTCACAGTTGTATACTTACAAACAGAAACTTTTATCAAACAAATCTGAGAAACTACAGTCAACAAGTAATATAAATATTCAGCAAAACTCAATATGAGAACCACTCAGACCTATGCAGATATCAAAATGAAATATCTATCCACTTGCAAATAAACACCCATAAGCAACACAACAACAGCTTCTGCAATTCCTAGAAGAAGCTGAATTCATAACTCTAAACAGTGTCTTTCATGTATCTCTCCCCCCCCCCCAAAAAAAAAAAAAAGAAAAAAATCACTGTGTTATATCAGGACTATAGAGTGGTCATTTGGTTGTCCCATTCATCCAGTCCACTGTTCATGGAATTTGTCATTGTTGGCCTTATATCTTGGGGTTTTATCATGTTAAAAGGGAAGCCAACAGTGTCTTTTATTCACAGATTTTCCAGAGTATACATTACAAAATACTTATAATAGTGTTCTTGGAGAAGAACAATGGTCCTGCAATGTGTTCCAGCATAAAGTCATACCACATATCAGTCTCTGAACTTTGACAGACATAGTCCACCACTGTGTGTTTTCTGGCCCCAACACTCTGCAGCTGTGGTAATTAACTACATCATATGTCTGGATCAGAACTATCACTAGGTGCTCTTCATGCTTGGTATCATAATCCAGCATGATAGAAACAACACAGATTATCATTCTTTTATCTTACATCCTTTCCATGCCAATAAACATCACATAGCATGGTAGTTCACCAATATTTCCTGTCTTTGGCGAGTTTTTCAATCTCACCAAGGGATGTTATGCCCACTGAACTGGCCTTTCTTAACAATGATTCTTTTATTAGTGGCTTTAATTTGATCAATAAATTACAATTTTAGTTTTTAGTGTAGCTCATCATGGTCTGTACTCTTTGGTAAGCTCAGGCATTGACTAAAATTCTGAATAGTGTTTTAGGTGCCCTGGAATGTCAGTTGAATTTGTTCAGCATTGTCTTCAGTCAAGATAGGTTTTGCAGATGAATGTTCCTTCAAAATACTCCTGTTTCTAAAACTGCTCTGTTGCCCTGCCGAATGGCATTAGCTAACATGCTTTTTCAGAGTTGACTGCTCTAAGTGCTGATTATAAGCTGTGGTGGCGTTCTTTGTCCTTTGTCTGTGCCATCATTATATATGTTATATCTCGCTTGTGATTTCTTTTTTTATACTCTGCGCAGAAATTCCTTTGCACATTTGTAATGGATTTTCTTTCTGCTAACCACACCATGCACTTCAGTCTTTCTTGTGCCTATGCAATGTTTGAATAATAAAATCATTTCTTAGAAGTGTTTAGCAATGGTACTGTGAAACACTGGAGGGATGTGCTAACCTGTATCTTTGCACCCATAGTAGCTAGCTTGAGCCTCAAGCTTGATCCTGTGCTAGCATTTCCTGATCTTATCCCTGGACCATTTATTAATGAATTAGGTGAGAGGAAAGAGGGCCTTTGTCTGCAGGCCTTATATTAGGACTGAGTTGGGAGAAAGCTGGGTTGTATTTTTCCCAATAGACCCTCAGCTTGTAACAGATAAGTCTCTAAGATGGGAAAGAAGGTGCTCTGTTTGACCACTGCTGTAAGTCTTTTGGTTTGACCAGAACCTATGCGCAAGGACTCTTTTTTTTTTCAATCACATGATGGCAGAAAGTTGGATTAGTTCAATCAGTTTTCATATGCTAGGGATGTTCAGCAAGAATTAGGTACGCTTTTAGATAATTACCTTCACAAGCACAAATTCCAGGGACATTTAGCAAATATTTGGTCTCAGACATATTCCAGGAAAACTTAGACACTTGTGCTATCTGTGTTATGCTATCTGTGTTATTTCAAACAGTGCCAGGAAATGCCTACATATCTCATGTTGTCTAGAAAGGGACTTAGTTCAATTTTTTTAATCTGAGGGGAGTTGGTTAATACCTTGTGACTAGCTAATGCATTTGATTTCTTTGTCTGCATGCAGGCTGCTATGGTAAAGTTACAACAGCTGGAGCCTAACCTGTTTGTTGCCATGGAGAGAGCGCATCAGATTGGCAAACAGAGCACTGGCATTGATTGCAATGAGATTACAGGAAGGGTTGGAGAGTTGATAAGCCAGGTATAAATGTCTGAATCATTACTTTACTTAATTAGTCCATTATTGCTAATCAGTCCATATTTAACACTCTTGAACTTCTTTGTCATTGTTCACATCTTAAAATAATGTAATTCTTAACATGCCATTTCTTGTCTTAATTTAAATTGTTTTAGGTAGAAAATAAAATTGCTTTTGTAGAGCTTCCTTTTTTTTGCTCCTTGTTTGTAGTGACTGGGTGTCGGGGTCAGGGCAGTGTTGGGGTTGAATATCATGTCCAAGTTCAATACTGGCTCAATACAACTTTAATACTCTTTACCTCACTTTTACCAGCATACTCTTGTCAAATCATAATTGTGGCATAAAGCTTGAATGATTACTCCACATAATCAGGTCTTTGGTTTTATTCCATTTTGCAATTAACTTTTTTTTTGTAATAGTTTCTTTAGTTTTTTTGTTTTTTTTTTAATGAATGTTATGTAAACCTTATTGGAAATAGGAATTTATTTTTGGTGTGAATTTAATCTTGCTGCATTTAATGATATAATATACAGTGTTACCACAAGTAATACATTGTTTACAGTTGTTCTAGTTATCATCAAGAACTGCTAATAATTAGTTTCTGATACTAACAGGTATCAATATTCTCTCATTCAAATGCCTACAGAAAGATAAATAATAATTGTCTCTTTTCAGCTTTCCAAGCCTTTAACACTCATTGCTGCAAATCCAGTCTGTCTCCATTCATCGTTGTTTTTGGCTTTCTCTCTCAGGTTCTTTACTACAAGTTCTCTTAGGTCTTTTTCTATGTTGTCTCCCAATCTTTGCTGTGGTTTGCCACTTGGTCTTGTCCCTTCCATATTTTGTATATATATGACTTTGGTCAGATAGCTTTCTTTCCATCTGACTCAGTCATTACAATGTTTTACCTTTCATATTGAAGATGATTAGTTTTTTGTTGTTGTTTTTTTTTTAAAGGTTTTGGATTTTCCTGTTTATTCTAACACTTCAGACTCCGTTGTGATATTCTAGGTAGAGCAAATTATTATTCTTCAAATTCTTTTCTCAAAATATAGTTTTATTTCATTTTGACTTGCTGAACTCCATGTTTCTAAGTTACGCATTATTACTGGTTTTCATTTCCTCACTCTGTTTGTTACAGCTATTGAAAACTGTTGCCGAACATTTATCTCAGTCCTTCTGAATTTGATATTGTCTGTTTTTAGATGCTGTAGATTCCAGTCCTTGCTTCTTGCTATGGCCATATATTGTATCTTTTTTTTTTTTTTGTTGATGTTAGGTCTCCTCTTTCTGCTCTGCTTTCTATAGTAACACATGCAAGATGTTATGTGCTGTTACACTAAACTGAATCAGTGTCATTTGCTTATCCCAGTAAATTATAATCTCCTCATTGTGCGTTTTCTCTTACTGTCAGTAAAAAGATATGTAGACATTTCAGAATAAATACACAGGTCTCAAATAGCTGATAAATAATTAACATGCAGATTTATTTTCTTAGTTTCAGAATCTAAAGACATGCCTTCAGGATTCCCTGAGACAGTTAGAGACAAGTAAAAATTGGAAAGGAAGCTTTGAAGCAGCTGTTTTAGATACTGTGACCTGGTTTGAAGAGGAGAAACATACATTGGGTACATGTGAAAATCTCCATTTTGATACAGACAAGTTAACTGCTGTCATTGAGAAACACCAGGTTAGAAGGCACACTGTGCCTGTCCACATTGTAATTTACATTTTGAATATTTTGGAGTTTAGAGCGGAAAGTGTTGCTTTCACAGTTGTTAATGTGATGGTTTCTTTAAATTGAAAGATTGCAATACAGGAGGGTATTCTGCAGACATTTCTTATGAAAGGAAGTCATATTTATGAAAGAAGTTATCCACCTACTACATAAGCAGTTTTGGCTTAGTCTTTGCAAATTTTTGTTGTTGTTGTCCTAATTTAAGTGTTCTCTACAACGGATATGTTTATGCAGTCAATACAGAATAAGGAATGAGCAAATGGTTCCAGATTGAAACAGGCGTGAAACAAGAATGTGTACGATCTTCCTTGCTTTTTGGAGTTGCCATAGACTTCATAATGAAAAAATATTGCACAGGTAAAACAGACGTTGATTGAGTACATGGTACCCAAATGGAAGATCTTGATTTTGCAGATGATATAACTCTTATCAGTGATAATGTGAAATCGATGCAAGAAAAAACAGATACCCTGTCTTCACCGGCTAACAAAATAGGACTTGAAATTAACAAGGATAAAACAAAAATAATTAAACTTCCCATTAACCAAGAAGGAAAAATATACATAGAAGGAACAGCTATTGCAGAAGCACACCAATTTGCACACTTTGGCAGCTACATAGACTAGGATGGTGACTTTCAAGAGTCATGAGAACATATGGCATTCAAAAGTTACAAGCGTAAAAAAAATCAAGCTAAGATTATTCAGTTCTAATGTAATATCCACCTTCATTATGCATGTGAAAGCTGGAAAACAACTAAAAAAATAGACAACAAATTAGACTTTTTTGAAAATAAATGCTTAAAGAAAATACTCTATATAAAGTGGGACAAATTCAAGAACAACACAGAGATAAAGCAGATGAGCAAACAACAACCTGTCTCATGGGTGATCAGAAAAGGGAGATGGATCAGTCATGTGATGAGAAGAAACAATCATAATCCCAAAAGCAAGCTATCAAGTGGAACACAACAGGTCAAAGAAAAAAAGGCAGACCACATGAAACTCTAAAGAGGATATTGTTAAGAGAGGGCAAATTAGTGGACATAAAATCCCTTGATGAGGTTGAAAAGCTGGCAGAAAACAGGAAAACTTGACGAACTACCATGCAGGCCCTGTGTGATGTCTAACGGCACAGGAAGGATCTCTCTCTCTCTCTCTCTCTCTGAACCTTAAGTGCCCAGGGTACATGGGGCTTCCGCAAGGGTTTTCCACAAATGCCTGTCTTTCGCCTTTTTTTCTGCTCTTGCCCAGGTGAGCCCTCTATTGCTCACCATCCTTTCTGTTGTTCTTCTCCATGTCTCTTTTGGTCTACCCTTACTTCTGCTCCCCTGTGGTGTCCATCTTAGTGCTATTTTTGGTAGTGAGTTGTCAGTCATTCGGAGCACATGTCCCAACCATCGCCAGCGTCTTTCCTCAATAATTGTTGTCAGTGGTTTCATCTGCATTTCTGCCAATAAGATGTTATTTCTTATGGTGTTTGGCCAAAATATTTTTTTAATTCTACGTAAACATTTAACAGGAAGGATGCAAGAAGTTTATTTGTTCCTCAGCCCTTGGATGAGTATATAACACATACAGATCATAAGCTTTCAACCATTTCTTTGTCATGCAGCTTGTCTTATCCTAGATATAACTTCTTTACCTTCAGTTTTACATCTTCATTTACGGGCTGCTTATAAATTCTTGCATTGTATTTAAATTTTAATAACTAAAGACATGCAAAAACTGGAATCATTTAGTAAAAAAAAAAATTATTTAAGGTTCAGATCTTCAAATTTTATAATTAATGCAGTTTTTAATTACTACACTTCGTCAAGTATTCTTTTCTTGTAGCAGTCATATATTTACAGTCATTTTTCTGCCATTTTCATCTTTCTCTGTATGAAAGTGACTTTTCTGTCTGTTAATTTTCTTTTAAATATCCAGCTTACCACAGCAGAAGCTGGAGAAAAACTTCAAAGTTTAAAAGACAAAGCAGAAATGATGAGAAAAGATTTTGAAGACAGTAACATGTCATTGCCTTCAGAAATCTGTGAGAAATTACAGACAATCAAGTCACTGGAGGATTTTATTTTGGTTTGTATTATTATACCTCAAAATTTGAATAGCATCACTTCAGATAAAATGGAATCTGTACCAAGAGCAACAATTAAATGAACTTATTTCACATGTTAAAAGCATAGTTACTATGTTATGTAGATATATGAATGTCCTGACTGTGATAAATATTGATAGCTTGAAAATTATTCATGTTAATTAAAAGAATCAGGAGTAGTATATTGACAGGCATACTAGTACATGGAATTTCAGATTAGAAATAATCCGGATAGTCTTAGATCCGGATTATTTCTAATCTGAACTTCCATGTACTAGTATGCCTGTCAATATACTACTCCTGATTCTTTTAATTAACATGAATAATTTTCATTAGAAATAATCCGGATAGTCTTATATCAGGGGCCGGCTAGCGTAGTGGTTAGAGCACTCGTCTAGCAACCAAATGGTCGAGGGTTCGAATCCCAGCTGAGCGGGATTTTTTTTCCGACCAATACGGCCCTGAGGTCGACCCAGCCTCGTAAAATGGGTACCAGAGAAAATCTGGGAAGTAAAGGCAGCGAGGAAAGGAACTGGTCACCCTACCTCATACGCTGATGACCCAGCATAATGAGGTCTCTAACGCTTCACCCCCTACGGCATTTGAAATGCTATGGGACTATCTTTACTTTTTTTTAGTCTTAGATCACTGAGGAAAGTGTGGTTTTAGGATGAAGTCATAAAAATTTTGTAGATGATAAATAACAGTAAACTGAAAGAAACAGTGCAAAAGGTTGCAGTTTTTATTTCTTCACAAAAAGCTGCAAAATATTAACTCTTCCCATGCCGGTGGGGAAAAACACAGACGTCATGTTGGTGCCAAGCAAAATGTGCGGGTGTTGCGATATTTTTGGAGTATTGTTGAAAAAGTGAATTTAGCAATTATTTCCATGTGAAAAAGTATACTTTTTATACATCCAAAAGAAATAAAAATGAATGAAGATTCTATAAATGAAGAGTTTTCTTAGGAAAAAATAACTGGTGAGAAAATAAGACAACATTTTTATCCCCCCCCCCCCCCCAAAAAAAAAATTATGACACAAATAAAACTGGTGTCTACTTACCATCAGAGCTGTAAATATCCATGTGTAAATCACAAATCGATGATAAATGGAATTCCTCAAATGAAATGTAATCACTTTTTGCACAAATTTGCAGAAACAAAAGCACAAACACAACAGAAAACATTCAGAATTCCTTTTTCAGATCCACCAAGTGGCTGGAAATTAGGAAAAATATTCACACCAAATCGAACAGAGACTGAAAAAATGGCTACACACTGCCCACGCTAAGTTAAAAAGGATGCCGAGTAATTCTGACAAACACAGATAACTTGCGAACCAAAATTTGAGTATGGTTTTTTACCGAAATGGACTAAACGTTATTAAGTGAATTCGGTCCAAAAGTGAACTAGCTAGAAGGCCGCCCTATAATGTCGCCGGCAGGGGAAGAGTTAACACTCTTACCATCAAGAGGTTTTTTTTTTTAAGCGGTAAGACAACAATTCCCAATACTTTTTTAAGGCTGTTAACACCATAAACAAATGATAATATACTGTGTCTCCTGCAGGACCACAATACTTGCTATGAAATTAACTCTTCCTGTGCCTTGGGTCACTTTATCAACCCTTCCGGTTTCCCGATTTGTACGTAGGGTCGATATAGTGACTCTTGGTTTGTTTCAATAAAACAGCCAGTGTAACATTTAGATTGTACATATTTCATCCGCGTTTCCAGTGACACTTTTCAAAATGGTGAAAGAGTGCTTAGTTACGTCCAATGCCAAGCAAGAAAAAGTAAGAGAAACATGGAAAATTTTCAATTTTTGATGATGTAGATGGGGGTATGGACATGGCCTGTGACCACATCACTGCTCTTGAGTGTATCCCAGGTAAATCCAGACATATTAGACGACTGGAGAAGTAGTTGGGAGGTTATTTCAGACATTAATTTAGTGAGAATGCAACATAGAATCACAATACGAGATCAACAAGTAGATCTAGACATCTCAGATGATAAGTAATGTAAATCTAGACCTAGCCGATGGTGAACTGGGCACAATCATTGTCTAAAAACATCACATTATTTCTTTTTTCCTAAAAAAACTCTGCATTTATGAAATTTTCATACATTTAGTTATACTTTGAAACATAATAAGTACATGGAAATACTGTTTTCCATTCCATTTTACAACTATACCCCCTAAACATATCAAGACCCGCGGTTTTATTTCGGCATCCAACTGAACATCTGGGTTTCTTCCTGTGGCACAGGAAGAGTTAAAACCTTTACCTATTGTAGTATTCTACGAGTATAATGTAAATTTGCTACATTATCCCCACATGATCCTTCATGGACTTAAGGTTGGGAACCATTGGTCAGGAAGACAGTATTTACTAAAAGTGAAAAATACACTTTGTTAATTTTCTTTTTGTTTTGTTTTCTTTCTTTTTTTTTTTTTTTTAATTTTCACCCTTTGAGTCATTCCAATCCATAATTAATTGTTCTTAGTTTGCGAGGTGGTCTTTTAATGATCTGCATTCTAAATCAAAGTTCAGAATTCAGACTCCAGCTTCACTGCATTTGGGACAATCCCATATATGCTCCACTGTATGCTGCAGCATCCATCTAAGAGTATGTTTGCTAATAGTTCCTGTGAAATGTTAGTTGTTTTCTGCCACACAGTTTAAATTTCCTGCCAGCACCTTTAATTTGGATCTGCATTCTGATTCTGCTGTATCCTTTTTTTCAACCATTGATATACATCTGCTGTATCTTGACTGAATTAATTCAAAGCTTCCAGTTATAATTTTCATGGCTTGATTCTGGAATCTGTTAATTTTTAGCAAGTTTGATGTGACTGCAATTTATCATGCCCAAAGGACTTGCACATTTGTATTAGCTTTAATAAAATATTCTTACTTGCTCCCTAGATTTTGTCAAAAAGTTTATAATTTTGATGTGACTTTACCAGCAGGTTCCTTCTAAATGTGTTGTAGAAATACAGACAGTATGGAGAGCACAGTAATTTTTTTCCCTGCCATTGAGGATTCTGATCAAACATGTCTTGGCCATTTTGTATTCTTTCACTAGTTCTCAAGACCCACAAAAGAGCAGAAATAGAAAAAATTCAAAACACTTCAATAATTAGGTTATCAAAAGTACCTATAAGAAAATTAATGTCACTATTACTACTGCATTTTCCATGTGGTGATAGTAGGTTAATCTTATATCTAACTGCCAAACAGTATTCATCCATTTGTAAACCCTGATAATTCATTTGGATGGTTAGCAGTGTGCATAAAATTATTTTAGCATTGAACATCTGCAAAACATGAATGATTTTTTTTAATACAGAATAAAAATTTACATAAAGAAAAAATATTATTTTATATAATATTACATTGACAGGGTGATGATTTATCAATTTAAGCAAATATTTTTTAGATGATTTTATCTACATTCAAGGTTGATGTTGCCATGAAAGAGAGATACTTGAGTAAGGCTCTGTCAGAGAGGAAGCAGTTTGAAGACTCTTTGAGACGAATTTCGGAGTGGTTAAGAGGTGCAGAACATAAAATAAATTCAATGCATGATGGCTTGGACTATGATACTCTTGAGACTACATGTGGTGAATTTGAAGTAAGCATTTTCAGCATTATTTATACCTTTTTGTGATAGCATAAGCCAGGACTTGCCCATAATATGTTTGGTTGTGGATAATGTCAAGAAAAAAATGTTTTGCACAGTCCTATTGATGTCTTTAGAACGAACAAACAAATGAACATACTTTATTTTCAAAGGATTAAGAATTGCATGCAGGCCCATCTAACATTCTGCCCTTCATCATACAGCTTTCACCAAGTCACAGTCATTCAGCATTTGTTAAAGAGCTTAATAATCATGAAGAAGCAATCAAATGATTACATAAATAAATAATAAACTTATCTCATGTCCATACACTCTACACTCTGATTTATGCAACAGCATAAAATAAACTTGCATTCTTACATTCATTTAAAACTAACAAATTTATAGAAAAGCAGTTTAAAAAAAAATTACAACAGTCAAGCCATTCATGAGGAAAAAGATTGCATAAAATAAAGTGACTACCAGCATAGGCTTCAGAAGGTGGTTCTTAGATGTGGCAGTTGGACTTCAGAACCAAAAATAATATATCCAGGTACATGGTGAAAGTTGCTGAACAACAGCTTGTTGGGAGGGGAAATACTTATCATTTGCCGATGATATTCTGGTGTACAGACAGGAGACTACCAACACATTGCAGAGTGAACTTGATTGTATTTCTTCCTGGTGTGATGTTTCTAATGCCCTTCTCAATCCTATATAAATGTAAATGACATGGTTCTCACTGAACAACCATATTGTTAACACTGACATGCCTGTTATGAGATTGAGTAGCGAGCACTGTCTAGGGTTGGTTCTTGCACACATTGGGTACACCCTAGCCATCCTCACTGTCAGCTCTGCGCAGATCGAAAAACTCGAAAAGGTGTAAATTGAAACTATGCAAAATATCTTGGTATGTACAAGAGACACTCCCTGTATAGTGATGAGATACGTCCTTGATCTCCCAACCATGAATCACAGGATCAAGATCTGGAGCGCACATGCGTACAGGCTAAATCATGGACGGGTCATGCAGAAGATGTTATCGAGTAGGTCTGTGAACTTAACATCAACCCCGGTGAGGAACGAGTATCTATGCCTTCAGCGTTCAGGGGCACCTTCTCATGCATTGTCAGGTTTGACAAGAGGAGCAAGGACCAGAATCCACTTCAGTGATGAGTATGATCTGGATGGTTGAGACAGGCTCTATGGAGGCAGTGGCTTGAGTCATTACAGAGATGTCACCTTCATCTGTGTCCCTGGACATACAGGCATCCAGGGAAATGAAAAAAGCTGATAGGTAAGCTGGCTCTGCCATCATCACAGATGGACAACCACTGGATCAAGCCGATATTATCAATGCACTTAGAGAGATAGGCAAAGTGGACGACTTTGAGAGAAGTGAATCTACATTACTGCATAGACTGAGAGAGCTGGGATTACAGATTGGCACAGCCAGGAATGAAAGACATACGGGGCACATGAGAAGACTTATAAACCAACACAGAACAGGTACTGATGATATATTGAGAGGAGATCTGAGCACCTGTGGACATGTCTGGAGTTCAGTGATGATGATCCAAACCATAAACCATAGCCTTCAGTGTTAGTGCTAGGTATTGTCAAGCAACCTTGATAGCAGAGACCATGAGAAGCACGCATAGAATAGAGTAAACCTGGAGAAGACAGTTCACAGAAAACAGATGGAGAGGACATAAGAGACAAACTGATGGTGTTGAATAAAACTGTTTGTGAATAAAAGTATAAGTGAATAAAACTATTGGTACCTGTGAACAACATGACATTTGGCAGAGTAGCTTTTTTGTGTCAGTCAGTCTTTTAAATTAATTTGTATATCTTTTGTACAAGTAAACTATTTCTGTCACAGGAATAAATTGATGTTATACATTTATTGTAACCAATAAATACTCATATTAGTAGGATTTGTTTATGAAATAGTTGCTTCATCTTTTTTGAAAATTGATGTGTTACCATCAGTCAGTCATTTGTATGTCCCTTGTGGAACTTTGCCTCCCTAACAGCTCTCCTGTATGCCTCTCAGTTGTAAACGAGATGCCCTGCTGCTGATGCTTCCATTTGCAGATTATCACGATGTCTTGCAGCCATCTTCACCTTGGTCTTCCTCTTTCTTTTTCCCATTATGTACCCTTCCAATACAGTCTTCTCTAGATTACGATGACATTTAATATGTCTAAAATATTTAAGTTTTCTCTCTTTAATCCTCATCACTAGCCAACCTTCTTCAATATTAAGTTCTTGTAGTATGGATATATTCTTTTTTCTGTGTCCATGATATTTGAAGAACTCTTCTGTAGCATTTACATTCAAAGGCATTTATGTGTTTCTCAGCTGATTTGTTAAGTGTCCAGGTCTCACAGGCATATATTGCAATGGGAAAGATGCATGCCCTTAAAAATCTTATTTTTGTAGTTCTGTCTGCTCCTCTCCACAGATTCTTTATTTGTTTTACTTTTTGAAGAGTGAAAGATGTCCTCCTTTTAATTTCCCTCATTGTATATCCATTATTAGTTAGCAGTGATCCAAGATATTCAAAACTCTCCTTATGTGTTTACCTTATGTGTGTTACATTATGCAGGATTATTTCACTGAACCCAGTGTGTGTCAGAATGAGATAGAGCAGATAACAGAACTGTCACAAAGAATACTACCCACTCTAGATGTCAGTGATAGTACAACAGTAACACATATTCTGAAGAGTGTTGATCAGAGGTACTCAAATGTTATGACCACCTCAAAGAAGAAACAAGCAGTGTTGGAACAAAAAGTTGGTCAATGGAAGAGTTTCCAGGTGAATTAATTTTGTTTCAAATTTTGTAATTGAAATATTGTTCTGAGATAGTTCTACATTTATACTGAGTTTAAATGAGTTATACAAGCAAGGATTTATTTGTTACATATCAAATTAAGTAAAGCACTAATTAAGGTGCTTTGTCTTCTTCTTCTTCATATGCACACTGGCAATGATGCATGGAACTCTGATTTTTGCGATGCGCCTTTTGGCTGGGTACCTCCAACTTCAGAACCTTTCCTTGCTAGGGCAGATTGTGATCTTGCTCAGACTGCCATGAAGACAGTGGTGTAGGCTAGCCTGGCTAAAACTTTGTTTTCCAGCCTCTGGTGGCTGTACTTAAGCCCCTTCTCCATGTCAGATCCAGCATGCAACGCTGGCTGGCCAGATGGCTTTAAGACAGTTCCACAGAGACACTCCGACTTTGGGATGAGGAATCCGATGAGTGCCTCAGTGATATCCATTCCCTGCCACTTAAAGTCTGCTGGCTCTGTTTTGTTTACATCATTCTGACAACCATTGTGGTAAAGACCCATAGACTTGTCACGTCCTGGATTAATTGGTTTCACACCAGATTTTCCTCATCCCTGCCGGCAATCTCCATGTCCCCACCTATCCACCAACTTGACATTACATTGTACAAAAATAACTATTACAGTTAGTGTTGATTGCTACAGGTTTCTGGGCTGCAGAAGTAGGTCAGAGTTATAAAGCAAGCAGATCTATGTTCTCTGTCTCACACAGACGATGTTAAGATAAGTGTGTTCTTAGCACAATTGTTCCTAGGGGATAATTAAGGTGCTGAAATGAGCAGAAAATTCTCCCTCCATTCTCTCTTCATTCTGTCTCTCTTACTCTCTTTCTCCCCTTTCAGTATGCAGTAATTTAAAATCCATACTAAGAAGAATAACACAGATACTGGTTTTTAATTTTGTAGAATAATGCAGCAGTTCTTCATGGTAAAATGGATGCCTTTGAAGCAGAATGGACTGTTATAGACAAAAGTGTAGACACCAGTCCCAAAGCAGTGAAAGCACATTTAGATCTTGTGAAGGTCAGTTCATATGTTTTGAGATTATTTACGGTAAATTTGTGATGACTCCTGAGCTGGACTGTGTGGCCAGTAACATTGTTTATCTTATATGTAGTCAGAATAGTTAAAAGAAAGCTTTAAGATTAAACTGGCAGAAATAACAGAATAAGATCATTATTCAGATTTTCTTGGCTATAATGAGTTGTTTTTTTATTTGTAGAACAAACTTCTATAAAAATGTAAAGTTCAGCATTACACACGTTATGTCTTTCACGTCTCCAGATTTTCATAGAGCGCATTGAAACTAGCAGGTCTGAAGTAGATGACCTGAATGATGTAGCAAGAGATCTGGAACGAGGAGGGAGTACAAACAGTCGAACTTTTATTAGCCATCTTATTAGCACAGTAAATCATCGGTGGGACCTGCTCATAAACCATGCACAGACCAAAGCATCATCTCTTGAGGTGGGTTAATAAATGTTTTACAATTTTAAACAAATTTTTTTTTCTTTTTTTTTCTACAGATGTTGTTTATTCTGAAACTGCTATAATGTTTTAACGATTTTTTTTTTTTTAGGATTACCAGTGTCATAATATGCACAGTATTTGGTGTCATAATTTGTACAATCTTTGGGTGCTTATTTCAAAGATATGTTCTCCATCTGTGGTGCCTGTCAGTATGTGCAGAGTTAAAGGTTAAAATTTTGAATAATTGTAACTGTGATGTCAGTATTCTGCTGGAAAGATCATACTATTTAAAAAAGATAAAAGTCATATCCTGATATATGTTTAGGCTCCTTCACAGTATCACATTTTTTTTCTTCTGATATTACATGATAGTTTGGCTGCCAGCTTTCTCATGTTCTGATAGCTTTATATTGGATGAGATTCATTGCAAAGGTACAGTTTGATGGTCACTTTCTTTGGTCAGTTTTAGTTGGTATTTTTCTGCTTTGAGTGGTTTTAAAAATGGATATATCTTGAGCTCTAAACTCAGAATTTCAACATTGTGGCTATGATTTGCTATAACTTGCAGTCTAAAACTTGCCAGTTAAAAAAAAAAAGAAATTATTTGGCACCTGGTCTTGACCATTGTATAAACTTGAACTGTGTTGTGTTAAAACTTCATTTTTCTTTTTAGGTGTGCTTGTACTCTTTCACCAGCAAAGCTAAACTGGAACGTCATGACTAGTTCATACAGGATTCTGATTCATTTGTAAATTCAGACAGCTGGTTTGAAACTACTCACCAGAATTAGTTGTCAGAGTAATCTTTTCTGTTTAGTAGACCCTTGAAACTTTATTTTAAAAATGCCAGTGCGGAACTGTAAATGCATTTGCAGTCAGGGGTACTTTTGTTTATTTTAGGCTGGGTTTATTGATCTTAGCCCGTGAAGTCTAATATTAGCTCTAGAAATTCACTCTTGGTTCTGCAAATAAAAGTTTTAGTTAGTTCCCCTTGCGTGTCCAAGTCTTGCTCATAAGGGCCCTTCACTATCTTGTCTGGATTTTGCATTTTCAATGCAGCTTGTCACATGAATTTTTTTCCATTGACATTTGTGCAAGTGGTCCCATTCTTTGCATAATTTCTCAACTATAAGCAAAAATTACACTGTATTATGCTAGCATCCAACTTTTTACACCTGAATATTTTTACATCATGTTCCAGAATAATTTTTGTTAAGAATTTGCAGTGAGCATGGAAAATTGACCAATGCCATCATCTTTGTCTTAGAACAAAAGATTTGCATGTGAGTCAACATCTGTGTCATTCATTCATTGCTTTTTCTTTAGTTTCTGTGATTTGGAACTTAAGAATGTCACTATTTAAAACTTAAAACAAGTGTTGAGCATCTAGGAAATGTGACAGTAACATCTACCATAAATCATTTCTTTTATGGCTTTCATTGATAAGTGCTTTTAACTACCATTTTAGTGATCATGTGAATATTGTTAAGAGCATATTGCAGTTCATGAGTATTTTTCCACAGAATCAAAAATAATGCCACCCTGAAATGTGTTACACATTTATAAAGGTGGATTGCAAAGGCTGTAGTATTTCTAGCTTTGACAATTGTGCTTTAGCCCAGAAATAAGCTATAATCCCTGAAGCCATTAAGAATATTCTCATCACTAAGTTGTGTAGGATGGACCAGTTGATAGCTATTTTATGTGATACATGGAAGGAAGGACACAGTTTACAGTCTGAGCAGATTCAAAGAGGGTAAAGTTACCTACGTCGCTCAGGAAATGGAAGAAGTTTTCTAAATACTACTGTGAAAAATCTTGACAAAGTGTTGGAAGAGGAACTAAAGTGTTGAGCTAAATGTTTAAACTATTTAAGAAAAAAGTAGGAACAGCTTTATTAATTAACAAGCATGTAACTGTGATGTTTCGGTTTGCACCTTAATCACACAGAAACATACAGGACAAAGAAGTAGGAAAGAAGATAAAATATAAATTTACATGAATGCAATACAGCAAATAGGAATGGAAAAAAAGAAAGAATAAATGGAGCACTTAGCTGTGACTCTTAAGAAACTGTGTCCAAGAGTGGTGTGGTAGAGTGTTTAGAATGTTTAAATGGAGACTTGCGATGTATAATAGGTAGGTAGTAAAGAGGGGTCATGGAAAGGAGAGAGAGAGAGCGATACAGTGGTAATCTTGCTGAGAGAAGGGTGGATGGAATAGATGAGTGTGGTTGGGGTAGAGGATTGTAATATAATGCAGGAAGGAGGTTCTGAAATATGTGTTACAGATGAGGAAGGAGTAGAACTTGGTACAAAGGTAATATGATTGTGGAGAAGGGGAATGTAAAATGTAGCTGAATTTTTAGTTCAAGTCATGTGGTTTCAGCATTCCATTTTCCTGAATGTAGTGGTTCTCAAGCACTAGGCAGCTTCTGTCATCAGAATGGCATTGTTTAATGGCTGTTACTAGAAAATCTAATTTGCCTCTGTGGTTGGTGCCATTAAATTGGTTAGGGGTGGATTTAGAAGCATGCTGGGTGATATCATACAGATGTTTCTGCATGTGGTCACCTGATCTAATACCATTTTCACCAATATAAGTTATCCTATACCTTTTGCACACAGTGGCATATATTACATTTTGGGACTTACATGTGAATCCCTCGTTGGAGAGTGAGGATAGATTTGGGAAAAGTACTTATTTTCATTTCCCAGACTACAGGGCAGATGACACATTGAGGGCTGTTACATTTTCTAGTACCAACAAATGCATGATTCTGCTTGAGGTGGCTATGGATGAGGATGTCCTTAACTCTTCCCACACCACAGAAAAAAAAACGTGGTCGTTCCCATCCATGCCACACAAAAAGTACTGGCCTTGATATGTATAGGGGGTATAGTTGTAAAAGTGATTGTACAAAGTGCTTCCACTTTAAAAGTATACATAATATGCATGCATGAAAATAGTTGTAAATATAAGAAGATTTCATAAATGAAGAGTTTTTTAAGGAAAAAAGAAGTAGTGTGATGATTTTAGCTGATGTGTAGTGCTTACCATTGGCGATGCCTAGATGTACAATGTTTACCATCTGCAATTTCCAGATCTACTTAAATTTTCATCTGATCTCGTCATGTGGTGACATTCTCACTAAAATAATGTCTGAAATAACCTTCTAACTAATTATCCAGTCCATTTATTAGGTCTAGATGTACTTGGGGTACATTCAGGAACAGTGGGCAGGTCATAGGACATGTCCTTATGCCTCCGAAATCACAATAAATATTGAAATTTCTCAATTAAAAACATAGATTTCGCTCAGTTGTTAGATTCGCTTTGGATTGAACTATGAAAAGTCACCAGATATGCGCAGATAAATTATGTACAATAAAAAGTTACAATAGATTTACGCTGCAATGAAACAAAATCACTATAACATACATGGCAGGCACCAGACTAACAGGAAGAATTCACTATAGTGTCGATGGCAGGGAAAGAGTTAAGTTTTGGTTCCCATTTGTTTGTAATTGGGGTAGATTAGAGAAGATATCATGAGTGTCAGGGTTGAGCTATATTAGTTGCAGATGGCAATAAAGAACTTTCTTAACCATCTAGCCATGTGGGTAGAAAGGAAGCACTAATTTGACTCTGTCAGATGAAAATCAGTTTTCTTTTTTTTTTCTGAGCACCTTTTTGTGGCTCATGTTTTGGATACAGTTGAATGCTTTCCAAAAGACATTTTATGGATTTCAATGATGAAAAAATTCTAATAATTCATTAGATTGGTCCATAAAGTCCAAGTCATCCTGGCATAATAAAGACAGAAGAGCTTGGAGTATGGCGCAGCATCCTCATAAGTTCAGAGTGAGAAGAGAAGAGTAAAAATTATCATGAGAGAAATCCGAAACAAATCTGAATGTGAGTTAAAGGCTACAATGTGAGCAACCTATGATATGCAGATAAAACAGTACTAAAAACCAAAAGTGAAAAGAGCCTACAGAAATTATTAGATATAGTGGTAAAAGAAAGTGAAAAGAAAAGATTCACCCTTAAAATAAAAAAAATGATTATATCACAGTAGAAGACCTCACCTAAATGCAATGTGAAAGTACATGGAACAACCTTGAAACAAGTACATACATTTAAATATTTAGAAACACTAATAATGTCACATGGGAAACATATCTGAAGTCAAGAACAGAATATTTCAGGCCAAAACAGCTTCCAAATAAATGAGAATCATCTTGTATAGTGCATCTTTGTCAATGAACATCAGAAAAAAAGTTATAAAATGCCACATTGAGCCTATCCTACTCTGTGCCAGTGAATCATGGACAATTTACAAGTCAGTGCAAAGATCACTTAGAAGTAACAAAGATGTGGATTCTTAAAAGAATGTTAAGAGCAGCATGCACAGCTAAGAGAATAAACAGGGAATGTCTAGCAAAAGCAAATGAAAAAAAGAACCTAATTAAATTCATAAGAAAATGACATCCATCGTTCACTGGACATATAATGAGAAGGGGAGAAATTGAAAATATAACAGTAGAAAAGAAAAATGGGAAAAGAAGCTGGAGAAGGCCAAGGGGAAAAAATCCTGGACAGTCTAATACCATGGCACAATAAAAAATTACAAGCTTGACTGATGAAAAATATAAAGAATTGAAATCTGTGGATATGCATGATGGCATGGCAGCTAATAGTGATGATGAATTTTGTCATATATTTTGTTTTTAAAATGTCATTGAGTTTCAGCATTTAGGGCTGTAAAATGATGAGACTTATTGTGCATTTGAGCCTTTTTTCTTATCAAACAGGAGATTGAAGTGCAGTGGACAGACTTAATGTTTGTGGCTGCATCACTTCAGACTTCAATAGAAGCCACCGAGACTATAATGAGCATCATTCCTCCCAGTGCCCTGACATATGCTGAGCTTTGCAATCGGCTTTGTTCTTTAAAGGTAATTTTAAAAAAAAACTTAGATAGAAATAAATCTGTGCTGGAAATCAAGATTTCAGGAAAACATTTTCTACATCTATGTTTTCAAATTCTTTAGTTAAGACCATCTCAGTGTTGTTTGTCTTATTTGTTCATAATTAATAAGTTTGAAACTTTTCATTTAAGCACACACAAAAAAAGTGTTCACAAACTGAAATTATGGGCTTGTGCATTTAATTTCTGTGCATTTATTTTGATAGAAAAGTATTGTGCAAGAATTAGAGATATAGTGAATACCGCAATGAGAGAGGAGCAAGTAGGGTTTCAGAAAGAGAGAAGCTGTCTTGACCAGATCTTAACTCTAAGAATAATACTTGAAGAACTTATTGAAAACTAAGAACCATTAATCCTGAACTTCATAGACTTTAAAAATGCATTTGATAGCATATACAGAAATTCACTGTGGAGAATTTTCTAAAATTGTCAAATTATTAAGGATCTCTACATCGGATATGTTTGTGCAGTCGACACAGAAGAAGGAATGAGTGAATGGTTCCAGACTGAAACCATGAAACAAGGATGTATACTATCTCCCTTGCTTTTTTGGAATTGCCACGGACTTCATAATGAAAGAATGTTGTACAGGTAAAACAGACATTGATTGAGTACATGGGACCCAACTAGAAGATCTTGATTTTGCAAATGACATAACTCTTATGACAATGTGAATTTGATGCAAGAAAAAACAGATACCCTGTCTTCACTGGCTAACAAAATAGGACTTGAAATGATCAAAGAAAAAACAAAAATAATGAAACTTCTTATTAATCAAGAAGGAAAAATATATATAGACAGAACAGCTGTTGAAGAAGTAAACCAATTTGCATACCTCAGCAGCTACATAGACCAGGATGGCAACACCAGAAAGGAAGTTAGAATTCAAACTGCAGAAGCAGCATTAACCTTCAAGAATCTTGAGAACATATGGCACTCAGAAGTTATAAGCACAAAAACCAAGCTAAGATTATTCAATTCAAATGTAATATCCACCTCATTTAAGAGTGCGAAAGCTGGAAAACAACTAAAGAAATAGACAAGAGATTAGAATCTTTTGGAAACAAATACCTAAAGAAAATATTCTGAACAAATTCAAGAACAATGCAGAGATAAGACAGATGAGTGAAAAACAACCTGTCTCATGTGTGATCAGAAAAAGGAGCCAACATATGTCAGTCATGTGTGAGAAGAAACAATCAGAGAATCCCAAAACAAGCTATTAAGTTGATCACAACAGGCATAAAACCCCATAATGAGATTAAGAAGCTTGCCGAAAACAGGAAAACTTGGCAAACTACCACTCAAACCTTGTGTATCATTCAGTGGCATAGGAAGGATGTAAGATTTATTTAGCTAGGCACATATCACTGAAATATATTATTTAATGACAAAATAAATATAGCATCATTTTCTTTCATCACATATAAAATTCTTTGTAATATTCAGTTATGACTGATTTTGAAATGAAAATGTCTAAGTAACAAGGTAAAACAGTTTACTTCTATTGTAAAATTCAATTCAGTGAGTTCAAGTCCAGACTACAAAGTGACTTAAGTCCTTGTGTTCAGCTGAAGTCACTTACTTTAAGTTCTAGTCACTGCCTCCAAGTCTTTAATCAAGTCACCACTCTTCATTTCTTAAGTCAAGTCCTTGAAATGACTCTAGTCATACTTGCATCAACAACTCTTATCTTTTTATGAGCCTTTAGTAAAATGTGAATTTCCCATATTAATTTTTTTTGTGAAGTAAACTGTCAGTTTTTACCAAAACAGACTATCTCATATCATACCCTCCTGTGAAGAATAATGACATAGTCCCAGTACATTTATATTGTGTCTTTTCATTGATCAGGAGATTAGTTCAAGTCTGCAGCAGATTGAACCCCAGATTGCCAGCCTTCAGTCATCCAGCTTCACTTTCCAAAATTCTCTGCCTACAGCTGAAGCCAGGATCTCAGTAAGCGAGAATTGTTTGGAGCTCATTAACAGATATGAAAGGTAAGGCATAACAGTTGGTAAGAACCAGTGTTGTAAATGTGTCAAGTCTCAACTCAAATCCCATGTTGAGGTCTCATGTTAAGTCTCAAGATTTTTAGAAGTTTCAAGCTGAGTCTAAACTCTGTGAGTCAAAATATTAACTCTTCCCATGCAGGAGGCAAAAATGCGGACATTCAGCTGGGTGCGAGAGTAAAAGCGCGGGTCTTGATATGTATAGGGGGGTATAGTTGTAAAAGTGAATGTAACAAAGTATTTCCATGTTAAAAGTATACGTATTATGCATCAAAATAGCTGTAAATGTAAGAAGATTTCATAAGTGAAGAGTTTTTTTAGGAAAAAATATGTAGTGTGATGATTTTAGCTGATATCTGTGTACTACAATGTCTAGATCTACACTATTTACCATCGGCGATGTCTAGATCTACGTGTAAATTTATCTGATCTCATCATGTGGCATGCTCATTAAAATAATGTCTGAAATAACATTTTAATTACTTCTCCAGTCCATTTAATAGATCTAGATCTACTTGCTGTACATTCAAGAACAGTGGTCTAGTCATAGGGCATATCCATACGCCTCTGAATTCGCCAAAAAGTTGAAAATTCTTGACTGAACCATCAAATTTCACTCATGTAGCTAAGGACGCTTGAATATGGTGACAAAGGTCACTGAACATGCGCACTAAATTGGTTACAATCAAAAGTTACACCAGTTTTTTAATGAAACAAAGCATGCATTACTATATTGGCTTCTGCACAAACATGACAAACCAGAAGCATTGCTATAAAGACTCCCACACAGGAAGAGTTAAAATAGTGACTTTTAGTCCTGGTTATCAGATCAGTGATACCAAATGGACCAGGACAAGCTTGGTCGAGTGCTCTACAAACACAAAAAACAGAGAAGAGTGGAGATTCGTTGCAGCCAACCTTCCATGGGGAGACGGCATGAAATGATGATGATCAAATATAATCAACTGGAGTCTATAACTCTGGTGACAGCTATGGTTCTAACTATACAAAAAGTCACTGGAGTTAAACGTTAAAAATTCAGACTCCAGCTTTACTGCATTTGGGACAACCTCATATATGCTCAGCTGCATGCCACAGCATCCATCTAAGAGTATGTTTGCTAATAGTTCCTGTCAAATGTTGGTTGTTTACAATGCGTTTTCAGCTACACAGTTTGGATTTCCTGCCAGCACCTTTAATTTGCCCTAGCTCCAGCAGTCTCTTCAGATCTACATTGTTCTTCCATTCCCACTCATCATTTTCCTGCAATCTGTCCAATACATCTTTAGCAATGTCTCCTTTGTCCATTGTCAGTCTTCTATTTATTTTAGCAAGTCCAGCAAATGTATCTGGGGCATCATTGCCATGTTCTCCCACATGCCCTGGACAGCAAAGCCACATTAGGCTTGTCACAGTTGACTGGCTTAACAGATGAACCCATTCTTTTCAAAGCAATTTCTTCTCAGTTTTGGATCATGTTGATGTGAAACAAAGATTCATTATTTAGTTAAATGAAAAAATAAACAATAAACACAGACAGGAAATAAATGGTAAGCCAGTCAAGAAAGAAATATGTTTGTTCAAGTTTATGGATACAGTGTTTGACAGTAGGAATCAATGTTAACAAAAAAATGTGTGTGTTAGAGTATGAATAATGCCAAGACTTGCTTCTAGTGAAAAATTTACATTTGTAACACTGTGTCTGTACAGACAAAAATATAGTCTATTGTTGCATTTGTAAAAGTTAATTATATTAATCTAGAAATAGACCATAGAACTTATACAGTAACAAAACCAGTACAGTATTATACAAATTAGCAAAGATATGGTGAATGATGGTGAAAAACAGTCATCTTTTGGAGTGTGTTTGATTATTTATATTTCACAGACTTAAGGAAAGAGCAAAGAAAGAGACTGCAGGTATTGAGAATGAAGTAGATGTAAGAGAGAGCTTCCATTCAGAGGCAGAGCAGTCTATTTCATGGATGAGAAAGACCATAGCATCTGTTGAAGATTTCAGACCACAGACTGTGGCTGGTACAGACATTATGTCTAAATTCAGTGTAGGTGCTATTTTTATCAGAGTGAGCAAGAAATGGCTACAATTGTGTGTGATTTCCCATGAATTTCACATATTTTTTTTTCACATATTTTTTTTTCTATTTATATCTCAGTGGCAGTCCACTGATCTGGAAAAACACTGAAAATAGCTTTTTCAAAAAAGATTTAAATAACATACATTGATTATTTTCCAAAATGCATAAAGTGCACATTTTTAAACAAAATTTGACAATCTTTTAAAGAAGGTGAATAAAATATAAAATGAGAGAAAAGGACATGATAAATATGTAAAAATGTAAAAAAAAAGAGTTTATTCATATTAATGTATTTATAAAATCACATCACTTAACACTTCACTTTAGTCATACAAGTATATGATGTCTGATTAGAAAATAGATTACAAACACATTTGTGACATAAAATATACATTTTATTTACATATTTCTCATAATACATATAGTTTTTTCACAGTTACTTTTAAGTAACAGCAAGGCAGGATGCACATATAATCAAGAATTTTTTTATGCATTAGCTTGCCAAGAATCCTGAGATTAATAATTGAATATGCTTCTAACAAAATGGACCAACAGCAACACCACAACTATCAATGTATGTTTCCAAATCAGTCATATCCACATACTGGGATATTCAATGGCCTGCAGAATTACTGGATATGATGGCATGCAGTGTCTTCTTATGGAGCTATTTAGAAAGCAGTCTTCAATGACTCAGCACCATGAGACAGGAATTTGAACACACACACACAAAAAACATCACAAAGTATCTCATATTCCCATGGGTATACTGTGTCAAATGATGAGCAACACACAATCAAGACTGGAAGCAACAAAATGAGGATCACTCTAGGAAAATAGTACTCAAAACTTTATTACTTTTTTAGGGAAAAATCAAATGATGTTTGTGTTTTAAATTTGCTTTTATTCTCATAGATATATGAACAATAAAAATTAAGGAATTAAAATTGCCCATTTTGTTGGTTCACCTTATGCTGTCAGACACGAAGATCAAAAATGTTTTTTTAAGCATATCAGAGTTGTTGCATTATAAATTACTACTATTTTTGTGAATGGGACAGTCATACAACAGACAAATAACATTGTGAAATAAGGCCATTAAGACAGAGGCTTAACTCTTCCCGTGCCATAGTCGCTGTAGTGAGAACTTCCTGTTAGTGCGTTGGGTGCCATAGTCGATATAGTGATAATTCAGTTGTTTAAAACATGATTCGAGTAAAATACGATTTTAATTTTCGCTCTCAAGTTATCTGCCCATGTCAGAATTACCCGGCATCCTTTTCACTCACATCACCGGCCGGTAGCCATTTTTTCCTACGTTTCTCTTCAAATTGTGAATATTTTTCTAACCCTAGTCAAAAAATGGACAAGCCCTCAGACAAGACACATGTTACTGGATGTTCACTAGTTAGGTCTTTACCAGAAAGAAAGGCTAAAACAGGTGCTAGGCAGTTTTTTCTTGCATATTGTGGTAAGAAATCTTCTGACATTGTTTCTGACCATGCTTTTGACCGGCAATCTGACAATGATTCTGATAGTTCGTCTGACAGTGTCTCAGACAATGCTTCTGATAGCTCGTCTAATGTTTTCTGTTGTGTTTGTGTTTTTGTTTGTTTGTTTCTGCAAATTTGTGCACAAAGTGATCAAGTGATTACATTTCATGTGAGAATTTCCATTTATCATCGATTTGTGATTTCCAAGTGGATATTTACAGCTCCAGTGGTAAGTAGAAAATAATTTTATTTGTGTTTCATCAATTTTTTTTCCCTTTGGGGGGCTGAAAATGTTGTCGCATTTTCTCACCAGTTATTTTTTTCTGAACAAACTCTGCATTTACGGAATCTTCATTCATTTTAAATTTTTTTTATGTATAATAAGTATATTTGTGTAAGATGGAAATAATTGTTAAATCACTTTTTAAACTATACCCCAAAAATATTGTGACACCCACGTATTTTGCTTGGCACCAACGCGACATCCGCGTTTTTTCCTGCAGGCATGGAAAGAGTTAAGCCTGGAGATGTTCATTTCTTAAAAAGTAAGGTTTTCATAAACAATACATAAACAATGTAGTAAACTGAGAAGAAAAAAACTATACAGAAATTCTGCAAATCTATTTTTCTTCCAGTATCATAAATAGAGAGAGAAAGAGAAAGATGCATGCACACACATGCATCCTCACATGCACACACTCACACAAAATGTTTTTTTAAATGCTAATACTCTATTGTGCTATTTAAAGGTGCGTGCCAGTTAAAAATGAAATATATGATTAGTGGCATTAAAACATGATAGCATCTCTTTGTGTTATTTCTTTACATCTGTGTAGTTGTATGAGCAAGAGATCTCCATATGGATGGAACAAGCAAATAAACTAGAAAGCTCCTCTAGAACTAAGTACTCAGCAGAAGAGGCAAAACTTCCTTTGGAAATGCAGGAGAAGCTCTCAGAACTTCATTTATTGAGATGTGAGATCCTGACTACCATGAAGAAAAAGAAGGAAGAGCTTCTTCGTATACATGAAGACAGAGAGGAATATAGAGTGGCCCTACAGTCTGTCACTTCTTGGCTTCAGGGGACTGATATGCTGATACAGGAGAAGATCATTAGCATTTCAGAAAGCATGGTTGCTCATCAGGTGAGAGTATAAGTAAATATTCTTTTCTACATGTCTTTTTGTATTTTGTCAATCTATCTGTATATCTCTTTCTCTCCCTTTCATTCTCTCTCTCTCTTTCTCTCTCTCACACACACAGACACAAAGATAATACTAATAAAGTACAATGAAGTCACCAATTTGTAATGAATAACAGTTTATTAGTGCAAGAACTAGCAGATTACATGTAGCCATGCTCTTGCTGGTACTATAATCCCCTTAAAACTGATCAGTTGTGATACAGATTTCATGAACCTGGCAGCAAGAAAAATTGTAAATGCACACAAGAAAAACTGTCACATACAGCAGCATCCTTTTTTCTATTCATGCTTTCTTTTCTCTCTCTCTCTCCTGCTCTCCCCTTCCCATTTAAAAAAAATGCTTTAAAATTTCCTTTCATTCCATCATCATTTCTTCTTTTTGTTGCTGAAATGTACTTAAGACTGAAGGACAATAGCTACCTACCCAGAGCAGTATGCAGCTTTTTAATTTCACATCGTCATCATCATCAGGTGCCATGCTGACTGGCGTTGGCTATTATGCTTCTCCAGAGTACACGATCCTTCATGCAGGCCATCAGCTCAGTTGGTGATCTCGCACACCATCCTGTCATACTGTCCAGTATCATTTCTCTTGGTCTTCCTCTTGATCTTCTTCCTTCTATTTTTCCTGTTATAATATTTTCAATGCCCCCTCTTCTCATTGCATGTCCTATGAAAGTACATTGTCTCTCTCTTATCTTTTTGACAAGATTTTTTGTCTCTCCAGCTCTTCTCATACATTCTTCATTAGTTATTTTTGCTGTCCAGGGGATTTGCAACATACTTCTGATAAACCACATTTCTGCTGCTTCCAATGATTTTTGTGCAGACCTGCCTATTGTCCATGATTCACTTCCATATAACAAGATAGGTTCAATATAGCATTTTAGGACTCGTTTTCTAACATTCATTGATAAGGATGTGCTGCATAATATGTTTCTCATTGTCTGAAATGCAGTGTTTGCTTGGCCTATTCTGTTCCTAATTTCTGTTCTGCATTTCCCATCTGAAGTTATTACTGCTCCAAGGTATTTGAATTTCTGCACATGCTTTAGAATAGTTCCATTTAATTTTATACTGCATGCTGGTGGATTCTGTTTCTTAGATATAACCATAGTCTCTGTCTTTTTGATGTTCAAAGTAAGGCCATTCTGTTCACTTTTTTTTGGCAACTTTATCCAAGAGAGTTTACAGGTCTTGTTGGTTCTAATTTTTATGCCTGGTTCTGTGATGATCATTCTTAAAATATTCTCGCTGTACAGAGAAAAAAGGCCTGGAGATAGTACACATCCTTGTTGCACCCCTTGTTTTATAGGTTGATATTTTCCAGTTCTGTTTTCAACTTGAATTGCTGCTTCTTGGTGCCAATATAGATGTTTTACAATCCTCAAGTCTTTGCCGTCTATATTGATGTCTTCAAGCATTTTAATAATTTCATTATGTTTCACCTTGTCGAATGCCTTAGTGTAATCAATGAAGCATAAGTAGAGATCTTTCTGTACTTCTAAAGCTCTTTCTGTTAGTGTTCGTAAAGCATAAATGGCTTAAATGGCTTCATTTGACAGCCACAGAAAAATACCCAGACTTCATGTGATTCGAACTCATATTTCCAAAAAAAGAAACCAAAGTTCAAATGTACAGCCACAGAAAAGTTATAAGAGCCATCAAACACACTGGAATTAAAATACCTAATTAGATAACAACAGGACATGATTTCCAAGCTGATCATTGTTCTTCACCTCAGTGCACAACTAAACTTTGTTATCCATTTCCTTCAGTTAATGCATGTATGTAGTCTTATTATATTTGATTTTTTAAAAGTTGTTGTTGTTACAGTAACCTGTGTTTAGTGATTTATTGTTAGTACACAGCAGTGAATAACAGTTTGATGAATCTCCATGAAGCCATTGATTATCATTTTCATTTATAGCTTCTTATACTTCAGTGTATTTTTTTCTGGTCTTTAGATAATTATTGTACACACAATGAACATCATTTTCTCTTAGTACTGAACTGTGTACACTTCAACATTTTTTTTTTCCCTCTCATGTCCAAACTATCTCCAACAGCAATCACTAATTATTAGGACATCTGTCATGTTGCTCTTCAATTCCTTGATCGCCTAATATTTTTTATTTATATCTGAAACCGTGGTTCAGTTTATGTGCAGAGAAAGTGAAAGTAACAAAGATGTGATTATTATAACACTGAATGTTTCAGATGGAGAGTGGAAGTAATGCAATAATGGACAATAATTGTGTGTCATATAACCTCTGTTAGTTCATTCTGTTTCTGAATGTGTTATCCTTCCCCACTCTATTTAACTCACTCTCTCTATCTGTCTCTCTCTCTATCTCTCTCTCTCTGCATGCAATTTCTATATTGTTTTCCACAAAAAGAAAATCAGTTGTATTTTTATGAAGCTTTTCATGTCTTCTTCAGGATCTCTTGCTGAAATTTGATGATTTTAAAACAATGCTTCATCGTCTTCGCTCTAAAGGAGGGGACATAATTCAACATAGTTATAACTGTGAAGAGAAACTGATGGTTCAAAAAACTTTGGCAGGTGTCAACAGACAGTGGTTGTCACTTCAGGTAATGTCACTGAAGGCACTTGTGGTTTCACTCAATAACGCTTTCTGTTAATAAACATAAGGGAGGTAAACCATTTAAATCTGAGGCAGGAGAAGCAATCCCGGAAAAGTTTAATGTACTATTACGTCTTATGATATGAAGTAAATGATAATATTCAATGGATGACTATGAAACTTATTAGATTCAGCAATAAATAGATGACATTAGGCAACTGATGCTTGTAAAATTGGGGTATTCAGCATTCAGTGATTGCAAAACTAGTGGCATTCTATAATAAATGGATAGATGATTGAAAACTAGTGACATTTAGCAGTGGATGGTTGTAAAATTGATTATATTTTGCAACGGATGAGAAGTAAGTGATGGCATTCTTAGTGGATTTTTGGACAATTTACAAAATTCTCATCTGGGTTCCAACCAATGAATTATTTTGGCACAGAAGGTACCATAACAACAAGGTGGTCCTTCCAGAAAGGCTAAAATTTTAATCTAAAATCCCCATCACCATGAGGTGGTAAAACTTATTTAGCAGCACCCTTGCAGATGTACGAAAAAAAAAAATTTTTTTTTTAAATTACAGCATTCTTGTCATCATCAGGTGCCGTATTGGCTATTATGCTTCTCCAGAGTACAAAATCCTTCATGTAGGCCATTAGCTCAGTTGGTGATCTCCTCTCACACCATCTCATCAGACTGTCCAGTATCATTTCTCTCAGTCTTCGTCTTGATCTTCTTCCTTCTATTTTTCCTGTTGTTATAATATTTTCAATGCTCCCTCTTCTCATTGCATGTCCTGTGAAAGTACATTATGCATGCAGGAAACTTTCTACTGTAGAGAGCGGAACAACAACACAACTCCTTCAGATCATCAGAGGAAGTACCCCCCCCCCCCTCAGACAAGTGTTTCAGCCCTATTAAACTCCTGACACTCTAAGGGGAGTGGGCCCCACTGGGTCATGACTCCCAGAGGTCTTGTGAGTTGTTGCTTTTTTTTTTTTTCTTTTTCTTTCCCGGTCCTGCCCATGATCTTCCAGTTAGCACTGCACTTTTGAAGTGCGTCTTTAGCGATTTAGCTATGGAGGATTGGTTTTGGTTGTGGCAAATGAAATTACTTATGTTCCCAATGGTTGTTTCGCATACTCCACAGCCAGCATGAGGCCTTTTCTGCTGTTTCTGAAAGGCTTCTCAATGCCCTTGCTCTTGCTTGTCCCTTTATGCCCAGTTGCTTACGTAGGTCATATGCTGATGTACCCTACAATGAATAAATGTAAAACTGATTGCATTCTTCAGTGAACACTATAAAATAAATCACAATCTTGATCTGTGCAATTTAGATATAACTTGTTTTGTTTTGGTATTGCTGATCCATTTTCCATTAAAGTTGGTCCATTTTATCTCCCTTCTTGAATTTGAAGTAGTGCATTATAGTGATAATCAGTCAGTCAGTCATTGCATGTCCCTTGCGAAACTTTGCCTCCCTAACAGCTCTCCTGTAGGCATCTCGGTTGTAAGCAAGATGCCTGACTGCTGATTCATCCATTTGCAGATTATCAACAATGTCTTGCAGCCATCTTCACCTAGGTCTTCCTCTCTTTCTTTTTCCCATTATGTACCCGTCCAAGACGGTCTTCTCTAGATTATCATGATGTTTAATGTGTCCAAAATATTTAAGTTTTCTCTCTTTAATCCTCTTTACTAGCCAGCCTTCTTCAATATTAAGTTCTTTTAGTATGGATATATTTGTTCTTTTTTGTGTCCATGATATTTGAAGAACTCTTCTGTAGCATTTACATTCAAAGGCATTCATGTGTTTCTCAGCTGTTTTGTTAAGTGTCCAGGTTTCACAGGCATATGTTGTGATGGGAAAGATGCATGCCCTTAAAAATTTTATTTTTGTAGTTCTGTCTGTTCCTCTCCACAGCTTCTTTAGTTGTTTTACTTTATGAAGAGCAAAAGATGTCCTCCTTTTAATTTCCCTCATTGTATCTCCATTATTAGTTAGTATTGATCCAAAATATTCAAAACTCTCCACTTCTTCCAATTTTTCCTCATTGATACATATTTCAGCTGCCTTATTTGTTTTCTCAGTTGTCATCAATTTAGTTTTCTTTGCATTAAGATAGAGGTTTTGCTCTTCATTATTCTTATAGACTGACATAATTAGTTTTTCCATTCCTTTTTGTGTTGTGGACAGTAATACTGTGTCATCAGCATTTCTGATCTATGGTATTTCATTAAACTCCAATTTTTATTTCATCGTAATATTCTTTGTCTACATCTTCTGTAACATTCCTCATTATATTTTCAGTTTACAAGTTAAATAAGTAAGACAACAATATGCACCCCTGACGGGCCCCTTGTTTTATATCAAACCAAGTTGTTTCACCATTTATTCTCACTGCTGCCTGTTGGTCTAGATACAGCAGTGATGTTAATTGTATCAAATGTGTTGGAAATCCCATTTTTTCCATTATTTCAGAAGTTTCTGGTGTTGTACACAATCAAATGCCTTTGAATAGTCTATAAAATATAAATATAGATTCACATTAAATTCTCTGCATTTCTCTATTATTAATCTTATATTGAATATATTATCTCTTGATCCTCTTCCTTGCCTAAAACCAGCTTGGACCATATTGACTTTTTAATTCTATTTTCTTACGAAGTCTACCCATTATGATTTTAAACAGAATTTTACTGGCATGACTAATCAGGACAACAATTCTGTAGTTTGTGCATAATTTCAGGTTACCCTGTTTTTTTGGCAGTGGTATGAATACAGTTCTTTTCCATTCTTTTGGCCAAATACCTGAATGCCATATCTTTTTACATAGTGCATGATAGATTGTTGCACATTCCTTTCCTCCTGCTTTAATAAATTCAGCTGTTATCTCATCACATCTTGGTGATCTACCATTTTTCTGATCCTTTATTGCCCATAAAACTTCTTCTGTTGTTGGTTCAGGTTCTTTCTCCTCCAATAATAATTCACACTGTTGATTTCTGCTTTCACAGTCGGTTGTTTCATACATTCCTCTGCAATATTCCTTCCATCTTTCTAGAATTTCCTCTGTCTCTGTCAAGGTATTCCCCATCTCGTCACAAATTACATTTAGCTTAAGTGTGACATTTCTCATCAATGTCTTCATTTCTTTAAACATTTCACTATCTCTTCTACACTTCTGATGTCCTTCTATTCTTTCGCAACAATCTTGTATGTATTGTTTTTCGTCTTTTCTTATGTTTATTCGTACTTCCTTTGTTAAAGATTTATATTCCTCTTTGTTGTCGTTTGTCACTTTCTATTGCATCTTCATTTCTTTATGTTGTTTTATCAGTTCTAGTGTGCCTGCTGTAATCCATCCATTCTTTTGTGTTTTCTTTACTGGAACCATGTCTTTAGCTGTTGTTATTAAGATATCTCTGGCCTGTGTAGCCAATTCATCGGGTGTCATCTCCTCCTGTACAGCCGTCAGGATTTCAAAACAGTTCCTCACTTCTATACCGTATCGTTCTGGCATTTTTGTAAGATCAAAGCGGAGTGGTTTTGATCCAGTAACTGTCTTTTTTATCTTTGTCTTCATGTCTGCTATTAATAACTCATGGTCCGTGTCACAATCAGCACCTGGTAAAGTCTTTGCTGACGGTATACTTGATCTCCACCTTCTTTGCACTAAAATGTAATCTGTTTGATTCCTGGTTTTCCAATCAGGTGATGTCCATGTGTAAAGTCTTCTTGGATGTTGTTTAAAAGTGTGTTAGCAATCATTAGCTGATTTTCCATGCAAAACGCCATTAGATTGTCACCTGCCTCATTTCTATGTCCTATGCTAAATTTCCCCACAACATATCCTTCGTCTTCTGCTCTTTCTATACCAATCTTTACTTATCATAAATAATCACTCTTTTATATTGCATCCAGAGGTTACAGTACTTTGTGGACAATTTATAATTTTGATACAAGGAGACAAAAATAAATAAAAATGAAAAAAATGTTGTACAGCTGCATTAAAATTCAAATGGTGATTTCCAAGAATCTCTCTCTCTGTCTCTCTCTCTGTCTGTGTGTGTGTGTGTCTTTCTCTGTCATTCTCTGTCTTTCTCTCCTTCTCTCTGTTTCTTTTTTCTTGCCTCTCTCTTCCTCTTTTTCTTTCTGTATTTCTTCTCTGTCTCTCTTTCTTCCACCCTCTCTCATTTTCTCCCTTCCCCTTTCTAACTCTTTGTCATCTTTCTTTCTTTTTAGCATTGCAAGCCTTTATGGCTTACTTAATTTCTGCATCCATCTCTGTGCCTGGCTTTCCCTCTCTCTCACTCCCTTTTCTCTTTCAGTCTCTCCTTCCCTTTCACTCTCTCATCCTCCTCTTTTTTCTCCCTCTTTCTCTGTGTCTGCCTGCCTGCCTGCCTGCCTGCCTGCCTGCCTGCCTGCCTGCCTGCCTGCCTGCCTGCCTGCCTGCCTGCCTGCCTGCCTGCCTGCCTGCCTGCCTGCCTGCCTGCCTGCCTGCCTGCCTGCCTGCCTGCCTGCCTGCCTGCCTGTCTGTCTGCCTGTCTGTCTGTCTGTCTGTCTGTCTGTCTGTCTGTCTGTCTGTCTGTCTGTCTGTCTGTCTGTCACACACTTTCTGCCATTCATTCTTTCTTTTCATCATTGCAAGCCTTTAAGACTCATTATCTGTCTCCATCCATTTCTGTGTGTGGCTTTCTCTTTCTATTTTTTAACTTTGAGTTCTCTTAGGTCTTTTTTCCAAGTTGTCTCTATTTCTTTGCTTTGGTGTAGCTCTTAGTCTTGTCCTCCATCTTTTGTACATATATAGCATATGTAAAATTATGAAATACATTCATTTACTCCAAGTGGAATGAAATCATGCATTTTTAAATTTACAAGTTATAGATTATTGCTGTCAGTACAGTTATCAGTCTCTATCATTATCATACTTTGTCCTTAATCCTGTTATTTAGTCTTACTTTGCTTTACTTTTTCTGTAAGTACCTTCATTTCAATGAAGCTATGTGAGTTCTTTCTTATTTGTGATAATACACTTTTGGATATATCCATCTTTGTCTAAAGCATAAGCTACAGTGATGGTTTATTGCATTCTGGTAAAGTGACCAGATCAGTCCTCTGTCATTCCATGAAGCTGATGCAGGTTATTCCCTCTATTTTTTTTTTAAGTTTTCAGTTCTACATTTGTAGACTTTCAGAGGTGTATCATTTCACACATTAACAACCATTTGTAAGCTTTTGTTTCACTCTGTATGTTATTTGTATCTTAAGTTTTTTGCTATTATTTTCCCTCATTTATAACAATATTTGACCTTGCATATAATGACAACTTCTAAGTTTTAAGATGCATCACAGCCCACCAAAACTTAACCTCTGTGAATCACTTTTAGGGGAATAACTTCCCCAACCAGTCCCACACAGCTCACTACAATAATCAACCTGTAATGTATGACCGGGGGCCGGCTAGCGTAGTGGTTAGAGCACTCGTCTAGCAACCAAATGGTCGAGGGTTCGAATCCCCAGCTGAGCGGGATTTTTTTTTCCGACCAATACGGCCCTGAGGTCGACCCAGCCTCGTAAAATGGGTACCAGAGAAAATCTGGGAAGTAAAGGCAGCGAGGAAAGGAACTGGTCACCCTACCTCATACGCTGATGACCCAGCATAATGAGGTCTCTAACGCTTCACCCCCTACGGCATTTGAAATGCTATGGGACTATCTTTACTTTACTTTAATGTATGACCCATAGTATTTGCATACCATTGGATTGGCAGTGTACCGCCACATGTTTTGTTTCGTATAACTGCAATTCGCATTTTGGTTCGCACGTTAACTGCTTATGTCCCTTTATAAAATGGCGGAAGAGTGCTTAGTTACGACCGATTCGAGCGTGAAAAACGAAGTTTGTGGCCGAGATATTTCAATTTTTCGTGATGTAGATAGTAGTATGGACATGGCCTGTGACCAGACCACTGTTCTTGAATGTATCCCAAGTAGATCTAGACATATTAGACGACTAAAGAAATAGTTAGAAGGTTATTTCATTATTTTAGCGAAAATGCAACATATTAAAACAAGACAACTTCGATAGGTAGTTCTAGGCATCTCAGATGGTAAGTACTCTAGATCAAGAGTGGTACGTAGGACACATTTATTGTCTAAAAACATCACATTACTTCTTTTTTTCCTTAAAAACTGCTTTTATGAAATCTTCGTACATTTAGTTATATTTTGAAACTTAATAAGTATTTTCATTCACTTTTACAAATATACCACTAAACATATCAAGACCCGCGCTTTTACTCTGGCACCCAACTGAACCTCCTCGCTTTGTCCCCCAGGCACGGAAGCCTTCACTTTCAAAGCCATTGCAGTGTTTGAAGTTCTGATGTCTTTGCTGCCTTTGTTTTACTTGGAAAACTCCAGGTATCTAGTTATTCATCTCACCCTTGATGTCACCGCCCCTCAGGTGATACCCAAAAACAAAAATTAATAACTGGCCACTGTAACCCACCTGGTCAGGGCAGTGAAACTTCACATAGTAATAATAATAATATGTATATACATATATAAGACAACAAAGTTATAATAATGCTTGCAGTGATGAATACTGCTGCAACTACCCAAATAATAGCAATACACATTTGTGTATGCTGCCTAGGATCTTCTTCATCCATGCTGTTGCCACATGAATTTTCATACCATCACTGAAAGGAACACATCAGTGTTACTCTTTATGGACCATTAGCTTGCCTCCTCACTTATTCATCTGTGTTCAGTAATCAGATCAACTTTTGTTCTGTATGATATACTTTACCAAACCGAAACAGTTTGGTGACCTATCTGGATGATCGATTCAGCCTTTCTCGACTGTGGACCTAGAGTAGAAGGTAATAATTTATCGGAGTCTTTTATACTCGTCCATTAACATGTTTGCTTAGAATGCTACCTGTCATTTTGACCAGTCCTGATCAGAACCACAGCCTACCCATCTGTTTTGTGATATAATTAGTTTGATATTGGTAGAAAAGTATTGGTTGAAGTAAAAGATTCGTCACCTGCCTCTTGGTTGTACCTTATTGTAGTCATCCCTAGATTTTTTTTTGTTCAAGTCACAGCATCTTCTTTCAATTTCAGGCACTACCATATAAGCAGAAACTGATCTAACTTTCTTGTCATGAGTGTTTTAATAATTATCATGACAACATTTTCTGTTCCAGGCACAAGCAACTACTCGAACCCAGGAGCTATCAGAAGCAGAAGATCTATTACACGCTATCAATGAAGTGGGTAAAAGTGTGCAAGAGTGGCTCAAACAAACTGAAGCAGCTATTGATGTAGAGCTGGTTTTAACGGATGGTGATAAAATCAGAGACCAACTGAAAGTTCACAGAGTATGTAGGTCTGCTATCTATAAGTCTTTCAATGCGTGTAAGAAATCAAAGAATTCAGGTTGTAAACGCAAGTCTGTTTTCACAAATTCAGGAAACATTCTGTTGGAAATTTTTGTCTCCGTACTACAAGACACCCACCTTGCAGGATAGAAAATAATTTTAAATTCTAGTAATTAATATAGCTACAATGTCATATTTATTTTCCCATTAATGTCATGGGTGCTTACTATGTAGGATGTTCTCTACCTGAGTTGGTATGATCTTATATTCATGTTATATCTGTTGATGAAGGTGATTGAGAGGTGTGATCAAAAAGTATCCACAGTGGACTTATTAAAAAAAAACTACAAGAGTTACCAATCTGCAATTTAATCACTTTCAAAATAGTCATCTCCTTAAGCAACACTCTTAGCCCAGTGCTGTTTCCACTTCTCAAAGCATCCTGATGACTAAAAGTCATCATCTGATGTGGATAACAGCTGCCTAGCCACATTCTGTTGTATCTTCTCAACATCCTGAAATCTTTCCTTTCAAGTTGTATTTTATTTTTGGGAATAGGAAAAAAGGTCTCAGGGAGTGATATCAGGTGAATATGGTGACTGTTGGACCTGTGGAATGGTGTTAACAAGATATTGTTGCATAAGTTGCAATGCATGGACAAGCATGATATCATGGTGGAGTTGCCACTCACCACTCTCACACAATGTTGGCTTTTTGCAACGAACTGCATCCCTCAGGCGCTGCAAAACTTCGCAGTAGTATTCCTTGTTGATTGTCTGATTAAAAAAAAAAACAGGCAGCATTGCCTTAACATTGCTGTGGCTCTATTGTGTTTTTTTTGGGTCTGGGAGACGTTAAGTCTTCTATTGTGAAGACTGGGCCTTACTTTCAGGGTCATATGCATAAACCCATGATTTATCACCAGTTATGATTGTGTTTAAAAAGTTTCCATAAGAATTGACTGAACTGAACCGAAACTAAATCTTCAGGTAACTCATGAATAGTGATTATGCGAATTTGCAACACAGATGCATAGACTAGTTTAATATTTTCTTCATTTTTCCTGGTTGTGACCATTCATCACTCTCAGCACATTAATGGCCATCTTTAAAATGTTTATACCACTATAGAATGGCTAGAACTTGTGTACGACTCATACAATCCTCCTCATAGACTACATGTAACTTTAAGTGTGTGTCTGCTTGTTTTTCCAAGATTTTATAAAATCTGATGCAAATTTGTTGATCTGGTTTTTCCAACATGACAGTTACAACAGATTCAGATATATGAGAGCAAAGCACTACTGTAAACAAAGCAGACAAGCTGAGAAGACATGACTTGTGCCACATGCACGGTGAATGCCAAGGTCAACCTGTGCCTACCCCTTTTGGTTGGGCCAGTCAGTTCTGGACTTATGCCCTCATTCCAAATAATTTTTGATCACATCACATGTATCCTACAACCTAATCTTCATGTTATCTAATAAATCTTCGTTAACTGCATATCATGCCATATTGCCAAACTTCAGTATATTCTTACTATATTTCTATTTCTCTTGCCATCAGTTTTGACCTGCTGTGTTGATTTCATTTTCATCATGTATTTTATCTGAATTTCATATCTCATATAGAACCAGTGTCTCCATTATAAAATCTACTTGTCATAGCTTTTAATAGATTGATAGGAAGGGCACTGAGGTAAATGAAAAAAAAATGCTACCTGAGAATACACATTTGAGATATATTTCCATGTTCTTGTGATACTGCCTGTGAATATAAACTGTTTTCTTATAATCACTATGATTATCTTTCCTTACCCACCCCACTCCCCCCACCCAAAAAAAAAAAACCATGTGATATTTCTGTATAGCTGTCACTAGGATCCTTAATGGTTTTTTAAGGAACCATAAAGCTGTGCATTCTAATAATCTTGTTTATCATTGTCTGTAATTGTCTTCTGTATAATCCTAGTGTTCTTTTGTTAGTGTACAATTTTAACTGTTTTTTGGTCTGTGCAGAACTGGTTTCAAGTGTTTTCAAGACAAGTTTTTAGTTTCATGTTTTTTTCACTATGGTTTGGTGCAACAAAAGAAGCTGTGGTATGAACAGGAGATTGAAAATCCATTTGTGCAAGCTTTTCTTCAGGAGGCCATGTAGTACGGAAGTCCTGAAAGTTTAACTGTTACTGTATTCAAAGTGTTTGATACAAATCTCTCACAGAATGTTCACAAGAATATAGACACCAACCAAGACAAGGTGATAGCCTTGCATGCAATGGTCAAACAGCTAGAGCAAGTCTGTCCATCACCAGACAACATAATTCAAGTAGAAGAACTAAAACAAAGAATGGCTGCCATACAAACCAAAGCAGGTTTGTAGGAGTTTGTTTTTTCTTTATGTTTATTATCAGCAGTATAGCAGGGTTGTTACTGATATTGTTGTGAATATTCTTTATCCCTTTGCAGAAGTGTGATTGTTCTGTATGCTGGAAGTTTGTATTGTTGCTGTAGTGGCCGCTGTTTATATTGTATATTTGTGTGCAGTGCTATGATGGCCGCTGTTTATACTTTATATTTGTGTGCAGTGCTGTGATGGCCGCTGTTTATACTTTATATTTGTGTGCAGTGCTGTAATGGCTGCTGTTTATACTTTATATTTGTGTGCGGTTCTGTAGTGGCCACTGTTTAAACTGTATACAAGGGTCATACCGAAAGTCGTGAGCAAAATTTTTTTTAAAAATAGACTTTGTAGATAGAGAAAATATAAATGTATCACCTTTTCTTCACTTTTCAACATAATCTCCATTTCTCTACACACATTTTTCCCATCACTCTGCAAGTTTGAAAATACCCTCCTGATAAGCACAAAAACCAAATTAAGATTTTTCAATTCAAATGTAATATACACCCTCATTTATGCATGTGAAAGCTGTAAAACAACTATAGAAATGGACAAGAAATTAGACTCTTCTGAAAACAAATGCCTCAGGAAAATACTCTGTATAAGGAGGAACAAATTCAAGAACAACACAGAGATGAGATAAGTTGACTGTAGACAGATGAGAACAACCTGTCTCATGGGTGATCAGAAAAAGAAGATTGACATATATTGATCATGTGATGAGAAGAAACAGTCAGAGAATCCCAAAACAAGCTATCAAATGGAACATAAGTCTGAAGAAAAAGAGGTTAACCACATGAAACTCTAAGGAGGACATTGTTAAGAGAGGCCAGTTTAGTGGACATAACATCCCTTTATGAGGTTGAAAAGCTTGCTCAAAATAGGAAAACTCGATAAACTAACGTGTGAGCCCTATGTGATGTTTAACGACATGGGAAGGATGTAGGGATTTGGAGATCTTCCCATTCTGGGAGTCTTGAAGATGGTATTGAGCAATTTCTTCTTCTATTGCATGTGTGTATGAGTGTGTGGTTTATAATTCTGGGTGTTTACTGAGGCTGGTGTGCCCTGTTTGCAGCCTGTATATTGTGCACTACTGTCTGCTGGTTTGATTGTTGAAACCTGAGATTGTGCACTGCTGTCAGTTGATTTGGTTGTTGAAACCTTACACTGCTTTTTGTGGCTTTAAGTGTAGATGTTGTATCTGAGTTTAGGTTGGTACTTATGCATATATGGCTGCTATGATCATGTCATTTGATCCAGAGCATCATTCATTACTGTCTGCAGTTGATATGAATAATGTGTTTTGTAGTTCTCGTGTTGAAGGGAGATAGGGTTGTGGCATGATCCATTATAAATAAAAACTCATAGACCCGTATAATTACACTTTGTAATAACTTTCATAGCATGGTTGTGTGGAAGAATTCTGAAAACCTCTAGAATAAATATTATATTGTCCAGCAGAAAACTGTTATAGAGAGTGAAACAACTGAATGACTTATTTGATCAGCAGAGAAGTTCTCATTAATGCAGGCATTTTGCCATTCTAATCGACTGAGACCTGATAAAGGGTAGTGCACCTTTATTTCTATGTGCTGTCTAAAATGTATCGTGAAAACTGTAGTTTTTTTTTTTTTAATTATATGGTAGTATCGTTATGTCAGTCCATAAGAATAGTGAAGAGCAAAACCTCTATCTTAATGTGAAGAAAACTAAATTGATGACAAATGACAAAACAAATAAGGCAGCTGAAATACATATCAGTGAGGAAAAATTGGAAGAAATGGAGAGTTTTGAATATCTTAGATCATTACTAACTAATAATGGAAATACAATTAGGGAAATTAAAAGGACATCTATCACTCTTCAGAAAATAAAATGACTAAAGAAGCTGTAGAGAGGAACAGACAGAACTACAAAAATAAGATTTTTAAGGGCATGCATCTTTCCCATCGCAACATATGTCTGTGATACCTGGGCACTTAACTCTTCCCGTGCCAGCGTCCCTATAGGAAAGTTTTCGCTTTGTCAGTTTTGGCCAGCATCCCTATAAGGAAACTAGCTTCATTTCATTCAAAACCCGGTGTAACTTTTGATTGTAAACAGTTTAGTACACATGTCTAGTGACCTTTGTCACCATTTTGAAAGCGTCATAACAACGGGGGTCAAAATACAGCATTTCGATTGAAAAAAATATAAATTTTTATGTGACTTCGGAGGTAAACATGTCCCCCTACAACTAGACCACTGTACGTGAATGTACTTCAAGTACATTTAGACTATTAGATGGACGGGAGAATAGTTAGAAGGTTATTTCAGGCATTATTTTAGTGAACATGCAACATAATCACGTGACAAGATTGGATAAAATGACAAAGTCAATCAACACATCACCAGCCATTCCATGACAGTCCTAGACCTACCCGATGTACACATTTATCAACTAAAATCTTCACACTACATTTTTTTCTTAAAAAAAACTCTTCATTTATGAAATCTTCTTACATTTTAGCTATTTGGAGGCATAATATGTATACTTTTAATGTGGAGATAATTAGTTAAAATTATCCCCTGTACATATCAAGACCTGTGCTTGTTGTCTGGCACAGACAGGAACGTCTGCATATTTCCCTCCAGCACGGGAAGAGTTAAAAAACAGCTGAGAAACACATAAATGCCTTTGAATGTAAATGCTACAGAAGAGTTCTTCAAATATCATGGACACAGAAAAGAACACATATGTCCATGCTACAAGAACTTAATATTGAAGAAGGCTGGATAGTAAAGAGGATTAAAGAGAGAAAACTTAAATATTTTGGACACATTAAGCGTCATGATAATTTAGAGAAGACCATCTTGGAAGGTTACATAATGGGAAAAAGGGCTGCAAGACATCATTGATAATCTGCAAATGGATGCATCAGCAGCCAGGCATCTTGCTTACAACCGAGAGGCCTACAGGAGTGCTGTTAGGGAGGCAAAGTTCCACAAGGGACATGCAAATGACTGACTGACTGATTATCATTATTTTAGTTTTAGTTCTAATGATGTGACTGATGATTTCTTATTGTATATCACTGTGTCATCATACATTTTATTTTAGTTCTTGTATTGTGTTTGATGTTTAAAAATGTTTTACCTCAAATGCTGCATTTAACTCACAATTATATTGTAAGCACAATCAAACATTTTAGACCTTTTTAAAGTGTATGATCCAACAAAATTGTTTTATAAAAGAAATGCAGCTGTCTTCACTTGAGACTGCCAACAAGAAAATTGAGACATTGAGAGGGAAATTGGTGAGCTGACGAGATGGCTAGGACAGACCAGAACTTGCATGTCCAAGAGAAACACAACCATTGATCTCCATAAACAGTTGGCTATACAAGAGGTGAGTTTTGGTTTCAGTTGGCCAGATTTGAAGAGGGAATCTAAATATAATGATTTACTTTTACAGCATCTGCAGTTTTAGTATACAACTGTAATACAACAGTATGTAGATATTCATTTTGTGTTTGTTGTGCATTCATGCCATAATGATAGTATGTAGCACATGTGAATAAAACTGCATATGTAGCACACACAATGCATTAGCAAAAGTGCCCTCAGTATGTCTTACGTCCTTCCCACGCCATTAAACGTCACATAGGGCTCGCATATTTGTTTGCCAAAGTTTTCCTGTTCTCAGTGAGTCTTTCAACGTCATCAAAGGGACGTTAAGCCCACTAAACTTGCTTCTCTTAACAATGTCCTCTTTAGAGTGTCACGTGGTCGACCTCTTTTTCTTCGGCCTGTTGTGCTCCACTTGATAGCTTGTTTTGGTATTCTCTGATTATTTCTTCTCATCACATGGCCTACATGTGTCCATCTTTTTTTTTTTCCGATTACCCATGAGACATGATGTATTCAGTATATACTACCATTTATTAAAGCAAATCATTAAACACATTAATAAGATTTTTTAAAGTCAGTCATATTTAACTGATCATATTTGGATGCATGGTCTGTTCTCATATTTTAGCAAGTATAGCAAGACCCATTGTTAGTTTTAACAAAATTTTCTGTTCTAATAAGGAAAGAATTTAAATAATTGATCCTGTAAAACCTTAGGGAAAAGCAGACTAATCAATCCTCATCACCTTTGGCAAACTAATTGTAAAACAGACACACAATAAAAAACAGTGATTACTTCAACAAATGAAGCAGTGCATCTCCTTTCATGGAAAAAAGCATGTGATGGAATCCATTATGAAACTAGGCATTGCTGAATGAAGCAGCACATACCTGCACATGATGACAGTCACCATTTAACCCTGCTGTGTTTATAGACAGCTTCCTAAACTCTTCATGGATGTAAAAATCTTAGAGGCCAGTAAAAGAACTTGACCAGGTCCTGTCACACTGAAAGAAAATCTTTTGGATTCAACAGACAAGCTACTGCAAACAGTGGGATATCTTTAATAACTATGGGTTTCCAAAACACTCTGGCTTGCTGCTAAAAGGATGTGCTAAACTTAATCAATCACAACTTTTCTCTGTACTAACTGAAGCTTAGCAGTGTGGCAAATAAATTACCAAGATCACTAAAACACATACAATGAAAGTTTTTCATGTTGTCACTTCACCTAATAGAGGTCACTATCATAAGATATTATTGACTCCAAGAAACTGATGACTTTACATAAGATGCATTCTGATAGAGTTGTTATAAAATTTACTGATGATTCTGAAGTGCATTCTGACTTGAGTAAGATACATAAAAGTGCTCCAAGGATTTGATAAAAACTGTATAAAAATGTAGTTTGTAGATAACAAAAATTATGTACCAGTACTTCCATTTCTTCATTAATTTTGTCACTGAATCATACACTGATTTGCTAAGAAAGTTTCAGTGTTGGGCTAGTGTTACATTCAGCTCCTTCATGGCAAGTCTCAATTTGCAGCATCAGTTCTAAAGTCCTTGCAGATAGTTTCAAGAGAAGTCTGAAGTGAAGTCTTCAGTCAGTACAAATATGAAAAGGATGACTGCTGTCTCCAGTTATCAGATTAGTGGTAACAAAAGTGATTTGTTATTGCATACACAAGAGGTCAAGAACTGTCAAAGTGAAGAAAGTAAAGTGAAAGTGTATATACTCTATCCACCACTTCATCATCTTTTTATTTATTCATTTTGATTTTTCTCTGTGCTGAAACTATTAGGAACACAGTATTAATTAATATTTGGTGTACCATCTGATGTTCAGTTTTAGTTCTGAAGCTTTAAGCTTTCTTAGCAGTTCATGCTAATTGTAATGACTGATATTTCATGGCTTATTATTTCTTATAAACAAGGCTCTCTTACAAGTAGGAATCTTAGGTGGTGTGACAACGTAAGGCCTACAAAATTAATTCAAAGTTAAAGACAAAAAATGTGACGTAAGAGCTATAGACTTATTATAAGCATCATAATCTTTACATGCCAAATGACACTGTTGGTCGTGCTTCTCCATTTTGTGTTGTGGTTAGTGCTGCCAGTCAGTTAACATGCTGTTCTTTTCATGTGCCATTTGGTCGCCCATTAAGGTATGACAGAGTGCTGAATAATTATTGGTTTAACCCACGTTCCAGAATCTGATCATAATTTTGTCACCGTAGCTGAAAAGATTGTTATTTTATAATGTAAAAAAATATGTCATGAACTGGCCAAGTGGCATGGAAAAAGGATAGCACTGAATTCGTTAGAAACATTAGAGGTCACATGAGATGAAGAAGGATGACTGTGAGCACTATTTGGCATGGCACATAATAATAAATGGACACAGTCAGCACATGGACTATTGCTTTTTTCCCTTCTTTTTAACATCATCGAGTCAGTAGGCCTATGTGACATTTAGTTAGACTTTAACAAAAGGGAAGCACAGCTTTATTAACTAACGAGAACAGTTGCGACATTTTGATTTTTGTACAAAAAACATATACGTCTGGAAAACTACGAGGGTCATACTGAAAGTCGTGAGCAATTTTTTTTTAATCAGAATTTATAGATAGAGAAAATATAAATGTATCACCTTAACTGCATCCTTTTCTTCACTTTTCAACATAATCTCCATTTCTCTGCACACATTTTCCCCATCGTTCTGCAAGATTGAAAATACCCTCCTGGTAGAATTCCGTTCCAGCTGACTGAAAGCATGGACGCACTGCTTTCTGGACATTCTCTCTTGTGTCGTAGTGATGGCCTGGCATTTGTTCTTTCACAAAATTGAAAAGATGGTAATCGCTGGGTGCCAGATCGGGGCTATAGGCAGGGTGTGGAAGAATTTCCCAACCTATTTTCTGAATTTTCTCATTTGTCCGGCGAGCAGAGTTTTTCTCACAGCTTTGTGATCTTCAATCAACAAATGTGGGACCCAGCGGGCACAAACTTTTCTATAGCCTAGGTTTTCAATCATTTCCTGTACTATATTGTGCCCTATTCCAAGATTTACAGTGATTTCAGGTACTGTGACATGTTTGTCTTGTTTAATGATGTCACCAGCCATTTCCATATTGCATTCAGTGGAGGCAGTTCGAGGGCGACCGCTGCAAGGCATATCTTGGATGCTCGTGTTCCCGTCTTTGAAATGTTTCACCCACCTCCTAACACTGCTAGCACCCATACACACATCTCCATAAACATGTTGAAGTCTGTAGTGAATTCAGCAACGGGGATTTCCTCTTTAACGAGGAACTCAATAACACCACGTTGACGACACGAAACTTCAGCACCCACCATTTTGTTTCTGCTCCACGTGGCCACGTGACACATGATGGTGTCGTCATGTGACCTATACATGAAGTGCAGAGGATGCAGTTAAGGTGATACATTTATATTTTCTCAATCTGTAAATTCTGATTTTTACACAATTTTTGCTCACAGTATGACCCTCGTATATGACATTAGTTCTGTTCATTGTACTTACGCAGGTTTTTTTTTTCTTCTCATGATTTATAAAAAATTTGGACTGTCTTATGATTTTAACTGGATTCCATTGTTCTAAGACTTCTTTGGGGTCTTCGTTTGTTTTTCTGTCTCTCCAGGGTATTTGTTGTATCTTTCTCTAAAATCAGACCTCTGTTGCTTCCAACTTCTTTGTCATTTTTTGTTGGTGTTGAATGTCCAGGTTCCACAACCATAAAACAATATTGGCTCTATATAGCAGTGAAACACACCTTCTCTCACTTTTAGAAACATTTGGCGGTACATTCTTCGTGTCATTAAAAAGCTGCCTTTGCCTTACCTGTTTGTGATTTTATTTTGTTTTTGTACGTACCGCCAGCTGTTATTTTTGTTCTGAGGTAATTTATTCGTGTCAGCGTTTACCCATGTGGAAGGACATTTGCGCTCTGGTTTATTTACTAGTCGATATTAACATTTCTGTCTTATTGCTGTTTAGCTCTGGACCTCTCTTATTGTTTTCGCAACCTGCTTTAGTCTGTTTTAAAAATAGACAATAAATAAGACTCTTTCGAAAACAAATGCCTAAGAAAAATAATTAGTATAAAGTGGAACGAATTCAAGAACAACGCAGAGATCAGACAGATGAGCAAACAACAAAGCTGTCTCACGGGTGATTAGAAAAAGAAGATGGACTTATGTCGGTCATGTGATGAGAAGAAACAATCAGATAATCCCCAAACAAGCTATCAAGTGGAACACAACAGGCCGAAGAAAAAGAGGTCGACCGCATGAAACTCTAGAGAGGACATTGTTAAGAGAGACCAGTTCAGTGGGCATAACATCCCTTGATGAGATTTTAAAATGTGCCGAAGACAGGAAATCTTGGCGAACTACCATGTGAGCCCTATGTGACGTTTAGCGGTACAGGAAGGATTTAAAATGTAATAAATTGCTTTCACTTTCTGCTGTTGGAACTGTGTCATTCACGCGTAAAAGATTGTTGATATTTGGCCTCCTATTTTTTTTTATTCTCTTCAAGTTTTGAATGCCTCTCGTGATATTTTTAGTGAGAATAGATCAGGTGACAGTTCACATCATTGCAGTCGTCATCTCTTTTATCTATCACAACCAATTTTACTGCAGTCGTCATTTCTTTTATCTCTCACAGCTAATTTTACTGTAGTCGTCATCTCTTTTATCTCTCACAACCAGTTTTACTGCAGTCGTCATCTCTTTTATCTCTCACAACCAATTTTACTGCAGTCGTCATCTCTTTTATCTCTGCGGTGATTTGTAATGAATCTATTCTTTTTCGTTGTTTGTAATTTTCGCGCTTGTCAGTATGCTTGTGGCAGCTTGAAAGCTCACCTTCACTTTTTCCCTTGTCTGGTCTTGATACCTTATCATTTTCGTATGCTACACTTGCGTCAGTTTGCAGTTATTTCCAGTCATTTTCCGCTGTCAAATTATTTTCATTCATATGGAGGCTCGACAGAGCTAGGACTCCCTGCTCCACAGTCGAGGCACTGTTAAGATGTAAATCCTTTCTTCACCATTAGACAGTCTTGTATACTTGTTCTTTTTTCTTTAAGTCATATCAATTTATCCCTTGAATTGCCGTGCCCTGCATTATAACTATCCCATTATGTTAACTATGAGGCACGCACTTCCTGTGCTGTGATAAGAAAACTGATATGTGACCTAAATCACTAGAGTGTTTCAGTTTCTTTTATATGCAAAATATGTGAGTTACAACCAGATTCAGTCATATGAATCGGAGAAGGGAAGGGTAGGTTATGATGCAGTGCATGCCTCTCACAAGAATTGAACCGTGGATTGTAGTTAGTTTCAGCTTTACCACCGCGACCCATACTTAGAACAAGTAGCTCAAATAAAAGTAAAGTATGAGAACACAATTTTGTAGGATTAGACCTCGAAAAAATCGTAGACAAAGCACTATAGTGAGACGTGAGAGAAAGAAAAATCACAAGAGAATTACCTGGGATTCGAACACGGACTCCGGTAGGACGAGCAGCCGTCTAGCCACGAGAGAACAGCGTACTATCATAACGTGTCTGGGTTTCACGCGACGGCTGGTTGGCATTGGTGTTAAGTAGGATTAATGTATTGCTGTATATTGCTGGACTGGGTTGATACACACATTATAGCACAGTTCATGTAACAACTTTCGCGGGATTACAGAAGCGGGTTGCACATAGAAGCACTCAGCTAGTTAAAGCGATTTAAGCTCGCTCAATTTTCTTTCTACCATGTCTACCTTCAGGTGTTTTAAGAAATGAACGTACTCTTTCTTCCTTTGTATAAGTGTCCGTTTGACTTGATGTCAGACACCCGCACACATTTATTTTCAGATGACATAGTTCAAGGACACATTAGTCTATTTTTATCAAGATATTTCTATCATAATAAATCATAACAGAATAAAACAGTTCCAGATGTATGTAAGTTCGAGATTGTGTTCAAGCAACATTATATCCTGAATAATGACTATTTATTAAAGGAATGACTCAAACTTGTTTTAGTTGTCATTATCATCATCATTTTATGCCATCATCACAAAGAAGGTTGTCTTCCTCGGATCTTCAGCTTACTCTGCCTTTAACTCTCAAGATGCGGCCGACTGTCCCTCTCTCACATATACACATTCTCTTTTTCTCTCTCTCATATACACATTCTTTCCCTCTCTCACACATTCTCTTTTTCTCACTCTCATGTACACATTCTTTCCTCTCTCTCACACATTCTCTTTTTCTCACTCTCATATACACATTCTTTCCCTCTCTCACACACTCTCTCTTTCTCACTCTCATATACACATTCTTTCCCTCTCTCTCACACATTCTCTTTTTCTCACTCTCATATACACATTCCTTCTCTCTCTCACACACTCTCTCTTTCTCACTCTCATATACACATTCTTTCCCTCTCTTTTTCTCTCATATACACATTTTCTTTCCCTCTCTCATACATTCTCTCTTTCTGACTCTCATATACACATTCTTTCCCTCCCTCACACATTCTCTCTTTCTGACTCTCATATACACATTCTTTCCCTCTCTCACATTCTCTCTTTCTGACTCATGTACACATTCTTTCCCTCCCTCACACATTCTCTCTTTCTGACTCTCATATACACATTCTTTCCCTCTCTCACACATTCTCTCTTTCTCACTCTCATATACACATTCTTTCCCTCTCTCACACATTCTCTCTTTCCTACTCTCATATACACATTCTTTCTCTCTCTCACACATTCTCTTTTTCTCACTCTCATATCAATTTATCCCTTGAATTGCCGTGCCCTGCATTATAACTATCCCATTATGTTAACTATGAGGCACGCACTTCCTGTGCTGTGATAAGAAAACTGATATGTGACCTAAATCACTAGAGTGTTTCAGTTTCTTTTATATGCAAAATATGTGAGTTACAACCAGATTCAGTCATATGAATCGGAGAAGGGAAGGGTAGGTTATGATGCAGTGCATGCCTCTCACAAGAATTGAACCGTGGATTGTAGTTAGTTTCAGCTTTACCACCGCGACCCATACTTAGAACAAGTAGCTCAAATAAAAGTAAAGTATGAGAACACAATTTTGTAGGATTAGACCTCGAAAAAATCGTAGACAAAGCACTATAGTGAGACGTGAGAGAAAGAAAAATCACAAGAGAATTACCTGGGATTCGAACACGGACTCCGGTAGGACGAGCAGCCGTCTAGCCACGAGAGAACAGCGTACTATCATAACGTGTCTGGGTTTCACGCGACGGCTGGTTGGCATTGGTGTTAAGTAGGATTAATGTATTGCTGTATATTGCTGGAATGGGTTGATACACACATTATAGCACAGTTCATGTAACAACTTTCGCGGGATTACAGAAGCGGGTTGCACATAGAAGCACTCAGCTAGTTAAAGCGATTTAAGCTCGCTCAATTTTCTTTCTACCATGTCTACCTTCAGGTGTTTTAAGAAATGAACGTACTCTTTCTTCCTTTGTATAAGTGTCCGTTTGACTTGATGTCAGACACCCGCACACATTTATTTTCAGATGACATAGTTCAAGGACACATTAGTCTATTTTTATCAAGATATTTCTATCATAATAAATCATAACAGAATAAAACAGTTCCAGATGTATGTAAGTTCGAGATTGTGTTCAAGCAACATTATATCCTGAATAATGACTATTTATTAAAGGAATGACTCAAACTTGTTTTAGTTGTCATTATCATCATCATTTTATGCCATCATCACAAAGAAGGTTGTCTTCCTCGGATCTTCAGCTTACTCTGCCTTTAACTCTCAAGATGCGGCCGACTGTCCCTCTCTCACATATACACATTCTCTTTTTCTCTCTCTCATATACACATTCTTTCCCTCTCTCACACATTCTCTTTTTCTCACTCTCATGTACACATTCTTTCCCTCTCTCTCACACATTCTCTTTTTCTCACTCTCATATACACATTCTTTCCCTCTCTCACACACTCTCTCTTTCTCACTCTCATATACACATTCTTTCCCTCTCTCTCACACATTCTCTTTTTCTCACTCTCATATACACATTCCTTCTCTCTCTCACACACTCTCTCTTTCTCACTCTCATATACACATTCTTTCCCTCTCTTTTTCTCTCATATACACATTTTCTTTCCCTCTCTCATACATTCTCTCTTTCTGACTCTCATATACACATTCTTTCCCTCCCTCACACATTCTCTCTTTCTGACTCTCATATACACATTCTTTCCCTCTCTCACACATTCTCTCTTTCTGACTCTCATGTACACATTCTTTCCCTCCCTCACACATTCTCTCTTTCTGACTCTCATATACACATTCTTTCCCTCTCTCACACATTCTCTTTTCTCACTCTCATAACACATTCTTTCCCTCTCTCACACATTCTCTCTTTCCTACTCTCATATACACATTCTTTCTCTCTCTCACACATTCTCTTTTTTCTCACTCTCATATACACATTTTCTTTCCCTCTCTCACACATTCTCTCTTTCTCACTCTCATATCCACGTTCTTTCCCTCTCTCACACATTCTCTCCTTCTTACTCTCATATACACATTCTTTCCCTCTCTCACACATTCTCTCTTTCTGACTCTCATGTACACATTCTTTCCCTCCCTCACACATTCTCACTTTCTGACTCTCATATACACATTCTTTCCCTCTCTCACACATTCTCTCTTTCTCACTCTCATATACACATTCTTTCCCTCTCTCACACATTCTCTCTTTCCTACTCTCATATACACATTCTTTCTCTCTCTCACACATTCTCTTTTTTCTCACTCTCATATACACATTTTCTTTCCCTCTCTCACACATTCTCTCTTTCTCACTCTCATATCCACGTTCTTTCCCTCTCTCACACATTCTCTCTTTCTTACTCTCATATACACATTCTTTCCCTCTCTCACACATTCTCTTTTTTCTCATTCTCATATACACATTCTTTCCCTCTCTCACACATTCTCTCTCTTTCTCTCACTCTCATATACACATTCTTTCCCTCTCTCACACATTCTCTCTTTCTAACTCTCATATTCACATTCTTTCCCTCTCTGTTTCTCTCATATACACATTTTCTTTCCCTCTCTCACACATTCTCTCTTTCTGACTCTCATATACAAATTCTTTCCCTCCCTCACATTCTCTTTTTCTCACTCTCATATACACATTCTTTCCCTCTCTCACACATTCTCTCTTTCTGACTCTCATATACACATTCTTTCCCTCCCTCACACATTCTCTTTTTTTTCACTCTCATATACACATTCTTTCCCTCCCTCAAACATTCTCTGTTTCTTACTCTCATATACACATTCTTTCCCTCTCTCACACATTCTCTCTTTCTGACTCTCATATACACATTCTTTCCCTCCCTCACACATTCTCTCTTTCTCACTCTCATATACACATTCTTTCCCTCTCTCGCACATTCTCTCTTTCTCACTCTCATATACACGTTCTTTCCCTCTGTCACACATTCTCTCTCTCTCTCTCTCTCATATACACATTTTCTTTCCCTCTCTCACACATTCTCTCTTTCTGACTCTCATATACACATTCTTTCTCTTCCTCACACATTCTCTTTTTCTGGCTCTCATATACACATTCTTTCCCTCTCTCACACATTCTCTCTTTCTGACTCTCATATACACATTCTTTCTCTTCCTCACACATCCTCTTTTTCTGGCTCTCATATACACATTCTTTCCCTCTCTCACGCATTCTCTCTTTCTGACTCTCATATACACATTCTTTCTCTCCCTCACACATTCTCTCTTTCTGACTCTCATATACACATTCTTTCTCTCTCTCACACATTCTGTCTTTCTGACTCTCATATACATATTCTTTCCCTCTCTCACACATTCTCTCTTTCTGACTCTCATATACACATTCTTTTCTCTCACCATTGTTCTTTCTAACCTGCGCAGCCGCACGCAAAAAAAAAAAAAAAATCAAAATTTTTTGGAGGCGCGCAACAAAAGGAAAAACTGCTAGTTTTATTTTCCAGTTTCCAGATGTTACTCGGAGCTGTAATTGCGATCAAGAAAAATATAATGATTTTACATGTTTTTCCTTGGCTGTTTATTTCTTGTTGAGATATGACTTTCGGATGTTTCAGCTGGTCAAAAGACCAGCATAGTTTCAGTAGTTCTGTAGCAGAATTGTGACGAGGCAAGATGGCACACACATAATAGAGGGGAATTAAAATAAACGGGCAGATGAATTTCCACTGCTGACATGTACAGCAGGTCTATCCTGTTATTACCTTTACAGTATGTACCTGTGTGTGTATATATATATTATATATATATATATATACGCACACATTGTTACTACGCACATTTGCACACACACACAATGTTTTTGCACACGAGCTGAACATTTTGCATACACACCACAAACCGTTAGAGGGAACATTCCCTCTCACACGTTCTCTTTTACACATACATACATATTCTATCACACACCCAAACATGTTCACTTTCTATCTCTCACACATACACATGCTCTCTCTCCCTCATTCATTCATATGTGGATATGACCATAACTTTGATTAAACAAGTGCTTTGTACCCATTCTTCTTGTCATCACGTGGTATTTTTTTCCCCTGTGGTATGATTCTGTTTGAGGAGATATTAGTCTTGGAAGGGTACATAATGTGAAAAAGAAGGAGAGGAATACCAAGGCGAAGATGGCTGCAAGGCATCGTTGATGATCTGCGAATGAACGCATCAGTAGCCGGGCATCTTGCTTACAACCGAGAGGCCTACAGGAGAGCTGTTAGTGAGGCAAAGTTCCGAAAGGGATATGCAAACGACTGACTGATTAGTACAAGCCCTGACTGGTCAAGATTGGTTTGTTTCAAACCGTGGATATAGAATATTTTTTATTCAGATTTTGCAGTCATATCCTACAGATAGTAAGAATAGTTAAAACACACACGCACACACAACTTCCGTAATGATGGATTGACCCTTAAAACTGGAGTATAACCAGTAAAACCAGTGCGCCGTGTTCAAGGTTGGCATACATGGCGACGCACGTGGGCAAGAATAGACTGTTGTCACTCTAGCTTGTCATTGTTGTGCTGTAGTTTTCCTAGCTATTCAAGTAATTACGGAGCGAGACCTTCGCAGGTAAAGGACAATAAAAAAAAAGGTTGTTATGAATAATACCTTCTTGGCTGTTGATTATAATAGCTGACACGTGAAATAGATTTATCATCAGTTGATTAAGGCAAGCTCACTCACAACTATCCAGCGAGAGTCCATTACATCTTCTCACTTTGTGATATCGTGACATGAGCGACCGCTTATGTGCCTTTTACTAATAACATCATCACCATCATCATCTTATGAATTCTCCAGAGCGAAGATTGGCGATAATGAATCTCCACTTTCCTTGCTCCCTCGCCTTGATGGTGCATTCAGACAGGCTATATTCTTGTATGTTGTCTTCCCATCTACATCTCTGTCTACCTCTCGCTCTTTTTCCTTCCACCATTTCTTCTGGTATGGTATTCGGTATGTTATACTGAATACCATTCTAAGTGATACGATGAGTATGATTCGAAAGCAGTGGCTTTAGTCAGTACAGAAGTCAACGATCTGCAGTCACCCTCATATGCCTTGTATGTCCCTGGCCATGTGGGCATCCAGGGAAATGTGAGAACTGTTAGACTGGCTGGCTCTGCTGTCATCGCAGATAGACAACCACTGGATCGAGCGGATATTGTTAATGTACTCAGAGAGACAGGCGGAGTGGTGGACTTTGGGAGCAGCGAATCTACATCACTGCTAAAACTGAGAGAGCTGGGAGTACAGATTGCCATGGCCAGAAATGAGAGGCATACAGGACGAACAAGAGGACTTGTCAGCCAACACAGGATGGACACTATCAGCAGCAGGACACCGATGGATATGCTGAGAGGAGGATATGAGCACATATGGATATATTGAGAGGAGGATATGAGCACATGGATATGTTGAGACGAGGATATGATCACATATGGATATATTGAGAGGAGGATATGAGCACATATGGATATATTGAGAGGAGGATATGAGCACATGGATATGTTGAGAGGAGGATATGAGCACATATGGATATGTTGAGAGGAGGATATGAGCACATATGGATATTCCTGGGTGCAATGATGATAATCCAGACCATAAACCATTCAGAATGTTGTTATGTCTGTTGACATGGGAAAAGTATTTCGTTTTCTTGATCCTTATTTCTTTGAGAAGTTTACATTGTACTTGGAGCTGTTATAAACTTGTGCATTTGTTCTTTTCATTCTCCATGTTATATGACCTAGTTTTCTGTAGAACCACATTTCTGCTGTATTAATTTTTCTATCCGAATCTGCTTAGAGTCCATGTTTCTGCTCCATACAGTAAAGCATAGTAAATATGGCATTTTACAAATATCAGTTTTGTTTTTTTTTTATGGCAGCACTTGATAACAGCACTGTCTTCATAATGTCTTACTATCTCTGTTCTTTTCTTTATCTCCACCTCACATCTCCCATCCTCAGTTAGTGTATGTCCTAAGTAGCTGTAGTTTGTCACTTGTTCCAGTCTCTCTTTCTTTACGGTTGTATCCATTTGTGGCTTCTGATCATTCCTGCTGAATACCATTATTTTAGTCTTCTCCATACTGATCTCGAGTTTCCATGCTTGTGGTATCTTATCTACTCATTTGTGTAGGTTCTGTGGATTCTCTGCTAGAAGGAGTGTCATCTGCATATCTTAAATTGTTGACATTTCTTCCCCCTATGTTCAGTCCTGGTAGTTCATCAAAGTATCTGAAGATGTTCTCAGTGTACATGTTGAATAGAATGGAGGCAGAACAAATCCTTGTCAGTTGATGTTACTGTACCATATCTTAGCGATGCTTCCTGTTCATTATATATATTTATTATAATTTGGATTCCTTTCCCAGCAACATTGATTTCCTCAAGACACTTTATTAGTTTGTATAGACTAAGAAAGACGTAGGAACAGCTTTATTACTTAACGACTACAAAGTTGTGACGTGCCGGCGTGAGCCTTAATCATACAAAAACATACAGGACGAAGAAATAGAGAGAAGAGATAAAGTATAGATTCACATGAATACTATTTTTTAACAAAATTAAATAGAGTACTTAGCTGTAAATTGTAAGGTGTGGCTTGTCCGACGGTGTGTGTCTTTCAAAAAGGAGGTAGTTTGTGTACTAACGGCTGGAAAATGCTAGTATCACTCTCTCTCCCTCCCCGGTTCCCCATCCACCACCCCCAGTTACAACCCACCGACCATATATAACAGATCTCCATTTAAACAGTCTCCACGTTCTACTAAATCCATTCCCGACACACAACACCGGACAAACCACACCTTACAATTTACAGCTAACTACTCTATTTAATTTTTTTCTTATAGTATTCATGTGAATCTATACTTTATCTCCTCTCTCTATTTCTTCGTCCTGTATGTTTTTGTATGATTAAAGCTCACGCCGGAACGTCACATCTTTGTAATCGTTAAGTAATAAAGCTGTTCCTACATTTTTCCTAGTTTATATATTCTGGTATCACAGCTTTACTGCAGTGCTTCTCGTCTAGTTGTACACTTCTTACATCTTATATCCTTCCTGTGTCGTTAAACGTCACATAGGGCTCGCAAAGTAGTTCGCCAAAGGTGTATACTTATACACTAATTATTATGTGTTACTTTATTAGTTTGCCATGTTTCGCTCTGTCAAATGATTTAGTATAATCTATAACATGCTGCTATCCATAACATTACTGTTTATATGCGTCCTTAACTTCGGGAGATCTTCCTTTATAACATAACTTGGTGACACTGTGTCAGGGTCACCGACGCTGAACACATGTTTATAGAAAACGCATACCTGACTTATGTTTAGTGTTTCGGCGCTAACAGCTCTGTGTGTATACATGAATACGTAGAGAGAGATCAGTTGTTGAAACTTCAAGGAGCCAACTTATCATGAAACATAACAAGATTCTTCACATATGCATCATACCTGAAATTTTAGGTTTGCATGTAGCGCATGGCTTGTAGTATTATCTGCCCATGCATATCGTATGCAAATCGAAAAACGAAAGGCATACTGTGCGACTTAGAACAGAATGACGTCGTGTTTGTTTTGTGCAGTGTCGATTTGTCCGCCCTCTGCAGCATAACGGAACGGGCAACCTGTGTCGTAGTGTCAGAATTGTTGTGATAGGATGTAAAAATAGTGTGCCTGTAACTAGTTTTACGTTTCCTATGCAGCGAACAAGCGGACACCTTATTACATGCTTAGAAGTATCGCTGGACAACATATTCTTCCAGTAGATTTAAGTAATAAGCCGTGTGTGCTGATTTTAGCGCACTCGCGTTTTGACAGAAAGTGTGAGATCAGATGAAACGCGGGGACATTTTCGTTGCTGTTGATAGCTTATGTATTGCACGACAACTAATAGTTAGTTTAACTTGATGAAAGTTATACACCGTGAATATATTTGGTGCATATTTTTTCATTCGTATTTGTGTCTATTGTATACAACTAAAGCGGAGTCGCACTGATGATACATTTGTCCCTTTGTTAGCATATTTAAAACAGGTAGTATATAATAATATAATTTAACAAACGCGAAGAAGCAGTTTTTGCTAATACTATGTATGATCTAAACAATTTAAACGTACAGCGAGTGCTCACTTATAATAAGGTGGGGGAAGTGAATAAGCATGTTCAACAATTCCACGCTGATACAACAATGACTTGACCAGAATATTCGCGCCCGATGTATACATGTACATAATAGCAGTGACACTAATCTGAGCAGTCTAACTGTTAAAACAAAATTACTATCATTTGAATCTCACTTTAATCATCTTGGTACTTATTTAGAGCAGGACCAAACATAATCTATCTCGCAGCCTGCAACAAAGAGCAAACTGACAAGTTTATTGTCTGCTATGTACAAAAGACACATCGCCTGTCTTCTCAAAACATAATGAAACGTTGAAAGAAGCAGTGTTCCTTATAAATACTGAGAAATATATAATAAAAATGTTTGAGCTGGCAACCGCGTATATCTCCCTGTAAACATCAGATGTTTAACTACGGTATAGTTGCGTGTAAACTTACGCACATGCAGCTTCCAAAATGCAAAAGTACATCTCTTATGTGGGGGAGTAAACTTATCTGTATCAGCAAAACTAAAGTTATGTTTTGATCTCGTATGTTAGGATGCCATTTCTGTGTCAATACAGATTGGTCATACCTTTAGACAGTCCAAAAATTGAGATTGCCACTTTGAAAACTCGCATATGAGTGCCACAAGTTATCATGCTGCAGAGTAAGATAGACAGATGATCTGTTTTCGTTATTTCTCAGGAAATTATTCGTGTTTAACAACGGTGTGGATAGTCAGTTAAAAATAAAACAAAAACTGTACGCGTTAAATTTACTTAGTGATTGCTAGTGTGCAACTTCAACAACTGACAGCGTGTGCGATCAGTGTCTAACAGTTTGTTTTTTCTCTCCGTACTGATGAAAATGTGTGGTTTCTAATGTCTTCTGCATCTGCTGAGGATACGTTTCCCATCATGTTAATACTTAAATTGGTCAAAGCTGAACATTTGAATGACACTCTTAAGAAGAGTTTGAGAACTTTCAAAAGTTTAGTACATACAGTAAATTCAAATTATGTGAGACATAGCATTATATTCAAGTGATGGTATGCTTTCTTGTGGATTTCTCTTCAGACATTTGCATCTTTGTACATTATTCCTGAAATAGATTTCATTAAATTCTGTTGTGCAGTCAGTAAAAATAATGATGGATATTGACAATGAGAGGGAAGTTTATACAGACAGATGGGAACGAATAATAAGTACAGACAGTGCTGGTGATGGTGTTTCTGTTACTAATGCAGAGATCAGTCAGAGACGCATTATTTATGTTTGTAGTGAGAGATCAGACTGGTTTTCCACAACCTGTAATTTGGAGTACAAAAAAGAAAATGATGTATCCTTACATTCAGACTGCCTTAATAAAGATTCGGTTCCACCTGACTTTGAAGATGCATATACTACATATATTGACAGATGGGAGCGAAAAATTGTACCTGATAACAACTTTAAAGATGTGTTAGTTTTCAAACAACCTGCTGATCAGTCCGATCTTCATGTCTGCTCTGATGATAGTGTAATAAACAAAAACAAAGAGAGTATATTATCTTCACATGATGTCTCTATTGACTGTGAAGATCACAGCCAACTTCTGTACATGTCTTGTGACAGCAGCAGTAATGCAAGATTTCTAGAGACATCTGATGTAGTTGATAACCCAAAAAATGAGAACACTAATAATGAACCGGATAAGTTTGACATTGATTCATATGAAACTCAAAGGCTATGCAACATTCCATGGTATCTTGACACAGATGCTGAGAAAAGTCAGACATCTAACAGGTATCTAGAGAAGAGAAAAACTTTTGAAGTTAATATTTGTGATCTATCAGGTACAGAAGCCAGACATGTGTCACATCTAGATTTTACTGTTAGACAAGAACCAGATAAAAATTGCTCACCGGTGTCCCAACTGAATTTTTCTGTTAATAAAACAACTGATACTGAGGAGTTCAACAGTATAGATGGAGATGAAGATATGGAAACACTTATCAGTAAAAACATTGTTGTTGATGAGATTACCAGAAAAGAAACATTTGGAGATGATAATGTGCAAACTGTCAATAAGGACAACAGTGTTGTAGATAACATTAGCAGAAAACAAACATTTGAAGATGAAGATGTGGAAAAAGCTATCGTAGACAACACTCTTGTGGATGAGATTACCAGAAAACAAACATTTGAAGATGAAGATGTGGAAAAAGTTATCGTAGACAACACTCTTGTGGATGAGATTACCAGAAAACAAACATTTGAAGATGAAGATGTGGAAAAAGTTATCATAGACAACACTCTTATGGATGAGATTGACAGACAAGAGAAGTTTGAAGATGAAGATACGGAATCAGCTATCACCTACAACAGTGCTGTAAATGAGATTAACAGAACAGGGATATTTGAAGAGGAAGATGCACATACAGTTACAGAAGACACAAGTGTTGTACATGAAATTAACAGACAAGAGGCATATGAAAATGAGGATGCGGAAAAAGTAATGGGAGACAACAGTGTTGTAGGTGAGATTACCACAAAACATGCATCTGGAGATAAAGATATGGAAACACTTATTGGTGACAACATTGTTGTTGATGAGATTACCAGAGAAAAAACATTTGGAGATGATGATGTGCAAACTGTCTGTAGAGACAACAGTGTTGTAGAAGACTTTACCAGAAAAGATACATCTGAAGATGAAGATGTGGAATTAGTTATCAGTGACAACAATGCTACAGATGAAATTATCAGAAAAGATACATCTGAAGATGAAGATGTGGAATTAGTTATCAGTGACAACAATGCTACAGATGAAATTATCAGAAAAGATACATCTGAAGATGAAAAAGATGTGGAATTAGCTATCGGTGAAAAAAGTACTGCAGATGAGATTACCAGAAAAGATACATCTGAAGATGAAGATGTGGAATTAGTTATCAGTGACAGCCGTGTTGTAGATGAGATTTCTGAAAAACAGACATTTGAAGATGAAGATGTGGAATTAGTTATCAGTGACAACAATGCTACAGATGAAATTATCAGAAAAGATACATCTGAAGATGAAGATGTGGAATTAGTTATCAGTGACAACAATGCTACAGATGAAATTATCAGAAAAGATACATCTGAAGATGAAGATGTGGAATTAGCTATCAGTGAAAAGAGTGCTGCAAATGAGATTACCAGAAAAGATACATCTGAAGATGAAGATGTGAAAACAGTTAAAGAGGACAAAAGTGCTGTAAATGAGATTACCAGAAAAGATACATCTGAAGATGAAGATGTGAAAACAGTTAACGGGGACAAAAGTGCTGTAAATGAGATTACCAGAAAAGATACATCTGAAGATGAAAAAGATGTGGAATTAGTTATCAGTGACAGCCGTGTTGTAGATGAGATTTCTGAAAAACAGACATTTGGAGATGATGATGTGCAAACTGTCTGTAGAGACAACAGTGTTGTAGAAGACTTTACCAGAAAAGATACATCTGAAGATGAAGATGTGGAATTAGTTATCAGTGACAACAATGCTACAGATGAAATTATCAGAAAAGATACATCTGAAGATGAAGATGTGGAATTAGTTATCAGTGACAACAATGCTACAGATGAAATTATCAGAAAAGATACATCTGAAGATGAAAAAGATGTGGAATTAGCTATCGGTGAAAAAAGTACTGCAGATGAGATTACCAGAAAAGATACATCTGAAGATGAAGATGTGGAATTAGTTATCAGTGACAGCCGTGTTGTAGATGAGATTTCTGAAAAACAGACATTTGAAGATGAAGATGTGGCAACAGTGAACAGGGGCAACAATGTTATAAATGAGATTTCCAGAAAACAGATATTTGAAGATGAAGATGTGAAAACAGTTGTAAGGGACAGCAGTGTTGTGGATGAAACTACCAGAAAACAGACATTAGACAATGAATATGTGGAGATGGTCTATAGAGACAACAGTGTTGTAAATAAGATTGACAAGCAAGAGACATTTGAAGATGAAAATGTGAAAACAGTTAAAGAGGACAAAAGTGCTGTAAATGAGATTACCAGAAAAGATACATCTGAAGATGAAGATGTGGAATTAGCTATTGGTGAAAAGAGTGCTGCAGATGAGATTACCAGTAAAGATACATCTGAAGATGAAAAAGATGTGGAATTAGCTATCAGTGAAAAGAGTGCTGCAGATGAGAGTACCAGAAAAGATACATCTGAAGATGAAGATGTGGAATTAGTTATCAGTGAAAAGAGTGCTGCAGATGAGATTACCAGAAAAGATACATCTGAAGATGAAAAAGATGTGGAATTAGCTATTGGTGAAAAGAGTGCTGCAGATGAGATTACCAGAAAAGATACATCTGAAGATGAAAAAGATGTGGAATTAGCTATCGGTGAAAAGAGTGCTGCAGATGAGATTACCAGAAAAGATACATCTGAAGATGAAGATGTGGAATTAGTTATCAGTGAAAAGAGTGCTGCAGATGAGATTACCAGAAAAGATACATCTGAAGATGAAGATGTGGAATTAGCTATCAGTGAAAAGAGTGCTGCAGATGAGATTACCAGAAAAGATACATCTGAAGATGAAGATGTGGAATTAGTTATCAGTGACAGCCGTGTTGTAGATGAGATTTCTGAAAAACAGACATTTGGAGATGAAGATGTGGCAACAGTGAACAGGAACAACACTGTTGTAAATGAGGTTTCCAGAAAACAGATATTTGAAGATGAAGATGTGAAAACAGTTGTAAGGGACAGCATTGTTGTGGATGAAACTACCAGAAAAGAGACATTTGACAATGAATATGTGGAAATGGTCTATAGAGACAACAGTGTTGTAAATAAGATTGACAAGCAAGAGACATTTGAAGATGAAAATGTGAAAACAGTTAACGGGGACAAAAGTGCTGTAAATGAGATTACTAGAAAAGATACATCTGAAGATGAAAAAGATGTGGAATTAGCTATCAGTGAAAAGAGTGTTGCAGATGAGATTACCAGAAAAGATACATCTGAAAATGAAGATGTGGAATTAGCTATCAGTGAAAAGAGTGCTGCAGATGAGATTACCAGAAAAGATACATCTGAAGATGAAGATGTGGAATTAGCTATCAATGAAAAGAGTGCTGCAGATGAGATTACCAGTAAAGATACATCTGAAGATGAAAAAGATGTGGAATTAGCTATCAGTGAAAAGAGTGCTGCAGATGAGAGTACCAGAAAAGAAACATCTGAAGATGAAGATGTGGAATTAGTTATCAGTGAAAATAGTGCTGCAGATGAGATTACCAGAAAAGATACATCTGAAGATGAAAAAGATGTGGAATTAGCTATCGGTGAAAAGAGTGCTGCAGATGAGATTACCAGAAAAGATACATCTGAAGATGAAAAAGATGTGGAATTAGCTATCGGTGAAAAGAGTGCTGCAGATGAGATTACCAGAAAAGATACATCTGAAGATGAAAAAGATGTGGAATTAGCTATCAGTGAAAAGAGTGCTGCAGATGAGATTACCAGAAAAGATACATCTGAAGATGAAGATGTGGAATTAGTTATCAGTGACAGCCATGTTGTAGATGAGATTTCTGAAAAACAGACATTTGGAGATGAAGATGTGGCAACAGTGAACAGGAACAACACTGTTGTAAATGAGATTTCCAGAAAACAGATATTTGAAGATGAAGATGTGAAAACAGTTGTAAGGGACAGCATTGTTGTGGATGAAACTACCAGAAAAGAGACATTTGACAATGAATATGTGGAAATGGTCTATAGAAACAACAGTGTTGTAAATAAGATTGACAAGCAAGAGACATTTGAAGATGAAAATGTGAAAACAGTTAACGGGGACAAAAGTGCTGTAAATGAGATTACTAGAAAAGATACATCTGAAGATGAAAAAGTTGTGGAATTAGCTATCAGTGAAAAGAGTGCTGCAGATGAGATTACCAGAAAAGATACATCTGAAAATGAAGATGTGGAATTAGCTATCGGTGAAAAGAGTGCTGCAGATGAGATTACCAGTAAAGAAACATCTGAAGATGAGGATGTGGAATTAGCTATCGGTGGAAAGAGTGCTGCAGATGAGATTACCAGAAAAGATACATCTGAAGATGAAGATGTGGAATTAGCTATTGGTGAAAAGAGTGCTGCAGATGAGATTACCAGAAAAGATACATCTGAAGATGAAGATGTGGAATTAGTTATCAGTGACAGCCGTGTTGTAGATGAGATTGCTGAAAAACAGACATTTGGAGATGAAGATATGGCAACAGTGAATAGGGACAACAATGTTATAAATGAGATTACCAGAAAACAGACATTTGAAGATGAAGATGTGAAAGCAGTTGTAAGGGACAGCATTGTTGTGGATGAAACTACCAGAAAACAGACATTTGACAATAAATATGTGGAAATGGTCTATAGAGACAACAGTGTTGTAAATAAGATTGACAGGCACGAGACATTTGAAGATGAAAATGTGAAAAGAGTTAACGGGGACAAAAGTGCTATAAATGAGATTACTAGAAAAGATACATCTGAAGATGAAAAAGTTGTGGAATTAGCTATCAGTGAAAAGAGTGCTGCAGATGAGATTACCAGAAAAGATACATCTGAAAATGAAGATGTGGAATTAGCTATCGGTGAAAAGAGTGCTGCAGATGAGATTACCAGTAAAGAAACATCTGAAGATGAGGATGTGGAATTAGCTATCGGTGGAAAGAGTGCTGCAGATGAGATTACCAGAAAAGATACATCTGAAGATGAAGATGTGGAATTAGCTATTGGTGAAAAGAGTGCTGCAGATGAGATTACCAGAAAAGATACATCTGAAGATGAAGATGTGGAATTAGTTATCAGTGACAGCCGTGTTGTAGATGAGATTGCTGAAAAACAGACATTTGGAGATGAAGATATGGCAACAGTGAATAGGGACAACAATGTTATAAATGAGATTACCAGAAAACAGACATTTGAAGATGAAGATGTGAAAGCAGTTGTAAGGGACAGCATTGTTGTGGATGAAACTACCAGAAAAGAGACATTTGACAATAAATATGTGGAAATGGTCTATAGAGACAACAGTGTTGTAAATAAGATTGACAGGCACGAGACATTTGAAGATGAAAATGTGAAAAGAGTTAACGGGGACAAAAGTGCTATAAATGAGATTACTAGAAAAGATACATCTGAAGATGAAAAAGATATGGAATTAGCTATCAGTGAAAAGAGTGCTGCAAATGAGATTACCAGAAAAGATACATCTGAAAATGAAAAAGATGTGGAATTAGCTGTCGGTGAAAAGAGTGCTGCAGATGAGATTACCAGAAAAGATACATCTGAAGATGAAGATGTGGAATTAGTTATCAGTGACAGCCGTGTTGTAGATGAGATTTCTGAAAAACAGACATTTGGAGATGAAGATGTGGCAACAGTGAACATTAACAACACTGTTGTAAATGAGATTTCCAGAAAACAGATATTTGAAGATGAAGATGTGAAAACAGTTGTAAGGGACAGCATTGTTGTGGATGAAACTACCAGAAAAGAGACATTTGACAATGAATATGTGGAAATGGTCTATAGAGACAACAGTGTTGTAAATAAGATTGACAAGCAAGAGACATTTGAAGATGAAAATGTGAAAACAGTTAACGGGGACAAAAGTGCTGTAAATGAGATTACTAGAAAAGATACATCTGAAGATGAAAAAGATGTGGAATTAGCTATCAGTGAAAAGAGTGCTGCAGATGAGATTACCAGAAAAGATACATCTGAAGATGAAAAAGTTGTGGAATTAGCTATCAGTGAAAAGAGTGCTGCAGATGAGATTACCAGAAAAGATACATCTGAAAATGAAGATGTGGAATTAGCTATCGGTGAAAAGAGTGCTGCAGATGAGATTACCAGTAAAGATACATCTGAAGATGAAAAAGATGTGGAATTAGCTATCGGTGAAAAGAGTGCTGCAGATGAGATTACCAGTAAAGATACATCTGAAGATGAGGATGTGGAATTAGCTATCGGTGGAAAGAGTGCTGCAGATGAGATTACCAGAAAAGATACATCTAAAGATGAAGATGTGGAATTAGCTATCAGTGAAAAGAGTGCTGCAGATGAGATTACCAGAAAAGATACATCTGAAGATGAAAAAGATGTGGAATTAGCTATCAGTGAAAAGAGTGCTGCAGATGAGATTACCAGAAAAGATACATCTAAAGATGAAGATGTGGAATTAGTTATCAGTGAAAAGAGTGCTGCAGATGAGATTACCAGTAAAGATACATCTGAAGATGAAGATGTGGAATTAGCTATCGGTGAAAAGAGTGCTGCAGATGAGATTACCAGAAAAGATACATCTAAAGATGAAGATGTGGAATTAGCTATCAGTGAAAAGAGTGCTGCAGATGAGATTACCAGAAAAGATACATTTGAAGATGAAGATGTGGAATTAGTTATCAGTGAAAAGAGTGCTGCAGATGAGATTACCAGAAAAGATACATCTGAAGATGAAGATGTGGAATTAGCTATCGGTGAAAAGAGTGCTGTAAATGAGATTACCAGAAAAGATACATCTGAAGATGAAGATGTGGAATTAGCTATTGGTGGAAAGAGTGCTGCAGATGAGATTACCAGAAAAGATACATCTGAAGATGAAGATGTGGAATTAGTTATCAGTGAAAAGAGTGCTGCAGATGAGATTACCAGAAAAGATACATCTGAAGATGAAAAAGATGTGGAATTAGCTATCGGTGAAAAGAGTGCTGCAGATGAGATTACCAGAAAAGATACATCTGAAGATAAAAAAGATGTGGAATTAGCTATCAGTGAAAAGAGTGCTGCAGATGAGATTACCAGAAAAGATACATCTGAAGATGAAGATGTAGAATTAGTTATCAGTGACAGCCGTGTTGTAGATGAGATTGCTGAAAAACAGACATTTGGAGATGAAGATGTGGCAACAGTGAATAGGGACAACAATGTTATAAATGAGATTACCAGAAAACAGACATTTGAAGATGAAGATGTGAAAACAGTTGTAAGGGACAGCATTGTTGTGGATGAAACTACCAGAAAACAGACATTTGAAGATGAAGATGAGAAAACAGTTGTAAGGGACAGCATTGTTGTGGATGAAACTACCAGAAAAGAGACATTTGACAATAAATATGTGGAAATGGTCTATAGAGACAACAGTGTTGTAAATAAAATTGACAGGCAAGAGACATTTGAAGATGAAAATGTGAAAATGGTTCATGGGGACAAAAGTGCTGTAAATGAGATTACTAGAAAAGATACATCTGAAGATGAAAAAGATATGGAATTAGCTATCAGTGAAAAGAGTGCTGCAAATGAGATTACCAGAAAAGATACATCTGAAGATGAAAAAGATGTGGAATTAGCTATCAGTGAAAAGAGTGCTGCAGATGAGATTACCAGAAAAGATACATCTGAAGATGAAAATGTGGAATTAGTTATCAGTGAAAAGAGTGCTGCAGATGAGATTACAAGAAAAGATACATCTGAAGATGAAGATGTAGAATTAGTTATCAGTGACAGCCGTGTTGTAGATGAGATTTCTGAAAAACAGATATTTGGAGATGAAGATGTGGCAACAGTGAACAGGGACAACAATGTTGTAAATGAGATTACCAGAAAACAGACATTTGAAGATGAAGATGTGAAAACAATTGTAAGGGACAGCATTGTTGTGGATGAAACTACCAGAAAACAGACATTTGACAATGAATATGTGGAAATGATCTATAGAGACAACAGTGTTGTAAATAAGATTGACAGCCAAGAGACATTTGAAGATGAAAATGTGAAAACAGTTAACGGGGATAAAAGTGCTGTAAATGAGATTACCAGAAAAGAGACATTTGAAGATGAAAATGTGGAATCAATTAACAAGGACACCAATGTTGCAAATGACATTGCTAGAAAACAAACATCTGGTGATGAAGATGTGGAAACAGTCCACATGGGCAACACTACTGTAAATGAGATTAGTAGGAAAGAAACAGTTGAAGATATTGAAACAGTTATCAGGGATAACAGTATTGTAGATGAGATTGACAGACATGAAACATTTGGAGATGGAGATTTGGAAGCAATTATCAGGTACAGTATTGTCTTAGAGGAGGTTACCATAAAAGAGACATTTGAGGAAGAAGATGAAACAGTTATCGGTGACAGCAGTCTTGTAGATTATATAGATAGAAAAGAGAGATATGTAACTGAAAATCTAGAAACTGTAACTAGGAATGCTCTCAGCCGACAGATTATATGTAAAAAAAAAGATATGGAACCTGGAAATGAATACATTGATGTTTCAGATGAAATTCATGTGCAAACGAAATTTGAAGAGAAAGATGTAGAAACTATGAACAAAAATGACAATGTTATAGATGACATGGACAAAGAAGAAGTTTTTGAAAAGAAAGATGCAGAATCTGCAAACAATGTTGACAAGAATCACAGACAAGATAACATTGAGGATGAACATGTGGCAAAGATAGCCAAAAGTTACAGTATGATAGATGTTGACAAAGAAGAGATATTTGAAATGGAACATGTAGAATCTGTAAGAAAAGATAGCAATATTGTGAATGAAACTAATAGACAAGAGAAATTTGAAGATGAAAATGTGAAAACAGTTAACGGGGATAAAAGTGCTGTAAATGAGATTACCAGAAAAGAGACATTTGAAGATGAAAATGTGGAATCAATTAACAAGGACACCAATGTTGCAAATGACATTGCTAGAAAACAAACATCTGGTGATGAAGATGTGGAAACAGTCCACATGGGCAACACTACTGTAAATGAGATTAGTAGGAAAGAAACAGTTGAAGATATTGAAACAGTTATCAGGGATAACAGTATTGTAGATGAGATTGACAGACATGAAACATTTGGAGATGGAGATTTGGAAGCAATTATCAGGTACAGTATTGTCTTAGAGGAGGTTACCATAAAAGAGACATTTGAGGAAGAAGATGAAACAGTTATCGGTGACAGCAGTCTTGTAGATTATATAGATAGAAAAGAGAGATATGTAACTGAAAATCTAGAAACTGTAACTAGGAATGCTCTCAGCCGACAGATTATATGTAAAAAAAAAGATATGGAACCTGGAAATGAATACATTGATGTTTCAGATGAAATTCATGTGCAAACGAAATTTGAAGAGAAAGATGTAGAAACTATGAACAAAAATGACAATGTTATAGATGACATGGACAAAGAAGAAGTTTTTGAAAAGAAAGATGCAGAATCTGCAAACAATGTTGACAAGAATCACAGACAAGATAACATTGAGGATGAACATGTGGCAAAGATAGCCAAAAGTTACAGTATGATAGATGTTGACAAAGAAGAGATATTTGAAATGGAACATGTAGAATCTGTAAGAAAAGATAGCAATATTGTGAATGAAACTAATAGACAAGAGAAATTTGAAGAGAAGATTGTAGAAATGGTTAATAAAGATTATGATGTGGTAGAATATGTTGGCAAACAGGAAGAGAAGTATGTAGCTCTAGATGATGAAACTGCAAGCCAGGATGCCAGTATTGTGGATCATATTAAGAGGCATGAACTACTTGTAGATGAAGATGTTGAAACTAGGGACAGACACAACAACATGGTTAATGATGTTTTCAGGAAAGATAATTATGAAGAAGAAGATGGTTATTCTGTTAATGAAACAAATCCATTTAAGGCAGCCATTACCATGAAAATGGAGCAGGAAATTGAAAGACCAGAATTGCTTATCCAAGGACAAAGTCAAGATATTTTAACATCCATTAAGCCAACAGTATCAACTAATTGTATGTTTACCTGTACAGAAGAAAATATAATAGCTGATTCAGTGAGCCTTGCCTTTGATTCATATGAAGTATATGGACCCAGAGGTATTATGCTGCAGTATAATCGGGACATTTCCATTGATTCAGAAGAGAGAGCCAGTGATACCACAGTATGTAAGAAAATTTCATTATCCAAATCACAAGAACCTTTTCAAAGATTAGATATTTTGCTGCAAGAAGATGTACATGCTAAGCTGAGTTCCAAGAGAAAAACCAAGAAAGATGAGATAGGAGCCAGTGCTGAAGGCATACAGAATTTCTCAGAAATATTTCCTTTGCATTTGCCTGGAAATGCAGAGTATTCCATGATAGAAGTAAGATCTGTTAAAGCAGGTCAGGATTCAGATAGTGATATGGCACTGAGCAAGATGTCAGATACAACACTAGATGGTGGTGACAATAAGAACAAGAACCAAGGAAGCAGCAGTGATGAAATGAAAAATCCTGCAGTGTCAGAGAAAGGGGAAAGCATGATGATTCTAAAACCTGTGCAGTTCAACAGCAGAATAGAGAAAGATAGATGTGAGAAAACTAATGGAAAGTATTCAAGTGCTGACCACAATGTTACGTTTCAAGGAAATGAGCATTTCACTAACATGGATGTGGATTACCATCATATTTTAATAAGAGAAGAAGATAGCTTTGAAAATATGGAGCACCAGTTCAGTGTTCAGAACATAAAAATTGAGACAACTAATGACATGATGGAAAATAACAAAAGATTGTCAAGTGATGACAGAAGATTGTCAAGTGATGACAGAAGTAAATATTTGACAGGTGCACACAATTTTGAACTTGACAGCATCAGTAAAGGGGATGGAAATATGACATCTTTTGACAGCTGTAATGATGTGGATATTTCTTTGAACACTGATGTGGATTATGAAATTAAAGGCTCATCAGATTTTGACAAAACAAGAAAATACTTTACTTCCTTGGTAGGAAAGAAGGTAAGAAAGACTTTCTAAGAATTACTCTCTTGGGTAGTGTTTATTTTAGAGAGTTTATTTCTGTCTCATTCATTGTTTTGACATAGATATGCTTAGTAATATATGTGCTGAGGTATCAGCTCATACAGACATAATAAATACATAAACTATACAGGGTATCCCCAAAATCTTTGTACTGTTTTAAAAAATGTATTAAAAATACACGTAAAGAGAAAACTTGGCATAATGTGTAGCGTAATAAAGAAGCATTACAAAATAATTTAGCAAACTTTTACATGTGGGTGCCATTTGTTACGAGAAGCACATCAACCTGGTGTTCGGCTTCCATCTGCATTCTATTTAACATAGCATCATCTGCGCTGGCATTGGCATCGGTGATTCTTCATTCAGGTTGTTCATGCCCTAAAACTTAGTCTCGTAAATGATGTCAACAAAATGTATTAAGTTTTCTCTTCTTTTATATTTTAATAATTTTTTTTTATTTTATGCATTGTGGACACTTTTGTTTTCCCTGTGTCCCTCAACTGTTTTTTTTTCAAAGCATATCATATTATTTCATGCTACTATTTTTACCTTTTTTTACTACATTAATCAGCTCCTGCAACTAATACTTCAGTTTAAGCTGTTTGATTTATAGTAGTAAATATAATCAGGTTTGGCTCATCACACATGCAACTTTAATTTCATAACATGGGAAGGATGTAATGGTTTTAAATGTCTCAGGAACTAGTGATATTATAGGATCACAGTGATAGTAACTGCTGTAAAACCCTATTGCTAACTTTTATTCCTGTCTTCCTCTCTCTCTTTCTCTGTACCAATTTTTGTAAAACTGCACTATACACCTTCATCTAACTTAAACAAGATTTTTATCTTTACTAGCATTTGAAAGATTTTAACATTGAGCAATGACTCATTTAGGAATTTTTAAAAAGGGAACTAATATTTTATTAATTATCAAGATCTTCCTCATGCCCAGAGGAAAAATATACATTTAATTAAAGTAAAATTGACATTGGAACACAAAATGACATCTTTTATGTGAGAAGAGGAAAGGAAATGTCACTTTTCATATTAGAGAATGGTTTTGACACAAATAGATGGTGGTTGTTTTGCAGAACTTGCAGTACATAATGTGGCTGACCACCCAGTCTCTTGATTGATTCTACCAATATTTGATTGGCTAATCAGCCACACTGAGAAGTCTCAATGTATGAAAAACATCTGGCTTAACTTTTGACTTCATTTCATCTGCAGGTGCAATAGACCTGGCTCACAGTCATTCTTCACCTCTTCAGTGTACCATGATCTATTGTTCCTACAGTCACCATGGCTGATTACATTTTCTGTCTACTCTGTGGTCTTCTCTCTAGAAGTCTCCATAGAGTATTTTATTGATGATATATATTTTTTTTATCCATTCTTGTAATATGACTCAGCCATCATGGTATTTTGCTTCTGAGTATTATCATCTTGAGTAGAAGCTTAGCACACTACAGATCTGAGAGTTGATTACTTTGTTCCTCTAGTTGACCTTTATTATTTTATGAAGACAGCAAAGGTGAAAACTTATTTCTCATATATTGAATTTTGCCATTTGTCTTCAGTGTAGAAAATCATATAGTGTTACATCCATTTCCTCATTCGGCAAATGTTATGGCAACCTTTTTTTATTTATTTATTGATTTTTTCATAGGCAGAGAAGACTGCCAAAACTTTGCATACAAGACAGTTGAACATTTCCTCTTAATCATGTGGATGTTAACTGGAAGTTGAATTGGATGGTGTACTTGTGCCGCCGCCGCCTCCTCTTCCTCCTCCTCCTCCTCATCCTCCTCCTTCTTCTTCTTCTTCAGCTTTCCAAGCCATTAAGACTCATTGCTGCAGATAAAGTTCACCTCCATTCTTCTCTATTCCTTCTTTCTACAGTTGGTGACACCAATTTCCTTTATATCATCTTCTGTGTTGTCTCTCCTTTTCTGTCTTTTTCTATCTCTTGGTCTTGTTTCCTTCATCTTATGTACATACATCATTTTTGTTTGTCTGTTCTCTTTCTTTCTACATGGCCCAGCCAGCGTAATTTATTCAGTTTCAAGATGTTCATAATTGGCTTTGATAAGCTGTTAAGTTCAGTGTGCTTTCTTGCTCTCCTTTCCACTTGTGCCTTATCAAAGAACCGTATTGTTTTCTCACTTTTATTATCTTGCATCATCTGGATGGTTTTTGCCGTAGGTATCAGATAGGAGGGATGCACTGTGGAAAATCCTAAGATGGCATGGCCTCCCCCATAAAATAGTTAATGTAATCAAAGCCCTATACGAGGGTTTTCAGTGCAAAGTTATCTGTGGAGAACATACCTCCAGCAGCTTTAGGGTACAAACAGGAGTGAAACAGGGATGTGTACTATCACCAACATTATTTATCTTGGCAGTAGACTGGTTAATGAAGGAGGCAACATCAGACAAACGCAGAGGATTACAATGGACCCTTGACACAGTGCTGGAGGACCTTGACTTTGCGGACGACATTTGTCTGTTATCAAGCAGTCACAAAGATATGCAAGATAAAATAAACAAGCTAACTCAGAATGCAAATAACATAGGACTAAAGATCAATGTAGGAAAGACAAAGTTAATGAAGCAAAATGTGAACAACAGAAATGTACTGAGAGTAGATAGCAAGTTAGTGGAGGAGGTCAATGAATTTGTATACCTTGGCAGCAGAGTAGTAGAAAATGGAGACAGCACAGAGGGCATCAACAGCAGACTTACTAGAGCAAACCAGGCTTTTGCAGTGCTGCAGACTATATGGAAATAAAAAAAAACTAAGCATAAATATGAAAATCAGGATATTTAAGAGTAATGTTCTAAGTGTACTACTCTATGGAAGTGAATGCTGGAAAATCACCAAAACCATAGAAAACAAGTTGAATTCTTTCCAGACGAAATGTTTACGAAGAATTAGACAAATATTTTGGCCAAACACCATAAGAAATAACATCTTATTGGCAGAAATGCAGATGAAGCCACTGACAACAATTATTGAGGAAAGACGCTGGTGATGGTTGGGACATATGCTCCGAATGACTGACAACTCACTACCTCTTCTTCTTCTTCTTCTTCGTTCACTTCTACCACCAAAAACCGCACTGTGATCCTACTGAATTCACGCCTGTGGTCCTCGTTAGGTCCCATGGTCCCCTGTGTGGTCCAAAATAGACCACACGAGATCCACGAAAGGACCACAAAGGGTTCAGATTATCACAGTGCTGTAGCCTGTATTCTTGGTGGGTCTCGGAAGCGGGATTGCATGACACCGTGGTTTTCATTGCACCAGTTTAGTCTAGGGTTGGACTTTCTCACCGGAAGACCTCGCCGTGTTTAGGATATCAGTGCATCCCCGCTGGGTGAGAGGCGGTAGCCCACCCAGGCCAGAGTTGGACTTTCTCACCGGAAAACCTCAACGTGTTTTGAGATACCCGTGTATCACCGCCGGGTGAGAGGTGGTTGCCCATCCAGTCCAGGGTTGGACTTTCTCATCGGAAAACCTCAGCGTGATTAGGATACGCAGACATCCCCGCCTGGTGAGAGGTGGTTGCCTATCTAGACTTCCCTGATCCAGTGTCTCCGACTTCAGCATTTTGCGGTCGTGGCCACTACCCTTCCTAGTTGTGACCAGGATGGAGCTTTTGTCCAGGAGGACGAATCCTCGCCACTAGTGACTTCTACCCCTGGGTTGAGCCGGTTTAGGCATTTCCCAGTATGGGTGTGTTTGGGACGGGACCGACCTCTAGGGCAGAGGTACTGTGACATGCATAGCCTTCAAGATTCACCCCTGGTATGAGCCGGTTTAGGCAAAATTCACCAGTATGGGTGTTTATCAGGCGTTACCGACCTCTAAAGCGGAGGTGGCATGGCATGTCTAGCCATCGAGTTCCACCCCTGGTGTGTGCCGGTTTAGGCATATTTCACCAGTGTAGGTGTATTTCGGATGTGGCCGGCCTCTAGAGCAGAGGTGCCGTGGTATAGCTCTCGTAGCGATACTACTGGACATACCGGTTAAACTTCACTTTCCACCACCTTTTCCCATCGGCGCCGCACAGCAACCTTTATTTCTTTTCCGCATTTACTTCCTTAACTGGGAGGAGCTTCACTCCACACGCGGCATATGAAGAGTCAAGCCAGCAGTGTCTTAACCTCTGGGACAAGCCGGTTCATGCATTTCACCCGATATGACTGCACTCAGGACGTGGCCGACCTCCAGACCAAAGGTGCCGTGATTTGACTGTTTGCTTCGCTTTATCCTTTCTACCACCTTTTCCGCAGTGATGCTGCGCGGCAACCTCATTTGCAAATTTCTTCATTGGCCGGGAGGAGCACCGCTCCACGCATGGCAGCTGAAGATCTCGCCAACAGCGGCAGATGAGCTACCAAACGTGCCACTCATCTACCCTAAGTAACTGGTTTCAAGCGCCAGATATTCGCCCTCACCCCTTCTCCTGTCAGTTTAAACAGTTCTGCCACGGGAAGGCCAGGAGCTGGACTTGACTGCCAGAGGCTGTTTATGGCGCGTTTGCAGTCCTTAGAACCAACTCACTACCAAAAATAGCACTAAGATGGACACTACAGGGGAACAGAAGTAAGGGTAGACCAAAAGAGACATGGAGAAGAACAACAGAAAGGATGCTGAGCAATAGAGGGCTTACCTGGGCTGAAAAAAAGGCGAAGGACAGGCATTTGTGGAAAACCCTTGCGGAAGCCCCATGTGCCATGGGCACTTAAGGTTCAGAGAGAGAGAGATCAGATAGGAGCAAGCTGGGACCTTCTGGGGCACGGCAGATGAGTGTACTAAGCAGTGCACCACTTAGGTGCATACAGTGCATGATTAGAGTTACTCAGTTACCAAAAATATACACTTAACTTACACACATATAAAACAAAACAAAATAGTATCTTCACAGAATATGAATAGCATCATCACACATAAATCAAAGAACCTAGATCTAGCCATGCTTCCTTTACCACAGTTGTACTACCTACTGCAAGTCATCAGTGCTTCATTCTGATCAAATGCAATGATGCATAATGCCTCTACTCACAGTTGCTCACTGAATTCCCATAATATAAGACATGCACAAAATAAGCTCACTGCGTATCTAATTAATGCCTTCTAATTCTCCACCAAAATGAAGCCACATTGTGATCTCTAGGTAAATGCACCACTGTGAGAATACACAAGTATAAAAAAAAATAATAGAAAAAAAAAGAGCACATATGCATATTGCAAAAAGCTGCAGCTAAGAGTGTGTGTGTGGTGAATAATATTATATTTTCTATTATTTGTTCCATTCTCATTTGTGATATGTATCATTGATGTAAATTTGCATTTTCTTTTCATTTTCTATATCTTTGTTCTTTATAATTAAGAATGTATGATTAAGAAAAATACTCTATATACAATGGAATGAATTTAAGAATGAAAACCAAAATCTTACAACTGTGTGCTAATTAATTAATAAGCTGTTCTTGTTTTGAATAATCTTAATGTCTTGTTCATCTGGTATTCTCTGTATTGCCATTGCCTAGTGTAGTAGTTGTGCACTTAGCACATTACATTAGTGTTCTAAATGTACTCAACTTCTTCTTACATCTTACATCCTTTCCATGCCATTAAATGTCACACGGGGCACACATGGTATTTCGCCAAATTTTCCTTTTTTCGGCAAACCTTTCAACTTCATTAAGGGATTTTATGCCAACAAATTTGACCTCACTTACCAATGTCCTCTTTAGAGTTTCATGAGGTCGATCCCTTTTTCTTCAGCCTGTTGTGTTCCACTTGATAGCTCATTTTGGGATTCTCTGACTGTTTCTTCTTCTTCTTCTTCTTCTTCGTTCACTTCTACCACCAAAAACCGCACTGTGAACCTACTGAATTCATGCCTGTGGTCCTCGTTAGGTCCCGTGGTCTCCTGTGTGGTCCAAAATAGACCACACGAGATCCACGAAAGGACCACAAGAGATTCAGAGTGTCACAGTGCTTTAGCCTGTATTCTTGGTGGGTCTCGGAAGCGGGATTGCGTGACACCGTGGTTTTCATTGCACCAGTTTAGTCTAGGGTTGAACTTTCTCACCGGAAGACCTCGACGTGTTTAGGATATCAGTGCATCCCCGCTGGGTGAGAGGCGGTAGCCCACCCAGGCCAGAGTTGGACTTTCTCACCGGAAAACCTCGACGTGTTTTGAGATACCCGTGTATCACCGCCGGGTGAGAGGTGGTTGCCCATCCAGTCCAGGGATGGACTTTCTCACCGGAAAACCTCAGCGTGATTAGGATACGCAAACATCCCCGCAGGGTGAGAGGTGGTTGCCTATGACTAATATATGTCCAGCTTCTTTTTCTGATCACCCATGAAACTGGTTATTGTTCGTTGATCTGCCTTATCACTGCATTGTTCTTGAATTCATTCCACTAAAATACCAGGTATTTTTCTTAGGCATTTGTTTTCAAAAGTCTAATTTGTGTTCCATTTTTTTCAGTTGCTTTCCTGTTTTCGCATGCATAAATGAGGGTGGATATTACATTTGAATTGAATAATCTTAACTTGGATTTTGTGCTTATAACTTTTGAATGCCATATGTTCTCAAGATTCTTGAAGGTCAATGCTGCTTTTGCAATTTGATTTCCAACTTCCTTTCTAGTGTAACCATCCTGGTCTATGTAGCTGTTGAGATATGTAAATTGGTTTACTTCTTCAGCAGCTTTTCCTTCTATGTATATTTTTCCTTCTTAATTAATGAGAAGTTTCATTATTTTTTTTTTTTGTTGTTAATTTCAAATCCTAGTTTGCTAGCCAGTGAAGACAGGGTATCTGTTTTTTCTTGCATTGATTTCACATTGTCACTGATAAGAGTTATGTCATCTGCAAAATCAAGATCTTCTACTTGGGTCCCATGTACCCAGTCAATGCCTGTTTTACCTGTGCAACATTTTTTCATTATGAAGTGTATGGCAATTCCAAAAAGCAAGGGAGATGGTATTCATCCCTGTTTCACACATGTTTCAATCTGGAACCATTTGGTCATTCCTTCTTCTGTATTGACTGCACAAACAATAGTGATCTTTAATGATGTTGACAATTCTAGATGGTATTCCATATAGTCTAAAATTCTCCACAATGAATCTCTGTGTACACTATAAAATGCCTTTTTAAGGTCTATGAAGAACATTAATATACATCCTTTTTTCACGCCTGTTTCAATCTGGAACCATTCGCTCATTCCTTCTTCTGTCTTGACTGCACAAACATATCTGTTGTAGAGATCCTTAATGATGTTGACAATTTTAGATGGTATTCCATATAGTCATAAAATTCTCCACAATAAATCTCTTTATATGCTATCAAATGCCTTTTTTTAAGACCATGAAGTTGAGGATCAATAGTACTTAACTTAGCTTGTACTTGACTTGTACTTTATCAATCCAGAGATAAGAGTTGGTTTTTGCGTTGACCATTGTTCACCAAATCTGAGATCTTTTCAATTGTAAAAATCTGGCATTCAGTTTTCAAGCTTAACTTTAAATAATTTTAAAAATCATTTAATGAATGCAGAGTGAAGATTAAATATTTTGAAAATTTTCAGCATCTTCTGGAAGATATCAATAGCAGTAAATCCAGAGCTGAGCAGATCCTGGCACAAAATCCAGTTGCTGATCAGGAGCATGTTATTCAAACATTGTCATCAGGGAAAACAGCTTTCACATCCATAACCCATCTCATATCTGAGATTGTGTTGCTGCAAACAGCGGCCAGAGACCAACAGGAAAGTCTGAAGCTAGCAGTTTCTGAAAAGGAGAAGTATGAAACTGAGATTAGCTACTTAAATAATGTCATTGCTGAAGCCGGGAAAAAAATGGAACATTCCCCTGTATCTGTCACAAGTGTGGGAGCACTGAAACAGCAGATCACTGAGCAAAATGTAAGTACTTTTTGTCACTTTAATAAACATGCGATAATAGTTTCCTTCAAAACTAGACTTTATATGTCCATGGTGAGGTTGTAACTCAAATTATGACACCACCTCGATTTAAATTTTAATGTAAAAATCATTCATGGTAGAGTGGATAGGATAATCTGTTTCCTTTCATGTAAAATGTATGTAAGGAAATAGAATAATATATCGATTTGCCAGTGCCCTCAGTTCTTGAGCTTTGCCAGATTAATGCCAAAAATGGACCGTAGAAGCTTTAAATCATTACTTGCATAAAATCTTACATCCTTCTTGTGCCTTCAGATGTCATATAGGGCTCATAGTGTGTCTCGTCATGAATCTCTTTTCTTAGCGAGCTTCTCAGTCTCATCAAGATGCCAGTCATCTTATCCTCTCTTGTCAGTGTTCTCTTTAGGGTTTTTCAAGGTTGACTTCTATTTCTTTTTCCAGATATTTCCCAATTTATGACTTGCTTTCTGATTTCTGATTGTTTTTTTCTCATCACATCTCTCAAATGTGCCCACTTTCCTTTCTTGATCACTGCTGAGACTATTTGCTTCATCCTCTGTTCTCTTATCTCTGCTTTAATATTGAATTCATTTCATTCTGTACAGAATATTTTTCTTAGATATTTGTTTTCAAATCATCCAATTTGCTCTCTGTTTCTTTGGTGGTTGTTTTCCACTTTTCACATGCATATGTAAGGATGGATGTTACATTTAAGTTGAATATCACAAACTTTGTTCTTTTGTTTATGAGTTTTGATTTCCAATAAAATAGTCATAGTTAAATACAAAATACTGATCAGCCACTAACAAGTGAAGTGTAAATAATAAAGACAGCATGCTTTTGTCAAAGGTAAGCTGACAGTAGAAAGCTCTGCATATATTACACATGGTGCCATATAGTGGTTGCCCAGGAAACTGCATGCCATAGTTTCATCCTAATTAATTGAGATGCTAGGGCATCGGTTTCAGGAAAATCAAAGATTGTTTGTATATGAGATCGTTCACTTTTGCTTATCTGTTTTCATTGTTGCAAGTGTCAATGCAAAAAACTTTAGTTAAAGGAGGTTGATACTTGTTATTCTGCAATAAAATTAATATGTGATATGTGCTAAAAAAAACTATATGTATGTTTTGTGCACTTGCGCTAGAAAAAGTGTTGTGGGACTTCAAATAAATGTACACAATCAATGACTTATATCAATTTATGAGCAGTGCAATATTTTTTTTGTTAGAAAAGATTTTTAAAAGTTCATTAACTCACCAAACTTGAGGACTTATTAGTTTTGAAAGAAGAACATTTTAAAGGGCAGTTTTATTTGTTATAGTCATATACTTTGCACAAACATTGTAGTACTAGTGCATTAAATACTAATAATTCTCATGTTTTGGATTAATAACCCTTTTTGTTTGTGTGGGGGTGGGGGGGGGCGGACAAGCAACAAATGTACATAAACATGGAAAAGGGATTGGGAGGATAGGTTTTATACAATATATATGTATTTCATACAAAACTAAATAAAATAGTACACTCCTGTGTTATCATGTGGGCATAGTATGCTTTATTCACTAAATCTAAGCTTGTGCTTTGTGTTGTGGATTTAATGCTGTCCTGTCCATTTTAAATAAAGTGAAAACATGCTCTGAAATTGTGTTTTATATAAATTCATAAAGCTATTTATTTTGCTTACTGTTAATTCTGTGGCATCTTTGTTTTATGTAAGTAATAAAGATTACTTTTTTTAAAATGGAATGCTTGTCTAAACATTTAATATAGTACAAATAAACAGTTATTTGTCAAAGAAATTTGCTATGAGAAACATTCAGTCATTTGCATGTCCCTTGCAGAACTTCACCTCCCTAACAGCTCTACTGTAGGCTTCTTGGTTGTAAACAAGGTGCCCTGCTGCTGATGCGTCCATCCATAGATCATCAACGATGTCTTGCAGCCATCTTTGCCTTGCTCTTCCTCTCTTACTTTTTCCCATACCCTTTGCCTTGCTCTTCCTCTCCTTTGCCTTGCTCTTCCTCTCTTACTTTTTCCCATACCCTTTCATACTGTCTTATCTAAATTATCATGACGTTTGATATGTCCAAAATATTGAAGTTTTCTCTGTTTAATCTTCCTTACTAGCCAACTTTCTTAAATATTAAGTTTTTGTAGTATGGATATATTTGTTCTTTTTTGTGTCCATGATATTTGAAGGACTCTGTAGCATAATGTATAAACTAGGAAAAAAGTAGGAACAGCTTTATTACTTATTTTTTACTTTATTACAATTTTTTAGCATATATTTTAGAATATAATGTAGATAACATATATTTTAGCATATAATGTAGCTTATACATTTTGGTATCACAGCTTTACTGCAGTGCTTAGTGTATAGTTGTATACTTATACACTAATTATTGTGTCTTCTGTAGCATTTACATTCAGAAGCATTTATGTTTTTCTCATCTGTTTTGTTAAGTGTCCAGGTCTCGCAGACATATGTTGCGATGGGAAAGATGCGTGCCCTTAAAAATCTATCTTTTGTAGTTCTGTCTGTTACTTTCCACGGCTTCTTTACTTGTTTTATTTTTTTAAGAGCAATAGATGCCCTCCTTTATAAAAAAAAAATGATCCAAGATATTCAAAACTCTCTACCTCTTCCAATTCTTCCTCACTGATATATATTTCAACTGTCTTATTTGTTTTGTCAGTTGTCATCAATTTAGTTTTCTTTGCATTAAGCTAAAGGTTTTGCTCTTCACTGTTCTTATGGACTGACATACGAGGGGTGATTGATAAGTTCACGGCATAAGGTTCAGCGGATTATTTGTGGACAACTTTTTTTTGGTTATTTCTCACCATAGTCCCCTTGCAAGTTTATGCACTTAGTCCAGCAATCCTGGAGCATATGGATTGCTTATTTGTAAAAGTCAGCATCTTATGCCAGTAGAAAGTGGTCTACAGCATGAATGACGTCATCATCTGAAGCAAATTTGCAACCACTGAGCTCCTTTTTTGCGTTTGGTAAACAGGTAATAGTCCAAAAGGGGCAAATCTGGGGAATAAAGAGGATGTTCAAGAAGCTGGAAGCCACATTCATGAATGGCAGCCATAGCCGCCACCAACTTGTGAACTGGAGCATTGTCTTGCTGAAAGATGACTCCTCTTGTCAATTTCCCTTGATGCTTTTCCTTCAATTTGACCCACAGTTGCTTCACAAGATTAGCGTAATAGGCCCCAGTGACCATTCTGCCCTTTTGAAGATAGTCTACCAATAGCACACCTTCTGAATCCCAAAAGATGGAAGCCATCACTTTGTCTGCAGACAGAACCACCCTTGCTTTCTTTGGAGGTGGCGATCCATGATGTTTCCACTGCTTTGACTGTTCTTTGGTTTCTAGTTGAAAATGATGAACCCAAGTCTCATCCATAGTCACAAATTGCTGAAGAAACTTTTCAGGATCTGCAGAAAAATGCCAAGATTGTCTCTTGACATGTTGAGATGATGTCATTTGTGATCAGCTCCAAGAAGTTTTGGGACCCACCGAGCAGAGACCTTTGTCACTTGAAGATCATTGTGAATAATAGCATGAACACGTTCCTGGGAGATGCCCAACTCAGTAGCAATGTACCGCTCAGTTGTCGATCCTCCATTATCATGTCATGGATTTTGCTGGTGGTTTCATCGGTGGTTACCATTCTTAGTCTTCCTGGATGGGGATCATCTTTCAGACTCTCGCTTCATGTTTAAATTGAGCTGCCCATTTCTTCACTGTGCTGTAAGATGGGACACTCTCCCCTAGAGTCTCCACTGCCTTCATGGATCTCCTTCGATGATAAACCCTTGATGAAGAGGTAGTGAATGACTGCTCGATGAGAAAGTGTATTCAATTTCTGCCACCCCTTACCATTTCAGTAGCCTGTAAAAAAAAATTGGTTGCATTTAATTTCTTAGAACTTGGTGTTTAATCTTACATTAACCTGATCTACAAATGTACCTAATATCAACTGTGTGTTTCAAGTATTTGTACCTTATGCCGACAACTTATCAATCACCTCTCGTAATTAGTTTTTCCATTCCTTTTTGTGTTGTGGACAGTATGAGAGATTGGAAAGGATTAATACATGTTGCCTATCATCATTTAAACATAACTTATTGGCATTTTTGGAAATATGTTGAAAAGAAAGTTTATCTAACTTCACATTGTAAATGCACTTAAAAGCCATCATTGTATGGATTGCTGCATCAATAGATTTGTTGTGTCTGAAAAATATGTGACAAGCAAGGAAAGAAGAAACTGGCCATCTTATAGATAATTCTGGGTTAACTCTGATTCACAGTCATGTTGATATAATCATTTTAGAAGTTAAACCAATAGGGAAACAGAATTATCATAACTGTATATCACTTATGATTTAGTAATAAATTTAGAAATTTCATTGTTTCACACACTTACTAGCCAATAATAAAGTACAGGAGGATTATATAACTTGGTTTATTTTGATTATTCCATCAACACCATATAGTTATTGTATGAAGCCATGCTGAAACATAGCACCTCCTCTTGCTTGGAAATAGATACAGTTGTTCATACATATAAATCCTAAACAACTTTCATAAACATACTGTTCTGAAAGAATTACTTAGGTTGTCTACAGAAGAACAGCTTCACCTCAGACTTCATGATCTTCTGAATGAAAGTAAAGTTCTCTGAGGTGCTCATTGAGCTTAGAGAACAAATGGAAATTTAAAATAGTTGAGCAATGGCAATATAGTGGACTATCCAGAGTGTGTGAAAGCATGTTTCTGAATTCCTGAAGTTGTTCTCTTATTGTTGTGAATAAGAACTGTCATGTTGAAGAGCAGACTGCTTAAAGTGAGGTCAAGCTCATGCTCTTTATCTTTTCCATCTTACATCCTTCCCGTGTCGTTAAACGTCACATAGGGCTTGCATAGTTGTTTGCCAAGTTTTCCTGGTTTCTACGAGTTTTTCAACTTTATCAAGGGATGTTCTGCCCACTAAACTGGCTTCTCTTAACAATGTCCTCTTTAGAGTTTCACTGATTGACCTCTTTTTATTCAGCCTGTTGTGGTCCACTTGATAGCTTGTTTTGGTATTCTCTGATTGTTTCTTCTCATCACATGGCCTACATATGTCCATCTTCTTTTTCTGACTGCTCATGAGACAGGTTGTTGTTTGCTCATCTGTCTTATCTCTGTGTTGTTCTTAAATTCATTCCACTTTATACCAAGTATTTTCCTGAGGCATTTGTTTTCAAAAGAGTCTAATTTCTTGTCTATTTCTTTAGTTGTTTTCCAGCTTTCGCATGCATAAATGAGGGTGGATATTACATTTGAATTGTCCCTGCTCCAGGATTTACTGTTCTGTCTCCACCTTCAACATCACAAAGACTTTAAGCATAGCTTTGTCCACTGACATTGCAGTCTTGCATAGCTATGGTGCTGATTATTTCATGTGATGTCATGCTTTCTGTCTCAAAATTACGTGCCTTTATTATATCTCCTATTAAAATATTGGTCAAGAATGCATTATCTTCACAGTTCAGTAGCAACTGTTGAGAGGCTTTTTAAAAAGATAGAAACAATGTTATTCATTAATGAAGTACATAGATGTAACAGTTCAGCATAGGGCTTAATCATAGAAAAACATTCAGACTCATAACATATAAGGAAACAAAAGGTGATATTATATATATCTTGATTGCAGTGAAGCTTCATTCAAGAGACTGTGATTGTAAATTATTCTAGAAACCTATGTTGTAGAGCTGTATGACCAGTCTGATAAAGAAGAGGAAAAGGTTTGGGGCTGTGGGGATACAGTGGTTGTCAAGTTGAGATAAAGATAGGCAGAATTGGTCATTTAAGTGAATGCAGTATGGTGAACATTCTAGAATACAATGGAGTGAAGGAAAGAGTACATGAGAGCTTAAGAGGGAAGTTTATGAATGTGAGGAATAGGAAAGTTCCACTGCTGAATTTAGAATTCAGCCCATATAGTACCAAAGTCCCTTGCTCATATATGAAGTGGTTTTATAAAGCCAGACAGCTTGTCTCATCATAGTGATATCATAGAGATTGTCACTTATCTGACTTACCTCTATTTGATGGGAATCGGCTTAGAATCAACAGTTGATTAATGTTTGCTAACTTTTTTTCATCGCAGAATTAAACATTTGATGCACCCATCATGACAAACCATTAAAGATTAAATCATTAATTACAGTCTACACTAACTCACATGAATTGCCACAGTTGTCTAAAAGTTATAGCCACAAAGTGCATTTATTCTGTTTAGTAAGTTCATTAACACAAACCCAATGTGCTTTATCAGTTCAAGATAGCTTGCCATAAGAATTGAAGTCAGTTGCTGTCTTTAGCAGATGCAGCCCAGTGTCAATCAGCAGAGATGCCTGAACATTTTTCTCTCTGCCCTACTTTCATTCATCAGTAAAAGTCAGTTTTAAAAAAGATTTAAGAGGGAAACATCACTGTCCAGCACACTTTTGTATTTGACACTATTTATGTGTCATATAGCTAATTTTCCAGATCTTATGGACATAGATTGATGATAATCTTAAGCAGGATACGTTGTTTTCACAGCTTTGTTAAAATCTGCAGGATTTTTAACATAAATTCATGCCATTATAATTTGTTACTACTCACTGCACTTTTTTATATTTGCAGTGATAACAGATATTTTCATTTCTTGATTATCTGTAGCATAACATATTCATATGTACAGTAGTCATCATGGAACTATGTTCTGGGTAGTTTTTTGAACATCAGTTGTTTTCCTCAGTTTTGAGTCATCAGTTTCTTATGTATTCCATCGAATTCATGTTATTCTCCACATCACATAGATGGAGCTTGCAGTGTTTAAAACTAGGCAGAACAATAAAACTATTTGAAGTTGAAAGTTATGAGAAGATAATAATTTCAGCATTTCTCTTTTAAATTGTACATGATTAACGTTATCACTTTTTTTATTATTAGTTTCTCTTCAGTGCTAAAGTTTAGAATGCCTGCTGAAAACTGTGACCCGATGGGCTTGGTGACTGCTATTAATAACCAGTCATTTCTGTATTTAGATGGTTTTTATTGAGTATAATGAGACCTTGCAACTGTGCATGGTGTAATGGCATGTCTATGTCATCATTCATTTGCATGTCCCTTGGGAACTTTGCCTCCCTAACAGCATTCCTGTAGGCCTCTCGGTTATGAGCAAGATGGCCTGCTGCTGTTGCATCCATTTGCAGATCATCAGCGATGTCTTGCAGCCATCTTTGCCTTGGTCTTCCTCTCTCTCTTTTTCCCATTATGTACCCTTCCAAGATGGTTTTCTCTAGATTATCATGACGCTTAATGTGTCCAAAATATTTAAGTTTTCTCTGTTTAATCCTCTTTACTAGCCAACCTTCTTCAATATTAAGTTCCTGTAGTATGGACATATTTGTTCTTTTTTGTGTCCATGATATTTGAAGAACTCTTCTGTAGCATTACATTCAAAGGCATTTATGTGTTTCTCAGCTGTTTTTTAAGTGTCCAGGTCTCACAAGCATATGTTGCTATGCATGGCTATGACAGACATTATAAAAGCATCACACAGTGACATATAGAAATTATTTTTAAGATCTAATTTTGTCTCTGTGGATGGATGAACTCCAGTCTGAGGTACTCCATTCTGTCGAGCTATAAAAATGGGTAACTCATGGTGTCGGAGAAAGGATGGTAGCCAGGCTGCTAGCTGATCACATCATCTTTTAATATGCCTACAGACCAAGAAGAATTCTGGTAGTAACACCATAAACTCAGTGTGCCTCAGCATCATTCTTTTCTTTTTTTCTTCCTGATATTTAATTATTTGATATTTCAATGCCTTTTAAATATATGTTGTGTATGTTAGTAACTCATGTATGATTAGAATAGTTTGATTTTGATTACAAGTACACACATACATTATGTGAACATTTGTTACTTCAAATTTAAATAATGTTACTTTTGATGAATGTGTTATATATATATATATATATATATATATATATATATATATATATATATATACACACACACACACACACATTTTAGAGTACCTTTTGTACCCATGTATGAATAGATGGAGGAAAAGAATTGTTACTTAAATTTTTTTGGTGTTTTATGTGGTAATTTCAGAAAATAATTTCTATTTAAAAGATTTATCAAGTCTTCATATCTGAATAATTCATTTTATGTTATTTGTATATAGCATCACTATTTGTGCATGCTGTATGTATCATCATTGTGTATCCATGCATTCTTTACTGCATAACAACTTTGCCTTTCAGATCTTAGCTGCACAAATAAAACAGTGTCAGATTAAGATAAAGAAAATTAACGAACAACGTCGCCAGCTTATCCTGGACGTCACCACACTTCATCCTAGTGTTTTTCAGAGGTGCTATTACCATCATTCTGCCAATGTGGACAATTTTATGTCCATGGCTAACCAGAATTGGTCTTCCAATGTGAACATTTTCATGAACATGGCTAACCAAACAGAAAAGCAAGAACTGCTGCAGGATGCTGAGGATCAGTTTTATCAAGGGCTTCCAGCTGATGATTCTCTCAAGTATAGTGATCAGCAAACTATATTAACCCCCCAAGGTGACATAAAACAAATACAAAAACTTCATTCTTCTCAATCTTACAGTATGGTAGCCACTTCCAAGGATTTGATCAATGTTGACAGTATTTTAGATAGTTCTGTGAGAGTATCATCACCTGACATGTTCCAGTCCTGTGAAATTCCATTAACAACAGTTTCTCTCATCACAGAGAAAATAACATCAGTGTTAAATGATAAACCTAAACATGCAGTCAGTGAAAATTGTCATAAGAAAAATAAAGAGTCAATGAATCAAGATGATACTTATCATTCACGCCATATGACATCATCTGAATCATGTGCCACTGATAGTTTGGTGCATAAATCATTTTTCTCTTTGAAAAAATCCAATTTGATGTCTTTGGATCAACAAGAGAAATCTGAAAACAAGAACGCCACAAGATCTAACCTGAAGAAGACTCCCACAGATGCTTCTCCCTTGAAAATGGGGTCAGTCAAACCAATCTCAGGAGCAACAGAAGTGATGACTGGTATGAGTTTTAATAGTTCTAGAAGGTCAGACAATCCTAAGGCCAATCATTGGACATTATTAGAGTTTTTCCCATCATCAAAGGTACCTGCTGTGGCATTTTATTCTAAAGCAGGACACATACCAGGTGCAGGATTGGGCAGTTTTGTTTCAGCCACATCTCAGTCCACATCCTTCCTCCCTCAGCTGTCGACTCCTTCATGTTTAGTTAATGGCACTGACACCATTTTGAAAGAATTTCATGCTGAATCTCTCCCAGCACTACCTTCACCAACTAAGGAGATCTCAAAAATGACTGAGTTTAGTGGAGCATCTGTCTTAGGAGTTGGATCTCAGACTAAGCGTGAGACATATGTCTTGTCATCTAATGTAACTTATGAGCCAGTGATGCATCCTGCAGCAGACACATCAGATTTGAGTTTTTCTGCGTCATCAGATGAGAGTGCACAAGCCTTGAATTCCTTATCTTTCCCATTCACTTCATCATCTTTGCTTGCCAGTCTTCTCACAGAATCACCTTCTAGATATAATGATAATCAAGGAACATCAGGCATCACATATTTCTCAGAAAAAACTGCACCTCAAGATGCTCCTTATTATGCCTCTAATAGTCATGGTCCTAGTGGTTATGCAGATGGAAATGGCAGCACTAACCCAGCTGTATCAGTTTTGTGTAGCAAGATGGAGTACCTAAAACTGGTGGGTGAGGGGAAAGCAGTTTATATATCAAAGAGTGCTGCAACTGTTATCAACTGTCTAACATAATTTATTCTTCCTGTAACCCCCATATAATAACCACCTTGCTCAAAGTCCTTCCTCATGCAGTATTCCCATATATCAGAAATGTATTTTATGTTGAATTATTTTATTAATATAAAGTTTGTCAAATCAGTAATATATTCTTCTAAAGTCAGCCTCATAAGATGAATCTTTAAAGTTTGTCAAGTCAGGAATACGCGTATATCCTTTTAAAGTCAGTCTTAGAAAATGAGTCACATAGGCATAACATTAGCATCATGTAATTGACACACCGAGATGTATTATCTAGGTGAGCATCACGTAATGCATTACACAGACATTATGTGTCTAAAAAAAGAAACGCATAACTACTGATGACCCAATTTTAGCCATAACTTTGATATTCTATAGCTTTTTAAATTGAATGAATAAAATTTTCAAATTGCACACAATAATACCTAAGGGTTTAAACACTCACTTGACAGTTTCTTGCATCTGTGTGACGAAAATTTGTTAGTCTCAGGGGTTCTCAACTTAGTATGGTATGTGGCCTCCGCTTGCATCAATCAGTGACTGGAATCTTCTGGGCTTAGATGCAGTCAGATGTCTGATGTGCGCCTGTGGAATGGCTGCCCGCTCTTCCTGGAGTGCCTGCCACAGATCATGATGATTGGCTGGAGAAACGTTTCGGCGACAAACACGTCTTTGCAGCTGATCCCATAGATGCTCAATTGGATTTATGTCTGGAGACAGGGATGTCCAGGGAGGGGTAAGAATGTTGTTGGCAGTCAGGAACTGTGTGGTGAACTGTGCAGAATGGGGTCTGGCATTGTCCTGTTGAAACACAGACCTTTGTGCAGCCAAAAATGGAAGGACATGGGTTCGAAGAATTTCATTGACGTATCGTTGCACATTCAAGCCTCCTTCAATCTGCAGCAATGGACTCATTCCATTAAAATTGATCATTCCCTATACCATCACATCTCCACCACCATGCAGCGGAGCTTCATCAACGCAGTTTGGGGCAAAACATTCATTTGGCCTACGGTAGACCCTTCTCCACATATCATGGCATATGTTGCACATAAAAAGGAAGATTTGTAACTAAACCAGACACGTCTCCATTGATTGTCAGTTGTCCAGGGCCAATGCTGGTTGGCCTAAACAAGTCAATTTTGGCGATGGTGTCTCATTAAGACATGACCTCGGTGAGGTCATCGTGCCATCAATCCAGCTTCATGCAGTCTATTCCAGACAGTTTGATCAGACACACGACATCCTGCAAGCAATGACTGGGCACTTGAGGAAGCTGTTGTAAACCTGTTTCTGAGGTGATGAACCAGAATAAAGCGATCATCAGCTGCTGTTGTCACCCTGGGTCGTCCACTGCCGTGCTGCTCTTCAACTGAGCCAGTGGCTTGGAAAAAGGTGCCAAAGTTGATTGATGGTACTCTGCTGCATGTTTAAATGCCTGGCAACCTGACTTTGACTTTCGCTGCTTGCAGGCAACCAGTAACAGTGTTTCATAAATTTTGCAATAGACACACCATAATTGTCTGCTTGAAAATTAACTGAATTTGTTTGTGTAACCTCATAGTGTTTCATTTGCGTGGGAAGTGAGTTGTTCTCACCACAAAAATCATGACTTTTCCGTAAACACAGCTTGAGTTATGGTAACAAAAATGCGTGATTAGCAAGGGCAGCTACTGCGTTCTGACTGTGCATGAGAATAGCAAAATTTAAGCTAAATCATGGACCTGATATCTTGGTGACAATTTTTGGTTTGGTTTGAGATACCTGGGAAAAGAATTTTTGTCATAACATATCAAAAATGAATCTTATATAAGCTATGCGTTTATTTTTTTGGACAGTATATAAACATCACATAATGACATATAAAGATGTATTATTAACTCTTTCCACCCGGGGGAAAAACCGCAGACGTTACCAGCGTATGGGTGGACGTTACCGTCGTACGGGCGGACATTATATTATTGAGCAGGTGTTGTGATAATTTTTGGGTCCCTCTCTAAAATTAATTTTAACAAACTAATTCAAGGTTCAACATAAGTGTATCATATATCAAAATAAGTAGAAATGAATGAGGATTTCATAAATGTAGTTATTTGTCAAAGAAAGAGAACTGTTGAGAAAAAATTTAAAAGTTTGTGAGCAACAAAAAAAAAAATTATTTAGGACTGAGAAAAAAAAACTATGGTCAACTTACCCTCAGTCTGAATATATTCCATTCATTCATTCATTCATTCATTTGCATGTCCCTTGCGGAACTTTGCCTCCCAAACAGCACTCCTGTAGGCCTCTCGGTTGTGAGCAAGATGGCCTGCTGCTGTTGCATCCATTTCCAGATCGTCAACGATGTCTTGCAGCCATCTTCGTCTTGGTCTTCCTCTTTTTCTTTTTCCCATTATGTATCCTTCCAATACGGTCTTCTCTAAATTATCATGACGTTTAATGTGTCCAAAATATTTCAGTTTTCTCTCTTTAATCCTCTTCACTAGCCAGCCTTCTTCAATATTAAGCTCTTGTAGTATAGATATATTTGTTCTTTTTTGTGTCCACGATATTTGGAGAACTCTTCTGTAGCATTTACATTCAAAGGCATTTATGTGTTTCTCAGCTGTTTTGTTAAGTGTCCAGGTCTCACAGGCATATGTTGCTATGGGAAAGATGCATGCCCTTAAAAATCTTATTTTTGTGGTTCTGTCTGCTCCTCTCCACAGATTCTTTGGTCGTTTTACTTTCTGAAGAGCGATAGATGTCCTCCTTTTAATTTCCCTCATTGTATCTCCATTATTAGTTAGTAGCGATCCAAGATATTCAAAACTCTCCACTTCTTCCAGTTTTTCCTCATTGATACATATTTCAGTTGCCTTGTTTGTTTTGTCAGTTGTCATCAGTTTAGTTTTCTTTGCATTAAGATAGAGGTTCTGCTCTTCGCTGTTCTTGCGGACTGACATAATTAGTTTTTCCATTCCGTTTTGTGTTGTTGAATATATTCCAACTGAATATAAATCCAACTTTGGCACATTTTGTTGTGAAATCCAAATGAATCGCATCTAATATACACTATATCTCTTTTCAGCCCAAAAAAGAATTATGACACACAAATAAAGTTGTTTTCTACTTACCATTACAGCTGTAAATATCCAATTGAAAAACACAATATGAAGATAAATGGAATTCCTCACATGAAGTGTAAAAACTGTGGACAAATTTGCAGACCTACAAACAAACAAAAAAAACACAACATAAAACGTGAACTCATTTTGCACACACCTAGTGCTTGTCAATTGTGAAAATTTGGATGGCCCTGAAAAGGGCCATTACAGAGCTGCTGTTGGCTGAGGTGAAGGCTCCGCTTTCCTGAGCAATTGCCAGTCTTGAAAATTTGGATGGCCCTGAAAAGGTTCATCCACGTGAGAACTTGATTCAGTTATGGTCTTTCCATTACCTATACACTTAAATAAATTCAAAGCTGCCTTTGCACTGTTTCTAACAGGCCTACCACTACCTGAATAACATGCAGTCACATTTGTCGAGTCGGTGGGTGTGCTCATTTTTTGAGTCGATCTCGAAAATGTCACTGGAAAACACACAAACACTTGATAAGATTTAAAGAATTCCTTTCGAACGGTGTGTACGGAAGTAAAGGAAGATTTTGGCATGCGCAGATAGTGGTTAACTAAAAAGTTAATTTCACATCTGAATGAAACAAAACAGTGTCCCATAGGGTACTTTCGATTGTTGACGTAAACCAGACATGGTCCCTGCATGGTCCAGACGGGTGGAAAGAGTTAAGGTCGGCCTCATGTAATGAGTCATGCAGGTTTAACATAGACATCACATAATGATAGAGATGTATTATCTTGGTCAGCCTTACATATAATGGGTCAAATGGATATAATAATTATATAATTAACATATTTTTGTCCTGGCTAGTATTTTATAAAATTATGTCACTATTAACAAATTATAAATTAATTTCTTAATATAACCAACCATGCCATTGCATGCTTAACCATCTTATTGTATTTTATATTAGCGCATACTGTCATAATTCCAAATCTGCACCAGTCTCTAGGCTCTTATTTGTTATTTTTTTATTAATTGGGAAAAAAGGATACTTATGACCACAGTAATAAAATATGAAAAAGTGTGAACAGGCATATGCAACTTTCCATGTGTTTTGTGTGACTTATCTGTTACATGGAGTTGTATTATTATTGCTTATTCATAAGTTGATATTAAAATTAGAATTCCAAAAGCACCAGTGACCTTCAAGAAGCTTGAGAGCATATGGCACTCTAAAGTTATAAGCACAAAAACCAAGTTAAGATTATTCAGTTCAAATGTAATATCCACACTCATTTATGCATGCGAAAGCTGGAAAACAACTAAAGAAATAGACAACAAATTATAAGGAAAATATTTAGTATAAATTGGAACGAATTCAAGAACAACATGGTGATAAGGCAGATGAGCGAACAGCAACCTGTCTCATGGGTGATCAGAAAAAGGATGTGGACATATGTCGGTCACGTGATGAGAAGAAACAGAGAATCCCAAAACAAGCTATCAAGTGGAACACAACAGGCTGAAGAAAAAGAGGTCGACCACATGAAAGTCTAAAGAGGACATTGTTAAGAGAGGCCAAATTAGTAGGCATAAAATCTTTTGATAAGGTTGAAAAGCTTGCTGAAAACAGGAAAACTTGCAGAACTACCTGTCCTATGTAACATTTAATGGCATGGGAAGGATGTAAGATATAAGATGATATTCATCTTGCTAGTTTCAATCCTTAGCATTCAGTAAGTCTCACTTTGTGGTTATTTAACTATTTAACCCAGTAGTTTATTTCCATCTTCTGCCACAGTTGATTCTTGATGATAAAAGGAGTCCTGTTTTAGCATGTTTTATAAAATTATATTACTATAAAATTACTATTTTGAAATGCAGAAATTGTCTCTGGAAGGGAATTTTATCCTTTGTGGGGCAGTAAATGCCAAATATTTGTTCTTAAAATATTTAAATTTTCAACTTAATTTTGTTTCCCACAGTTATAAAATTAAATCTTACTGACACAAGAAGTCATCACAGTTTTGTAGATAATCCAATTTTTTTTAATCACAACACATATTGCTTTGGAAACTTGCCAGTTAATTGTATGCAGATTTGTTTACTATGTACACAGACGCTGTATCAGTACACACTTGATAGATAAGTGACACAAATATGAAAGTTACTGTTAGTAGCTCTGATCTGGGACCAGTAAAACAGTATCCAAATAAGTACTAGGTCCAGCTTCAATGAATGGCCACATCCTTTCCCAGTCAACATCATTGTTTCTGTTACTTTATGAATCCGACACTATGACATACAAACCATAAAGCATGTTTAACATTTCGTTTACTTCATTGTACAATTCACCATCTTTATCAATTAAAACAATTCAAATGTTCACAGAATTATTAAAATAATTTGAATATTTTTCTCAGCTGATACATGTTGTGAAGTATGTTCACATTTTGCAGAGAAATTTGATAATAAGCCACAGAAATTAAGATTTTTTTTTTCAACTAAAATTCAAAATCAGCATCCATGCCAAAATCACCAAAGATTGGTTCCTGTTCAGACCAAAAATAACCATTTAAAAGTGCAATATGAAAAGTTGGAATAAAGCATTAAATTTTATGACAAGAATCACCAGCCTCTGATGCTGGCTTCACATTGAAACAGAAAAAAGTGTCAACCACTCTCACTGGCCGGTCACAGTTAATCGCCTTTTTCAAAATAGCATTTTTTTGTCTTTAATAAACTGAATTTGTTCAAAAATCAGATTTGAATACCTTTATCAGATGTTTAAGTTTATTAGTTATATTGTTTTAACTTCACCAAATTATACATACATTTCTAAATTAACTGTCTGTTCCTTTTTATGTTCATTTGTTTAATTTATATTTCATTAGTTGTAACACATCACATACTGTACTTTCATATTATAATACAGTTTTGTGAATTTAGTTTTGAAAGTAAGTAATTGTGCTACTAGAAGTATTGAATTAAAGTAGACAGAAATATAAATTGAGACATCAGTGGGAGTAATTTTATAAGCATAAAAAACAACAACAAAAATAACATTCTTGTAAAAGAAATGCAAAAAAAGGCAAAAATTAGAAGCTAGAAGTGAAGTTCCTTGAACTGAAGGGAATGATAAATTAGTTCATGCAAAGTTTAGTACTAGTGGAAAATGCACACATCCACTGTTCATGATTAAAATAATGTGAACAAATCAAATTTAGAAAAGTAACATTCTACAGTTTTAGTAATGCTTCAGAAACGCTGGAGCATAAAGCTGTTTTCACCTGCCTTTTCACTCATGTGAAATGTTTCTAATTAAAAATTAAATTTTTACATGCTTAAAGAGTTAACCCCAGAATGTGCCTGCTTTAAATAAACTTTTTTTTTCATTGCTACATTTTGCTTCTTCTCTCCCCAAATATAATGGTACATATTGATTGTTACCCATGATGTTTTTACTTGTGTTTTTATATTATGAAACTAACATTTTTAGGCGTCCGTGCATTTATTTTGTGTTTGAAATTATTCCCTTTGAAAAGATGCAGTAATTTGAGAGTACTGTTTTATGCTGTACCTTTACTTTTGTGAATTTTGATGTTTCATATAAAACAAACTTATTCCTTTTTCTCTAAGTTACATACACATGTATGTTCACATGTATTAGTGAATTATCAGTTTCTTGCTTCAGATGTAGGAAATCATTAGATGTTATCAGCAATAAATAAATCAATAACAAAATCTTATTTTTATGTTATATTTTCTTTATATGCATAAAATTTTCAAAAGATGCAGGAAATTTTTTTAACAAATTACATAATGAGAAATGTTTTTTGTCTTTTGAGTCAACATTAAGGCAGTTCTTTTCCAAGAGTGAAAGAACTGCAACCATTTGATATTGCACAGTGTACCCTGCCAGAACAGATACAGCTATATAAGATTTTTTTTTGTGAGCAGTCAAGTGTTAGAGCAGGTGTTTAGTGGTGTCAACCAGAAGAAATAATAGATGAACACATCAAAGACCTATACGGTGATGAAAGAACTTATCAAAACCCCAAAAATAACAGTGAGGAACCTCCTATAACAGCAGCAGAAGTCACATAAGCCATCCACCAAATGAAGAGTAATAAAGTGCCAGGTCAAGACAACATAACTGAAGAAGAGTTGGAAGCTCTAAAGTAATATGGAGTAGAAATAATAATTAAACTTTTGAATGACATCCACAATACTGGATATATACCAAAAGATTTAATGAAATCAATATTTATTGCTATGCCAAAGAAACCAGGCGCAGTAAAATGTGAAGATCACAGAGCATTCGGCCTTAGTCATGTCACCAAAATTCTGCTGTGGATAATCATGTGAGTACAAGCTAAAATAAAACTAAAAAGATAGAAGATGCCTAACTGAGATAAAGAGCAGAATAATGCAAGCCAAAATAATGTTTCAGAAAATGGGCAACATTCTGTGTAATAACTCATTGTCATTGGGAGTGAGGAAAAGAGTACTCCAGTGCTATATCAAGCCGATTCCATTTTACGGGTGCAAGGCATGGCCAGTCACTAATGAAGTACAATGTCAACTAGAAGCCACTGAAATGTGGTTCTTTAGAAGATTGGTACAAATACCATGGACAGCAAAGAAATCAAATGAAGAGGTTCTGAGATAGGCTGGAGAGACAAGACAAACAATAACAAAAGTCAGAAAAAGACAATCCAAATTCTTAGGACACATTTTACGGTGAGGCAAGCTGGAATACTTTGTGACAACAGAAAAGATAGACGGCAAAAGAGACCAAGGTAGACAGAAAAAGTGCTGGACAGGCTACTAGATGGCACAGACAAAGAATGCCAGCGCAGCTTATAATCGGCACTCTGAGCAGGGAATTGTGGAAAAGCATGATAGCCAATGCCAGTCGGCAGGGCAACGGATAGATCAGATGTTGCTATGAATCAACCAAGTTTTCATATTGAGTGACATGATGCAATTATTACCGAAAGTTTTTTATAAAAAGCTCAGACTGTAATGAAGGAAAAGCATAATTAGCTAATGAAATGTGGACACAAATCAGAGAGATAAATATACTCATAATGTTCAACAGGAATCAATGAGAAAATGTCTGAACCACATTTTTTGAAACAAGAAGAAATCTTTAGCAAGAAAAACTGCTTGGAATGTGAATTCTTACAGGAAATAAAAAATAAATTGTGTTTGTTAAAAATAGAATAAGAAAGAGGCAGGCTCACTGAAAATGTGTGCATGTGTGTGCTTGTTTATTTACATATGATTGTATGTGCTTATGTATGCCTGTATGTTTTGTATATGTTTGTGTATGGTTGTTTATCCATATGTGTGCTCAGACATGCATGTATGTGTTTTTATATGATGTGTTTGTACATGCTTGTGTATGCTTGCTTATGCTGTATTTTTTAAAAATCTGTTGCTGCATGTACAAAAATGAAGCAAATGCTTATGTCCATTTTTTTTAAAGCCATATTCCAAAGAGGACGAACTCCAGACACATCACCAGAGTCAAGAGAGATACCAACAGTCAGTCAGAAGTCTTGTAATCAAAATGAAAGAAGCAGATATTAAACTGGCTGAAAATGCTGCATCTATACATGTTCCACTAGAAAATCAGATGGTGCAGTATAAGGTGAGCAAGGAAAGCGTTAAGAAAAAACCTGTTCTTGATCTGTGGATTCACATGTGGTAAGATAAGGCAATGGTATATTCCAGCAATGTTAACACAGTAAACAATAACACATCGAGATTTTGTTATCAAAGTAGAAATAATACCAGCTCCTTGTGGGGAAGGGGATGGGAGGGTTCAGCACACTTGACAGCATACTGCATACAAGGTCTGTCCAAAAAAAAAAAAAAAACCAAACTTTCTTAATGCAACATTTATTAATATACTCACAACTTAACCTGACTTGTCTCCTTCAAAGTATTACCCTCCTCTTTTTATATACTGCTTCCAACATTTTTTCCATGCTGGAATACATCATGGAACTCATTTTCTGAAATTGGTGACCTTTGAGGGTGGATTTCAACATAATGGACAAAAAAAAAAGTCAACAGGAACCAGATCTAGAGAGCAGGGCAGCAGCAGGACTAGAGTCATCGTGTGCTTCACTACAAATTCACAGATAAGGAGAAACAAGTGAGAGGTGCAATGTCATGATGTAGCATTCAGGTCTTGTCTCTGCACTCTTCAGGCCTTTTCATCATACTGCCTCTTTTACATGACATTGAAGTAAAACTATCTGTTGGCTGTCTGACCATGTGGAACAAAATATGATGAATGATACCCATCCAGTCAAAAAAAAGACCATCAGGATCATGTTCACTTGTGGTTAACTCTGATGTGCTTTCTCAATATGCACCAATGACAAACCCCTTGTTTTATGTGAAACCAAGTTGTTATTTCACCATTTATTATACATATATATATGCCTGGTTAGAATGTCAAAATTGGTTCATGTGAGAAATATTCGACATTGGATAGTAAGAGTTTATCATCAATGTGTTCTAAAAGCAAGCTGTACAGAGATGAGCAACTAAAGTATACACTTAAAAGAATAGAGGGACTACCCCATTACCTCTGCAAAATGGATGTATTTGTTATAGTTTATATTGAGCACTTTCCATTCCATACATCACAAATTATATTTACACTATTTTACTTATAAAATTATGACCAGAAACAAACATCAGATAAATTCTTAAATATCATTGTCTACAGGAACAGCTGACAGAGTTACAAGATATTGAAGCTGATATTTCTCATGTCAGAGATGTGAGTGAAGGGCTCATGAACCACCTTGATTCAGAATGTCAGAAGACAGTGGAGGCAACTTTGATGATGTTGAATGATAGGTTTAACCATCTGAAGACCATGGCAGATAACAAAGGCAAGCAGTTAAAGGTATTGCAAGTAAGTGTGTTGTGTTTGTGCTGCTGTTTCATTATAATAATTGGTTGATATGTAATAAAGACTGAGAGAAAATAAAATTATTCAATTTTAATTCTTTCTTATAATATTTCATTATAGTTTTTTTTTTGTTTAAATCATTACAGTTGTAAAAAAATTCTCATAAGAAAATCTAAATTAGTTTATTTGCTAGATATTGCTCACAAAATATATAAATGTGATAAACCAGGTGCTTTTCTAGATTCTGGAAGTTGCTTTTATGAAACAAAACAAAAAAATGCTCTGCATTTTAGTTTCTACATCATGTATCTTGTCAGTCTTCCTTCAGTCAATGTCCACAGCTCCTCTTCTGGAGCATACGCCATAGACAAAGTTTTTCCAATCATTTCTATCCTTGGCCTTGTTCTCCAAGTCAATCCATATGAGTCTCTTTGCTCATAAAATTTTGTTTGTATCTAAGGAAATATTCACACTTTTTTGGTTCATTTTTTTTTTAAAAGAATTATGCAGCACACAGTGTTTTTTGTCACCTCATTCTCCTAAAGTCTGAGTCCAAACACATTTATATTTCATGGAAATACCCCAAACAGCATACAAATGGGACAAAAACCTAAAAGTCTTGCTAGTCAGAAGTCACCATAAATCAATTGATATGTCTTTGTTTGCACGAGACATCATGGTTATAACAAGTGCAAATATTTATCCATACACTGTCAAAAAAAACCAGGTTTCTTTAACCGGTGTCCGTGTTATCTGTCCATGAGAACATCAGATGCAGATCTGCATGATAATATGCAAACACTGTAACATGATATATAAAAGTTAGACTGCCTTATATTTAGAATATCGATTCCATCAGTACCTGAATAACATCCTTATATTTAGAAAATTGATTCCATCAATACCTGAATAACATTAAAATCAGTATCTTACGTTAAATTTAACAAGACCAAATGTGCAAACATAACATTTCAGTCACTGCTATCAGTTTTTGTTTTCAGATGAATTGATTTGTAAAGCTCAAGAACAGGGTCTTATTTTCCAGTCTCAGTATCTCTTACATCTTACATCCTTCCCGTGCCATTAAACGTCATATGGTAGTTCTCCAAGTTTTCCTGTTTTTGGTGAGCTTTTCAACCTCATCAAGGGATTTTATGCCTGCTAATTTGGCCTCTCTTAAAAGTGTCATCTTTAGAGTTTCACGTGGCTGACCTCTTTTTATTCGGCCTGTTGTGTTCCATTTGTTAGCTTGTTTGGGGATTCTCTGACCATTTCTTCTCATCACGTGACCACCATATGTCCATCTCCTTTCCCTGATCACCCATGAAACTGGTTGTTGTTTGTTCATTTGCCTTATCTATGCATTGTTCTTGAATTCATTCCACTTTATGCTGAGTATTTTCCTTAGGCATTTGCTTTCAAAGCAAAATGTGAACAACAGAAATGTACTCAGAGTAGATAGCGAGTTAGTGGAGGAGGTCAACGAATTTGTATACCTCGGCAGCAGAGTAGTAGAAAATGGAGACAGCACAGAGGACATCAACAGCAGACTTACTAGAGCAAACCAGGCTTTTGCAATGCTGCAGAATATATGGAAATCAAAAAACTAAGCATAAATATGAAAATCAGGATATTTAAGAGTAATTTTCTAAGTGTACTGCTCTATGGAAGTGAATGCTAGAAAATCACCAAAACCATAGAAAACAAGTTGAATTCTTTCCAGACTAAATGTTTACGAAGAATTAGAAAAATATTTTGGCCAAACACCATAAGAAATAACATCTTGTTGGCAGAAGTGCAGATGAAGCCACTGACAACAATTATTGAGGAAAGACACTGGCGATGGTTGGGACATGTGTTCCGAATGACTGATAACTCACTACCAAAAATAGCACTAAGATGGACACCACAGGGGAACAGAAATAAGGGTAGACCAAAAGAGACATGGAGAAGAACAACAGAAAGGATGTTGAGCAATAGAGGGCTCACCTGGGCAAGAGCAGAAAAAAAGGCGAAGGACAGGCATTTGTGGAAAACCCTTGCGGAAGCCCCATGTGCCCTGGGCACTTAAGGTTCAGAGAGAGAGAGATTTGCTTTCAGAAGAGTCTAATTTGTTGTCTATTTCTTTAGTTTTTTTTTTCAGATTTCGCATGCATAAATGAGGGTGGATATTACATTTGATGAATTGAATAATCCTAAATTGGTTTTTGTGCTTATCATTTATCTCTGATTGATATCTCCGCTTGAACTCAATTCTCATTTTCACTGAGATTTGAGTTTCACATTCACTGCACATCAATACATTTTCTTATCTGACACATGAATTAGAGAGGGACAATGTTTCTGTACTTCAGTGTTTTGATGAGTTAGCTTCTGTGCTTTGATCACTCTTCTTGCACCCAAATACCTTCTTTTTACGTGCTCCCATTTTCCCAGCAACATCAGTTCATATTAGACTATCATTTTACGCCATTCTTCCATGCAAAGCAGATTGCTATAAAATATTTTTTGTTGTCCTGTCTGCTATCTTTGATAAAATCGTCATTGCTGAAATATTGGAGCGTTTTTAATCTCCACATGTTTATATGTTCTCATATTGTCATTTCTTCCCTCTCTGGTACTGAACCATGCACATCTCTCTACCTCTACTAAAGTCCAAAACAGATTTTGAGTGTAAGTTAGAGTGAGTGGAATATTTTTTTTCGGAGGTCAAAATTTCCATTTTTTTCCAAAGAATTCTCAGCACATGAGAGAGAGATGTATAACTGCCCAGAAGTTATATGAAAAAGAAGTCCAGAATCTGCAAGAGTGGATAGAAGAAAAGAAAGCATGTCTTGTCACCCCTGTTCTGGATGTAGTTCCTGCAGACCTACAAGAGCAGCTGGATGAGAACAGAGTGGGTATTAAATTGATGTTTTTTTTCTGAGTTTTCTGTATTCTTCTTTTATCATATTTTCGTGGAAAAAGAAATATTTTAATTCTGGATGATTTGTTTTAAAAATTTCAGAAATAAATCATTGGTTTAACCAAATTCATTATTCCATGATGCCATTTATCTTTACAATAACATTATAATCAAGCTTAGAAAAACTATACCGAAAGTGTTAGCAGCTTTCATCATATGTATACTTCAGCATTCTATCTATCTTTCTGCTGCCCTGCTGACTGGCATCAGCCGTCATGCTTTTCCATAATTCCCTGCTCCAAGTGCTGATTATAAGCTGTGCTAGTGTTTTTTGTCTGTGCCATCTAGTAAGTGATGTTTAACGGCACAGGGAGGTTGTAAAATAAGCTCGTTTGATATGTGTTGCATTGTATCTGTTTTTTTACATTAATGTATTTTTCTCTCAGACTGGTACCTGTTTTCAGTAGTGCTAAGTTCAGTTTTATATTGTCTTTCACTTTCTTGATCTTCTTCAGTTTAATTCTCATTTCTTCTATTATTGAAACGTAGTTGTTGTCACAATCTGGCTCTGGCCTAGTCTTCACTGACAAAAGAGCATTTCTAAATCTCTTTGATTTTTAATGGTATTAATCTGGGCTTTTCCAGGTCCACAGATGTCTTGGGTGTTGCTTGAACCAGGTGTTGCCAACTATCATGTTGTGGATCCCTGCCTATTCTATCAGTTTATCACCTCTCTCATTTCTTTCTCCGAGGCCGTACCCTAGATATATATAAAAACATGTAAAACAAATTTTTTAAATCTGAGATGTTTTTACCATAAAAGTTACATACAGAAACACATTAATATAAAACTAATTTGATTGCTTATAAGAGTACACAAAGTGTCATTAAAAGCAGGATGCGGTGTCCTGATTCATAATCCAAATGGATAAATTTGTTGAAGAATATGAAAAAGTATACTGTAACTTTTAGATAAAAACCATTATATATTCTTCAAAATGTGCTTTACAGTAAGTTTTCAGAACAAAAATTCTCATCAATCATCATGTTGTCTTTTGGTATGAAGGTTGGCGATAATGATAAGTCTTTATTGTCCTCTCCCCCTCACCATGATGATGCACTCAGCCATCTTGTATTCTGAACACTCTCATATGTTATCATCCCATCTACATCTCTGTCTACCTATTGCTCATTTTCCTTCAATTTTGTCCTTCTGTATGGTCTCCATCTGGTATATTATTATGTCTTTTGCTGTAGCCAAAGTATTTTACTTTCGTGATTTTTATTTCATTGAGAAATTCACATTGCAATTATATTTGTACACCTAATATTGTTAAGTATAGTACTCTTGGTATATTGATTATGTAGGTCACAATTTATTTATTCTTAACCTATCATTTTATCTTATATTTTATATCCTTCCCGTGTCATTAAACATCACATAGGGCTCGCAAAGTAGTTCACCAATTTTTCCTGTTTTCAGCGAGCTTTTCAATCTCATCAAGGGATTTTATGCTCCCTAACCTATCATGAGACATGTAAATTACTTTTAAAAAAACTTTCCAAAAAAAATAACTTCAGTCACATGATTTATTTCTTTACAGTTTGGAGTCTGTAATTTTTAATCACTACAAAGGCAACAAAATATACATTACTTCATGTCACAGTAAAACATCAGGGCACTGATTTTTTTTTTTTTTTTCATTACAAACAAATTCTCATGTGTCATGGATTTTGTTTCATAGGTTAAGAGTTAATGTACAGTAAAATTGTGAGGAAAAAGTCTCTAATGTTCTTGTATTCTATTTGAAATATAGGATCTTCTGAAGGAAATCAGTGTTCGCCTGCAGCAGATGCATGATCTGACTCTTCATTGTGAGGCTATGGCTGAAAATGAGTCACTTGCCTCAGCAGAGACTCAGAGGAAATTATTAACAGCTCTTCAGAGTGATTTAACACACTTAAAGTTTGCTGCACAGAAGAAACATACAACACTCCAGGCAGCCAACAGAGAATTGGAGGGAAAAAAAAGGGAGAGAGGCGAGACCAGTTCTTGTATACAGGAACAAGAGATGAAGAAATTGTTGAGTGAAGCAAAAGAGTTAATATTAGTTTCAGGTATTCAAGCAGTAACCATAACACCTGAGCAGCTGGAAATTCATAAAGTAAGTGTTCTTGAAAAATTTTCCCTTATCTTGTTCAGATTTGCTTCAGTTAGTTTTACTGAAAGATGTGTGTTCCCTTCTCAGGTAAAATAATTTAACATTTCTTGTCCCTAAACTTTCATATGATATCAGAGGTAGTGAATTTAAATGCCATCTTGTCTTCATGAACTAATGGTCTTTCCTGATATGTATAAGGGAAATGTAATGTGTGTTTTGTGAACTGAGCTTTCTAAAGCAAATACAGACAAAATATGCATCCCAGGCCTTCCTGGTAACTTGCTGAGTGTTGATAAAGTGCATTGTAGTGAAACTACACTAACAAGTTTTGTTATTGTTAAATAATAAAGCTATTCCTACTTTCTTCCTAGTTTATACATTTTGGTATCACAGCTTTACTGCAGTGCTTTGTGTATAGTTGTATGACTAAACACTAAATAATTGTGTATACACTAAGAAGTGTTCCATATACAGATACTTATGCTTCAGATAAGGGTTTATGTCATCTAAATATTCTAGAGAAGTTAAATGATCTTAAATAGCACCTATCAATAAGAACAAAGTCCTTTGATTCATGCTTAAAATATAAATGCACAGGTAAGCTCAGTCCTGATTTGACACAGTTACCCATGAAGGGGACCGAAGACACATTTCATCCTTACTACAGCAGTGTATCTATTTTTAATGAACTTACATCTTACATCCTTCCCGGGCGCTGAATGTCACATTGTAGTTCACCAAAGTTTCCTGTCTTCAGCAAATTTTTCAATCTCATCAAGGGATGTTATGGCTACTAATTTGGCCTCTCTTAACAATATCCTCTTTAGAGTTTTACGTGATCGACCACTTTTTCTTCAGCCTGTTGTGTTCCACTTGATAGCTTGTTTGGGGATTCTCTGATTATTTTTTATCATCACATGACTGACATAAGTCCATCTTTTTTTGATCACCCATGAAACAGGTTGTTGTTTGCTCATCTGTCTTATCTCTGTGTTGTTCTTGAATTCTTTCCACTTTATACCAAGTATTTTCCTTAGGTATTTGTTTTTGAAAGAGTCTAATTTCTTGTCTATTTATTTAGATTATGCAACTAGAATATATTAAATACTGTATTATCATTTGTAAATGAATCACTCATGCAAGAAGTAAACACTACATCGTAAATGAATGTCCGTAACAGAGGAGACTGGCTAGCAGTAAAAAAAAATAGTCTACACCTGTCACTTGTAGGTAGATTCTTTTACCCACATATAAACTCATATTCATTTTCAGATAGTGTAAAAGAAATATAACTGGTATTTCTTCATCAGCACAGCTTCATATTAACCATACTACATGGCATAATTTAAAATATTTTTATCAGAAATGAAATTAACAGTAATGCCATTATGTGCAGCCAGGTGAATATTTCACTACTGTCCAAAACACAGTGAAATTAAGTTCACATGGACCTTTTGGGTTATACTGGTGTAGTAAGATCCTGCCAATTATGTTACTCAGTGTCTGATTTGATATATTTCATATATTTCAATTTTGATATTAAATGTAGGTAAACTGGCCATCTTTTTTAAGTTCAAATATAGGACAGTCAGTCGGTGGTGGTTTTGTAGAGGTTTAATTTAAATTTCAATGAGTAGGCTAGATTAATAACTTTACTTACAAATGTGCCAATCAGGTCTGCTTGGTGTACTTCTCCATGGAATGAATTTTCTTAAATAGCAACATTTCCACTAAGATAATTTTTTAAATTTTGGGTACATCTGACCCTGCAGTGATCAAAGATGAGAATACAGGACAGTATGAGACACGTGTTTCAAAATAGGGGACATTTAGGCGTTCCAAATGTTGTTATATGATTGCTGAGACAAATTCCTGTTAAATGGGGCTTTCCCATATAATACAGAATGGTTTGTCACATTAATAGAGGGGCTTCTTTCAGAACTTCATGCTTGTGTCATTCTCAGGAACTTGCTACTGACATCAAGATCCACAGACAGCTTGTCAGCCAGATTTGTGACCAGGAATCACAAGTATCTACATCTTCATTAGAAGTCTTGGTTTCTGGTGACAAGATGGAAGAAAACTGGGAGAGGTTTCAGAGACACCTTGCTGAAAAGAGAGATCAGCTAGAAACTTGCTTAAGAACAAAAAGTTCAACAGTATGTATTACTGTATGTTACCATATGTGCAGTTGGTTGTGCATGTACTTGAGAAATGCTATAAAATTGCAGTGAATTCTCAAATGCAAACAGAAATATCAAACCAGTATTAAACAGCATACATTCATCATTTTGAAAAGTCATTGAATTTTATTCATGTTTGTAAACCCTCTCCTTTGCCATCTGTTCTAAATAGTATTTAAATTTGGTTTCAGCTGCACAGATTCATTGAAAATATGACTTTTTATGGCATTATGTAAGTTCTGTTTTGGTGGAATCCATGATTCTTGTCAGAATAATGTAGTGAAGATTTTACATAATACAGCAGTTCTTTTGTAATGGTCTGATGTTAAGATCTTTCTTCTGAGATTGTACATTCTGTAGCTGGCTTCCCCCTAGATCATTTGATTGAAGAATTAAGCACATTTAAGGGGACATCAATATAGTTTATGACACATAAACAGAATGTTATCCAGTCATGCTAACTTTTTAATTCTGAGTTGTAATATTGCATAAGTGATCACTTATTTAGTTGGTCCTTCACATTTTCACTATCAAGTGTATATTATAGAGGTTTATAGGAATGTGTCTGTTGGACATGTCCTCAAAATATATAGTCCATTCCAATAGCTGCTTTTCTGTATTTCATGTTTTCTACATTTCTTTTTTTAATGTTTGGCAGAGGAAGTATTTTTTTTTATTGTTTTCTGTTATCTTTTTATTTACATATGCATTTTTATTTCTTTGATATCTTCTAGTACTTCATGTGTTATAGGCATCATGCAGTTATTATTTATTACTGATTTATTCTGTTCATTATCATGTATTTTGCTTATTATTTATTTTATTACGTCATTGCCTTTCTGTAGCATGGCAGAATTTTTATTATATTTGACGTAAACATCGTCATATCTTAAATGTATAATCATTTTTATGGTCTTGAGTGTTGTTGTCTTGATTACTTCACCATTGATTCACTTTATTCCTGCCACAACAAGTTCATAATTCCTCATTTCTGTCTTGAATTATTTGGGTTTTTTTTCCATCATATAACATATTTGGTCATTAAATCCTGTTTTCCTTTCCATGGCTGTTTTAGCCACAAGACACTTCCATATTTCATCCAGTGGAGAAGTGTTCTTCTTTCAAGCTCTGAAATATTCTCAGAGCTGTTGATCATTAAGTAAATAGGTCTTTTTTTTCCCCTGAGGCATTGATCCATAACCTAAGCTGGCTTTCCTCTCCTATTTTTCTCAGGTAGAATGGAAGTCCAAAGCAGAACTGAATCAGGGAATTTTACAGCAGAAAAATAAGCTGTAACATCATTATGTGCCATGGCAGGAAGTGTTTATAACCATGTCTCTCCACAGTTTCCAATCTTTCATGTTACTCATTGATTCTGTTGTTGTGCCTTTCCCATGCCATTTTGTCAAGAAATCTAAGATTTTCTCTTTTGGTCTACCTCTCCCTTTCCTGTCTCCAATTTTCCCTGATGTCATGATATTTTCAGTCCCTCCTCTTCTCATAATATGGTCAATAAACCTTGACTGTCTCCCCTGTGGTGTGTTTATTAATGTTCATTTCTCATTAGCTTTCCTTAGGCATTCTTCATTTGTTATTTTGGCTGTTCATGATATTCTTAACATTCGTCATGGGAACAACATTTCAGTAGCCTCTAATAGTCTTGTTGTTTTTATTAGTGACCTTGATTCACTTCCATATTGTAGTCTGGATCGATGTAGCATTTCAAGACTTTGTTCTCAAACTGTAATGCTTGTGTAAAATTGGAATATTTTTCAGGGGAACAGCAGGAAGACAGCTGAATGCTTTATTTGCAACAGAAGTGTGTAACAAACAATGAGAAAAACAAAATAATGAAAAAATAAGGATATTTTATTTATTACTATATATTAAACATGAGAATGTTTACATGGTAAAAAGACAGTCGTTCAAAGAAATTGCTTTTGTTTCAGAACCCCTTGAAAGTTTCAGTACAGACACAGGTCAGACATGTAGACCTTGAGAAAGAGGTTGAGAAGGTGAAGAACATTACAGCAGATGCGAGTGAGTCCTGGAAAAAAATGCTAAAGCAGACTGATAAAGAACAGTTTTCATCACATGCTGCAGTGACCTTCCAGCAACAATACATGGTAAATTTCTGCAACTTGTCATTACAAGTACATGTTGTGTTCATGGCCTAAATTTAGGTCTTGGAAGGCCGAGTTGGAGCTCCATCTCCCTAATGTTATAAGAGCTAACAGTAAAAAGAAAAGTTCTGCATTAGACAAACAGTCCAGCACTGTAAAAGTATTAAATTCATAAAGAAGTATGGTTAACAAAATCAAGAAAAGTACCCCAGTGTTGAGGTGGCAAAAACAAAACACAAAAGTACTTTTGTAAAATATCAAAATCAAATGGGAACTTAGATGTGACTGAGTCTTCAGAAGTATAATTTATTCAACAAACAGGAAATCTTCAACAAATTACCATCAGATGTTACTTTACAAGCCATTTTTAGATAAAAAGTATCTAAAAAGTATTTTAAAAATATGACTTGGGACAACTGTTCTGTTTCAATGACCCTATCTTAACTTGGTTCTGACATAAGTCATATACCTTCTAAAGACTTCTTTGTGTTTTATATTTATTTCCATTATTATTGCCATTTATGATCATCTCAGAAATATGCAATTACTCTCTTAATAAAGACAGCATTTCATCATTATTTTTGTTGTAAGGTAGGAGACCAAGACAGATCCTTGGAACCATACATTTACTGTAATTCTTGTGCACAGAATCTCCATGGTTGAATGAGTAATAATGTACAGTCAGTCCCTTTCACCATTCTCATGGTATGGTGATTGTTATATTTGCTTGGTGCCTCCCTATAGGAATGTTGAAAAAAAAAAGGGCCATGAACTATCCAAATATCTCATCAGCTACATCAGTACGACATGGAGATGACCTGACTGTTCCTGTCCTATCAAACTTATACATGAAGACATGGAAAGTGGTTGGGAAACAATGCCTAAGCCTTCACCACAAGATCCTGATTTTGTACCAGAATCAGACTCCTGCTTACAAAATTTCTCAGAATGAACTGAGTGATCTAATTTAAGATCTTGAGTTACAGTAAAGTAAAGCCAAACTTCTTACATCAAGACTTCAGCAATGAAATATCCTGGAGAAAATAATAAAAGTATCAGTGTACAGAAATTGACAGAAAGACTTAACTTCATTTTTCAAAATGGAAAACAACTTTTGTTGCTTGCTGTGATGTTAATGGTTTGATGATGTCTTTGATAGTAGAACATAGTTCACAAAACTGGAGACTCTTCATATACTCAACCAAGTTTAGCTTGTTCTTACATCTTACATTCTTCTCGTGGCATTAAACATCACATAGGGCTCACATGGTAGTTTGCCAAGTTTTCCTGTTTTCAGCAACCCTTTCAACCTCATCAAGGGATTTTATGCCTACTATTTTGACCACTTTTAACAATGTCCTGTTTAGAGTTTCACATGGCTGACCTCTTTTTCTTTGGCCTGTTGTGTTCCACTTGATAACTTGTTTTGGGATTAACTGATTGTTTCTTCTCATCACATATGTCCATCTCCTTTTTCTGACCACCCATGAGACAGGCTGTTTGCTCATCTGCTTTATTTCTGCATTGTTCTTGAATTCGTTCCACTTTAAACTCGTTATTATCCTTAGGCATTTGTTTTGTCTAATTTATTGTCTGTTTCTTTAGTTGTTTTCCAGTTTTCGCATGCAAAAGTGAGGGTGGATATTACATTTGAATTGAATAATCTTAACTTGGCTTTTGTGCTTATAACTTTTGAGTGCCATATGTTCTCAAGACTTTTGAAGGTCAGTGCTGTTTTTGCCATTTTAATTGTAACTTCCTTTCTGGTGTCACCATCCTGGTCTATGTAGCTGCCGAGGTATGCAGATTGGTTTACTTCTTCAACAGCTGTTCCTTCTTCATATATTTGTCCTTCTTGATTAATGAGAAGTTTCATTATTTTTTAAGCTTGCTACGCTATAGAAATTCACTGCATCTGTCCCTCTAGGTCATGCTGTGCATATGAAGGAGACCCACAAAATATGAAATTCCTTCTAGAAATAATTAAATATGAAGACCTTCAGTGACAGATTTGCAGTCTTACTCAGAATGCAGGATGCGCCAAGCATTGTTGTTTTCTCTGCCAGTGGGATAACTGTGATAGATTTTCACACTACAAAAAAAGAAAACTCTGGAGCTAGGAAAGAAGATTATCCACCACACTCCTCTAACGGACTGCAGCAAAATCGGTCTGCCCCATTTGCATTTGAAATTGAGACTAATGAAAAACTTTGTGAAGGGGATGAATGAGGGGAAAGAAGAGGCATTCATGTATCTGAGGAGAAAATTTTGGCTGATGCTAAGATTAAGAAGGGAGTCTTTGTCAGCCTGCAGATTTGTGTAGATACTACACTTTATCATCCTGCAGCTAGAAAATTTCTCCAAGCAAGATACTTCTGAAAATTTAATAAGTGAAATTTATTCAGGATATCCATGGGTTATTTTGTTATCAAGGAGATGTACTAAATAAAACCGTATAACTAATCTAGGTGTAAGCATGTTAACTTTAGTAACTATAGTACATTCTTTACTTTATAATAATTTCATATTCCCATAGTGAAATGATCCATTTGTGTTCTCAAATATCAAAAGTATTTGTTGATTGGATGAAAAAGTAATGGAAGTGATAAGAACTCAAAGAAAGAGCAATTCAAATTTTAAAAGATATATCTTGAAACTCCTGTAAACACCTGTGAATGATTGTTATTTTTGGCTTATAAAAAATCAACTCATAGTGCATGTAAATTGTAAATCTCTATCATAAGGGCAACTTTGTTTCAGTTTGTCCTGGAAAGTATCTCCAGCTGTTTAGACGTTGCAGAGCAGCAACTGCTTATCATGCCAGCAACAATAGAAGAACAGATCAGACAGACTGAGGTAAACCTGAATTCTTCATCTAAAAACAGTTTATTTCTAAGTTCTTAACCATCTTCCCTTATGTGAGTCTCTGATGGGCGCAAAATGTTTAAATTGAAATCCTTGTGTAAAGGCAGAAATGGAGATTTACATCACTATAGAAACCTGATAGTTAATTTTGGATGGAATTCATTAATTACATCCTTTTTTATTTTTTTAGTGGTTTTGATGATTATTATTATTATTATTGATTCTGTTAAATTTATATAGTCCATTACTTCATGGCCACTGACTGATCTTTAACTCTTCCCATGCCCACAGGAATAAATGTGGACATTCAGTTGGTGCCGGATTAAAAGCGTGGGTCTTGATATGTTGGGGGTATAGTTGTAAAATGGAATGGAAAACAGTATTTCCGTGTACTTCCTTGTACTTATTATATTTCAAAGTATAACTAAATGTATGAAAATTTCATAAATGCAGAGTTTTTTAGGAAAAAAGAAGTAATGTGATGTTTTTAGACATTGACTGTGCCCAGCTCACCATCGGCTAGGTCTAATCTACACTACTTACCATCTGAGATGTGTAGATCTACTTGTCAATCTCGTATTGTGATTCTATGTTGCATTCTCACTAAATTAATGTCTGAAATAACCTCCTAACTACTTCTCCATACATCTAAATATGTCTAGATCTACTTGGGATACATTCAAGAGCAGTGGGGTGGTCACATGCCATGTCCATACCTCTATCTACATCATCAAAAATTGAAAATTTTCGATGTTTCTCTTCCTTTTTCTTGCTCGGCATCGCTTGTAACTAAGGACTCTTTCACCATTTTGAAAAGTGTCACTGGAAACGTGGACGAAATATGTATAATCTAAATATTACACTGGTTGTTTTATTGAAACAAATGAAATTTCACTATAACGACTATGGCACGCAACTCAGTAACCGGAAGTTATCACTATAGCAACTATGGCATGGGATGAGTTAAAGAGCATTAAAACTCTGAATTTTAAGTTCTCCCTAGAAATAAACTTATGCTGGTCTTTTCTGATTGTGTTTTGAATCATAAGCTGTTTTCTGTAGCATTATTCACTGAAGTAAAAATCATGCAAAGTAAGATTTAAAAAAAAAAAAAACAAGAGAAGCCAGCATCAGTCATTCACTTGTGATTTTTTTAAAAAAAATCTAGTTGTACTTCAAATGGATCTGGTCATCTTCATTTCATTTATATAACAGCAGCCTCATACTTTCTTTTCTTTGTAATCACAGAAAGTGAAAATATCTACAGGAGACTCACGTATCAGTTAGGAATCAGAGCACTGACAGACAACAAAATTTTTGAATGGCAAAGCATAGCCTGTATTTAGCATGCGAGAACAGTTTGGCCACTGAAAAATGTAAATAATGCACCATATATCACTGGCAAGTTTATATGAAAACTACATTAGCAGTAATAAACAAAGGTTTACCTTCAGATCAGTCAGTCAGTCATTTGCATGTCCCTTGTGGAACTTTGCCTCCCTAACAGCTCTCCTGTAGGCCTCTCGGTTGTAAGCAAGATGACTTTCAGATATGTCCCATTTTTCAGCGTTCATTGTGTTAAATAAGACTTAAGACTTAGGATGAGAATTGTGCTTAGAGTAGACTGATTTCATGTTGAATCCACACACTTGAAAGTTTTCCCATCACACCAGATAAACTGCCTTTGCTTTCTATGAGTTTAGTATGAACTGGTGTAGCATTTTTAAATTCCTCAAACACTTTTGCTTTTTTGTTAATAGCTGTACCAACTGTCGTGCAGATATGTCTAGCTGACAGCCACTTTCAGTCATGGACATGCTTTGTTCACAAAATTGCATTATTTGTAGCTCATTTTGCAAAATGTGAACTTGGATCCTTTTAGCTTCATCATGTTATTGAGATATTCCTCAATTTATAATGGTTTAACTTGACAGTTTTTCAACTTTACAAAGATGTAAGAATGATGCACATTGAATAATCATTACATTTTGAATTTTTGATCTGTTTGCATAGTGATATACTGTATTTTCAGACATGTCCTCAGTCAGAAGCGATGAAATAACTGAAACAAATTTGAATAAACCAATCAAACTTTGCCTAATTTCTTAGCATGTGATATATAAAAAATGTATTTACTTGTTTATTTATCATATCATATGCATATTCAACTTATGACATTTTCAGCTTACAAAGCTTCATCCAAATGTAACTCCATCATAAATCAAGGAGTTTATGTATACTTAGGTGCTATTATGAATATTATAATCATAAATATCAGTATGAATCATCATCATGTACTGCTTTCAGTACAAAGGTTGGTAGTAATGAATCTCCAGTTTTCTGTCTCCCCAACCTTGGTGGTGCATCTACCCATGCTGTATCCTATCCTGTACATTTTCTTCCCATCTATATGTCTTGCTGTTATTCCATCAGCTTTTCCCTTCAGTATGGTCTTCAGTACATTTTATGTCTTTTGATATGATCATAGTATTTTGTTTTCTTGATTCTTTTTGCCTTGATTTCATGGTGGACATCGTAGTTGATCCAGTGCTTGTATATTTGATCTTTTCATTTTCCATGATATATGACTACTTTCCTGTATATCCTCTCTACTGCATTTACCATTCTCCCTGATTTTGTACTTGAAGTCCAGGTAGAAACCACAGTAGCACAGAATAAATACAGACTTTACAATCTCATTTTTGTTTTTATGGCATGAATGCACTGTATTAAAAGCAGAAATATAAAGATGCATTGCACACAGTTTGTAATAGATCTATTCTGAATGACTTTTGAAAATACACTGATCAAAAAAAAAAACAAAACCCTAAGTTATTGTTAACAAAATATATTAGCCTAACTGCAAAATGATTATGTGTGTGTAAATTTCAAGGATTTTGTGACATCACTAGAGAGAACACAGTGACCATTTTTGAAAGATGGTGGGCATCCATGATATAGAAAGCATGTGTATTGGAACATGGCAAAACAGTGAATCATGTGATGAACAAAAAGAGAATGGTTATAACTGGAAAGTGATGAAACACAAGCAACAAAGCAGTCTCCTGTATTATCCAACATTTGTATTTGTTTTCTAATTTTTTTCCTTTATTTTTAACTTTGAAGAAATAATTGAATTATTTGATTCTGTACATAAAATCTTCCCTGTTTTCTTATTTTTATTTTAATTGATTTCTCAAATTTCACAGTTCTTTATGCATTCATTATTTCTGTTTTGCATTAAAAAAAACCCTTAAAATACTTGTACAGATGAAGTATTGCTGTTTTTTAGAATGTGGTACTTTGCAAATTTTCTATCATTAGCTGTTATTTACTGTTTGTACTGAAAAAAGTCTTGGAAAAAATATATTATAAACTATTATATCAATATGTTTTGTCTACTGAAATTTTTTTTTTCTGCATTTCAAGAACCTCCAGAGATACATTGAGTCACTGCAGAGAGATATTGTTACAGTCAACAGGCAAGCTCAAGATCTCATTGCATCCTCTGATTTAAGCTGTGGAAGTCTTATTAAAATATGCCTCAGTACTTTGGATGAAAGAAGTAAATTATTGAAAGTGTACGCTGAGTTATGGTTAGAAGACCTGTACCAAGCAGGAAAACAATGGAATCAATTTCAAGATGAAGTAAGACAGTTACAGAGACAAATACAGGACATACAGCAGCTGATCATGATACCAGCTTCAACACAATCTGTGAATCAGCTTCTTTCTGACAACCAAGTGAGTCAAAGAATTTAGAATCTTTAGAGTGGATTAAAATCATATGTTAATGGATGTATGCAGATAAGAGCTGAGAAAAGAATCTGTGGTGACTAGATATCTTATCTTATATCTTTCCCGTGCCGTTAAACGTCACATAGGGCTCGCAAAGTAGTTCGCCAATTTTTCCTGTCTTTGGCGAGTCTTTCAACCTCATCAAAGGATTTTATGCCTGTTAATTTGGCCTCTCTTAATAATGTCCTCTTCAGAGTTTCACGTGGTCTGCCTCTTTTTCTTCGGCCTGTTGTGTTCCACTTGATAGCTTGTTTTGGGATTCTCTGATCATTTCTTCTCATCAAGTTGTTGTTCAGTCATTTGTCTTATCTCTGCATTGTTCTTGAATTCATTCCACTTGATGCCAAGTATTTTCCTCAGGCATTTGTTTTCAAAAGAGTCTAATTTCTTTTCTATTTCTTTAGTTGTTTTCCAGCTTTTGCATGCATAAATGAGGGTGGATATTACGTTTGAATTGAATAGTCTTAACTTGGTTTTTGTGCTTATAACTTTTGAATTCCATATGTTCTCAAGATTCTTGAAGATTGATGCTGCTTTTGCAATTCTGATCCTAACTTCCTTTCTAGTGTCACCATCCTGGTCTATGTAGCTGCCAAGGTATGCAAATTGATTGACTTCTTCAATATCTGTCCCTTCTATGTGTATTTTTCCATTTTGATTGAGAGAGTTTTCATTATTTTTGTTTTGTCCTTGTTAATTTCAGGTCCTATTTTGCTAGCCAGTGAAGACAGGCTATCTGTTTTTTCTTGCATGGAATTCACATTATTACTGATAAGAGTTATGTCATCAGCAAAATCAAGATCTTCTAGTTGGGTCCCATGTACCCAGTCAATACCTGTGTTACCTGTGCAGCATTTTTTCATTATGAAGTCTATTGTAATCCCAAAAAGTAAAGGAGACAGTATACATCCTTGTTTCACGCCTGTTTCAATCTGGAACCATTCACTCATCCCTTCTTCTGTCTTGACTGCACAAACATATCCATTGTATAAGTCCTTGATGATGTTGATAATTTTAGATGGTATTCCATATAGACATAAAATTCTCCATAATGAATCTCTGTGTATGCTATCAAATGCCTTTTTAAAGTCTGTGAAGTTCAGTATTAATGGTTTCTGCTTTTCAGTATGTTCTTCAAGTATTATTCTGAGAGTAAAGATCTGGTCGAGACAGCTTCTCCCTTTTCAAAATCCTGCTTGTTCTTCTCTCATTGCAGTATCCACTATATCTTTGAGTGTAGTCAAAATGACCTTGCAAAATACTTTTGACACAACTGATATTAAGCTTACTCCTCTCCAGTTGTTACAGTCACTAAGGTTGCCCTTTTTTGGTATTTTAACAATGATTCCTTTCTTCCAATTAGAAGGGACCTTTTCATCTTTCCAAATCTTGTTATACATTCTCTGTAGTTGTCTCATGTTGTCACTATTGATAGCTTTTAGCATCTCGGCTGTTATTTCATCTTCACCTGCAGCTTTGTTGTTAGCCATTAAATTCACTGCTGTTTCAATTTCATGCAATTTAATTTCATCTAGGTTGACATTTAGTTGTGGGGCTGGTAAGTCAGTTTCAAAGTTTAACAGTTCTTTTGGGTGTGGTCGACTAGATATAGATACATTTAAAACAATCAAGTTTAACTGAGTAAAAAAAATTTTTTTTAAACTGATTATCAAGTCTGCAGATCATAAAATGGACCCCATCATTTTGTAATGCAAGCTTACCATTACAACATAGTCTACAGAGTAGTTTGTGACATAAGACCCATTAAAATTTAACACTGTGTCAAAACTGTACCATTTTAAATGTATCATATGACTGCATGCTGAAGAAAACTTGAATACACTAAAGTCTTGCACACTGCATGTACATACAGCAGAAAACATTAATAATCATTTAATGGTTTGCATCCTGCCTGAATATATAACAGAAGATTGAACATATTTAAAGATCAGTATCTAGAGAGTATATGCAACAGAAAACATGGAATACATCATTCAAAGATTTATGATCATTTCTTAGAAAACTCAGGTCTGGCTAATGAAATGTGAAGTCTGTTTGGAAGAGCTTAAGAGGAAAGAATTCAGCTTGACAAAGGAATATCCAAAAGAGATCTTCACGTCAGAGCTTGCAACTCTTCACTTAGAATACAAGGAGCTTCACAGAATGGTACTGCTTTTAATTATTGTTATAAATGTTTGGTTTTTTTTTGTCAGAACATTTAAAAGGGTCTGGTGAAAGAAATACTCAGTTTACTTCATATTATCAGAGGTAGCATAAAATTATTTTGAAGAAGAAGATATAGTGGTCCAAGATTAGCCATGTTTAACAATGGTGGTATTTAGTGATTGAATTACATGTATATGTCTGCATTAGTAAAACTGGTTTTCTTTACAGATTTATTGTTCATATTTCGAAGTTAGCGTTTGTACAAAAATTGCTATGGTATACCTTCCTGATGAACAACCATTCTTCAGTTTCAGAGACAGTTGCTCTAACATAAGTGTTTCAGGTCTCTAACACACTTCTTTTCAGCACCTACTGCTATGACAGTGGTGCTCCACCACTCAAGAATGGTTGTAAAAATCAGTAATGCATGTATACACAAAAATATAACCACAATATTTTTTTAATTAACACAAAATGTACAACAACAAAAAATTCCTTATCACTTTTCAACATAGCTCCGACCACATTCAATGCAGGCCTGCCACTGCTTCACTAAAGCCTGTATTCCTTGAGGAAAAAAAAAATTCTTATTGACTGTGTAGCCATCTATCATTGCCTCTTTTATCTCATCATCCATACTGAAGTGGTTCCCATATAATGCTTCTTTGAGGTGTCCAAACATGTGTTGATCATACTGTGCAAGCTTGGTTGAATATGCAGGATGTAGAAGACACTCAAAACATAAATCCATAATTTATTTTGCTCTTGCATGAGCTGTGTGAGGCTCTGCATTATCATGCTGTAACAACACATATGTAAGATGTAAGAACAACACACCAGATCTGAGCAAACTGATATTTTGACCTGACTGGAGGTTTCAGATGGTTCTTGGGGAGATCACAGTATGCTTTGCTGTTTATCAACGTTTGTTCCTCTGGGCATGTAGTGTTCCACTAAAAGCATTATTTTTTCTGGCCTATTGAATTGTATGGAACCCATTGGTTATGATGAGAAAGAATGTCACCGCTCCTTGCTGACTCATTTTATTTCTGGCTAGAAATAATATACCCTGCATTCATTTTCTTCAATGACTGTATGTTATGGAAAGCCATCTCATTCAGCATCATAATGTCATAAAACAAATGTCCTCATGGTAGCACATTATGAATGATGTGCAGTGAGATATATCTGATCTTCATTTCTTCAGCACCTCAGCAATTGCTACCTACCAGTCTTCTCATATCATTTGTTCCACTTCATTGTTAGTGTCAGGTATATTCACAATATGAGGCCACAAGAGTATATATATATATAGACACATATATATATATGTATGTATATAAATATAGACACATTGTCATCACGGTGCTTCTTCATTCTTTCATGAATATCTGCAGGTTCATTACCCTCATCACCCTAGAAACAATAACTGAATACTGTTCTTCTATCATGCAATCTTCCAAACTAAGCTGTTCATCATGAATCTGGTTTGCTGACATCATATTTTCAGAATGGTTGATGTGCCACCATACGCATATACCTAAAGGAGGAAATGCATAACATATACGTATTGCAACTACTATTTGACTTTTAACTTTTAGAATAAAATTGTTGTTACTTTTTTGAGGCACCCTCATGCATACTCTGTGGAATTAAAAATCACCAGTGTACCTTCTCACTTGTAAGGATTTTTTTTTGTGCACATCATTTAATTTTTATTTGCTTAGTTGTTAAGTTAATGTGATATACTACATTAGGTTGCATGTTTGGATGAATGCTTTCTAGTCAGATTTTGGATGCTATTAACCAGTAATAATCCACCAGAGACAATAAATGATTTTTTTCAATGAAACATTCTACCTGAAGCTTTATTTATTGTTACATTATTTACTCAGCTTTTATTAGAAAAGGTTTACTTTATTAGCATGCCATTTTGTTTTACTTTACTGATACATTGTTTTATATGATTGATTGCTTCATTATTTTTTTTTTTACTTTATTGATACATGATTTATTTGTACATTATTTACTTTACCTTCTCAGGCCAAGGAGAAAGATGTTGAAGTACAGAACATCCTACTGGCACGGGATCAGTACCAGAAAATGCTGAGTGATTATGAAGTCTTCTTAGAAATAGCTCAGAGTAAATTTTGCTCTAACACTATCACAGTCCGAAATCTGAACCATCTTAAACAGCTGCTGAAAACCCACATCGTGCGTATTCACAAATCAACTTTTTATATTTTCTCAAATCATTTTTTTTTTAATAGAACACTGTACAGAGGTTTTTTTTCAAGCTTTTTTTTTCGTGAAACTGTATTGTTCATTGCTCTTATTTCAATGCTTACATTATTGTATGTATATATTAACTGTTTGAATTTCACTCATTCTTGTCACATGGCAATAGGCAGCAACAGAGACTTGTGAAACATCATTATTATCCTTATAAATCATCAGTTATATTCAAACTCATTTTCACAAGATGCTATTAATCCATTACATTCTTGTACTGATTCCACATCCAAATTTAGCAGTCACATGCTGATCTGTAAATTGATATGTCTTGACTGATCTGTCTGAGAGAGGTTTTTGTTAGCTCCTGTTCAGTTTTGCAAGTTTTGTTTATTCTGTGCCTGTCAGTATATAAAGTGATATATGCTGCCACCAGCTACATTTCACGATTTTAGAATCTGATCAGTCATATTATCTGTTTAAATTCTGATCAACCCACAAAAGGTAATACTAGGTAAATTACACTAGCTTTTAGTGTCAAGGTTTTATCAGATATCAAAAGACTGCTTTCTGGCTCCGTCCAAAAATTCCGCCTTGGGAATCTCTGCTGTGTTAAATGTTAGGTAGTTGCTGAAAGCAGAATCCTTGACTAATAATTGAGTTTTATGAACTGTTAACATTTTTGAGTTTCCTTTGGTAAAGGCACTCACTCCCTACTAAGAGAAGCCATTTGACCAGTTATGACATTTTGATTATGAGAGTTGTGATTATTACTTTTCAACCATCTGTACTTCTATGAAGATACAATATAGAGATGAATATTTTATTTTGCATTTTTAATCATCTCTTATTTGCCATCTTCCATCATTTCCTTTTTTTCCTTACATCTGGCAGTTCCATTTTCATTATTTTATCTTCAATCCACCTCCCTAATCTTATGTCATTGCATTTACACGCCCCCCCCTCCCCCCAACTTTCAGTAAATTTCTTCTTTTGTTAACATTATTTTGTCATTTCCTCTTCTTTATTTTTGGACATTTAACTTTTTTTTTAATCACATTTTTAAAAAACACTTATTTTTCCTCCCTTGTTTCTGTTTTAAATTTTTTTCCCCTGCTTTGCATAATCTGTTTCATTCTTTCTATCTTTTAAATGGATGATGTTTTAAATCTTTTTTATACATCTTAGAGATCACTTAAATGTAAGATGAAGAGATCACTTTTGAGTTGTATCTGTAAATATCCTTCTAGTCTGTAATTTTAAGGCAAAAAAAGACAGTTTCTTTAATAATAGTGCCTTTATTACACTCAATAATCGCAAATTGATATTAATGTAATTAATATCAATTTCCTGTTTCTGCAAGGATTTCTTTGCTGATCTTGAGAGACACAAAGCCATGGTTGACTCTCTAGCCAGCCAGTGTAACCCAGCAACAAGGGATGAGTTCAAACAAAAACACTCCTCTCTCAGCAGATTAACTCAAGCCTTGATGGACCAAGCCAGCTTATATGGTCACAGGTAAGATTACATGATGGGCATCAGTTTTCAGGTAAATGAAACTCATCTTTTTTTTTTTTTTCAGTATCAGTCTCACAATACTTGAAATAAACAGTCTTGTCATATAAAGCATTATATTTTGTAACATTGATGAAATCTTACATACATCCTGCATCCTTCCGATGCTGTTAACCATCAATAGGGCTTGCATGGTAGTTCACAAAGTTTTCCTGTTTTCGACGAGCTTTTCAACCACATCAAGGGATTTTAGCCTATTAATTTGGCTTCAGATGGACATATGTCAGTCATGTGGTGAGAAGAAACAGTTCAAGAAATCCAGAAGAAGCTATTAAGTGGAGCACAACAGGGCAAAGAAAAAGAGGTCAGCCACGTGAAGCTCTGAAGAGGACATTGTTAAAAGAGTCCAAATTAGTATGCATAAAATCACTTGATCAGATTGAAAAGCTTGCCGAATACAGGAAAAGTTGGTGAACTACCATGCGAGCCCTATGTGATGTTTAACGGCACAGGAAGGATGTAAGAATTTGGCCATTACTCTTTTTTGGTCCACCTCCTTTTCTTCATCTTGTTGTGCTCCATTTGGTAGCCTGTTTCGGGATTTTCTAACTGTTTTTTCTCATTACATGGCCAATATATGTCCATCTCCTTTTTTTTGATCACCAATGAGACAGGTTATTTTTCGCTCATCTGCCTTATCTCTGCGTTGTTCTTGAATTCATTCCACTTTGTACCCAGTATTTTCCTTAGACATTTGTTTTCAAATTTTTCGTTCATCTGCCTTATCTCTGCATTGTTCTTGAATTCATTCCAATTTATACCCAGTTTTTTCTTAGGCATTTTTTTTCAATTTCTTGTCTATTTCTTTAGTTATTTTCCAGATTTCAAATCATTCATAAATGAGGGTGGATATTACATTTGAATTGAATAACCTTAACTTGTTTTTTGTGCTTATAAAGTTTAAGTGCCATATGTTCTCAAGATTCTTGAAGGTCAATGCTGCTTTTGCAGTTTGAATTCTAACTTCCTTTCTGGTGTGTTACCATCCTGGTCTGTGTAGCTGCCGGGGTATGCAAATTGGTGTATTTCTTCAACAGCTGTTCCTTCTACATATATTTTTCCTTCTTGATTAATGAGAAGTTATCTACAAAATCAAGATTTTCTAAATGGGTCCCATGTACCCAGTCAATGCCCGTTTTACCTGTGCAACATTTTTTCATTATGAAGTCTATGGCAATTCCAAAATGCAAGGGAGATAATATACATCCTTGTTTCACACCTGTTTCAATCTGGAACCATTCGCTCATCCCTTCTTCTGTCTTGACTGCACAGACATATCCATTGTAGAGATCTCTCATGATGTTAACAATTTTAGATGGTATTCCATGTAGTCTTAAATTCTCCACAATGAATCTCTGTGTATACTATAAAATGCCTTTTTAAAGTCTGTGAAGAACATTAATGAAGTAGCTATTAGAAAAAGTTATAGTATATAAAACCTAACAGTGCAAGTGTAAGTCGTGGTGGCATCACTATTTTATGTCCTTTCTGATCCCTCAGTAATTATCATTGAATACCATTCACATGGACTTTGAAAAACTACCCTTCATTATCATGCTTTTATCATGTATCATCTTTAGATTGATGGATCTCACTAATCAGTGGATAGAACTAGATGAAAAGTACATTAGACTTCAGAATATATTGACACACCTTGAGTCCCAGATATTTGTATTAGTTCTAAGTGACGATTCTCTGGTATCTATTCAGGACAAAAGCAGCAGGTATGTGAAATATCTCTTACCCAAAACATGATTTGCTTATCATATTTCATAATTTAAAAATCAAGTTAAGTAATGGACATTGCTGTTGAAAAACAGCTAGAAATACCTTTATGTAGAACTTTTTTTTTCTGTGAAGAAAAGTGCTTGAATGCAAACTGTTATTAATCCAGACCAAATGTCAGTGAAGAATGTCAGTGAGGTCTACAACTTAGGACTGTTATGTTCTTTAGGGATGACTAAGCTGACATGTGAACATTTTCAAAGAAGAAGAAGTTGTTACACATTAATTAGTGTCATGTCATGGCTTTTCAAACATCATCTCCTGTCCAGGAATATTAATAAAAATCACATAAACTTGTCCCTCTTATCTCAGTCTGTGTGTGTTATAAATAATGAATTATAGTGGAAGCTAGATTTGAGGCAAGGTTATTTCAACATACTGAGTCACCTCACATTGCTAAGTCTTCTAGTTTCATTTTTAATGAAGGCAAATAAGGTTGAAGTTCTAAGTCATGTTTGAAATAATATAAGATTAAATCACAAAAACTTCTTTGAAAGTTAATGAAATCTTGGTAATATATTTATCTCACTTTAATTTCAGTTATATAATTCCTAAATAATGAACATTGCATTTTGTTTTTTCAGCTACAAAGAACTTCTTTCAGAACTAGCTGGGGAGAGAGAGATGGTGCTAGAGACAGTAAACAAAGGAAAGCAACTCTTAAATAGTATTAGTTGTCCTTGTTTGGAGTCTGCTGTAACAAATCTTGCTAAGAAATGGACCTCCCTCAACACAAGCCTAGCTAATGAACTGGAAAGGTTAGTAAGATTTTCTCACAGACAAGGACACTCTTTAGCACCTACTACTGTCCATTCATCATTATACTTTCAGCTAATTTATGTTGCTCTTATTTTGTCTACAGGTTTATCTCCAACATTTTATTTATCCTTCCAGAATTTTTTCACTAATTTTGTTTTAACCACTCTTTTTTCTGTTTTCATGAAAGGAGTCATTTTTCTCTGTGCACAACATTCTCTCTCTCTCTATATCTCTCTCTCTAATGGAATTTTACTAAGAAACCTTCTTCACTTTCTGAATGCATTGCCACGTTTCAAAATTATGCTTTTGTAGCTGAGGTCACAAGACAACAGAAAGTAATGGTTGTGTGAGCCACATAATGACTTTATAATGCATTCTTAAACACTACACTCTCTCTGTCTCTCTCTCTGTCTCTCTCTCTGTGTGTGTGTGCGTGCGTGCGTGCGTGCGTGTGTGTGTGTGTTTTGTTTTTTTTTTAAATCCATTTTGTGCCTGAACAACTTTACTAGCTCAGGAGGGCTTCTTAACTCTATCTGGACCACCTAAAGAAAATGTGAACTTTCCCATCAGTGCCACACAAAAAGTGCTGGTCTTGATATGTATAGGGGGTTTAGCTGTAAAAGTTAATGTACAAAGTATTTTCACTTTAAAAGTATACATATTGTGCATGAAAATAGTTTTAAATGTAAGATTTCATAAATGAAGAGTTTTTTTTAGGAAAAAAGAAGTAGTGTGATGATTTTAGCTGATAATTGTGTAGTGCTTACCATCGGCGATGCCTAGATGTACAATGTTTACCATTGGTGATTTCCAGATCTACTTAAATTTTTGTCTGATCTCATCATGTGGTGGCATTCTCACTAAAATAATATCTGAAATAACATTCTTACTACTTCTCGAGTCCATTTAATAGGTCTAGATATACTTGGGGTAAATTCAGGAACAGTGGTCGGGTCATAGGACATGTCCTTATGCCTCCGAAGTCACAATAAATATGGACATTTCTCAGTTAAAACATCGATTTCGCTCAGTTGTTAGCCACACTTTGGATTGAACTATGAAAAGTCACCAAACATCCACAGATAAATCATGTACAGTAAAAAGTTTTACAATAGTTTTATGCTGCAACAAAACAGAATCACTATAACAGTCATGGCAGGCGCTAGACTAACAGGAAGAATTCACTATGGTACAGATGGCAGGGAAAAAGTTAACTCTTACTGTGCCGCAGGAAAAAACATGGACGTTCAGTTGGGTGCCAGATTAAAAGTTTGGGTCTTGATATGTACAGGGGCATATTAGTAAAAGTGAATGAAAACAGTTTTTCCATGTGAAAAGTGTACTTACTATGTTTCAAAATAACTAAATATGTATGAAGATTTCATAAAAGCAAAGTTTTTAAGGAAAAAAGAAGTAATGTGATGTTTTTAGACAATAATTGTGTCCTACTTAACATTGGATAGATTTAGATGTACACCACTCACCATCTGAGATGCCTAGATCTACCTGTCAATATCATATTGTGATTTTGTTACATTCTCACTAAAATAATATCTGAACTAACCTTCTGACTACTTCTCCAGTCATCTAATATGTCTTATCTACTTGGGATACATTCAAGAAAGGTGATCTGGTCACAGGGTATATCCATACCCCCATCTACATCACCAAAAACTGAAATTTCTCGATCCAAAACTTTGTTTTTCATGCTCGATATCACTTGTAACTAACCACACTTCTACCATTTTGAAAAGGGTCACGGGGCAAGCGCATTAAATGTTTACAATCTAAACATTACATCGTTTTTTTTAATGAACATGAATCAGTTTTTTTACGCCTGGCACCACGTCGGAAACCGGAAGTGTTGGAAATTCGACAGGAGGCCCGGGAAGAGTTAAGTGGAATGAAAAGTTAAAATGAGGTTGTATTAAGAATCAAGAATACAGCATGTGCATTAATCAGGGCTGGCCAGACGATAAACTTCAGATGTTTGAAAACCACAAGATATGAACAAATGTTACACATACATATTTATTGTTGCATGCATATTTTGTTACAAAAGTTTTAATTATTAAAAAATGCATGTACTGAATAATATTTATTCATTGTCATCACAAGCTAAAAATACTGATCCGCATTCTTCAGTGATCCTTGCTGCTCCAAAATTTATTTAATTCCTGAGTCAAATCCAGCATTCAAACTTTTAAATATATTTTTTCACCATGAGTAATACAATTTTTTCAAAGTCTAATCCTACAAAACTGTGTTCTCTTACTTTACTGTACGAAAGCCTCATTGTTTCCTATTTATAAAAAATTGTTCCTGAAAATATAGCTATTGAGCTGCAGTTTGGCCGCCTCTGGCTTAAATCATGATTAAAAGCTACAAGATATTACTGATAAGACAGGAAGGAAGCAGGTGAACACCCAATTTCAATCTCTTATGACATGTAAATGGATTGGTTCTGTCAACAGGTCTGTAAATCTTAGTCGTTTTAATTTTACTTATGTTAATTTTCTTTCTTTTTTTCAGTAAACTTGATGTTTTATTTTCATCACCAGGACTGAAACTCTGAGTTGCCAACTTTCTTCATTTGAAACAGAAACATCTGAGCTGTCATCATGGCTGACCACTGCTCAGATAAATTTATCTAGTTTTGTTCAGTCATCATCTCAGGCTACCTTAGATATGAAAACTGTGCAGGAGAGAATGGAGAAAATTTTAGTAAGTATGTTAACAGTGCTTTATGTAGCATCCACAAATTAATATGTCCAGTTTGAAAATTTGTTCATGAGTGTTTTAAATATTTTTTGGATAAAGTCCATCATTTCTGTGTTACAGAACATTATAGTAAGGTTCCATCATAATAAAGTTGCTTGAGTGGAATAAACTGCAAAATATTTGTCTGAAACTTTAAACTGCAATCTCATAAATTGTTTATGTTAAGAGACAGAGGTGATAGTTGTAGTTTGGCACAGAAACATTAAATAGCATTTGAAGAAAAAGTTGCAGCCAGAGCCATCTTAACAGCATCGTAAGCCCTGGGCAAAGTAGTGCCCTGGGACTCCTATCCACCTATTCACAGGAGTCGAAAAGCACTTGGTCTTCCCCTGGGAACAACTGTGTTAAGAGCACACTTATCTTAACATAGTGTTTGTGAGACAGGGAACATAGATCTGTTTGCTTAAAAACTCTGACCTACTTCTGTAGCCCAGAAACTTGTAGCAATCAACACTAATTGTAATTGTTAGGTTGGTGGACGGATGGGGACATGGAGATCTCTGGCGGGGATGAGGGAAGTCTGGTGTGAAACCAATGAATCCAGGACGTGACAAGCTTATGGGTCTTTACAACAATGGCTATCAGAATGATGTAAACAAAACAGAGCCAGTAGACTATGGGTGGCGGGGAATGGATATCGTTGAAGCACTCATCAGATTCCTCATCTCAAAGTCAGAGTGTCTTTGTGGAACTGTCTCAAAACCATCTGACATGGAGAAGGGACTTACATACAGCCACCAGAGGCTGGAAAACAAAGTTTTGGCCAGGCCAGCCACACTGTCTTCATGGCAGTCCGAGCAAGACCACAGTCTGCCCTAGCAAGGAAAGGTGCTGAAGTCGGAGTTACCCAGCCAAAAGGCGCATCGCAAAAATCAGGGTAACACGCATTATCGCTAATGAAATGTCTCTATCTGCAGTTTTCAAACATGGTGCTCGCCCTGTGAAGACTAACCAGGCAGGTGCAGTGCCGGGCCCCCTGCCTCGAAAGGGTCCACCCAATGCTACTGGAGGTCCTCTCAGTTCGTCTTGTGGAGTCAGGAGACATGAGAGTAGAGCTACTGGCCAAAAAATACAACAGAAGAAAACAGCCAAAAAGCAAGAACTTAAAATAATGCAGTGGAATGCTGAGGGTGTCAGCAGTGTTAGAGATGGCTATAGCAAAAAGGTTGAACTAGAGAACATACTTTTTGCAGAGCAGGTAAGTATATGATGCATACAGGAGGCACACCTAACCAAAGATGCCGCCTTTAAAATCATAGGCTACCAGTGTTTTAGATCAGACCGACAGGACAGAAGAAAAGGAGGAGTACTCACACTTGTTAAGAATAACATCAGCACATGTCAGGTGGGAGTGTACATGGAAGGAGCCGAATATCAGATGATCCATCTAAAAAGTAGTAATACAGATTTCCATCTCCTTAACTATTACTGTCCTAATGACCGCCCACTTGCTTTAGAAACAATCCCACACAAAGAGAGACTGATAGTCTGTGGTGATTTTAACAGCCATTCCCAGAGCTGGGGCTATGACCACATAGCAGGACGATAATGGACTTCTCCTGATCAACCAGCCAATGGATCCCCCAACATTTTACTCAAGGGCTTGGCATACAAAATCAACACCAGATCTGGCATTCCACTCTCCAGATCTGAAGTGGAACATTACACGTGAAGTTGGAAAACAACTTGGAGGTAGTGACCATCGACCAGTCTTCCTGACAATAGAAAATGAACTCCTTAACACCAGTAGCCCTCTCCCCAGATGGAACTATAAAAAAGCAAACTGGACAATGTACAGAAATCGTACAGGTATACTGGTGGGACAGCTGTCAATAGAAGGTAAGGATATTAACAGCATAGTGAAGGAATTCAATGCTTGTATCCTTCAGGCCGCTCGTGAAACCATTCCCAGAGGAGCTCGCAGGGACTATAAACCATACTGGTCTAGTGAGCTGGGAAAACTCCATGATGACGTGGAAGCAGCTCGAAAGCAAGCAGAAAATAGACCATACCAAGAACACCACAATAATTACCAACATTCTAAGGCCAAATTTCAGAGAGCAAAGCTGCAAGCCAGACGGGAAAGTTGGAGAGAGAAAACAGAGTCCCTAAACTTTGAAAAGGATGGAAGGAAACTGTGGAAACTAATCAAACAGTTAAATGATGAGAGTACTGGAAGAAGTACAAAGGTTACACTAATAGAGGATGGGAAAACTCTTACAGGTAAGCAGGTAGCAGATCACTTTGCTCGCATGTTTGCACAGGACTGCAACATTGATATCCATCCAGAGAAGGAGCATACAGTGTGCATCGAGCCACAGAAAGAGGAGGAACAAATCAGAAAAGTGGAGGTCATGGATCCACCAATCACACGCAGTGAGTTAGACCTAGCAGTTAGTAAACTGAAACCAAGGAAATCACCAGGACCAGATGGAGTGTCCAATGAAATGATCAAGAACCTGGGAATGGCAGCAAGGGGAAAGCTGTTAGATATTTTCAATATGTGCTGGAGCACAGGTAAGTTACCTCAAATCTGGAAGGAAGCAAGCATGGTACCACTGCTAAAACCAGGGAAAAACAGTGATACTGCCTCCAGCTACAGGCCAATCAGTCTCACTAGCTGCCTATGCAAAACGATGGAACGCATCATTGACCTGAGGCTAAAATGGTACCTAGAAAGTGAAAACCTTCTCGTTCCACAACAAGCAGGATTTAGGCAGTACTACAGTACGGAAGATCAAGTGACCTATCTCCCCTAAGAGATTGAGGATGCATTCCAAGAGAAAAACCTTGTACTAGCAGCGTGGATAGACCTGAAGAAAGCCTTTGATAAAGTATGGAAAAAAGGTCTGCTGTGGAAACTAAGAAACTGCAATGTGAATGGAAGACTATACAACTGGATAAAGTCCTATTTACACATTAGAAGAGTAGTAATGGATGGTCACAAAAGCCAGAAAGTACTTCTGCGACACGGTGTACCACAAGGAGGAGTCCTTTCGCCTACACTATTCCTTGTATTCATTAATGACCTGGTCAAGGAACTTCCCTATGGAATCAAAGCGGCACTGTATGCAGATGATCTGGTCATGTGGTGTACAGATGAATATGCGACAGTTGCTACACAGAGACTCCAAAGAGCAGCAGACATCTTGACATCATGGACAAACAAATGGTGTGTAAGTATCAACACAGAGAAATCAAGTACCATTCTGTTCACCCTCTCATCTAAACAGAAAGCATGTAAGATCTTTGTAAATGAAATATCCTTAAGGATGGACAACCAACCCACTTACTTAGGAGTGACTCTTGACTCAAAACTGACGTGGAAGCAACACATCAACAGTGCAGAAGCAAAAGCCAGAAGAAAACTAGCCATATTAAGAAAATTGAGTGGAACCACATGGGGAGCTAGTGAAAGAATCCTCAAGAATGTATATCAGCAAAGTATTCTACCACATTTAGAATATGGCTCAACATCTTAGTGCACAGCATCAAACACTACGCTGCATAATCTAGACAAGGTTCAAAATCAGTCACTACGGATTATCACAGGTGCCATGAGGTCCACACCAATAGTAGAAATGCAGAAAATAGTTGGTGTTCAACCGCTAAAGGAACGTAGAGACACAAAGGTCATGACCATGGGAGAAAAATTCCTTAGCTCTGTAAGCCATCCCCTGAAGGAGAGATTCAATAACTTGGCATTAGGACGGCTTAAAAGAAGCAGCTTCATTCATCAGGCCAAGTGTATGCGTAAGCTGATACCTGACCTTCCAACTGTAGTCGCTCCATTATCATCTGTACCAGAGCATACACCATGGAAAGAAGCAGATTATACACAAATAACTATTCAGACTGAAGTGAAAGGTATGCAGAATGGTGAGATGCAGAGCAGCCTTGTAAGATCAACAGCCACACTTAGTGTTCTAGATGACAAATATCCATGTGACACCTGGATATGTGTGTATACAGATGGATCTGCACATAATGCCATAAAGAATGGAGGGGCAGGAGCATATATTGAATATCCAAACAACACCATTGACAAGATTTCCATACCCACTGGAAAATACTGCAACAACTTTGATGCAGAAGTTAGGGCAATTATTGCTGCAGTTGAAAAACTATCAGACTCCAGAATTGATACATGTCCTGTAGTAATTCTCACAGATGCAAGATCAGTACTGGAAGCTCTTCAGAGCAACAAACTACCAGACCTTAAGGATGCCTTGTCAAAAATTGGCTTACAACATGGAGTCACTTTGCAATGGATTCCCTCCCACTGTGGGATACCAGGCAATGAGAAAGCTGACCATCTGGCTAAAGAGGGCACTGAAATGGAGCAACCAGACATACCAATCACCTATAATCAGAAGAAAAGCATGATAAAAACCTACAGGAAGCCACAAACACCACCACATGATGACTATCACATGCTAAACAGAAAGGAACAAGTCACCATCTTCCGTCTCTGAACAGGACACAGCCAACTCCGAAGTCATATGTATACAAAGTTTAAGGTTGGTACTACTAATCTATGTACATGTGCCCAGGTGCCCCAAACTGTGGAACATATCCTCCAGAACTGCATCAACTACGAGACACTGAGAAATAATTACTGGCCCAGTGAAACCACTAAAGAAGATAAGCTCTACAGTTCCATACATGAATTACAAAAAACAGTGAAATTTATCCAAGAGACAGGACTGCAGATATAGACAGACAATGCGAACGAAGAAGAAGAAGAAGCACCTGGCCTGTTTCCACAGTTTCCCAGTCTTTTTTTTTCATTTTGGTGTCCAGCATGCAGTGGGTTTAATGTACAGCTTAGTTTTGCTTTGGTTTGCTGTATCTCAAAGTTTTTATCTCATGACTTAACTTTAGTTCTTTTTTTTTCAGTTATTTTATGAGTGAATTCAAACTGATAGTCAACAGTCTTACATCTTACATTATTCCCATGCCATTAAACGTCACATAGGGCTTGCATAGTTTGCCAAGTTTTCCTGCTTTCAGCAAGTTTTTCAACTTCATCAAGGGATGTTATGCCCACTAAACTGACTTCTCTTAACAATGTCCTCTTTAGAGTTTCACGTGGTTGACCTCTTTTTCTTTGGCCTGTTGTGTTCCACATGATAGCTTGTTTTGGTATTCTCTGATTTTTTCTTCTCATCACATGGCCTACATATGTCCATCTTCTTTTTCTGATCACTCATGAAACACGTTGTTGTTTGCTTATTTGTCTTATCTCTGCGTTGTTCTTAAATTCACTCCACTTTATGCCAAGTATTTTCCTGAGGCATTTGTTTTCAAAAGAGTTTAATTTCTTGTCTATTTCTTTAGATAGTCAGTATTAAATAGTGATGAATTCACTATGGGGTGCCCATGCCTTAAGATGGTCCTGAAGCTAGTCATAGCTTGATTTATTAGTATATTTAATGAGAATAGGGCTGTATATTTTCCTGCTGAGGGGCCCCAGGCAACTGCCAAATGTGCCCATGAATTAAGACAGTACTGGTTACAGCCATGTCTCAGAAAAATATTGTGCTTCTTGAGCATTTATTAATGAAACAGAAATGGTATATAAAATATTTATTTACCACATTTTTCCACATATAACACATGTGTTATATAGGCTCTTTACAGACCATGTGACCCATGTGTATTATGCACAAAATTTTTCACAGATAGCAAAATCTCTAATAATGAATATTTAAAAAGAGGGGATACTCCTGTAGTGGATGAAAAACAAATAATTACGCAACAACAAATAATATAAAAACAGACACCACCAAAAGACAAGACTGAAAATTCTTTATCATCTTTGTTATCTTCTGCCCATCTAGTGTAATCAGTGAATACATCTATTTTTCACTTTTATATGCAAACTCATAGTTCAAATAAAATTCACAAGAGTGTAGAATACACGTATGGACTGAAGTGCACACTTAGAAAATGGAAGAAAAAATTCACAGAAAATTCATAAAATTGGCTAAAACTTTTGTGCAGCCTTAAACATGATAAACATGTGATTCTTACACAGCATCACCTACCAAAAAATAGGCTGGCTGTACTTTTTAACCCAGGTGGACAGGGCATTTTTATATGTACATATATAACCTAAATAAAACTCATAAGAAATCACATATGGGGTAGACCACACATGCAGAAAATGAAAAAAATTGTTTAAATGATAGAATTGATTGGAACCTTTGAGTGACATGAGACACAATAAACATATGGCTTCCACATGGTGTTCAAGGCACGTAATTACCAACTGATAGATGTAATGGCTGTGTTTTTTATATCAACTTTACAAGTAGAATAGTGTTCACCTGAACCTAGGATTTAAAGACATATTTGCTTCTTTCACTGCATATGACTCCCTTCAACTTTAGACTTCCTTTTAGAACCATTTCATAATCATCCATTTTTAAGGTTACTAGTAGAATAATAAACCCAGAAGTTGTTTTTGGATTCAGTCAGAATTACCAACTAAATCAGAGTTCCATAAAGCCCGCTTGCATGTTATATGTGTGCATGTTACACACAATTCAACTGGAAAGCTGATTTTTTTTTTTTTTTGTACATGTGCATGTTACAAACTTTTGCGTATTACTTGCATGAAAATGCAGTAAGTGCTGAAGAAAAAAATCCTCTCAGTTGAAGCATTTATGTTTCAAACACAATTTTAGCAGTCATTTATGCTTTACAATGATCTATTTGGTTTTATTTAATTAAACGGTATGTACTGTTAAACAATTACAATTTTATTTCATGTTCATTCATTGATATTGTTGCATGTTGAAATTAATTACACTGAGGTTTTTTTTTCGTTACAGGAGTTAAATAAAGAAGTGGAAAATAGGCTGTCACTAAAAAACAAGATTATTACTAAGGGTACTCAGCTGGTGCAGAATAAATATGATACACAAGGTCTTCAAGACATACTTCATGCTTTTGAAGAGAAGTGGATGCAGCTGGAAGAAGGAATAGCTAAGGCACAAAAGTACCTGCATGGAGTTCAGATAGGTCTCATGCCATCCCTACAGACACTGAGTGAACTCACAGCCTGGGTTGAAGAGATCAGCAAACTACTTCAGACTGATGCCAGAGTGAAGATTACAACCATATCAGACTTGGAGAATATGATACGAATTTTCAAAGTATGATGTCTTTTTATTTTTACATAGTTTTTAATTTGTGTGTTCAATAGGTTTACATTCTTCATTGTTGTTAAATTTTTAATAAGTGCAAATGGGGTGGAGAGAAAACTGAATTGCATGACAATTATCATTACTAAGTTAGGTAAAGTTAAAATTCCCATTCCATGCCATAAAGGCATATTGGGAATACAGTGTTAAGCCTGTATTTCTAAGACTTTCAGGACATGAAAGTGTGATATGGTCAGTATCATGCCTGGCCATCTTTACTAACTTAGTATCAGGACATGAAAGTGTGATGTGGTCAGTATCATGCCTGGCCATCTTTACTAACTTAGTATCATTACTAAGTTAAAATTCAAAATATAATGCAGTGGCAATTACTTTGAAAGAAAATAACTTGTTCACATCTTAGTGGGAAGAAGTGAAGCTCCCCTCATACAAATATATCTCAAAAGATTTTCATGAGTATTAGCTGTGGACGGTGGAAAGTTAGTACACTTTATTCTCATCATAAATTCTGAGTATTGATTTTGTTTGACAATTTTGGTTTAGTTCTTTTTTTTTTTTTTGCACTCCCAAGGTGCTGAGTTTCTTTATGCGTTGCATCTTGAAGAATTCATGCTCAGAAAAAGTGTAGTTACAGTTTCTTTATAAAGTTCACTAGATTCAAGATGCAGTTGAATAAATGAAAACAGTCTTGATTTTTTAAAAAAATTACTTCAAGTTGACTCTTTTAATAAATGGCTAATTTACATTTTATATGTGTACGCACTGCTGCTGGCATTTGTTAAAAGTATGATGTAGTTTATGCTTTCATTTTCATCCTTCTGACAGGGATACAAGACTGAATTATCTAGCAAACAGCTGTTGCTAGATATTGTTAACCAGCAAGTATTGACTGCACAGACTGATGGTGTAGATATTGAAAGTGAGAGGCAAGATTTTGCAGAAAAGCTGGCAGAGGTGAACAAGGGTTATAAGATCGTGGTAGCAGAAGTCGCTGACAAACTTTTTACACTAGAGGTATGCCCCAGCATTGATATACATTCAGGTGAAGCTGTATTATGCTAATATCAGTGCACACATGTAACACCAAACTTTGATATACACACACACAAATGTATTATTGATGTTGGTTTAACTCTTCCCGTGACCAGAAAAAAAATGCGGACGCTCCCGTCCGTGCCACACAAAAAGCGCAGGTCTTGATATGTATAGGGGGTATAGTTGTAAAAGTGAATGTACAAAGTATTCCCACTTTAAAAGTATACATATTATGCATGAAAATAGTTTAAATGTAAGAAGATTTCATAAATGAAGAGTTTGTTTTAGGAAAAAAAAAGTAATGTGATGATTTTAGCTGATAATTGTGTAGTGTTTACCATCAGCGATGCCTAGATGTACAATGTTTACCATTGGCAATTTCCAGATCTACTTAAATTTTCGTCCGATCTCATCGTGTGGTGGCATTCTCACTAAAATAATGTCTGAAATAACCTTCTAACTACTTCTCCAGTCCATTTAATAGGTCTAGATGTACTTGGGGTACATTCAGGAACAGTGTTTGGGTCATAGGACATGTCCTTATGCCTCCAAAATCACAATAAATACAGAAATTTCTCCATTAATTCATTGCTTTCGCTCAGTTGTTAGCCACACTTTTTTATTGAACTGTGAAAGGTCACCAGACATGCGTAGATAAATCGTGTACAATAAAAAGTTTTACAATAGTTTTACGTTGCAACGAAATAAAATCACTATAATGACAGTGGCAGTCACTAGACTAACGGGATGTTATCTCGATATCGACAATGGCAAGGGAAGAGTTAATGTACACATCCTTCATGTAATCATATAATCCTCTTTCGTGTTAGCTTAATATAAATAATCAACAAGGCATGTTAGTCTAATTTACACATGTAGCAGAACATTTTCTATATTAGTTATTGTACTGGAGCAGTAATTTCTTGTTCCTTAACTGCATTCAGATTACTCTTTTCATGGTGATTTGAAAAAAGAAAGTCTATATTAAAGAACTCAAACAAAAAATTCACAGTGAAGTGTCTAAAATGTCTATTGACATATGCTAAGTGATGAGTGACATATCAATCAAGACTAGAAGAATGTGTGTGGTGAAATGGAGGTCATCTTAGAAATGACATATGTAAAACTTGAGAACCTTTTTTGTGATTTATGACAACATCAGTCATGCAACAACATAGTACTGATAGCAGAAAGTAGGAAAGCCTTACAAAAACTCCTAGACAAAGTCACAGAAGAAAATGCAAAAAAAAAAGAGTTAAACATCAATAAAATAAAAACAGAAGAAATGGCGATATCCAATAAAAAGAAAATACCAGAATGCAGAATTATAGTGCAGGGGAAGATATTAACAAGAAATACATGTACAGGCAGATTTCAGACCAGACAGATGCACCAGAGATCATATATTAAACATGGGGAACATCATAGAAAAGTGTAGAAAGTTAAATGTGGATGTATACACATGTTTTGTAGACTGCTTCAAAGCTTTTGACTGTGTACATCACCAGTTATGGTCTGTTAACATGGATTTTCCCAGTCATCTGGTACACCTCATCGCCAGACTGTACCAAGATCAGCAAACAGCAGTGAGGATAGATGGTGAAACTTCGGTATGATGTACAAAAGGGAGTAAGACAGGGATGTATCCTTTCTCTATACCTGTTTAACATCTGCACAAAAAAACGTCATGAGGAATGTAAGAGAGGAACAAACTGTCCTTCTGTCAGTGGACTGCAATGGTTGATTCTCTCAACCAAAAGACACAGTGAAGTTCAGAACCTCTTTTTAAACACTGACAAAACCAAAGTAATGACAATTGACAAAATGAAAAGTGAACCCAAAATTACACTGGACCATCAAGAGCACGAAAACGTAAATAAATTTGAGTATCTGGTTTCAATCATCACCATCAACGGTGACTGCACAGTAGAAATCAAAAGAAGAATTGCAATTGCATTACAGAAACTAGCACAAATGAAGAATATGTGGCAATGCACCAAGAAACAAAGTTATGTTTACTAAGAGCTTACATATTTCCAGTGGCAACATACGGTTGTGAAACATGGACACTTAACTAATCACTAGAAAAGAGAATAACAGCATTTGAAATGAAATGTTACAGAAGGGCACTTGAATATCATGGATAGAATTAAAATCAAATAAAGGGATTTTAATGGGATTATGTGTCACAGAAAACTGGCATGTTAACACCATAAAAATTAGAAAGCTGACATACTTTGGCCACATCAGTTTGGAGAGGTTGATGGTAGAGGACATAGTGCCCAGCAAAAGAGAAAAGGGACGACTTCACAGCAGATGGACATCACAGAAAGTCTGAATGTGTCACTGCAAGTTGCCAATCACATGACTATATTGCATTCAGGGAGGCTGTGAGAGGGACAAAGAAATATATAAATAAGGACATGTCACATGAATGAATGGAAAATATTAAGACAGTTCAATAGGTGCAAATATTTAGGTACAGTCATTACATCTGATGGCAGGTGCACTGAAGAAATCAGAACCAGGATAGCAGTGGCAAAGACAGCTTTTAGAAAAATGAAGAACATATTAACAAATCAAAAACTGCCAGTTGAAATAAGAGAGTTCTAAAATGCTATATAGAACCTGTTCTGCTTTATGCAAGTGAAAAGCGAACCATGAATAAACAATTAGAACAAAGAATAAAGGCTATTGAAATGTGGTTCCTAAGAAGGATGCTTTGCATACCTTGGGCAGCCAGAAAGACAAATAAAGAAGTATTAAAGCAGGCTAAAGAATATCCCAAACTGGTGCCATAAGTAAGAAAAAAGTAATCAAAGTTTGTCAGACACATCAGTAGACATGAAGGTCTTGAAAAATTGGTCATGACTGGAATGGTAAATGATAAAAGACAGTGAGGGCAAAGAAGACAGACATACCTAGATGGTCTTACTGCATTTTTTTATCTGAAAACAAGTGAACTGATTCAAGACATGGAAGATCAGGCGAAGTGGAGAGAGATGACTGCCTATGCATATCAGCATGGCATTGATCTGAACTGATCTCATTTGATCTGATCTGATTTATATCTGATTTATTGAATTTGCTGTCATACATGAATAAAAATTATGGATTTAAAATGCCTATTTTGTTGGTTCATCCAGTAATTTGCTACAAGGTGTGACAAAAAAGAAATAGGATGCAGATGCTATGAGAAACTGCATGTTACCGGTATGGTATGCAAAATGTAGGGTGACATTTGATGTATGTAAGCATGAAGCGGCACCCTATTTGAATACATTTGTGTAAACATACGTGAGATCAATTAAGCCTTGCATGTGCTGCGTGTCACAATAGGAACATTTGGAGCAAAGAGTGAATGTTAAGTTTTGCTTTAAACTAGGAAAACCAGCATGGAGACATTCCAAATGTTAAAAAAGTGTGTATGGTGATGAAACCATGTCCTGTATTCATGTTTTCAAATGGTTATCTTGGTTTTGTGAAGGTAGAAAGGACATTTCTGATGACCCGAAGAGTGGTCATTTGAAGACCACCAGAAGCACCGACATGATCAAGAAAGTTTGACAACTTGTGGCCTCTGACTGACATCTGACACTGAAAATTATGGAAACAGAGCTACACATTAGCCAAGAAAACAGTAGGATCATTCTAGAAAGGATTTGGGGAAAAGGAAGGTTTACTTGAAGTTTGTCCTGCACAACTTTACATCTGACTAAAAAGCACATTGTATGGAAACCTCTTCTGACTTCGTTGCAATGGCAAACAGTGACCCAAGTTTCCTGGATTCATTTGTGACAGGTGAGGAGTCTGGTGCTTTCAGTTTGATCCCAAAACCAAATGGCAAATCATGGATGGTAACTGAAGAACTCCACTGACCAAAGAAAGTTTGCCTCCAAAAATTGAAAGTGAAGGTCCTGCTCATCACATTCTTTGACAGTGAAAGTGTGATTCACAAGGAATTTGTGCCATAGGGTGTTACTCTCTATGGCTTTTTTCTACAGGGTGTAATAGAGTGTTTACTGAGGGATATCCATCACAGGAGACCAAATTTGATAGTGTCTGGCAACAGGCGTCTTTTGCATGATAACACCCCCGTAAATTCAGCCCCCTTAGTGAGGTCGTTTTTTTGGTGAAAAAATGAGTCACAGTGCTGGAACATCACCTTTACTCGCTAGATTTGGCTCCTGTAGTTGTTTCCTAAGCTCAAGTCAGCCCTCAGAGGGAAGCGCGTTGACAATATTCAAGACATTCAGTGACATGTAACTGCTGAACTGAATGACATTCCTTCTAAAAATTTAAAGTGGCATTTCAGGACTTGTATCGTTGCTGTGATTGTTGCGTTGCAGTTGACAAAGATTACTTTGAGGGACGGTAGAAGAGATTTCTCCTCTAGCTATGCCACATGCTTGTGATTTGATCAGTCCCATTTCTTTTTAGTTACACCTTGTATGTTTCAATCTCTTTGAATTGAGACATGTTTATAATGGATATGGGCACTAACACCATATTCCTATGTGCCTCTAAGGTATGACAGGATTACCTTTACCTTTTTTTTTTTTTTTAACCTTGCTGATCTCATGACTTGATTGTCACATAGTTTTTTTAATGTTATGTTATTATTTGCTACTTTTTTAAAATTATAGTCCTTCAAGCGAAATCACAAATGATTTAAACAGTTTTATTGTGTGATTATATTTCTTTAAATGTCTGTACAGGTTGTCCAAAGTAAGTGGGAGGAGTTTGAGAGAGCATTAATGAAACTTCAGTCTTGGTTACGTGATCAGGAAGACAAAATTAAGCACTGCAGACTTACTGGACAGGAAGCTGGAATGAAATTATCATTAATGAACATAAATGTGAGAAATGTTTCAGACCATAATTTTCCTTATTCACACTGTAGTCTTTTCAATGGTTAGAGAAAGAGAGAGAGAGACAGATGTGAGTCAGTAATCTTATGTCAGGGTTTGAAACTTTGTTAAAATGTCACAAAAAATATTTGGGCCAGAAAAGTGTTATCTTTATTATTGATGCAAAACAAAGCAATGTTTTGTCCTGTCTTATTTAACTCTTTCCATGCGGGAGAAGAAACACGGACGTGTCGTGGCGTGCGGGAGTAAAACGCTGGTCTTGTTGGGTTGGGGGTATAGTTATAAAATGGAATGGAAAACAGTATCTCCATGTACTTCCGTATACGTAATATGTGTCAAAGTATAGCTAAATGAATGAAAATTTCATAAATGCAGAGTTTTTTAGGAAAAAAAGAAGTAATGTGATGTTTTTAGACACTGATTGTGGCCAGCTCACCATCGGCTAGGTCTAGATTCGCGCTACTTACCCCTACTTACCATCTAAGATGTGTAGATCTACTTGTCGATCTCGTATTGTGACTCCGTATTGCATTTTCGCTGATTGAATGTCTGAAATAACCTCCTAACTACTCCTAACTACTTCTCCAGTCGTCTAAATATGTCTAAATCTACTTAGAAAACATTCAAGAGCAGCGGGGTGGCCATAGGCTATGTCCATACCCCTATCTACATTGTCAAAAATTGAAAAATTTCCATGCTTCACGTCCTTTTTCTCGCTCGGCATCGCTCGTAACTAGGCACGCATTCGCCATTTTGAAATTGTCACCAGAATCGTGGACAAAATATGTACAATCTAAATGTTATACCGCTTGTTTTAATGAAACAAACAATGTCAAATTTTCGACCATACGGTAGCTTGGGACCCCCGGAAATGTCGAAAATTCGACCAAACGCACGGGAAGAGTTAAGTCCTCAGACATGATGTGCTATAGCATATATAAAAGTGATTCATTAAGATCTTTCATTGAAATAATTTACAGAAAATACAGCAGGAGCTCAAATCCAAAAAGATTGACCTGATTTCCCTAGAGATCCTAGGCAATCATTTGACTGAACTTCATTGTGTGATGTTAAACTGTCAAAGATCAGTTGAGGAGAGTCTGTCTGCCCTTGATCAGAACTGGAAAAAGCTGGAAGAACAAGCCATGCAGGTTGAGGATTTGCTGACAGGTGATTGCCATTCACAGATTTGTGTGTATAATAATCACAGTGTAATAACATTTCGTTGAGTTTTTTCATATCTTTGATATTCAGTGCAAAATTACAGGCATTATACCTTTGAATATTATATCTTCTTATGCAGCAGGATTCAATCCTCTTTTTAAATCTTTATATAGTAGTTCAAAATTCAGACTCTGGCTTCACTGCATTTGGGACAACCCCATATATTCTTCGCCACGTGCTGCAGCATCCATCCAAGAGTATGTTTGCAAATAGTTCCTGTGAAATGTTGGTTGTTTACAGTCATTTTATGCCACGCAGTTCGGATTTTCTGCCAGCACCTTTAATTTGTCCTAGCTCCAGCAGTCTCCTCACAGCTACATTGTTCGTCCATTGCCACTCTTCATTTTCCCCGAAGTCTCTCCAATACAGCCCTAACAATGTCCCCCTTGTCCATTGACAGTCTGCTGTTTATTTTAGCCTGTCCAGCAAGTCTGTCTGCTACATCATTACCATGTACTCCCACATGCCCTGGACAGTAAAGCCAGGTTAGGCTTGCCACAGCTGACTAGCTTAATAGTTGAACCCATTCTTTGCGATATAGTAGTTATATAGCTATAAATGTAATTTTTTAACTTGAGATTATGCTTTAAAGTATTCTTGTAGACTTTAAAGGAAGCTCAGTTAATTCAAATGTTACAAGAGCACAGGATTAGTTCAGTCAATAGCCAGCTGTATTCTCATTGGACAGTATGTTGTAAACCCACTGTTATCATACTGCTGTCTCCTACCTGTGAAAAGAAAGTGTGCTTAGCTCTTTCCATGCCACAGGAAAAAACGCGGACGTTCAGTTGGAACCAGAATAAAAATGCGGGTCTTGATCTATATAGGGGGTATAGTTGTAAAATGGAATGGAAAACAATATTTACATGTACTTCTGTGTACTTATTATGTTTCAAAATATACTTAATGTATGAAGATTTCATAAATGCAGAATTTTTTTAGGAAAAAAGAAGTAATGTGATGGTTTTACACAATGATTGTGCCCAGTTCACCATCGGCTAGGTCTAGATCTACACTGCTTACCATCTGAGATATCTAGATCTACTTGTCAATCTCGTATTATGATTCTATGTTGCATTGTCGCTAAATTAATGTCTGAAATAACCTCCTAACTACTTCTCCAGTCATCTGATATGTCTAGATCTACTTGGGATACATTCAAGAGCAATGGGATGGTCACAGGCTGTATCCATACCCCTATCTACATCATAAAAAATTGAAAATTTTCTATGTTTCTCTTCCTTTTTCTCACTCGGCATCGCTCGTAACTAAGGACTCTTTCACCATTTTGAAAAGTGTCACTGGAAACGCAGACGAAATATGTACAATCTAAATGTTACACTGGTTGTTTTAATAAAACAAACCAAGTGTCGCTATATCAACCATACGTACAAATCGGAAAACCGGAAGCATCGCTAAAGTGCCCAGAGGCACGGGAAGAGTTAATGTTAGGAAAATTCCTTCTGAAAATAGAAAATATTTTATGAGCACACCAGAGTGCACTGTATGCACATGACTATGAGTGCATGAAAGCAAGCTGGAATTATTTCTGTAAATGTCTCATGACATTGAAGCTACACCAAGATACATGTGATCAGTGTTTAAAAAAAAAAAAAAAGTTATAAAATAGTCTATAAATAAAATTGTAGGAAATTAATTTGTGTGTTCTTATTTTTTTCCCTCTTGACTGCTCATTCAGGAAGTAAGTAGTTTAAAATGTTAACTGACAGAGATTAGAGAAGTAGAACTTAATGTCAGTGCTTGAATGATGGTAAATTATTTTTGCAGCTAGGTTAGGTCTATGGACTCAGTACCATGCTGGCCAGGTTAGCCTGAGAAAGATAATAACACAAACTGAGTTTGATCTCAACCACTGTACAAATGCTGGAGGAGACATTGAAACTGTCAAATTCCAAATGGAAAGGCTGAAGGTTAGTATAAATGTAAGGCAGAAATTCTGTGAACAAAAGATATTTTTGTTTCAAGACATAAAACTCGTTGATTGTAATTTATAGAATAGATTTTAAAATACAAACTAATAAAACAGTTTTGATTTCAAGATGACATTAGCACAGAGATTGCAAAATATCATACAGCTGTTAGTACCGAAAGGAAAAGAATTAAAATTGTTGGTCTTGTCTTAAAAAAGGGTAAAGATAAAGGTAACCCTGTCATGCCTTAGAGGCACATAGGGATATGGTGTTAGTGCCCTTATTTTCCTTGACCTGTCAGCACACTAAAAGGTGATATGGTCAGTATCACACCTGGCTGCCTTTCCTTCCCCAACTCCAGAAGAAGTCGGGTACTCATTTTTACAGCTGGGTGGCTGGGGTGCCTCCGGCTGGATTTGAACCCCCGACCTTCGCCATGAGAACCAGTGCACTAATCACTTCGCCACTCAGACACCCTTAGCAACTGTACAAGTTTTTACAGTGGCAAAAAAAAAAACAAATTAATGCACCTGGAATGTGAAGGAGTTAAATACTTGAACACATTATTCAACTGGCATAGGGTGGAAAACACCATTAAATAAACTGGCATAGTTCTGATTAATTCATGCTAATAATTTTAGTTTGGTGAAAGTAGTGATGTTTGTTGTAGCAGAAAGCAATTTTGAAATAATCAAAAAAATATATAGATATAATGTCTTGCTTAGCTGGTCTATTATTACTGCATTTTGTATTTCACAGAGCCTTCGATCTGACATAGATGCCAGCTTAAACCATTTGGAATCTTTCTCAGCTCTAGCATGTAAACTAAGTGAGATCTGTGATCAGCCTGTTCAGGCTGACATTCAGAGGAATGTCTCAGAACTCCAGACTAAACTGGAGCACTTCATCATTAACATTGATGCTACTTACAAAAGGCTTGAGCAATGTTTCAATCAATGGCAAAAGCTTGAGAACCAGTACAGAAAAATTTGTGACTGGCTGGAGTCTAAAGAAAATTTCTTCACAAAACTCCCTAGTCGGTACAGTGATCCGCAAAGGATACCACAGTCAGTGATAAAATGCAGGGTACCAGTTAATTTTTTTTTCAGTAGATATTTCATCTTGTTTAAATAATTTGTGCCCGGTTTCTTTTATATCAAAAGTATAGGGCATGACGATTCCTCTCTGAGAGCTTTTTGATTTTAGATGATCAGATGTCACATTGGGGTCACTTTATATTTTGCATATAAAAAAAAAGTAAAAAGTAGAAATGAAGATGCAAAGGTAGAGGTAAAAGCAAATGAAAATAGCTTATATGGAGAAGACTGTAGACAATGGTCCCAACTTAACTCTTTCCACCTGCGTTATGTCCAAAAACGTTCCTTATTTTCCCGATGAGACATTTTTTGGGGAAGAGGGTCCCTGTGTAAAAGTTATTGTACCAAATTAATTCCATGATCATCACGTGTGTATCACACATTAAAATAAGTGGAAATGAATGAAGATTCCATAAATGAAGTTATTTGTCATAAAAATAAACAAAAGAAAAAAAAAACACAACTGGTGTGAAATGATGGAACAATTTTTTGGCTCTAAAAAAATGTGTTTAGGGCTGAGCAATAAAATCTACTTAACTGTGTCATAATCCAATATAAAATACGTAGTCATTCAAATTTCAACACATAAAAATCAATATTTATGGATGTTTTTGACATCCAATAAATCTAACAGGTCTACAGCTATGAGAAACACATATGGTAAGATAGGTCTAGTCGGTTGGTGTGACCATTCTACCACTTGATCTTGAAAAAACTTGCATTTTACACTCCTATCGTGATATTCAACTTCTCCCTTTTTTGGCCTTGCTGGAATACACTAGTTAAACTTTGAATTCAGAAGAGCTCTGACTGGTTAAATGAAAAGTTACACCGTGTTTTCAACGAAAGGAAGTCCAAAACCTTGTAGGGCTATGTCGTTGGGAGCAACATATACTGGAACAGACCTTTTATGGCTGGCACAGGCGGAAAAAGTTAATATGAGAGGCAGTGAAATGCAGGTCAGAACACAGATGAAGAAAGTAGAGTTTGTTAGTGACTGTGCCATAACAGTTAAGTGACTCATGTTTGTTTGTTTGTTTGTGCAGTCTTCCTGTAACTGCGAGCTGTTGTTCTTCACAGCCAGTGCTGTGGAGGTGTTGAGGCACAGCGTCATATCGTCATGGGAGCAGGTTATGGCAGCTATTTTGTCAGTCCTGGAGTACAGCTAAAAAGCAGGGGGTGTGCAATGTTTCTTTAACAGACTCCATCAGCATGGAGACTTTGGCAATCCCTGTCCTGTTACCCAGGCTAGGCCTATTACTAGGGAGAGGTGGGACAGGGTCTTGGTCAGCTATGGTTCACTAACCATGATGCTAGTGGGTCGCTGATTGCCTCATCAGACAGGCATTTTCACCCCACTGAATGGCTTATAAGAAGTGAAGGAATTAATCAAGAGAAGTTAAAACAATAATAAAAAGGTGATATTTTCTGTTGTGTGATTCAATTATTACATCATTCTGTCTTTCATTATTGTGTTAACAGCAATTGCAGCAAGAACTGGACAACTTCCAGGCAGAGTTTTCAGAGTTGAACAGGATAAATGACCAGCTTACACAAAACATGAAGCCAGCAACTACTATAACTCTTGTCATGGGTCGTCAGCTGCTGGTTGAGCAGAGACTACTAGCCATCAGACAGAAATTGTCTCAGCACACAGACGCTCACTCTCTTGAAAACTATATGCTCACAAAGTTCAGCACAGCCTCTGAAGTAAGATGAGTTAGAAAAGTAAATTATAAACTTAACAAATATTCATTGATCATCCATGTACTCACATTTGACATTTAGGCCAGTATATTTATGAGTTTTACAGATTAACAATATCAAACCAGCATGCTTCAGTATGTTTTCTGTGATTTTGAAAATAAGATTTATGTTTGTCTGTTTATTACATACTGTTTAAGTTTATTTTTACTGAGCTGTTGGACTGTTTTGAGAACCAGTTGTTAAAGATACAATCACTATCTCCAAATTATTTTGAAAATTTTTGTGAAAATGAGGATTTTTTTTTTTTGTTCAGGATGTCAAGAATTTCTTAAACCACAGTGAAAGGATCTTAGCCTCTGATGATCCAACAGAGGAGGCAGCTATTCAGTCAAAACTTGATCAGCTCAAGCAGCTATTGTTGTCATTCAGTATCAACTCTACAAAACTGGATGCTGTCAATAATATAGGGTAAGTTTTTCTGTTACTCTTCAGTATTCTGACTGCAGTAAGATCTGTTTAAGTTTGAAAACAAAGCTGTAGGACAAGCTTGTCTGATTAAGGAAAAAAAAATATTTCAGCATGTTAAAGCTTACTTATTAGTATTTATGTACAAATTGTTTTTTTTTTTGTTCTACTATCATATCCACACATAAAAAGTTGTAAATGAAAATGGATATGCAAATATCACCAAAAACAACAGTATTCTCTAAATATCTTAATTAGATCTTGATTTCCTGAAAGAAAAAAATGAAAATGAATGAATCAAGTATTAATTTGACAGACGCACTTCTGTATCCATCATTATTACATGTTTGAGACAAATAAAACACAGCTTGATATGTTGCATCAGTGATTTAGTCCAATGGTTAAATTAGTCCAGTGGCACACAGGGAACGACAGCATTAAAGCATGTGCTGTTTTACTAATATCTTGCTGTGGTAAAGTTTGTCAAGTCATTTGATGAAAAACTCCCAAGTTACCAGTTCAGGCTTAATCAGTTAAAGTTGAAGTTGAGTCTTAGTTGAATTTTTAAAGTGTCTCAAGCTGCACTTGAGCCCAAGTCAATCAGCTTGAGTCTAAATCTCTGATTTACTTGTACAAATATTTTCATGTCATGTTTACTATATCATTTGTGCTGCTGTACGCAAATAGACATAATGCAAAAAGCCTTATAATAGAAATAACCTATGTCATTCATACAAATGCTAGTCCAGTGGTTCCCAAGAACCATCTTTCCAACTGTATATAAGTTGCAAACCATCATTCAGTCAGTCAGTCATTTGCATGTCCCTTGTGGAACTTTGCCTCCCTAACAGCTCTCCTGTTGGCCTTTCGGTTTCTCGGTTGTAAGCAAGATGCCCCACTGCTGATGCATATTTGCAGATTATCGATGACGTCTTGCAACCATCTTTGCCTTGGTCTTCCTCTTTCTTTTTCCCATTATGTACCCTTCCAAGACGGTCTTCTCTAGATTATCATGATGTTTAATATGTCCAAAATATTTAGGTTTTCTCTGTTTACTCCTCTTTACTAGCCAGCCTTCTTCATTGTTAAGTTCCACCATTATGATATGTAATATCACAATATTCTTATATATATATATCTTATATCCTTCCCGTGCCGTTAAACGTCACATAGGGCTCGCAAAGTAGTTCGCCAATTTTTCCTGTCGAGTCTTTCAACCTGATCAAAGGATTTTATGCCTGTTAACTTGGCCTCTCTTAATAATGTCCTCTTCAGAGTTTCACGCGGTCTGCCCCTTTTTCTTTGGCCTGTTGTGTTCCACTTGATAGCTTGTTTTGGGATTCTCTGATCATTTCTTCTCATCAAGTGACCAACATATGTCCATCTCCTTTTCCACATCACCCATGAGACTGGTTGTTGTTCAGTCATCTGTCTTATCTCTGCATTGTTCTTGAATTCATTCCACTTGATGCCGAGTATTTTCCTTAGGCATTTGTTTTCAAAAGAGTCTAATTTCTTTTCTATTTCTTTATTTGTTTTCCAGCTTTCGCATGGATAAATGAGGGTGGATATTACATTTGAATTGAATAGTCTTAACTTGGTTTTTGTGCTTATAACTTTTGAACGCCATATGTTCTCAAGATTCTTGAAGATTGATGCTGCTTTTGTAATTCTGATCCTAACTTCCTTTCTAGTGTCACCATCCTGGTCTATGTAGCTGCCAAGGTATGCAAATTGATTGACTTCTTCAATATCTGTCCCTTCTATGTGTATTTTTCCATTTTGATTAAAGGGAATTTTCATTATTTTTGTTTTGTCCTTGTTAATTTCAAGTCCTATTTTGCTAGCCAGTGAAGACAGGCTATCTGTTTTTTCTTGCATGGAATTCACATTATTACTGATAAGATATCACATTATTATGAACTCTTAATTGTTTTTATTCATTAGATGACACTTAATACCACTTTGATAACACAGCTGTGGACCACAGTTTGGGAACCACTGATCTAGTCAATGTTAACTTTACTGCTAATTCATCAGTGATATTTATTTCGTGATAAATTTGTCATGAAACTTAACCACATGTTAAGTTTGTGTCATTAGAGAGACTTCTCCTCTCAGATGCATAAGAACTTTTTTCACGGGCACCTGTTGCATAATCAACAGCTGACAGACTGAATGCAGGTTATAAGCCAAACAAGGAGACCACATACATAATTATACTAGAAAAATATTAGAGATGAATTAAGAATGTGATTTTTAAAAAAAAAATCAATGCTAAAATAGATGTGCACATGACACAAGTTAAAAAAAAAAAAGAGGAAGAGAGGTTGACAGGTCTAAGAACTGCTGAAGCTATGTAAGCAGCTCCAGCACAATTCATAGACCTCTGTAGACAGTGAGAAGTTAAGAGAATATGCTACTCTCCAGCAAGATGCCACAGAGAATACCGACAGTGATTGCTTTTTTTCATGATTGTCCAAGGACTTGGGTGAATGGAAGATGCATATTGGAAGCTTCTCTCTCTCTCTCTCAACCTTCAGTGCCCAGGGCACATGGGGCTTCCGCAAGGGTTTTCCACAAATGCCTGTCCTTCGCCTTTTTTTCTGCTCTTGTCCAGGTGAGCCCTCTGTTGCTCAGCATCCTTTCTGTTGTTCTTCTCCATGTCTCTTTTGGTCTACCCTTACTTCTGTTCCCCTGTGGTGTCCATCTTAGTGCTGTTTTTGGTAGTGAGTTGTCATTCATTCGGAGCACATGTCCCAATCATCACCAGTGTCTTTCCTCAATAATTGTTGTCAGTGGCTTCATCTGCATTCCTGCCAACAAGATGTTATTTCTTATGGTGTTTGCCCAAAATATTTTTTTTTCGAATTCTTCATAAACATTTAGTTACTGGAAGCTTAGTGAAAGTTAATGCTGTGGATTACTGGTAAAGACTTTCCATTTATTTTATAAATAGTGTCTCACTTCTCCATTTTATTTCATGTTACGCCCCATGTCAGATACAGTCTTGCTTTGGATGAAGCACAAGCCAGGCAGCTAAGAGAGCTTAACCATGAGTGGCAGAGGCAGTATGAAGATGCTAAAGACAGATCAAGAATATTGCAAAGCACTCTTCTTCTGCACCAGGACTTTACTAGCAAGTGTAAGGCATGGATGACTTTCCTGGCCCAGGCAGAACAACACCTAGCCATGAAGATAAAAGGAAACCTGGTGGATTTGATTGATCAGTTCAAGAGATGTGAGGTAGACAGCCTAATGTTTTTGTTCAATAGGAGAACTTCATAGGATCGTGTTTCTTTCAAATTTATCTTTGTTAAACTAGAAATTTGTGCTGTAATCATTTTTGTAAATCTATATAATGATATGAAATTTTATCTTTGTGATTGTGTATTGAAAAAATTCATTTTTGGTAAACATTTCTATTAAAATATATTTTTTAAATAACAAGTCACAATAATAGACTGAATTGAAAACTTTACCAAAATTTTAGTCATAGTTCTCTTTTTAACTTAATGCTGAGTGAGATATGACAGTAACAGAAACTTAATTCTAGAACAAACATTTACACAGAAAAATAACAGAGATCATGTTCTAAGGTTAAAAATTTCTATGAAGCCAAGGATTTTGATTTAACTAAAGTAGGTTTCTAAATTATTTTGTATTAATTGTGGTATAAATCCATGTTATATAATTTTAAATGATGAGAGTCAACATATTAAATAAATGTATATATTTACAGGAATTTGAAAGTGAAGTGTACAGCCAACAGCAAATCTTGCATGCCATCATTAGTGATGGTGACAAAATTTGGGGGTCAGGAAATGTAGAAAGAAGAGAAGAACTTGTCCTCCTGTCTGACCAGTGGCAGAGCATGTGTAAGAGAATAAACCAGAGAAAGTCTTTGATTAAGGAACTGACCAGAAAGTGGCAAGAGTTTGATAAACTTTGTCAACAGATGAGGGACTGGCTAAAAGAAAAAGAGGACCTTCTCTGTGAATGTGATTCAGATTCCCTGCAAGTGATCAGGAACTTGATGGCTAATATTCAGGTGAGAAAAATAGGAACTGTTGACATAATGTCATCTTTTTGTGTAATTTATGGATGATTATAAGTTTATTATGAGTATTATTGTAATTTATATTGTTTATTCTGACAGCATGAGTTTTTAACATTTTCAGAATATCAGTAAATATGATGATAATCCTCTTTACACAGACAGCAGATCTATTATATTTATTAACAGTCCTATGGTATCAATTTTCTTTTTTTCTGAGCAGGCAGTTAAGTGTGAGATCAAACTGAAGGAGACCATACACAAGAATATCCAGGACATGGGAGATGAATTACTGCTGCATGCTGATGCCACAACATCTGAGGAAATCAAAGTAATATGAAATTACTCTGTCAGCTGTCTGTCAAGTTATTTTATCTTTCTGTTGTGTTTCCATCTACAGCAAATGTATGGTAAATTGAGAATAGTACTTCATTTTATCATAGGGTTGTGGAAGGAAGCTGTGTTAGTACAGCCACTTGAATTGAAAGTTGAGACCTTAGAAGAAATCTCACAATTCCATGAAAGGAACTACAAGTATAATTTTCACTATACCTCAGTGGGTTTTTTTTTTCCTCTCCTCACAGTATGTTCTTCAAAAGCAGCTAGATCTGCATAGTTAATGAGCCACTTCTAGTCTGTAAATATGTAAAATTGGTAGCTATAATTCTTTTGTCTGATTTATGTTTTATCTTTTATGAATAATGTAGGTTATTTCTAAGGCTTTTACATTACATCTATTTGTGTACAGCAGCACTAATGATATAGTAAACATGACATGAAAATATTTTTACAAGTATATATATCAGATTTAGATTCAAGCTGAGTGACTTGGACTCAAGTGCAACTTGAGACACTTTAAAAATTCAACTAAGACTCAACTTTAAGTGACGCATTCTCACCTTCAGATGGGAAATGCAGAACATAAATTAGGAACAGAATAGGCTAAGCAAAGACTGCATTTCAGAGAATGAGAAACATATTATGCAACACATCCTTATCAATGAATGTTAGAAAATGAGTCCTAAAATGCTATATTGAACCTATCTTGTTATATGGAAGTGAATTATGGACAATAGGCAAGTCTGCATAAAAATCATTGGAAGCAGCAGAAATGTGGTTTATTAGAAGAATGTTGCAAATCCCCTGGACAGCAAAAATAACTAATGAAGAATGTATGAGAAGAGCTGGAGAGACAAAATCCTTGTCAAAAAGATAAGAGAGAGACAATGTACTTTCATAGGACATGCAATGAGAAGAGGGGGCATTGAAAATATTATAACAACAGGAAAAATAGAAGGAAGAAGATCAAGAGGAAGACCAAGAGAAATGATACTGAACAATCTGACAGGATGGTGTGAGAGGAGATCACCAACTGAGCTGATGGCCTGCATGAAGGATCGTGTACTCTGGAGAAGCATAATAGCCAATGCCAGTCAGCATGGCACATGATGATGATGATTCTCACCTTTGCAACTTGAGTTTTTCATCAAATGACTTGACAACTTTACCGCAGAAGGGTATTAGTAAAACAGCACATGCTTCAGTGCTGTCGTTCCTTGTATGCCATTGGACAAATTTAATTTGAATCTATAGTCTGCTTAGGTTTGCCTTGTGTGCATATAATGATTATATAATGATCTGTTTAGACAGAGAAATGATGGCTAAAGCAAAAAAAGTCTACACAGCATGTAACATAAAGCAGATGGACACCATCAAACTTAATGATTTATAATACTAGCACCATGACATGTTGCTTACCATGTCCGTGTGATAATACACACGTCTTGTAGCAAGAGAAAGATAGTTTAAGGTTTTTAGCAGTAAATAAAGTTTGGATTTGTGTAATGCTGTTCAAAATACAGGAGGAATGCCACATCCTTCTGCCTTTTCAAACAGAAGGAATTGACAAAAAGAAACTTAGAAACTAAAATCAAGTATAATAGACACTGAAGGTTTACAGAAGACTGATACTGTATTCCTAATAGTATTACTGTATAAAATCCAAAATTAGTAAATTACTGTTGAGGTTCTTGATGAATAAAGTATGTATATTGTCACTTTTGTTTATTTTACTTTACTTTTTGCACTTTTGCAACTTAAATGTATGCTATAATAAATCATTGCTGATCTGGTAACTTGAACCAATAGATAATCAGCATTTTGACTCAAAGACTTGAGACTTGGCTTCAGGCTTCTTGCAAGGGCTTGAGACGTGAAAGTAATGACTTAAGACTTGATTTGAGACTTGAAGGACTTGAATGAATCTACATATGATGCAGGAATCTCTTCACCCTTTGTGAGCTGGTGACTCAAAAACCATTTCCACTTGGGACAGTAAGCAGTACACCCTTACTGGGATGTTAGGTCTTTATCTTATTATATTTTATATCCCTAAAACAGTTGTCCGGCATCATTGTACACTGTGTTCATCCTGACAGACTTAATGGTTATAAATTTCTCCAGAGCACAATATTAGAGCTTCAGCGCCACTGGGAAAGGGTAACCAGCAGCCTTGATGACAAATGGGAACATCTTAATGCTGTTGACAGTCAGTGGCAGGAATGTGAAGAAGATATTAAGGATATTCTAAACTGGTTGAAAAACATTTGCAGTTTCTTGCATACTGACTTGCCAACAACATATGACGCTTTACAAGCTGACTTAAACAGATGCAGGGTAAGCAAGAATCTTCATTTTGAGCAAGTTTGTCTTCATCAAATTTTGTGTTTGAACATGGATATTCCAAAACAGATTTGAGGGGTGAAGCAGAAATAGTACAGCTGATAGTGAACATTCTGTTTATGCAAAGGTTTTGAGTATGATATTTGCAACCAGTGCCATCCAGTCAGTCTAGCACAGTGTTTCCCACTGTTGATTGGGCGGCCTCTCCTTTTCTCCAAGGTGACATACTCAGTGCCATCCCCTACCCATACACTATGTGTACAATGACTTATTAACACTTCCCGTGCCTCCGGAAGAAATGCGGACGTTCAGTTGGGTGCTGGATTAAAATTATTATGTATAGGGGCATATTAGTAAAATATGAATGAAACAGTTTTTCCATGTGAAAAGTGTGCTTATTATGTTTCAAAATAACTAAATATGTATGAAGATTTCATAAATGCAGAGTTTTTTAAGAAAAAATAAGTAATGTGATGTTTTTAAGCAATGATTGTGTCCAACTTACCATTGGATAGGCCTAGAGGTAATATACGTACCATCTGAGGTGCATAGATCTACCTGTTGGTGTCGTGTTGTGATTCAGTGTTGCTTTATCTGTAGAATAATGTCTGAAATAACCTTCTAACTACTTCTCCAGTCGTCCAATATGTCTAGATCTACTTGGGATACATTCAGGAACAGTGGTCTGGTCACAGGGCATGTCCATACCCCTATCTACATCGCCAAAAATTGAAATTGCTTGCAGAAAACTTCAATTTTCTCCCTTGTAACTAAACACTCTTCAGTCATTTTGAAAAAGGTCATGGGGCATGCGCACTAAATGTTTACAATCTAAACATTACGCCAGATTTTTAATGAAATAAACCAACAGTCGCTAAAGCGACTAAAGGCACCATGTGAGAAACCAGAAGCGTTGCTTAGGTGACGAAAGGCACTGGAAGAGTTAAACTAGGATACACAACTAAAAACTTCAGCTAGCAAACTATTTTATTTAACGATATGAAGGAGTACATTTATAACTCACCTATTGTGTTATTTTCTAAACTTCTAATGTGGTGGATGAGTTTCATGTAGGGACACAAGTTTCTCACTATCAGGTTGAAAAGTACTAAAAAGTACTATTACCACCCCCATCTGCTGCTTCATTTTCCCTCAGTGTGCCCCCTACTGCCCTCTTTTCTTCCACTGCCCCCTGGTCCTTTCCAACACCCTGGGGGGGGGGGGGGGGCGGTATCACCCACTGTGGGAAACACTGGTATAAAAATGAGTACCTGGATCACTAATCTTCAAGAAATTACCACAGAAAATTGGGATTATTTATGAAGAGACTCACTAGGTTTGGCTGTACATGAGGCTGCTGGTGCATAAAGAGAAATGAATCTCCTGTGTATGTGGCTACTCTCTGGGTCCACAGTGAGTAAATGAGGAAAATGTCCTTTAGTTTTATAATATCAGACTTATAGCAGTAGTGTAACTTATGGAATTATGTTGAATGAGAGTTAGAGAACAACTGTTTTGTTTTTAAACTGAACTCTGAATGACAAAATAATATTGATTTATACTGGTATTTTTTAAGTGCTATTTTCATTGATATGTGTGATCTTTAGGCACAGATTCTTTAATAATATTTTGTTTCAACTAAACAACAGGAGATAAAGATTGAGTTCATGAACTCTCAAGTAAAGCCACAGTGTGTGTTAGCCAAGGAGAAACAGTTGAGGAGACAAGTACAGGCAAGTGAAATAAATCTTCTGCAGCATAGGATACAATTGCTTAACAAGCAATGGAAGGAACTGGAGCAACAGAACAGTGTCAGGGAGCAAGCACTTTCAGAATCTCTAAACAGGTTTGTGCATTTTCATGAATCTCAAATTAAGTTTGTGCATTTCATGAATCTCAAATTAAGTTTGTGCATTTCATGAATCTCAAATTAAGTTTGTGCATTTCATGAATCTCAAATTAAGTTTGTGCATTTTCATGAATCTCAAATTAACTCTTTGGGTATTTGGACACGCGTCCTGCGTGGTTGTATCCCTATTACGAACTACTTATAGACGCGAGACGCGATGATGGTTTGTAGCTCTCTAATTTTGAAAATAATCAAAGTATCTTAAAACCAGCAGTTGACTTCCTTCCGGAATTCAGTTGTCCACATTAAGCGCGTGGTTTGAGCAGAAAACAGAGCGATTCTTTGTTCATTTAAAGCCAGTTTTTCAAAGTTTATCGTCGCTAGGCCTTTGTTTATCAACAAATATGGCTTCCAGTGCTAGTTTCTTTCGTCCAGAGCAGCATATTTCTGCATTACAAGCTCAGAATTTAATTTAAAATTGTCTAGACTGTGGTGTAGAGAATGTAGGAGTAGAAATGGTAAATTTTCGGCACACGTGGCAGTGATTGAAAGAATTTTTCGTGTTTTTTTTTTGGTCCAGCAGCAAAATGTGTTAGAAGGTTAGCTGGTGATACTACTTCTCAGCTGTTTGCTAGTACTAGCTGTAATATCACAATAAATAATGCTGGAGATTGTGTAATTAAAAAAATTAAATGTTGTAGAATGCTTCAAATTTTAAAAAAAACAAAAACCAAAACACAATGGCCTGTTTTCTGGTAAATATTAGTCAACGACCGCCCACTTGTTTTCATGTAAATATTACCCACCCACTTGGTGTTTTTAGTTTGTTGTGAATGCATAACTAGTGCATATTTTCATGTAAATTTTGGAAGATATGTTAAAGAACAGATGTTTGTGTACATTTTTATTCATTATGGAATTATATAAACAACTACAGTGGATTAACTTGATGGGTAAGTGACAAAAAATTTATTTTATTACTTCATTTTCCATTCTTTCTTCTCAGTTCTTAGCTCTTTTTTTTGTTGTATACTAACAAAATGTTAAAAATTTTATTTGAAAAACAAAATACATTTTTTCTTCTTCAAAATAAGGTATAATACTTCATACTACAGATCAGATTATGCCTTTGTTATTCTTTTAAATGTGACAACCATCCCATTTCACATTGTGAAATTTACCCCCCTTGGTCTTTTGAGGGAAACACCCCCAGTATACAAAGAGTTAAGTTTGTGCATTTCATGAATCTCAAATTAAGTTTGTGCATTTCATTAGTCTTAAATTAAGTTTGAACATTTCATGGCATGATGCAGATTCTAACATTTTAATTTTTTTCAAAGTTAAACACTTACATTTATATACTGAAGTTGTCATATTCAGGACAAAGATATTAATCTTGTCTTAATTAGTATCTTTTAAGCTTTTTCATAGTCCATAGACAACATTTGATTTATGATAATTATAAATCAAGGCAACTAATATCTCTTGATCACTATTCACATTTTTTATGCCATCTCTTGTGCATATTCTAGGAGTGTGGAGTCATGGATAGAAACTGAGATGGAAATTATTTGAATTTTCACTGGCAAATCACACTGTTTTTTAATGACATGGCAGCCATGTAAACACATTTAATAAATGGCAGGCTGAGAATGGAAAAGATAAAATTACTAAAGGTATATTGGAAAGTATGCAAGAAAATGAAGTGCGGTAATGAAAGAACAACATAGTTATGAAGAGAATACTGAAGCTAGGACAAATTAAAGGCGCTGGTGGGAAATCTGAGCTATGTGGCAAAAAATATACTCTTGGAAGAATGCTGCAACATGTGGTGGGTCATATATGGGGCTGCCCTGAATGCAGTAATGCCAGAGTCTGATACTGAACTTTTACATCCACCATTTTGTTTTCAAGCATAGAAGAATGTGCAGGCATTCACCACTTTTTCACTTTACTAAGACTTTCATTCACAGTGAACACCCAAATCATTGTTTTCTTTCTAAGATTTTATAAAGATCACTATCAATTTAGTTTTCTTTATCTTAATGCAAAGAAAACTAAATTGGTGACAACTGACAAAACAAATAAGGCAGCTGAAATATATATCAATGAGGAAAAATTGGAAGAAGTGGAGAGTTTTGATTATCTTGGATCATTACTAATTAATAATGGAGATACAATGAGAGATATTAAAAGGAGGACATCTATCGCTCTTAAAAAAATAAAACAACTAAAGAAGCTGTGAAGAGGAACGTACAGAACTGCAAAAATAAAATTTTTAAAGGCATGCGTCTTTCCCATCACAACATATGCCTGTGAGACCTGGACACTTAACAAAACAGCTGAGAAACATAAATGCCTTTGAATGTAAATGCTACAGAAGAGTTCTTCAAATATCATGGACACAAAAAAGAACAAATATATCACTACAAGAACTTAATATTGAAGAAGGTTTGCTAGTAAGGAAGATTAAACAGAAAACTTAAATATTTTGGACACATTAAATGTCATGATCTCTTCTTCTTCTTCGTTTGCTCCTACCACCAAGACCACCCCATGATCCTATTGAATGTACTCCTGTGATCCTCGATATGTCCCGTGGTCCCCGAAAGGACCACACAAGATCCCTGAAAGGACCACAAGAAGTTCGGAGTATCGCAGGGCTTGAGCCTGTATTCTTGGTGGATCTCAGAAGCAGGATTGTGTGACACAGTGGTTTTCATTGCACCAGTTTAATCTAGAGTTGGACTTTCTCACCGGAAGACTTTGACGTGTTTTGGATATTAGTATATCCCCGCTGAGTGAGAGGTGGTTGCCCATCCAGGCTAAAGTTGGACTTTCTCACCAGAAAACCTCTACGTGTTTTAGGATACCTGTGTATCCCCGCCGAGTGAGAGGTGGTTGCCCATCCAGTCCAGCATTGGACTTTCTCACCAGAAAACCTCAGTTTGATTAGGATACGCATACATCCCCGCCAGGTGAGAGGTAGTTGCCTATCTATACTGCACTGGTCCAATTTCTCCGACTTCAGCATTTTGTGGTCGTGGCTGCTACCCTTCCTAGTTGTGACCAAGACGGAACTTTTGTCCAGGAGGACAAATCCTTTCCATTAGTAAGTTTCGCCCCTAGGCTGAGTCGGTTTAGGCGTATTATCCCAGTATGGGTGTGTTTAGGACGTGACCGACCTCTAGAGCGGAGATACAGTGACATGAGTAGCCATCAAGTTTCACCCCTGGTTTAAACCAGTTTAGGTATATTTCACCAGTATGGGTGTATATTGGATGTGGCCTACCTCTAGAGCAGAGGTGCCGTGGTATGAACAGCTCTCGCTGCAAGACTACTGGACATACCAATTAAGATTCACTTTATCCTTTCCATCATCTTTTCACATTGGCGCCACACAGCAACCTTAATTGCTTTTCCGCATTTTCTTCATTGGCCAGGAGGATTTTCACTCCACGCCCGGCATCCGAAGAATCTCGTCAGCAGTGTAAACGTCATGATAATTTAGAAAGACAAGTCTTGAAAGGGTACATAATGGGAAAAAGAAAGAGAGGAAGACCAAGGTGAAGATGGCTGTAAGATATTGATGATGATCTGCGAATGGACACATCAGCAGCAGGGTATCTTGCTTACAATCGAGATGCCTACAGGAGAGCTGTTAGGGAGGCAAGATTCCGAAAGGGACATGCAAATGACTGACTGACTATCATGGGTTTTGCATTTTCCTTGTTTTTTGAAGATAGTTCTAGCAACTTATTGTCTCATTGCATCACCCTGGCTGCATGAGCACTCTTTGTTGGCTATAGACTATGTTCATTCTTTGATTTATTTTCTTCTGTTGTCATTTTCTCTAGCAAAGGCTGCCTGTCTTTCCTCTAGTGTAGGCTACCTGTCTTTTCTCTAACAAAGGCTGCCTGTCATTTCTCTAGAGAAGGCTGCCTCTCTATCTGTGTACTTACATGTCTGTACTTCAGCCGGGAAGCTTGTGAATTTCACTAGCAAATTAGTTTGGTAGCATCCACCATCACCCCTTCTGTATTATAAAATTGTTCCTAGGAGTTCCATTCTCTCCAGAGTGGAAATGTACTGCTTGTAATTTTTCCTAGGCTGACATTTCTTCAGTCAAAGCTGTCAGGCTAGGATTTCATTTTCCTTTGATATTTCCAGCATGCAGTAGCTTTATCTTTCAATTATTTAGCCATCTAGCTCTCAGACAGCATGATTCTGTCCAGTTTTTCCATGTTAATACTTCTTATTATAATTTCAACATACAAACAAATATGAACAAGAGCAAATTCAGAAAGCAAATTTTTTTTATTTAACAGATGGACAAATTTTACTCAGAGCATAAAATTGCTGATGGACTGGATTGATGACATGGTAGTAAACGTGATGTCTACCCGAGATGCATACATTGAGGATTTATTAGCAAAGTTAAAATATGTAAGCCAAAATTAAATTTAATTCACATGTTGATGCTATTTACTGTTTTAGTTTCACTTCTGAGTTGATATAATGAGAAAGACTGCAGAGTTTTGCGGTTTTTTTTTGTTTTATATTCAATCCTGAATTTAAAGTACAGATGGCTCTCAATTTACTTAATCAATATGTTCAACAATCCTTTTCATGAGTCAGTTCTTACATGTTAAATTCCCTCCTCTCTCCATCTACTCCATACAGTACTGTACTTTACCTTAAAATCTAGTAGTATTCTGGTACTGGGAAACTCAGCAACGTAAGAGATAGTTACACAAGTCACAATACAAGAAGTAAATGCTTCAGCATTGCTGTCTGGAGAAGTGAAAGTTTCAACAACTGTTTTTTGACTGGTGTTAGGTTGCTCAGCTTTTCTTACAAATCTGTTAAGAGAAGTCTGAACAGCAGCTTTATGTTTGTTCTTTATGAATCTCCCAACAGTACAAATTTTGAATCCAAACAGGAGAGTGATAAGCTTCATCATCATCATCATCATCATGTGCCATGCCGACTGGCGTTGGCTATTATGCTTCTCCAGAGTACACGATCCTTCATGCAGGCCATCAGCTCAGTTGGTGATCTCCTCTCACACCATCCCGTCAGACTGTCCAGTATCATTTCTCTTGGTCTTCCTCTTGCTCTTCTTCCTTCTATTTTTCCTGTTATAATATTTTCAATGCCCCCTCTTCTCATTGCATGTCCTATGAAAGTACACTGTCTCTCTCTTATCTTTTTGACAAGGTTTTTTGTCTCTCCAGCTCTTCTCATACATTCTTCATTAGTTATTTTTGCTGTCCTGGGGATTCGCAACATTCTTCTAATAAACCACATTTCTGCTGCTTCCAATGATTTTTGTGCAGACTTTCCTATTGTCCATGATTCACTTCCATATAACAAGATAGGTTCAATATAGCATTTTAGGACTCGTTTTCTAACATTCATTGATAAAGATGTGTTGGTTAATATGTTTCTCATTCTCTGAAATGCAGTCTTTGCTTGGCCTATTCTGTTCCTAATTTCTGTTCTGCATTTCCCATCTGAAGTTATTACTGCTCCAAGGTATTTGAATTTCTGCACCTGCAGTTGTCAGTATCTGGTGTTAATTCTGGTCTTTCTCCTCCATATAGCTCACCGATGTACTCTGTCCACCTGTCCACAATGTCTTCTTTTCCCATTAACATTTTACCTTCTTTCGATTTCAGGCATCCTGTGGTATATTTTGTTTTCCTGCCTGTGAGTTCATTAATTCGTTTGTGCATGTTTTTGCTGTCTTTAATATGAGAGTCCTCTATCTGTCTGCACTGCTCATTTAACCACACTTCTTTTGCTTCTCTGCATTTGCGTCTTATTTCTTTATTTATCTTGTTATATTTTTTCTCGTTATTTTTACTCCTCCTCCTCTTGTCCATCAGTCCTAAGATGTCGTCTGTCATCCATTTATTTTTAGGGGCTTCTTTTTTTGGTGGTATTATCTCCTTAACAGTTTGATGGATAGAATCTCTTAACATTTCCCATTGTTCATCTATACTATTTATCTTTGCTATTGCATTGTATCTATTTGTTATAATAACTTTGTATTGTTCTCGCAGTTCTTGGTCATTTTTAAGAAGTTCTGTATTCAGTTTGATGTTGCTCACTTTTCTGCCTGCTTTCTTTAGTTTTATTCTAACTTTTCCACAGAGTGGATCATGGTCACTATTGCAGTCAGCTCCTGGCATGGTTTTTGTTGTCAGTAACGCATTGCGGAATCGTTTGTTGATTAATATGTAGTCTATCTGGTTAAAAGTCTTTTTGTCTGGACTGCACCACGTTGCCAGTCTTCGAGGATGTTGTTTAAACTAGGTGTTTCCTACAACCATGCTGTGTATTCTTGCCCATTCAATTAATTTATAACCTCTGTCATTCCTCTCCCCCAGTCCATAGTCACCAACGATGTCTGAAGTTCTTCCTTTACCAACTTTGGCATTAAAATCTCCCATGACTATGGTAACTTCATGTGACTTTGTGTGTTTTAGTGCTGTCTCTGTGTCATTATAAAATAGCTGTACATCTTCTTCAGAGCTTTCAGATGTTGGAGCGTACACTTGTATAATATTTATGTTTATTGGTTGTCCTTTCAGTTGGGCTAGCAGGACTCGGTCCGAGATGTGATAAGCTTGCAGGTCTGATAAGTCAAAACCTTTGTCTTATTTGTTAATTTTATGTTGTCTCATACTCTTTTCAATAGTTCACTAAATGTGATTAATTGTATTTCCTATATGTATACTGAATTATTATGCAGAGAGTGTGACTGTAAAATGTAATTCTCAAGTAGTTAAACCTTCCTACTAATTCTAGTGGATTTTCCTTCAGTTACATCAGTCAGTGTGATTGCACCTTGTTCAAGAACTAGTCTCATTTGACACTTATTGTCACCATGAGTAAGACACATTCCCTAAACATGCTCTCATTTAGTGACTGTGGAATAGTCATGCTATGAGCACAAGCGTTACTTCATCAGCAAACAGAAGCACTGGTTCTTCTTATATCTTATATCTTATATCCTTCCCGTGCCGTTAGACGTCACATAGGGCTCGCAAAGTAGTTCGCCAATATTTCCTGTATTCGGCGAGTCTTTCAACCTCAACAAAGGATTTTATGCCTGTTAACTTGGCCTCTCTTAATAATGTTCTCTTCAGAGTTTCACGCGGTCTGCCCCTTTTTCTTCGGCCTGTTGTGTTCCACTTGATAGCTTGTTTTGGGATTCTCTGCTCATTTCTTCTCATCAAGTGGCCAACATATGTCCATCTCCTTTTCCTGATCACCCGTGAGACTGGTTGTTGTTCAGTCATCTGTCTTATCTCTGCATTGTTCTTGAATTCATTCCACTTGATGCCGAGTATTTTCCTTAGGCATTTGTTTTCAAAAGAGTCTAATTTCTTTTCTATTTCTTTAGTTGTTTTCCAGCTATCAATTTGCATACCTTGGCAGCTACATGGACCAGGGTGGTGACACTAGAAAGGAAGTTAGGATCAGAATTGCAAAAGCAGCATCAATCTTCATGAATCTTGAGAACATATGGAATTCAAAAGTTATAAGCACAAAAACCAAGTTAAGACTATTCAATTCAAATGTAATATCCACCCTCATTTATGCATGCGAAAGCTGGAAAACAACTAAAGAAATAGAAGCACTGGTTAGGGCAACAATTATTTTTGTCTTAGCTATAAATTTGTGGTAAATTAGGTGAGTCATGTAAATTTGTGTGAATGAACACTGTAAATTTGTGTGAATGAACACTGTACACTTAGATTATCTGAATGCACAGTGTAGATTCCGAAGCATGTAGGAACTTGTATGCAGATGTGAAATGAGTGTGTCTCATGTATACTTGACATTTCATTACCAGACAATGAAAAAATGAAGAAAAGACTGAAGCAACACCAGCTTAAGGTCCATAGTATCACTTTTTGATGTTTCTTTTTCTTTTATATATATAAAATATATATTATATATATATATATATATATATATATATATAAAATTTTGCTCCATTTCATTAAGGTAATGCGCAGAAAAATACATTGTTTATAAGAAAAGCTCCTTAAATACAGATCATCAACCTTCTGGAGGGCTTACTGTTTACTTGTGCTTTACCTTACTGATATTGTTCCATTTTTTTTTCTTATGCTTGCCTTTCTGTTTGTACATATTTTTTAATCTTCCTCTGTTTTCATATTCCGTGGAAGTTCAGTGATAAAGAACTGTAAGGCATTTGTGTCATAATTTGATATCATTTATTCCAGTAGTGTCTTCTCTGCTCATTTCTTCAGTTTCAGTTCATGATGTTGTCCCACGGAGACTGAAATAGCTTTCATTTTACCAAGACAGCAGTGTAATAGTTTTGGAGTAAAACTTCGTGAACAATGATTGTATTATGGATTTTAAAAAAAAATGTTTGTTTATTATCAGTTTAAGAATCTAGGATGAATCAGTTATTTTATGATATAGGTCTGTTTGTTATAGCACTAAGCGTGTGAATAAATCTTCTCATTCATATTTTTCACAGAATCTTTAGTTTGAAAATGTAATGTTTTCTCATGTCTTAGAAATATAAGGAGGAGATGCAAGTTAAAGAGGTTCAAAAGAATAGCCTCATGGAGCAAGGAAGACACTTAATGAGAATCAGTAATGAAATCAGAGCTTCAGACATTGAACAAAAACTATGGCATCTTGAAAACAAGTGGCAGCGTTTGAAAGAAGTTACAGATTTCAGGTACGTTCATGGACAGTATTCTCAAATAAATTATTCACTTTTATATTTATATTAAATTATTAACTTCATATTCAGCCATTAAATAATGAATTTAGAAGAAATGCAACACACAAAAATCTGATTCAGAAATAAAGAACAGGATAGAACTGCACTGGATCTCTAGGTGCAGAAAATTTTTAGAAAAAAATGTGTTGACAATTCATACTTTACTTAGTGTAGAAAACCAGATGATGAATTTGCTTTTCTACCTATAAAAGGGATGGTGACTGCAGTAAAACTGGTTTAAATAAATAAGGTAGATAGAGGTGTATGGTGCAGTTTTACAAAGTGAGGGAGGGAGTGAGTAAGGTGAGAAAAAAACGAATAGAAAGTATGAGAATGTATAAATGAAAAACATACAACATCCGATATTTCGGCGTGAGCTTTATTCGAGGATACATACACAACAATACAAAAACACGAAGAACTTATCTGAATGTGTCTTCCATCCAAGTAGGAAACAGAAATGTGTGTAGTAGAAGGGAGAAGGAAAGACCGCGCTACCTTCAACAAAAGATGCCCGATAGAGCCAATCGTAAAGAAGACATGGAGAGAGAGGAGGAGAACAAGTGGGAGAAAGGGGTGGGGGGAAGGCAATAGAAACATGATGGCCACTAGAGGTGTCGGGGGGGGGGGTGAAGAGGGGAGGGAAAAGGGGACGCGGAAGAACATAAACACCTGCAGGGAGAAAATATGAAATTGGTGAATAGGACAAGACCCTAAGACACCAATATGTTGGCAGAGAAGAAAATAGGGTGTTGATAGAGAGGGGTAGCATAGAGAAAGAAAGTAGAATTTTTAAAAAAAAAAAAAAAAAAGGGCCAGTAGAAAAATAAAGAAGTTACAGAAAGCTGAAGACATTGTTAATTCCAACTGGATAGAGACAGCCAGTCTGGAAAATGAGGCACTGTTCTAGGACCCTCCGAGATCGTACATCAGCAGAACAAGAGCGGATCGCACTAACAGAAATATCCTGTTTACCCCTGTGGTTGCTAAGGCAAAAATGCTTAGCCACAGGTGTCCAGGCCCTCTTAGAAATATCATTGAGATTCTGGCGAAATCGATCTCCTAACCGTAAGCCAGTCTCACCTATGTACTTCAAATCGCAACGTTTGCATATGATAGCATAAATAACATTACGTGAAGTACAGGTGAAACCCTCCTGAACTGATAACATGGACTTAGGGAAGGAGATCTGGCTAGCTTCGACAACAAATGGACAAGTGTTACATCTACGGCGTCCACAACGTCTGGTACCATAAAAAGTGTCGTCTGTCTTAAGATGACTATGAATTAAAAGGTCACTGAGGTTCTTGTCCCGTCTGTAGGCCACCAATGGGGGTTCCCCAAAAAGTTCACGTGTCTCAGGCTCCGTCTGGAGGAGATGGAGATGGCAAAACAGTATGTTTTTAACTGCCAAGCTATGAGGGTGGTATGTGAGTACTAGTTTCACTCTGTCCGAGCTACAGTGCGGTTTAGGGGTGAGGGCTTGTTGCCGCAATATATGGCTAATGCGGTTCCAAGATGACGAGAGAACATGTTCTGGATAGCCACGTTGACGGAAGAAATCTAGCATTTTATGGCCTTGCTCCTGGAAATCCAAATCCTCCTTACACAAACGTCATAACCTAAGGAGCTGGGAAAAAGGAATAGAGTCCTTACACGATCTGGGATGGGAAGAAGAGTACAGGAGGTAGCTGTGAGAGTCTGTAGGTTTATAGTGGATAGAAGTAGTAAGCCCGGAAGGGCCAATGGTGACGGCAATGTCAAGAATGTTAGCGGAAGTAGCATAGATATGGGAGGTGAAAGAAATGACAGGATTGTACTCCTTAACAAAACTGATAAAGTTGTTAAGATCTTCCTCTGGCATTGATGTGACCCCAATGCCATCATCTATGTAGCATCTATAGAAGGCAGGAAAAGGGCCTCTAAAGGCTCTCAGAACCTTGTGTTCGAAGTGGCCCATGAACAGATACGCGTAGCTGGGGCCCATCTTGGTACCCATGGCTACACCACTAATCTGGTCGAAGTAAGGGCCATTGAATTCAAAAGAATTGAGTTGGAGGACAAGTCGTATAAGGCGCAGAATAGTAGACGTAGGAATAGAGGGATTGCGTCTTTTTGTTCAGAAAGAACTTGACGGCCTGAAGTCCCTAATCATGCGGGATTGATGTGTATAAGGATACTACATCAAGGGAGAAGATACGGTATGTGTGACCAGGCAAGAGTGTAAGGGTCTCAAAAGCAGTGAGAGCATGATTGGTGTCCTTAAGATAAGTAGGCAGACTAGTGACCAGAGGTTGAAAGATGCTGTCAAAAAAGTCAGAGATTTGTTCCATAGGGCAGGAACAAGCAGACACTATGGGCCTTCCTAGGTTGCCTGGTTTGTGAATCTTAGGGAGTAGATAAAAGGATGGCTTCCCTAAGCAGCTGTCGCGGATGTGAAGATGTGTAGCCGAGGGAGAAAGACCAGTCTTGGTCTTGTGGATGAGTTCGTTGATCGTGTCACGAACACGGTGGTTGTTGGCCAGAGTCGGATCTTGAGGGCGAGAGGCATAAAATTTAGTGTTGCTCAGCTGGCCCATGGCCTCCCGGCTTTTCTACCTAGACTACATTGTCAAAATCATTCACGTATTTCACAAATAACAAATCTTGTGATAATGTTCATTTTGAAAACATTTTAGATTACAATTAGATCGTAGGTTCTGGTAAAATGAACTTAAATGTTCTTCTACAGACAAAGCAAACTTGAAAAGACAGTCTCAGCTGTCAGCCAGCTGGACACAGGCATGAAAAACTTAAATCTGTGGATGTCATATGTGGAGAATGTTCTAAATAAAGAGATATCAGTTGAAGGCACAGCACTGGAGGAAGTTCAGACAAAGCTTCAAGAGAACCAGGTACATGTAAGGATTTTCTTATTGATATAAATATTGCACATTAGAATTTTCAGCTCCTATGAAAGTTTACTTCACACAAGTTTCATTTTTTTCACACTACACAGTTTCATATTTGTTAAAACTTAAGCTTTCAAGTTTTTTTTTAACTGTTAAACTTAATGACAACATAGTCATAAAATACCATATTTGAAAATTGTTTTTAAATAATGCGTTTACAAACTTACAGGATTTACAGCAAGACATGGAGCATCACAGTGCTGGTGTATCTGCTGTGTTGAACTTGTGTGAAGTTCTGCTGAATGATTCTGATGCATGTGCCACAAAAGTCGAGTTCATGGCCCTGCAACATACCATGAAAAATCTAAAGAAACGCTGGCAAAAGATATGTGCTCTTGTACTAAAAAATAAGACAAGGTGATACAATCTTTTTTGTAGCAGAGTAACTTCATTCAAATATTAACAGTAGTTTGAATTTTGACTATTACAGGTTAGTAAATGTATAGATTTTTTGCAGTTAAACATATAGTATACTTTCCTCTAATTTTTCTTTAAAATCATGTTCAAACTTAAGGTTTCAAGAAATTTGGCAACAGGGGAGCATTTTCAGAAAAGAGAGCAAAAAAGTCTTGGAATCTATGACCCAGCCAGAGCATGATATGAAGAAGCATGAGACTGACGCTCTTCATGTTGATATTACAGAGGAGACGGTAAATAAGCTGTTTTGTTTAAGATGAATATTATTAAAGTGTGGGGTTAGAAAGAGAGAGACAGTATGTGTATATGTCTATCCATCTGTCTGTTCATCTATCAGAAATCCATATGTTTAAATATTTATGGATTGTAAATAAGACAGTACTTCTGCAGTGTTTTATTTCATGCTTATGGTTGGTGTGTTGTTTTTTTTTTTTTTCGCAAGCAGATAAGCAAAATAAAAAAACTGAAAAAAAACTTTACCTTACTGTACTGTATACACTTGGTCCTCATGGTAAATATTCATCAGTGAACATGCAAAATTCTCTCTCTCAACCTTAAATGCCTAAGGAACATGGGGCTTCCGCAAGGGTTTTCCACAAATGCCTGTCCTTTGCCTTTTTTTCCACTTTTGTCAACACGAGTCCTCTGTTGCTCAGCATCTTCTCTGTTGTTCTTCTCCATATCTCCTTTCATCTACCCTTATTTCTGTTCCCCTGTGGTGTCCATCTTAGTTGTTTTTCGTAGTGAGTCACAGTCATCCGCATCACATGTCCCAACCATCGCCAGTGTCTTTCCTCAATAATTGCTGTCAGTGGCTTCATCTGCGTTTCTGCCAACAAGATGTTACAAGGGTTGATTGATAAATTCTCTGCATAATTTTCAAATACTTGAAACGCACAGCTGATATTAGGTGCGTTTGTAGATCAGGTTAATATAAGATTAAACACCAAGTTTCAAGAAATTAACTGCAGCCAATTTTTTTTTACAGGCTACTGAAGTGGTAAGGGGTGGCAGAAATTGAGAAAATGGATAAAATTTCTCTTCGAGCAGTCATTCACTACCTCTGCATCAAGGGCTTATCATCAAAGGAGATCCATGAGGATATAGTAGAGACTCTAAGGGAGAGTGCCCCTTCTTACAGCACGGTGAAGAAATGGGCAGCTCAGTTCAAACATGGAAGGGAGAGTCTGGAAGATGATCCCCATCCAGGAAGACCAAGAATGGTAACCACAGATAAAACCACCAGCAGAATCCATGACATGATAATGGAGGATCAATGACTAACTGACCGGTACATTGCTACTGAGTTGGACATCTCCCAGGAACGTGTTCATGCTATTATTCACAATGATCTTCAAATGACAAAGGTCTCTGCTCGATGGGTCCTGAAACTTCTTGGAGCTGATCACAAACGACATCATCTCAGCATGCCAGGAGACAATCTTGGCCATTTTTCTGCAGATCCTGAAAAGTTTCTTCAGCAATTTGTGACTATGGATGAGACTTGGGTTCATTATTTTCAACCAGAAACAAAAGAACAGTCAAAGCAGTGGAAACATCATGGATCCCCACCTCCAAAGAAAGCAAGGGTGGTTCTGTCTGCAGGCAGAGTGATGGCTTCCATCTTTTGGGATTCAGAAGGTGTGATATTGGTAGACTATCTTTAAAAGGGCAGAACAGTCACTGGGGCTTATTATGCTAATCTTGTGAAGCAACTGTGAATCAAACTGAAGGAAGAGCATCGAGGGAAATTGATGAGAGGAGTCATCTTTCATCAAGACAATGCTCCAGTTCACAAGTTGGTGGTGACAGTGGCTGCCATTCATGAATGCAGCTTCCAGCTTCTTGAACATCCTCCTTATTCCACAGATTTGGCCCCTTCAGAGTATTACCTGTTTGCCAAACTCAAAGAGGAGCTCAGTGGTCACAAATTTGATTCAGATTATGATATCATTCATGCTGTAGATCACTTTCTACTGGCACAAGATGCTGACTTTTACAAAGAAGGGATCCATATGCTCCAGGATCGCTAGACTAAGTGCATAAACTTGCAAGGGGATTATGTTGAGAAATAGCCCAAAAAAGTTGTCCACCAATAATCCGTTGTACCTTATGCTGAGAACTTATCAATCACCCCTCATAAGTGAAGTATTTGTGCTGTAATGCAGTGATATTATGCTCAACATGGCTTAAGTAAGAATTGGGCATTCATGGGCAGAATGTAAGATGGGCCTGCGTGCCCAATTCTTTACCCTTTAAAAATAAAAATCATTCATTCATTCATGATATTTCTGAAACATTGCGTTGGGCACATTTGAGGTCTGTACAAGCACTTACTGCAGTAGAACTGAGTGTAGACTACCTTGCCTGGCCTTGAACAGTATACACACTATTTATGGGCATCTTCATAGTCAATCAGGTGATTGCCATGGTGGCATTCTGAGACAGGAGGATGTGCTATTACTCCCGTTTGCCTAGGCAGGAATGATGCTGCTGTCTTCCAAGGATCTCAAACCTTGAATTAGCTGGTTCTTGAAGAAGACCAGAGATCTGTTATTCCTGGCAGCCTGCTCTGACAACAAATATAAAGTGTGAGCATTCAGCTGTGTAATTTCGAAACTCCAAGTGAATATCTTCTTCCACCACTTTACTGTCTTTCTAGCATGGAAGCCATGTTATATGTGTGAATTATCTCTGGTTTCTGGACCTCTTGCTGTCCTTCAATATGAGCAAAAATGACAGCTTTCCCATATGTTGTGACCACATGGACAGGCTTCTTTGGCTTTCTGTCTCTCCAGGAAACACAGAGAATCATACCATTGTGAAGGAAAGCCAGAGTGATTGACATTCAAGGTGCCAGTGTAATTATGGCCTTTTGACAGCAGATATTCCACCAGTGGAAGACTGGTGTAATACCTGTCTGCAAAAAAGATGATGAGAAGATCTTCATTGGCTGCAAAAGTGTCTGAAAAACTTTTAAAGCTTGACTTGGACTGTCAGCAATGGTAGGGCCATGGGAGGTGTCCCTCTCAAAATATATTAGCAGGTTGAAAACATAACCTGTGATGGAGTCACAAAGGCCAAATGTGTTGATGTGATATTTGGCAGGCTTGCTAGAATTATGCTGCTTGTGACTCCAGCGTCCCTTGAGCCAGTTATCATTTCATCAATACTTACTTAGTTCTTTGAAAAGGTAAAAGGGTGCCTGAAAGGATGCTAGCAGCTGATTGACAAAAGGTTCAGTTTTGATCTTACCTTGACTCTCAGTATATCACCTGAAACTGGTTCCTAGAAAACATCTGCCTAAAAAATTGTGAATGCAAATGGTCTGTGGTGCTTCAATAGTCACTGATTTTCAGTTTAGATTGCATGCTCATGGAAATGATAGTGGCCATGAACTTATACATTTCATAGCACCCAATAGGTGTCCATTCATCTGCTTGGCTAAGTTTCACAGCTGCATAAGCATTTATGCTGGCTATGAGACTGTCCAAAATATCTGTTGTGAACAGTTCAAGGAAAAACCTCATTGGTGTCTGGTCATGGCCAACATCAAACTGAATACCACTGCCATCATAACTGCTGGTAGCAATTCCTATCTCTTCATTTTTCTGTGCAGCTCTCCAATTTGAAATTGGTTCTGTATTTCCTCTCTGAGCCACAGAAATACTAGTCCTAGCTCATTTTACAGAAGGAGGACTTGTCCTGTTGCTCTATTGAGCTACAGAACTAGTTGAAGGCCGACTGTAAATGTCAGTGTCACTATCACTGTCAGAACTATCTACAGGTGCTTCCTCGTCAGAACTAGAATGGCTGAAGTCCTGTTGCCAGCTAAAGATCTAAAAAAACCTTTTAGCAGCGTCTGCAGTCTGTCTAACAGGTCTTCCACTACCTGAAGGACATGCAGTAAGTCTTGTCGAGTCAGTGGGTGTGGCCATTATTCGTGTCGGTCTGATCAAAACACTTGGATAACACACACCAAAAAAATGCTCCAAAATGAATTATCTCCTTTCAGACGGCATGGGCAGAATTTGTAGCTTCAAATGACATGCGCAGTGAATGGTTAAATGAAAAGTTACTTTCACTTTGTCAGTGAAATAAAACATAGACCCATGAATGGCTGTACTGTTGGAACGCTAGACCGGAAGCATCCATAAATGGATGTAGGATAACGAATGAGTTAAATATCCTGATTTTTGTCTTCATGCTTTGTCAGGTTTCTGTATAGTCTACAGCATTGGAAAAGCCTGGTTTGCTCTGGTTAATCTGCTGTTGATGTCCTCTGTGCTGTCTCCATCTTCTACTACTCTACTGCCAAGATAATACAAATTCATTGACCTCCTCTACTAACTTGATACCTACTCTCAGTACATTTCATTGTTCACATTTTGCTTCATTAACTTTGCAAAATTAAGCACACAAAATTAACATAACATTTTCTGAGAATTTCTCCAAGAACAATTTCTTTCACATCTCAGTGGCAAATAGGTAGCTTGAAAGAGAAAAATTTTTAACTCATGGTATGTTAGAAAAATAAACATTATTGTTATAATTCTTTCACAAAAAAAAAGAGAAATAATGAAACCATGTGAATCTTTTATGTAAAAACTAAAATTTGTGAAAAAAAAAAAAACATAATTCCAGTGGAAAATGCTTGAGAGAAAATGGAAAAAAATAATTAAAAAAAACAGAAGTTATCTGACAAGTTGTCATCTCATTATAAATATTAAAAAACCCTACATTTTAAAGGAACTGTGGACTCTTGAAACAATCGATTAACCTAATATTCTTTCCTTTGTAAGCAAACACATCTAATCAGAGCTACTCGGATATTTTCTGTTGAAGAAATCATGAGTTTTTTTAAAATGTGTTAATTGATATATTTTTCACTATCTGGGGTTTACTTTCCATGTTATCATATTGCATTTAATATGAAATCTATTCTAGACATATCGAAAATGTGTTTAGTTTGAGGATAACATGAAGTTATAAAGTACTAATACCACTGAAACTGTGTCTGCAGTGAATATCCAGAAGCTGCCAGATTTAATATTATTTTCTTAATAGGTTGAGGACATATCAACAACCCACATCAGGATGAATCAGCATTTTCAAACTGCAACCTCTTATGGCAAAGAACTAAGAGATGCCCAAGCCACATATAAGATGAAGCAGAGGCCTGTAGAAATGAAGCAGGTCTTAGAGGAATTATCACCACAGTCACTTGCCGTGAAACATAGACCAGATCCTATTCATGGCCTCTCAAGTCATACAAGCTCACATGGTCGCATAATGGATTTAACTGATTCATCAGAATCACTTGCTGTTGGGTTGAGATCAAGTACTCCTATGAGATTCTTTTCATCACCAAGAAGCTTTTCTCCCAGTCCAGACAAGAAGTCACTATCATCAGTGTTTACAGATGTCTCTGATGGACAAGGTAAATAAACATGTTTATAAAACTGGGTCATGTGAGTGGCAGAGTGGTTAGTGCACGTGTCTCTCATGGCGAAGGTTGGGGTTTCAAATCTGGCTGGAACCGCCCCAGTCACCCAGCTGTAGAAATGGGCATTTGACTTCTTCTGGAGTTGGGGAAGAAAAAGCAGCCAGGTGTGATGCTGACCACATCACCCTGTAGAATACCAACAAGTCAAGGAAATTGTGGGCATATCACCATATCCCTATGTGCCTCTAAGGCATGAACAGGGTTACATAACAATACACAAACCCACTACAGTAAAGCTGTTCCTTCTTTTGCTGAAATATTTTTTGTTCAAATAAAGGTGAATAAACAGCACTGTTTTAAAATTACTAGTAGCTGGACTGAAACTTACAAAATATGAAAATATCTATGAAGGCCTCTGTAAGAGATTTTTTTTTCCCCATTGGCTATGAAACTATTTTTTTATCAGTAAAATTTGGAACACAACAGGCCAAAGAAAAAAAGGTCTACCACATGAAACTATGCACATTGTTAAGAGAGACCAAGTTAATAGGCATAAAATCCCTTGATGAGGTTGTAAAGTTTGCCAAAAACAGGAAAACTACGTAATTTCCCATGCGAGCCCTATGTGATGTTTAACGGCGCAGGAAGGATGTAAGATATAAGAAAATTTGCTTGGCCTGGACTATGAGCAAACAGAATGATTCTTCTGTTTTGTTTCTGTATAAACAAGCTCTTGCAGATTTTCACTATTTAAAAATATTTTTTGTTACCGTTTCTTTCATCGCATCCTACCTTCTTTTGTAAAACTGTACCTCATACATTTATCCATCTTTACTTTATGTCAGTTTTGTCACTTTCATCATTACTCACCAGTAACTTTGGGATGACAATTGTTTAAAATAATAAGTAATTCATTGAAAATATACAGAATATTTTCATTCTTTTTAATAAGCTTTTTTTAATAATCTTTTAGTTGTATCAGATATACCTGATTTTTCTGACCAAAAAAATATTATTCCTAGAAATATACTGGATTCAAGATTTGAATATTCATCAAGTATGAATATTCAAATTTTCAGATGGCTGATTATGAATGGGAAGAACAATAGTACATTTATGGAAAGAAGGTTATTCGCTAATAGTTATATATACTGTGCATATTACATATGTGAATTTATAAATCTGTGTATATCAGTAGATATTTGACATAAATTTAAAGTTAAATGTTTTTTTCATATATGCAGTATATAGTAATGGACTGCCTCAGAAGTTTCCTAATAAATAATTCCTAATAAATTATACACTGGTTAAAAAGTATCTAAAACTTGATAAGCTCAAATGTTTTAAAATTAAACAAATTAATCAGCTCTCTTGGCCAAACAAACCTTGTGAGTATTAATGATTTTTAACAAACAAAATATATTAATATTCCATTTTGATTGCAGCAGATGCACTTTAAATTATTCACAGAATGTTATTTCTGATATCACTCCTACACTGGTAAATTCTGTTTCTGGAAAAGTTCATATCAGTATAAAAATTCATCGGTATTCAGCTATCCTGAAAATTAAATACTCACGTTAATTGACATTATATCTATGTGTCTTACCAAATGGTGAGATGATTTGATGAAAACATAATATCACATTCATGATGGATGTTACAGTTTCCTGTACAATACACTCATGGCTGGTCCAGGTTTGGACATCTCACAGCTGAACTACGAATGGTAGAACACATCTCATTAAAGTTAAACAAAAAAAAAAGCCCAGTTTAATAGGAACAGAATGATGCTAAAATTCCATGATGGTGGATAAAGCATAAACTCATATATCTCATACTTCTGGTGGAAATGTGTAGAATACAAATAACACTGACAACGGTGACAATATCCAGCAGGTTCCACCAAAACACAAAAAATCTCTCAGAAATAGTCTCCTGCTTACAAACGTTTACACCATGACTAGGACAAGAGCAGGACGGCTCTCTTCCAACACTGGACACAGATTCTAATCTCTTTAAGTCAAAATTTGATGTGGTGTTTTTGTTACTGAGCATTGCTCTCTAGATAGTCGGTCTCAGTTCATCTTGTGGTCCATCCAGAATGCCTGCTTCAGTGAGTATGGTGTTTAGAGTTAGTGATATCCAGGGCTCCTTGTCTTTTCTTGTTGCTCAGAAACCATTCCCTCCGTTGCAGCAGTTAGCTAGTTGCAGAGGGGAAGAAAACATTGAGCTGTGACACACAAGCCAGTGGTGACTGAAAAGGTGATTGTAATAAAAACTGACATTGTACTACTTTCTCCTACTTTGTTCAACATATGCTAATCTAATTTATCTTGTTTTTTTTTTTCTAAATTTCCAAAATCTTTAGTTTGCTAGATTTTTGTGCAAAAAAATCTCTCAAAATAGAATTTGGATCATATTTTTCATTTTGGCGAGACTGTTTTAATGTTTTAGATTATTTTTCATTTTTAAATGATTGAAAAAATTTGAATTTCCAGCATCACCTGGACACTTCTCTGCTCATATAAAGTCAGCAAAAATTGAAGTCATCATAGAGCAACTGGTGGATGCGCTGAGTGACTGTGATGCTAAACTAAAAAGACTTGAGAAAGCTAAAGACGTCCACAGCAGCCAAGAACAAATTGTAAGTAGAGATATTTGCTTTGAATTTCATATTCCTTTATTTGATATTATTATGTAAGATAACTACAAGTCTACCATTCTGGTACATGTTTTTTTGCTAATTGCTGTCATTTCAAATAACTGAGCATTTAAGCAACAGTTTTAATGTCAAATGATTATATGTTATTTTTCTACAAATGGAAACATAATACTTCTGCTGTTCCTACATGCAGCTGCAGTATTCAGTGGAGTGTGAAATTGCTGTAGATAATGTTCAGAAACTAAACCAACTACTCAAGACAGAAAGTGGTGCTGTAGATTCAGGGAGCACTAGAGCTGAAGTGAAGCGTAAGTAACATGGTCATGTGAAAAAAAAAACTCCTTCAGTGTTTCTCATTTCCAAATAATTTTCAAAGCTGTTTGCTGTGACCTACAGTCATGCTCAGACTTGTGTATCCTTCCTTTGTATTAAAATAACATAATTTAATGAATCCCCACATTTGGTCCATCAGTAAATCAATGGTCTGTAGTTATCCTTTACAGTGAATTATTACTATTTGCAGCCCATTATTTTATTGTTTCCATAAAATTCTGGCATCATTACTGAGATGAAATCTCATTAACATTTTATTATTGGTCCATATTATTGGTAATATGTTTGTGATTACCATTTTAGTAAATTTTAAATATCAGCTTGAGTATGATAAGACTGCTGATCATCTTTGATTACTGACATCATTTGGCTTAACTATTGCAAGTGGCAGTTGCACATACATCTTCATTCTGCATATTCTTGTAGTAGGTGTTATCTTTTCCAAACTGATCCAGTTGAACTTATAAATAACAATTTACTACTGTCACTGTATATTTTTACCAATTTATACTTGACATTTCTCCTAGATATGGTACAAAGGTGGACTAATCTTCAGAGATGGATCATAGGACAGGATACTGAAGTTTTCCATGAGAGTCAGGATTTATTTCACTTTTTTGTGAAGAAAATGCTCATCTGGTTGGATGAATCAGAAGCTTTGTTGTCTGTACATAAGTCTCTGGTCTCAGATGTTGTGGAGTTAGACATTGTTCTCAAACAGTTCAAAGTAAGTATCGTATTGCTGTGGGCAGTTTAGAATGAATGTCAGACAACAGTTTGTCATATCTATTCAGTATCGTTCTATTATGAAATTAAAATCTCACACAGAAATTTGCACATAGACAAAAAGATATTTCAATTTTTCAAGTCTATAATTTTTAGTCATTTTCACAATCTTGTATTTTAAATAATTTATTATTAATTTTAAAACTCTTGTACAAGCTTATTAATCAATAGTTACACTTACTTATTTAAGATTTAGTCTGTGACTGGCTTTAGAAGACACAAAACCTTTCTGTTATTACTTCAGTTTCTGGCAGAATTGTATAAATAAGTGATTAACTATTTATCATTTTGAATGTTAACAATGGCAAGATTATGTTTGTTAGGTTTTATGAGAGTGTAGTTAGATCCTGTCTGTTATCAATGTTTATTAGGTTTTATGAAAGTGTAATTAGATCCTATTTGTAATCTATGTTTATTAGGTTTTATGAGAGTGTAGTTAGATCCTTTTTGTAATCTATGTTTATTAGGTTGTATGAGAATGTAATTAGATCCTATTTGTAATCTATGTTTATTAGGTTTTATGAGAGTGTAATTAGATCCTTTTTGTAATCTATGTTTATTAGGTTTTATGAGAGTGTAATTAGATCCATTTTGTAATCTATGTTTATTAGGTTTTATGAGAGTGTAGTTAGATCCTGTTTGTAATCTATGTTTATTAGGTTTTGTGAGAATGTAATTAGATACTGTTTGTAATCCTCAAGTGGCTTCAAAACATTATGTCTCAATGTGTAGGTCAGTTTCTTGCGCATAGAAATGTCTGCTACTGTTGCCACAGAATTCTTTGACTATGTCTGTGTACTTGTCACTCTTTCCAAGTCTCTGTTTCATTTCCCATCTAACTATTTTGCTTAGGTTTTTTCACAGAACAAAGTTTGAAAAAAAAAAGAAGAAAAAACCCATGACTATTTTAGCAAGCATTAAATAATGAATGTATTGTCAGATTAATCAAATTTGCAGTGCCTTAGACTTCAGTTCATGGGAATTTTATCTTTCAGAGAAATATAGAACAAATTTTTAATTAAATTTCCATAGGCATGTGTAGCTAACATGCCAATCACTAGCCATTACCCTCTGCAGCAGTGTATTATTTATATCACTCTCTGCAAGTGTAAAAAGTATGTTGTAATGCTTTGTTGACCTTATGATTCTTTTTGAGATATTTAAAATTTAAAAGAATCATCTAAAAAAAAAAAAAAACACTTTTCAATCACTGTATTCAGTGAATGAAATGGTTTTGTCACAGAGTTGTACAAAAAAATTATTTTGTGTGTGTGTCTGTAGCACTTGCAGGAAAGAGAATCATGTTTTCAAGAAGGGTTACTGTAGCTCACAATGACTTCCTCTTTTTTTTTTTTTTTCAAAGTTCATGACTTAGATAGTTATTACTCTTTGAATCATTAAAATGAATATGTTTGCATTTTAAATAAGACACTGAATGTAAGAGAAAATTAGGTATCTTTTATTTTGTTTTAACTTCTTAAAGGACTTCCTGGTGACACACAAATGCAAGAAGGCCATTTTGCAATCTATCAATGACCTGAGTATGAAATATCTAGAAGCAAAGAGTCCAGAGATCAGAAGAAGAAGAGATCATGAATTAAGTGACATGAACCTGAAGTGGAAGCGGATCTTTTCAAAAGCCAACAGTCTAAAAAGAGACCTCCAGGTAAATGACAGTGTCAACAAGTGTTGGGAAGAATTGTTTTATTATTTTCTATAATAAGGCAATAAATAAGCTGTTGATGGCATCTTTTGTTGTTGCACAAGTAAAACAGGCATTGATATGGTACATAGGACTCTTCTTCTTCATACGCACACTGGCGATGATGCGTGGTACTCTGATTTTTTCGATGCGCCTTTTGGCTGGGTACCTCCGACTTTAGCACCTTTCCTTGCTAGGGCAGACTGTGGTCTTGCTCGGACTGCCATAAAGACAGTGGTGTAGATTGGCCTGGCCAAAACTTTGTTTTCCAGCCTCTGGTGGCTGCACTTAAGCCCCTTATCCATGTCAGATCCACCATGCAATGCTGGCTGGCTAAACGGCTTTGAGACAGTTCCACAGAGACACCCTGACTTTTGGATGAGGAATATGATGAATGCCTCAACGATATCCATTCCCCGCCACCTATAGTCTTCTGGCTCTGTTTTGTTTACATCATTCTGATAGCCTTGTTGTAAAGACCCATAGGCTTGTCACATTCTGGATTAATTGATTTCACACCAGATTTTCCTCATCCCTGCCAGCAATCTCCATGTCCCCACCCATCCATCAACCTGACATTACATTTTACAAAAATAACAATTACAATTAGTGTTGATTGCTACAGGTTTCTGGGCTACAGAAGTAGGTCAGAGTTATTAAGCAAACAGATCTGTTTCCTGTCTCATAAAGACTATGTTAAGATAAGTATATTCTTAACACAGTTGTTCCAAGGGGTAGTACATGGAGACCTTGATTTTGCAGATGGCATGGCTCTTATCAGTGTGAATTCGATGCAAGAAAATAAACAGATACCCTGTCTTCACTGGCTAGTAAAATAGGACTTGAAATTGACAAGGGAAAAAAAAACAAAGATAATGAAACTTCCCATTAACCAGCATGAGGAAATATACATAGAAGTAACAGCTATTGAAGAAGTAAACCAATTTGTATACCTCAGAAGCTATATAGACCAGGATGGTGACAACAGAAAAGAAGTTAGAATTGCAAAAGCAGCATTGACTTTTAAAAATCTTGAAAAAATATGACAATCATATATTACTACCATGAAAACAAAGCTAAGATTATTCAATTCACATGTAATATCCACCCTCATTTTTGCATGCAAAAGCTGGGAAACAACTAAAGAAACAGACAACAGATTAGACTATTCTGAAAATAAATGCCTAAGGAAAATTCTCTGTATACAGTGGAATGAATTCAAGATCAATGCAGAGATAAGACAGATGAGTGAACAACAACATGTCTCACTGGTAATCAAAAAAAGGAGATGAGCATATATCAGCCATGTGATGAGAAGAAACAATTGGAAAATTCCAAAACAAACTTAATAAGTGGGACACAACAGGCCAAAGAAAAAGAGGTTGTCCACGTGAAACTCTAAAAGAGAACATGGTTGAGAGAGGCAAAATTAGTGGGCATAAAATCCCCTGACAAGTTAGAAAAACTTGCAGAAAACATAAGAACTTCACGAACTACCATGCGACTCCTATGTAATGTTTAACGGCACGGGAAAGATGTAAGAGTTTTTTGTGGGAGTTACCAGTCTCGTATATTGTTAAAATATATGTCAATCTACTGAATTTACCTCATGTATTTTAAGGCACCCGTATTTGGTGGTCAGTGGTACATGCAGAAAGTACAGCACTATAACATGTGGCTGGAAAACATTGAAACAAAAGTTCATCAGTGTGAACCTATAAATCTGAATATGGATGATTCATCTCTGGTGAAGAAATACGTCACACTAGCTGTAAGTGCCTGCACATTGTCTGTTTTATCTTTCATTAGATTTTTTTTTCTTGCCCACTTGGTCCTCGGGGAAAATTGATGCTGAGATTGAGAACAGATACAGTAAAGCGAACCAGGTCATTGAACAAATAACTCCTTTACTGAAAAAAATTGCATCATAATTGAAACAAAAAGAACACTCATTCATTCATTTGCATGTCCCTTGTGGAACTTTGCCTCCCTAACAGCACTCCTATAGGCCTCACGGTTGTAAGCAAGATGCCCTGCTGCTGATGCATCCATTCGCAGATCATCAGTGATGTCTTGCATCCATCTTCACCTTGGTCTTTCTCTATTTCTTTTTCCCATTATGTACCCTTCCAAGACTGTCTTCTCTAGATTATCGTGACATTTGATGTGTCTAAAATATTAAAGTTTTCTCTCTTTAATTCTCTTTACTAGCCAGCCTTCTTCAATATTAAGTTCTTGTAGTATGGATATATTTGTTCTGTTTTGTGTCCATGATATTTGAAGAACTCTTCTGTAGCATTTACATTCAAAGGCATTTATATGTTTCTCAACTGTTTTGTTAACTCTTCCCGTGCCCACAGGAAGAAACGTGGACATTCAGTTGGTGCCAGAGTAAAAGCGTGGGTGTTGGTATGTTAGGGGGTATAGTTGTAAAATGGAATTTAAAACAGTATTTCCATGTACTTCCGTGTACTTATTATGTTTCAAAGTATAACTAAATGTATGAACATTTCATAAATGCAGTTTTTTGGGAAAAAAAGAAGTAATGTGATGTTTTTAGACAATGATCGTGCCCAGCTCACCATCGGCTAGGTCTAGATCTACACTACTTACCATCTGAGATGTCTAGATCTACTTGTCGATCTCGTATTGTGATTCTATGTTGCATTCTAGCTAAATTAATGTCTGAAATAACCTCCTAACTACTTCTCCAGTCGTCTAATATGTCTAGATCTACTTGGGATACATTCAAGAGCAGTGGGGTGTCACATGCCATGTCCATACCCCTATCTACATCATCAAAAATTGAAAATTTTCGATGTTTCTCTTCCTTTTTCTCGCTCGGCATCACTTGTAACTAAGGACTCTTTCACCATTTTGAAAAGTGTCACCGGAAATGCGGACGAAATATGTATAATCTAAATATTACCCCGGTTGTTTTATTGAAACAAATGAATTGTCACTATAATGACTATAGCACGCAACTCAGTAACCAGAAGTTATCACTATAGCGACTATGGCACGGGAAGAGTTAAGTGTCCAGGTCTCACAGGCATATGTTGCAATGGGAAAGATGCATGCCCTTAAAAAGAGCACTACAACACAATTTTCCTCCCAACTCTGCTATCAGTGTCAAACATGGATACTAACAGCCAAAAACAAAAGGAAAATCATCGCAATAGAAATGAGATGGTTAAGGATAATACTAAATGTGACAAGAAGAGACCAAAATAAGAAAAGAGACTATCAGGGCAAAGATTGGAGTAACACCAGTATTACACTATATCCAGAAACAGCAAGTCAAATGGTTTGACAATATTACAGTTACCACCAGATTGTATACCACAAAAAAAGCATTCACACTAAGATTTGTAGATAATGGAGGAAGAGGCTGTCCATCCAAGAGATGGAGAGGGAAAATTACAGAAGCATTAAATATCTCATTATATGAAGCAAAACACAAAGCTCAGTCAAGACGTAATAAGGACTTTTTTCCTTTAAAAAAGGGAAAGGTATATGAGTATACCGAAAGGTAAATGAGGAAGGAGACAAGACAAGACAAGCCCACTGCGGGTTTAAGTGAAGTGTCCAATAGTGCTGGACCATGATATCCTATTTTCCTTTCATCTAATAAATGTCATGTGTGTTTTGCCATGAAGCAGATATTATGTATTTTATTGAAGGCAACAAACTGTGCAAAGTACCCATTTTACAGTTGTGTTTACAGGAGAACAACTTTATACAGTGCCTTTTCTCAGGAAAGATTAGCAATAGTGGTCCTCCACTTTGCTCTGATCTTCATTTTAATAGCATACTTGGCCAGACTGAATTCAGTCTTCTTTTTTTTTTTTTTATCCTGCAGTCATTAAGTAGCGTATATTTTTTATTAGACAGGAATTTTATTTCTGACAATAGAAGGGTGAACTAGAATATGGCAATGTGAAAATAAGGTGACCAGATTTCACAACCCTAAAATCAGGACAATTCATAAAAACACCAGCCCCAAACTTGAAACACCTTATAAATGTATAAATGTTTTGTTTTTTTTTGGTTTTTTTTTGGCTTTGTGTGTGTGTGTGTGGGGGAGGGGCACTATTGAAAGTTTTTGCATCTTTAAAGATGGTTCTGTACAATTAAAGAAGACCTGCAGATAGCTTGCCAGCACGTCCAACCAGAGAGTGCAAGCTCAGATGGCTGCTAGATCAGAGAAATGAAATGAAAGATGGTTTTGAAGCAGACAGATGTTGTGGGCTTTATCAAGCATCATCTTGAAAAATAGCTCCACTCATGACTGATTCTACCAACCAAGTATCATCTTGCAGAACATCTCCTGTCTTGACTGATTCTACCAACCAAGTATCATCTTGCAGAACATCTCTTGTCTTGACTGATTCTACCAACCAAGTATCATCTTGCAGAATATCTCCTGTTTTGGTTGATTCTTCCAACTAGGTATCATCTTGTAGAACATCTCCTGTCTTGACTGATTCTACCAACCAACATCATCCTGCAGAACAGCGCTCCTCTTGTGGTTGATTCTGCCAGCCAACCATCATCTTGCAGAACAGCGCTCCTCTTGTGGTTGATCCTGCCAACCAACCATCATCCTGCAGAACAGCACTCCTCTTGTGGTTGATTCTGCCAATGCTGGATTTTCATATTAGGCCATAGTAACAGCAAATAGTTTTTATGTTGAAAGTTGGAATGATACAGATATGAAAAATATTTTAAACAAAATGAAAGCCTCTTATATACAGGAAAAGTAAGAGCTATTGTAAAATTAAACCCATGTCGTCATTGCTTTAAAATGAAGAGGAAAAAGCTGCTCTAATGTATTTTTCTGTGCTGTGAATTTTAAGGTTTTACTTTCGTCTTCTTTTTATTTTCAGAGAAAGCAAAATTATTCTTAACAACTGTTAATGAAAACAAGATAGTGTAACTTGCCAGTCTAGAATCTGCATAAGGATCCAATCGTGGTGCCTTATTGTGAAGAAAAATGTGACACTGCTGTGGATAGTTAGCTTTGTGTGCACCGTTGGTGATATCACGGAGACTGAATATTAACAACTTTGTGACTTTCAAAAATTGTATTTTGTCCACAAAAAAAATTATTAAAACTAGAACAAAACAGGAAAGTTTGGACAAATCAGCATCTTAAACTGATTTTGAAAAAGTTCAGGACTGTTCCAGAAAAGTTGGGACATCTGGTCACTTAACCTGAAAGAAGTCATCTCTAGAGCTTACACAATGGTTTCAGAACTGATATAAAAAGAAATTTGTATTCAGTTTTCATCCAATTTTTTCTTTAAAAATATTCTCTATCATCTATCAGAAACTCCGTGATGAGCTTCAGCTCAACCAGGCAAAAGTGTTTTCACTTAAAGAAACAGCAGAACTTCTTGAATGCCCGGAGCCATCACTGCACAAGATATACACTGTTCACAATAACATGAAAACATTGGTGCCACTTGTTTTATCTTACATTTCTGCTCTGGAGGACAGATTACAAATAGTGCCAAACAGAGGAAATGTAAGTTTTAATGTTTCATTTTACTTGTGAAGACTTTTGTCAGTGTAACAAATATTATTTCCTTTGTCCCACCATAGAATATAACAAAAGATGATTTATAGAGAAATCAGTAGTTTATACTTATCTTACATCCTTCCTGTGCCGTTAAACATCACATAGGGCTCGCAAGTTAGTTCACCAAGTTTTCCTGTTTTCAGCAAGCTTTTCACCTCAAGGGATTTTATGCCTACTAAACTGGCCTCTCTTAACAATGTCCTCTTTAGAGTTTCACATGGTCGATCTCATTTTCTTTGGCCTGTTGTGTTCCACTTGATAGCTTGTTTTGAGATTCTCTGATTGTTTCTTCTCATCATGTGACCAACATATGTCCATATCCTTTTCCTGATCACCCATGAGACAGGTTGTTGTTCATTCATCTGCCTTATCTCTGCATTGTTCTTGAATTCTTTCCACTTTATACCGAGTATTTTCCTGAGGCATTTGTTTTCAAAAGAGCCTAATTTCTTGTTTATGTCTTTAGTTGTTTTCTAGCTTTTGTACACATAAATGAGGGTGGATATTACATTTGAATTGAATAATCTTAACTTGGTTTTTTTGTGCTTATGACTTTTGAATGGCATATGTTCTCAAGATTCTTGAAGATCGATGCTGCTTTTGCAATTCTAACTTCCTTTCTTGTGTCACCATCCTGATCCATGTAGCTGCCAAGATATGCAATTGGTTTGCTTCTTCAACAGCTATCCCTTTTTCATATATTTTGTCCTTTTTGATTAATGGGAAGTTTCATTATTTTTGTTTTTTCCTTGTTAATTTCCTATTTTGCTAGCCAGTGAAAACAGGTTATCTGTTTTTTCTTGCATCGAATTCACATTGTCACTGATAAGGATTATGTCATCAGCAAAATCAAGATCTTCTAGTTGGGTCCTACGTACCCAATCAGTACCTTTATTACCTGTGCAGGATTTTTTCATTATGAAGTCTATGGCAAAAGAGAAAAGATACATCCTTGTTTCATGCCTGTTTCAGTCTGGAAACCATTCGCTCATTCCTTCTTCTGTGTTGACTGCACAAGCATATCCATTGTAGAGATCTTTAATGATGTTGACAATTTTAGGTGGTATTTCATATATTCTTCAAATTCTCCACAGTGAATCTCTGTGTATGCTATTAAATGCCTTTTTAAAGTCTGTAAAGTTCGGGATTAATGGTTTTTGCTTTTCAATATGTTCTTCAAGTATTATTCTTAAAGTAAAGAAAGACAGCTTCTCTCTTTTCGAAACCCTGCTTGTTCTTCTCTCATTGCAGTATCCACTATATCTTATATATGTTATGTTATATATCTTATACATATGTTGGTCACATGATGAGAAGAAACAGTCAGAGAATCCAAAAACAAGCTATCAAGTGGAACACAACAGGCCAAAGAAAAAGGCAGACCGCGTGAAACTCTAAAGAGGACATTGAGAATTAATAGGCATAAAATCCCTTGATGAGGTTGAAAGACTCACTGAGGACAGGAAAAATTGGCAAACTACCTTGCCAGCCCTATGTGACATTTAATGGCATGGGAAGGATATAAGATATAAGATAATATATATCTTATATATGATAATTTGACACAACAATAAACTTTTGACACAAAATAAAATTTAGTCTATACACTAAATCATTAATCACCACTATTATGAAAGCTGGGCTAATCAGAAAGAATGACTATTCCTATCAGTCATCAGACCACATTTTATCAGTCATCAGACCACATTCTTATCAGTCATGGACCAAACTCTCATATACGCAAGCAATGGAAGGGACAAAGACCAAGGGGTTGACAAGGCAGAGATGAAGAGACTGAGGAAGACCTAAGAGAACTTGAAATAAACAGCTGGAGAGAAAAAGCCTGGAATAGAGATTGAGACAGACTGTATCTACATCGGTGAGCTTAGAGGATTCAGAAAGCTGAAGAGAAAAACAGTGAACTGAGATGCTGCTACAAGTTTTTATTGTGATAGTAAACTTTTGATTTTTTCCTATAATTTGATTCTGAATAATCTGTTTCCCTAACTCTTGACTGGACCTGTAGTTGTGACATAAAGCAAAATCTGTAGGATATTTTATATCCTGTTGAAATTCTGTCTAATAGCCCAGTGATTTTGATATGAGAGATGGAAGATCATCCTCTGATGGAAACTTTCACCAGCTAAGATCATCAGCCTCACTGCATTCAGGGCCTGTAATCTCAAAACCCAGAGATAGATTACCACCAGCAACTTCTCAGCCCGTAAGTTCATACATGACTTATTAACCATAGCATAGTTTTATTGACTAATATTTTTTTCAGTGCAACAAAATGAAGGTTAATAAATTTAACTATAGTGTAAAAGTATGAAAGTCTTCATGTATGATAGACAGTAGAATTGTGTTACTGTATTATCTACAGTGATTTACAAAACTTTGAGTGACTTGGTAATGCTGGTAAGAAAATTATTCAGCATATGCATATGCAAATATATGTTGTTACAACTTGTTAATATTATATTGATATTTCATATTTATAGCATGGAAGGTTGTTATAAATCATTGTGTCCACAGATATTACATTTTGTAAAATAGTTATCTCCTCTGAGAGAGTCAGTATAAATATCAGACTAGTGAAAGGAATACAGTTTTCTGTGTCAAGTGTTTAGCTTTCCAGCTATTTATTCCACCATTTTAATTCTGCTGTGTATGATGAATATTGCTTTTTCTTCCCCTTCATATGTTTCTGCAGCATGTTTTTACATTTCTATAACGCGAAAATTAGAAATAATACCAACAGTAAACACTAGAAACAGTTCCTGAATATTTCTAGTTATTTTCAACATCATTTGTAATCAGCTGCTAATTTTTACAGAATTTGTGCACAGCAATGGAATAGTATAAATGACTACTTCTGAATAATTCACTCATTGATCTGTTGATTGTTGTTTTTTTATCCAAGTTAATATTTGTTTTCAACACTTATAGTTTGACACGGGCATATTAATTAAAAGCATCAACTTCTGTAATCATTTACATTTTAAATACAGGTTTTATTTTTTTTCACTTAATAAATGTAACTGTCTTTTTAAAAATGTTCACTTACTTATCTTTTCATCTTCATAATATATTACTGCAGAGTGGCTTCCTTGTATTTACTCTCTATAGGTTTAGTCTGTATAGTAAAAACTCTTGGTTTCAGTATAAAGAGACTGATTTATTTATAATATAGGTACCATTGTTGTTTTATACCACATTACCTTACTCTTGGTCCACAGCTCCTATCAGGAGTCATGCCCCATTTGGTACATTCCAGCATGCAGGAAAAAGACAAGTAAATAAAGAGTCTTGTCTGCATACCTTCATACATGGGGACTTAGCAGCATTATTTTTAGCTTGTTTAAAAATCTTCTAGTTTTTGTTTTTTTTCAGTTCCATTTCTCAGGTGGAATGGCATGCCAGCATTAGGAAGTGGTAGCTGCTGTACTTCAGTTTGTGACATGTGATATCATAGTATCAAACACTGACTGGTGATCATTAGAGTTGAATAATAATCGTATATTTTCTTTATATTTCACTGGTAACATAACTGGTTTAACAGTTGCTCTAGAATAAACTCAGTTGATTTAAAATGGATCTTTACATGCACAACTTTTGTTAGATTTAGTAACGAAAACCCAGTCAGTGGCTGACATTGTGGTAACATGTCATCTTGTGTAGTTTCACCATGTTTCCTGCATTGCACACAATTTTGTATTGTTATAACAAGTCACTGCTTGCCTAATTTTAGATTCTTAATGTTCTCCTCTGAACAACAACTTTATCATTCTGATATTATGATACTTTTTTTTTATGTGTCACAACACCTTCATCATTGCTAAACATAAAGCATAAAAACATGTCGTGAAAATCAGTCATAAATAAATGAAAACTGATGTTATATAAGTTTACAAGCTTGAGAAGGACAGCTACAACAACAAGGGAATAAACAGGCTATCATCTTTTGTTTGTGATCAGAACACAGCACCTATGGTGCAAGTTAAACAATAAAACCTGTCATTGCAAAGATTCTGAATGACTAAAGATCATCAGTTAAAAAATTGGTAACTTTCAGTTGACAAAATAATGTTCTTTCAAGAATCTGGTCTTTTAAAAACAAAAAAAAGCTGAATTTGTAAGTAAAACTGGAGATAGATTGTTGCCTTTGTTGCTTCATTTTCATGGGTACATTCTGCAAAGTATTGCATGATTTTGCTTAGGTGGAGGGAGCTTATTTTAAACTGCTATGGACTGAGATAATGCCATCATAATACCTGGTAACATCCTGGCAACATGGGACAGCAACATGCACCCTATGGTAGCACCCTATGCTTGTTATATCCATTCATGGAAATAAAAAAAAAAAGCTACAGCAACCTGATACATTTATAATGTGAATGAGTTATGTGTCTCAGCTAATGAATTCCATCATTATTAATGCTGCATAAAGTGTATAAAATTCCTTAAATTTGAAAGCAGTCATTAATAAACTGTTAGTGGTCTTAAAACAAAGATGTCATCTATACAGTTTCTAGTTTTCCCAAAATCCATCTTGACTTTCACTTAATCGTGGCCTGACTCTCAGCCAGTCTTTTTTCTAGGATCGTGCAGAATATTTTTCCAGTAAGAGTCAGTAGCAAGATGTCTCTGTATTAGTTGCAGTCATCTTTACTGCTTTTTTTTTTAATTTCAAGATAGGATAAGTATAGTTTTTCTCAAGTCTTTTTTGTGTGTGTGTGTGTGTGTGTGTGCGTGCGTGCGTGCGTGCGTGGGTGGGTGGGGTGGGTGGGGGGAGGGGGGGGGTTTGCACATACAGGATTATAGAGTCTGTGAAAACAGGCTATTCTAACCTCATATGCACAAATAATTAACTTGTTTGGTATTTCATCGTGTTTTGGACCTTCGCCTATTGGATCCATGTGAATAGTCAGCTTATAGAGTTTCTGGCTCAAGTTCTATGAAGCTGCCTGTGTTGTAGTCTTGATGTTAATAGGTTTCAAATTGATGAACTTGCCGAAAGTATTTCTTTCACCTATCTTGTTTTGGTTCATATATTTAGCTCACTGTTATCATCATTTACAATTTGTTTGCTCCATGCCATATATGTAGCCTCTTTGTAATCATTGTTTCACAGTATTCATACTATGGTTTTAAATGTCCATCTTTCATTACTTTCTTTTTTTAAGTGTCTTCATGCAGTTTGATATTCAGTGTTGTTTTTGTCCTACTTACTCAGCCATTTTTTATATTTACTTACTCAACCTTTCTTTATATATTCTTTTCTCTTAATGCCTAATTCATCACATTATTCCATCAACTTGTTATTTTCTTTCTTGTGCCTCACTTTTTTTAAAGTATGCCTCTGTTGTAATTTTTCCCAGCAAACTGATGTAAAAATCAGGGGGAGGGGGTTGGTTTTTTTAACATTTGATTTATTAATCTGTTCAATTAAGAACTTGCAACTACAGACTTTTAGGTTACCTCTGCCAAGTGAAGATATTTCATGGTAATGAATGTCCATGCATTAGTAAGGTTCAGCCTCCAGAATATATCCACCAAGGGTGTTCACAGTAAGCAGTCTAAGCAAAAAACAAAAAAAACCTAATCTAGATTTGGTGTGGATTAAATGGAGCTGTCAACAGGAGATAAAGAAAACTGTGAACTTCATTTAGGCAGCTGGGCTGAAAATCTAGCACCAGTGAAGTCAAAAAGATACTTCGTTCCTGTCAAAGGAAGAAACTGAACAACTTGGGGCTATCAACTTTAGCTTCTGCAGTTATTACTTTATTTTTTCTCGTCTAATAGCTTTTCGTTGTATCTTCCTGTGGTCATATATCATGGATGCTTTTGCTTGTTGTTATAGTTCGTGGAAGTCATTATCAGCATTTCACATTGATATTTCATAAATCATTTTACTTTGTGCATGGAACAATATTTTTATAAATAGGAAACAACGAGGCTTTCATATGGTAAAGTAAGAGAACGCAGTTTTGTAGGATTAGACCTCAAAAAAATCATGCTTTATCTGTGATTTTTTTTCTAGGTCTAATCCTACAAAACTGTGTTCTCTTACTTTACTGTACTTTGTGCATGATTCAGTTACACATGCACTGTTCATGAAAAAACAGATACTAGAAAAAACAGATAACCTGTCTTCACTGGTTAGTAAAATAAGACTTGAAATTAACAAGGAAAAAACAAAAAAACGAAACTTCTCATTAATCAAGAAGGAAAAATATACATAGAAGGAACCATTTTGCATACCTCACCAGGATGATGACACCAGAAAGGAAGTTAGATTGCAAAAGCATCAGTGACCTTCAAGAATCTTGAGAACATATGGCATTCAAAAGCTATAAGCACAAAAACAAAGTTAAGATTATTCAGTTCAAATGTAATATCCACCCTTATTTATGGATGCGAAAGCTGGAAAACAACTAAAGAAATAGACGAGAAATTAGACTGTTTTTAAAACAAATGCCTAAGGAAAATAATAGGTATAAAGTGGAATGAATTCAGAACAATGCAGAGATAAGACAGATGAGCAAACAACAACCTGTCTCATGGGTGATCAGAAAAAGAAATATCGGTCATGTGATGAGAAGAAACAGAGAATCCCAAAACAAGCTATCAAGTGGAATACAACAGGCTGAAGAAACAGAGGTCGACCACACGTAACTATTGTTAAGAGAGGCCAGTTTAATGGGCATAACATCCCTTGACGAGGTTGGAAAGCTCGCCAGAAACAGAAAAACTTGGCAAACCAACATGCGAGCCTTATGTGACGTTTAACGGCACAGGAGGGATATAAGAGGATGTAATATGTAAGACTGTTCATTTACTACTTATTTACTGTGTTATTTTATAGTTACCTTTGTCTGTTCGTTACTTAATAGCTTTCTGATAAGTATTGCTTCTTCTGATCATGTAGTCATATATTCTTTGTTAATTTCTTTTGGTTTTTCTTTTTGTCATTTATTAGTCTTTTTGTTGTTAATGTTACTTAGTTGTTTACTTAGTTGCTTATTGTTTATTGCATAATAGCTTAAATACTGCACACTACAATTTACTCAATATTGTTGCTTATTGCTTGTTCAATATTTATTTTATATTATACATATTTCATTTTATTTTGTATTGTTTATTACTTAGTTACTTGAATAAGATTTTTAAGGGCATGCATCTTTCCCACAACAACATATGCCTGTGAGACCTGGACACAACAAAACAGCTGAGAAACACATAAATGCCTCTGAATGCAAAATGCTACAGAAGAGTCCTTAAATATCATGGCACAAAAAAAAAACAACAAAAAATATATTCATACTACAAGTACTTAATACTGAAAAAGGTTGGCTGGTAAAGAAGATTAAAATTGGCTGGTAAAGAAGATTAAACAGAGAACTTGTTACTTAAATGTTTTGGACACAAAAAAAAAGTCGTGAAAGGATACATAATGGGAAAAAAAGAAAGAGAGGAAGACTAAAGCAAAGATGGCTGCAAGACATCATTGATGATCTGTGAATGGATGCATCAGCAGCAGGGCATCTTGCTTGCAACTGAGAGATCTACATGAGAGCCATTAGGGAGGCAAATTTCTGCAAGGGACATGCAAATGACCGAATGATTGACTTGGTTACTTGACTTTTATCCAGTACTTGGTTCCTTCTTTTCTCGGTACTTAGTCATTCATTTTTGTCTTTAGTCTTTAAATGCTGGTTCTTTGTTCATTTCTTGCCATTTCTACAAGTAATTATTTGTTAATTATAATCATTTGTTCTTTCATAATTACTTATTTTTTTCATTATTTGTTTCCAGATTTAGAAGATTTTTATCATTTTTCTTGAATGCTTTTCATTGGTTTGGCTGGTGGAGCTTTAGGAATAACAGTTTTGTGTGGATGTGTGTGCACATGTACATGCATGTTTGGTTTTTTTCATATAAGTATATACAGATCAAGTTTTTAATGTGTTTTCTTCACTTACAGTATGTCATTACATATTATTCTTTGATATCCCAGTATAACACACAGTAGATACATTGTATTAAAGAATTCAAATATTGAAGTATTTATTCATATATTCACATAATTGCTTAACAAGAATTCTTATATCTTATATCCTTCCTGTGCCGTTAAATGTCACATAGGGCTTGCAAGGTAGTTCGCCAGTTTATCCTGTTTTTGGCGAGCTTTTCAACCTCATTAAGGGATTTTATGTCTGTTAGTTTGGCCACTCTTAATAGTGTCCTCTTTAGAATTTCACGTGGTCTGCCTCTTTTTCTTTGGCCTATTGTGTTCCACTTGATAGCTTTCAACAAGAATTAGGTGCACATAAATGCTTTAAACATAGCAGTGTGTTATAAATGGAAATGGTTCTTTCATGCTGGTAAAAGGAACAGTTTAACAAATAGCTTCCTTTGAAGTGATTATGTGTATCAGCAGAAGAAATTAGTTTTTATTTTACAACCTTAAAGCTATTATGTAATAGTAGTATGTTCATTCTGGTTCTAATGATATTTTGCGTTACTAATGTTTGAATGAATTGAATAATTTTTCAACGAATTCAAGAACAACGCAGAGATAAGACGGATGAGCAAACAACAACCTGTCTCATGGGTGATCAGAAAAAGAAGATGGACTTTTGTTTGTCACGTTATAAGAAGAAACATATCAGAGAATCCCCGAACAAGCTATCAAGTGGAACACAACAGGCCGAAGAAAAAGATATCAACCATGTGAAACTCTAAAGAGGACATTGTTAAGAGAGGCCAGTTCAGTAGACATATCATCCCTTGATGAGATTTAAAAACTTGCCGAAGACAGGAAATCTTGGTGAACTACTATGTGACGTTTAGCGGCATGGGAAGGATGTAAGATGTAAGAATGTTTGGATATAAAAGAGGGAATGAAGAAAATAAAAGCATTGATGACAGATGGGAAGATATAAAAACCATTATAAAAAACACAGTGGAAGAATGCCTGGGAATCAAGACCATAAATAGAAGAAAGAACTGGTTCGATGAAGTCCACAGAGAGGCAGTCATAAAGAAAAGAACAGTGAGACAGATATGGTTGAATGATATGAACAACAAAACAAATGAGGAGAAGTACCACACAGTGTGTAAAGAAACTCAAAAAGTTATTTACAAATGAAAATGACAATATATGAAAGACATAGTAAGCGAGATGCAGACATGCCATCAGAATAAGAAAAGCAGGGAAGTCTATAAACAACTGTGTGTTTGTTAATTAATAAAGCTGATCCTACTTTTTTCATAGTTTATACATTTTGGAAGGCTATAAAGAATTTCAAACAGTAAAGCAAGGATATAAGCAGCCTCTAATAGCTTGAAAGGATAGTAATGGAAACATGATAAATAATGAAGAGAAAACCCATATCAGATGGAAAGAATATTTTGAAAAACTACTAACCTGTGAAGAGCCTATAAAACACATTACCATATGAAGAAATAAAGACTTGTGAACCTGAAATAGAGGAACCAGGCTTAAAAGGAGTCATCTACAGTATCAATCTTCTTTGAAACAACAAAGCTACGAGTTCAGATGCAGTTGCTGCAGAATTAAGGAAGGAGGTCTAAATCTACATGAACACTAATACAACAAATATGGAGAGAAGAAAAACTGTAGTGAACGGAGAAAGTCATTACTGATCCCAGTATTCAAAAAAAGGAGATAATGAGCAAGTGTGAAAACTACAGAGGAATATCCTTACCATAAAAAAGCTACAAAATATAATATCTTCGTTGACTTCAAAAAAGCTTATGACAGCATATATAGGAGCAGCTTATGGAAAATTATGAAAGAATTTGAGATACCTAATACATTAATCAGTATGACTAGAATATGCTTGGAGGATGCACAAAATACAGTAATATATAAAGGAAGAAAGTCGGAACCCTTCTGTATAAGAACTGGTTTAAAACAACATTATCTCCATTACTCTTCAATCTAATACTAGAAAAAGTAATCAGAAAAGTGAAAGAAGAAAGCAGTACAGAAGAACAAGCTAAAATACTAGAATATGCTGATGACATAAAGTGGGGGAAACTATGCAAGAAGTCATCAATACCTGCATACACCTGAGAGATGTAGCACCAAAAGTGGGCTTGACCATTAACCAAGATAGGACAGAGTATATGAAGATATCAAGAGATCAGAGGCAGAATGATCCAGATTATATAAATGTTGGAGATTAGATCATTAGGAAAGCAGAAACATACAAATATCTAGGCACAACCTTCAACAGAAGCAACATAGTAAAGTGAAGAAAATTAAAAGCAGAGTAAAATAGGGAATAAAATATACTTTGCCTTGCAACACCTGTTAAAATCCAAAATCCTGTCCCAAAATACCAAAATAACAATCTACAAAACTATAATAAGACCAATCGTCATGTATGGATCAGAAATGTGGAGTACAACAAAGAAAGATCAACAACAATTGCAGATATTTGAGAACAATATCCTAAGAAGAATCTTTGGGCCCATAAAGGATACCAACAGCAGAAAGAACACTGAACTGAACTGAACAGCTTATTTAAATTCCAGTGAATTATAAATGTCTTGTAACTGAACAGATTACGGTGGTTGGGCCATGTAGAAAGAATGGAAGAGAACAGACAAATGAAAATTATGTATGCACAAGAGTTAAGGGAAACAAGACTAAGGGGTAGACCAAGACAGAGATGGAAAGACAATATAGAAGAGGATATAAAAGAAACTGGTGTCACCAACTGGAGAGAGAAAATTAAGAATAGAGAGGAATGGAGGCGAACCTTATCTTCAGCAATGAGCCTCAATGGTTCAGAAAGCTGAAGAAGAATGTTTAGATATTCACATAGAATCAAAACCAAAGGAGAATGCAGGAGTTATGTCTTTACTCTATATGCTGTACTTTAATGCAGGTCTGCATACAGGATGTTGTGGATACTGCAATGATATAATAACAGGCAGGATTTTGAAAAGGGAGAAGCTGTCTCAACCAGATCTTTACTTTTAGAATAATACTTGAAGAACATATTTAAAAACAGAAACTATTAATCCTGAACTTCATAGAGTTTAAAAAAGCATTTGATAGCATACACAGAGATTCCTAGTGGAGAATTTTAAGACTATATGGAATACCATCTAAAATTGTCAACATCATTAGAGATCTCTACAATGGATATATTTGTGCAGTCAAGACAGAAGAAGGAATGAGCAAATGGTTTCAGATTGAAACAGGTGTGAAACAAAGATGTATATTATCTCCATTGCTTTTTGGAGTTGCCAAAAACTTTATAATGGAAAGATGCTGTGCAGGTAAAACCGGCATTATTTGGTACATGGGACCCAAATAGAAGATCTTGATTTTGCAGATGACATAACTCTTATCAGTGACAATGTGAAATTGATGCAGGAAAAAACAGATTCCCTGTCTTCCTTGGCTACCAAAATTGGTCTAAAGAGGACATTGTTAAGAGAATCCAGTTTAATGGGCATGACGCCCTATGTGATGTTTAATGGCACAGGAAAAATGTAAGAAGATACAGGACAGTATGATAACAATCGATACAATTTTGTGTGATTTTAAGAAAATTTGTTTAAAATAAAATGCACAATTATTCTTACATAGTAGCATAAAAGTTACTGTGGATTTTGCTCAGTTTTTACATTTTCGATCATGGTAACTGTCTTTTATTCAGATTTTTTTGTGCAGTAAAAACAGCATTTCATATTCTGCTCAGAAACATTGATTTAGTGATCTGATAGCAGTTACATCACAGAATTAATTTTTAAAATTAAATTATAACTTAATATAATTTATCATAATATTTCTTTCCTACAGTTTGAGTACAGAACTTGAAACAGCGACTGTTCCACAACACACCAAGCACCCTAACCATCCAGGATTGTTAACACGTGTGATTCGAGCTGCATTGCCCATTCACTTATTATTTCTTCTGCTTTTCCTGCTGTTTACTCTCATACCAGTTTGTGAGGATGAATACTCCTGCATGTTTAGTAATAACCAGTGGCACTCATTTTCACCAATGTTGCGGTACACAGATGGAGCCCCACCTACGTAATACCTTAGTTAATGTTATGCATTTTAAAATGTGGAAATTATGTTTTGTAAAGCTAATCAAGAACTCATCAAAACAGTGATTGTCTTCTTCCTTCTAAAGATAATGCCTTCTTACTTCTAAAGATATTCTTTTTGTGTCTAGTCTCTTTTTGAAAAAATATATTTCTTTTCTGGACAAGTGAACCAGGTTTATTCAGTGGGTTTTTGTAATATCACTGCATTCTCTACAAACATTTATTTCTACATCATACATCATGTGAACTTTTTTATTACATTATAATTCATCACATTCCACATGAAAATCTTTCTTAAATGATTGTTACAACATCATACATTACACAGGAACATTTCTTAGATGACTGCTTATTTCTACATCATTTTATAATATAAAATATTTCTTAAGTGATTGATTATGCATGTTTTTTTTTGTTTGTTTTCTACTTGGCTGGAAGAATGGTTAGAAAAAAAGGCCTCAGCTTCTAAAAATAGATACCAAAGAAATCTGGGGAGGTAAATGCAACTAAGCATGGTACTAACCGCATCACACTTTCATGCACCACAGATCTTGGAAATACAAGCCTAACGCTGTATTCCACCATATGCCTTAGTGGCATGGGTATCAGAATTTTTACCTTTTTTTACCTTTTAATTACTAGGTACATAGTTTAATAGCATATCATGCATCATTCAGTTTTATACATTATGATTGTTTAAATGCCATTTATATAACTATTATATAATAAAACAGAATATCATATATTAATTGTTTGTATATATATATATTTTGTAACGTGGTCATTATTATATATATATGAATAATAGAATTCACTAGTATTTTCTCTAATTATTGAATTGACTTCTGAGTGATTTATTTTATTGTTTTGACAGATTGAATATCATTTATTGATCATAAATAACTGACAGTGTAAAAATACAATGTCCGACAATTAAGTAATGAGACTGATTTTATTATGGCAAAGATAAAAAAGCCATTTATGAAGCAAAGCATGGAATCCAAAGAGACAACCTTCATCTATGATCTGGCAACTTTTCATCACCGTCTGATAAGCAGACGACAAACAAGTCGTCATTTTGACCTAGTCATAGGTGCTTTGTTACGTAATCAGCATGGAGCAAAAAGCTAACATTCTGTTTAAAACTCGGGGGGGGGAATGCCATTGAAACAGTTTAATTGATGCAACAAATTTATGGGGATAATTGTTTATCTCGTGCACAGATATTCAGGTGGTATTCACGATTCAAAAGTGGTGTGGAAGCGATTACAAATGCAACTAGACATGGACGCCCAATTTCTGTTCGTAATGTTGCAAAAGTCAGAGAACAGATACAAGAAGATCTTTGTTTGACTGTGAAGATGATGACAGATGAATTTGGTGTTAACCGAGAGAACATTCGTAGCATTTTAGTGGAAGATTTGGGCAAGAAAAAAGTTGCTTGCTGGTTTGTACAGCATTCATTGTCTGATGGCCAAAAACATCAGCGTGTTGAGTATGCAAAAGACATCATCAAAATGTGTCACAGAAATAAACATTTCTTAAATTTGATTGTTGCATAGGATGAAACATGGATTTTCCACTATGATCCCACAACTAAACTCCAAAGTTCTCAGTTGAAGTCATCACCATCACCAAAAGGCAAACAATTTCGTCTTCAGAAGTCGAAAGTGAAGACAATGTTGGTGTCCTTCTACGACAGCAAAGGAGTTATTCACAAAGAATTTATTCCAGAGGGACAGACTGTCACTGCCAAAGTTTATTTAAGTATTTTGAAATGCCTATTTAAAAGGATTCTCCGAGTCTGACCCGAGTATTCAACACCTGGCAGTTTTTTCCTTCTTCATAATAATGCACTGGCTCACTGGGTGGTAGTTGTACATGAATTTTTGGCCCAAAAACAAGAGTATGTTCTCAACCATCCACCCTATTCCCCAGATTTGTCTCGTTGCGATTATTTTCTATTCCCAAAATTAAAGTTACCATTGAAAGGACGGTTCTTTAATGACACTGATGACATCCAAAGGGCCGTAACATCGAGTTTAAGGACCATACCAACAGAAGAACTGCAGAGGTCGTTCCAGTGTTTGTTAGATCGTGCCACTTGCTGTATCAGTGCACATGGGGCTTACTTTGAATAAAATACAGGTTATATCTTCAATTGTTATTTTATTTTTTTATGTAATTAGTCTCATTACTTAATTGTTGGACCTTGTAACATTTACAGTATATAGTAACTCAAGGGATATTACTCATTTATTCTCTGCATTAATTGATGAACATTATGTTCAATCACCAGTTTTCACTTTAGTTTTATGCATGAATAAATGGTGTTTAGCTTCCAAGTATTGTTATGTTTCTGAGACAAGAAATGCTTGTGTTTCACATTTTTCTTCAGATTAGCTGACTTATTGGTGAACAGCATTTATGTATTAATTCATTATGTTTTCACTTTTGTTATGTCACATATGAAAACTTATCACATGGGTAGGAATGCCATATGTTTGAACCTTCCATTTTCCCTTTGCCAACAGCTAAAGACCACATGGTACAGCAGTAAGTCCTAACCTTTTTTACATCAAAGGACCACTTTTCCAATTACATATAAGCTGCAGACTTCTTATATGTATCACTTCTTATATGTGATATCACAGTGCCATAAGTCTTCATTTGTTTTAATTCAATATATGGCACATAATACCAAATAGGCAACATGACCATGAACCATGGTATACAGCTTGTGGTCTGTGGACCACAGGTTTGCAACCACTTTGGTAGATGGCAGCATCATTCTGAGCTAATCTTTGATGTCTTCAGACAGACCCATGGTTGCTAATCATCATGTCTTCTCAAGCAAACATGACTGCCCATGACTTGACTGCAACTGTTTTGTGCATAATTTCACAATTTTTCTCACAGATACCTATGTAGCTGAAGACTCTCACTTTACAAAAGTTAATTTTGTTGTCATGCTGATTCAGAATATTCATATTTAATGCTTTGTTGCTAATTTACTGTTTATGACTAAGTTTTGTATTTCAAGTCAAGTCACATAATATTTAGTGTGCTTAGACATATATCACACTATTCATTAATTATTTTAATACACTTCTGAACTTTTCAGAGAAGATTATAGAGGAGTATCATGAAAAATATACACCCATACTCATGAAGTATATAGTCTATAGATAGATATAGAAGCTCAAACTGTTTATTCAAGGGACTTGACTACATTACAATATCCATTTTCTGCCTAATCAACGATTAGATTGCTTGATTAAACACAAATTAAAATCTTGGGTTTTTATGAAAATTGTTTGTTAACTGAATTATTAGCCTTCATTTCCTTACTCTCACAAATGGTAAAGATGTGAGTTCACATCAGATGTGAATAAGACAGAACAAATGAACAAACTAATTTTGCTCTCAAAAGGTGAAGACTTGGGCACACAGGTCATTCTAACATTCTTACATTCGTCTCACAACTTTCACCCTGTTGCAATTAGTTTAATGCAAGTATACATAATAAATAAGGGTAGACCAAAAGAGACATGGAGAAGAACAACAGAGAGGATGTTGAGCAATAGAGGGCTCACCTGGACAAGAGCAGAAAAAAAGGCAAAGGACAGGCATTTGTGGAAAACCCTTGTGGAAGCCCCATGTGCCCTGGGCACTTAAGGTTCAGAGAGAGAGATACATAATAAATAATAACCATAAGTAAAATTTAAACTGGCAGTACTTTTACATTCGACCTCTAATCCATACACTCAGCTACGTGAAGAAACATATGTGATGTAATTATTTTCACATTCTCATACATTCAATACAGTCAGGTCACTGCTTACATTAATACACAATAGAATTATTGCAACTATTCTGTAAACATACACTTATTGTAAGATGGGCTAAAGCTGTGAGAAAGACAGATGTCTTCAGGGAAGCATATAGATGAATTCAGGTAGATATTGAAAAAAAGTTTGAAGTTGAAACACAAAAAAAAAAAAAAAAGTTGCTTTTGAGTTTTAAGTGATATCAGTAGATATTTGAATGCTGAACACACAGTACAGAAAACGTTTTCTTGTACAAGTCAAGCTGAGGGGTTGTCAGACAGACTGTCATGTTGCATTGGACTGTCTGCTACAAAGTGGTGAGAAGAAAACTTTACAGCTTTACAAAGTTGTCAGGTCACATTTCGCTGGAATTTTCATGTTCCAACAAACCGCCATCCATATTACTGTGATACAGTCACTTGCATTTCAGCCTACAAAAATCAGCCATCTTACTTATGTTGCTGTGCTGTAGTCACTGACATGTCACAACAGAACATCATACTTGTGTCACTGACATGTCACAACAAAACATCATACTTGTATCATGTGCTATAGTCACTGACATGTCACAGCAAACAACAAAACATCTTACTTGTGTGACTGTGTTACAGTCATTTGCATGTCACAGCAAACAACAAAACATCTTACTTGTGTGACACTGTGTTACAGTCACTTGCATGTCACAGCAAACAACAAAACATCTTACTTGTGTGACACTGTTATAGTCACTTGCATTGCACAGCAAACAAAACATCTTGTGTGACACTGTTATAGTCACTTGCATGTCACAACAAAACATCTTACTTGTGTGACATTGTGTTACAGTCACTTGCATGTCACAGCAAACAACAAAACATCTTACTTGTGTGACACTGCACTATAGCCCCTGATATGTTTTGCAACTATAAACAATCACCAGTCTTACTTGTGACACTGTGCTACAGAAATTGTCATGTCCAGCAAAGACCTCAAAAACACAACCATCTTATGTTCCACACTATGGCTAAAGCTGAAATTACAAGTACTACAATTTTAACTAAATTTAATTGCTCTTCAGAAAGTAAAACAACTAAAGAAGCTGTGGAGAGGAACAGATAGAACTATAAAAATAAGATATTTAAGGGCATGCATCTTCCCCATCGCTACATATGCCTGACATGTTGACATTTAGTTGACATTTAGTTGTGGTATTGGTAAGTTGGTTTCAAGGTTTATCAATTCTTTTAGGTGTGGTTGATTAAGTATTTCTTGGAAGTGTTCTGCCCATCTTTGTTTTTGGTCTTTATTTGATGTTAATAGGGTGCCAGTTTTACTAAGGATTGGTCTTTTTTTTTAATGTAACAGTAACTGTTAGCCTCCTTTGGAGGTTATGAAATACCAGAGATTAGATATGCTGACGACACAGTATTATTGTCCACAACATAAAAAGGAATGGAAAAACTAATTATGTCAGTCTGTAAGAATAGTGAAGAGCAAGACCCTTATCTTAATGCGAAGAAAACTAAACTGATGACAACTGACAAAACAAATAAAGCAGCTGAAATATGTATCAATGAAGAAAAATTGGAAGAGGTGGAGAGTTTTTAATATCTTTGATCATTACTAACTAATAATGGAGATACAATGAGGGAAATTAAAAGGAGGAAATCTATCACTCTTCAGAAAGTATAACAACTAAAGAAGCTGTGGAGAGGAACAGACAGAACTACAAAAATAAGATTTTTAAAGGTATGCATCTTTCCCATCGCAACATATACCTGTGAGACCTGGACACTTAACAAAACAGCTGAGAAACACATAAATGCCTTTGAATGTAAATGCTACAGAAGAGTTCTTCAAATATCATGGACACAAAAAAGAACAAATATATCCATACTACAAGAACTTAATATTGAAGAGGGCTGGCTAGTAAAGAGGATTAAACAAAGAAAACTTAAAATATTTTGGACACATTAAATGTCATGATAATCTAGAGAAGACTGTCTTGTAAGGGTAAAAATGGGAAAAAAGAAAGAGAGGAAGACCAAGGTGAAGATGGCTGCAAGACATCATTGATGATCTGCAAATGGATGCATCAGCAGCAGATCATCTTGCTCACAACCAAGAGGCCTACTGGAATGCTGTTAGGGAGGCAAAGTTCCTCAAGGGACATGCAAATGAATGATGAATGACAGTTTTACCTGGCACATTGACCTGTACTCCATGACATCTCTAATTTACACATTGAACCACATACTCACTACCAAACAAAATGGCTCAACTGAGAAGCACCATCTATTTTCTCTGCAATAAAATCTATTTTATAAATCAACAACACAAAACCTGCACAAAATATGTATGTACATGCATAGTTTATTACTTTCTACAGTCTTGAGTGATAAGCAATCATATTTACCAATATACACATCTCAATTACCATGTAAACATTCAAAAATTGAAAGGAAAGATCATAGACTAACTTTTTTCTCACAAATGATTGCAAAATAATAAAGAAATGGAACATATTGTTACCATTAACACACAGTATGGTGTACAGCCTATGTGAGTATGTTACAGATATTTCTGATAGAAGTTTCATCCATCCTTGTCTCAACACTTTTAGCTATCATCTGCCCATGTATCACTGAAGCGTCCTCTGAGATTAAAATAATTTTAAAACTACACGTCGGACAATGATAAAAGATGTATAGCTTGGACTTCTCATTGGTAGTGAAGAATCATTTAAAATCTGCTCTGACCAGCTGTACCATTCACTGCTAAATTTCACTCCCTCTTGAAAAGTTACTGATACTACAGTTCTGTCAGTGCTACAAAATGAAACAAACCAAATAGTTGCAAAAGCTGTTTAAAATGTATATAAAAATGTTATAATAATAATATTGATGTTTCATTTAAATAAATAAATTATAAACAAAAAAACATGTGATCCAAATCTTTCCTGTCTAAAACCAGCTTGACTATACTGACTTGTTCTATTTTTCTTACGAAATCTACCCATTATGATTTTTAATAAAATTTTACTGGCATGACTAAAAGGCTGGCTAGTAAAGAAGATTAAAGAGAGAAAACTTAAATATTTTGGACACATTAAACATCATGATAATTTAGAGAAGACCATTTTGGAAGGGTACATAATAGGAAAAAGAAAGAGAGGAACAGGTGAAGATGGGTGCAAGGCATCGTTGATAATCTGCAAATGGATGCATCAGCAACAGGCCATCTTGCCTACAACTGAGAGGCCTACAGGAGAGCTGTTAGGGAGGCAAAGTTCTGCAAGGGACATGCAAATGACTGACTGATCCAAATCTTAATTTACAGCCATTTAAAAACAAATTCATTTACTACAGTAAATCACTTTTCTAAACTGATGGTTTTAACTAAAAGAAAAAAGACATGACTTAATTCTTCAAAACAATTTAGTGGTGCATAGAATATGAGTTGATTCTAGCACAAATGAGAACTAAACCACTTTAGCAGAATAAGTGAATTTTAAAAGTCATTAAAGTATAAAATTACTGTAAGTGTATGCAAAACATGAATAGCTGTCAAACAGATTTGCTTCGTATCACAAACCTTCTTAAAGAGACTCCAATGTCTGACCTGCTCTACTAGAAGGGAAGGGAAAGAAATTCTAGCATGGCTAACCCGAATAGAAGATGTTAATCCAAATACTTAAAAGTTGTCCAAGCTCAGTAAATCAATACAATGTATCTTTACTAATCTCATAGTTGTACCTCATGATGGCAGACAAATGTGAACTGTAAAAGTTGCACAATCGCGTTAGATTTAACACAAAACAATGCCTATGTAGGAGTGGAGTACAAACCGATAATTTATATTTTTAAAAAATGGTAAAACATGAAACAAGTTCTGGCTAAATGGTCCGTATCAGAGGCAAAGGCTATAGGACTATCACTGGAATGTGAAGAAAACTGATTTCACATTCATGACGGGGTTCTAGATTTAGCTCTTGAATACTAAAGAACACGAAGCAGAAATAAACTGATCATGATATAGTTTACTTTCAAACACATCTTTCACAGCACAGAATCATTCAATAAAAAGTTCAAAATCTGAGTAACCTTTACAAGCTTCCATAAAATGAATTTAAAAAATCATTCATTATATTTGTTCTTCACTTACATTACACAAATTCTGCTTAGTTAAAATTTACAAGCCTCTGACATATCATACAATGGACATCTGCAGCTAGAAATACTTAAGATAATAAACTGAAATCTGATGTTCACACGAGCCAGATGGTTTTGAATACATGTTTTCACTACATGAAAGTACATGTGAAAAAAAAATGTAGGCTGTTTTAAAATAATCAAGCACATTACAAAAATGTCATGATGCATTGAGAAAGCAAACTGGTAAACTGAAGAACAAGGACATTAATTCTACCTGAAGTGGTTAAAAAAAAAAAACTTATACAAGAAATGGCAATTAGAAAATGAGAGAGGGAGTTCCACTCGACCAGAAAAATTGATCATAAATAAAGTGGCACATAATTTAATGTCAGATTTGACTATAGCAATCTAAAACATGTCTCAGATTTCAAATACTTCAGATATATATTCATAACAGATGGAAGGCTTGGTAGCAGCCAGAATCCAACAAAGTAACTTATCAGACTTGCATCTATACTGAAATACCGAGAGATCCATGAGGCAGCAAAAAGACAACCAATAAAACCCGGCACCAGCTCCATCCTACTTGTGCTTCGACTGAGTCTTAACAAAGAAACAACAGCAACATTTTTGCAGGAGAACTGCAATGCCTATGAATGCCAGTTCAGACAAAAAAACACAGTCACAACGTACAGAAAAAAAAAAATCAAATGGTCTGGGTAGCTGATCAGAGAAAAGGCCAGATCAACCAGCTGACTAGTCAATTTTTAGACTAGGATTGACAGAGACATTAATAGCTGTTTTACAGCACTTTGAGGCAGTAGCAGCAGATGCTAGATGGCAGCTCTGTTTAGAAAGATGGAAAATAAGGTCACACAAAACAGCTACACATCATTAGTGTCTCACTAACAGCCTAAAGAAATAATTCTAAAATGTCACATCAGAGCCACATCAACTCAGAAAATATTACAGATTTACCCATATGACCACTGAAGTTTTCCTGCAGATATGAATATTCCTTCTATTCTGAAAGTTATGAAAAACCTACATACAAAAAAAAACTTTTGTTTTAAATAATCTAATTCTGCTGTTCCAGATCACATTTGGCATGCTGTCACAACTGAAATGAATCAACATCTTGCCACCGTCATATCACAAAAGTGCAAGGAATTTATTATTAGACTAATCAAAATAATAGTCTCACTTGTGATTAAACATCCCAGGATGTGATTCGTTCAGATTCCTCAAGAATGGACCAGTTTGGTGAATGAGCATCTGCTGCAAGCCAATTAAAGTCATCCACCTTGTCCCAGTTATTTCTGTAGCGGTTCAGGCCTGTTAATGCATAGTGCTCTTCCAGATCGTCATACTTCCAATTATAAGGTGCAAACTTAACACTGCTGCAATCCTCCACAATGGCTTTACTGGTTACATGAATATAAAAGTGAGAGTTGACAGTTGAATGAATCCGAAGTTGCTGACAAGCAAGCACAAATGTACAGTTTGTGCATTCTCTAATAAAAATAGAACCAGGCACTGGACCACAAAAAACTCTGCAGTTCTTCAGTTTGTTTATATGTATGGCCAGGGGTGCACCATTTAAAATAACAGTGCAGTCAGTTAGTGCTGCCAGTGCTATATCTTTCTGGTTTATTTCATTACCACTTTTCTGAAATGTTTCATTTGATGCCCCAACAAACTTACATGCAGCAAACTCTATGACAAGATCATCTTCAGACTTTGAATCTTTAACCGATTCATTAATCTTTCCACCATCTGTCACGGTAGATTTCTTCTCACTCTTCTTGTTAGATTTGAAGGCAAACTTTTTCTTTGGCAGAAGTTCATCTCGTTTTTCTTGAATTTTAGACTGAAGTGAAACCAGTACGTTCTGTGCTGTTTTCAGTTCATACGGGGGCAGAAACATTGCTGACTCCGACACGTAGCGCTGTAATTTTGACACATTATGCGAAAGCTCGTCAAAATGATCTATTAACTTCGTACGTTCCACCGTCGGCGATTCCGCCAGTGATGATTCAAGGCTCAGCCGTTCTGACCTGAAGGAATCTAAAAATAGATGAACGCTTTCTTGAATCTTAAATGACTGCTCACTTTCTTCTTGTTTTCGTTTCTGGAGCTGAGCCTGTCGTTCTTCTTCCCTTTTCTGCAGCCTGCCAGTGACTGATGACATTTGGTCGCCAGTGCCAGAAGAGACAGGGAAAGTTCCTTGCCAGTCAGCCATCTTGATTTGTCAGACTTTTCATATCCAACTTCACGATGAAGAGTTGTGTGTTTAGTGACTCATGAAACCCAATAAAATGTATGATTATTTCAGTCATCATATACAAAATGTAAGACCGCAAATTTGTTTTCACTTGCATTTCATTAAAAATAATGAGAAAAAAAGTATGAATGAATGTTGTATGTATTGTAAGCGATAGAATGAAACGGAACTTCTACGTTGTCATGGCTACAGAAAAAATACTGTCACCGATAAAGTTAACTGTAACTTACCAATCATTTCCCACCATTCGGTGATGTAGAGGTGATGGATATAGATGAATTGTGGAATTCTTACAGCACATCCATAATCACAGCAGCAACAGCAAGTGCTGGACTGTACACAAAAAATATAGAAAAGCGTGAATATCGGAAAACACATGGAAATATATACATGAAAGACGAGCCGCCAAATTAGCCATGCTGAATGTAAAGACAGATCTTGAGAAATTTATAGCAAAAACAACAAAGAACAAGACAATTAAGTAAAAAGTGCATCTCTCTCTCTCTGAACCTTAAGGGCCCAGGGCACATGGGGCTTCTGCAAGGGTTTTCCACAAATGCCTGTCCTTCGCCTTTTTTTCTGCTCTTGCCCAGGTGAGCCCTATATTGCTCAACATCCTTTCTGTTGTTCTTCTCCCTGTCTCTTTTGGTCTACCCTTACTTCTGTTCCCCTGTGGTGTCCATCTTAGTGCTATTTTTGGTAGTGAGTTATCAGTAATTCAGAACACATGTCCCAACCATCGCCATTGTCTTTCCTCAATAATTGTTGTCAATGGCTTCATCTGCATTTCTGCCAATAAGATGTTATTTCTTATGGTGTTTGGCCAAAATATCTTTCTAATTCTTCGTAAACATTTAGTCTGGAAAGAATTCAACTTGTTTTCTATGGTTTTGGTGATTTTCCAGCATTCACTTCCATAAAGTAGTACACTTAGAACATTACTCTTAAATATCCTGATTTTCATATTTATGCTTAGTTTTTTTGATTTCCATATATTCTGCAGCATTGCAAAAGCCTGGTTTGCTCTAGTAAGTGTGCTGTAAAAAGTGCATCTAGAAGGAATAAAAGAAATTACATAGACAATATGGTGAAAGAAGCAGAGAAAGCAGCAAAAACAGGAGACAGCAAAATTCTATAACATACAAAAGAGGCTCAGTCAGTCATTTGCATATCCCTTGCGGAACTTTGCCTCCCTAACAGTACTCCTGTAGGCTTCTCGGTTGTGAGCAAGATGCTCTACTGCTGATGCATCCATTTGCAGATTATCAATGATGTCTTGCAACCATCTTCACCTTCCTCTCTTTCTTTTTCCCATTATGTACCCTTACAAAACCGTCTTCTCTAAATTATCATGACGTTTAATGTGTCCAAAATATATAAGTTTTCTCTCTTTAATCCTCTTTACTAACCAGCCTTCTTCAATATTAAGTTCTTGTAGTATGGATATATTTGTTCTTTTTGTGTCCATGATATTTGAAGAACTCTTCTGTAGCATTTACATTCAAAGGCATTTGTGTGTTTCTCAGCTGTTTTGTTAAGTGTCCAGGTTTCACAGGCATATGTTGTGATGAGAAAGATGTATGCCCTTAAAAATCTTATTTTTGTAGTTCTGTCTGTTCCTCTCCACAGTTTCTTTAATTGTTTTACTTTCTGAAGAGCAATAGTTGTCCTCCTTTTAATTTCCCTCATTGTATCTCCATTATTAGTTAGTAATGATCAAAGATATTAAAAACTCTCCACCTCTTCCAGTTTTTCCTCACTGGTACATATTTCTGGTGCCTTATTTGTTTTGCCAATTGTCATCAGTTTAGTTTTCTTCGCATTAAGATAAGAGGTTTTGCTCTTCACTGTTCTTACAAACGGACATAATTAGTTTTTCCGTTCCTTTTTGTGTTGAAGACAGTAATACTGTGTCATCAGCATATCTAATCTGTGGTATATCATAACCTCCAAAAGAGGCTAACGGGTACTATTACATCCAAAATAAAAGACCAATCCTTAGTAAAACTGGCACCCTATTAACATCAAATAAAGACCAAAAACAAAGATGGGCTGAACACTTCCAAGAAATACTTAATAAACCACAGCCAAAAGAATTGATAAACCTTGAAACCAGCTTACCAATATCACAACTAAATGTCAAACTAGATTAAACTACATTGAATGAAACTGAAACAGCAGTGAATCTAATGGCTAACAACAAAGCTGCAAGTGAAGATGAAATAACAGCTGAAATGTTAAAAGCTATTAACAGTGACAACATGAGCCAACTACAGAGAATGTTTAATAAACTTTGGAAAGAAGAAAAGGTCCCTTCTAAATGGAAAAAAGGAATCATTGTTAAAATACCACCAAAAAAAAGGCAAACTTAACTGCTGCAATAATAGAAGTGTAACCTTACTATCAGTTGTGTAAAAGTATTTTACAAAGTCATTCTGAATAGATTTAAGATATAGTGGATACTGCAATGAGAGAAGACAAGCAGGATTTCAAAAAAAGGGAGAAACTATCTTTACTAGATCTTTACTCTAAGAATAATTATTGAAGAACATATTGAAAAGCAAAATCCATTAATCCTTTTAAAAGGCATTTGATAGCATACTCAGAGATTCACTGTGGAGAATTTTAAGACTATATGAAATACCATCTAAAATTGTCAACATCATTAAGAATCTCTACAACAGATATGTTTGTGCAGTCAACACAGAAGATTGAGCAAATGGTTCCTGACTGAAACAGGTGTGAAACAAGGATGTATACTATTTCCCTTGCTTTTTGGAATTGTCATAGATTTCATAATGAAAAAATGCTGCATAGGTAAAATGGGCATTGACTGGTTACATATGATCCAACTAGAAGATCTTGATTCTGCTGATGACATAACTCTTATCAGTGACAATGTGAATTCCATGCAGGAAAAAACAGAACCTTGTCTTCACTGGCTAGTAAAATAGGGCTTGAAATTAACAAGGAAAAAACAAAAATAATGAAACTTCTCATTAATCCAGAAGGAAAAATATACTTAGAAGGACCACCTGTTGAAGTACACCAATTTACATACCTCAGCAGCTACATAGACCAGGATGGTGACACCATCAAAAAAGTTAGAATTAGAGTTGTAAAAGCAGCATTGACCTTCAAGAATCTTGAGAACATATGCCATTCAAAAGTTATAACCACAAAAACCAAGTTAAGATTATTCAGTTCAAATGTAATATCCACCCTCATTTATGCATGTGAAAGTTGGAAACAACTAAAGAAACAGATAACAAATTATACTCTTTAAAAAAAAAATGCCTAAGGAAAATACTCGGTATAAAGTGGAATGAATTCAAGAACAACACAGAGATGAGGCAGATGAGCAAACAACAGCCTGCCTCATGGGTGATCAGAAAAAGGAATGGACAAAAGTCGATCATGTGATGAAAAGTAACAGTCAGAGAATCCCAAAACAAACTAGCAAGTGGAACACATAAGGCCGAAGAAAAAGAGATCCACCATGTGAAACTCTGAAGAGAACATTGTTAAGAGAGGCCAAATAAGTGGGCATAAAATCCCTTAATGAGGTTGAAAAGCGTGGTGAAAACAGGAAAACTTGGTAAACTACCATGTGAGTCCTACGTGACATTTAACAGCATGGGAAGGATGCAAGATATTCTTGGATATATCAACTGCTACTCATAAGCATCTGCTCAAATGAACATAAAATTTAGCATCATTTGCAATCATCTTTCAGTGTGATGTTGCGCATATGTGTCCATAGCAATGTGGTGTATTTTTATGATCATTACGATTAAAATACAAATCTGAATGAATTCCATTATTAACAAAATTAAGTCATAGAGGAGTGCTCATTATCACTGTGGCCACCAAATGACAAATTCCGCCTTTTATGTTTTTTTTCGCTCATCCATGTTGTTAGCCAACCCACCATTTTCTCTTTCACAAAGCCCACATTCTTTTCATGACCCACTCATCAGACAGTTTGTCCAAACTTTTGTTATGACATCAGCAAAGAAGGGTGATACTTCTTCTGGCTGTTCACATTACAACAGTTTTGTTAGCTAATATGTAACATTCAACCACATAAACTTAAATGATCTCCTTTGACTGTTTAAAACATACTTTTTGAACAGAAATAAACATTAAATTCATGCAGATTTGTAACATGATACTCTGATTTTTCCTATTGCCCTCATGCATCAGGTACAATGTGTATCTCAATGTTGATGGTATGTAATTAGAAATTATCACATGTTAATTTCTTCATGTTTCCAGTTTTCTACAGTTGTCATCCTCTTGTTCTGTCATTTTGGTTGCTTTCTTCAACAATGATTTTTGGTAAACTGTTTATTAATATACCCAAATTACTTGTGTTGCGTAGCTCTGTTTTTTTTAAATGTTATTTCTTCCAATATTAAAACTATTTAAAACAAAAGTAGGAACAGTTAATGAACAAAAGTTGTAATGTTTCAGTTTACACCATAATCACACAGGAACACAAAAAAAAAAAACAGGGAAAGAAGATAAAATATACATCCACATGAATCTTCTTCTTCTTCATTCGCTTCTACCACCAAGCCCGCCCTGTGATCCTACTGAATTTACACCTGTGGTCCTCCATAGGTCCCGTGTTCCCCCGTGTGGTCCCCAATGGACCACATGAGATCCCCGAGAGGACAACAAGAGGTTCAGAGTATCGCATGGCTTGAGCCTGTATTCTTGATGGGTCTCTGAAGCGGTATTGTGTGACACTGTGGTTTTCGTTGCACCAGTTTGATCTAGAGTTGGACTTTCCCACCTGAAAACCTCGACGTGTTTTGAGATACCCTTGTATCACCGTTGGGTGAGAGGTGGTTGGCCATCTAGTCCAGTGTTGGACTTTCTCACTGGAAAACCTCAGCGTGATTAGGATACGCATACATCCCCGCTGGGTGAGAGGTGGTTGCCTATCTAGACTCTGACTTCAGCATTTTGTAGTCATGGCCGCTACCCTTCCTAGTTGTGACCAGGACGGAGCTTTGTCCAGGAGGATGAATCCTCGCCACTATTGACTTCCACCCCTGGGTTGAGCCGGTTTATGCATATTATCCCAGTATGAGTGTGTTTAGAACATGACCGATCTCAAGGGCAGAGGTACCATGACATTCGCAGCCATCAAGGTTCATCCCTGGTGTAAGCCGTTTTAGGCATATTTCACCAGTATGGGTGTATATCGGACGTGACCTACTTCTAGAGCAGAGGCGCCATGGTATGAGTAGCTCTCGCCACGATACTACTGGACATACCGATAAAGCTTCACTTTATCCTTTCCATCACCTTTTCACATCAGCGCCACACAGCAACCCTTTTCCGCATTTTCTTCTTTGGCCGGGAGGAGCTTCACTCCACGCGCGGCATCTGAAGAATCTCGCCAGTAGTGTCTTAACCTCTGGGTTAAGCCGGTTCAGGCATTTCATATGAGTGCACTTAGGACGTGGCCGACCTCCAAAACCAGAGGTGCCGTGATTTGACTATTGTTTGCTTCACCTTATCCTTTCTTTCACCTTTTCCACAGTTGTGCCACACGGCAACCCCATTTGCACCTTTCTTCACTGGCAGGGAGGAACCACGCTCCACATATGGCAGTGGTAGATGAGCTACCAAACATGACTCTCATCTACCCTAATCGTCTGGTTTTCAGGCGCCAGATATTCGCCTTCGCCCCTTCTCCTGTCAGTTTAAACAGTTCTGCCACGGGAAGGCCAGGAGCTGGACTTGACTGTCAGAGGCTATTTGAGACGCATGCTGCTGGAGTGGATAGCGTATCCTCCACCCCACCTCCAGCAATAACAGTCTTTAGAACCATCCATATGAATGATATACAACAAAATGAGAATGAAAAAAAAATAGTAAAAAAAAAAGGGGGAACACTTACTTGTGATATGCAAGACACTGCATCTGGGAATGTACATGGTGGAGTATTGTGAAAATTTAAATGAAGAATAGGGAGGCGTGATAGGCTGGTAGTAAAGAGGGTGGTGGGGAAAGCAAAAAGGAGAGAAGTGGACACACTGGTAACTGAGCTGAGAAAAGGGTGGGCATTGTATAGATCAATGTGGATGGGGTGGAGGGTTTGAAATCCAGTACAGTGAGAACTATAGAATATAAGTTACAGGTGAGAAAGACTAGAACTTTAGAGGGAATATGATTGTAGGGAAAGGGAATGTTAAGTATAGCTGAATTCTGAGTTCAAACCATGTGAATACAGCATCCCATATTCCAGCATGTAGCAGTTACTGAGAACCGGGCAGCATCTGTCATCAAAGCGACATTGTTAGTAGTCATTACTAGAAAATCAGACTCACCACTGAGGTTGGGGCTGTTGAAATGATTAGAGACTGGTTTAGAAGCGAACTGAGAGATGTCATAAAGACATTTCCTTATTGCTTTGTTCTGTATGCTTTTGTATGATTAAAGTGTAAACCTAAACATTACACTTGTGCATTTTACTGCAGTGGCTTTGTGTATATTTATATATTTAGTCTTATGTATTCTTGTACCCAAAAACTATTAAATTATCTTAGTTCTTTCCATGAAACACCCCCAAAGACCCAAATGTCCTTGTCTTTAAAACACAAAGAATTGCTCGTTTAAACGAAAACCCCAAATGCTTTTTACACTGTATTTTCAGTTACTTTGATTTAGTCTGTGTTTTTTTTTTAATAATCAGTTATAATTATTTCAAATTTTTGGGGATGATTTTCTTTTCATCCAAGCTTTTGAATGTTCAGTCTTCAATAATGCGTTATCTTCACATTTAAGATTACATAACTGATGATTAATCTAAACATTTAATTTTTGTTTTTTTCACTAAACAGTCTTACATTTTACATATCCTTCCTGTGCTGTTAAACATTACATAGGGTTGCATGGTAGTTCGCCAAATGCTCCTGCTTTTGGCGAGCTTTTCAACCCCATCAGCAGATGTTATGCCTACTAAACTGGCCTCTCTTAACAATGTCCTATTTAGTTTCACGTGATCGACCTCTTTTTCTTCGGCCTGTTGTGTTCCATTTTATAATTTGATTTGAGATTCTCAGACAGTTTCTTATCATTACATTACCAACATATGTCCATCTCTTCTTTTTCTGATCACACATGAAGCAGATTGTTGTCCATTTATCTGTCTTATCTCTGTGATGTTCTTGAATTCGTTCCACTTTATACTGAGTGTATTCCTTAGACATTTGTTTTTAAAATAGTCTAATTTGTTATCTGTTTCTTTAGCCATTTTCCAGCTTTCACGTGCATAAATGAGGGTGGATATTACATTTGAACTGAATAATCTTAACTTGGTTTTTGTGGTTATAACTTTTGAATAGCATATGTTCTCAAGATTCTTGAAGGTTGATGCTGCTTTTGCAATTTTAATTCTAACTTCTTTTCTGGTGCCACCATCCTGGTCTATGTAGCTGCCAAAGTATTAATTTTGGTGTACTTCTTCAACATATAATTTTCCTTCTGGATGAATGAGAAGTTTCATTATTTTTGTTTTTTTCCGTATTAATTTCAAATCCTATTTTACTAGCCACTGAAGACAGAGTATATGTTTTTTCTTGCATGGAATTCACATTGTCACTGATAAGAGTTATGTCATCAGCAAAATCAAGATCTTCTAGTTGGGTCCCATGTACCCAATTAATGCCCGTTTTACCTGCGCACCATTTTTTTATTATGAAGTCTACAGAAATTCCAAAAAGCAAGGGAGATAATATACATCTTGTTTCATGCCTGCTTCAGTCTGGAACCATTCCCTCATTCCTTCTTCTGTGTTGACTGTGCAAACATATCCATTGTAGAGTTCCCCCCCCCCCCCCACTCCATTTAATATTTCTGGGTTATCTTTATTGAAATCCCTTGAACATTTACTTTAAAATGAAAACACAACAGTCATGCAGTAATTAACTCTTTATTTGATAGACATTCCCTCTTGTTTATAAAATGATTCATATAACTAGAATCACTTATAAAAAAAAAACACTTTAAAAAAAATAAATTTTTTTTTTACAATTTATGTATAAATCACATTATCATACTCCACACTATCACCTCATGTTTTGTAAAAGCCCACCATCTCATTTCACCCCACGGGCAATCATCCCCATTTCACATCATTTCAGTTGAATATGAAATTGTTGATTGTTGAATGAAAATAAAGTTATTAACAAAAAAATAATAAAATCTTACCTGGCACGGAAGGTACCATGATCAACAAGGTGGTCCTTCCGTCCAGGCTAAGACTTTAATCTAAAAACCCTAACCACATCACTGTGGCACAATTATCTAGCTAAAAAAAAAAAAATAAAATAAAATAAAATCTGAGCACAAAGAAATGAATTTTATTTTCTTTGGCTTTTAGCTAAGATCAAAGTGTCCTCTTGGCAGGCACCCTGATCAAAAAGCCCTTTGGTTAAGACAGAAGTGTCATTTTCTGAACTAAACGAGCCCAAGGCCTGCCCTGCACATTTGATGCCTGAGGAGTGGTCCACATCTCATTATGGGTGGACCTGGTTTGCAGTACCACCAGGCAACGGCCTGTTGTTTTTGTTGTTAAAAAAAAAAATGTACATATCTGAATTACAATCTTTATCTCCTTGTGAACGATTCTGAAATCACATCTTCACTGTATGTCCAAAATTTTAACAGATAATTTAATAAACTGATCATGTTGCAAAGGAAAATAGCACTGCATACAAAAACAGATATGTTGGATATAAAAATGGCCTATTCATTAAAGCAACATATGCACTGACTGATATAACATTCTGTGAAAAAAAAAGAGCTAGTTTGCTGGCATTCAAGACTGAGACTGAAGAATATGAGGCAGGAAAAGCAATCTTAGCAATAACACTGGGAGAGACCACTGCCTCTGTCATGTGAAAAGTAGAATCAACATTTAAAACTGAAAGTGAATGAGGAAGTGTCTGCCTTAAAGAAGCGCTTGAAACAAATGACTCGGTCCAAATGAAGGGAATTTGATCATGCAGCATACTGCAGTGGTCAACAGCACTCAAATGAGAGTGAAAGGGTATAGTTATAAATGTAATAAAAAACATACAGGATGACATGAAGATCCAGCAAGCATTAAAAGGTCAATAAAACTAGCAGACAGCTTGAGAATGAGTACTCCAGAAGTTATTAATATATATCAATGTGTGACCATGGTGATCCCACTAGTGAAGGTGATTGTGATTTTCCATCTACAATCATGGATCTATTTCCATCCATTCATGTTTGTAGACAGTGGCTAAAATAACTATTCCCCTGTGGTTTTTTGCCTGGTAGCAGAAAATTCTCTCCTCCTTTCATGGTCTGCAGTTAACTTTGGTATGGTGTTCTAAATGTGTTGCATTGTGTCCATCTCACGTTATATAGATCATTTCTAGGCCATTTTTGATTGACCTCTCTTTCTCTTTTCATCATATTACCATTTTAGCAGTTAAGAGCTATTTACATAAACATGTCCATTCTGCAGTGAAAGGCAAACTTTGGCACATGTGCTTTCAGCAGAAAAGTACCACTGGCTGTTTGTACATAATAACATAACAGAGTATCTAGCAAGGTGGCTTGGTTAGCTGAGTTGTTAGATGCTCTGTTTACCAATCCAGTGGTACTGGGTTCAGTCCCAGCAGTGGGATTTTTTTCCCAAAAAGGCCCCAGGGTCGACCCAGCCTCTAAAAATGGGTGCTAGAGAAATCTGGGAAGGTAAATGTGGCCAGGCGTGATACTGACCATATCACACTATCATGTGCCAAAAGTCATGGAAAATACGGGCCTAACATTGTATTCCCCAATATGCCTTAATGGCATGGAAATGGGAATTTTACCTTTTTACATAGTTGTCACTGCAGATAGGGGAAATGGCAAATGAGAGAACATCCCATTTTCATTTACAATAACAAAATACAATAAGACATTCTAGTGTAATCAACACATTTTCATGTCATTAAAGCATACCAGGGGATTGACCAAATAACCAAGGTTTCCAAGATCTTCAGCACATGAAACTGCGATGTGGTCAGCATCATATCTGGCCACATTTACCTTTCCAGATTTCTTTATACCTATTTTTAGAGGCTGGGTGGACCAGGGGCCTTTTCTGGTGCAGTGGTACCAGAAAACATTCCCACTGCTGGGACCTGAGCCTGGTGTCTCTAGGTTAGTAGGCAGAGAGCCTAACCATAGTGCAGTATTCTCTTGTTTGAAAGGTATTTTGGTTGCGAGCATAAGCAGGGGTCTTGAGATAAGTGTGCAGCATGGAAAAAAACGGAGTGGGTAGGGATAGTAGCCTTAATTGTTTTGATGCAGATAGAGCCTTACTTGTTTTGACGCAGATGGAGCTTTATGATGTATTAGAGAGAGAGTCTCAGTTAGGTAGAGTTTTTGGTAGTAGCAGTTTTTGGTAGAGGCAAGTTAAGTTGAGATGTAGGATTTAGTTTTTTTTTTTTTTTTGAGATAGTTGAAGTTGTTCGGTTGGAAACATTGTAAGTATGGTTTTTATTGTATAAGTACATTGTAAGGTTTTCTCCCAAAATGCGTAGTTTTCTCACGCCGGGAATTGTCATTGTAAACGTCTTTCCAGCCTGATGGGCTAAGTTTCTATCCTCATAATTTCATCCTTCATTTTTTCCATCAATAAATTTGTGCTGTCTGAATATAAAAACTACACCACTGGCTTTGTTGAAACTCTCACTATTTGACGAGTTTTGTTATGTTCGGAGACTGCCAAGTTCAGTTAAGTTGTTGTATCAGTATTATTCTGTGGAGTGAAAGCCTGGGAGTCTTGTTGGATTTTCTTAGTGTAACAGAGAAAATTAGGTTGTCTTATAGCACCAACAACAAGAAGTAATTTCTAAGATGAACAAGAAAATTGTACTCCATAAGAAGACTAATCACCCAGTAGAACATGGGTTCAGTTGAGTTACAGCAAATAATATTCCTCAACAGAGGTGACATGATACTATTTTAACCACACAAATTAACCAGGCCATAGTCAGCAATACAGCAGGACTTATTATTATTACAGCCCATAATACTCCAGTATAGAAGAGCAACTTCACAGGCACTAACACAAAATGATTTGGTCACATAGGAGTTCAATCTATGTTGTTACCATAGAACTAAGAGTAAGAAAATTCCAGTAGCATCAGCTTAATACCAGGGTTGCTAGTTGGCTAAGTCGATAGTACGCTGTTCTCTCGTGGCTAGACAGCTGCTCGTCCTACCGGAGTCCGTGTTCGAATCCCAGGTAATTCTCTTGTGATTTTTCTTTCTCTCACGTCTCACTAAAGTGCTTTGTCTACGATTTTTTCGAGGTTTAATCCTACAATATTTGTTCTCTTACTTTACCGTACCAAAACCTCGTAGTTTCCTATTTATAAAAAATTGTTCCAGCTTAATATCAGTGTGAGCAAATAGGCAAGCAAGAACATATGCTTTAGCAAGCTGTACAGAAGCAAAAAGATAAAATTGTGCTGTGACACAAACTCAAGAAGCAGTAGAGCACTTTAACTTGCTTCTATTGCTCCTCAAAACCTAACCACTATGAAATATTGAGTGAAAAGACTATAATAATAAGCAGTGGGATGAGGAAAGTTACTACACAGAAAATTACTACTTAGGTTCAGTCACATGTGAGCAACGTGAAAGACATGCTATGATGTCCATCACAATGTTTCTTTACATTAAACAAAACATTCTGGTATCATGCATTTTTAAACATAATAGCATAATTTGATATGTTTGTTATTACACTAAAATGAACAGGTGACATTCCAACATTGGGTAAAGACAATAGAGCTGTGCTTTAGCAGCGTGACAAAATACAAGATGTACTTCATAACACATCCTGGATGTACTGAACAACAGCAGTGAGAACCTATTAAAAAGAACCATATAATCATTCAGCATTCAAGCTATATATGTGGCCTCCACCCCACAAGGAAACCAGAAGCTAAACAAGCTGAAATATTGTAGGATATGGCTGGGGAGACTCCTCGGATGATTTGCATTTTGTTGTTAAGGATTATCAATGACTGAGACTTTCTTTTTTCTTGCTTTTCTCTATGTGGGAATATGTAACTGTCTCTCTATGTATATTTGCAACTGTGAGTTCAAAGGTTAAAAATTCAGACTCTGACTTCATTGCACTCAGGACAAACCTATATATACTCCACCAACATGCCACAGCATCCATTCAAGAGTATGTCTGCCAATAGTTCCTGTCAAATGTTGGTTGTTTACGATGTGTTTTCTGCCACACAGTTTGGATTTCCTGCCAGCACTTTTAATTTATCCTAGCTCCAGCAATCTCTTCAGATCTACATTGTTCTTCTTTCCCGTTCTTCATTTTCCCGCAGTCTGTCCATCACAGCTTTAGCAATGTCCCCCTTCTCTATTGTCAGTCTGCCATTTATTTTAGCCTATCCAGCAAGTCTGTCTGCCACATCACTGCCATGTACTCCCGCATGCCCTGGACAGTAAAGCCACATTAGGCTTGTCACAGTTGACTGCCTTAACGGATGAACCCACTCTTTTTAAAGCAATTTCTTCTCAGTCTTACAAAGGATGCTCTGTGAATCAGCCACAATGACACCATTAACTACATCATAAGTAATTAACCATTCCAGCACCTAAATATGGAGTCAAATCAACTAGAGTGGAGGAGAAAAAGGGATCATCGTCGGGGAATTAAGAGGAAAAGGAGAGCAGGGAAACGTTAAAAAAATGACTAAATTTGATAGAACAAGGATGAAATGCATAAAAACTGTGAGTGTGTTTATCCATACATGGATAATGATTAATATTATTTATTATTACCAGGTTCAGTCCCAGCAGTGGGATTTTTTTTCTGGTACACACCGAAAAAGGCCCTGTGGTTCACCCAGCCTCTAAAAATGGGTACCAGAGAAATCTGGGAATGTTAAAGCGGCCAGACGTGATAATGACCACATCACATTTTCATGTGCCGAAGGTCATGGAAAATACGAGCCTAACACCGTATTTCCCAATAAACGGGAATTTTTACCTTCACCTTACAATTTCAAATTAAAAAATCACCCTCTCTGTAAAATGAATAAAAGAATTACAGCTGTAAATCACAAACAAGTAAATATATAATGCTGAAATTACATGTTTATATTTACAACAGACAGGGTGGAAAATTATAGTAAAATAAAAAAGAACAAAAATAATAAACCTTTATTTCATCTATAGAGCTTTTTCAGATAAGAGTTAAGAAAACAAACTAAAAGAGAAACATTTACCATAACCTATAAAAGACAGATAACATGATATCTGTAGATTTTCCCCCCAGTTTTTTTTCAGCTATCCCAAATTAGCTTTTGTTTTCTTTTGGTTTCTTTTCTTCATTCCTTCTTCATTTTATTCTTTTCACGCTCTTTATACAAATCTATCTTCATTCAACTTTTTAAAAAATCTCTATGAGGAAATAAGAATTCTCAACAAGAAACAAATTATCATAAACTTTTAAAACCATATGCTAGGGCAAAAATAGTTAAATTCCCTTTGGCTGAAGGAGCCATTTTCTTCCATAAATCTGGCCTTGTTGTATCCAGTGTAGCAATTTCATCCAGGGGAACAAAAGTTATGTTTGTTGACTCATCTGCCTCCAGATGATCACCTTTGTTGTACAATGCTCTAATTTCATCACTTGACAAGGAACATCTATGGAGTAATTATAAGAAAGGGATACAAGGATGAAAACAAAGTACAACTGCAAAAGGTTAGTTTCAAATTCAAGTTATGGACATAAATCAATCAATTAATTTATAAACAGAGTATAGCAAAAATACTTCTGCCACATATAAAAATAAATCTGCAGTTTTTACTTCTTCTCACACATACTTACTTCACCATCATTCATTCAGACATCAACATCAATCTCTCTCACAAATGCAGCAGTTCATCTCTGGTTTTTATCACTGCCACAGAACTTTCCCTGTAACAGGGTGGGGTCTGGCCAAGACATTGACCTGAGTAGGTTATGTAATTGTCAACTCTGGAGGATAGGATGTGGTGTCCACTGCTGTGGTTTACTGCAGGAACATTGGACCAATACTCAGCTTGTGATACAGATGGTGTCTCAGCCTGCAATGTCCTGTTCCCTGTCAGAAGATCATCAATTACTTGGTCATTTTTCTAGAGCTTATTGTAATCATTATCTGTTTTTCCTTTGGGCTTTTGTTTTATCCTCTTGTCTTTACATATGATTTTTAGTCTGTTCTTCATTTCTTTATATGTTGGGCTTTATACTGATAAATCTGTTGCATTCTTCCTCCCTCTTTTGCCAGTTTTTTCTTGCTTCTTCATTTTCTTGAATGTTACTGTTTCCCACAAATACAACAGCAATGAAATGGAGTTTCAGTTTCTTCTTCTCTGTAGCCAGTATCTTAAACTTCTGAAGGTATTTGGTAAATCTGTTGTGAGAAAATTCAGACAGAGTTGGCAAACAATTCCATCTTCTGACTACTTTTCTGATGCACAGTATTCCATATTCTTGTCCTATTCATCTCATTGTGTATCTCTACCATTAATTTTTGTTTTGCTTTGTTTTTAAAGATAGCAGTAGCTTTTTACACTGGTAATAAGTGCAGCTTTAATGTATAATAACTATCACTGAATACCATTCATTCATTTGCATGTCCCTTGCGGAACTTTGCCTCCCTAACAGCACTCCTGTAGGCCTCTCAGTTGTGAGCAAGATGACCTGCCACTGTTGCATCCATTTGCAGATCGTCAACGATGACTTGCAGCCATCTTCGTTTTGGTCTTCCTCTCTTTCTTTTTCCCATTATGTATCCTTCCAATATGGTCTTCTCTAAATTATCATGACATTTAATGTGTCCAAAATATTTAAGTTTTCTCTCTTTAATCCTCTTTACTAGCCAGACTTTTTCAATATTAAGCTTTTGTAGTATAGATATACTTGTTCTTTTTTGTGTCCACGATATTTGGAGAACTTTTCTGTAGCATTTACATTCAAAGGCATTTATGTGTTTCTCAACTGTTTGTTAAGTGTCCAGGTCACACAGGCATATGTTGCCATGGGAAAGATGCATGCCCTTAAAAATCTTATTTTTGAGGTTGTCTGCTCCTCTCCACAGATTCTTGATTTGTTTTACTTTCTGAAGTGCAATAGATGTCCTCCTTTTAATTTCCCACTGAACACAAATGTGTAAGTAATTCCCATCACACTCCTACATCATAACCAAGCTTGCTCCTAGGAAGCCTATAGTAACTATATTTATGAAGCTCAGCTTTCTTAAGTACATCAACCTGTTGTCAGGAACAGAAGTTGTGATGAAAAGAGTCAAAAATAAAATAGTCTTCTCACAGGTCAAATGATAAACTAAAACCTCATGCAATGGGCTACATTTATCATTAGATGTCACAGCAATAGTCTCAAGAACAATTGGGAAAACCCCACACATCTGTGTTAATGCATGGATAATACCCCAGTGAGAGTGGAGGTTCAGTCAATGTTGTGGTTCAGATCTCACTGGGGTCCCTCCCTCTGTTTTTTTGGGAGGCGGGGGGGGGGGGGGGGGGGGGGTGGTGGTTAGGGGTGGGGATGGAAGGGTGTATGCACCATAATGTATTAAGACAGTACAGGATAAGTGGGATAGAAGGAGAAACTATTTTAACATTGGCTTACAAACTTCCACTCTGAGGTTTTGTATATAATCTTACATCCTTCCTGTGTTGTTAAATGTCACATGGGACTCTCATTGTAGTTTGCCATGTTTTTCTATTTTTGGCAAGCTGAAATATAATGCCACTATATAAAAATCTTACAGGTCACCTGATTTCAAATGCTAGGCTTGGTCTGCTTCCACTTGTAGTGTTACGATGTGTTCCCGAGTACAATGGTTCTCCTAAATATTCTTGTGGTATGTTCACTTCATCTACCACTTCTTGCACAATAGAATCAAAGATCTCATCAATGACTGCCTTTTTATCCATTGTCAACACATCAATCTCTCTGAAAGGCTTATCACCAACAATTTTCTGGACAATAAGAAAAGTAAATATTATTTTGAATTATAACTGAGTTACCTGAGCATTAAAGTTATACACCAATCATTTGGCAAATATAAAACTTTAGAGAAGACAATTTACAAACAAATAAATCACAATCACCATGGACCAAAAAGATTTATACCTATATTTCACAAACTGGGCTACATGATTTCTATCTCCAAGGATATCATGGATGTTTCTCTCTCTCCCTCTGAACCTTAAGTGCCCAGGGCACATGGGGCTTCTGCAAGGGTTTTCCACAAATGCCTGTCCTTCGCCTTTTTTTCTGCTCTTGCCCATGTGAGCCCTCTATTGCTCAACATCCTTTCTGTTGTTCTTCTCCATGTCTCTTTTGGTCTACCCTTACTTCTGTTCCCCTGTGGTGTCCATCTTAGTGTTTTTTTTGGTAGTGAGTTATCTGTCATTCGGAGCACATGTCCCAACCATCACCAGCATCTTCTCTCAATAATTGTTGTCAGTGGCTTCACCTGCATTTCTGCCAATAAGATGTTATTTCTTATGGTGTTTGGATGTTTCTAAAGGGCCATAAATGAATGACAGAAAATTTGTAGGTCACAGCAGGTTGTGAGTAGGCACAAGATATTCAGTATCTAAACAAACTATCATATTACAATGACTATGATTTTATTTAATGGTGTCATTAGATCAACAACAGATGCCACCTATAACAACAGAATGACTATGACAATGAGATACAGTACATTCTCACAAAAATTAATCCCCTGTAAAAAAAATGATACCGAAAAAATACTGCAATAATTTTTTCCTTACAGGTCATATCTTCTACTTTCAATGGCCAGAAGTCTAAATCCAAAAATTAACTTCTTAGATAAACTGCAGCATTACTGTTAACAAAGCATAAGACTTAATCTAAATGCACTTAGCAAGCCGAGCCCAATTCAAGCCACAATTTATGAGCCATTTCCTTTTTTTCATGTTTGTATTTTTCTATGTAATTGTAATCAGGGTCATTATATTATTCATGTTAATTATTTTAAACTAGTAACTCAGTCCTGCTATGCAGTACCTTCAGATAATGATCTAACAAGTCAGTACACTTCCAACATTTGGTGGTGTTGTTCATTGTGCAAGTGGGCTTTGATTGACAGGTACACTTTGCACAACATCAGCCAATCAAATAAGACCAATTTCTGCTTTGTGCTTCCAGTGACAGCCAAAGTCTTACTGTAGTCACTCACAGACAGACACACAGACGGACGGACGGACGAACAGACAGACAGACAGATGGATCAGGAACACGCTCAAATATATATTAATTTAATGTTTTATGTGAATAACCTATTTGCATAAACAGAAGCCCATGATATCACAGTTCAAACAATTAGGCTGAATAGTAATCACAATCTAAAATAGTTATGTAAAAAGTTAACTAAAGAGGGAGTGATGAACTTATAAATGACCACAGTTACAGGCAGTATTTTCTCATTTTGTTTATGTGGGCGAACATGGATTTCAAACAGATGACAGATCACAATGAACAGTTCAGCTGCACCTTCAAATATGCAGCACTGCAGTAAGCAGATCCTTCACTGTGTGACTATGTGTGCCCTTTTCCTCATTGTAGGGCCCAATTCAGCCAAATTGACAAAATCAGCCTAAATCTTGCTCTGCCTAAATAACATGTAAATCGTGTAGTTGTATTAAAATTAGGAGCATGAACAATGAATCTATATTTCCATTGTTCATATAAAACAAAACAGGAAAACAAATGAAGACGCCCTCAAAGAAGTTTCAGAACAATGAAAACTAGTTAAAAATTCATAAGAAAAAGACAGTCAAAATTTCTTGGACATGTCATGAGAAGACAGAAGTTGGAGAACCTGGTAATAACTAGAAAATTCAAGAGTGGCATGGAAAAAGAAAAGCATCTGAATTAACTGGAAACATCAAAGACAACACAGGATGGAAATGCATGATTGCCAAATGCTATCCAGCATGGCACATAATAATAACAACAGTAATAATAATGATAAAATAATAAATGATGATGATAATAATAATAGGAAGAAGAAGAAGAAGAATTAGAAGAAGAGCACTCCATGGTGTGTGAAGTAAATGAAAATTGTTAATTAACAAAATTCAGTTAATCTCTTAAAAGTATGATTGTTAATTACTTCAGCTTTTTCTCTACCTTGGGTTCAGCATGGCCTCCTGGAACATCCCAAGTTGCCGGCGCTTCGGCACAATGTTCACTCCGCCATAACAAAATAAGAAAGTTATCTTTTGTGATAACGCTTGCTCCAACACCCAGAGCATCTGATAAAAAAGCTTGCGAGTTTTTATGCAATTCAGTGCCTTTTAGCTGCAGTTCCTTTACATTCGGTGCCCAGTTTGTACCGAGATATTCCTTGTAATCTGTTACTCCAAGAAACAAAACAACGTGTTTTTCGTCTTCATCTGAGTTTGTCACGTCATGAACTCTGAATTTCGTTCCATTAAACAACTTCGGATTCTGGCGCACTCGATCATTCCAAATTACATCAATTTGATCAAACCTTCCTTCATCATCGTTACGTGTCATTGACATAAGCTTGTCTGGTGTTTTAGTATGTTCCGAACAATTTGAAAGATCTAAACATGGAACTTTTCTGTTATACTCAGGTGACAGGTTAACAATTAATAAACTTGATGGTTTCAATTCGCCCACTTTTACAACATGCATTAATTCAATATCAGGATCCATCTCTACTTTAAGAGCCTCTTGATGAGCTGAACGATGATAGTGATGTCCCTTGTAATTTTTCCACTGCTAGCCCTAACTTACGTTTGTTAGTAACCATAGTGATGGTCAATAAGGTTCCCCCCGTACACAAGGCTGGGCAGAGAAGAGCCTTCTGTGCCCTATAATCCTGTAGGAGGTGCATATAAACCATGGAGTCAGGTAGCTTCCATCTACTGATTGACTATGTCGGTTGTTGCGGAGTTGTTATGGGTCCTGAGCAGAAAGCAGCTCTTCAAACGTCTTTGATCATCCTACAGAACGAAAACAAGTTTTACTCAGTTTACTTCTGGGGTAAGATTGTTGGTACGAAGGATGTTTACTTTATTGCACAGGGCTTTTACAAGGACGAATTTGCCAACAAGAAAACATTTTACAGGTAGATATTGTTACTATAGTGAAGCAAGTCAAGTAACATTTTCTCTGTTTTCTTTTTTTTTTCATATTTTAGAGATGTGTGTGATGTGTAAAACAAATAGATAAGGCCTCTATTAATACCACAGACTTTTTGTGAGAATTTTTTATTTTATAAAATAGAATTTTTAATATAAAAGTGATGAGTAAAGCTATATAACTGAAAGAGGAGCTGATGGCTTACAACTTAATTAATATACGAGGGGCTTCAGAAGGTAATGCACCACATCATTTTTATGTCAGTTAATAATGAAGATAAAAGCACACTTTAAATATGGCATGTACTGATTGTGTGAACCAAATTGCACCACAACCGGCCCAAGAATATGGCTGCCCTAACTGTTGAAATGGAGTGTGTTAGCAACTTGTGGTATAAGCAGCGAATTGTGATAGAATTTCTCGTTGCAGAGAAGGAAACTGTTGTGAACATTCACAAGCATCTATGTGATGTGTATGGAAGTTTTACAGTTAACAGGAGTACAGTCAGTCGCTTGGTTCAGAGAATCAAAGAATCAATAAATGGAGATAAGGAGCTGCATGACTGGCCATGCTGTGGACATTCTGCCACAGCCACCAAGACAGAAATGTTGAAATGCACTGAGGGCACTATTCTTACTGATAGGCATATCACTACTCAACAACTGGCCTTAAAGCTGTCAGTCAGCATTGGTAGTACAAATGCAGTTATAAAAGCTCTTGGATTTTCTAAGGTTTGAGCAAGATAGGTTCCTCGAGTCTCACAAATGACCATCAATTGCAAAGGAAAGCAATTTCTTCTGAATTATTAGAGCATTTCAGTGCTGAGGGAGAGAACTTTTTGGCCAAGATCGTAACATGAGACGAAACCTGGGCACGTCATTTTGAACCTGAGCCAGAAAGACAGTCAGTGGAGTGGCATCATCTGCAATCACCATGAAGAAAGAAATTCAAGACAACTCCTTCAGCTGGAAAGGTCATGATCACTATCTTTTGGGACATTGAAGGTGTGATTCTTGTGGATGTTATGCCAAGAGGAGAGACAATCAATTCGCAAGCTTACATTAAGACATTGAAAAAACTCAATCAGTGCTTTAGGCCACACAAGAATCCAGCAGACCTGCTTCTCTTTCATGACAATGCGTGCCCTCACACAAGTCTGGTAACATGGGAAGCAGTCACCAAATTGGGTTGGACTGTACTACCCCATCCACCTTATAATCCCAATTTGACACCCTTTGATTTCCATGTGTTTGGTCACTTAAAGATGCATTCTGAGGGGTAAGATTTGAAGATGACAAAGGAGTGATTCATGCAGCGAAGAAATGACTACATAATCAAGAGAAAATCTGGTACAGGCTAGGAATACATGCACTTGTTTCACACTGGTGTAAAGCCATACAAGTTGATGGGGATTATGTTGAATAATACTGATGTTTACATGACATATCCATGTATTTTGTGTATAAATTTCATGCTTTTTTAATAAACAGCTCCTGAAAAGAATTATGTGGTGCATTACTTTCTGAACGCCCCTCATGTGTGTGTGTGTGTGAAATGCGATGGCCAGAAGCAAGGAAAAGATTGGTGAAAAACCATAAGCTAATCATACATTCAAGCAGAGAAGATGGGAAATATCAAGAAGGAGTAGGTATAATTATGTCAACTACAACAGCAAAGAGCCTTACAGAATGGTAACCAGTGAACAGTCGTATATTACGAGCACGATTCCAAATAAGGCGTGGAAGAATGAATATCATACAGTGATATGCATCCATGAACAGTGAGATAATGAAATAAAAGACATTTTCTATTACCAACTGCAATAACTCATTAACGATGTCTCTAACACAATATCTTAGTTGTCATGGGAGACTTCAATGCCTAGGTAGGAAAAGATAACACCGACATTGAAAAAGTAATAGGGCACGATAGGATTGGTATGGTAAATCTGAATGGATAAAGATTCACTGAATTATGCCAGAGGCCATGGTCATTGGAAGAACAATATTTCCACACAAAGAGATACATAAAACAACATGGATATCTACAGATAATAGAACCAGAAATCAGATAGATCATTTTTGTATTAAAAAGCAACTCAGAACATCTCTGATAGATGTAAAACCATACAGGGTGCAGACATCAACAGTAATCACAATCTGTGCATAGGGAAAATAGGACGAAAAGCCAACACAAGAAAGCAATACTCAGAAAAATAAACAGTCATAGTCTCATTCATTCATTTCCCTTGCGGAACTTTGCCTCCCTAACAGCACTCCTGTAGGCCTCTCGGTTGCGAGCAAGATGGCCTGCTGTTGATGCATCCATTTGCAGATTATCAGTGATGTCTTGCAGCCATCTTCGCCTTGGTCTTCCTCTCTTTCTTTTTCCCATTATGTACCCTTCCAATACGGTCTTTTCTAAATTATCATGATGTTTAATGTGTCCAAAATATTTAAGTTTTCTCTCTTTAATCCTCTTTACTAGCCAGCCTTCTTCAATATTAAGTTCCTATATTATGGATATATTTGTTCTTTTTTGTGTTCATGATATTTGAAGAACTCTTCTGTAGCATTTACATTCAAAGGCATTAATGTGTTTCTCAGCTGTTTTGTTAAGTGTCTAGGTCTCACATGCATATGTTGCGATGGGAAAGATGCATTCATTCATTCATTTGCATGTCCCTTGCAGAACTTTGCCTCCCAAACAGCACTCCTGTAGGCCTCTCGGTTGTGAGCAAGATGACCTGCTGCTGCTGCATCCAGATGCATGCCCTTAAAAATCTTATTTTTGTAGTTTGTCTTTTCCTCTCCACAGACTCTTTAGTTGTTTTACTTTCTGAAGAGCGATAGATATCCTCTTATTAATTTCCTTCATTGTTTCTCCATTATTAGCTAATAGTGATCCAAGATATTCAAAACTCTCCACTTCTTCCAATTTTTCCTCATTGATATATATTTCGCTGCCTTGTTTGTTTTGTCAGTCATCATCAATTTAGTCTTCTTTGCATTAAGATAGAGGTTTTGCTCTTCGCTGTTCTTACAGATTGACATAATTAGTTTTTCCATTCCTTTTTGTGTTGTGGACAGTAATACTGTGTCATTAGCATATCTAATCTCTGGTATTTCATAACCTCCAATTGTTATGGCATCGTAATATTCTTTGTCTACATCTTCTCTAACATTCCTCATTATATTTTCAGTATACAAGTTAAATAAGAAAGGCGACAATATGCACCCCTGACGGACCCCTTGTTTTATGTCAAATCAACTTGTTTCACCATTTATACTTACTGCTGCTTGTTGGTCTAGATACAACAGTGATGTTAATTGTATCAAATGTGTTGGAAATCCCATTTTTTCCATTATTTCCCAAAGTTTCTGGTGTTGTACACAATCAAATACCTTTGAGTAGTCTATAAAAGATAAATATAGATTCACATTAAACTCTCTGCATTTCTCTATTATTAATCTTATATTGAATACATGATCTCTTGATCCTCTTCCTTTGCCTGAAACCGGCTTGGACCATACTGACTTCTTCTATTTTCTTACAAAGTCTACCCATTATGATTTTTAGCAGAATTTTACTCTAGCATGACTAATCAGGGCAACAGTTCTGTAGTTTAGTCATAGTCTACGGGATGAAAATCTTCTTATATCCTTCCTGTGCCATTAAACATCACATAGGGCTTGCTAAGTTGTTTGCCAAGTTTTCCTGTTTTCTGTGCTTTTTTCAACTTCATCAAGGGATGTTATGCCCACTAAACTGTCTTTGAATGAAAATACTAAGAGTAATTTTAATCTAGAACTTACCAAACAGTTTGCTTCATTCAGTGAGGTAGAGGAGACAGATATAGATGCATTATAGTATTCTTACAGCGCAGCAATAATTACAGCAGCTAAAACAAGTGCTGGACTGCAAACAACAAGTAGAAAAGCATGGATATCAGATAACACATGGAAGCACATACATGAAAGACAAGCAGGCAAATTAGTCATGTTAGCTAAAGACAGATCTTGGAAGAGGTTTGGCAAAACCAGCATACAAAGAACTAGACAATAAAGTAAAAAGTTCAGCTAGAAGGGATAAAATACATGAACAATATGACGAAAGAAGCAGAGAAGGCAGCAAAAACAGGAGACAGCAAAAACTCCATATAACATACAAAAGAGGCTAACAGGTACTATTGCATCCAACGGAAAGACCAATCCTTAGCAAAACTGATACACTATTAACATCAAGTAAAAACCAAATGCAAAGATGGGCCAAACACTTCCAAGAAATACTTAATTGACCACACCCAAAAGAATTGATAGACCTGGAAAATGACTTACCACTCCCACAACTAAAAGTTAACCTAGATGAAATTACATTGCATAAAATTGAAGCAGCAGTGAATCTAATGGCTAACAACAAAGCTGCAGGTGAAGATGAAATAACATCCGAAATGTTAAAAGTTATTAATATAGACAACATGAAACAACTACAGAGAATGTTTAATAAAGTTTGGAAAGAAGAAAAGGTCCTTTCTAAATGAAAAAAGGAATCATTGTTAAAATACAAACAAAACAAAAAAAGGCAACCTTAGCGATTGCAATAACTGAAGAGGAGTAACCTTACTATCAGTTGTGTCAAAAGTATTTTGCAAAGTTATTCTGAACAGGATTCAAGATATAGTGGATGTTGCAATGAGAGAACAAACAGGATTTCAAAAAGGGAGAAGCTGTCTCTCTCTCTGAACCTTAAGTGCCCAGGGCACATGGGGCTTCTGCAAGGGTTTTCCATAAATGCCTGTCCTTTGTCTTTTTTTCTGCTCTTGCCCAGGTGACCCCTTTATTGCTCAACATCCTTTCTGTTGTTCTTCTCCATGTCTCTTTTGGTCTACCCTTACTTCTGTTCCTTTGTGGTGTCCATCTTAGTGCTATTTTTGGTAGTGAGTTGTCAGTCATTCGGAGCATATGTCCCAACCATCACCAGCATCTTTCCTCAATATGCATTTCTTCCAACAAGATGTTATTTCTTATGGTTTTTGGCCAAAATATTTTTTAAATTCTTTGTAAACATTTAGTCTGGAAAGAATTCATCTTGTTTTCTATGGTTTTGGTGATTTTCCAGCATTCACTTCCATAGAGTAGTACACTTAGAACATTACTATTAAATATCCTGATTTTATTAAAAAATACAGGTGGAAGAAGCTGTCTCTACCAGATCTTTGCTCTAAGAATAATACTTGAAGAACATAATGAAAAGCAAAGACCATTAATCCTGAACTTCATAGACTTTAAAAAGGATTCATTGTGGAGAATCTTAAGAATATATGGAATACCATAAAAATTGTCAACATCATTAGAGACCTCTACAACAGATATGTTTGTGCAGTCAACACAGAAGAAGGAATGAGTGAATGGTTCTAGATTGAAACAGGCGCAAAACAAGGATATATACTATCTCCCTTGCTTTTTGGAATTGCCGTAGATTCATAACGAAAAATGCTGCACAAGTAAAACAGGCATTGATTGGGTACATGAGTTCCAACTGGAAGATCTTGATTTTACAGATGACATAACTCTTATCAGTGACAACGTGAAATCAGTGCAAGTAAAAACAGATACCCTATCTTCTATGGCTAGTAAAACAGGACTTGAAATTAACAAGGATAAAAAAAACAAAACTTCTCATAAACCATGATGGACAAATATATGTAGAAGGAACAGCTGTTGAAGAAGTGTGTGTGTGGTTTTTTTTTTTTCATTTTTCATTTGTGTTTGTTGCTTGTGGCATGGGAAGAGTTAACTGACTCTGGCCATGTGAGAGAGCTGATGGATAGTTCACTGATTGTCCACATTTTCTGGCATTTTGCTGGTGACTGATTACCCTGAACACTTGTCATATTGAAACAGGCCTATACATGCCACTCAAAAACCTGTGTTCAACCTAAAGAATGTTTACAGAAAGGCTGAAGCAGCATTTCAAGGACCTCGGTATCAGATTTGGTGAGCTTCACACAAAATTTGATGCAGGCATCTTGCTTGAATTTGTTAGCCATCATAAAGACAGCAGAGAGGTCCTAACACAGAATCATTAAACCACATGTACAAACTGAATACATGTAAACAGTATGACACCAAGTGGCAGACTGATTCAGCAGGCTTGAGAATAATAACCTTCAATATCCTACACGTGTTTGTCAGACAACACAATCACAATAAGTACAGTCTAGGAACTTTCTGATAGCACCTCATGTATGTCAATAACATGCCAATTTGGTCTAGTAGGCACCCCTCAGGTCAGTATGAAAGTAAATCTCAGTGAAATGAATACTTAGTGAAAAGTTTGTGTTATCCATGAAAGGCACAAACATGATGTAGCTGATCAAATAAATGAAAAATTAAGGGCTGAGCATTCAAGATTTTTATTATCTGGCAGAAATCTAAGATAATATGCCTAAAGCTTATCCTTGAAAAAATGTGACATTGCTATTATACAAGCTAGACATCCGCCAGTATTTGTGAAATGTTGGTTTAATAAGCACCGATTAAGACAACTGTGAAGAAGTTACTGTGAGAAGCACTGATGTAGACAGATGTATTATTATTTTTACTGAATAGTAAGGACTGCATACATTGGGGACTGTTACCTCCTGCTACTGCAGAAATGAAAGAAAAGGCAAAGCTTGTTAAAGGTCGGTTTACTGGGGATCCTTCCTATGAGACTGTACATGTGGAAGTGAAAACAAGTGGTGAGGGACAGGCTGCAACAGAGGAGGAAGAAGTTGTAAGTAAACATTCTCTTCATCCAGAGGAACTAATGTGAATGACTACTTACACATTTTAAATATAATAATGGTATGATAATAATGGTATTTTTCAATCTTTAAAAGATGGTTTTGAAGCAGGTAGGTAACAGCTAATGTGGGATTTAATAAGCTTTTTTTTCTGAAAATTTGTTCTCATGGTCAGCTGCAACAGTAATTTTCATAATTGGACACAGTAACTGTAACGTTCGTGTTTCAAGGTCTTGTCTCCTTGTACTTTTTGTCCTCAGTTTTGGCCATAGTTTCCTGTTCAAATGATACTGCCTCTTATATATTCAGTTATTTTTCATTTGTTTTATTTCACCAGTTCTTTCCAGACCTCATGGCTTTTGGATGACTTTCATGGATGACTTACTGGTATCTTTGCTCCTCTGTTTGAGTCTGCTTGTGGTTTTTTTTTCCCCTCCTGAGGTCACCACTTAAAATTTACTAGATCATTCTGTTGTCATGTATTATTTCTACAGAGTGATCATAAAATCCTTCCCTGATTAAGAAAACGCTTAAAAACTATCTCTCTTAAAAACTGTGCTAGATAGAAACATGAACATTGTGATAGGCTGTGGTTCTAATGACTGCTATTGTCGGAGGTGGGGTGGAGTATTCGATTTCCACTCCAACGGCGCGTGTCTCACACAGCCTCTGGCAGTCAAGTCCAGCTCCTGGCCTTCCCGTGGCAGAACTGTTTAAACTGACAGGAGAAGGGGCAAGGGCGAATATCTGGCGCCTGAAAACCAGATACTTAGGGTAGATGAGTGGCACATTTGGTAGCTCATCTACCGCTGTTGGCGATATTCTTCGGCTGCCGTGCGTGGAGCGGTGCTCCTCCCGGCCAACGAAGAAAGGTGCAAATGGGGTTGCCACGCAGCATCACTGCGGAAAAGATGGTAGAAAGGAAAAAGCGAAGCAAACAGTCAAATCACGGCACCTCTGGTCTGGAGGTCGGCCATGTCCTGAGTGCAGTCCTATCGGGTGAAATGCATGAACCGGCTTGTCCCAGAAGTTAAGACACTGCTAGCGAGACTCTTCGAATGCTGCACGTGGAGTGAAGCTCCTCCCGGTCAAGGAAGAAAATGCGGAAAAGAAATAAAGGTTGCTGTGCGGTGCCGATGTGAAAAGGTGGTGGAAAGGATAAAGTGAAGCTTAACTGGTATGTCCAATAGTATCGCTGACATACCATGGCACCTCTGCTCTAGAGGCCGGCCACGTCCGAAATACACCTACACTGGTGAAATTTGCCTAAACCGGCACACACCAGGGGTGGAACTTGATGGCTAGACATGTCATGCCACCTCCGCTCTAGAGGTCGGTCATGCCCGATATACACCCATACTGGTGAATTTTGCCTAAACTGGCTCACACCAGGGGTGAATCTTGAAGGCTATACATGTCACAGTACCTCTGCTCTAGAGGTCGGTCACATCCCAAACACGCCCATACTGGGATAATATGCCTAAACCGGCTCAACCCAGGGGTGGAAGTCACTAGTGGCGAGGATTCGTCCTAATGGACAACGCTCCATCCTGGTCACAACTAGGAAGGGTAGCGGCCACGACCGCAAAATGCTAAAGTCGGAAGCACTGGATCAGGGCAGTCTAGATAGGCAACCACCTCTCACCCAGTGGGGATGTTTGCGTATCCTAATCATGCTGAGGTTTTCTGGTGAGAAAGTCCAACTCTGGACTGGATGGGCAACCACCTCTCACCTGGCGGTGATATACGGGTATCTCAAAACATGTCGAGGTTTTCCGGTGAGAAGGTCCAACTCTGGCCTGGGTGGGCTACCGCCTCTCACCCAGCAGGGATGCACTGATATCCTAAACACGTCGAAGTCTTCCGGTGAGAAAGTCCAACTCTAGACTAAACTGGTGCAACAAAAACCACGGTGTCATGCAATCCGCTTCAGAGACCCACCAAGAGTACAGGCTAAAGCCCTGCGATACTCTGAACCCCTTGTGGTCCTCTCTTGGATCTCGTGTGGTCCTTTTGGGGACCACACAGGAGACCACAGGACCTAACGAGGACCACAGGCATAAATTCAGTAGGATCACAGTGCGGTTTTGGTGGTAGAAGCGAACGAAGAAGAAGAAGAAGTGATAGGCTGTTTCTTTTCTTTTTTTTTTTTTTTTGGCACATGTGGTGCTGCAATTGCCAGTATCAAAATGGCATCAATGAAAGAGAAAGCCAAATGTGTTTTTGTGGTATCATGAAACAAATTTATCAGTTTCTGTTCAACAAGGGTTCAGAAATGAGTATGGATGAGATCCACTAGATGTTAAAAGCATTGTATGCAAAATTTAAAGAGACTGGCAGTGTTGGTGATATTGAAACAATAGGTCTAGTGTTAATGAAAAGACTATCAATGCTGTGTGAGTTGATGGATCATCCTCATTGCACATTGAGCGATTAGTCCATAATTGTTCTGATCACATCTTCAATATTTCTACCAGTGTTTGGCAGCTGATGATACCATTTCTGTGTTGATTAAACAGTTCTCTTTGCTTCCCACTGTAGCATTCTTGTCTGCCCACTCTGTGTCTGACATTATGTTCCAGCAATCAGTTCATGATTGCATATTCACAACTGTTGCTTGAATCAGCAATTCAGCTAGCTTCTTCTCTGAGTGCATTCAGAATATCAACTAGGTCCATTGCTTGTCCACCCTCCACTGTAGTCATGCCAACAAGTCTGTCCACCCTTACATGACCTGGCACAAAAATGAAACAGATTTTTGTTAGCTATGATCTTCTCAGTGACTCCAGCCAGTGCTTTCACACCCAACTTGACCCAGTCTTCCTGAGCATATTCATTGAGCCACTGAGAATACATACCTGGGTGAAAGTCTGTGTCTCCAGCCATGCCATTGCATTGGTTACTGCCATGACCTATTGATGCTGTATAATGCTTTCAACACAGTCCTTGGAAATCAACTCACTTTGCGTCAGGTGAACTTCTTATGCCTTAAAATTTGCATGAAGAGCTTTCTTTATATGCATACAAAGTGCAAATTGTTTAAGCTTTGGAGCCACATGACCATCCCAAAGTGCTGCTTTTGCTATGGAGATTCTGCAGCCAATTGATGAAGACAATGATTACCTTATGTTTATTTTCTGATGAGGCTACCTTTCATACTTCAAGAAAGATAAACAGACACAGTATCCATATCTGGAGGTCAAAGAACCCACATGTTATATTAGAGGACAGCCCAAAAATGACTGTTTGATTCAATATAATGCACTGCAAGGTTACTGAACCTTTCATTTTGCTAGACCCCACCATTTAAGCAAACATTTACCTGGACATGTTAGAGCTTCACACTTCACTTCATTTAGAAGTTTCAGCCATGGGCAATTTTCCAACAAGACAGTGCACTGCCACATCTTTTTAATGCAAACTTTCTAAACTAGTGGATTTGAAGGGATGGTCTAAAACCATAGCCACATTGTTCAGTAGACATTATTTCTCTTGATGTTTTTATGGGGCTACATCAAAGACAAAGTGCTCAGTTCACCAGTTCTTGATAATGAAACTTTGAAGAAAGGATAATGGATTATTTAGCAACAGTGGCTAAAGAGATGTAGATGTTGGAGAGCACATAACAAGAAACCAAATATTGCTTAGACATTCTCCATACTGCACAAATAAAGTAAAAATAAAACTTTTTGAGTTTAGGTCGAATTTTCTCCCCCCCCCCCCCCCCCCCCCCGCAAAAAAAAACACATTAGGGAAAGATATTATGCTCACCCTGTACTTCACCAGCAATTTCTATCTTCTGCTTCCAGATGTTATCATCATGAAAAGAATGATAGTTTCAATGAAACATCCTAAAAGGAAAATTTAGACAGACTGACCCATCAATATTTCAAGACTAAAAGTTAGCAAGATTTTTTTATGCTAGGTAGCACCAGTCCTCTTCTTTATCTGATCATTCCTAGATGTTGACATATATACTTTAAAGTAATTGGTGGTCTGCAGGAATTGGTATACATCCCCACATAGGTGTACTGAGATTTTGGATTAGATACTGCTGAAAGTCAAGAATCATGTTTAAGTCTTTGAAGTCAACCTGTGAAATCTGTTTTAAAAGTTTGTTGGAGATAAAGACGCTGTCCATTTTAATAGTCAGCAACCCATAGCTGATTCTAGTGTAAGGGTTGACAAACAATAGCTAACCACTTTGGAGCAGAAAAAATAACTACCGTAACCAGCTCAGTTCCAGGGAAATAGAATAAGAAGTTAAAAACTTTGCTTTATTTTTTAAAGAGTGTAACAGTTCACTGATCAAATTTGAATTAGCTATGCAGTCCATGTGGTCAGTCAGTCAGTCATTTGCATGTTCCATGCGAACTTTGCCTCCCTAACAGCTCTTTTGTAGGCCTCTTGGTTGTAAGCAAGGTGGTTTATGTTACAAATCCAGCAATGTCATAATTTTGGTATAGCAGGATTCCATGGAGTAGAACAGATTTGCTAATCTCACTTTTATCATTGTTTGAGGTCAAATTATTATGCAGGAACAACAATTAGCAAAACTAAAAGAAATATCCTTTGCTGATTATTTGTTACCCCCGTGTGGTACCCAGGATCTGCAAAGAATAGGACCACTGTACTCTACCATGCTTGATCGTAAAAGGCGACTAAGGAGGGTTCAGCATAGGGCCAGCAACCCTATCTGATAAAAAAACTATCAGACTGCTACAGAAACGGAAGCAAGGGAAAAAGCAAATGCAGGTGGAAGGAGAAATGTGTATCAGGAAACTGAGTCCATGAAGGTTGTGGATGAAAGCCAGCCACTGGAAGTCCCCAGCCCGACTGCAGACCTCCTGGAACCTAAACACAAGATGCAAATAAGCAGCTGGAATGTAAGAACACTAAACCAGACTGGAAAACTAGCACAAACCATCAAGGAAATGCACAAATACAAACTAGACATACTAGGAATACAAGAAGCAAGATGGACAGGACAAGGCAGAAGGAAATTAACAACACAGCACACAGAAGATACAATAATATGGTCAGGTAAAGAAGATCTTCATGAAGGAGGAGTAGCATTGATTATAACAAAAGAAGCATCAAGAGCATTGCTGAAATGGACCCCAATAAATGAGAGATTATTATATGCACGGTTCAACTCAAGATTCACGAAGCTGTCTATTATAGTTTGTTATGCACCAACAGAAGCAGCTGAAGAGGAATTAAAAGAAGATTTTTACAGCAGCCTCCAAGCAACAGTAGAAACAATACCCAAGCATGATATGCTACTCATCTTGGGTGACTTCAATGCAAAAGTAGGTGAAGGAAATGAAGATAGAAGAAGAATCATGGGAAGAGAAGGAATCGGAGAAATAAATGAAAATGGAGAAAGACTGTGCAGTTTCTGTGAAGAAAACATGATGACCATCGGAGGGACAATTTTCCAACACAAAAACATCCATAAGGTGACTTGGAAGTCACCAGATAAAACCACAGAAAACCAAATCGATCACATACTAATAAACAACAAATGGAAACGGTCACTACAAGATGTGCGAGCAAGGAAAGGAGCAGATGTAGGAAGTGATCACAACCTTCTGGTAGCAAAAATAAACCTAAAATTAAGGAAAGCCAAAATCGGAGAACACAGAAAGATACATTTTGATACAAGAAAACTGATAGACCAGCAAACAAGAAATGAATTCTCAGTAGTACTTAAGAACCGCTTCAGTGTCCTACAAGACGAAGCAGAAATGTCCATATTAGAGTTCAGTAAAACACTACAGGAAACAGCAAAAGAGGTGCTGGGATGTCGGAAAAGGAGAAAAGAGGAATGGATAAGCGAGACCACATGGGAAAAGATAGAGCAAAGAAAAGAAATCAAGAAAAAATTACTGAACACCAAATCACAACGGCTTAAAGAACGAGTTTTAAGTAATTATGCACAAAAAGACAAAGAAGTGAAGGAATCATGCCGTCAAGATAAACGTCAATATTATGACAACTTAGCAGAAACAGCAGAGAAAGCAGCATATACAAATGACATGAAAACCATATATAAAATCACAAAGCAGATGACAGGTAACTTCAACACAAGATGTGAAAGTGCAGTAAGAACACAAAACGGACAACTGGTCAGTGGAGAAAGAGAAAAAATTGAAAGATGGAGGGAACACTTTAACACCCTACTAAACAGAACACAAGCAGCACAAACAATAGACATACCTGAAGCAAAAACGGAACTAAACATCAATACAGGACCAATAACAATAAATGAAGTAAAGGAGGCGATAAAGAAGCTAAAGTCAGACAGGACACCAGGTGAAGATGAAGTGACTGCGGAGATGTTGAAAGCAGAAGAAACAGAAACACCAAAACAACTTTGCCGGATATTACAACAAATTTGGGATCTAGAAAAAGCCCCCGAGGAGTGGAAAACTGGGCTTATAGTAAAACTACAAAAGAAGGGTGACCTCAGAGATTGCGGGAACTGGAGAGGCATTACCCTTCTGCCACTCACCAGTAAAGTATTTTGCAGAATAATCATCAACAGAATTGTACCAACACTTGAGGAAACAGCAAAAGAGGTGCTGGGATGTCGGAAAAGGAGAAAAGAGGAATGGATAAGCGAGACCACATGGGAAAAGATAGAGCAAAGAAAAGAAATCAAGAAAAAATTACTGAACACCAAATCACAACGGCTTAAAGAACGAGTTTTAAGTAATTATGCACAAAAAGACAAAGAAGTGAAGGAATCATGCCGTCAAGATAAACGTCAATATTATGACAACTTAGCAGAAACAGCAGAGAAAGCAGCATATACAAATGACATGAAAACCATATATAAAATCACAAAGCAGATGACAGGTAACTTCAACACAAGATGTGAAAGTGCAGTAAGAACACAAAACGGACAACTGGTCAGTGGAGAAAGAGAAAAAATTGAAAGATGGAGGGAACACTTTAACACCCTACTAAACAGAACACAAGCAGCACAAACAATAGACATACCTGAAGCAAAAACGGAACTAAACATCAATACAGGACCAATAACAATAAATGAAGTAAAGGAGGCGATAAAGAAGCTAAAGTCAGACAGGACACCAGGTGAAGATGAAGTGACTGCGGAGATGTTGAAAGCAGAAGAAACAGAAACACCAAAACAACTTTGCCGGATATTACAACAAATTTGGGATCTAGAAAAAGCCCCCGAGGAGTGGAAAACTGGGCTTATAGTAAAACTACAAAAGAAGGGTGACCTCAGAGATTGCGGGAACTGGAGAGGCATTACCCTTCTGCCACTCACCAGTAAAGTATTTTGCAGAATAATCATCAACAGAATTGTACCAACACTTGAGGAAAAACTTCGGAAAGAGCTAGCAGGATTTAGGAAAGGAAGATCATGCATAGACCACATATTTGTACTTAGACAAATATTAGAACAGGCAAATGAGTGGCATAGTTCAACATATGCATTATTCATAGATTTTGAGAAGGCCTTTGACAGTGTCAACAGAGATGCACTGTGGAAAATCCTAAGATGGCATGGCCTCCCCCATAAAATAGTTAATGTAATCAAACCCTATACGAGGGTTTTCAGTGCAAAGTTATCTGTGGAGAACATACCTCCAGCAGCTTTAGGGTACAAACAAGAGTGAAACAGGGATGTGTACTATCACCAACATTATTTATCTTGGCAGTAGACTGGTTAATGAAGGAGGCAACATTAGACAAACGCAGAGGATTACAATGGACCCTTGACACAGTGCTGAAGGACCTTGACTTTGCGGATGACATTTGTCTATTATCAAGCAGTCACAAAGATATGCAAGATAAAATAAACAAGCTAACTCAGAATGCAAACAACATAGGACTAAAGATCAACGTAGGAAAGACAAAGTTAATGAAGCAAAATGTACTCAGAGTAGATAACAAGTTAGTGGAGGAGGTCAATGAATTTGTATACCTTGGCAGCAGAGTAGTAGAAAATGGAGACAGCACAGAGGACATCAACAGCAGACTTACTAGAGCAAACCAGGCTTTTGCAATGCTGCAGACTATATGGAAATCAAAAAAACTAAGCATAAATATGAAAATCAGGATATTTAAGAGTAATGTTCTAAGTGTACTACTCTATGGAAGTGAATGCTGGAAAATCACCAAAACCATAGAAAACAAGTTGAATTCTTTCCAGACTAAATGTTTACGAAGAATTAGAAAAATATTTTGGCCAAACACCATAAGAAATAACATCTTATTAGCAGAAATGCAGATGAAACCACTGACAACAATTATTGAGGAAAGATGCTGGCGATGGTTGGGACATGTGCTCCGAATGACTGACAACTCACTACCAAAAATAGCACTAAGATGGACACCACAGGGGAGCAGAAGTAAGGGTAGACCAAAAGAGACATGGAGAAGAACAACAGAAAGGATGTTGAGCAATAGAGGGCTCACCTGGGCAAGAGCAGAAAAAAAGGCGAAGGACAGGCATTTGTGGAAAACCCTTGCAGAAGCCCCGTGTGCCCTGGGCACTTAAGGTTCAGAGAGAGAGAGAGAGAGATTATTTGTTAGCATTTTAATTAACTTTACTTGAAGCATACTTTCATAGAAAACAGCAGACATTTTTTAAAATACTGATTATATATTCTTTTACTAGTACTGCCTTTTTAGAATCTGCAGCATTAATAAAGGTGACATTTCTATATTCCATCTTTTATTCAGAGTTCCAAGATGATAATTCAGATTACAGGTTAAGTTACAAAAGTAAAACAGTTGTACAGCTGGTGATGTTATTAATTTAGATGAAAAACCTGAATGCTAAATTAAGAATTTCTAATGTTTTAATATTCTCATTATTCTGTAGTCCTCATTTTACACTTTCTCATGCATTTTGTATCCTAATTGTAATAAAAAATTGCAGACAATGATCAAAGAGGAGGACTGTCTTGCCTCAGTAATTGCGGAGCTTGATGATGATGTGAAAATAGTCCCTAGAGGGGCATATGTTCAGGTTCCAACGGCTGAAGTTGTGAAAAACAGAATGTTTGAGGGTAATGCCAATGTCAGTTTACTTTGTGCATTTTGTATGTTACTAATATTTCTATAATTTATCATTTATTGATATCAGGAAGTTTCACCAGAGGAGGCTCATAAAATATAATATCAATTTCTTTAATCATATGTGTTAAATTATGACTATTTTATTCCTTAATCATATGTGTTAAATTATGACTATTTTATACCTTATCCTAGTTTTTATATATATATATATATATATATATATATATATATATATATATATATATGTTATTTTCAGTCATATTTCTATTTCATGTGCTTACTTTCACACAATGAGTGTGAGGTGAAGATCAGACATATTTATAAAAAAAAAATGTTCACTTTGCTTTGATATGTTTTGTTAAGTACTATTTTTAATCATTTTTAATTCTCTCATTTTTAGTTTACCTTGTTTTTATTTTTTTGTAAAAAATGTTCATTTCACAATGGAAATAATGCATAGACTGCAAAATCTTATTCATCAAAATGTCACAAGTTTGTGAGCTATGTGTACACTATTAAACTGTTAACTGTATATATCAAAACTTGTGGAACATAAGGGAATAAACATTGTTTTGCATTGTTATAGATGTAAGTTGTAGTGCTAACATTCAGTGACTCATCATGATCATCAGATAGTTGTAGTGCTAACATTCAATGACTCATCATGATCATCAGATGCCATGTCGACTGGTGTTGGCTTTTATGCTTCTCCAGAATACACAGTCCTTCATGCAGTCCATCAGTTCAGTTGGTGATCTCCTCTCACACTATCTCGTCAGACTGTCCAGTATCATTTCTTGTGGTCTTCCCCTGGCTCTTCTTCCCTCTATTTTTCCTGTTGTTACAATATTTTCACTTCCCCCTCTTCTCATTGCATGTCCTATGAAAGTACATTGTCTCTCTCTTATTTTTTTGACAAGATTTTTTCTATCTCCAACTCTTCTCAAACATTGTCCATTAGTTATTTTTGCTGTCCAGGGAATTTGCAACATTCTTCCAATAAACTACATTTCTTCTACTTTACCTTTAAAATATTTAAATACAAGCTGCACAATTTTTTTCATTGGTTGTATTGAATACTATTTCCAATTTCTTTTTTACACAGGATTGTCTGTTCAAGAAGCTTCCAAACTATGCAGCTACATGCACTTTCGAGAAGCTAAAAGGCTGAGCCTTAGAACTCTTCTTCAGCATGCAAACATGGATAGGGCCATTGATTTTATGGACACCATTGAGGATGATGTTCCTCGTGGTAATTTTTGTTGTTTTTGACACAATTTGAAATTTACAGTTGCAGTTGTTAGTTTATGCTATTTAAGAGCAACATTGACAGAAGTAGTGAAGATAATAAATGCAGAAATTGACACTGATTAACAGGATAATGAGGATAACATAACAAGAAGAAGACAGTGATTGTGAAGATATTGCAAACACAAACTGACAATGATGAAACAGATGATATTGTTTTTTTTGGATGAAAAGCTTTCTTGTTAGAGTAGGTGGTGTTAAAACTTCATTATGTTGCTATAACACAAGTTTCACAGTTTAAAGTGTGATCTGTTTTTACAAGAATATACATGATATACTAATTCCTTTGTAAAAAGTAGATTAAACTGATTATTCTTATAACTTTAAAAATTAAACAGCTGTTTAACACAGTTATGTCAATGAATAAGAAATATTCAGAATGCATGCATTTATTTGCAAGGTTATATGATGTCAGTGTCTATATTTTATGTTAAAAATGTGTAAACTAATGTGGTTATTAGGTGAATGCAATTCTGTATATGCTGTGCTGTTCTATCATGCTGGAGAATGGATTCTTTCAAAGCAATAGTTATGAGTGTGTTAACATAATTAATTATATATTTATTTTTTCAGGTTCTTGGAGCATGCAGTTTGAGCGAGGAAGTGGCCTGCTCATAATGCATAGTCTACAGTGGCCTGGCTATATCTTTTTTCATGCTCCCGCCACCAGAAAATATGGTTCTGTCTACTTTGGTACAGGGGAGAAAAATCTGGATCTGCCATTCATGCTGTAGTTTAGTAATTTCAGATCAGATTACTGACCAAGATTTGAATGTATGGTATAGATTGTTGGAAAGAGCATGTGTACAACAGTACTACAGTGAACAAAAATTATTTATTATACAGTAGTGAACTGAACAGTTCTTACCACAGGTGTAAATAATATTTAAGTTATTGTTCTTCATCAGAGGTAGATGAATTTTAAAATTTGAATGCTGTGTTTAGAAAATATTTATTAAATGCAGCTAATGGGAATCACTGACCAACAAAGCAAAGGAATAACAAGTCTAATTGGATGGTACAACAAACAGAATATAAAGTTACTATTGATCCAATTCAATTTTTAAACATCACAGTTGCTCACAAAGAAGTTAAGATTGTACACAGTGGTATTTCTTCAGTGAACTTTCCCTTAACTAGAAGCACCAGTGTGGGACACTTTACTTATACATAAGTATCTTACACAGACATGATTGAACCTTATATTCTAGCAGAACACAATACTCTTTCCATTATGGAAACAACCTATGCCAGTTTGGTGTTGATGCATTTTTTCATGATACCACCTACTTGGAATATTTTCTACAGTGAAAAAATGTTACTGCTGCCAAATATTTAAAAAGATTTTATTTGCACTGTATAATCACACTTTCATTATAATAATATAATTTTTTACTAAGATTTTAAGCACTAGTCACATTAATCCTTTATGGATGGCATTTTATCTAGTCATTACTCCACTAAGAAGCTAAATTAGAAGAAGAACATACAAAATTATTTGATATTCTACAGTTTCAAAAGAATGTCTTGTCAGTACATTTATAACATGAAAGGCAGATATGTTTGACAAGAGGATGAAGACAAAGGAAAGGTATTATAAAGAGATATTTTGTTCAAATCATCTGAAATGATTACTATACACTGTCATCTGTATATTTTATGAAGAGCTTAATTTGCCTGAAGAAGTCCTATTGATATTATTAATGATGATTGATAGTATGAAAATAAATGCAAGAAAAGTAATGAAGTTATAATTGACTTGTGCAGTAGCAACTAAAAGTTGATTATGAAGTCTTACGAATGCATGGAGAATATTACACTTCTTTTTTTGGCATTTGTTCTAGTGTATCTATCCACAGTAGCATTATTATATGATAGGGAAAGTGAATATGTTTTGAGAATATTCAGTTGGAAAAATGGTTCAGTTCCAAGTTTAACAGTGAGATTAAACATATTTTTTTTTGTTTCATGAAATGTTCTGATGTCAAAACTCAAAATTTAGAGCAAGATTTACTTTTTTTCTCTTTCTGAAGATAAAAAGCTCTTCTTTTGGTTTATAAAGAATTTGTGGTGGCATGTAATGCAAACTGTAAAAGTGTAAGCTTAAAGGGAAGCCATTAAAAGAGCTCAGATCATAAATATTTTATAAATAGTTACAATGTTTTGAACCTTATATGGTTTTTATAATATGGTTATATTTTTATACATGTGTTTTTAAACACATAAATGTTTTATATAGCATATACAAGCTCATGTCTTTTAAAATAAAGACTACAAAAAACAAATTACTTTGTTTTTTTTCCTCTCGGTGTCAGTGTTTTGATGTAAGACACTGAATGCAGTGAAATCTCAATAGAATACTTTATTTTTAATATTTCTCCTCAGCTTATTTTTCCACAGAAGAGTTAATTTTTTGCCTATTTTTTAACTTTTCATCACTCCCTTGGTAGGTTACTAATTAAATTTCTATGTACGAGTACTTTAAAATTGCTGTTTATCAGGACAGACAATTTTTTAAAAATGTGAATGTAGTCCTATTACATCTTAGAGGCACACAGGAGTATGGTGTTATTGACAGTTTTTCAGAAAAAGCCGGGGTACCCATTTCTACAGCTAGGTGACTGGGGCGCCTCTGGCCAGATTTGAACCCACGACCTTCACCATGAGAGACTAATGCATTAGCCACTTCACCGCTCAAACTCCCAGATAGGCAGTCAGATGCTTTTAAAAGGTCATCATCATTATCTTGTGCTATTGCCCCACAGAAGGGTGCATGTGGAGGTTTACACACTTTCGGCCACTGGTCTCAAGTTGTGTTGTGATTTTGTGTATACAGATTTTACAACAATCAGGCACAACCTTACAAATACATGAACATGTTGCACAAATGAAGATGAAAGGAAGAAATCATCTCCTTTGGCTTGGTAGTGATGTAACTGGGTTTGATTTTCCAGGACGTTGTAAACACAACAGTATACAGACCGTTTTCTCAGTCACATTCTCTCCAGTTATGAACACATTCACACTCAACTGTCATAAATCTGCTCCATGAAAACACTGGTAATTCCACTAATTAGTTGATCTGGTGAACTAAATCTGGTTTATTTTTAACCCCAGTTAGCTCAAGGTTCAATTTGACTGCACTCAATAATTAGTGGATGAGTATATAACTATACTAAATAGCACTAAGATGGACACCACAGGGGAACAGAAGTAAGGGTAGACCAAAAGAGACATGGAGAAGAATAACAGAAAGGATGTTGAGCAACAGAGGGCTCACCTGGGCATTCATTCATTCATTTGCATGTCCCTTGCGGAACTTTGCCTCCCAAACAGCACTCCTGTAGGCCTCTCGGTTGTGAGCAAGATGGCCTGCTGCTGTTGCATCCATTTCCAGATCATCAACGATGTCTTGCAGCCATCTTCGTCTTGGTCTTCCTCTTTTTCTTTTTCCCATTATGTATCCTTCCAATACGGTCTTCTCTAAATTATCATGACGTTTAATGTGTCCAAAATATTTCAGTTTTCTCTCTTTAATCCTCTTCACTAGCCAGCCTTCTTCAATATTAAGCTTTTTTAGTATAGATATATTTGTTCTTTTTTGTGTCCACGATATTTGGAGAACTCTTCTGTAGCATTTACATTCAAAGGCATTTATGTGTTTCTCAGCTGTTTTGTTAAGTGTCCAGGTCTCACAGGCATATGTTGCGATGGGAAAGATGCATGCCCTTAAAAATCTTATTTTTGTGGTTCTGTCTGCTCCTCTCCACAGATTCTTTATTTGTTTTACTTTCTGAAGAGCGATAGATGTCCTCCTTTTAATTTCCCTCATTGTATCTCCATTATTAGTTTGTAGCGATCCAAGATATTCAAAACTCTCCACTTCTTCCAGTTTTTCCTCATTGATACATATTTCAGTTGCCTTGTTTGTTTTGTCAGTTGTCATCAATTTAGTTTTCTTTGCATTAAGATAGAGGTTCTGCTCTTCGCTGTTCTTGCGGACTGACATAATTAGTTTTTCCATTCCTTTTTGTGTTGTGGACAGCAATACTGTGTCATCAGCATAACTAATCTCTGGTATTTCATAACCTCCAACTGTTATGGCATCGTAATATTCTTTGTCTACATCTTCTCTAACATTCCTCATTATATTTTCAGTATACAAGTTAAATAAGTAGGGTGACAATATGCACCCCTGACGGACTCCTTGTTTTATGTCAAACCAACTTGTTGTTTCACCATTTATTCTTACTGCTGCTTGTTGGTCTAGATACAGCAGTGATGTTAATTGTATCAAATGTGTTGGAAATCCCATTTTTTCCATTATTTCCCAAAGTTTCTGATGTTGTACACAATCAAATGCCTTTGAGTAGTCTATAAAGGATAAATATAGATTCACATTAAACTCTCTGCATTTCTCTATTATTAATCTTAGATTGAATATATGATCTCTTGATCCTCTTCCTTGCCTGAAACCAGCTTGGACCATATTGACTTCTTCTTCTATTTTCTTTCCAAGTCTACCCATTATGGGCAAGAGCAGAAAAAAAGGTGAAGGACAGGCATTTGTGGAAAACCCTTGCGGAAGCCCCATGTGCCCTGGGCACTTAAGGTTCAGAGAGAGAGAGAGATATATAACTATACACGGAGCCACTGCAGTCAACATCATCATCAGGTGCTGTGCCAACTGGCGTTGGCTATTATGCTTCTCCAGAGTACACGATCCTTTGTGCAGGCCATCAGCTCAGTTGGTGATCTCCTCTCACACCATCCTGTCAGACTTTCCAGTATCATTTCTCTTGGTCTTCCTCTGGATCTTCTTCCTTCTATTTTTCCTGTTGTTATAATATTTTCAATCCCCCTTTTCTCATTGCATGTCCTATGAAAGTACACTGTCTCTCTCTTATCTTTTTTGTCTCTCCAGCTCTTCTCATACATTCTTCATTAGTTATTTTTGCTGTCCAGGGGATTCGCAACATTCTTTTAATAAACCACACTTCTGCTGCTTCCAATGATTTTTGTGCAGACCTACCTACTGTCCATGATTCACTTCCATGTAACAAGATAGGTTCAATATAGCATTTTAGGACTCGTTTTCTAACATTCATTGATAAGGATGTGTTGGATAATGTTTTTCATTCTCTGAAATGCAGTTTTTGCTTGGCCTATTCTGTTCCTAATTTCTGTTGCACATTTCCCATCTAAATATGCAGGAAACTCTCTACCGTAGAGAGTGGAACAACAACACAACTCCTTCAGATCATCAGAGGAAGTACCCCCCCTCAGACAAGTGTTTCGGCCCTATTAAACTCCTGACACTCTAAGGGGGGTGGGCCCCTCTGGGTCATGACCCCCAGAGGTCTTGTGAGTTGTTGCTTTTTTTTCCCAGTCCCGGGATTGAACCCATGATCTTCCAGTTGCCACTGCACTTTTTTTTTTATCTTTAGCGATTTAGCTACGGAGGACTGGAATTGGTTGTGGCAAATGAAATAACTTATGTTCCCAATGCTTGTTTTGCATACTCCACAGCCAGCATGAGGCCTTTTCTGCTGTTTCTGAAAGGCTTCTCAATGCCCTTGCTCTTGCTTGTCCCTTTATGCCCAGTTGCTTACATAGGTCATACGCCAATGTTGCTACGAATCCTCTTGCTCCCACTTCTACAGCCACCACTTTTGCCCTGATTCCTGCCCCCCGCCTCAGTTGCTTGACCAGATCATTGTACTTCTCCAATTTGAATAAATGCTGTTCCTCTATTCTAGTTTCGTATGGGACCGTAAGCTCGATCATTATTAATTCCTGTTTTTCTGTGAAGTACACTACAATGTCCAGTCGCATTCCTATGTTCTTGATGGCAGTCGGGTATTCTCTTCTTCCTGGAAGGTCCGCTATCACATCCCAGTCATTTGTACCATCTAAGTTATTACTGCTCTAAGGTATTTGAATTTCTGCACCTGCTTTAGAATAGTTCTGTTTAATTTTATACTGCATGTTGGTGGATTCTGTTTCTTAGTTATAACCATAGTCTGTTTCTTTTTGATGTTCAAAGTAAGGCTAAACTGTTCACTTTCTTTGGCGACTTTATCCAAGAGATTTTGCAGGTCTTGTTGGTTCTCAGCTATCAGTACTGTGTCGTCAGCATGCAGAAGGTTGTTAATATTGTATCCTCCAATTTTTATGCCTGGTTCTGTGATGATCATTCTTAGAATATTCTCACTGTACAGAGAAAAAAAACTGCAGTAAAGCTGTTAAAACAAAATGTATAAACTAGGAAAAAGTGGGAACAGCTTTATTACTTCTTAATCATACAAAAACACACAGGACAAAGAAAGAGAGGGGAAATAGAGTATAAATTCACATGAATGCTGTATTAACAAAATAATTTTAAAATGGAATAAAATGAATAAAGCAATTTTTTAAACACAGCATTCATGTGAATTTATCTCCTCTCTGTATTTCTTTGTCCTGTGCGTTTTTGTATGATAAAGGCTCACGCCGAAAAGTCACAACTGTGTACTTGTTATAATAAAGCTGTTTCTACTTTTGTCCTAGTTTATACAGTTTGACTGCATTATCCATAACAGGTTAATATAAGTGATAATTCACAGCCTTGTATGACATATCTCTAGTACATCCAAGAATTTAGAGCGCTCGTGTAGCAACCGAATGGTTGAGAGTTCGAATCCCCAGCTGAGTGGGATTTTTTTCTGACCAATACAGCCCCGGGGTTCATCCAGCCTTGGAAAATGGGTACCAGAGAAATCTGGGAAGGTAAAACGGGCAGGCGTGATACTGACCACATCACACTTTCATGTGCCGAAGGCCATAGAAAATACGGGCCTAACACTGTATTCCCCAATATGCCTTTAATGGCATGGAAACGGGAATTTTATCTTTACCTTTTACATCCAAGGATAATTATTAGTATTGCCTAGTTCTCTATTCTTTAAAGCCCTTCTGTCTGCTGTGGGCCGAGTGTTAGAACTGCCAGTACAGGCTCTATCACATAACGAACCGACCCCTAATACAGGATAAGCAGAGAAAATGGTCAGTGTTCAGGTTCTGCTGCTCCCTTTTTTTTTTTAATGTAGGGAAACTTTTATTAGTATTAGTTATAATGTTAAAACTTTACGCGCTTTTGGATCACAAGCTACATTCAAACCTACTTGAATCAACGAAAAAGCTCAATTGTTATGAATGTAAAGTTACAGCTGTCTCTTAGACCAGTGGTTTCAAAACTTGTTTGGGCTACAACACCCTTGCCTCCCTGATGCCATTCCCATGGCTCGCTCTCCCAACATAAATACACACAGATCCACAGATTCTCCCAGGCCCAATGAGAGGTCAGATCACTCATTTCATTCACGTCGAGGTTTTCCAGTGAGAAGGTCCAACTCTGGCCTGGGTGGGCTACCACCTCTCACCCAGCGGGGATGCACTGATATCCTAAACACGTCGAGGTCTTCCGGTGAGAAAGTCCAACTCTAGACTAAACTGGTGCAATGAAAACCACGGTGTCACGCAATCCACCAAGAATACAGGCTAAAGCCCTACGATACTCTGAACCCCCTGTGGTCCTCTCGTGGATCTCGTGTGGTCCTTTTGGGGACTACATAGGAGACCACGGGACCTAACGAGGACCACAGGCGTAAATTCAGTAGGATCACAGTGCGGTTTTGGTGGTAGAAGCGAACGAAGAAGAAGAAGACTCATTTCATTGTCCCCAGGATTAGATGGCTTTCCTGTTTTTTCTTCTTCTCGGAAGGGTGGGGCAGTAGTGGATGAAATTGAACGGAAAAATCAGTGGGGGGGGGGGGTGTGTGTGTATTAGAGAGAGAGAGGGAGATGAGAGAGAGAGAGAGTTTTGCACCACCTTACAAAATTCCCTTCGGAGGTAATTACTTTCTTGACACTAGGTCTAGCACATAACAGCAATTACTACTGTAACAGTGTAAAACAAAACTAAAGAAAAAAAGTTATACTTATCCCATTAAACTAATGTCTTTATCAGTATGAAAGAGTACAATTATACCTCATCTACTGCACTGTTCTACCACCCATCCTCGTAATGTGAGATCGCTGAGTCGATAGTGCATTGTTGTTCTCATGGTTAGGTGGCTAGTAGTCCGTGGTTTGAGTCCTGGTTATTATCTTGTCATTTTTTTCTCTTTCCTGTCCAATGTGCTTCGTCCTTTTTTTTCCTTCCTTTTTTCCCCCGAAAGCAATACATACAACACGGTGCTAAACCATTTTAATGTGTGAAAGCCTTGTTTCCTTTCTAAAAAAAATTGTAATTGTACACATGACTAGAAAAGAACGGGCAAAAGACCATACTGTATGAAGAGCGACTATATGTAGGGGACTTGCATTATTTGAAGAATGGAAAATTTGAAGACAGAAGATACAGCTGTAAAGAAACAGTGCTGTGTAATATGTGGTTTCTGACTACGCTGACTGAAAAAGTGCACTGAATATCTGAATCAGGTATGATAGAAGATGCTCAACAAAAAAGATGTTATAATATTCCACGGTCAGTTAACACATGTCAGCTTCAAACCCGTCTTTTAAAATTTATGGCATCATTTATTAGTTTTCTGTTTTTGGTGTCACTGAATCACACAATACATAAGATCCTCGAATGAAAGCAGTGCTGGTTACATTCAATAAATATGAGTAACTGTCAGTGACGTTTTACGAATCAAACCCCCATATGATATAGCATAAATCTTGCACAGATTAAACAAAACTGTACCATAAATAAACAATATAAAAATTAGCATAACAGGATATCAAGTATGTTTGCACATACCATAAGTCTTCCTTTCGTACCACTATAATGATTTTGGTGTAGAAATAAATTTCGAAGTAAGTTAGCTATTTTGGAGTGTGTTGAATAACATTTTGCTGAGTAGCTTTATTCACAGCTCATTCATTATACGAATGTTAAATTGTTTGTGTCGCAAGTGAAGCATTTCACATTAGAGCTTTGATCAAATGGAATTAAAGTGTCCATTATAACAAATATCAATCAATCAAGTGCCGTGCCACATTGTGTAGGCGATCATTTCTCTCCTCAATTCCCTGTCTTTAGACTTGTTTATGAGATCCGCCGGTGACTTTCTTCCTAGCCACGCTGACAGCCTATCCAGTAATTTCTCTCTGTGTCTTCCTGTCTCTTCTTCCCTCAATTTTTCCAGTTTCCACAATATGTTATAATTTTCCTCTTCTCAGAAAATGTCTTACAAATCTCATTGTCTGCCTCTGGTCTTTGCTGTAATTTGCTGGTTCGTTGGTTTTCTTAGCTGTCCGTGGTACCTTCAACATCCTCCATTTCTCACTGTACTCTCTTATTTATGGACCATGCTTCACATCCATAAAACAAAATTGGCTCAGTGTAACATTTAAGTACTTGTAATCTTCTTTCCATTGATATGGATCTGAGCACATCTGCTTTTTATTTTGTTGTGACATTTCCCATCAGCTGTTATAATTGTTCCTAAGTACTTAATTCTATCAACTTGTTTCAGTTCTGTGCCATCGATGGTAATGCTACATTTTGGTGGTATTCTTTTCTTTGAGATAGCCATCACTTCAGTCTTATTTTTGTTCAGGCTGAGACCTTTACTTTTACTTTCACGAACCATGATGTCCAGAAGAGCCTGTAGCTCCCCTTCACTTTTAGCAATCAGAACTGTGTCGTTTGCATATCTTAAGCTCTTAAGGTTGTACCTGCCAATTGATATTCCTGGCAAGCTCTCTATATTTCTCATTATGTTTTCACTGTATAAGGAAAAGAGGTCAGGAGATAGAACACATCATTGTCTCACTCTCAATTTTATGTCTTGGAATGCTCCTATTTGTTCTTCAATTGCTGCTGATTGCTGTCAGTATATGTTTTTGATGAGTTTCAGATCTTTCCCATCTATGTTGATGTCTTCCAGCATTCTTATAATTTCTTTGTGTCTCACTTTATCAAATGCTTTACAGTAGTCTATGAAGCATAAGTATAGGTCCATCTTTACTTCTATTGATCTTCCCATCAATGTTCTCAATATATATGTATATGGCATTACTTGTGCCTTTTCCTTTGATAAAGCCACACTGTTCTTCAGTGACTTCTGGTTTTATTTTGCCCCTAACTCTTCTCATGACAATACGAAGCAGGATTTTGGTAACATGGTTCATAAGACTAATGGTTTGATGGTCTTCACATTCAACTGCACCTTGTTTCTTTGGTAGAGCAATGAAAAATGATTGCAAAAGATCTGATGGGATATAGTTACTGTTATAGATGTCATTCAGCAATCTGGTAATTATTTCTATGCCAAGCTCTCCTAATACTTCCAATTCTCCTTGGTGATTTTATCTGGTCCTGGTGCTTTGTTGTTCTTCATGTGTTTGATAGCTTCTTCCACTTCTGCTTTTAATATGTGAGGCCCTTCATTATTATTTTGTATATTATTTTGCTTCTATTGTCCTCATAGAGTTCTCTAATGTATTTGCACCATCATGCCATTATTTCATCTCTGTCCATTATTGTATGTTCCTCTTTTGACTTCAGGCAACCAGTCTTGTGGTATGCCCTTTTGTTTGTTAACTTCTTTATCTGTTTGCACATGTCTCTTGCATTTCCATGATGGTGTGTCTCTATTTCATTACATGTATTTAGCCACTCTTCTTTAGCTTTATTGCATTTGTATCTTATTTCTTTATTTATTTTGTCATATTCATCTTTACCTTCCTTAAGACTTCTTCTCTGATCCATTCGTTGCAAAATTTCTTCTGTCATCCACCCCTGTTTAGCATGTCGTTTATTTGGAGGTAGGATTTCGATAGATGTTTGCTGAATAAAGTTTTTAAGCATATTCCATTGTTTGTCAATCATTTCAATCTTCTCTATAGCATTATACATATTATGTACTATGGTCCTATATTGTTCTTGTACTGCCTTATCTTTCCATAACAGCTCTCTATCTATTTCTTTGATTTTAGCTGCTACCTTTAACCTCTTTAGCCTGATTCTCACTTTTCCTACAACTAGGATGTGGTCACTATTACAGTTTGCGCTTTTTCTTGTTTTCATGGATATTAATGAGTTCCTGAATCGTCTGTTGATCATAATGTAATCTGTCTGGTTACGTATGTTATTATTTGGGCTTTTCCATGTTTATAGTCGCCTTGGGTGTTGTTGAAACCAAGTATTTCTTATTTTCATTTTATTCTTTTCTGCCCACTCAATCAGCATCTCTCCTCTTGTATTTCTGATACCTAATCCATACTTGCCAGTAGCTTCATTGTCTCATTCAAATATATAACAAATATAGCCATAAAAATGCACGTTGATACTTAATCGTTACGAAAAATAAAATATTGCAGCAAAATGGGAACAAATAATAAATGAATAGCTTTTAATTCAATTGCATACTTTTATATGTGTGTAGATGCTGAAGAGGTATGGTGAGTGGATGCAGCCCTCCGTGTTGCAATAACTGTTTTTGTCTCTAAAAGTCAATGTACATATATAGATACAAGCTATGCGCGCATAGACACACAGCTATATGATGATTATAAAAACATGGAATATACTCAATTGATCACGCAGTTGTCAACAATTAGTTGTCAACATATCAGTAGGGGAAAATTGGCGAACTACTTTGCGAGCCCTATGTGACGTTTAACGGCACGGGAAGGATATAAGATATATATATAAGATATCAGTGGGGGCGCAATAAGATTAATGACGGATAGGCTGAAAGAAAGGTGATAAAGAAAACAAATATTTCTGTTGTGACAAAACATGATCGAAACAGAATCGACTGGACTAGCATAGAGCAAGGGACTTGAAATATTTGGTTGGAATATCGAGATTGAAATTATCAAAGTAATCTCCCCTAGCAACATGGTTGCCTACAGCGAGACTGTAGTGAAATATTTGAGTTTGTGAGTAAACATAATTATTTTGGCTGTTTTAGCAGGTTTATGTTAACGTAGATATTCTGCCATAAGGTATTTAATTTAATTTTAAATAATCTAACGCCACATAAGATTCGCAGTTTATTCCAACTTATCTAACGCAATAACTTACTTCGCTGTATGTTTTACAAGTTTCAGATCACTATGTCTGTCAATATAATACATTTTCGTGGCTGTAGTTAGAGTTGGAACAGGAAATATCGAAGAAAGTTTACAGTGCTTATTTTTAAAACTGCCTTTAACGATGAATGCATTCATATAATCAAGTATAATAAAATAAAGTAGAGCTGGAGACAAAGACATTCACCTAAGCATGTATTCTCAGTGATTCAATGAGTATACGCAGGAAGATCCAATTGGGTTGGATTCGAAAGCAGTGATTGGGCTCTAAGGAGGTTGACAGTCATCTTTGTACCAGGGCACGTGGGAGTAAAAGATAATGAACATGCGTGCTGGTATAATTCACTGTGGAATATATATGAGCAATAGGCCAGGGTGATATTCTAAATGCTCTTAGGGAGGCTGGCTGCATCAGGGATTCTGGTGACAGCTGTGAATCTGAGGCCAGTGTCAAACTGGGTGTAGCAAGATGAGAATGCTATGTGGGGAGCTAATGAAGACTGATAAACCAACAAAGAATTGGTGTCTTCAGTTGTTACACATTGGGAGAGATACTGAGGAGGGGATCAGAACATTTTTGGAGTACTTATCCAGTGTGCAGTGAGGATCGTCTGTTGACTAACTAGCTGTTCTTCTTCTTCATACACACATTGGCACTGATGTGTGATACCCTGATTTTTGCTATCCGCCTTTTGGCTGGGTACCTCCGACTTGAGCACCTTTCCTTGCTAGGGCAGACTGTGGTCTTGCTCAGAGTGCCATGAAGACAGTGGTGTAGACTGGCCTGGCCAGAACTTTGTTTTCCAGCCTCTGGTGGCTGTACTTAAGCCCCTTCTTCACATCAGATCCATGCATGCAATGCTGGCTGGCCAGACGGCTTTGAAACAGTTCCACAGAGACACTCCGACTTTGGGATGAGGAATCCTCAGCGATATCTATTCCTCACCACTTATAGTCTGCTGACTCTTGTTTTGTTTACATCATTCTGATAGTCATTGTTGTAAAGACCCATAGGCTTGTCACGTCCTGGATTCATTAATTTCACACCAGATTTTCCTCATTCCTGCCAATGATCTCAATGTCCCCATCTGTCCACCAACCTGACTTTACATTTTACAAAAATGACATTTACAATTAATGTTGATTGTTACAGGTTTCTGGGCTACAGAAGTAGGTCAAAGTTTTTTAAGCAAACAGGTCTATGTTCCCTGTCTCACAAGACTATGTTTAGATAAGTGTGTTCGTAACACAGTTGTTCACTAGGGGACTAGCTATTCAATTAATATAACTAATATCAACTTTGACAGTAAAGATAGTTCCTGCATATCAGAACACTGTTCATGATTTAAATTTCATTGCAGGTTGTGAACCAAGTATCAGACAGCTTTCTACAAGAACTACTAATGAACGGCAAGGCAGTCTTCACTCACTTTTATAATATTGCTTACATCACCAGGTGCTTGTCTTCTCTGCGGGGCTGTCACAGTAGGTGGCCAGCTCATTGTTATGTGAGAACATTAGCTTGTTTGTCTTGTTCTGTTTCACCTGACTGCCAGCATAAGCTGAAGTGCCTGTTCTGGAAAGAAGAGAACGGGCTTAGCAGACAATTCTCATTAACGTCATCATCAAATATCACAAGATCATCAGCAGAAATTGTGATAAAACCACACCTTGTCACAATGAAGCTGGATTCTCCAGAATTTCATTCAGTCTTCACACCAGAGATGCGTGTTCTTGTTGATATGTTCACAAAATATGGACATGAACTCCGTATTGCTGGAGGGGCTGTCAGAGATTTGCTTATGGGAATAGTCCCCTCTGATATTGATTTTGCCACCACAGCAACACCTGCAGAGATGAAAGAAATGTTTACTAAGAGAACATTCGAATGTTGAACATGAATGGAGAGTCCCATGGAACTATAACTGCACGTATCAATGACAAGGTAATTGTCTATGACACTCCTACATTTTACATACCTGCAGATTCATTTAGAATACTGCAGAGATTTCATATTGGTATGATAGATAAACATCTGTTTATCTATCATACCAGATTTAAAATTAGATTAGAATTTAAGTAACTGTGGTTCAGTATTTAAAAGCTGAGCAAACACTATTTTTAAAGAGCTATCTGTTCTAAACACATTCTTTTCATATCTTCATGTTCATTGCAAATGCTGAAAATTATTATTATTGCAAGTTATATAATTATTTGAATATTAAGAGCAAGACTGTGGATTTGGTATGCCAAACATTTGACTTCTTTTTGTTTTTTTAACTATTTTGAGTGGTTTTTTTTAACCACTCAATTTCAGCCTCTTCACAATTGGTATGTTTGTTTTGACTCCAACTATACAAATTTTGTTTCTTCAGCTTAGACCCCACAATTCCAGTTCACTATCCAGGTTAAAAGTTGTCCTTCTGTTATATAGTCAGATTTGTTAATTTGTACGTGTGATTTAATATAGGAAAACTTTGAAGTGACTACACTGAGAATAGATGTAGTAACAGATGGTCGCCGAGCTCAAGTTGAGTTCACCAAAGATTGGATTCTGGATGCTAATAGACGTGATCTCACAGTGAACTCTATGTTTCTTGGTGAGTTATTTACAGTTCTTGATCTTTTTTTTTTTTTGTCTTCTCATTTTCCTCCTTTCTGACTGTAGTATTTTGTTTTGTCACACACCTTTTCCATATAAGAACATCTACTCAGATGTGGAATATTGGTATTTATTATGCATAGATTCACTAACTGCAGTTAGTTCCCTTTTCATTCAGTGTGTGTGTGGGGGTGGGTGGGTGTGTGGGGGGGAGAGAGATGGTGGGTTGGTAAGGTTAATTTTCCAAAGATTGATTAGTCCTATGTTCCTGCAAATTGCCATGTTTTAAAATAATACTCTTTCCAGCTATGGTGACAAAATTATGCTCAGATTTTGGGACATTGGTTGGGCAGATGACTAACTTTCCAACACCCTCTCATATGTGAAGTGTATGGAGAGGAAAAAAATATTGCAAGTTCAATCCCAGACAAGAGTAATTTGTTTTATTTATTTTGTTTATATAAATCTGTATTAAAAGGGTATATTGTATTTAATGTTAACAAAGGTTGGTAAAATTGTGGGTTTTGCAGAGACTTGGGAATAGTTCTTGATTTTGGTCCTATTGATCAGAAATATGGACAGCATCATCAAAAGTACCAAGAGACTGCAGACCTTTCTTAACACCTGCCTAAGGAAGATCTTTCAGATTAGATGGCCAGATAACATCAGCAATGAAGAGATATAGTAGAAAATGAACCAATCAACAGTGAAAGGAATGATAATGAAAAGACATTGGAGATGGATAGCACATATGCTCCGAAAGCCTACCACTAACATAACCAGACAAGTTTTCACCTGGAATTCCAGGGTAAGAAGAAACAAGGAAGAGGTAGAAACATCTGGCGAAGGAGTTTTGAAGCAGAGATCAAAAAGATTGACTTACACCTGGAGACAGATAGAAGAAACAGCCCAGGACAGAAATAAATGGAAAGCCTTTGTTAATGGCCTATGCCCCATATAGGGGTAAAGAAAGCTTGGAAGGGAAATGGTTCTGGATTAGCCCAGGGATATGAAGAAAATGGGGAATTAGCTATTTTTTTTAGAAGGAAGGTTTGTGAAGCTATAGGAGTAAAATTAAATTGTTTTTCCTGTCATATTTTAAGTTATAGCTAGTCTTGTTGTAACTGGTTTTTCATATCTTCAGTAGTGAACCATCTCTGGCAGTACAGCATAACTATCACTACAGTATGAAGCTGATTTTTTTTTAAAGTTGTAGTCTTGGCCTGAGCTCCAGGAGAGGTCAAAACGTTCTCCTTAAAAGATTTTTGACATATAATTGAAGTCATTTTCCTAGATCCAAATGGATGATTTTGTGTGATTTTCAGTGGCTTTATTCTTGTTTTTAAAAGACTTGAATCAGTTGGCATAGCTCTAGATCTTCTTTAGGTACTTTATTTTATTTCCATGGAGTGAAGTCTTATCTTTTAAAAAGGTAGAGGTAATCTTGTCATGCTTTATAGGCACATAGGGATATGGTGTTAGTGCCCATATTTTCCTTGACCTGTCAGCACACTGGAGGGTGATATGGTCAGTATCACACCTGGCCGCCTTTCCTTCCCCAACTCCAGAAGAAGTTTGGTACCCATTTCTACAGCTGGGTGACTGGGGTGCCCTCGGCCGGATTCAAACCCCCTGACCTTTGCCATGAAAGACCAGTGATCTTTTAAAAGCGCATGGAATTTTAGTTGCAGCTGAATTGTAATTGTAATCAGAGCTGGCATCCCCACGCTCTGGGCATTCCAATATGTGCTCCGCCTTCTGTTCCAACACTCACTGAAATGTGTGCCTGCTGATGGAGCCAGTCATACTTTGGTTGTGGGTAACATGCACTAAACCATTTCTTTCAGAAAAATGTCCACTTCTCTTCTTCTCCCCCAATTCACTCATCCTTCTGATGTTATTGTCGTCATTCAACCCGATGTCCTCCATATGCAACCTATCCAAGATGGCTTTTGCAGTCTCCTCCTTGTCCATTCTTAAGGTTCCCTGAATTGATGCCATACCTGCCAATGTGTCCATTTTCTCAATGCCTTTGACAGGCAGTATATCTGTGTTAAACAGGATAACTGAGAGCCCTCTAAGAGCTGAACTCACTCCCTGTGGAACAAATGTCTCTTGATTCTCCATAACATGCTTTGGAGTCTGTTACAATGACCCCATGTGAGTCGCCCAGCTCTGCCATCCAGGAAATTACTTCTGATGCAGCCTGCACCTCTGTTCTCATGCTCGAAGTGGTAGTTGTACAGGCTTCTGATTTACTTGCAACCAGTTTGCCGTTAACGGTAGGCAGTATAGGCCCATCCATTTTTTAGGCCTTGTGCTACTTGCCTGTCTGTGAAGATGACAGGGTCGTGTGGTTTGGAGTGATGCGGAATCTGTTACTGCATCTGGGCTTCTGTTTTACCCTTAGCCCAGTCTCAGCATTCACAGCCAAGCTGGATCATGACCTTTGTCAGATTCTGTATATTTGGTACTCTAGTCCATTCTGGCTCTAGGGGAATTTGCTCTCGGTAACAGACTGCTGACAGTGCCTTTTCTGCCTTTGCCATCCATAATCACCCAATAAATTTCCAAAATGAAATGTTATGTACATCATTTCATTTGCTGAAAACTATGAGCATTGTTGACATCTACTGCTTGAAATAAAATATTGTTGACAACAATGACTTGAAACAGAATGTTGCCTACATCAACTTGAAATGGAACTGAACCTTTATTCCTAGATGTTGCTGATACCATAGGTCACACTGTTTTTATCATGTAGATCTTTTAGTATAACAGATAGAAGGACGTCAGGTCGTTGGTGTGATTTGACAGACTTTCAGAGTTGTCTGGCAACAAATGTTGCAACAATACATTTATGTCATTTCAGTTAAAATTTATGAAATAAATAAAACTAGAGTGATAATTTCCACACAGCCTATGTTTTCTCATGATTATGTAAATCTTGTATCAGTTAGCAATTATGCTAACTTTTATATTTCTTAATCCATATTTGATTTTCTATTTTCAGGTTTTGATGGGACAGTATTTGATTATTTTAATGGCATTGAAGATTTGAAAGCAAAACGGATTCGTTTTGTTGGAAGACCAGAACAGAGAATTCAGGAGGATTATCTCAGAATCCTGAGATATTTCAGGTATGATTTACTTGCAGAATCACAACATTGCCATGATAGAATTTCATATGTAGACACTGATTACTTGCAGAATTATTACACTGCCATAATAAAAATTCATAGGTAGACATATCAGCTTCTGCAGCATTCAAAACCTTTGGCTATATTTGAGCCTTAATACTATGGTTTTAAAAAGGGACCGGCTAGTAATGGTTAGAGCACTCATCTAGCAACCGAATGGTTGAGGGTTTGAATCCCCAGCTGAGTGGGATTTTTTTTCTGACCAATATGGCCTCCAGGTCGACCCAGCCTCGTATACCAGAGAAAATCTGGGAAGGAAAGGCAGCGAGAAAAGGAACTGGCCATCCTACCTCATACACTGATGACCCAGCATATTGAGGTCTCTAATGCTTCATCCCCTATGGCATTTGATATGGGATTGTCTTTACCTTTTTACTATAGTGAACTTTGCTGTTTTATAAAGAGTGATGCAACTTCCATGGAGCATTTACAGAAGCTGAAAAAAATGTGTGAAATATCTTGTTTGAGAAAGTGTGATTTTAAAAAAAACTTTGACTGTCATCATATCAGGGTTTGAACTAATAACATGGCATACCATGTGTTCTGTGATGACTGAATGTATGAGCTGTTAACTTAACAAATAAAGGAAAACATGCTGCACTCTAGCAACAGTTTTCAGTGAAGGCTGAATATTTTATATATATTTAATGAGTACTCCCTAGCACATTAGAGTATTGCAGCCACATATAAGGAAGATATTTTGAAAGCAAGGGGATTTTAAATGATACAAGAGGTTAATTGATTGATTGAGTGATTGATCTTTATTTCAAAAGGGTTAAGAATTGAGCACGCAGCCTGGACATATAAAAAAAGGTTAGACATATCAAGAGTATTTTCTTCACGAGTATATAAATTGGCGAACTACTTTGCGAGCCCTATGTGACGTTTAACGGCACGGGAAGGATATAAGATAAGATAAGATATCAAGAGTAGCACTTTGACATCATGGTAAGATACAGAACGAGATCTGTTGCTCCCTCCCTGGTTTTATTTAAAGATGTTTGTTCATCATTCTTTGACATTGTTTTTTTCCCTTTGTTTTCTATAATGAACTTGAAGTATCAATATGTATAAATACCTCATACATTTGTTTCTTTTATAAAATGCCACATGGATCATAAAATTTTACCACAAGCATTGCGATACAGTGCTTGGTAGAATCATGTGCCATCTCAAATTACATTATACTTAGTTTTATGTTAATGAAAAGTCCTGTGCTCCATCTTTATTTTCATTTATTAGATTTTATGGTAGACTGGCTTCTGGTCCAGACACACATGATGAGGCTACTCTTGTTGCTATAAGAGATAATGCTGAAGGGTTAGGTCGTAAGTATTGAATTTAAACTATTAGCTTCATTAGAAGTTTCATAGAAGATAAGTATAAGGTTTGACTAAAATAATGCTGGGAAAGGAACTTTATTAATAACAAATTATTCTAAATTGAAAAGGTCCCCTTTAAAATGCTCCTCTACAACATTGACGCTCTACTACCAGTGCATTTTCTTGACCAGTCTTCCAAATTTTCTTTCTTCTTCTTCTTCAGCTTTCCAAGCCATTAAGGGTCATTGCTGCAGATAAAAAAAAGGTAAAGGTAATCCTGTCGTGCCTTAGAGGCACATAGGGATATGGTGTTAGTGCCCATATTTTCCTTGACCTGCCAGCACACTAGAGGGTGATATGGTCAGTATCACGCCTGCTGCAGATAAAGTTCACCTCTATTCCTAATCTTCTCTCTCCAGTTGGTGACACCAGTTTCCTTTATAGCCTTTTCTAATGTTGTCTTTCTATCTCTGTCTTGGTCTACTCCATGGTCTTATTTCCTTCATCTCTTGAACATACATAATTTTTGTTTGTCTATTCTCTTCCATTCTTTCTACATGGTCCAACCAGCATAATCTGGTCAGTTTCAAGACATTTATAATTCGTTGGGATTTAAATAACCTGTTCAGTTCAATGTTCTTTCTAGCTCACCATTCTTCACTGTTGGTGTCCATTATGGGCCCAAAAGATTCTTCTTAGAATCTTGTTCTAAAAGATCTGCAATTGTTGTTCATCTTTCTTTATTGTACTCAACTCCAAATTTTCTTTATCTCTCAAAAATTGATTTTAATAGGCTATTCAGTCTTTGGGAAAAAAAATTGTCACATGGTGCCAGGTCAGGAGAGGAATGTACAGTGACTTTGCTCTTCACTAAAAGTTGCCAAACTAGAATGGAAGCCATTAACTGTCTCATTGACCCACTAGTGTTATGATACAATATTCATGTGAATCCCCACCTTGAATTAAGTTTGAGATGTGGTTCTTGCTGTTTGCTGATCATGTGATTAGACGGAGACCATGTGGTGATATTTATGTGGTTGTAAAACTTTGGAAACAAAATATGTCTTTGTAAATAACTGAAATATATTGGAGAAGAGTACTTGGAGATTAAGCTCAGAGACTGACATAGAGCTTTCTTAGAAGTGTAAAGGAGGTTAAATATAACATGAAGTTTTCTTAGAAATGCAAAGGAGCTTAAAGAATGAAAAACTGAGGTGATGAAGAAATGAGAAAAGGAGGGTATTAGCTAAAGGTATAGTATAGGTGATACTATACACTATAAGTGCAGGGGAAAAGCTTCAGACTATATCAGAATTGATTAGCAGGTTACATGGTAATGGTCAGTTATTTGCAGAATAAAGAATTAGTTAACAGCTCAAATGATCATAATACACAGGTCACAGTTAACAAAAGATGAAGGTGAATGGCCTGAGCCAAAAGAAGATAAGGATGGAAAAAAAAAAAAGACTAGTCATATATGAAGTGATCGATGACTAAATAGATGAGGCAGTTTTAATGGCCGGTTACAAGGGAAATGATGTGATAGAAAGACAAGTACAAAATGATCAGAGTATAGCAGAGAAAAATAGGAAGTAACAAATGAGAAAAATTAAAACAAAAAAAAAAAAAGATTTCAGAAGATTCTGAGATGTATTTAGCCAATAGTAATTCTAGTTTAGAATTCATGAAAAGTTGAAGAGATTATGAGAGACAATCAAGATAGACCTTTGCCCAAACAGAAAGTGAAAGTAAGAGAGAGAGAGAGAGAAAGAGAGAGAGAGAATAATGAAGCTTTTTTTTTTCTTTGCTAACACTTTATAGCTATTACATAATTATTACCTTTGTCAACACCTCATAATTTATATTTTGTTGTATATTATCAAGCTAAGGGGGTTTTTGGTTCATGCTGTGGCCACAATGATGATTATTATATTTTCCCTTAAAAAACCGGTAGTTATAGTTGGCCTTGCTGTGCAGGCAGATGCTCTCTGTTTTCAGAGACTGTGTCAGATCTCACTACCCCATTGAGTAGAGAATCATTGGCTAATGAAAAAAATTGTCAAGCACCTAGTAAGAGTTGAACTCATGAACACCGTATCTCTGAACCATGTCTGGTAAGAATCTTCACGTGGCTTTCAGATACATTGATTGAGGTGATTATTGGAGGAACTATATGCAAGGTTTTGTTATAGGTGTTTCTGGTGAAAGAATTTGGCTGGAACTGAAGAAGATATTGACTGGCAGATTGACTGCACCAATTTTCAAACAGATGATTAATCTTGGACTTGGACAGTATATAGGTGAGAAAATAATTGTTCATAATGTCTGTTGTTAGAATGAATTGATGAATGAAATGAAACAGTCAGATTATTTTACTACATAATGTTCATTGTTATTTTAAAGTAAGCTCAGTTTATATTGTTGTTCTTGTATCTCCTTTCTTTTTATATTGTTGTTTGCATCTGCTTTCAGTTTATATTGTTCTTGCATCTCCTTGTCCTTGCCTGGAATTTGATATTTACATTACAAAAGTACATTTAAAAAATGTGAACTCTTGAACCACTGTGTCTTTTAAATGGCATTAAAAATTTGTTTAAATAATTACATTAAAATGAATCTGAAAAATCGTAAATCACCAGGATGTGATGAGATAACAGCTGAATTTATTAAAGCAGGAGGAAAGGAATGTGCAACAATCTATCATGCACTATGTAAAAAGATATGGCATTCAGGTATTTGGCCAAAAGAATGGAAAAGAACTGTATTCATACTACTGCCAAAAAAGGGTAACCTGAAATTATGCACAAACTACAGAACTGTTGCCCTGTTTAGTCATGCCAGTAAAATTATGTTGAAAATCATAATGGGTAGACTTTGAAAGAAAATAGAAGAAGAAGTCTATATGGTCTAAGCTGGTTTCAGGCAAGGAAGACGATCAAGAGATCATATATTCAATATAAGATTAATAATAGAGAAATGCAGAGAGTTTAATGTGAATCTATATTTATCCTACTCAAAGACATTTGATTGTGTACAACACCAGAAACTTCTGAAATAATGGAAAAAATGGGATTTCCAACACATTTGATACAATTAACATCACTGCTGTATCTAGACCACAAGCAGCAGTAAGAATAAATGGTGAAACAACAACAAGGGGTCCGTCAGGGGTGCATATTGTTGCCTAACTTATTTAACTTGTATACAGAAAATATAACGAGGAATGTTAGAAAAGATGTAGACAAAAAATATTACGCCGCCATAAGGCTAGCTAGTAAAGAGTATTAAAGAGAGAAAACTTAAATATTTTGGACACATTAAACATCGTGATAATCTAGAGAAGACCGTCTTGGAAGGGTACATAATGGGAAAAAGAAAGAGAAGAAGACCAAGGCGAAGATGGCTGCAAGACATCATTGATAATCTGCAAATGAATGCATCAGCAGCAGGCCATCTTGCTCACAACCGAGAGGCCTACAGAAGTGCTGTTAGGGAGGCAAAGTTCCGCAAGGGACATGCAAATGAATGAATGAAATTAATGTGGTTTTGTTCCACAGTTAGAAAGTTCTTAATTTTAAACTGCCATACTTTCTTAATCAGTCCTTTGATCATTTCCCAGTAAAATGGTGGCTGTGATGAACAATAACAGAAAGTTTGTATGTCATTAATGTTGTTTGATAGTGTAAGTGTTAATTTAACCATGTGCATGGGACTGATTTGTTAATGGATTTTTTTAATGTGCCAGCATATTGTACATTCTTATAAGCCTCACTGTGGATATTCATTATTCTTAGAGGGATGAAAAAAATGATTAGTTATTGCAAAACACCACAAACAAGTTAAAACAGTAAGGAAAAAAAACGTTCAGAATTCTTTGCGCATGTTCTGAGAAGACAGAAGTTAGAGAATCTGACAATCACTAGAAGAGAACCTGACAATCACTAGAAAACTGAAAGCAGAAAACAGAATGGACCAAAAAAAAAGAAATATCTGAATAGGGTGACCATGGGGAAAAGATAAGAGAGGCAATTTAAAAATGCCAAGGACTGCATAAAATGGTTAAGCATATCAGGATGGTAGTTGATGATGATTATTATTGTTTGAATGCTCTTGATAGAGATGCTTTAACTCTTTCCCGACCGGAAAAAAAGGCGGACATTACCGTCGTACGGGCGGACGTTAATTATCGAGCGGGTGTTTCGATATTTTTTGGGTCCCTCTTTAAAATTAATTTTAACAAACTAAATCTGCGTTCAGCATAAATGTATCACATATCAAAAAAGTGGAATTGAATGAGGATTTCATATATGTAGTTATTTGTGAAAAAGAAAAAGAGAACGTGAGAAAAAACTGAAAAGTTTGTGAGCAAAAAAAAAATCTATTTAGAATTGAGAAAAAAAATTATATTCTACTTACCCGCAATCTGAATATATTTCAACTGAATATAAATCCAACTTTGGCATATTTTGTTGTGAAATCCAAATGAATCACATCTAATATACACTATATCACTTTTCAGCAAAAAAAAAATTATGACACACAAATAAAATTGTTTTCTACTTGCCATACGTCTGTAAATATCTGCTTGAAAAACACAATATGAAATGTAAAAACTGGAGAAATTTGCAGAACTACAAACAAATACAAAAACAAACACAACAGAAAACATTGTGAACTCACTTTGCCACTGAACCAGTAGTGTCTGCCATTGTGGAAAATTTGGGTGAGGGCCATCACAGAGCTGCTGTTGGCTGGGGTGAAGGCTCCTCTTTCCTGAGCATGTTTAGCACAAATTCCATATTTCATACTATTCTTTGTGATTATTTCTTTTATATTTTCTTAGGCTTACCTAGAGCTCAGAACTTTGAAGAACTTGACAGAGTTTGTGAGATAACAGAAGGTGTACCACATCATTATATGACAAGGATGGCTGCCTTGCTTGATGATGAGGCAGATGTAAGTCAGACTGCCTGTTTACAACTTGGTTCAGTTTTATATTCAGTCAAAATTTGCAGAGTTCTGCTGTACCCTAGGTTTCTAGGTTTGAGAATTTTATTCTGTCTTGTTTCAAACTATGAAAGCAAAGCATTGATAATGAGCATTAGATCCAGGTGAACATTGGTTTAGGTGTTACCGATTATATTCAAACTATAAACACTGCCGTGTTCATAGAGAACAAGAAACATGTCACCATAGGCTCTGGTTTGTTGGCAGGGTGAACGAGTTAAGGGTGAAACTTGGTGCAGTGAAACATGAGCTCCAGAAGGATGGTTTATCAACACAGCAGGTGTTATTAGTCTTGTATGTTGATAGTAAAGAGAAAATTGGATCACCTGTGGAGGTGTCTTGAGTGCAAAGATGATGGTCCATTCTAATTACTAACAAAGAAAAAAAAACACAAATATAAAGTATAATCCCTGTGGGAATGTCTTTAATAACTGTGAAATAGCTTCATGTATCAGACAGTCCTCACTGGGGGACTATAGCAGGCCGTGGGACGTCAAAATAGCTTCATGTATCAGACAGTCCTCACTGGGGGACTATAGCAGGCCGTGGGACGTCAAAATAGCTTCATGTATCAGACAGTCCTCACTGGGGGACTATAGCAGGCCGTGGGACGTCAAAATAGCTTCCTCAGCCACGCAGTTGTAATGCCTCATAAAATGTCTCACTGGATGTGGAAGCTGCAGTTTGGACTTAAATGGTCTCTTTGATGTTAGTTGCGGATGTTAGTTACAAATGTTAATAGAACCATTCGCTCATGCTATTGGTTTTGTATTGAGTCCAGCCAGAAAAGAAAAAAAATTGTTCTGGTTATTATGACATAGTGTAAGAAGGATTGTTATGATACTTTGTTTAGATAGGAAAAGGATGTGGAGATGCATTTTTTTTTCTGGTAATGTGGTGGCATTTTGTTTCCTCTAGTTTGTTTTTTTTTTCTTGGCTCTAAGACAATCGTTAGATCTGAGCTAGAATTAATGAATTTTTGTTCTCAGTGGGTGAAGAGTTGGACATACAGACTTGTCTGACATTTTGCACTTCATTGTTCATCTTTCACTTTTATCACAATCATTCAGTTTAGTATAAATAGTAATAAATACATAGAGAGCATGAAACAAAATTTAAAAATGAAACTTACATTCAGCCTGTGATCCACACCTTAAACAGTATATAAAAATACTAGATACATCTTACATCCTTCCCGTGCTGTTAAACGTCACATAGGGCTCGCATAGTTTGCCAAGTTTTCCTGTTCTCAGCGAGTCTTTTAACTTCATCAAGGGATGTTATGCCCACTAAACTGGCTTCTCTTAACAGTGTCCTCTTTAGAGTTTCACATGGTCAACCTCTTTTTCTTAGGCATGTTGTGCTCCATTTGATAGCTTGTTTTGGTATTCTCTGATTGTTTCTTCTCATCACATGGCCTACATATGTCCATCTTCTTTTTCTGATCACCCATGAGACAGGTTGTTGTTTGCTCATCTGTCTTATTCCTGCATGGTTCTTGAATTTGTTCCACTTTATACTAAGCATTTTCCTTGGGGATTTGTTTTCAAAAGAGCCTAATTTCTTGTCTATTTCTTTAATTGATTTCCAGCTTTTGCATGCATAAACGAGGGTGGATATCACATTTGAATTGAATAATCTTAACTTGGTTTTTGTACTTATAACTTTTGAATTCCATATGTTCTCAGGACAGTGCTGCTTTTGCAATTCTAATTCTAACTAAATACATATGATGTAATAATCATCTTATTCGCTCTCATACAGTACAGTGATATTGCTGCACAAATTAGCATTAATGTTTAATTATTCCATAGGTTTACAAACTGCATGAGAAAAACAAAATGTCAAATGAGGAGTTGTCTCTAGCTTTGTTCATAGTACAGCACAGGAATGACCAAATGGGGGAAAACCTGGTGATCTATTGTACCGACCTACACACAGATTACCAGGGGAAAGACACCAAAGTTATGAGCAAAATTGTACAGCTTATGAAGTACTGTGGCCATGTAAGTTCTTATATTTTAATCTCTACAATATTTTTAAAAAATAAAACGTTTAATATTTTTTCTGAACTGCACTTTTGTATGATTTATTGATGACATTTCATTAAATGTGAAATATATATTTTTCTTTTTGGGGTAGTGCATATTGTTTGCAGTTTGTGATGTGAAAAGTGCAATTTGTTTGTCATAAACAGACATTCTCTTGGTTCTGAACACAGATTTTGTTTAATTTACTGTTGTTTTCCTTCACAGATGACAGTTGCTGAAGAATTCCCTAAAACAGAATTGCCTCGGTTTCCTATCTCAGGTCACGACTTGACCCAGAATGAGGTCTCCAGAGGCCCAAAGTTTACTAGCACTCTCAACGAGCTTCGAAGAATATGGAAAGAAAGTGGATATAAACTAAACAAGGAAGATCTTATTGAGAAAATACCTTCAGTTTTAGAGACCTTGCCTCAGAGTGTGAAGAAGATGAGAAAGAAATAATGATACAGTTAAAAAAGATAATGTGTTGAGAGATCATCAAGTAATACTAGAAGTGAAAATGATTTTGATTTACATCTTGTCAAGTTTTGTTTTGGTTTTCTAACTTGGTTCTTCTATGTCAGCCTCATGTAAATTATAAATAGTATGGAGAAAACTGAAATATCAGTCTAGAAAAGCAGAGAGTGTGTGTATGTAATACAGGTACTGCAGTAAAACTATGGAAATAGCTTAATAGTAAAGGAAGATAGAAAAGTAAGAATAAGCTTTCCTGCAGTAGCTTTCTTAAGAAATGAGTGTAAAAGTTCTGTCATTTTAAATTTCACTCATACTTGTTATGCATTTAGTAAAGTTGCAACAGACTAATATTAAATGTTTTTGTCAGAGTGAAAATAAAGAGATGAAGGGTAGAAAGTTAAACAAGCCTGCATGCCAGATCTTTTGAAAATAAATTTTGTTTGAATTTTTCAGACAAAAACAGTTAACATTGAGAGTATCTGTTGGTGTATTAAAGCAAAGGAAGCTATGTAGAGTTAATTTATGTACATAGATGTTAAATACATAATTAAACAACAACTTAAGCACATGAAAATAGTTTCCATAAAATGAGGAACAAATGCTATAGACATTTTATTGTTTTATTTTTAATGTTTACAACACTGAAGGAGAATCTAACAGGGAGACTTTTAGGCCAGAATAAGGCATTTATAACCACTTTATGTTTAATAGCATTGATTACATTTGCAAACAGAATGCTTCTCATTGTTAATGAGACCCAGTAGTCCATTTCTGCAGTGATAGTTTTTCCAAAAGCAGTTTGGCAATGCAGTCTTCCAGTTTATTCTGAATGAACCCTATTCTTGGATCTTTCCCAACTGCCAAGTTTGACAGGACATTGTCAAGAGCAGTTCTGTATAATCTGATGAAAATGGTTTCAGCTCTTTGTCATTTAATCCAATAGTTCTTCCTGAAGGGCTCTGAGATTTGCTGAATAAAAAACATCCGTAGTTATGACAAGTGCAAACCTTGAGGTTTTCAAAGACAATAGTTTTTTGTGCTGAAATAAAACAACAACTTTTCTCACTTTTAAGTTATAAAAAGCTTATTCATGTAAGATGTTGAAAACTGGTGTTTATAGATCTTGTATACATAAGTGGATTTCTTCAGAAAAATCCGGAACTTGTCCAGGTGCAGCCCATCTTGGGCATATGATCAGATTGCAGCTGACAGAGTTATTCCTCATCTTTCAAAGCCAAGTTCTGTACAGAAGATTTGGAGATAGGATCCCAAGCCTGGTCATACACTTATGTTGAAAGGGAGGGGAAAATACTGTTGAGTTTTATTGAACAATTCTTCCAGATGTTTTCCATTAGGACTTGAGTAGCCTTCCTTACACTCAAGGCCAAACAGCAATGGAAATATTTCAAGATTTGCTTTCACCTGATTTTTCCAGAGATTCATTTTCTTGTAAAATCCGACAATCTTGTCACTTGAAGAAAAAATGTTTTCTCCAAGGCCTAGCAGAGACTTAACTCTTTCCGTGCCACAGTAAGAAAAGCGGACGTGTCGTGGAGTGCCAGAGTAAAAGCACAGGTCTTGATATGTTAGGGGGTATAGTTATAAAATGGAATGGAAAACAGTATTTCTGTGTACTTCCGTATACATATTATGTTTCAAAGTATAACTAAATGAATGAAAATTTAATAAATGCAGAGTTTTTTAGGAAAAAAGAAGTAATGTGATGTTTTTAGACACTGATTGTGCCAAGCTCACCATCGGCTAGGTCTAGATATGCACTACTTACCATTTGAGATGTGTAGATCTACTTGTCGATCTCATATTCTGATTCTATGTTGCATTCTCGCTAAATTAATGTCTGACATAACTTTCTAACTACTTCTCCTGTCGTCCAGTATGTCTAGATCTACTTGGGATACATTCAAGAGCAGTGGGGTGGTAACAGGCCATGTCCATACCCCTATCTACATCATCAAAAATGGAAAAATTTCGGTCTTTCTCTTCCTTTTTCTCGCTCGGCATTGCTCGTAACTAGGCACTCTTTCGCCATTTTGAAAAGTGTCACCGGAATCGCGGACGAAATATGTACAATCTAAATGTTACACTGGTTGTTTTATTGAAACAAAAAATGATCACTAAAGTGACCATTGGTAAGCATCGGGAAACCGGAAGCGTCATTATTTTTACCAAAGGCATGGAAAGAGTTAATAAGAATTTTGACATTTTACAAGATGAAACCACTGATAGAGCCAACCAGTGATGAAACAATATTGGTACAGATTTTAATAGTTTCTTCAAGACAGACCTTTTCTTTTACAGATGTGAAATCAAAACAGCTTGGATGATTGGAATTGTAGCAGAGAAAAGTTTCTTCAATTTTACAGTTATTTACAAATCTTAGAAACGCTACAGCATGATATTTTCTAGTGTAATCGACTCATCAACCTGAACATAGAAGCTGTTTTTCAGTTTATTACACAAAATACCTTCAGCATCATATGGCATGTTTTAAATATATTGACCTGGATTATTTGAGAGTGGAATTTGTTAGATTTCTCATACTACATCTTGTTCTACCATTTTACTCAGTATAATTTTACATGCTCGCATTATTAGGTTCATACCAGCAAGTATGACTTTTCCTTTTCTGGGCAGTAAGTTCTGATGCTAAATAACTTGACTAAATAATTTTTTCTCTGCTTGTTTTAAGACTTCATTAGCTTTTAAAAACTTTGTCAGATGGCAGCAGTTTGTCATTAATGTGTTTAATTTTACTAGAAGCATTGCTGCATGTGCTGCACAAGATGAGGTACAACAGAGTAGAACAATTTGGATCAACACTGAATACAAAAACCCAGTGTTAATAGCTTTCACTGTATTGATGGAGCTGTTGTAGTACTAGGGTAGTGAGATGAAACTAATTTTATCAGAACTGGCCATAGGACTAGGATCAGTTTCTTTTATCTTTACAGATCATGAATCTAACATGTTTGTGAAGTACACACACTAATGTGTAATATGAGGAGAGGCTGACATTGTCCACTGTTTTATCGTGCCACCACCACCAACCTCCCATACTTCACTTCAAGAAACAGAAACACCACCGAACACCATGAACTGACATACAGAACTAGATACCACTAACAAGGGCAGCTAGCATCATAACACTGTGTAAAGCCTGAAAAGAGTTTATTACAACAAGAAAAAATTTGTCACAAAATCTCATGGAATTCCTGGTGCCATCTCACATAAACCCTGGTTGAGAAACACTTTTTTTGAAGTCTTTTTTCCCCTGTCAGTAGGGTAAACTGTGCAAATTTTGACGGAGACACATGAACATGCTTTCATTTCTGAAGTGGACAAACAAAAAAAAACTTTCATCATTATAAACATAGAGAGATTTCCTAGCAGTGCTAAATTTTTCATAATTTTCAAACAAAAACACTTGCTCGTGAGGAATAAGAAGGGAAAGTTAAAGAGGAAGGAAAATTAAAGATGCAACTTAAGAACATTGAAAGCACTTGCAACATTGATTAACAGGGCCATGAACATGTGCAAGTGTAACATTTGGTGGGTTAAAAAAAAAAAACTCTAGGCTGTAATTTTTTTTGGTTTGAATAACCCATAATGCTTAGTTAGATTAGGTGCAGGATGAAACCTACAGTTTAATGACAATGGCAGAAGAAAATATCAATGTCTGCCTGTTTATCCACCTACCTACTTATCGACTTGTATGATATGTACAGCATCTTGGTCATAGCATACTTATCTTATATCCTTCCCGTGTCGTTAAACGTACATAGGGCTTGCAAGGTAGTTCGCCAATTTTTCCTTCATAGCATACATGTTAACTATAAACCAGTGAAAAAAAGGTGACAGCAAGAAAAAAAAAAAAGCAAACATGGTGCCAGATAAGATGTTCAAACATATTGTGAGGTAAAAATTTGCAAAGAATTTATTGCAGAGAAAGTGTGATGATGAGTAAATTACCACTTAAAAGATGTGCATTATTGTGGTTTTCAAAAAAAATCTGCTTTTTCCAAATGAATACTAATTAGAAAAACAATCTGGCATTGCCAAGCAAAGGTGTCAACAAAGGCAGCCCAGTTATCTCACATTTGATAACAGATTCTGTTTTCCCTACCTCTTCAGTCAGTCATTTGTATTTCCTTTGCGGAACAAACAGCCTGTAGGCCTCTCAGTTTTAAGCAAGATGCCCTGCTGCTGATGCATCCATTCACAGATCATCGACATCTTGCGGCCATCTTTGTCTTGGTCTTCCTTTTTTTCTTTTTTCCCATTATGTACCCTCCCAAGACTGTCTTTTCTAAATTATCATGACAAAATATGCCCAGAATATTTTGTTTTCTATTTAATCTTCTTTTATCAGCCAACCTTCAGTATTAAGTTCTTGTAGTATGTATATTAATAACATCTTGTTGGCAGAAATGCAGATGAAGCCACTGACAGCAATTGAGGAAAGACGCTAGCCTTGTGCTCCAAATGACTAACAACTCACTACCAAAAATAGCACTAAGATGAACACCACAGGGGAACAGAAGTAAGGGTAGACCAAAAGAGACATGGAGAAGAACAACAGAAAGGATGTTGAGCAATAGAGGGCTCACCTGGGCAAGAGCAGAAAAAAAGGCAAAGGACAGGCATATGTGGTAAACCCTTGCGGAAGCCCCATGTGCCCTGGGCACTTAAGGTTCAGAGAGAGAGAGAGAGTATGTATATTTGTTCTTTTTTGTGTCCATATTATTTGAAGGACTCTTCTGTAGCATTTACATTTAAAGGCATTTATGTGTTTCTCAGCTGTTTTGTTAAGTGTCCAGGTCTCACAGGCATATGTTGCAAAGGGAAAATATGCATGTCCTTAAAAATCTTATTTTTGTAGTTCTTTCTGTTCCTCTCCACAGTTTCTTTAGTTGTTTTATTTTTTGAAGAACTATATATGGCCTCCCTTATTGTTATCTCCATTATTAGTTAGTAATGATTCAAGATATTCAGAACTCTCCACCTATTCCAATTTTTCCTCATTGATATATATATTTCAGCTGTCTTGTTTGTTTTGTCATTTTGTCATCAATTTAGTTTTGTTTGCATTAAGATTAAGGTTTTGGTCCTCACTGTTCTGCACTGGTTACATATTATAGTTTTTGCCTCTTGGTAGTTTACTGGATGATTTATTTGATTTTGATTACTGCCAGCTTTGGCTGTCAGCTATTTCACTGCCAGCTATTCCACAGTGGGATGGTACCAATTGTAGGGCCACTGATGCTGACAGTATAAGGTGCTTCAGTTCTGTTGTAATTTCCTGTATGTGTGCCTGTGGGTTCTTGGTTGTTTTTTTTAGAGATTCCAAAGTGCCCTGCAATCTGTGAAGAAGGCTGCTGTGTATAGGATTTTTAGAATGTAAATATTTAAGTAGAAAACACTTTAAACAGAATCCTTGCACCTGAAAGCACAGGACATGGACATTTTGTTTTGATATTGTTTTTATTATGTATTTTATGTTATATATTTCATATTTATTTTCAAGGATATAACGTTTGATATGCTCAGTAGGAAAAAAAACATTTGAAATTAAACATTTATAGACAGTTCTTTATACAAAATATTTTCAAACCATTACACAGAATATAAATGAAGGTTATTAACTTTGTAAACCATGATCATGATTTTCAATGACTTATAAACAAATTATAAACTTATAGATGTCTCAGACCCACAGCCAACTCTGTTCAATCAAGATGCACTATCATCTTTTGAGCCCTTCTACAAAACTTTAGTAACATATTTTAGTTTATTAATAAAAATAATATTACACAATTCAGTATCTACCTATCCTGTCTTACTGAGTTCTGTAAAGCTTGTGATCAGTTACCTAACTTGATAACTCTCAACTTTTGTTACATATAGCAGTTGAACTCTGTTTATGACAGATCTGAAGTCAAGAGAAGTACTTTGTGAGGACTGTACAGCCAGTAAGATGATTAGAATGTAAGCAGTGTCATAACATGGAAAAAATATTCATCTATAAACTATATAACTGTCATGTAATTAGTGAGCAAAGGAAAAAAATGTAAAACAGGTAACTTGTACAAACTTGGCCAATAACATAAAACAGTTTTAGAAAACATGAAAAAAAACTTGAATTTCACGAGATATAACTGTAAGCATCCATCAAAGTTTTCCAGTGTTAATGTCCATAATAAAAATATTTTGATCCATGGACTAATTAAATTTCTCTATTTGTCCACACATATAAATGCACGAAGTCAGGAAGAAAATGGATGTATCTGCAAGACATGGAAGACCATTTCTATGTGCAGTAAAATAACTGAAACACTCAAAGCACTTTCATTGTCTGTAATGATAGAAAGTGCTGGTGCCTCACCTCATCTGTGAGTTTTTAATTATAAACTGACATCTCCCTAGTTAATAACTGTACAATGAAACAGAAGCCTAGCACTTCTTGAAAGTTTTTTGCCTTGATTTTAATGCCTCTGCCTGGTTAGGGGTGAGAAAAAAACAAACCGCTCGGCTTACCTTATAATACTCCCTCATGATTTAAGAAATTGTCTTTCCAAAAAGAAAGATGATGAAGTACAGTCTATGTATGTATGTATGCATGCATGAACACTCTCTCACAAATGACAGACAGTTTATTGGGGGACTAAGCAGTAACGTTTATGTCTTGGAAAACTACAAACTCTGTTCATAAATCTGCTCCATATAGAGATCATCTTTAGACTTTAATAATGTGCCAGTTTTATAATGAGAAAGTCTTGTTGGAACAAGAAAAAATCCCAGGAATGACACTGAAGGTTTTACTCTCAAACTTGGTAGTCATATTTTTGTTTGGTCACATATGCACACACTAAACTCTCTGTCAAACAAAGCTGGTTTCACCGATATGCCACGGTAAGGAAGTAGCCGAAGTGCACTAACATCAACATACAAGTATGTATGTAATTACTGTAATGATCTATTTTCAAAACAATAATGTAGATTGAATAAATGGGCATGGAAAATTAGTCTTGTCTCCTTCCTCATATACCTTTCAATATTGAGTGGACAAACAGACATCTTGATAGGCCTCAATGATTTGCTTCATAAAATGGGATATTAATGCTTCTGTAATTTTCTCTCTCTCTCCATCTCCTATGTGGGCAGCCTCTTCCTGTTACCTACAAATCATAGTGTGAATGTTTTCTGTGATATGCTGTCTGATGGTAACTGTGTAACATGGCAAAACCATTTGACTTGCTGTTTCTGGATATAGTGTAATACTGGTGTTACTCCAGTAACTTTTTCCCTGATGGTATCAATTCTTATTTGGTCTCTTCTTGTCACATTTGTGTGTTTATGATAAAAAGATCATGCTGGCTGCACAGTTGTAGGAGTCTGCACTGCTGGTCACCATAGGCACCCAGGTGGACTGCTACATCAGCTCTACTAGTTCCCAGTCTTGCACTGAAGTTCCCCCATGATTATAAGATTTTCCTCTTTACTTATGTTGTTTAGTGTATCATGGAGGTTGTCAAAGAACTTCTCACATTCTTCCTCCATGTCTGGTGCATTACAAGATGCATATATTTGGACATATGTTGTGGTCTCCATTTTTTCTTTTATTTGGACAGTTATAATTGTTTGTGATATATATTTTGTTTCCAAGATTTTGTCAGCAGTGTTTGGTTCCACAATCATTCTGACTCTTTTTTGCTCACTCAGTCCAGAGTATAGGAATACATAATTCTGATGTTATTTGTTCACAGCTCTTCCCTCCGAGTTTGGTGTCTCATGATCATTGTTTTTCTCCTTTTCATTCCCTCCACTAATTTCTCCTTTTTATCATTTATGCCACGTATGTTGATAGTGCATACTTTAAGAATTGTTTTTCTATATCTTTGACGTTTAACACTTCCGAGTCATTTTCCATTTATATCAGTCCGTCTATTCTTCCCGTGTTTTCTATGAGATCCACTGCCAGCCTGCTGGGCCAGTTGCAGTCTAAGGGCAGAGTTTAACCCAGGAAAAATTAGTGGTATATCAGATCTTCATCTTTTAAACTTCCAAAAGCAAAGAATCAGAAGTACGTGCACAGTCAACTAAAGTGTTAAAAAAAGATCACAAGGCTCAGATTTACAAATGACAGATGGTTTACTGGGGGACTGAAAGATCAGTCCTGCCTCCAAATACCACATGATATTAATGAAACAGACTTAGCTGCAAACACCACCTGATACTGTGGAATACTGAAACAGATTTACCTCAAAACATTACAAGATATTAATTTTTAAAAAAACTTACTTCCAAACACCATAGGATTTTAACAAAGCAAAATTACCTCCATACACCACAAGATATTAATGAAATCATTTATAAATCATTGAAAACGACCGATATCAGTATCCACAGTTTTCGGGGTCACAGAGATGAATAGTGTCACACCCTATGCTGTTTAAGTCCAAGTTCAGCCCCCATCGGCATGGGGGACCTGGGGGTGAGGGTGGGAAATAAAATTTCCAAATTGACCAAGTCTGAGATGAATAGTGACATTCCAGATGCCGTGTCCAGCCCCCATTGGCCTGGGGGTGAGAGTGGGATATAAAATGTTCAAACTGACCAAGATTAGTGTCAATCCACAGTGTTCGGGGTCGCTAAGCTGATTGGTGACAGTCCTGATGACAATTAAGCCCATGTTTAGTCAAATAGAACGAATAGAATTCTGCAGAACAGTCTAGACTCTGCAGAACCTTCTAGAAGGTTGTGGAAATGAATAGAACTTTCGTGACTGGGATAAATAAATACCCGGACAATGTCGGGTACTCGGAGAGTAAGCTATAAAAAAGACTAACTACACAAAGTTTTCTCTCCTCTCAACAATGTTTGTCTGCTCCTGGACACACTGCTAAAGTAGAAATATGAATGCAAACAACAAAATTTGTAAGAATTACAGGAATGTCATACAATAATTATGTGCCATTATGAAAGTATAAAATCTGCCCAACATAACATAATTTGCATTAACAACATTAAAAAACTATTATTTTCTGTGATCACCTTAGTTTATGATCACTTTAGCAAAGTTCATTCTCACTGGTCAAGTATCAACAAGGAGAGAAACAGGAGGAAAGCGAGTCAACTTTACTGAACATATTCTGATAAAAACACTATCAGAAGACACATATATAGAATGGACATAAATTTTGTCAGGAATTATACATCTCCAGATAATTACATGAAATGATGACGATGAGTCTCCAGAAAACAAACTCATAGTAATGGAATGTAAAATTAACAGGGCTCAGTATCTCATGTATGTACACGAATGTTGCACTCTGACAACTTCACACCTAACATTTGACCCTCTAACTGGCTGACAACACTATATATACAAAAAAAGCAAGCTACAAAACCAGGAGACCAACTATAGTGTCCATAGGGTCACAAATTTATCTGGAAGTAAATTTTTTTCCAGAATAACTGTCCTTGGATCCTTGCCTATTATTTCAAAATACAACACTAGGTTTAGCTTACCCACTTGATCCAGTTCAAACAGCAAAATCAAAAACGGAACAAAACAAATAAACTAGACAGAATGTTGACTGCAATGTATGATCTCACTGTCTGTCTTTTTAGATGCCACTGATTACATATTTGTGCGTGGCTTCTCATGAGAAAATTTAAACTAATATCATTTACATATGAACCACTATGCATATGAATCCTAAGCAACATACCAATTGCAAAGATATGAATTTCTCTTATCAAAACTGGCCTTTCACAGAATACTGCTATTCATTCACACAATAAATATCAAATTATCAACACATCATGTTTGAACATATGAGATTGGCTCACACATCGGTGGTAGAACATGTTCATCATACTGGCTTGACTACAGCCACATACTTGGCCAGTTTAAAAAGCTGAACATATGCTACTAAGAAACATCAGCCATCCAACCCTGCTGAAATCAACATCACCATCGGTAACATCATAAATACCACTGATGAAATGGGTATGAAATCTGAATTAACGAAAATGTTATCATGACTGAGAACTAAAAAAAAAAAATCTGTGAAATATCACTGAGATACTATAAATAAACAGAGAATCTTAAAGAAATATCTCTCTAAAGTGCCCAGGGCACATGGGGCTTCCGCAAGGGTTTTCCACAAATGACTATCCTTTGCCTTATTTTGTGCTCTTGCCCAGGTGAGCCCTCTATTGCTCAACATCCTTTCTGTTGATCTTCTCCGTGTCTCTTTTGGTCTACCCTTGCTTCTGTTCCCCTGCGGTGTCCATCTTAGTGCTATTTTTGGTAGTGAGTTGTCAGTCATTCGGAGCACATGTCCCAACCATCGCCAGCGTCTTTCCTCAATAATTGCTGTCAGTGGCTTCATATTTCTCCATATTTTCTATCTGCAAGACTTCAGTATCTAGTCACTGTCTGGAACTAAATATATCATTTTACTACACTTTTTTTTGTCAGAACAGTTTTTCACTGCCTACCATATCTCAGTGACAACAACAACAACAACAATGAACAGAAAAACTGCAACAAAGGGTGATCCCAATTACTCAAAATCACAGACACACAGTCTAGTCTGGCCTCTCCCTGCTAGTCAAGAGCTGTTACTCAAAACCAGGCAGTTTTTGATTATCTGGCTTGTAGAATAAATACATCAACAACAGTGCAGTGAAATGCAGTGTATATAAATGGCATTTAACACACATCCTTGTTCTGAGATGTTATCTTTTTTTTTTTTTTTTGTGCTTTTGTATCTCTCCCACCACAATAAATCCGATTAATGAATGAAGGTGCACGTCATACTACAAGAGAATGTGCTAACAACGCAGTGTAAGAGAGCATATTTTATACTTGATTAAACTTCTTGATGGATGTTCTCAGTATTTCACTTATCAAGAAATTTCTCATCAATAGTTTAAATGATATTTCAAGCCCTATTCAGGTACAAAGGACCTTTCTCTGACTAAAAACTGTAACAGATTCCAAAACCCTTAGCTGCTGAGGACCTTTCTTCGACTAAAAACTGTAACAGATTTCAAACCCTCATCAGCTGCTAAGAACCTTTCTTTGACTAAAAACTGGGGCAGATTTCAAACCCTCTTAAGCTACTAAAATCCTACTTTGACCCAAAAGAAAAATTAAGCAACATATGTTTAAGATTTTTATTTTTCAATTTAAATTTTACAGAATATAACTTTCTGAGCTCAAATGAAAATGAATTTTACTCATAAAACACATTTCATCAAGGCATGCTTATAATGAGCACATGGAAAACAAAAAGTGTTAACAGTTGTGGTGTTACTGTAATTTTCCACTCAGTTTTCTGATACAGATCAGCACAGAAAAGTTTGCCTACAACCAAATCAAACTGAGATAACCAACAGAGCCAATCTTGATTTGTCATCTAGATATGGCCAGACATCATTTGAGTGAATGAGAAGTTGTCTGTGCCATAGGAATGCTACAGCCTGGAACTTCACAGAGTGATGTTGCCAGACACTTTAGAGTAACAGAACTGTGCTTCAAAGAGCTTTCAGATGGTTTAAAGAAACTTGCCAGACTCCGTTTTGTCAAGGAGTGGTCACCATGTCACCACCCAGAGACATGAACTTTTTTTTTTTTTTGTCCTTTCTGAAAGATGATTTGTAATTACATGAACGTTACAAAATGATCTTCAAGCAATGACTAAGTTATGAGTTTCTACTCAAACCATCAGGAAACAACTTTATCAAGCTGGCTTTCATTCAAGAAGACCCACAGTTCAGATCCCTCTCAATCACTGCTCATCAAGCCTGCTCAAGTTTATCAAGGCAATAAAGCAGGTGGACTACAAATCGGTGACCATGTTGTGCTGCGTGATAAATATTTTGTTGGACTTCAGTGATGATTGTTGACAGGTCCGGAGACAAGCTGGAGAGTCGTCTGCTGAGAGTGCTACTGTAGAACACGACAGATACAGAGAAGGCAGTTTGATGGTCTGGACCAGTAAGCGGGCAGGCGGACATACTGATATACATGACTCTAGGCTGAAGATTGTGAACATCCAGAGACATTTGGATGAAGTCAACAGATCCATTATACCCCAAAGGATACAGCTTGGTGCACAGTTTATTTTTATGCACAATAATGCTCCTTGCCATAGAACACTGTACATAGTTTCATACAAAAACAACACAACACATAAAAATAAAAAAATGTATGAAAAATACAGACTTAGCCTTTTGGCCTGCACCTTGTAAGAAAGTCCAGCACGAAATGCATCTGTTGTGTTGTTTTTGTATGTGATCCTTAAAAAAGGCTTTTGCCGAAATAATGGATTGTTGTATGTCCTTCATTTATACGTAAAATCATTATTGCTTTCTGCCATTCTTGTTTCTGCCTCACTTTCTAGCTTTTTGTAAAATACACCCATTTATTTTCATTACTAAAACCAGTTTTACTGCAGGTGTCATTTCTTTTGTCTCTAAGTAGAGAGTTGGATGTCAAAATTATCATGCGTCTCCCTTGGCCTGCTTGTTCTCCTGACCACAATCCAACTGAACAAGCTTGGGACATTCTATGGAGAGTGATTCATAACATTCTTATGCAACCTCAGACATTTGCTGCCTTGGAGAACACCGTACAGGCTTGGTGGACCACACTTTCATGAAACAACCCAATCAGGCTCATCGCACCAGCCAGACACCATGTTGGAATATGCATCAAGGGTGATGGAGGTCACTTTAGCTACTGATAACAACAGGTCAATTGAAAATTCTTTCACTGTCAAGTTTTAATTTTAACAGTAAAATTTTTTCGAGTATTTTTTAATACCTATCTTCAATTTGATAGGAATTATCACAGAACAAATTGTGACTGGATATTAAATTAATTTCAGATAAAACTAAATGTTTAAAACTCAATTTTCTTAATTTCATTTATGACTTACTTATAAAATTGTAATGAGCATCAAGCCTCATTTGTTGCTTAAGCTATTTTGTGAGAAGCTTACACCAGATTAACCATGTGCCTCCTCCGCCCACATATCATTCCTTCTAAAGACGACAACTTACGACTTACATAATCTGAGTTGCTCAATCTTTAAAGACCTGTAGTTGTTTGGAAATAAACAATGATTCATCCTTGCACTATTCAGTACTGACACAGCTTAAGCATTACTTCACATCTGCAGTATTTTGTTCAGTAATTTCAGGGATCAGTTTCCACTGCACTAGAATTTTTCTCATTACTTCCCTTGGAATATTATTATTTTTGTCACTCACTGAATTTTTTTTTAATGCATCGAACTGAAAATCACAAAATCTCTCTATTATATTACAAAAATCTGACAGATCCATCTATACACTGCACCAGATGAATAAACTTTATTATTTACTAGATTCTCTGTGAGGATAGGTCACAGATTTGTAATAAAGGTCCAAATCTATGACTGGTACAAGATCCTTGTACCAATCCTAAGCTCTGCTTGATAAAAAACAGTTTTGGAAATATGGTACATATTGCAAAATAACATAAAGAAATGACTTTCAATTGCTAGCAGTTTATTTAATCTTGGCATATCCAGTACTGCAGCTTCAACAGTTGTTAACTAACAATTCATTTATTAATCTTGACATATCCAGCATTGTAGCTTCAGCAACATATTATTAACCTTGACACATCCAGTTTTGTAGCTGCAACAGCTGCTAGCAGCTCCTTTAATCTTGATACATCCAGCACTGTAGCTTCAGCAACATATTATTAATCTTGACACATCCAGTTTTGTAGCTGCAACAGCTGCTAGCAGCTCCTTTAATCTTGATACATCCAGCACTGTAGCTTCAGCAACATATTATTAATCTTGACACATCCAGTTTTGTAGCTGCAACAGCTGTTAGCAGCTCATTTAATCATGACATATTCAGCATTGTAGCTTCAGCACCTGCTAACAGTTTAATTAATCTTGACACATCCAGTCTTGTAGCTGCAACAGCTGCTAGCAGCTCCTTTAATCTTGACATAGTTTTGTTGCTTCAGCCCATAAAATGTCTTGATGTATGGCAAACTGGCCCCTCTGGGTAAATCACTGTTTCAGTCACAGCTCAAACCACCAACTTCAGTCACTCCCACTGGGCAGCTTTAACTGCCGATCCACGCCGCGGGCACCCACTGGGGCTCCATCTCAATTCTGTTTATCTCCTCGAGGAGATCTGTGTATGCCCGGTTCAAGTCGCTATTGACGAGCACAAAGTCAAACAGATGTCCGAACACTTCCTCCATTTCACGAGAACGATCAATTATGTCTCTCAGCTGATCATCCTGTGAATAGCACAATGAAAATTTTTCAGTGAAAGTAGTAAAATTAATACGGGAGATGGCTTTTGTTAAACGAAAAACACACAAGATGGACACAAGAATTATAAACAAAGGAAATAATTACTCAAGTAGCAGACAATGATATGCAAGGAAATAGCTTTCGGTTACTGAAATGTGTGAAACAAAAGAGGCTATGAACAAATCATCCAACAAAACCAATGAAACTGTAAAAGTTATCTGAAAGCATGGCAGTAATGGTAAAGTCATCTTTTACAAAAAGAATGAAATGTGACCATCAGAGGACCAACTCTGAAGGTTAAGTTTAAGCATTTAAAAGCTAACATACAAGGAAACCTAACAAGATATTTTTTTAAAATGTGTTTTACACAGGTTCTAGAGGCTCAACAAATGCATTCTTCTTCTTGTATCTAGACAGTAGAGTTATTTCTACAAAAGTATAAGTAAACAGCAAAGCCACACTAGAAAAAAGTTTACTTATGAAAAAAATGTATTACTGAAATATGTTTTGAAATTATGGTAATTCTCCTAACAATGTTTTTATATATTTTTTTTTCTGTACACTGGTGTCACCTTGTCAGAGCTCAACTTACAATTGTGAGAACCTCTCTGCCTTTTTTAACACCTTCCACCTGAAGTGAGACAAGAAAAAAAAAAAAAAAGACAAAATGTGAGAAAACTGCATGCTTCAAGAACTGCACATAAATGTAACTGTTGAGATTAAGCAGAAAAACTATACACATGATGGTAACGCCATTTATAACAGAATGAGGAAAATTTAACAATTATAAAATATCATAGAAGATCTTACTGAAACGTCAAAGTAATTTTATAATTTATGCGCACAGAAGAGTTAACAAGACACAAAAACTTACCAATGGGTTGTTCAGCTGATTTTGTATCTGTCGCAATTTGTCCAAGTTTGGTGGACACATAAACACTACATAGGGCTTTATATCAGGTACCCGAATTACTTTCAAAGTCTGGAAAGATAACGGACATAAGGTGCAAATTTAAGACTACATGAAAAATTGCAGCAAATACAAAGTTTTCATTCATCTTAGACACACATTAACAAAGGAAAATATAAAATGAATAGTGACAGCTACAAGTACTTTCGGCTTGAGAGAGACAATGCACTTTCATAGGACATGCAATGAGAAGAAGGGGTATTGAAAATATTATAATAACAGTAAAAATAGAGGGAAGAATATCCAGAGGAAGACCAAGAGAAATGACAAGATGGTGTGAGAGGAGATCACCAACTGAGCTGATGGCCTGCATGAAGGATTGTGTACTCTGGAGAAGCATAATGGCACCTGATGATGATTCTTAATACAGATAGTAAGCATGAAAATGTAAGAAAAAAAAGAGAAAACCCAACGCCCTAGAGAAGTGAATATACACACAAAAAAAAAACAACAAAAAAACCTGAGACAAATTTCATGGATTGAAAGTATGATAAAAGAAGAATGAATGGAACAATTGAGGAGAAAAGAGAAGTAATGAGTATTTTTTAGTATGAAAGGCATTACAAGACTTGAAAGACACATTAGAAGCAAATGTGCCGAGACAGAAGAAAATGTGTGCAAATATAGTAGAAAATGTGTTGAGACAGAAGAAAATGTGTGCAGATATAGTAGAAAATGTGTTGAGACAGAAGAAAATGCGTGCAAATATAGTAGAAAATGTGTTGAGACAGAAAAAAATGTGTGCAAATATAGTAGAAAATGTGTTGAGACAGAAGAAAATGTGTTGAGACAGAAAAAAATGTGTGCAAATATAGTAGGTACAAATACAGTAGAAAATGTGTTGAAAAAGAAGAAAATGTGTGCAAATAAAGAGTAAGATGATAACAATAACTTATATGAACAATATAATGCAACAGACTGGGGTCTGCTTATCCACATACACTGTATAGCAAGAGACTGAATGACTGGAGATTAGCTGTGGTTAATTTCCAGGTAAAAGACATTTACATATACAATATGATGACGATGATGAATGAAATACACTTCAAATCTGAAAAACCGCAAATTATGTACAGCAATTTGTAAAGAATAACAGTATGTTCACGTGGCAATTTTCAAGGTGGTCTTTTATAAGAAATATCTGATTACCTAAAAAAAAAAAAAATTTTTTCTCCATAACAGTACTGTGGACAGGCTGCATATAGCAAAGACATCCATCCATTTTTCAAAAATACAGCATATAGTTTGATTTCTGAACAAAGAATCAGAATCAATGTTGGTCTACAGCCAATGGAGCACTATTCTGTTATACGGATGGACTCTGTGTGAAAACATGAAGGCAATTACTGCAAAGGGCAAAAGGTGCACTGTCTTGGGAAGTGAACAATTATAAATACCTCAGGCTGTATCTTGAGCAAACAGATTTTTCCTTCTGAGATAACTTCCTTGACTGCATCAAATGATGTTCCATAGAGATGTTTCTGATGCTCCCCAAACTCCACAAATCTATTTTGTTGAATCATCATGTTGAATTCCTCTCGAGGGATATAATGATATGAACCACTTTGAACTTCATTTCCCTGGAGTGGGCAGGTTGTGTCTAGAAAATATGACAAGATGATGATAAACCTAACAATCTCACAAGTGAAATGAACATTGATGTTAGAAAGTAACACAACAAAAAGTTTCATTAATTTTATCTAAGTCTTGGCCAGCTATGAAAGAGAAGTATTTAAAAAGTATTTCTGACTTAGAGAGTTGTTACTAAGAATGAGAGAGAGAAAGAGAGAGAGAAATCAAGCCATAAATTTAGGATACATAAGCACTAAAAATGAAAAAAACCTGACTGGCAGTGATAGGCACTTACGAGGTATAGGCGCACTGAATCTATCAGGATCTGAATCAATAAGTTTTTGCTGCAGTTCATTACGCCCGACATTGGATGGTCCAATCAGGACTATGGGCCTCTTCCGGTTGGGCTGAGGATAATATCTGGCTATTTCTTCATAAGTTAAGATCTCATCGACATCTGCGAAGAAGAACCAGGATTATCAGTTGCTTTCTATGGACACACCGTTACACTTTCTCAAATGTACCCACTGATTACAGTACTCTAATTTCACTCATATACTCGCTGCGTCACAACTTTTTTCAACAAACATCATGATATAACTAATATAATACAATGAGAATATCTATGCTTAAATGCACACTACATTCACAGCTCTGAGCTTTGCCTTTTTCTGCAGCTGACAATGAAAACAGCAAATGTGTTCTGAATACTGGTCACCTGATTTCTGTGATACATTTCTTACTCTGCATAACAATCACCTACCGCCCATAGAGAAAAGCTTTTTAACTGTATTTTTCTCAGTGTTAACTGCTCTTTTGAAGCTTGAAATATATGTCATTTCTCAGATGGAATAATTTATGTTGACAACTAGTGTTATAAAATGAGAGTAATGCCAACAGATCATTATGATACAAGAATGGTGGATCCCTTTCATTAACAATCCCATAAAAAGCAGTAATGTCTAGAGTGGAAAAGTCTGGTCAGCTAACTAAATGGAATTTCAGATTAATACATAGCTTACATCTGTATGTTGAAACGAGCAACACAGGAGCCCTGGATCAATGAGATAGTGTTTACAAGACATTTACTATGTGGTCTAAAAATTTAATTACTCCCACAAATGAAACAAATTTTTTATCAAGCAGAAAAACTAATAACTTATTAAAAGCTCTGTCATCAAGTTAGTACTGTGCTGTCCTCTCAGGCTGGTACAGTGTGTGACTCTATCACCTACTTTCTTAAGAATTTTTGTGCTATATCTGAACGTGTTTTTAAGATGCTCTCCTACTCTGTTAATTTCACAAATGATCCTGCTAAAACCAGGAATATTTCAGTCTGTCCATTACAATACTGCTACCATAAAGTTCACTCTCTTATGTTATCAGCTTAATTAACAAAATAAAAAACCAACTGTAAAATTAAAATTCTGCATTAATAGCACTTATATTAAACAATTTTTTACCACCAGATTTTATTCACTCATATCTCAATGCCTGATAATGACAACTTCACCTTCTAGTGTGTCAAGATGTCTATGGGTTCCAATACATACATGCCACATAACATCTTTACTTTTACTCCATTGTAAACTTATGAACTAAATGAAGAACAGTTGAGCAAACCTTCAGATGAACTTGTATGTAACGACTTCTTCTTTTTCTTTTTCTTGCGATCTTTCCTTCCACAAGCACAAACCCTGCTCTTCCGTTTATTTTCTTTGTTTTCCAATGCATTTTTTATGGATTCACGCCTATGACAAAAGAAAAAGAAAAAAGATATTTAACATATTTAATTATATGCTTCCTTAAAAAACCTGCATTCATTCATTCATTTGCATGTCCCTTGCGGAACTTTGCCCCCCATAACCACTCCTGTAGGCCTCTCGGTTGTGAGCAAGATGGCCTGCTGCTGATGCATCCATTTGCAGATCATCAACGATGTCTTGCAGCCATCTTCGCCTTGGTCTTCCTCTCTTTCTTTTTCCCATTATGTACCCTTCCTAGACGGTCTTCTCTAGATTATCATGACGTTTCTTATCTTCTTCTTCTTCGTTCGCTTCTACCACCAAAACCGCACTGTGATCCTACTGACTTTACGCCTGTGGTTCTCGTTAGGTTCCATGGTCTCCTGTGTGGTCCCCGAAAGGACCACATGAGATCCACGAGAGGACCACAAGGGGTTCAGAGTATCACAGGGCGTTAGCCTGTATTCTTGGAGGGTCTCAGAAGCGGGATTGCGTGACACCGTGGTTTTCATTGCATCAATTTAGTCTAGAGTTGGACTTTCTCACCGGAAGACCTCGACGTGTTTAGGATATCAGTGTATACCCGCTGGGTGAGAGGCGGTAGCCCACCCAGGCCAGAGTTGGACCTTCTCACCGGAAAACCTCAGCGTGATTAGGATACGCAAACATCCCCGCCGGGTGAGAGGTGGTTGCCTATCCAGTCCAGAGTTGGACTTTCTCACCGGAAAACCTCAGCGTGATTAGGATACGCAAACATCCCCGCCGGGTGAGAGGTGGTTGCCTATCTAGACTGCCCTGGTCCAGTGTCTCCGACTTCAGCATTTTGCGGTCGTGGCCGCTACCCTTCCTAGTTGTGACCAGGATGGAGCTTTTGTCCAGGAGGACGAATCCTCACCACTAGTGACTTCCACCCCTGGGTTGAGCCGGTTTAGGCATATTATCCCAGTATGGGCGTGTTTGGGACGTGACCGACCTCTAGAGCAGAGGTACTGTGACATGCATAGCCTTCAAGATTCACCCCTGGTGTGAGCCGGTTTAGGCAAATTCACCAGTATGGGTGTATATCAGGTGTGACCGACCTCCAGAGCGGAGGTGGCATGACATGTCTAGCCATCAAGTTCCACCCCTGGTGTGTGCCAGTTTAGGCATATTTCACCAGTGTAGGTGTATTTCGGACGTGGCCGGCCTCTAGAGCAGAGGTGCCGTGGTATGTATAGCTCTCGTAGCGATACTACTGGACATACCGATTAAACTTCACTTTATCCTTTCCACCACCTTTCCCATCGGCACCGCACAGCAACCTTTATTTCTTTTCCACATTTCTTCCTTGACCGGGAGGAGCTTCGATCCCAGCGCGGCATTTGAAGAGTCTCGCCAGCAGTGTCTTAACCTCTGGGACAAGCACCTTTCTTATATCTTATATCCTTCCTGCGCCGTTAAACGTCACATAGGGCTCACAAAGTAGTTCGCCAATTTTTCCTGTCTTCGGCGAGTCTTTCAACCTCATCAAAGGATTTTATGCCTGTTAATTTGGCCTCTCTTAATAATGTCCTCTTCAGAGTTTCACGCTGTCTGCCTCTTTTTCTTCGGCCTGTTGTGTTCCACTTGATAGCTTCATGACGTTTAATGCGTCCAAAATATATTTAAGTTTTCTCTCTTTAATCCTCTTTACTAGCCAGCCTTCTTCATTATTAAGTTCCTGTAGTATGGATATATTTGTTCTTTTTTTTTGTGTCCATGATATTTGAAGAACTCTTCTGTAGCATTTACATTCAAAGGCATTTATGTGTTTCTCAGCTGTTTTTTTAAGTGTCCAGGTCTCACAGGCATATGTTGTATGAGAATCTTATTTTTTTGTTCTGTCTGTTCCTCTCCACAGATTCTTTAGTTGTTTTACTTTATGAAGAGCAATAGATGTCCTCCTTTTAATTTCCTTCACTGTATCTCCATTATTAGTTAGTAGTGATCCAAGATATTCAAAACTTTCCACTTCTTCCAGTTTTTCCTCACTGCCTTGTTTGTTTTGTCAGTTGTCATCAATTTAGTTTTCTTCACATTAAGATAGAGGTTTTGCTCTTTGCTGTTCTTACGGACTGACATAATTAGTTTTTCCATTCCTTTTTGTGTTGTGGACAGTAATACTGTGTCATCAGCATATCTAATCTCTGGTATTTCATAACCTACAATTGTTATGGCATCATAATATTCTTTGTCTACATCTTCTCTAACATTCCTCATTATATTTTCAGTATACAAGTTAAATAAGTAAGGCGACAATGTTTCTGGTGTTGTACACAATCAAATGTCTTTGAGTAGGATAAATATAGATTCACATTAAACTCTCTGCATTTCTCTATTATTAATCTTATATTGAATATATGATCTCTTGATCCTCTTCCTTGCCTGAAACCAGCTTGGATCAAATTGACTTTTTCCTCTATTTTCTTATGAAGTCTACCCATTATGATTTTTAACAGAATTATATTGGCATGACTAACCTGGGCAACAGTTCTGTAGTTTGTGCATAATTTCAGGTTACCCTATTTTGGCAGTGCTTTGAATACAGTTCTTTTCCATTCTTTTGGCCAAATACCTGAATGCCATATCTTTTTACATAGTGCATGATAGATTGTTGCACATTCCTTTCCTCCTGCTTTAATAAATTCAGCTGTTATCTCATCACATCCTGGTGATTTACCATTTTTCAGATTCTTCACTGCCCATAAAACTTCTATTGTCAGTTTGGGTTCTTTCTCCTCCAATAACAATTCACTGTTGATTTCTGCTTTCACAGTCGGTTGTTTCATACAATCCTCTGCAATATTCCTTCCATCTTTCTAGAATTTCCTCTGTCTCTGTCAAGGTATTCCTCATCTCGTCGCAAATTACATTTAGCTTAGGTGTGACATTTCTCGTCAATGTCTTCATTTCTTTAAACATTTCACTGTCTCTTCCACACTTCTGATGTTCTTCTATTCTTTACAACAATCTTGTATGTATTGTTTTTTGTCTTTTCTTATGTTTCTTCATATTTCTTTTGTTAAAGACTTTATTCCTCTTTGTTGTTGTTTATCACTTTCCACTGCATCTTCATTTCTCCATGTTATTTTATCAATTGTAGTGTGCCTGCTGTAATCCATCCATTCTTTTGTCTTTTCTTTACTGGAAACATGTTTTAGCTTTATTAAGAAATCTCTGGCCTGTGTAGCCAATTTATCTGGTGTCATCTCCTCCTGTACTGCCATCAAGATTTCGAAACGGTTCTTCACTTCTATACCATATTGTTCTGGTATTTTTGTAAGACCAAAGTGGAGTGGTCTTGATCCTGTAACTGTCTTTTTTATCTTTATCTTCATGTCTGCTATTAATAACTCATGGTCCGTGTCACAATCAGCACCTGGTAAAGTTTTTGCTGATTTATACTTGATCTCCACCTTCTTTGCACTAAAATGTAATCTACCTGATTCTTGGTTTTCCAATCAGGTGATGTCCATGTGTTAAGTCTTCTTGGATGTTGTTTAAAAAGTGTGTAAGCAATCATTAGCTCATTTTCCATGCAAAAAAAGCCATTAGATTGTCACCTGCCTCATTTCTATGTCCTATGCTAAATTTCCCTACAACATGTCCTTCATCTACTGCTCTTTCTGTACCAATCTTTGCATTAAAATCCCCATTATTAATACAATATCATTTTTCTGTACCTGGTCTATCGTCACTTGCAATGTGTTATAAAAGTCTTCTACTTCCTCTTCTTCTGCTGCTGATGGAGGTGCATATATATCTGGATGACTGTTATATTTCTAGGAGTGCCCTTAAGTCTGATTGTGAGGATTCTATCACTTACTGGATTGTAACCTAGTAATGCTTCAGATGTTGATTTGTCCAAGTAAAAAGCCACTCCATTCTTTCCTCCTAATTCTCCACCAGAGTATATACAGATATTATCATTCTCGTTCTTGAAGTGTCCTGATCCTTTCCATCGATTCCCAAAATGTGTATCCCCTTTCTTTTCATCTCGTCACTTATTATTTGATACTTTCCCTCATATATACTTCTTACATTTCATGTTCCTACTCTTATTTTTCTTTTTAGTTTGATGCAGGGGTTTTCCTTAGTAACACTGTTAGGATTTTGTCCGTCATCACAATTACTAGTACTGACCTCTGTCTCACACTCTTCCGCAGTGTTAAAATTAGATCTATCTGGCCTGGGGGGGGGGGGGGGGGGGGGGCCTCACCACCAGATCTTTTTCCTATTTGATTTTCCATGTTGTTGTTTGGGTTTCTTGGTATATTTTCAGAAGATAGTTTACTATTGCTTTCCTTCTGGGCAGTGACTGTACTAGTCAGTGATCATAGCCAATGTCCCTACATTAAGATCATCTGCCTACCATCATAGAATGGTGACCATAACCAACAATATCAGTTGGCTGCTCTCCCATTCCATCCACCACCATGGCTTCACGTCACTCCAATCGGGGGGGCTATACGGGTACTCCACCTTGCCCAATGGTGTCCCGTAGACTGACAGAGGTAAGGAGGCTTCTTACTTCTCCTTTGTTAGGGGATACCCTTACCCCACTAACCTGCAACGCACTAAGAAAATGAAGAGTTTAAAACACTCAAAAACAATTAAATCAATATTACTACTTTTTCTCTAATGTAACAAAAGTTTTGTTACATGGGTAGGGGTCAGACGAAACTTGCACCCTGGTCCTCCAGGTTGGGGGTTGGAGAGTGGGGCCAACAATCCCATCTCCATAAAAAAGATTAGTGTTATGGGACAGACAGAGAAGCCTCGAAACTGGTTGGATAAAATTGGATTACGACCTTGAAATGACAAAAGGTAGCTAAAGAATTAGCAGATAAACTAAGTAGGTACAACATGGACATCACAGCATTACAGGAAATCAAATGACTTGGAGAGAATATAATAGTCATAGGAGAATTGGTACTAGTATAAGGAGATATTATCAATGGAAGACACAAATTTGGGACAGGTTTTGTTTTCAAGAGGAAAGTAAGGGACTTAGTGACTGACTTCAGTGCCACTAATGAAAGAATCACCAGCCTCCGCATCAGGGAAACAAAGAAAAATATAACAATGATTAATGTACACACACTAAAAGAAGATAGAGGATGAAGTCAAAGAAGAATTTTACAACATGTTGGAGAAGACCCAGAAACATTAATATACTGATAGCACTAGGAGGTTTCAGTAAAGATGGGAAAGGAAGAATCACACAGACACATCACAGGAAAAGAAAGTCTGCATGAAGCATCTAATGATAATGGATGGAGACTAATAAATATGGAATGAAAATAAGCAGCACTCGTTTTAAAAATAAGAACATTCATAAACAAACAAGGAAATTGCCCAATAGACTAACATGCAACCTGACAGACCATGTTTTGATTGATACCAAGTACACAACAAACATACTTCAGATCAGAAGTTACAGAGGGGCTGAACGCAGCACTGACCACTATCTGGTGGGAGCTAAACTAAAATTTAGACTGAAGAAAATTTTTTATAGTAAATTAAAAGCTCAGTAATAAACAGATGCTCTGAAAAGAGAAGAAACTAAAGAAAAATTAATTCCTAACATAACAAGAAGGAACAAAGAAGATAAAAGCACTGATAACAGATGGAAGGATATAAACAACCTCTGCTAAGCTTGAAGGACAGTAATTGGGCCATGTAGAAAGAATGTATGAGAACAGACAAATGAAAATGATGTATGTACAAGAGATGAAGGAAACAAGACCAAGGGGTAGGCAGAGATGGAAAGAAAACATAGAAGAGGATATAAAGGAAATTGGCATCACCATATGGAAAATTAGGAATAAAGAGGAATGGAGGTGACCTTTATCTGCAGCAATGAGCCTTAATGGCTTGGAAAGCTGAAGAAGAAAACATAACAAAAGTTTGCCGAAAGGTTCAATATCTAACAATTCTGATTTATTATAGTGAAATATTGAAACCTCCCACACAGCACAAGCAGTTAGAATTTCAGCCATATGACACAACTCATACTTTCACTCCCCTTTAAGGAAACTGTACACTCAAGTCTGGTTTGAAATTTATTCACTCAGGACAAAAATTATAGTTCAACAAAAAGTGAATGAATTACCTCATGATAGTCAATAAAGCTCCCGTGTGGTACCTGGGATCTGCAAAGAATAGGACCACTGTACCACACATGATCGTAAAAGGCGACTAAGGAGGGTTCGGCATAGGGCCAGCAACCCTATCTGGTAAAAAAAAACTATCAGACTGCTACAGAAACAGAAGCAAGGGAAAAAATGGCCTCCCCCATAAGACAGTGAATGTAATCAAAGCCCTGTACAAGGGTTTTCAGTGCAAAGTGATCTGTGGAGAACATACCTCCAGCAGCTTTAGGGTACAAACAGGAGTGAAACAGGGATGTGTACTATCACCAACATTATTTATCTTGGCAGTAGACTGGTTAATGAAGGGGGCAACATCAGACAAACGCAGAGGATTACAATGGACCCTTGACACAGTGCTTGACTTTGCAGACGACATTTGTCTACTATCAAGCAGCCACAAAGATATGCAAGATAAAATAAACAAGCTATCTCAGAATGCAAACAACATAGGACTAAAGATCAACGTAGGAAAGACAAAGTTAATGAAGCAAAATGTGAACAACAGAAATGTACTCAGAGTTAGTGAAGGAGGTCAACTCATTTGTATATCTTGGCAGTATTAGAGTAGTAGAAAATGGAGACAGCACAGAGGACATCAACAGCAGACTTACTAGAGCAAACCAGCCGCTTTTGTAATGCTGCAGACTATATGGAAATCTAAAAAAGTAAGCATGAATACGAAAATCAGGATATTTAACTCTTCCCGTGCGGCAGGTTGAATTTTTGACATTTCCGGTGGTCCTGTGCATGGTCGAAAATTCGACATTGTTTGTTCCATTAAAACAAGCAGTGTAACATTTAGATTGTACATATTTCGTCCGCGATTCCGGTGACACTTTCAAAATGGAGAATGTGTGCCTAGTTACGAGTGATGCTGTGCGAGAACAAGGACGCGAAGCATGGAAATTTTTCAATTTTTGATGATGTAGATAGGGGTATGGACATAGCCTATGGCCACCCCGCTGCTCTTGAATGTTTTCTAAGTAGATTTAGACATATTTAGACGACCGGAGAAGTAGTTAGGAGTAGTTAGGAGGTTATTTCAGACATTCATTCAACGAAAATGCCATACAGAGTCACAGTACAAGATCGACAAGTAGATCTACACATCTTAGATGGTAAATAGGGGTAAGTAGCGCGAATCTAGACCTAGCCGATGGTGAGCTGGCCACAATCAGTGTCTAAAAACATCACATTACTTCTTTTTTCCTAAAAAACTCTGCATTTATGAAATTTTCATTCCTTTAGCTACACTTTGACGCATATTACGTATATGGAAGTACATGGAAATACTGTTTTCCATTCCATTTTACAACTATACCCCCTTACTGACAAAGACCCGCGTTTTACTCCCGCACGCCATGACACGTCCGTGTTTCGTCTGCCGCACGGAAAGAGTTAAGAGTAATGTTCTAAGTGTACTACACTATGGAAGTGAATGCTGGAAAATCACCAAAACCATAGAAAACAAGTTGAATTCTTTCCAGACTAAATGTTTATGAAGAATTAGAAAAATATTTTGGCCAAACACCATAAGAAATATTTTGTTGGCAGAAATGCAGATGAAGCCACTGACAGCAATTATTGAGGAAAGACGCTGGTGATGGTTGGGACATGTGCTCCAAATGGCTGACAACTCATTACCAAAAATAGCACTAAGATGGACACCACAGGGGAACAGAAGTAGGGGTAGACCAAAAGAGACATGGAGAAGAATAACAGAGAGGATGTTGAGCAATAGAGGGCTCACCTGGGCAAAACCAGAAAAAAAGGCAAAGGACAGGATTTGTGGAAAACACTTGTGGAAGCCCCATGTGCCCTGAGCACTTAAGGTTCAGAGAGAGAGTCAATAAAGGGTTAAATATATTTTTGACCAAAAAAATAACTTTTATCAACTTTCTCACCTGATTTTTTTACTTTTATCAACTTTCTCCCTTGATGACTTTTGATATATAGATATTTAGCTGCCAAATGGAAGTGGCATTACTTCTCTAAATTGTTTGATATACAAGTTAATGAGAGGCTATGTACTTACTTAGACTGGACAATGGACATACATATGTTGGTAACTTCTAAGATAATCTTACTGCATCAGTTACTTACTGTTCAGTGAAAGATTTGCTAGGGATTAGTCCAGCCAGCGACTGGTTCTCCTCTTCTCCTTCCCTAAAGGCTTGCCACCAATTAGGATCATCAAGGGCAATTGCATGCAGAATGTCTCCCTTTATGAAGCTGATACCAAGCTCTCGACAAGGGATATACAGATCATCTTCAGGCTCATATGAGAATAATGCTCGTAGATGCATCTAAATAAAGCAGAATGTCCTATACAGCACAATTATGATGGGCATATTTATGCTGTTTTCAATCTAAGTCAATATTTTATATACAACAGCTATATACCTTCTGTACTCTTGAGAAAGGTAAATCAGTTTCTTCTTCTGCATTCTTTGTGCCTCCGCATATACATGTTCCAAACAAAGCTCACAAACTGTCATAGTTTGTCAGTTAAACCTCATAATTTTTCCTTAGTGGTGGTGAATTAAGCCATTACTGTTCCATTAGTCTCTGCAGTTTTATAAATTTTCTTTTAGAATACAGCATGTGAGAACCTATGAAGTCAGTCACTAGCAAAGCATGGATCTCTATCCTGTTCAAATGCCCTTAATTGACTTGGTCCTATCATAAGATAATAAACCTTCATTTCTTCTATTCTCAAAGACGATGCCTGTTGTGGAGCATTTCTTATCTAATCACTATCCTAAAATTTACATCTTCAGTTCTGGAAACAAACAAGCAATAAAATATTTCCTTGATAAATTCCACGTTTCTGATGTTCCTTTTGTACAGCATATGAAACATCTCAACTCTGATCAATGGAGTTAAATTAAATGTTGATGCTCTCAATTTGAACTGCTATGTTGTTCTGAGGTAAGCATTTATCTCTTGCTTTGTTCTTACCACTTTGTTTGATCGCTGTGTACTGCCTGAAGATGACTGGTTGCCAGGAATGATCATGAATGTTATAGTGCCTGCCATGTTTGCCTGTAGAAATGAACAAGAAAGATTAATCATTTGCATGAAAGGAATAAGAAAAATATTTGTGTGTGTCAAAGATATTTTGAAATATGCAATAATATAAAACATAATTATACTATCACTTTTTTCCAGATGGGTACAAATAAGAATTTTAAAAACTACTTTACAAAGTCTGTCCAAAAAAAAAACTGAACACTTCTGAAACAACATTTATTAATATGCTTAGAACTTAATCAGACTTATCTCCTTCTAAGTATTCCGCTACTCTATTTATACATTGTTTCCAATGTATTTTTCCATTTCTTGAATACATTCTGGAACTTGTTTTCTGGAATGGCATGCAGGTCCTGTAGTGAATTTTCTGACTGTTTTAAACTGGTGACCTTCCAGGGTGGATTTCAATTTTGGGAACAAAAAAAGTCAGCAGCAGCCAAATCTGGACAGAAAGGTGGCTGTTGGACTAGAATCATCTCAGTTTCGCCAAAAAATTAATGGATAAAGCAAGCAATGGTGCAGGACTCAGGTATTGTTTCTCCACAGGCCTCTTTCATCATGCAGCATCAAGACATTCAAATAAAACCATTCATTAACTATCTGACCACATGAAATGATGAACAATGCCTATCCAATCAAAAAAAGATGATAAACATCACTTACACTTTTGAGTGATTCTTATGTACTTTATTTTGGTCGTGGTAACATTTCTCCCATCCACTGTGACAAATGCACTTTTGTTTCAACATTGTACCTATACACTCATGCTTTAACACTTCTTATGACATGCTTTCAGAAAGTTTTCATCAACATTTGAATGATCTTAACGCTCAAGGTCACAGCTACTCACTGCTGCCATCATGAGTTTGCTGTGCTGGCTCGTTGGTACCTTATTTAAGAAGATCAGTTTTCTTCTGGACAGACCTTGCACATATTCAAACAACACGGGTTTAATGGAATGTGCTTTTTTTTTTTCTTTTAAATTCAAAGGGTTTATTTTCCAAACTTACCAACATCTCCGAGACGTCATTTATGTTTCGATTTCTCATGTCTACTCCATTAACTTCAAGAATTTCATCACCTTCATGCAAAAGTCCTGAAAAATAACATTTTATTTTCATCAACAAAAATAGTCATGTTTTCACTTAAACATCCTTCACTTTATTTCAGGTTATGGAAATGCTTAAACTAACTTCACAACAAATAAGTCAAGAAATGAAATATGGAGCTATGAGAATGATGATGAAAAAATAAGTAAGACTGGTAAAGCTTTCAGCCTAAGATACACAGGCATATTTAAGTCTTGAACAAAATGTGTTGCTGAGAGAAGTGAAGTCAGGATAGTTTAGATCTGGTCATATGAGAGGCTATTTTGTTAGTTTTCTTCTTACACCTTACATCCTTCCCGTGCTGCTAAATGTCACATAGGGCTCGCATGGTAGCTTGCCAAGATTTCCTGTTTTTGCCAAGCTTTTAAACCTCATCAAGGGATGTTATTCCTACTAAACCGGCCTTTCTTAACAATGACCTCTTTAGAGTTTCACATGGTCAATCTCTTTTTCTTTGATCTTTTGTGTTCCACTTTATAGCTTGTTTAGGGATTCTCTAGTTGTTTCTTCTAATCACATGACCGACATATGTCCATCTTCTTTTTCTGATCACCCATGTGACAGGTTGCTGTTTGCTCATCTGTCTTATCTCTACATTGTTCTTGAATTCATTCCACTTTATACCAAGTATTTTCCTGAGGCATTTGTTTTCAAAAGAGTCTAATTTCTTGTCTACTTCTTTAGTTGATTTCCAGCTTTTAAATGCATAAATGAGGGTGGATATTACATTTGAACTGAATAATCTTAACTTGATTTTTGTGCTCATAACTTTTGAATGACATATATTCTCAAGATTCTTGAATGTCAATGCTGCTTTTGCAAATTCGAATTCTAACTTCCTTTCTGGTGTCACCATCCTGGTCTATGTAGCTGTCAAGATATGCAAATTGGTTTACTTCTTCACCAGCTGTTCCTTCTATGTATATTTTTCCTTCATGTCAGATTTACTACAAGAAAATCCTTCAACCATGAAAAGTGCTATTTTACAACATCACCGCCTTTTGATGTGTTGTTCAAGGATGGTGTCCTTAACTATGCGTACTCAGACACTGAATATTCGAAGTAACTGGATTTTTTAGTCTGTCAAGAGTCAATTTCTTGTGAGGTGCATTTCACTTGCAGAGAGTATGAATTACAAATCAAGATCATCGAGTTTATGCTATACATGATGACAATAAAGATAAATTTAGCTCGAACTATGTGCACGTTTGTCACTCTGGAGGCAGACTGAGCAGCAGATGCATTATTTATGTATGTACATGTCAAGATCACACAGACTCATAACAGGTTAGAACCTTTGACAGTGACCTTCAGTTAAGGTGCACAGCATGCCTATAATATGCAGCAAACTGATCATGACATTCGGGAGAGATTGTTATTTGTGCATCTGTTGTTACATTGTATTTTTATTTCTGTAGCTGTTGTACATGATTAAACTTATAAACTTTATGACTATGTTGTTCATATGTCTGCAATGCTTATGTATGGAAGAAATAACTGTACTTATAACTCTACTACTACGAGGGGCGAGTGATAAATTCTTGGCATAAGGTACAAATACTTGAAACATACAGTTGATATTAGGTGCATTTGTAGATCAGGTTAATGTAAGATTAAACACCAAGTTTCAAGAAATTAAATGCAACAAATTTTTTTTTACAGACTACTGAAGTGGTAAGGGGTGGCAAAAATTGAGAAAATGGATACAATTTCTCATCGAATAGTCATTCGTTGCCTCTGCATCAAGGGCTTACCATCGAAGGAGATCCATGACGATATGGTAGAGACTCTAGGGGAGAGTGCCCCTTCTTACAGCACAGTGAAGAAATGGGCAGCTTAATTCAAACATGGAAGGGAGAGTCTGGAAGATGATCCCCGTCTAGGAAGACCAAGAATGGTAACCATCGATGAAACCACCGGCAGAATCCATGACATGATAATGGAGGATCGACGACTAACTGAGCGATACACTCCCAGGAATGTGTTCATTCCATTATTTACAATGATCTTCAAATGACAATGGTCTCTGTTCGATGGGTCCTGAAACTTCTTGGAGCTAATCACAAATGACAGCGTCTCAACATGTAAAGAGACAATCTTGGCCATTTTTCTGCAGATCCTGAAAAGTTTCTTCAGCAATTTGTGACTATGGATGAGACTTGGGTTCATCATTTTCAACCAGAAACCAAAGAACAGTCAAAGCAGTGGAAACATCATGGATCCCCACCTCCAAAGAAAGCAAAGGTAGTTCTGTCTGCAGGCAAAGTGATGGCTTCCATCTTTTGGGATTCAGAAGGTGTGCTATCGGTAGACTATCTTCAAAAGGGCAGAATGCTCACCGGGGGCCTATTACGCTAATCTTGTGAAGCAACTACGGGTCAAATTGAAGGAAAAGCGTCGATGGAACCTGACGAGAGGAGTCATCTTTCATTAAGACAATGCTGCCATTCATGAATGCGACTTCCAACTTCTTGAACATCCTCCTTATTCCACACATTTGGCCCCTTCGGACTATTACCTGTTTACTAAACTCAAAGAGGAGCTCAGTGGTTGCAAATTTGCTTCAGATGATGACGTCATTCATGCTATAGACCACTTTCTACTGGCACAAGATGTTGACTTTTACAAAGAAGGGATCTGTATGCTTCAGGAGTGCTGGGCTAAGTGCATAAACTTGCAAGGGGACTATGTTGAGAAATAACCCAAAAAAGTTGTCCACAAATAATCCATTTATCTTATGCCAAGAACTTATCAATCACCCCTCGTAATAGTAGTAGAAGAAATAACTGTGCAAGGATTGTGTAAAACAAAATGTATAAGAACTTGGGTTAGGAATGGAAGTGTCTGTATACCTATATATATATATGTTTATGATTATTTTATCTATTCATATCCATACATGACAGTATTTACAGAGAAAAACTCCTGGCTCAACAACGGCTCAAGCTGAAATTAGCTCAGCAGACTTGTAAACAGTAATGGAATGTCCTGAAATATCTCTGTATGCTACTAACTGGAATTTTAAGTGGCCAAGAAGAATGGCTTACAGAAGTGCCCTGGTGAAAGAGCTCACCCTACAAACTTAGCATACAGCCTACTGTCATGGATGGCAAGGACTACACACAAGTCAATGGTTAGCCTATTAAATATAGCTTGATAAATGAATGTGATAATTTTTACTTGTGAGAATGACCACCACATCTTGAGCCCCCAGTATGAATGTCTATGCCTATATCAACTTTAACAAGGGGATCTACAAAGTATATAACACATGGCAAAGGTAACACTCTCTAGGACCAAGGCTCCTGCAGGGTACCATAATGTGAAATGGGAATGACAGCCCATAAAGACATTTATTGAAGATGGAGACACTGGACTACTGCAGCCAAGATCTGGCAAGCTTCTTCCTCCCCAACTAATTTGATATCCACATTAAATTGTGAAACTGTATGGAAAATTCAAATTGCAGGCTCTCTGGCACAACTAAAACCCCATCTGGTACAAATGACTACACCATCAAATGAGGGCATAAGTTACCATTTGTTCTGGATATTCATACTACATGAGACTTATTGCTGAGAAGTTTACAGAAGGATAGTTACAGATCTGCAGGTGATCATAGTGACTGCAGTGGCAAATCTGTAGTGTCTAACCTTATTATCTACATGTGGTGCTACGACCAATCCTTATTATCGTATTACAGAACAAAAGATGCTGTATTCAAGCTGAATGAGATATGCGTCAGGGTTGGTGAACTACAGATGCCCAAGCCCCTATTCTGCTTCTCAGTGGTACCCCTGAAAGCAGACAGCAGTCTAGTCAAGTGAATAGGGATTGCAACAGGAAAGCAAACCAAGTTTCAAAAATACACTGAGCTATGTAGGATGTGTTGGGCTGAAAGACACATGACTGCAATACTGCACAACCAATAGCCTTTTTAAGAATGCAGAAAAGAAGATATTACTGAACAGCTGATCACTAATTTTTTACTCAGCTGAACCCAGTGAGTTAGTGTGACTTGTCTGACTTCCTTTTAACATGCTGAAACCAATAAGTGAGTTAGCTGCTGTGCCATTCTCTATCCAGGTTTCAAATCTATTAATTCTTAATTCAGTATATAGGTTATAGTTCCAGTCTATTTCCAGACAAACTGCTAAGAAGTGATGGTATGGCCTGGGCCTCTATCAGCCAGTTTGAATCCTCCCAATAAATAGGTCACTTTTGCTCATAAGCATTTATCTCAACTGATTTAATTTGTCTGTCTGTATTTCTCCTTAACTCAAACTCTATTTTCACTGTGCCTATTGCTCCCAAGAATAATTTAAAACAGCAAATTTAATTATAGTAACTAACACATGAGCTTTATTCTGACAATACACTGCTGGTGGCCATCTGGTCATATACCTTGTGAACTATGTCAAAATTTAACAGTTAAAATAATTTTTTTTCTATGCAATACAAAAATCCACAAGCTCTGGTCCTCATAAGAAAAAAAAATCTACGTGCTTCAATCTACACAAACATTAAAATACAAGATGACGGCCTTTCACCAATGATAATCAAATTCTACAGTAACAAGAAGTTAGCATCAAAAGTTGTTAAAACTTCACAATTATTTACATATTAAATAATAATACAAAGATCTACAAAAATATTGACTAGGAACCTGTGTTACAATGTGTTGCTTATTTTTATGGTTGTAGTTCTTTTCAACCTCAGCTTTTAGTCCAACATATAAATAATATAATTTTACATTCTCTTTTTGTCTCATCACTTTCCCCTCATTGGCCTAACAGCTGTCTATATAGTGCTAATGCACATATTATTAGCTTTCAGCAATCTCCCTAACACAAGTGTCAGGTACTTATTTTCACAGTTAATGCATGAGGACGGTTTCTCACCAACAGCTTTTTCAGCAAAAAACAGCTATTTGCTGTGTTTTATGTACAGTTTTATATCAGAAAACAGGGGACAGGCAGAATGAACTAAACATATGGCTACTAGAACCAGTGCTACAACATATTTAACTTTCACATAGTTTTCACTTACCACTCTTCTCAGCAGCACCGCCCTTCACAATCCGAGCAATTATGACAGATTCTCCTTCATTCTTTACGGTAGCACCCTGAAACACCAAATGTGGTGGTCAACTGGCAACCTAAGTACAACCCTTGTAGAATAATAAAGTCAAACATTTTTTTAGGAATGTATTTTTCTGATCATTATCTGTTTAGAAATGATCATTAAATCTTTCCACCTTTTCTTTGTAATATTTAGCAGTTCTGAATGCAAAATATAGAAGAAACTTGGAATATTTCAAAGAAAATACATAGTATTATCATAAATTTGTAGGCTAAATACTAGAAAGAGTTGGGAAAATGTGATAAAACAGTAAAAAGCAATGAAATCCAGAATATATAAGAATAAATCAAATAAACCTGGAGATTAACTCACATTTTGCTGAATCGCTCAGGACATACAAACATTTTTGTAACTGAACAACACAGGTGGGATGTTTTATAAGAAATAACATGATGCCCACTTTTGGCATTTATGGCAGTTTAACATTACAAATTACCAACTAAGGAACAAAAGTACAGCCAGTGACAGGAACAAAGAGGAAGAGATATCTCACCTGGTAAACATGAAAATGAAGTGACTAAGGATGAGAGAGAGAAAGGGAAAGAGAGAGAGAGAAAATGAACATTTAGCAAGATTTTGCACCTCTGATCATTCTGAAGAGTGCAGGTGATGATGACTCATTTTTAGAACGCTTTCTATATATTATTATTCAGAAATAAATAAAGTGTTCACTTCCTTTCACAAAAACATTCTTTGTATTTCTTGTTCAGTTTCAACAGTCCTCCTACTCTACATTTATAATTCTGGACAATAATAACAACAATATCAGAAGCTCTATCTACTTTATATAAATGTACATACAAAGTTTCTTACCAAGTCTAGACATTCTATAATAATTTTTCATTTCTACAAGTACAATATTTTATGCAGATTCTTACTAAATGTTCATTTGTTTTTTCCAGATGAACAATCTTGACACCATTCTCTCCATACTGGATGAGGGAAGAATCCAGTGATTCTCCTTGGTCCTCCATGTCATCAGAAGCTTTGTGAATTTGATGTGATATTGTGTCATGGGCCTGCAGCAAATTCTGATCAATTTTGAAAAGAAAATTAAGAAGGTTATATATAAAACTGAGATTTTAATTCATGATAAACTTATATCACAAAGTAATAAGCATGAGGAAACATAAAAGTTGGAGTATAGTAAAGTGTGAAAGTGTAGAGGGAATGAAGACTTTGAGGATTCTGACAAACTTAGCTCCAATTTTATCATCTCCCTTGCAATCTCAATGCTCTGTATTTCCTACAGGTAATATAGTTAATATGTAATTATTTTCTTCCATATAACACATTTTTGGAGTGGATTTTTTGCTTGTTTGTTTTCAAACTATTTGCCATACTATAGGAAATGATGTTTAGATTTATAACAATATAATGAAAATCATCTTACAGAGAGGAATCCAAAAGAGGAAGAGGAAAACATTGGTACAGACAGGGGAACACTGGTACAGATGGGCAACATCAAGAAACAGATAAGTAATATCTGTCTAGGCATGCCATGAAAAAGAGAGATAGTGATCAGAAAACCATCTGCTGCCAAACTTCATTGTGAATATGGCATCTGTGGTGAGATATAATTTATAAATTTATAATGACCTGCCAATATATTCTAATATGTATAGATTCATAAATAATAACAAACCAGTTAGCATATTAAGAGTCTAAAAGAACTGATGACAAACACTTAATGCTCTTTCATGTTTCTGAACTTCACATGACAATAAAAAGCAAAACGGTACTTCAAAGGAAGCAACTAAAAAAATGATTACCTCTCTCTCTCTTTTTAAAAATAATGTGATGTTTTTTTCTCACCACAAAAAAACATGTGCAAAACAGCTAAAACTCACTTTAAAATGTGGTTTCTGTAGCAGTGAATGAAGTTCTTGAACATGGACATTATGAACAGACTGTAAAACATTGATTTCAGAACAGAGGTCTTCTGTATCATCAATGATGGGCTTCACTGGAGGTGATCTTGAGGTCAGCTCAACCAACTGGAAAAAAAACAAAAACTGAAGCAATACTGCATCATGCATGAGAACTGGTCATTACTGAAAGAAGTTGTAATAAAACACACTCCAATACATACAATTCTTGTACAGAAATATTAAATTTCGTTTGATAAGCATAGCTGACCTTGAAAAAAAATCTTATTAGTGACTTTCATGCAGTCAAAAGTATGTTGTGATCATAGTTGATTATATCAGATGGTAGAATTCAACATATGAGAAGGAGTTCAGCAAATCATGCTTGGCAATTTCCACAAACAGCTACCAACTAGCTCTTAAAAACTGTCTTTTGCGATGAAATCAACTTTGAAATACAAATACCAGTCAATGTTACAATTCTTAGAATGACATGAAGGAAGAAACCACACAGTTCACCCAAAACATGACTGGTAAGTTACAAGCTATGTTATAGTGTACTGTAACAATAAATGTACTTATAGCCACATAATATTGCACCACAGAAGTGCATACTTACAAGGGGTGATTGATAAGTTCTCGACATAATGTACAACGGATGGTGGACAACTTTTTTGGGTTATTTCTCAACATAGTCCCCTTGCAAGTTTATGCACTTAGTCCAGCGATCCTGAAGCATACAGATACCTTCTTTGTAGAAGTCAGCATCTTATGCCAGTAGAAAGTGATCTATAGCATGAATGACATCATCATCTGAAGCAAATTTGCAACCACTGAGCTCTTTTTTGAATTTGGTAAACAGATAATAGTCCGAAGGGGCCAAATGTGGGGAATAAGGAGGATGTTCAAGAAGCTGGAAGTCGCATTCATGAATGGCAGCCATTGCCATCCCCGACTTGTGAACTGGAGTATTGTCTTGATGAAAGATGACTCCTCTTGTCAATTTCCATCAACACTTTTCCTTCAATTTGACCCACAGCTGCTTCACACGATTAGTGTAATAGGCCCCTGGTGACTGTTCTGCCCTTTTGAAGATAGTCTACCAATATCACACCTTCTGAATCCCAAAGGATGGAAGCCATCACTTTGCCTGCAGACAGAACCACCTTTGCTTTCTTTGGAGGTGGGGGGATCCATGATGTTTCCACTGCTTTGATTGTTCTTTGGTTTCTAGTTGAAATGATGAACCCAAATCTCATCTATAGTCACAAATTGCTGAAGAAACTTTTCAGGATCTGCAGAAAAATGGCCAAGATTGTCTCTTTACATGTTGAGACGCTGTCATTTGTGATAAGCCCTTAACGCAGAGGTAGCGAATGACTGCTCGATGCAAAATTGTATCCATTTTCTCAATTTTTGCCACCCTTTACCACTTCAGTAGCCTGTAAAAAAAATTTGTTGCAGTTCATTTCTTGAAACTTGGTGCTTAATCTTATATTAACCTGATCTACAAAAGCACCTGATATCAACTGTGTGTTTCAAGTATTTGAAAATTATGCTGAGAACTTGTCAATCACCCATCGTAACAATCCTAAATCTAAACACACTCACAAATCTGCTGCCATCTCTCTCCAGCGAGAATGTTTCCTAATCACCAACTCAGTATTTGCAAAAGGAAACGCCTGCCATCAGGAGGTGAAAGAAGATTATGAAAAAGCATTCCAGATGAGATGAACATTAAAGATTGGATTTACTTCAAGGGCACATTTTCCTCTTAGTCTGAACTGACTGAAATAAGCTACAATTTTTACTGCATTCCTAAGAAATGAACTCATATCTGACTGTAATTTCAAGGTTGTGACTCCTGTGCTAAATGATACCATATATCTACAAGATATTTACCTGACTGTGACAATCCCACAAAAAGCTTGACTCAACTTAGAGACTGTACCATACTCAACTCTACCTAAATATATACTTAATAGACAGTGTGTGACCAACTCTATAGATCTTTACTGGATGAAAATATTTTCTGTATTTTAACATCCATACCCGATTGTGAAGACTGACTGCTTGCTGAAACTGTTCATTCTGGTACAGTAACTTCACAAAGGAGATGTACTTCTGTTCCTTTGATCCAGTTAGTTGATTCCGAATATGATGAAGGCTTGAGAAAAGATCTTCTACACCTGTGGTGATGGAAATGGCAATGGCAAACAATCCACATACAAAACAACTATAAAAAAAAATAAGATACCAACATAAAATTATAAATTTAAAATAAGAGACAGGACACAACATTAATGTTAAAACTTTGAAGACATAACAATAATGCTAAAACTCTGAAGAGAATTGTCCCTCTACTATAATGTTAAAATTTCATGACAATCGAAATAGATGTGAATATAACAGGAACTTATGTGCATGTATGGACATAAACAATAGGCACAGGTGATATATGTGTGTGTGTGACAGTGTGAAGGTTGAGAGATAAAAGGCATATTATCAGCTGAGCTTAAGTGATTAGTTTTTTTAACTTTCTGAAAATACATTTGTTAAAACTTACATAACATCACACAAGAACTTACCCACATTCTTTTTCAGATACAGCTCTGCTGTCATCTCACTAGATAGTGCTTCGCTGATATTTTTACCATCTTCGCTGTCCCTCTCACCATCAAAGGCTGTGTTCACAAAGCCTTCCACCCTAGGGCCAACGGGTCTTTTGTTCTCCAGTGCTTGCAGTTTCTTGGATCCTCTTAAAGAGATCCTCAAAAACTCTTGCTCTGCTTGTAGTCTGTTCTCCTCTTCTTTTCGTTTCTTTGAATGGAAGTAATTTTAAAACTGGTATTTGATATTTTCAGCACAGAACAAATATAACACCACCATTAATAATGCAACAGTACAAAGCAGAAAATCAAATAAAGAGATAATAATGGGATTAGGTGTTGCTGAAAACTGGCTTGTTAACACCATAAAAAGAGAAAGCTGAGATACTTTGGCCACATCAAGAGACACAATAGCTTGGAGAGGTTGATAGTAGAAGGCAAAGTGCCTGGCAACAGAGAAAAGGGATGTTATTGCTGCAGGTGGACTCAGGACATCATGGAAACCCTGAATGCGTCATTGTGAGACACTGGTCAACTTGCGCAAGACCGTACTGAATTCAGGGAGGCTGTGAGAGGGACAACATTCTGGAAAAGACATGTTACATGAATGAACAAAGTGGTTTCAAAACAAAAAAAAAAATTAGCCAAACATCACTTGTAGGACTTACCATTATAACATTTTATTTTCTAAATACTGGAAGTTTTGGAGGCTTCTGTTCTTTTTCTCTCTCTCTCTCCTTCAAACTTGGACTTCAGTTCTCTTTCTCTCTCTCTCTCCTTCAAACTTCTTTTATCAATAGCCTAAAAATATATTATTCAGGACACACTGACATACAGCAGAAACTCTACCACTATACCAGGTTTACCTTCAGCTCCTCCTCATGCCGATGGAGTCTTTCCAGTTCCTGTGGTGTAGGATGATGGTGGTACTGCTGCTGCTGTTTGGAAATACTCTCTGTTGCGCTGTACGAAGTTTTCATAGGGGATTTTGCTACTTTTTCCTTTTTATGGTTTGTTTTTGATGACGACATGAGAGAAAGAGGAGTAGCACTTGTTAATTGTGGAGGAGGGTAGCGAGGAGAAGACTTGATGTTGGCAATAAAGTTCTCAGGCACATCAATTGCCATTTCATTGTGTGGGCCAGGGTCATCAATATCATAGTCAAATGAATTGTCCTGACTTAGTTCATGGCTCAAGTGACCATTTTTGTAACCAATGTAATTACTATTTTTGTTGTTGGTTGTTAACGATCCATTTGTTTGAAGATGACTGGTGATGACTGGAGTTTCCACATTACTGTAGGTTTTGTTACCTTTGTCTGTCAGAATGGAAGACAATAATAATCATATGATGATCATGTTCAGTAGAAGATTCTAAAGTATTAGATAACTTACTTAAAATAAATTTTCTGCAGAAAGAAAGAAAAAAAACAGATCATCACAATATTCAATTTATTCCTCTTGCCTTCTGGTCAAATGAAACTAACAGATACAACAACTTTCTGTTACATTCATTCCTGTGTGGATGTGATAACTGGAAAATCAAAACTCAACAAAAGAAAAGTAAATGAAAAATAATGGGCACAATGGATACTATGAAACCATAGAAATGAAAGCATTTGTAAATACAACAAACAAGATCATATGGAAACTGTTAACTGTGTTGCTGGCTTCCCTTATTAATGGAATATGGATTACAATCATGAACTCTCTGAACCAATTTGTGAAAAATGTAATGACGAATTACAACAGTTACATGATGAAAAAAATATGTGAAGGAGACAAGACAATAACCGACTTGAACTGAAATCAGAAATAATACTCAATGAAGGAACTGAAATTAAACTACAATGTGATAGAATTTCTGCTTGTTTTGTTGACAACAAGCACTGAATTCGAAATGTTAGTTTTGAGGTTTACTCAGTTACCTGATCCGTAGTGTTGTTGCAGAGACGCTGTGCCAGGTTGGTCAACTACCCAGTCTTGGATAACTGGTTGATTCACTGATGTGGCACACCTTAAGCAAACACTGACTAAAGTATAAAAGGCTCTGATGACAATCTGCAGTGTCAAACAGCTGCCCTCAAAGATGGTCATCCCTCAAGGATACACCATTTTGTTCAGTCCATTGTTTTCTTTCTGGATGCATGCTCCCAGTTTTCATCCTTGTGTATGCAGCTACAGTGTGTGCACACTTAGTGTCCTTGGTGTAAGAAAAAGTTTCTGACAGGGCTGTGACATTATGTAAGCATTTTATGTACTCAAGACTGACTCACTGCAGACTTTATCAATCAGTTTTTTTGTTTTAAAATTGTAACTGAAAGCAAAATAATCTCTTTTATCATATATCGTGTCCTCAATTAAAAAGTGTTATCATTTTTCAGGCTTTAACTAATCATTGTATTTTTAATAAAGAAGCATTGATGTGAGCTATTTGAAGGAAGATACCCTTCCAATCTTGCTGGAGACAAATAAAGCATTTGGTACACAATATAAAATAACAGAAAGGAACATTAAGATAATAAAAATACTGTAATATGTAAAGAAACTGATCTGCACCAGATGTGAATGACAACTTTCAAATCAGAAAAGATGTAACATGAACAAAAAAATGACATAGTTTTCCTTCAGTTACAGAATTACTCTTCTACTAACTTTATGGACATACAAATATAGCCAAATGGGATACCATAAACTGTAAGATTAAAAGCATGAAGCTTTTTACTTACAAAGTTTCATAAATAAACAATAGCAATTACTGTTAGATGTGATTCTCACCAGCCCCAGTTTTGCTGACACTTTTGCCTCTAACTCCATTCATTTCCAACCACTCTCCACTATCAGGCCACCTATCATCACTGGTGCTTTTATCCTCTGATGAAGATGACAACTGTTGGTTGCTCTTTTTCTTCTCGCCAGGCATGGGAGATAATTCTGGACAAAAAAATGTCATTCTTGACAAAATCTGTAATTTTCATTGATTTATGAAGGTAAATTTTAGTAATGTTCGTTCTACTCCCCCATAAAATAAAATAAAATTTCTCATCACAACTTTCAAACTTCCACACCCTTGGTCTCATATAGTCAAAAGTAACAAAATCTCAAAATATGTACAAAGTCAATTCTTCAATAAGAGATGTTAACCATTTTAGCACACAAATAGGACTTAACCAAAATATCCTAGTACAAGTAAAATCATTTTGTGGTGTGGGTCAAGGACTTATTGTATCCTAAACTTAAATGCACTGTTTTTGTTAAACTAATTCAAACTACAGACAATGTTAAAAAACAAAAACTTTCATGCATTTGTACACATCAGCACAAGGAAGATGAGTATAAATGAGAAATTTTCCTTATTCTGGAGTGTGTTTGAAAGGGCTTAGTTCACTGCTAGTCTTATAACTTGCTAGAAGGAGACTAACTATAAAGATTAGAAAAAAGAACAGATTTCAAAACAGAGTTGGAAAAAAAAAAATGGTATGCGCACAGCAAAATAGCAGAAACAAAACTGTAGACATATCAAGAAGAAAACTGTGCACAGCAAAGTCAGTCAGAAAACACCAACAAACTATCAAACTTTATTTTCACAGGGTGAAGAATTCAGAATGTAGGCCCTTCAACATTCTGCACTTCATCTTTCATGCTACTGCAAACATTCAATTTAGGTAGCATCACAGCTAGAACAGCTTGAGACAGACACCTGAGGGAAAGGGAGGCTGACTAAAGACAGTCTGGTGAAGAACTGCAGAAGCAGAAATAAATAACATACAATACCATACAAAGGCTGACCGTTAAAAGTGGAGAGAATTTGTTGCTGACCTGCAAAATGCAAAAAGACATACTGGGCCTTCAATCGCTGTCCAAAGACATGGATAGATGGATAGTAAATACGCAATGAACAAGAGTAAATTTTAAATGATTAAACTTGCTCAATTCTCTAATCCAAACATTCAACCACAGAAAATAACATGCAGTGTAACCACAGAAAGTAACTAAATACATGCAATGTAATTATTTTCACGGGTGTCTGAGTGGTGAAATGGTTAGTGCACCGGTCTCTCATGGCAAAGGTCGGGGGGGGGGTCGAATCCGGCCGGTAGCACCTCAGTCACCCAGCTGTAGAAATGGGTACCCGACTTCTTCTGGAGTTGGGGAAGGAAAAGGCAGCCAGGCGCGATACTGACCATATCACCCTCTAGTGTGCTGACAGGTCAAGGAAAATATGGGCACTAACACCATATCCCTATGTGCCTCTAAGGCATGACAGGGTTACCTTTACTTTTTTTTTTAAAAATTATTTTCACATTCTCACACAATCATTATAGTCAAGTTGTTACACAAATAAATACACAGTAATAAATTACTGCAGCCATTATCTGAGCACGCATGATTGTTAGACAAATCTTAAGCTGCCAAGAGAGTGGACGTCTTAAGGAGACATGTAATCCAATACAAGGAAGCAGAATCAGCCTAAAAAAAAAAAGCAGTCAAGGCACTTTAGATGTTGCAGAAAATAATGAATCACTGAGAACTTAACTAGAAAATAATGAATCACTGAGAACTTAACACCAGACTCCAATAGGACAAACACCTAGCCATGAGAAAACAACCATTTGGCTGTGAAGCATCCCTTAAGGAAGAATATTTGCATTTCCTACCAACTCAGCTCTCATATTAACACACTCATATTGCACGCACTAATGTATGTCTCAGCTGTCATCAAGGATAACACTATTATCAGGACAACCAAATTAAACCACTGGTGGTCAGCCTTCTCCAACTTCATGTAGTGGTCACTGTAGCAGATTACTGTGCAACTATAACTGCCCAACAGGGTAGAGATCCACATGGAGTGGAGCTTGTGTTTTAAGTCAGCTACAGAAGTAGGTATGGTCTCAATAGTAGACATTCTACTTTATTCCAAGTTCTTGACATCATGGTCGCAAGGGTGAGTTAAGGAGTAATTGCAGTTTTGATTGAAAAATTATAAATCAGACAGTTGTGGGATAGATATGTTATGCAAATGCCAAACTATAGTGCTTTGAGAAGGGCCCAGCTGGGCTGGCAAGTGCTGAGTACTGGGACTGTCTTCAACAGCTTGGCACAGGGCTTAATCTTTGGTCACTGAGGGACATCCCGACCTGGGCTTGTCTTTTCTGTCTGTGTCCCCGGCTCTGAACCTTTAGAACCACTTCCTTGCAGTTCTGTCATCAACTGTTCCTTCTCTTTCCACATTGCATTGGCAGCTGCAAAGACATTCAGCCCTTTTTTCCAATAATGTCTCCGGACGCAAATGACAACCTTGCTGTCTGCCGATCACTTATCTTGCAATTCACTGCCTAAAAATGGGCATGCACATTTTCTGAATGATTCAGCATATATCATCAGCATGACAGATCAGAATATAAGACAGAACCTGACCGAAATTAGGGTACTGAAAAACATGATGAATTCATAATGACTCACCATTATATTGAAAGGCAGCTGCCATCCATGAAAGTCACTATTTCAAAACTAGTAATAAAGTGAAGATTACATAAATTACAGACACGGACAAACCTGTCTGTCTCATAAAACTGGATGTTGGAAAATGCTGAGAATAGTCTTGAACTTTGAAGTTATCTTCCTGCTGTTTTGAATTCTGCTGCTGTTGGTTCTCAGATTCCTTGATTTGACTGTTATCTTGGCCTGCTTTGACAGGGCTTGTCTCACCGTTGCTACTATTAAGGCTGCTGGTTGTGGCTGCTGCAGTGGGGACCTGGGTCATATCCACAGCTTGCACCTGCTGGTCTGTGGTGAACTGGTCAAGCTTCTTTCTGGCATCATCTTCCACAGCTATCACATAAGCATCATGGACTTTCTCGATACTGGGGACTATATGAAAAAAAAAAGGTACTGCTGTGATAAAACAACTGTCATCTGCAAGATAAACAGTGACAGCTAGTAATAAATATCTGTAATTGTTTACATTTACTTTTCAGCAAAATATCTACATTCTCTCTCTCTCACACAATACATGCAGAATGTCTGGAATAGAAGAAAGTTGTGTGATAAAGAACAGAATGTCAGATGTGCCCAATTCTTTGCTCTTTGCACATAAAAAAATTCAATCATTCAATCAATCTCTCGCACATATATATATATATAACATGTACATGCACACATACACACAAAAATGATAAATATGAAGGTGTCTCTGGAAATATTCTTACAAGTCTTAAGTAACCCCCCCCCCTTTTTTTTTATTCCATTCTTATTTGCTAAATGTCATTCATGTAAAGTCAGCCTTTCTTTTACTTCTCTCTTTCTTTGCTCTGTATATTTTTTAATGAATAAAACCTAAGCTGAAACGTTGCAACTATGTGTTACATTAATGAATATAGCTGCTTCTACTTCTTCACATTTGTTTCAGGACACTCCAACACATGACTGCTACCATGTAAAGGAATACAACTATAAACACATGAGAAATCTATAGTGTCAGAATGTCCTGTCTAAAGGTGCAGTCACATGGCTGCAAAACTGTTTTTATTTGTAAAGATGGACAAGGTAATAGCACTAACCACTCCACTGTTCACAGCGATTTGCGGCTTACTAAACCACTCCATGGATTATCAAAACAGGAATTTAAAACAAAACAAAAGAATCTCATGTATACTTTAGCAAATCTATGCTATAAAACAAACACAATATTTTTGGACACATTTTTCAGATGTGTTTCAAGTACAACAAGTATAACATGTTGCTAATCTCAGCGATGCCATAAAAAGTAAGGGAAAAAAAGTGTTATGAAAATACTGTGATCATTTTACATATCAAAACTGTTCAAATAATTCTCTTTTTTAAAAGTGAAGAAAAATGAAGGACGCAAGGCAAAGGCTACAGATTTAAATGAAGTAAGAAACTGTAGCCAGATAAAATACATAAAATACTTCAGATCAATATTGGTTAGGATTTCTTCAAATGACTTCAATCTATCTTGGAGTGTTTGTATGCTGCTGCTGGTTTCTTGCACAGGCCAGGAAGCACTAGACCATGAGATGATTTGATGAGGCTGAATGATTCTGGGAAAATGTATTTAGCAATACAGTACCTTACAGAGCAGTGTATGACACTATAATATACGCTGTTTTTGTGAGCTGCTACAGATGAATGATTAAATATCATGTAATTAAATGTATGAAGTGCAGTTTCAGTTATATGTACATCACACTCTGCTGTCTCACTATGACACTGCTAAAATACTCTAATTTTTCTTAATGTTCAACCATTTCCCACGAAGTATGTTGTTTATGTAGTGATTTAAAAAACCGAAAACACTTTATCAAATGCTTCAACTAAACTTCTGAATATAAATAAATAAATAAATAAAAGTAATTAACGACTCTCTCTCTCTCTAATGGCAGTTAACTACTGCAGATAGCTCCAAACTCTGGGATTTGTGGCAGGAGTTAACTTGAACTACTGCAGCTAGCCCCTAAATCTAGAACTTATGCTGATATTACTATTAATAATGAGGCTAATATTCTTCAGTGCCGCGGTGGTGCAGAGGTCAGCGCACTCGGTCTCTGGTTCAATTTCACACTCGGGCGGAACCTTCTTCGGATCGACCGGTACAAGGTCAACCCAGCATTAAAAATATAGGTACCTGGGGGGTTCCTCTAGGAAAACAAAGCCGGCGAGGACAGGTGAGCATCTCTACCTCAAACGCTGTAGTGGCCTAGTAATGTGAAGAAACTAACACTTCACATCCCTGCGGCATGCAAATGCCACGAGATACAAAATATTCTTCAATACAAATAATTCTACATACTCCATTTCCTCACTGTTATTCCTCTATTTCGAAAAATTTTGTGAAAATGAATAAATAGATCGTGAACAGCGGCGACATAAAGCACAGATCATGTCTCAGAAAGTAATCACACAAGTGCTGCATTCTTTAATTAGTAACACACAATAATTAGTGTATAAGTATACACCTATACACGAGGCACTGCAGTAGCTGTGATACTAAAATGTATAAACTAGGAAAAAAGTAGGAACATCTTTATTACTTAATGTTTACACCGATGTCTTTAATTAGTTATCTGCTCTAGATTACTAAGACATATCATAGCAAACGAATAAGATATCAATGATTACTCATTTTTACATATACCATAAATCACGCAGAGAAATGACTAAAGTATTGATGAGAAAAGCTTGCCAGCAATCCCAATACTTCTACTTTACCCCCAAAGTAAATCAGAATTAAAGATGGGCGCGCACGTTAACTACCATACAACGGCAGTTGTTAACTGCATTCGTATTTTTATAACGGAACACACAGTAGAACCGAGCATAATTGTGTACGTCTTAGGGGGTATCACTACACTGTTGGCAAACTCAAGTAAGAGATATCTTTCTAATGTACTAGTATCAAGCAAAATCAACAAACAAAATCATATTTAATATATTTAACAGCCTCTAGCAAATATCTAATGATAAATGCGTTTCAACTGGCCATTTAGTCGCTATTCTCCGAAATGAATGTACTAATTTGCTGCTCCTGAACTTATTCTTGCTGCAAAAAAACTCATACCTACGAGCCGGCGTCTCGCATATAACATCTTACATCCCTCCTATCTGCAGAACACAAAGGCCAGCTCCGATATGCGACCCGGCCGGCCATTTGTCTTATGTATCTGTTAAGTGCGGCGAACATTAACATGAAGACGAATGATAAAAGAGTTCTGGCTAAACGATAGCAAAAGAATGCCCACGTGTGCCAGTTGTAGCGATGCCAGGCAAACTGAATTCACATTGTGTTCTAATGAATAAGGATGGGGAAAGCAACTAATAATGACGATTATTATGGATGTTACAAATGAATAAAGAAGTAAGAACCACCAAACCATACGTTAATTTTAACTCATTTATTATTATTACCCCCAAAAAATAACGTGACACAAGGTAAGCGAAAACAAGAAATATACACAAAAATAATAAAGTCTGAGAGGAAACCAGAGTTTTACAATAACCTGAAAACCGACAGCTTGTAGAGTTGTGACTGTCGTAATAACAGTTAACAATAATTTAATAGTACTTTAAACAGACTGAACCGAACATGTGGGAAGCGTTTCATGCAGAGTTTGGTGGCATTTTTAAAATACACAGCATATTTTCAGGGCACAATGCAAAGAACGACTTATTAAGTGGACACGTTACTCCACTGCGCTGGTGATGGGAACAAAAACCAAAGTCATCTATGATGATATAACAAGAGATATTAACTAACTGTACAAAGTCCATTCTTTTATATAAATAACACAGTCTATGGCGGTAAGAGCAGGAGAGAAGGATTCAGACACTGCATGGAAAGATACAGTTGGTAAAAAAGATGACAGAAACAGTGTCTGGGCGGTCATCCAACTTAACCACATTTCGAGGACGCCTGACAAATAAACGAAGCGCTTATCGAAACTTCTGCCAGAACAACGAAGACGGCTGTTTGCCGTAAGATTAATAATAACAAACAGAACAAGCAACAAAAATATGCATGGCAGAAGAATGTATCTCTTCAAGACGTTTAAATCGATAACCTTCAACAAACTTTTGGAAGAGAATGGCCGGGTCACATTGAGATCTGAGAAGCCGTTGACACATTTAGCTGCTGTTAACGTTATTTTTAAATTCGCTTACACTTAAACACATGTAAATTAAAAACCCGTTGTATCACTGTTTCCGTTTTCAAATGAATGTTTAATTAGGTCGGCGCACAGGTATCCCCATACAGCTATGGTTATAAACCGAGCTTTCTTGCCTCCCCTCTCCCTCCCACCTCTCAAATGTTTCATCGGCCGTGAAGCGCAGCCAATCCCAGAGACGCGCTCAACTGACAGTGATTTACCTCTGCCTGACATTACTAAAGTAAGAGTTGGCAAGTATTCTGCAAATCAATAATAAAAAAAAAACATCTGAGATTTGTATGTTTCATGTTGTATGTGCTGATCACGTCTACAGCTTTCTACGCAAGTTCTGCCGATTGAGGAATATAACATACGGTGCCTCATAGTAACAACGGCAGATAAACACGTCTTTACCCCCTTCGTGATTGTATTACAATAAAATAATAATACACTTAAACTGTCAAAGGTCATACACGCATATACAATGAGTTCTGTTTAAAGGCAGTACGCCTGAAACAGTGTGGGCTTATACAGAAGTTAGTATTTGAATAATTCTTAGTTTACTGTAAAATCAGTTAATATAAGCATGAATAAATAACAAACTGCAAACGCAACGATGGCGTTAAAACCAGGACAAGCAAAAGCAGCTTTTTTTATGAAGAAGAGAAAATGTCCTTAATAGTGCAGAGAAAACATATTAGAGTGCTACAGAGAGTCAATATCACTGATATTGTTACGATAAGAAGAATTGAAACAGAAGCTGGAAACAAGAGAAGATGTAGCTTCAGTGAAAGGTATCAATAGGGTCAGAAATAACAAGAACCGTACAAATCGGAGAATCATGATCACCAACGTCGTTCGGCACGGCACTAAAATGAGTGAGTGAACGACATGCTTTCATTTACTTGCATGCACTTATCTTTGCTCACTATTTTTCATTAACACTCACTTCTGAATTAATTTCCGTGCTCTTACATCTTACACCCTTCCCGTGCCGCTAAATGTCACATATGGCTCGCGTGGTAGTTCGCCAAGGTTTCCTGTCTTCGGCGAGTTTTTCAATTTCATCAAGGGATGTTATGCCCACTGAACTGGCCTCTCTTAAGAAAGTTCTCTTTAGAGTTTCAAGTGGTCGACCTCTTTTTCTTCGGCTTGTTGTGTTCCACTTGATAGCTTGTTTGGGGATTCTCTGACTGTTTCTTCTCATCACATGGCCGACATATGTCCATCTTCTTTTTCTGATCAACCATGAGACAGGTTGTTGTTTGTTCATATGTCTTATCTCTGCATTGTTCTTGTATTCGTTCGAGTTTATACAAAGTATTTTCCTGAGGCATTTGTTTTCAAAAGGGTCTAATTTCTTGTCTATTTCTTTAGTTGTTTTCCAGCTTTCACATGCATAAATGAGGATGGATATTACATTTGAATTGGATAAGCTTAACTTGGTTTTTGTGCTTATAACTTTTGAGTGCCATATGTTCTCAAGATTCTTGAAGGTCAATGCTAGTTTTGCAATTCGAATTCTAACTTCTTTTCTGGTGTCACCAGACATTCCGTGTTCTGCCAGAATAAATTTTGATTAGAATGTTTGGTGCAAAGAAACCGGAAGGAGTTGCGTTAGAAATATGGCTACTTTTATTTTAATTAGATCTGTCCTAAATATCGCTCTGAGAATTGACTCGCATAGGTGTGCAAGATACACCAAGTCTGCTAGTGCTGTTTTGAAGTGAAAGAGTTAAACAGAAGAAACCTTTGTTTTCTGGCCGGACCTGAATTTTTTTCGCTGAATTTTATTCAAGGAAAGATAATTGCGGAAAAAAGCAAATTAAAATCATAAAGTATCAAATTAAGACTATACTATAAAAAGAATGCTGCAGACTATATGGAAATCAAGCATAAATATGAAAATCAGGATATTTAAGAGTAATGTTCTAAGTGTACTACTCTATGGAAGTGAATGCTGGAAAATCACCAAAACCATAGAAAACAAGTTGAATTCTTTCCAGACAAAATGTTTAAGAAGAATTAGAAAATATTTTGGCCAAACACCATAAGAAATAACATCTTATTAGCAGAAATGCAGATGAAACCACTGACAACAATTATTGAAGAAAGACGCTGGCGATGGTTGGGACATGTGCTCCGAATGACTGACAACTCACTACCAAAAATAGCACTAAGATGGACACCACAGGGGAGCAGAAGTAAGGGTAGACCAAAAGAGACATGGAGAAGAACAACAGAAAGGATGTTGAGCAATAGAGGGCTCACCTGGGCAAGAGCAGAAAAAAAGGCGAAGGACAGGCATTTGTGGAAAACCCTTGCGGAAGCCCCATGTGCCCTGGGCACTTAAGGTTCAGAGAGAGAGAGAAATAAAAAGAATGCTCAAGCTGATCGACAGATGAGTGCAAAGTGCTAAGTTTACTGAGGTAAGTTCTGAAACGTCAAAACAAAGACGCTGAATATTTAGAGCAGGCGCAGAGTGACTTGACTAACCGTGATAAGTGAGGCACTGACAAAATGATAAATGAGGCATTGCAAACTGGGACAAGTGAAGCACTAAGATACTGTGACAAATGAGGCATTAATCTTGTATCTCTAGCAACTGTTACGATCTTGTGTGCACCGTTCTTTCCACATGGAATCAGGGTGAGTGAATCTACGCACGCTTATTTTAGCACATGTTTTACTAAAACTGCTATCTGAGATCAGCAAGTGCAGTATAAATAATCCACTCGGAACACATAAATTAAAGATCTGAAGATACATCATGAATCATTCGTCTAGATTATACGGAGATCAAATGTTAAACAGTAATTCATTTATCTAAATTACACAAAGATCAGTAAATCATCAATCTAGATTATCTACAGATCAGATACTATGCACTCAATCATCCATACACATTATGTAGAGATCACAAGCTAACAATCAACCATCTATACACATTATGTAGTGATCACAAGCTAACAGTCAACAATCTATACACATTATTTAGAGATCACAAGCTAACAGTCAACAATCTATACACATTATGTAGAGATCACAAGCTAACAGTCAACAATCTATACACATTATTTAGAGATCACAAGCTAACAGTCAACAATCTATACACATTATTTAGAGATCACAAGCTAACAGTCAATAGTCTATACACATTACGTAGAGATCACAAGCTAACAGTCAACATCTATACACATTATTTAGAGATCACAAGCTAACAGTCAACAATCTATACACATTATGTAGAGATCACAAGCTAACAGTCAACAATCTATACACATTATTTAGAGATCACAAGCTAACAGTCAACAATCTATACACATTATTTAGAGATCACAAGCTAACAGTCAATAGTCTATACACATTACGTAGAGATCACAAGCTAACAGTCAACAATCTATACACATTATGTAGAGATCACAAGCTAACAGTCAACCATCTATACACATTATGTAGAGATCACAAGCTAACAGTCAACCATCTATACACATTATGCAGAGATCATAGGCTAATAGTTAAGTAGAGATCATAATGTACATTGCTCACCATCCATGGATATCATTCAGATACTAGAAATAGCACAGTCAGTCATCAGCCCAGATTATCTAATGATTTCATGCTACAGAATTCATTCTCTCTCTCTCTCTCTCTCTCTCTCTCTCTCTCTCACACACACACACACACACTCATGCATTTGAGTATTTAAAACTGCCAACAGTGTGGGGTACTGGCAGCTTTACTCACCATTCTCCTGTGATGTCTGATGCAGATCACAACTTCCCAGGATAGTCTGTGTACCAACAACGTACACGAACATGCTTGGAAGGAGACGTTCATTCAGCGCACTCCCCAAAACAAAACCACTACTCTACAACAATGAGCATACGTTTTACGTCAGTGATGACTGAACGAAACTGAAATTCCTACAATCTTTGGCTGACAAAGACGAAATTGGAATGAATGTTGCATGAATGGAACATAACTGCCTTTTTTTTAACTCTCACAGAAATGCACACACTTAACAGTGCTTGTTACATATTATATCTAAGAAGTCATACTACTACAATCACGAATGTATGATCTTTAATAGGAAGATCTAGACATATGTTCGGTCGCCGATTTGAAAAACAAAAACCTCAGCTTTCTCCGACCCCTGAATATGTCAAACACCTACTCGTGAACTCTGTGCTGACACATGACAGATTATTTACACTGATCGCGTCTGGTAAATTTCAGACTTATTTCATTTGTGCTACTTCTCAAGAGTGGCACACACACACAAAAAATGAGAACGTAACATCTGGAAGAATGGCATCGTTTGTGTGTACACTAAGACTTGCACAAGTAGAGTATTATAGAAGAGAATTTCCGCTAGCTCCGTGCTGACATCCTACACAGAATACACCAGCAATTTTCTCATATCTCACCACATCTCCCCCCCTGGTATCCTTTTGTTTTATAACACGGTTGCATACGGACCGCTGGAGTTTCAGCGAACATACATTTTACAAGACATACTCCGCATAGCGCATCAATGAAGGTGCCCCTTTCCTGTGACCGACATTCCATTAGCAAGCTGCTTAAACCTCGCATTCAGAAATACGTGTGTCACCGGGCGTGTGTACGTGTATGTATCTCGTCTACAGTCTGATGACCACAGCGGTGAAAGAATGAAGCAAAATATTTTGAATGTGACGTGTTTTAACAATATCTAGGTAATGAAATGGATAATTTTGAGAAAACAAAATATACACGTAATCGAAGATAAACTCAGATAAATATACAATAATATATTCAAGAAGTGAGAAACATGAACGAGGAGTAGGAATTATATTTGATGAACAAACGGCAAGGACAACTGTAGGATATTTGAACATCTCGGACCGAGTCCTGCTAGCCCAACTGAAAGGACAACCAATAAACATAAATAGTATACAAGTGTACGCTCCAACATCTGAAAGCTCTGAAGAAGATGTACAGCTATTTTATAATGACATAGAGACAGCACTAAAACACACAAAGTCACATGAAGTTACCATAGTCATGGGAGATTTTAATGCCAAAGTTGGTAAAGGAAGAACTTCAGACATCGTTGGTGATTATGGACTGGGGGAGAGGAATGACAGAGGTTATAAATTAATTGAATGGGCAAGAATACACAGCATGGTTGTAGGAAACACCTGGTTTAAACAACAGCCTCGAAGACTGGCAACGTGGTGCAGTCCAGACAAAAAGACTTTTAACCAGATAGACTACATATTAATCAACAAACGATTCCGCAATGCATTACTGACAACAAAAACCATGCCAGGAGCTGACTGCAATAGTGACCATGATCCACTCTGTGGAAAATTTAGAATAAAACTAAAGAAAGCAGGCAGAAAAGTGAGAAACATCAAACTGAATACAGAACTTCTTAAAAATGACCAAGAACTGCGAGAACAATACAAAGTTATTATAACAAATAGATACAATGCAATAGCAAAGATAAATAGTATAGATGAACAATGGGAAATGTTAAGAGATTCTATCCACCAAACTGTTAAGGAGATAATACCACCAAAAAAAGAAGCCCCTAAAAATAAATGGATGACAGACGACATCTTAGGACTGATGGACAAGAGGAGGAGGAGTAAAAATAACGAGAAAAAATATAACAAGATAAATAAAGAAATAAGACGCAAATGCAGAGAAGCAAAAGAAGTGTGGTTAAATGAGCAGTGCAGACAGATAGAGGACTCTCATATTAAAGACACCAAAAACATGCACAAACGAATTAATGAACTCACAGGCAGGAAAACAAAATATACCAAATGGATGCCTGAAATCGAAAGAAGGTAAAATGTTAATGGGAAAAGAAGACATTGTGGACAGGTGGACAGAGTATATCAGTGAGCTATATGGAGGAGAAAGAACAGAATTAACACTAGATACTGAAAATTGTGATGGACCACCAATACTTGAAGATGAAATCATAGATGCCATCAAACACATGAAGAAAGGAAAAGCGACCGGGCCTGATAATATAACAATAGAAGAAATAGAGGCACTAAAGGAGACAGGAATAAAAATAATAACCAAGTTACTGAATGACATTTACAACACTGGTTATATTCCCAGTGACCTGATTAAATCCACGTTTATAGCACTACCAAAGAAACCAGGTGCAAAGGAATGTGACGACCACCGGACTATCAGCCTCTCATGTCACATAACGAAGCTACTTCTGGGAATAATTATGAGAAGAACAAGGAAAAAGATAAAAATGGAAATAGCAGATGAACAGTTTGGATTTGTTGAAGGAAAGGGAACACACAATGCCATTTTATGCTTTACGAACACTAACAGAAAGAGCTTTAGATGTACAGAAAGATCTCTACTTATGCTTCATTGATTACACCAAGGCATTTGACAAGGTGAAACATAATGAAATTATTAAAATGCTTGAAGACATCAATATAGACGGCAAAGACCTGAGGATTGTAAAACATCTATACTGGCAGCAAGAAGCAGCAGTTCGAGTTGAAAATAGAATTGGAAAATATCAACCTTAACAAGGGGTGCGGCAAGGATGTGTACTATCTCCAGACCTTTTTTCTCTGTACAGCGAGAATATTCTAAGAACGATCATCACAGAACCAACCATAACAATTGGAGGATACAATATTAACAACCTTCGGTATGCTGACGACACAGTACTGATAGCTGAGAACCAACAAGACCTGCAAAATCTCTTGGATAAAGTCGCCAAAGAAAGTGAACAGAAAGGCCTTACTTTGAACATCAAAAGACACAGACTATGGTTATATCTAAGAAACAGAATCCACCAACATGCAGTATTAAATTAAACGGAACTATTCTAAAGCAGGTGCAGAAATTCAAATACCTTGGAGCTTCAGATGGGAAATGCAGAACAGAAATTAGGAACAGAATAGGCCAAGCAAAGACTGCATTTCAGAGAATGAAAAACATATTAACCAACACATCCTTATCAATGAATGTTAGAAAACGAGTCCTAAAATGCTATATTGAACCTATCTTGTTATATGGAAGTGAATCATGGACAATAGGCAAGTCTGCACAAAAATCATTGGAAGCAGTATAAATGTAGTTTATTAGAAGAATATTGCGAATCCCCTGGACAGCAAAAATAACTAATGAAGAATGTATGAGAAGAGCTGGAGAGACAAAAAACCTTGTCAAAAAGATAAGAGAGAGACAATGTACTTTCATAGGACATGCAATGAGAAGAGGGGGCATTGGAAGTATTATAACAACAGGAAAAATAGAAGGAAGAAGATCAAGAGGAAGACCAAGAGAAATGATACTGGACATTCTGATGGGATGGTGTGAAAGGAGATCATCAACTGAGCTGATGGCCTGCATGAAGGATCGGATACTCTGGAGAAGCATAATAGCCAACGCCAGTCGGCACGGCACATGATGATGATGATGATGAATCGAAATACAGAAAGGATAATGAGAACGACGCGAAAAGAAGATTCGATATTTCAGCTAAAAGACTTATATGACAAAGCTTCCATTGTTTGCCAGTCTTCCAAAAGTTCCAATGCCGCTAACAAATTTATTATACTTCTTCTATCTCCCTGGAACTGAGGGTCGGTGTTGTCTGCAGGCGGTGTAGTGAAGATGTTGAAGCACGGTATGGTGTCAGACTGGGACTGAGTTACGGTGGCTATTCTTTCAGCACCTGAAAGAAGCTAAAAAAAATAGGGAGCGTGCAGTACTTCTTTAGCAGACTCCACCTCCATAGGGACTATGGCGATTTCTGTCCCATTTGGCAAGCTAGGCCTGTTACTGGGGGTAGCAAAGGAGAGATGGGACAGTGTCTTGGTCAGCTATGATCTGCCAGCCTTTACGCTAACATGTCAGCTATTGGTAGCTGATTACCAATCGGACTGCGTCTGAACCAGAAATAGCACAAAAATCCAAAAATATTTTATAAAATGGGGAAAAAAAATACAGACACGGAGATAATGAAACGCCGTGTACTCTGTGACCAGTCAGATACAGCTAAATATAATCCAGGTTTACTTGTCACATACAACCTTAAATGTCATCAAGGAAAAGGATAAAGAACAAAGTCAGAAAAGAACACACGATTACCCTGACGAGAATTTACAGTTAACTTTTGTAGATGCTGTTGCTATTTCTTTCCACTAACAAGGATTCTGTGCAAGGACTGATAATATTAGCGGTAAAAACGTGCAGTATTTCAACCACAAATAGGTTGTTGTCATCTAGACGGTATCATTCAAATTTTACAACAATTTTAAGTCGCGACGGTTTGGGGGGGGGGGGGGGGGGCGGGGGGGCGGGGGGAGAGACGCAAACTCAGTTGCTGCAACAAGACAGTATGTGATTTTGATGTATCGAGCCAAAACGTAAGCAGACTTCTGCTCTAAAAAATCTAAATCGAGTAGCAGACATTTGTAGTGCAGATATGTTATGCCATATGTGTGTGCGCCCGCGTGCGTGCGGATGTACGCTAGCCATTTTGGAAGGATGACTTAGCAGTCCGGATCAAAGTTGGTCGCTCCCCTGGAAGCATGCACGACAGAAGAAGAAGAAAAAAAAACAGTGCGCAGTTACTCGTTTCTTGGGTAGTGAAAGTGAAAAACCTGCAGAAACTCATTGCACAACAGAAAGGTTGTATGGTGACACGTGTGTGTCGCTTCAGTAGGTTTATGACTGACACAGAAGTTAAAAAGTGCGGTATAAAATTTGACGGATGCATCTCCCCCCCCCCCCCCCCAGTCTCACACTGCCAACAGACCTAACACTAATGCTGAAGTGGAGCGAATGATACGGTAAAACCAGTGGGTAAATATCGATGAGATAGCTGGATAGCTAACAACAAATTAGTCGTGGCTCGGCGCACTACATCGTTCACGAAGTGCTGTGATATCGAAAAGTTTTTGCCACGTCAGCATAACAACTCATCCCAGATCTGAAAGAATAAATTGGGGGTGTTTGTGAAACTCTTTTACGACGTTCTGAAGATGAAGGAAACGGCTATTCGTGATGTACAGTCACTGAACTGGGTACATTACTTCCAGCCAGAGACAAAGTGAGCCAGCATGGATCGGCGAGATTTTTCCTCTCCAAAACCAAAGAAGTTCACACACCTCGATTGGCTAGAAAATTGAAGTTAATGCTCCTCTGGGATTGTAATGGCCCACTACTGGAGCATTACATGCCCAGAAGAACTACAATCAACAACAAAGCATGCTATGATGTGCCTGAGAACTACTTAAAACTTTCAGTCTCGTCAAAACATTGTGGTTTGTCATGGTATATTGTTACACCATTATAACGCGCGACTACACACGGCTCAACAAATTACGAATCTGTATTTGGAGTGTCTTCCACGTCCTTCATATTCATCCGACCTCACATCGTGTGTTTGGGCCTTGCAAGGAAGCACTAGGGGGAGAAGTTCAGTACGGATGAAGAGATAAAGTGGCCGTGCAAAGACAGCTACATGGTTAGTCAGAAGACCTTTTTTTTTTCTCGAGGAATCCTGGCATTATTGAGGCGGTGGCAGACCTGCATCAAATGTGATGAGGACCACATGTGTGTGAATGTATTGTGTGAATATAGTCATGTAGTTTGTCAATTGTGAAAATGATAAATAACTGCACGAGAGTCCAGCATTTAAGAACACAGGTGTGCCACTGTCTGAAAAAGTTTGCGAACCACTGTCCTATTGCTTCCTGCTCCAAACGTGACCATAAAAGAGCTGCATACTCAAGCACAGGTATCATGTGACCTGACACTTTCCATAACTTTACGGAAGTTAATCATACAGGTTAATTATTTTCTATCTTTCCCGTCCATTCTTATTTTGGTTAGACTATGTTCTCATTCTTAGTCTGAATGTTTTTTTTCCTATCTAGTTTAGATTTAGTTACTTGCGGCGTCCAGCTTTTCCCCTGCCCAAGAACACGTCTTTATCCATGCTTACTTGACTACCTTTTTTACTTTTCTTTTCTTTCTGAGGTGACTACTGCCTTGTTCGTATGGTGACCTAATAACGCAAATATAACAAGCATTTGTTATATGGAGAATGTTTAAGAAGAGCTGGAGATACCAAAAAAATCTTGTCAAAAAATAATAAGAGAGAAAGAGAGAGAGCGACAATGTACTTTCATAGGGCATGCAGTGAGAAGAGGGGGCACTGAAACTATTATAACAACAGGAAAAATAGAGAGAAGAATAGCCAGGGGAAGACCAAGCGAAATACTGGACAGTCTGAGGGGATGGTGTGAGAGGAGATCAACTGAGCTGATGGCCTGCATGAAGGATCGTGTACTCTGGAGAAGCATAATAGCCAACGCCAGTCGGCACGGCACCTGATGATGATGATGAACAAACATTTGATCTATACAAGGACTGTAATCAATATCCAAACCTAACAGTTCCTTCACTGCCTCTACACAAGTGCCTCTTTATTAACAGCGGAAATCATAGGATGCAACATTTCATGAAAAATGAATTTTATTACAATATGACTGCTACTGACGAACTTATTTTCTGGTTCAAACTTTATTACACACAGACAGTCGTTCTGATTACTTATACGTATGGATGTGAACATATTCATTCATCAAGACTCTCTCAGGGATTCTGTAGAAGTTCGACTGACAACCAGTCAGGTGGTCGACGTGAGATAATCGTGGGATTTTTTTCTGCTTATTCTTAATAAAATGTAACATTCCCGGCACGCAATGATGGAATTTCAGTATCAAAATTTGTGACAGAGAGAATCTCTCATAATATTCACAATACAACAGAACGCTAAACGAATGAAATGTACAAAGGAAATTAGACATCGTTACTGGTTAGCGGTATTCTTGGTTGCTTTACTTTGGCTAGAATACAAATGGAAAGACTGTGGCTGGAATACAAATGGAAAGACTGTGGCTGGAATACAAATGGAAAGACTGTGGCTGGAATACAAATGGAAAGACTGTGGCTGGAATACAAACGGAAAGACTGTGGCTGGAATACAAATGGAAAGACTGTGGCTGGAATACAAATGGAAAGACTATGGCTGGAATACAAATGGAAAGACTATGGCTGGAATACAAACGGGAAGACTGTGGCTGGAATACAAATGGAAAGACTGTGGCTGGAATACAAATGGAAAGACTATGGCTGGAATATAAATGGAAAGAATCGATTTTATGCTAGTTGGAAGCCAAATGGAAAGACCAAGTTTTACTTTGGCTGAAAGAAAAATTGAAATAATAGATTTTATTTTGCTTGCAAGACAAATGAAGAGCAGATTTTACTTATGATCAGAAGAAGAAACATGGAAGAAAATGCACGTGAAAATATAAGCAGTACAAACAGTCGCCAACGTTTCCTACACATAAACCGGGATCAGGGCCAACAATAATAAGCAGGACAGCACGGAGAAAAATTATTTCAAAACAATATTATTATTACTTTTTAAAATAACATTGTGTCTCTATCACGGATTCAAAATGTGCTGGCTGGGTCATGATGGTCCGTGCCTCTATAATTTTACACATTCAAAGAAGTAATGACTCATTCTCGTGTCCTCGGGCTATACAATAACACAGAAGACGTAGGGTATGTGTATTTTTCTGTGCAGTCTTTCTACAACAGAGGCTGTGACGTGAGATATATGAAAGCTTGTACATTATATAAGTCGATATCCAGCGGGAACAACGGAACAATAGTGTATGGAGACGAGCATATGCAGTAAATAAAGGCCACTATTGTTCTGCGGTTGTGCAAGAGAAAAACAGATAAGTTAAAAGCCTATGCTGCATAACATTCACTGCATTCAAGAAACGAGAGACGGATTTGAAAATCATGTGGAATGTATTGTATTGATCCTTTTCATCACGGGTGTTGAACACGTTGGTCGACGCCCCATACTGTTAGTGTTTCCTATACATGAGGACAGAGGATTTCTTATCGTTCGCACATCACAAGCATTAACTGAGACAATAAGTTGCTTAATCCATAGCAAAACTGAAACTCTTATACTATCTTCACACATTTGTGTACACAAGGAATTTGCGATAGAATGTACTCTTACATGGACACAAAAAAAAGAACAAATATATCCATACTACAAGAACTTAATACTGAAGAAGGATGGTTAGTAAAAAAGGATTAAACAGATAAAATTTAAATATTTTTAACACATTAAACGTCCTGAGAATTTAGAGAAGACCGTCTTGGAAGGATACATAATGGGAACAAAAGGAAAGAGAGGAAGACCAAGGCGAAGATGGCTGCAAGACATCATTGATAATCTGCAAATGGATGAAACCGCAGGGCATCTTGCTCATAACCGAGAGGCCTACAGGAGAGCTGTTAGGGAGGCAAAGTTCCGCAAGGGACATGCAAATGGCTGATTGTACTCTTACATCTGTGGCTTTTACTATTTTAGAGGCCTCCGTTATCTCGTGTGGATATTAAATGAGAGTGCTTGTGATCGATACACAGAGTAAAAAAAAAACAAACTCATCCGTTGTTAAACAGTTAACGATCGTTCGAAATTTTCTGTATTCTTAATCACATTTATATGATGTATTCCTTTATGTATTCTTTATAACATTAACACAAGGCCCTGACCGAAATGTATACACATGCAAGCATTTAGTCCACTGTCATACATATGTACATTATGCGCAGTCATGTGTAACTTTCCTCCGGGGTCAGTGCAATGTGTCCAAGCAACGTGACTCACTGCAATACTGTCAATGTCATCTGAACAAGATAAAGCCGGTTTCATGTGAATTAAATGTCATTATCATCATCAGGTGCCGTGCCGAATGGCGGTGGCTATTATGCTTATCCACAGCACCTGATCTTTCATGCAGTCCATCAGCTCAGTTGGTGTATCTTACACCATCTCGTCAGATTATCCAGTATGATTTCTCTCGATCTTCACCTGGCTCTTCTTCCCTCTATTTTTCTTGTTGTTGCAATATTTTCAATGTCCTCTCTTCTCACTGCATGTCCTATGAAAGTACATTGTCTCTCGTTTTTGTTTTTCCAGCTCTTCTCCTACATTCTTCAGTAGTTAGCTTTGCTGTCCAGGGAATTCGCAACATTTTTCTAATAAACTACATTTCTTCTGCTTCCAATGATCTTTGTGCAGATCTGCCTATTAATCCATAATTCACTTCCATATAATAAGATAGGTTCGATATAGCATTTTAATATTCATTGATAAGGGTGTGTTGAAGTCTTTGCTTGTTCCCAATTTCTGTTCTGCATTTCCCATCTGAAGTTATTACTGCTCCAATGTATTTGAATTTCTGCACCTGATTCAGAATAGCTAAGTTTAATTTTATACTGCATTTTGGTGGATTCTATTTCTTAGATATAACCATAGTCTCTGTATTTTGATGTTAAGAGTAAGCCAAAATGTAGAAAAAAATCACACTGAATTTGGCCGTAAAGCTGGTTTCATGTGAACAAAATGTAGACAAAAATCATGCTCCACATAAACAGCGAAGAAGTTTCGTATAAACATAGCGTGGACCAGTGTTTCTCAACCAGGGGCCGTATGCCCCGGGGGTGGGGGTCAGACGATAATTGAGGGGACCACAGGTGAAAAACTTGAAAAAAAAAGGGGGGGGGCATGGAATTTGCTGAGAGGGCTACGGAAAATAAAAGTGTATTTTATTGTAAATGCTACTGTCTTGTTGGCGTCAGAGAGCATACCCGTTACTCTCCTCTGTCCGTATTTGAAACGGGGAACCCTGCTTCGTCGCAGTCTACTACCTGGTGTCAATTTTACTACCACCAAAGTGTCTGTGGGCCTTTTATCCTGGTCGGCACCCTGTTTTCTCTTGGTGCTTTTGGCGGTGTTCAGACTTTTATGGACATCCGCTTCAGTGTTTGACCGCGAGTAACATTAAAGCAGAATATCTAGGTCGGATTTACGGCTGAGTTCAGCGACCTTAAGTCTCTTGCACATGATCTCGTTGTTGTCATCGTTATGGACACTAAAACACTGAAGTTCAACGACATGCATACAGTTGAATGAAAGTAACTTGGTTAAGAAAAATAAAGTGGATTACTGCAAAAAAGAAAGCTAGTCAATATCGAAAATAAGTCTTTTATTTTTATGTTCGTACAGGTGTCTTTAATATCCTTGGTTTCTTTAAAAAACAAAAAGAAAATGTATTTGTGATATGCACACGTTTATATTTAATATTTTATGGCAGCAAAAAACATCACTACATAAAAATAGTATGTGTTGCTTTTTCTTTCTTATCAGAACATTCATGGCTAGCTCGGTAAGAAAGAAATGTTGATAGTACTCAGTTTCCTATCTTAGCTGTGGGTTTGTTCCGTCACCACAAAACAATAAAATGCTAATGCGTTTAATATATATGCTGCCGACGGTCATGGAAAATACGGGCCTAACACTGCATCCCCAATATCCCTTAAGGCCATGGAAACGGGGGTTTTACCTTTTACCTACTCTTTCTTACCAGAGATTAGATATGCTGACGACACAGTATTACTATCCACAACGCAAAAAGGAATGGAAAAACTAATTATGTCAGTCTGTAAGAATAGTGAAAAGCAAAACCTCTATCTTAATGCGAAGAAAACTAAACTGATGACAACTGAGAAAACAAATAAGGCAGCTGGAATATGTATCAATGAGGAAAAATTAGAAGAAGTGGAGAGTTTTGAATATCTTGGATCATTATTAATTAATAATGGAGATACAATGAGGGAAATTAAAAGGAGGACATCTATAGCTCTTCAGAAAGTAGAACTAAAGAAGCTGTGGAAAGGAAGAGAGACTACAAAATAAGATTTTTAAGGGCATGCATCTTTCCCATCGCAACATATGCCTGTGAAAACCTGGACACTTAACAAAGCACTGAGAAACACATAAATGCCTTTGAATGTAAATGCTACAGAAGAGTTTTTCAAATATCATGGACACAGAAAAGAACAAATACATGTATATCCATACTACAAGAACTTAATATTTAAGGTGGCTGGCTAGTAAAGAGGATTAAACAGAGAAAACTTAAATATTTTGGACACATTAAACATCATCATCTTCTTCTTCTTCATACGCACTTTGGCGATGATGCGTGGTATCCTGATTTTTGCGATGCGCTTTTTGGCTGGGTACCTCTGACTTCAGCACCTTTCCTTGCTCTGACTGCCATGAAGACAGTGGTGTAGGCTGGCCTGGCCAAAACTTTGTTTTCCAACCTCTGGTGGTTCCTTTTCCATGTCAGATCCAGCGTTCAATGATGGCTGGTCGGACGACTTTGAGACAGTTCCACAGAGACACTCTGACTTTGGAATGAGGAATCTGATGAGTGCCTCAAAGATATCCATTCCCCACCACCTATAGTCTGCTGGCTCTGTTTTGTTTACATCATTCTGATAGCCATTGTTGTAAAGACCCACAGGTTTGTCAAGTTCTGGATTCATTGATTTTCCTCATCCCCGCCGGCGATCTCCATGTCCCCATCCGTCCACCAACCTGACATTACATTTTACAAACATAACAATTACAATTAGTGTTGATTGCTACAGGTTTCTGGGCTACAGAAGTAGGTCAGAGTTTTTAAGCAAACAGATCTGTCTCACAAAGACTATATTAAAATAAGTGCGTTCTTAACACAGTTGTTTCAAGGGGGAACGTCATGATAATTTAGAGAAGACCATCTTGGAAGAGTACATAATGGGAAAAAGAGAGGAAGACCTAGGCGAAGATGGCTGCAAGACATTGTTGATAATATGCAAATGAATGCATCAGCAGCAGGCCATCTTGCTTACAACAAAGAGGCTTACAGGAGAGCTGTTAGGGAGGCAAAGTTCTGCAAGGGACATGCAAATGACTGACTGACTGACTGACCTACTGTTTCTAATGAGAGTATGCGCCCTTGTAAGATGAAGTATCATCTGGAAAAGTCACTATCATCTGGAAAAGTCACATGAGGACAAAAAAAGACAAACCATTACAATATTTAAAAGTGATAAGAGATCACTGTTTTCCATTTTTCAAACTAGACCTACAGTGAAACAAGTGTTTGTAGAGAGAAAAATTAGTTAAATTAGACAAAAGTTTTAACTGCATCTTATGAGATATCCAAACTGATAGCAAAATAAGGCAAGTCACATAGAATACATGGGTGAATCTTTAATGCTGTGATGTGTCTGCTGTGATTTCAACTGTCATGAACCAAAATGCTTCATGAAATTAGTGAATCCATTCCTTTGAGCAACTCATCAGCATCCAGGCGTATCAATGAAGTGAAACCCGTAGAAAACATGGTGCTGCATCCATGACAGGTAGACACTTAGGATTTACTGCATTCTTGAAACCTGCTATCCCAGAAATATTTTGTGTTCAATGTGTGGTTCACTGGCAACATTTGATTTTTAAAAGACTGGCAGAATGCATGCATGAGCCTCTATCATAATAAAAGCAGCCAAGAGCATAAAATCGAATGCACTCCAAGATTGTCTGTTTTGACAATTTATGAAGTCAGTGATGAAGATATTACATGCTTATTATTCTAAACAGAAGTCCGTTGGTTATCAAAGGGTAACTGCCTTCATAATTTTGTTGCTCTGTAGAATGCATTTGTGACATTCAATTTTCAGTAGTTCACAGATTGAAAAAAAGATCACCTCTGCTAAATGTGACATATTTTATCTCTGATATGTTTGAAAAACTTAACTTGTTAAATAAGCAACTGCAGGGAACACTGTTACCTTTTACCGTGCAAAGAGATTATAATGGCATCTCTTGGAAAACTGAAATTGTACACAAACAATGTTGGACATCAGGAATTTGCCCACTTTTCCTCTTTGGCAGTAATAAATTCCAAATTATAAAATGATGACATACTCCAGTATGTGGACCATTTGAAGCAGCTAAATATGACATGGTAGTTCATTTTGACTTGTTTTTTTCCCTTGCTTCTCTTTCTGTAGTAGTCTGATAGTTTTTTTACCAGATAGGGTTGCTGGCCCTATGCCGAACCCTCCTTGGTTGCCTTTTACGATCGCCAAAACCATAGAAAAAAGTTGAATTCTTTCCAGACTAAATGTTTATGAAGAATTAGAAAAATATTTTGGCCAAACGCCATAAGAAATAACATCTTGTTGGCAGAAATGCAGATGAAACCACTGACAGCAATTATTGAGGAAAGACGCTGATGATGGATGGGACATGTGCTCCGAATGACTGACAACTCACTACCAAAAATAACACTAAGATGGACACCATAGGGGAAAAGAAGTAAGGGTAGACCAAAAGAGACATGGAGAAGAACAACAGAGAGGATGTTTCTGCTTCTACTACTTTTAGCAAAGCTGCTTACAGCACACAGTTACAAACACAGTTGTACTGCTAGTGTAATTTATTATCTGTTTATAAGGCGAGTGTATAGTATATGGCTATTTTTTCACCAGTTATGGGACATGGGATAGGACCACAGAAAAAAAAAGCAAGGTCAGAAAGGAGGCCGCAGGTGAAAAAAAAGGTTGAGAAACACTGGTGCAGACAGAAATAACTCTACCAGCTTTTGTGAATATAATGTAACAAAAGTGACACCGCGACTATATTGTAAACCCAATTTTGTCAGATGTAATGTAGACAAAATCTAGAAGACCATTGCTAAAATACTTTGGAAATCATTACAGAAAGCAATTCAATTATATCTGAACACAGGCCTTAGAGGTCAATAGTCATGATGGTTACAAATTTGAAACTTTTTTTTTACATACTTGATTCATGTCTGTTTTTTGTTCTGGAGGTTCAATCTAAATGCATACTAGTCCAAGTTCTAACAACCTTTAGGTCTTTAACTGCTAGAGCAGTGGTCAGCAAACAATGGCAGACATACCAAGTGTGGCATATGGAAGGATTTACAATGGCATGATGTCTAAAATGAAATAGGCAATTATGATCTCCTAAAAAATTATAATTCTTCAAACCTATTTCTGCTTTTACATCCCTTCAAAACAAGTTGCTTGGCATCGGAGGTAAGACATACAATCTGATGCAAAGTGCTTGAGATATTTAACTGTAAACTATTGGACTTTCCGTGTTAACAAAATATACATTTGACAATTTTATGACAAAATTTCAAAATGACGTGCTCAGAATTTAAATTCTGCAAAACATGGTTTTTGTATTTATTCCTATTTATATTAAAATGCTGAATAATCAAAAAGGAAAAAGTTATTTCATGTGTTTCTATGGCTGCCGTATATAAAAATATTGTATAAACTAGGAAAAAAAGTAGGAACAGCTTTATTATTTAACAAATACAAAATCGTTAAAACACATTTAAATATTTCAAAAAAAATATTGTGGGCTTAGGTTGGCACGATGAGTAACTTTGCAACATTATTTCAGCACAACACTACTACAATGTTTCCAACCCCTGTGCCAGAGGTTAACAATTAAAGAAGACCTGCAGATACTCTGCCACTGCTCTGAGCCAAAGAGTGCAAGCTGAAATGGCTGCTAGATCAGAGAAATGAAACAACTGCCGGAGGTCTCTGACAAAGCTTTTTCCTCATTTTCAGAAGACTTTGTAATTATCAAACTATGCCAGTATGAGTACTGGAAGTAAACAAATACACACCTTTGTTAAACACAAGACTGCAGTACTTTTAATGTCATGCACAGAACTGGTTGTCAGTGTTTATTCATTTTCACAACTGTTAGAATTCTGGTTGGGAATCTACACAATTTAAAACAGAAGGAGGAGAGGGCCAGTGACTCTACTATTCCTGTCTAAAGACAGTCAGTTGGAGATATTTCTTCTTCCTGGTCATCTGTTTTAAATAAGGAACTGAAGAGAAATCACAGATGAAGTATTCATGAACCACACAGGGCACAGAAAGAAAAAAGGAACCCGTTCTCACATGCAAAAAAAAAAAAAATCTTTTTTGAGAATAACAGAGCAGTCACCAGAGTGCTCTCCACTGTCTTCAGATTTTTGTACATCACAAATTTATATCATTCTATAACATGTACTAACTCCTTACCTTTACATCTGTTTCTTTTTTTTCGTTTCACTCTAAGGGTTACTGTTCTTGATTTGATGCACTGCAAGTCAAATAAGCAATTATGGTGATTAATTAATGCAGTATGTTAATTTACACATTTATTCTGTAAACAATATATTAATGTGTATTGTATTATGATGTTCGCTTCATATTACAACAACTATAAATGTGTATATGATGTAGTGTGACAAACCTAATGAATGGTTATAGCTCAGACCAGAGTTATGTATTAAAATCATGCAACTATGCTACCAGTAGTAAAATAACAAAAGGCAGGTCTTACAATGTTGATGCTCAGGTATGAGATATTAAAGGCTGATGATATAACAAAATTCTTAGCATATTATGGTTTATGAAAAACACACTTGTGGAAGAACTATTTTAGAACAAACACTGCCAATAACTAGATGTTTGTGGTGATTTTATTTTCAATTATGTTATCACTGTGAAAAGAAAATAGTCTACTTATACACAAGAGTCAGACTTGTGGAACTATTTTCACATATAAAAAAGAATGTAATGTCACAAAATGATACGTTAAAAAAAATTCGGAATTTACATGTGAATAACCAGTTCCGAAAAGTTGGACACGTTAAAAACACAAGTTATGATAATATTACCTGAGTTACTGGCACCAGATTTGAAAAGATGTCCTGTTTCATGTATTAAAACATGCTATACAATTAATGTAAAATTAAAACATCTATCAATTAATTTTCATTGTATATCACTATTAGCTGTTAATTTTCATTCATTCATTCATTTGCATGTCCCTTGCGGAACTTTGCCTCCCAAACAGGACTCCTGTAGCCTGTCGGTTATGAGCAAGATGGCCTGCTGCTGATGCATCCATTTGCAGATCCTCAACAATATCTTGCATCCATCTTCGCCTTGGTCTTCCTCTCTTTCTTTTTCCCATTATGTACCCTTCCAAGATGGTCTTCTCTAGATTATCATGATGTTTAACGTGTCCAACATATTTAAGTTTTCTCTCTTTAATCCTCTTTACTAGCCAGTCTTCTTCAATAGTAAGTTCTTGTAGTATAGACATATTTGTTCTTGTTATATTTATATTTTTTCTCTACACATTATATTTATTCCCTACACATTGTTCTGTTAATTTTACTCTACACATTTACCAGTAAGTAACGAATTATCACCAGTAGTTTTAACACACCAACTAAAGCCTGACTTTTTTCCCAGCCCTGTACCATGGTCTCGAACTCCAGTGATCTCTACACAACACCATAAGGCTCTTAAGGACATTATTATTGTAAAGTTCGGGCTTCCGCCTTTGATTAGTCAATACATTTTTTAAAAATATGATCGGTTCAGACAAAATGGACATTGTTAAATGAGATATTTCAGTTGATGTTAAGGTGTTTTGTCATTTGTGCTAGATAAGTGGAAGAAATCGAATTACTTTATAAAATGCTTCCTTAGTGACAGAGAACTATAAGTCGACCCAACCCAACTTCGATGAAGTTATTTCAATAATTCAATATGGCGGCCACTAACAAAACACATGAGTCGCTTATAATAAACAAAATGAAAACATGTGATGTTTCTTTTAAAACGTCAGGCACCCCTTGGTAGTTTTGGGGCTTTGAAAAAAAAGTTATCTGATTTTTGTAATTTAAAAAAATGCTAATGCTTATAAAGTTATTATCGCACTGAAGATAAAGTTTTCCACAAAGCAGAAGCACGATGAAGGGAATGAACGTTATTTTCTACAAGGTGTCGGTAGTGGAGTTTGTTTCCCTTGAAGCAGCTATGTATACGATACTCATAGAGCTACTACATAAGAATGCTGCAGAAAGGACGTTAGTGATGAACTCTCTCTCTCTCTCTCTCTCTCTCTGTATGTGTGTGTGTGAACACACTGTAAATCTCCTCTCCACCATCCCAACTATCAGTTTCAGTTTGCAGTTTACAATCACATAATATTATTTACCTTTTAGCACGGTAATTTATTGTAAAAGATTTCTCGTTCCTTTTTCTTTTAATCGGTCGGTTTATTAAGTGGGATTTTTTTCAGGTACACGTCAGCTCTCCTGTAGACCTCTCGGCTGTGAGCAAGATGGTCTGCTGCTGATGCATCCATTTGCAGATCATCAACGGTGTCTTGCATCCATCTTCGCCTTGGTCTTTCCTCTCTTTCTTTTCCCCATTATGTACCTTTCCAAGACGGTCTACTCTAGAAGAATGTGTAAATTCGGGGTCCACCTAGCCTCTAAAAATGGGTACCTGAGAAATCTCACATCATGTGCCGAAGGTCGTGGAAATGCGGGCCTAACACCGTAAGCTTTAATGACATGGAAACAAGAATTTTACCATTTTCTCCCCTTTGGTCTTCCTCTCTTTCCCACTATGTACTCTTCCAAGACTGTCTTCTCTAAATTCTCATATGTCTAAAATACTAAGTTATCTCTGTTTAATCTTCTTTACTAGCCAACCTTCTTCAATATTAAGTTCTTGTAGTATGGTTATATTCATTCATTTTAGTGTCCATGATATTTGAAGGACACATCTATAGAATTTACATTCAGACAGATGTATGTGTTTCTCGGGTGTTTTGTTAAGTGTCCAGGTCTCACATGCATATGTTGCGATGGGAAAGATGCATGCGTTAAAAATCTTATTTTTGTAGATCTGTTTGTTCCTCTCCACAACCTCTTTAGTTGTTTTGTTTTGTTTTGTTTTGTTTTAAAGAACGATAGATGCCTTCCTTTTAATTTCCCTCATTGAATCTCCATTATTATGATCCAAGATAGTATCCAAGATATAGAATGATAATGATATAAGGATTATCCAAGGTAGTAAAAATCTCCACCTCTTTTAGTTTTTCCTCATTGATATATAATTCATCTACCTTATTTATTACTTGTCATCAATCTAGGTTTCTCTGCATTAAGATAAAGGTTTTGATCTTTACTATTTTTACGGACTGACATTATCAGTTTTTCCATTCCTTTTTGTGGTGTGGGCACTAATACTGTGTCATCAGCATATTTAATCTCTGGTATTTCATAACCTCCAATTGTTATGTCATAATAATATTCTTTGTCTACATCTTCTCTAACATTTCTCATTATATTTTCAGTATACATGTTAAATAAGTAGCTTTGCCATTTCACATTAAACTTCAGAAAATGCAAAGAACGTATTCTGCCGCAGTAGTTGCTGAAACCAAGGCATTAATTGATGAATACATCACAGTTATTTATACTGGTGGTACATGACAAGAGATGTGCCAAGTCTTCACAGCCAGTTCAAACGACAGGACAGTCAAAGGAGTCAACACTGCTCTTACAGAAACAAGTAGCTTCACATTGAAAATCATGGCTCAACTGGTAAAGTCATAAGACTGTACATGCAAGCATGCACTCTGACTAGACAAAAATGCTAAAGAAAATTCAAGCTGGCTCCTTAAAGCAGATGTGAAGGTTGCTCTCTTTGAGGTTAAAGAAGCACCTCGTGATTTTGGGGCATGTAACTGGCTTGTGTGTTGGCCAATTAGAACGTGTAGTTGGCCAGCCATTCTTCCGTTGTTTGTGGGAAGGTACGGACAGGATTATAGTAAGGGAGCATGTTATCATTATTGTCTTAAGGATCAGTGTATATTTGGTTTATCGGTTCCTGCGATGATCTCCTCATGTGCCATCATCATGGCTGTATAAGCTGTCGTATGTCTAATGTTGGTTTATGTGAATTTAACATAAGTTTAGTCAGAAGAAGTACTGCCTGTTGTTTTATGTAACGAAGTTGTAGTTCGTAGTGTACTGTTAAATGTGTTTCAGTGTTATTTTATAAAAGTAGTTAAGGTTTGTGTATCATGAAAACCATCATTAATAATTTCATTTGCAATGTTTGATATATTTGATTGATTTCATTTACACTGACATTTCCATTTGCTGTGTTACGTGCGCATCATTTATATAATCAGAAGTATTTATGTGAACATTCATTGAAGTTATGCGCACTCACACTTTTACCAGTCTTCATCCACATACATACATACATACATAATGTCACAATGTTTCATTCACATGAGTCGTATTCCATATAATGTGATATTTCATTTGAGAGTCATAATTTGGTGATGGTAAAGTGCAGCTATTAATACAGAGCAGATTGAATGTGATGTTTCATGAGTTAGCACGAATATAATATGTGTTTCTAAGAATATGGATGCTAACTCACGAGTTGTTTATGTAACTTGTGTTGAGAAGAAGATAGAATTGTCGAACATTAGTTCAATTGCACAAAAAGGGATAATGAGACCCTCTATGTGAAGAAGGGCCAGTTTTGAAGTAGACAGTCTCAGTAGGAGACTCACGTATAGTGCAAATATTTTTTGTCATGTGATTTGAGAGGAGATCACCAACTGAGCTGATGGCATGCATGAAGGATCGCGTACTCTGGAGAAGCATAATAGCCAACGCCAGTCGGCACGGCACATGATGATGATGATGATTTGATTTCACGAAGTTTCTCAACTTTTCTAGTTGTATATTCTTGTTCGTGATGTATACAGTTTTCATGGTCCTCAGTTTGTCGTGTGTGATACGTTTTTCTTGTGTTGTGATTAAAATTGATTATTATTTGCCTTATCGTTATGTGGTTTACGTGTTGTTACTTATGTATGTGAAAATGTGCTGTGTTAATGTGTCTCATTTCTTCATATTGGGCAAAATTCTTAGGGTAGCAAGCTGGGCACAGATGAAAGGGCTAGAACCTGGGTTGGTATATTTTGGAGGGGTTCAGTTTGGGATCCCATGTACGATTGTACTTGATAATGGGAAGGAAACATCTGATAGTCACTTATATAAGAGTTTCAAGAGACCAACCAAATGAACCTTTTTAATTCTAACACAAGAGTGGCTTGAATCCTTGCCAACGTCACATATCCATTCGACTGACCTTCATTTTGTACCAGCCACGTGGGCGTCAAGGGAAATGACAGAGCAGATAAGCTGCCATATTCAGCTCTCGTAGAGGAAGGGCAAACATCATCAATGTTGTATGAGAAGCTGACGGGATACTTCGCAAATATGTGACTCAGCGTCGTTGTCGCGAATGAAGGAGGTGAGAGTGAAGTTTGGTGTGGCAAAATATGAAAGTTTAAACAAGCAAACAAACAACAGAAAGATAATCCGAATGGGTGCAATTAATTATTGCACTCTGGAAGAGACATTGAATATGAGATCGAAGCACCTATGGGTATATAGATGATGGTCCTTCTTGACTAACTAACTAAATGGAAATTTCCGAAACAACATATTAAAGATAAAAATAAGAGAAATTTGATCACAGCACTAATTCTAATTTGTAGATACGAGTGCATCACGGCCGTTGATTTCCTTTAGCTGGATGCCTTGTTGAGGAGGAGTGGAGACAAAAGTTTTACAAAGTGATAAATACGTGAAACTTCACGGTGAAGTTCTACATATAATGCTGCATGTTCGTGCGAAGTACAACGAAATATACTTTTAAAAGTGTGAATTACTGTAAGGAAATTTTTACCAAAAAATTAGCATTAACTTTAAAACAAAAAGCAGTTAAAGAAAGCTAGCTATCAAGAGGGGTAGGATACTTATCACTCAGCGAACCAGAGTCAGCCAAAGACCTGTCCTATTTTCTCTCCGTTCTTCTGGGATAAGATGTTGTGTTGCTTCAATCCGGCCAACGTGGTAGGAACTAAATTCTTCCCCATGGTAGTGGAGCATACCGAGACTCCGTATCTTAGTTCATTCTATCGATTAAAAAACCCCACTATAGCCAACTCCTCCCTGGCTCGATGTCTGTTTCATTACTTTTATCAAGGGATCCGTTACAAAGAACTCAAATCTCGGTTTCAGTGAGATTTAACATTTACTTCATTGTAACATTTGATGCTCTGAGATACAGTACGTAACACATCACAAATTTGATGTATCTATCGCGGGCCAAGTTAACAGGCATAAAATCCTTTGATGAGGTTGAAAGACTCGCCGAAGACAGGAAAAATTGGCGAACTACTTTGCGAGCCCTATGTGACGTCTAACGGCACGGGAAGGATATAAGATATAAGATCGCGGGCACGAAATTAAAATGTCATTTTCTAATTACAAAATATCCAGTGAACTATACCCTACAGCCTATGCTACACATGTCATCTTGTCATGTACATGAACAATATGAGCAGGTGAAAAACAATCTTTGAGCCTCTCTAGGTAGTCACAAATGTTGAGAACAACCCGTGGTGTACATTTCGTACTGAACGATGCGGAACAGAGCGCTTCAGTCTTGTACTTAATGATGATGATGGTGACGTTTATGATGACAGGTGATAGGAATATTTTTGTTGATATGTGATATCTTTCTTAAAATCCTAAGATGGCATGGCCTCCTCCATAAGATAGTAAATGTAATCAAAGCCATATATGAGGGTTTTCAGTGCAAAGTGATCTGTGGAGAACATACCTCCAGCAGCTTTAGGGTACAAACAGGAGTGAAACAGGGATGTGTACTATCACCAACATTATTTATCTTGGCAGTAGACTGGTTAATGAAGGAGGCAACATCAGACAAACGCAGAGGATTACAATGGACCCTTGACACAGTGCTGGAGGACCTTGACTTTGCAGACGACATTTGTCTGTTATCAAGCAGTCACAAAGATCTCTCTCTCTCTCTCTCTCTCTCTCTCTCTCTCTCTCTCTCTCCCTCTCTCTCTGAACCTTAAGTGCCCAGGGCACATGGCGCTTCCGCAAGGGTTTTCCACAAATGCCTGTCCTTCGCCTTTTTTTCTGCTCTTGCCCAGGTGAGACCTGTATTGCTCAACATCCTTTCTGTTGTTCTTCTCCATGTCTCTTTTGGTCTACCCTTACTTCTGTTCCCCTGTGGTGTCCATCTTAGTGCTATTTTTGGTAGTGAATTGTCAGCCATTCGCAGCACATGTCCCAACCATCGCCAGCGTCTTTCCTCAATAATTGTTGTCAGTGGCTTCATCTGCATTTCTGCCAACAAGATGTTATTTCTTATGGTGTTTGGCCAAAATATTTTTCTAATTCTTCGTAAACATTTAGTCTGGAAAGAATTCAACTTGTTTTCTATGGTTTTGGTGATTTTCCAGCATTCACTTCCATAGAGTAGTACACTTAGAACATTACTCTTAAATATCCTGATTTTCATATTTATGCTTAGTTTTTTTATTTCCTGTCACAAAGATATGCAAGATAAAATAAACAAGCTAACTCAGAATGCAAACAACATAGGACTAAAGATCAACGTAGGAAACACAAAGTTAATGAAGCAAAATGTGAACAACAGAAATGTACTCAGAGTAGACAGCAAGTTCGTGGAGGAGGTCAACGAATTTGTATACCTTGGCAGTAGAGTAGTAGAAAATGGAGACAGCACAGAGGACATCAATAGCAGACTTACTAGAGCAAACCAGGTTTTTGCAGCGCTGCAGACTATATGGAAATAACACTTAAGGTTCAGAGAGAGAGAGATAGAGATATCTTTCTTGATGATTGCTGCCCTGGGGCACGTATTAAAAAATGGGATGCTTTTCCACTTGTTACCACATCAAGCTTCTTGAAATACTCTATCGTTTCAGTCGTTGCCATTTTCGCAAGGGAAAGCTTCCAGAAAATGATGTAAGATCTTAATCGACAACACTAAGCCAGCTCTGGCGTCAGTTCTGAAGTTCTTGCAGCATTGTAGTCCAATGGAAGTGAACTCTGGTTCCAGGACTATCCCTGAGGTCCACAATAATTTTCCTCATGAGTCATTCATGCTGTTCAAGTGACTTGAAAATATATACGTAGTTATATGCGTAACATACCTGTTTAATGTATTGGTGAGAAACTCCCTCGGGCAGTTCTTAACTGACCTCCCATTAACTTCAACAATTTCATCAGTGGCTTCTACTTTAGCTTGATCTGCTGGACAACCTGGGACAAAATATGCAGTATTTAATTTTCTGCCTAAAATTTTGCAGAGGCGACTCCAATGGGAAAATAATCAATATTTTAAAACGAAATGTGGCAATAAAGAGATTATGTTGGCGACTTAACAAAAGACAAACACGAGTGTTACCAAAAAGCTTGAGCTTATGATCCGTTGTTTGGGCAAATATGATGACATAACCATCCAGTTCCATCACGTGGTCTCACACTATGGATGATCTGTGAGGCCCTATTCAGTTCGATTAAAAAAAAACTTTAATTTACAAAAAAAAAACCATGTCGAAGTAAAATGAATATATACATACATAACACACACATACATACATAACACACATAATACCATACCATACCATACATACATACATACACATACATACATACACATACATACATACATACATACATACATACATACATACCACATATGCATATATGCACACATACATACATCTCACACATACATACATATATACATGCATACACATACATACACACATACTTACATGTACACATGTGTATATATATATATATATATATATATATATATATATATATATATATATATATATATATATATATATACAGGATGTGCAAAAAATTACTTTCCACTTTCCGAAGGTCACTGTAGGAACGTACAGCTACATGAAGAACTTAAAGAACTGCCATGCTCTGCTGGTGATCTAGAGACAGGCCTCCTTGCAAGTCAGGGCACTCCCATATGTGCTTGACCTTTAACTTCAGCGTTGTTTTTAGTATATGTAGGTTGATGGTGAACATATCCGTAACGAGTGAAACATACCCTAAATTTACGCTTAACATAACGTTTTTCTACGTAGTTTTACACGCACCATGGTAGTCAGTGAGAACATTTCATACCCATATGCCTACAGAGCTGTTTGTGAATAGCATTGAAACAAGTTTCAAAGAAATTATTCTTTATTATTATTATATTAGCTGATATAAAAAATGTGTTTATTACAAACGTGTATCAAGTAATACAAGGCTCCTCCGGTAAGTAGTGAGACTTATTTTATTCAGCCATTCAGTAGGGATTTTCCTGGCCTGAAGGTTAATGGGGGATGTTCGGTAAAGGGTAGATATCTCGTCATTTGGCTCTGTGCTTTTACAGAGTGCGAATTGCCCGCGAAGTGGACAGCTGTTTAAGCATCGAGTAACGGTCAAAATGTAGAGGAGTGTCGAGCAGCGATATGCGATAAAGTTTTGTGTTAAATTTGAAAAATCCATGACCGAGACTCTTGCTATGATACAGAAAGCCTAAGGGAAGGATGCTTTATCGAAAGCACAAGTGTTTCGGTGGCACAAGCCGTTCAATGAAGAACGAGAGAGCGTCGAGGATGAGCAATGTACAGGGCCCCCATTAACGTCTCATACTTCCTACAATGCTGATAAGGTGAAAGCGGTTTTGGCGTCTGATCGACTTCTGATTCTTAGATTGATAGCAGATCAAGTGGGACTTCCAAATTTAATTGTGCATGAAATCGTTACGAAAGAATTGCACAGGCGGAAAATTTGTGCCAAATTGGTTGCTAAGGTTTTGAGCAACGAACAGAATAAAAACCGTGCGTCAATTTCTTGTGAGCTTTTGGACCGCGTGAGGAGTGAACCTGATTTTTTTTTTGGAGAAAGTGATAACCGGTGATGAAACGCGAGTCTTTGATTACTATCCGGAGACGAAAGACAGAACACTGAGTGACACACTACCGATTCTCCTCGACCAAAGACGGCTCGAATGAGCAAATTGAAGATGAAATCGATGCTCATTGTCCTTTTTGACTCTAAAGGTTTTGTCCATAAAGAGTTCACACCACCCGGACAAATGGTCAACGCAGCATTTTATGTGGAAGTGCTTAAACGGCTGAAAAACAGAGTCGCACGCGTCTGCCCGGAGACCGCTGACACCTGGGCTCTTCACCGCGACAATGCGCCGAGTCATGCTTCGCTGCTAGTGAGAGAGTTTCTGGCGAAATAAACCGTGACAATATTGTTCCAACCTCCCTATAGCCCGGACTTGGCCACGGGCGACTTCTTTTTCTTTCCATAGCTCAAATGAAGCTTGAAAGGCCACCATTTTGTGATTGTTAATGGCGTGCAAGCTGTCGTGACGAGTGCTTTGAAGGAGATCCCTGTTCAAGACTTCCAGGCGAGCTACGAAGCGTAGCAGAACCGCTGGCAAAGGTGTATTGGTGCTCAGGGATGTTATTTGGAAGAATTTTAAGTAAATGTAAGAATATCTTGAACAAATCGAATTTTATTGGATCAGTCTCATTACTTACCGGACACATAATGTATTAAGAAAAAACAGGCTAGCAAGAAAATATTTTATAGTTAATTCTTCTGATTGCTTCTTTTTTTAAAATCTCCTTTACAAGACGTTCTGCAAAGTTTTAGAAAAGATGTACTACAGAGATTTTCAAAAGTGAATTAGAGCCACCATCAGGTTCTATTTTGGTGCACACACACACACGCGCGCGCGCGCGCGCACGCACACACACAAGGTCCTGGGGTCGACCCAGTCTCTAAAAAATGAGTACCAGAGAAATCAGGTAAGTTAAATACGGGCTAGGCGTGATATTGAGCACATCATGCTTTCATGTGCCAAAGGTCGTGGAAATACGTGTCTACCACCGTATCATCAAAATGCTTTAGTGGCATGGAAATGGAATTTTACCGTTACCTTTATCAGGTTCTGTTACTGAAAACTGAGATTCATATTGTACTATATACACTTTTACTTCATCATTTGAGTTTCTATTGAAGTTGATTAAAAACACAGCCAATTAAAAAACAAAAATGTTTTTATATTGTCTGAACAGAATGAATGGTCTTGACGCATAATTCATGACAACGTGGAACTCTATATTCATTCATGGTATCAATGAATGTCTCATAGAAAGACATTGTACTTTCATACATGAATTTTTTTGTTGTTGTTGCTTTTACGCTTTCAGTAATGGGATTCTTATCTAGTTTCATAGGTTTTAGAGTAAGTCTATGTACTCGTTTTTGCAAAACTACCTACCATTTTGTATGCCAATAAAAGTTAAACATTTATAATATGTTGAAGAAGTTTGACTGCTTCAGTGAATATTTTGACATGTCATCCAAAGTAAAGTGTAGCTATTTCTGACACAAGATGTTAAAATGTCTGGGAGTTTTCTTTTGAGAATTCTACCTTTTTAATAATATTGAAAATACTGAATATTTTTAAAAATAATGTTTTCTTGTAGCTTCTACAAAACTCCACGTCTACAACGAATTTCTGTTTCAGAGTTGCGTTTACGTAGTAACAGGAAAGAATATGGCAAAATATAAATAAATAAAAAACATAATAATGCTTTTATGAAAACGAGGTTCAACTTCCAATAAAATCAACTTTATGGGCTAAGAGCGATAAAATGTAAAATACGTGTTGTGAAAGTTGCCAGAATCGAGATAATGAGTGAAGCTACATTAAAAGCCTACAGAAATGTTGCCAGAAGGCACGATTATGTTCACGTCTAGTTCTCTTGAACTAGTAAGCAGAACATAAGAAAGATATAAGCAATCACTTTGTATTAGGTTTTTTTTCTTTTTTAAATTAACAAATTACATTAATGGAAGTAGTTTTTTTAAAAAAAATGTATCCATAAAACTAGTAGCGCATGTGACTGTCTGCGTCTCCTCGATCTAAACCTATTCAAATAGCTAGCGTTGTTCTCATTGGAAAATGGAAAAAATATGGTAATAAACAAAAATAACAAGATATAGTTGATATGAACAGATACAAACTAGACATACTAGGAATACAAGAAGCAAGATGTACGGGACAAGGCAGAAGGAAATTAACAACACAGCACACAGAAGATACAATAATATGGTCAGGTAAAGAAGATCATCATGAAGGAGGAGTAGCATTGATTATTACAAAAGAAGCATCAAGAGCATTGCTGAAATGGACCCCTATAAATGAGAGATTATTATATGCACGCTTCAACTCTAGATTCACGAAGGTGTCTATTATAGTTTGTTATGCACCAACAGAAGCAGCTGAAGAGGAATTAAAAGAAGATTTTTACAACAGCCTCCAAGCCACAGTAAAAACAATAGCCAAGCATGATATGCTACTCATCTTGGGCGACTTCAATGCAAAAGTAGGTGAAGGAAATGAAGATAGAAGAAGAATCATGGGAAGAGAGGAAATTGGAGAAATAAATGAAAATGGAGAAAGACTGCAGTTTCTATAAAAAAAAAACATGATGACCATCGGAGGGACAATTTTCCAACATAAAAACATCCATAAAGTGACTTGGAGGTCCCCAGATAAAACCACAGAAAACCAAATCGATCACATACTAATAAAGAACAAGTGGAAACGGTCACTACAAGATGTGCGAGCAAGGAAATGAGCAGATGTAGGAGGTGATCACAACCTTCTGGTAGCAAAAATAAAACTAAAATTAAGATTAGCCAAAATCGGAGAACACAGAAAGATACATTTTGATACAAGAAAATGAAAAGACCAGCAAACAAGGAATGAATTCTCAATAGCACTTAAGAACCGCTTCAGTGTCCTACAAGACGAAGCAGAAATGTCCATACTAGAGTTCAGTAAAACACTACAGGAAACAACAAAAGAAGTGTTGGGATATCGGAAACGGAGAAAAGAGGAATGGATAAGCAAGATCACATGGGAAAAGATAGAGTAAAGAAAATAAATCAATAAAAAAATTACTGAACACCAAATCACAAAGGCTTAAAGAACAAGTTTTAAGTAATTATGCACAAAAAGACAAAGAAGTGAAGGAATCATGTCGTCAAGATAAACATCAGTACTATGACAACTTAGCAGAAGCAGCAGAGAAAGCAGCATATGCAAATGACATGAAAACCATATATAAAATCACAAAGCAGATGACAGTGAACTTCAGCACAAGATGTGAGAGTGCAATAAGGACACATAAGGGACAACTGGTCAGTGGAGAAAGAGAAAAAATTGAAAGATGGAGGGAATACTTTAACACCCTACTAAACAGAACACAAGCAGTACAAACAATAGACATACCTGAAGCAAAAACGGAACTAAACATCAATACAGGACCAGTAAAAATAAGTGAAGTAAAGGAGGCAATAAAGAAGCTAAAATTAGACAGGGCACCAGGTGAAGATGTAGTGACTTCTGATATGTTGAAAGCAGAAGAAACAGAAACACCAAAGCAACTCTGCCAGATACTACAACAAATCTGGGATCTAGAAAAAGCTCCAGAGGAGTGGAAAACTGGGCTTATGGTAAAACTACTAAAGAAGGGTGACCTCAGAGATTGAGGGAACTGGAGAGGCATTAACCAACTGCCACTCACTAGTAAAGTATTTTGCAGAATAATCATCAACAGAATTGTACCAACACTTGAGGGAAAACTTCGGAAAGAGCAGGCAGGATTTAGGAAAGGAAGATCATGCATAGACCATATATTTGTACTTAGACAAATATTAGAACAGGCAAATGAGTGGCATAGCACAACATATGCATTATTCATAGATTTTGAGAAAGCCTTTGACAGTGTCAACAGAGATGCACTGTGGAAAATCCTAAGATGGCATGGCCTCCCCCATAAAATAGTTAATGTAATCAAAGCCCTATACGAGGGTTTTCAGTGCAAAGTTATCTGTGGAGAACATACCTCCAGCAGCTTTAGGGTACAAACAGGAGTGAAACAGGGATGTGTACTATCACCAACATTATTTATCTTGGCAGTAGACTGGTTAATGAAGGAGGCAACATCAGACAAACGCAGAGGATTACAATGGACCCTTGACACAGTGCTGGAGGACCTTGACTTTGCGGACGACATTTGTCTATTATCAAGCAGTCACAAAGATATGCAAGATAAAATAAACAAGTTAACCCAGAATGCAAACAACATAGGACTAAAGATCAATGTAGGACCAGTAAAAATAAGTGAAGTAAAGGAGGCAATAAAGAAGCTAAAATTAGACAGGGCACCAGGTGAAGATGTAGTGACTTCTGATATGTTGAAAGCAGAAGAAACAGAAACACCAAAGCAACTCTGCCAGATACTACAACAAATCTGGGATCTAGAAAAAGCTCCAGAGGAGTGGAAAACTGGGCTTATGGTAAAACTACTAAAGAAGGGTGACCTCAGAGATTGAGGGAACTGGAGAGGCATTAACCAACTGCCACTCACTAGTAAAGTATTTTGCAGAATAATCATCAACAGAATTGTACCAACACTTGAGGGAAAACTTCAGAAAGAGCAGGCAGGATTTAGGAAAGGAAGATCACGCATAGACCACATATTTGTACTTAGACAAATATTAGAACAGGCAAATGAGTGGCATAGCACAACATATGCATTGTTTATAGATTTTGAGAAAGCCTTTGACAGTGTCAATAGAGATGCACTGTGGAAAATACTAAGATGGCATGGCCTCCCCCATAAGATAGTGAATGTAATCAAAGCCCTATATGAGGGTTTTCAGTGCAAAGTTATCTGTGGAGAACATACCTCCAGCAGCTTTAGGGTACAAACAGGAGTGAAACAGGGATGTGTACTATCACCAACATTATTTATCTTAGCAGTGGACTGGTTAATGAAGGAGACAACATCAGATAAACGCAGAGGATTACAATGGACCCTTGACACAGTGCTAGAGGACCTTGACTTTACAGACGACATTTGTCTACTATCAAGCAGCCACAAAGATATGCAAGATAAAATAAACAAGCTAACTCAGAATGCAAACAACATAGGACTAAAGATCAACGTAGGAAACACAAAGTTAATGAAGCAAAATGTGAACAACAGAAATGTACTCAGAGTAGACAGCAAGTTCGTGGAGGAGGTCAACGAATTTGTATACCTTGGCAGTAGAGTAGTAGAAAATGGAGACAGCACAGAGGACATCAACAGCAGACTTACTAGAGCAAACCAGGCTTTTGCTATGCTACAGACTATATCTTATCTTATCTTATATCTTATATCCTTCCCGTGCCGTTAAACGTCACATAGGGCTCGCAAAGTAGTTCGCCAATTTTTCCTGTCTTCGGCGAGTCTTTCAACCTCATCAAAGGATTTTATGCCTGTTAATTTGGCCTCTCTTAATAATGTCCTCTTCAGAGTTTCACGTTGTCTGCCTCTTTTTCTTGGCCTGTTGTGTTCCATTTGATAGCTTGTTTTGGGATTCTCTGATCATTTCTTCTCATCAAGTGACCAACATATGTCCATCTCCTTTTCCTGATCACCCATGAGACTGGTTGTTGTTCAGTCATCTGTCTTATCTCTGCATTGTTCTTGAATTCGTTCCACTTGATGCCGAGTATTTTCCTTAGGCGTTTGTTTTCAAAAGAGTCTAATTTCTTGTCTATTTCTTTAGTTGTTTTTCAGCTTTCCCATGCATAAATGAGGGTGGATATTACATTTGAATTGAATAGTCTTAACTTGGTTTTTGTGCTTATAACTTTTGAATTCCATATGTTCTCAAGATTCTTGAAGACTGATGCTGCTTTTGCAATTATGATCCTAACTTCCTTTCTAGTGTCACCATCCTGGTCTATGTAGCTGCCAAGGTATGCAAATTGATTGACTTCTTCAATATCTGTCCCTTCTATGTATATTTTTCAATTTTGATTGAGAGGAATTTTCATTATTTTTGTTTTGTCCTTGTTAATTTCAAGTCATATTTTGCTAGCCAGTGAAGACAGGCTATCTGTTTTTTCTTGCATGGAATTCACATTATTACTGATAAGAGTTATGTCATCAGCAAAATCAAGGTCTTCTAGTTGGGTCCCATGTACCCAGTCAATACCTGTGTTACCTGTGCAGCATTTTTTCATTATGAAGTCTGTTGTAATCCCAAAAAGTAAAGGAGACAGTATACATCCTTGTTTCACACCTGTTTCATTCTGGAACCATTCACTCATCCCTTTTCTGTCTTGACTGCACAAACATATTCATTGTAGAAGTCATTAATGATGCTGACAATTTTAGATGGTATTTCATATAGACATAAAATTCTCCATAATGAATCTCTGTGTATGCTATCAAATGCCTTTTTAAAATCTATGAAGTTCAGTATTAATGATTTCTGCTTTTCAATATGTTCTTCAAGTATTATTCTGAGAGTAAAGATCTATGTCTATATATATTTTATTTATATATATATATATATGGAAATGTAAAAAACTAAGCCTGAAGACGAAAATCAGGATATTTAAGAGTAATGTTCTAAGTGTACTACTCTATGGAAGTGAATGCTGGAAAATCACCAAAACTATAGAAAACAAGTTGAATTCTTTTCAGACTAAATGTTTACGAAGAATTAGAAAAATATTTTGGCCAAACACCATAAGAAATAACATCTTGTTGGCAGAAATGCAGATGAAGCCACTGATAGCAATTATTGATGAAAGACGCTGGCGATGGTTGGGACATGTGCTCCGAATGACTGACAACTCACTACCAAAAATAGCACTAAGATGGACACCACAGGGGAACAGAAGTAAGAGTAGACCAAAAGAGACATGGAGAAGAACAACAGAAAGGATGTTAAGCAAGAGCAGAAAAAAAGGCGAAGGACAGGCATTTGTGGAAAACCCTTGTGGAAGCCCCATGTGCCCTGAGCACTTAAAGTTTAGAGAGAGAGAGAGAGAGAGACAGAGAGAGAGAGAGACAGAGAGAGAGAGAGACAGAGAGAGAGAGAGAGAGTTGATATGAATGTTGATGCTGTATGACCATAAACAGAAACAGCAAGCGCTATGTCGATATGTAAATGAAGATTGTATGATCATAAATAGAAACATGAAGGGCTGTGTTTGCGCGGAAATGAGACTGCATGGAGAGCAGAGTTTGCGAAGTGATTACTAAGACTGCTTGTCAAAGACAATTAGTGATATCTAATCTGACGTCAGCGATTTCCAGTCTACCTGGTTGGGTTAATATGGTCCTTTATTTTGTTAACTGCCTTTGATAATGGAGAATAACTGCTTGCAAGTTGACATCCATAACAAAGTACACAGACTTTTAAATGTCAGTGTATTCCTATTCATAGTAATAACATTGGTGAACATGAAAAATGTTCCCGCCTTTAAAATAGCCAGTTTGTATTAATTTTTATATTAAGGAAAAAAAGAGAATATGGCATTTAAAACTTGCACTTAGCTCTTACTGTTGTGATATAGCTTTTTTCAGGACTGTTAGAAGTATTCAATGAGCTCAAGCATGGAATTTACATGTAAGCCATTTTGTCCATAAGTACAGTAGTTCGTTGAGATGGCATTAACTTGGTAGTTTTGCAAAGATGCTGTTAATTTTAAATAATGTTTCGTTTCAGATATGATTTTTATGACGATGCGGAAATATGTAAACAATGTCGACAATTTTTTAACTGTGATGAAATGGCCGTTTTATATTAGAAACGTGCAATTACTCCGTTTAATCAAGACTTTTATATATCATCTCATTTCGATTGTAAGATAAGAGATAAAGACAAGGTCTGGGCACCACACATTTACTGTACGGGATACTAGATACGACCTAGCTCTGTTGCTGGTCTGAAGGAGCTACTTCATTACACTCGGGACATGCTTATAAGTGTTCTACATTCTACATCAGGATGATTTTGGCTGATATAATATCAATACCTTAATATCAGTTGTGTCAAAAGTATTTTGCAAGGTCATTTTGAATAGACTTAAAGATATAGTGGATACCGCAATGAGAGAAGAACAAGCAGGATATCGAAAAGGGAGAAGCTGTCTCGACCAGATCTTTACTCTAGGAATAATACTTGAAGAACATATTGAAAAACAGAAACCATTAATACTGAACTTCATAGACTTTAAAACGGCATTGGCAGCATACACAGAGAATCATTGTGGAGAATTTTAAGTCTATATGAAATACCATCTAAAACTGTCAGCATCATTAATGACTTCTACAATGGATATGTTTGTGCAGTCAAAACAGAAGAAGGGATGAGTGAATGGTTCCAGACTGAAACAGGTGTGAAACAAGGATGTATACTGTCTCTTTCGCTTTTTGGAATTACAATAGACTTCATAATGAAAAAATGCTGCACATGTAACACATGTATTGACTGGGTACATGGGACCCAACTAGAAGATCTTGATTTTGCTGATGACATAACTCTTATCAGTAATAACGTGAATAAAATACACATAGAAGGGACATATATTGAAGAAATCAATCAATTTGCATACCTTGGCAGCTACATAGACCAGGATGGTGACACCAGAAAGGAAGTTAAAATTATAATTGCAAAAGCACCACTGATCTTCGAGAATCTTTAGAACATATGGCATTCAAAGGTTGTAAGCACAAAAACCAAGTTAAGACTATTCAATTCAAATGTAATATATACCCTCATTTATGCATGCGAATGTTGGAAAACAACTAAAGAAATAGACAAGAAATTAGACTCTTTTGAAAACAAATGCCTAAGGAAAATACTCTGCATCAAGTGGAACGAATTCAAGAACACTGCAGAGATAAGACATATGACTGAACAACAACCAGTCTCATGGGTGATCAGGAAAAGGAGATGGACATATGTTGGTCACGTGATGAGAAGAAATGATCAGAGAATCCCAAAACAAGCTATCAAGTGAAACACAACAGGCCAAAGAAAAAGAGGCAGACCTCGTGGAACTCTGAAGAGGGCATTGTTAAGAGAGGCCAAATTAACAGGCATACATTCCTTGATGAGGTTGAAATACTCGCCGAAGACAGGAAAAATTGGCGAACTACCTTGCGAGCCCTATGTGACGTTTAACGGCACGGGAAGGATTTAAGATATAAGAATACCAATACTGTCTTGGTTGTAAATGGCTCTTGTTCAAGCGCACAAAAGGGATTTGCTTCCACTTCCTCTGAGGATATGTAATTCACTGAGGCGGGCGAGGTATGTACTTTTCAGGAAGGTTTCTTAAGCAGAATCTTTGGTTTACTGCTTGAAAAATCGATATATGTCTTGTTTGCCCAAACTGATACTTTCTAGTTGGTTAGCCCTTGCTGCAAGTTGATCAGCGTTGTCGTTGCCAACAACGCCGGAGTGCCCCGGGCATTATATCCATGCGATGTTTTGGATTTACGTTTTGTATAATATGTTCAACTGCTCTCTTCTGAAGTTGCAGTGTTCTATCTTTCTTAATAGACCTCGAGAGTCCGTGATGATTGTAATTCGTCGTAAATTCTGAATCATCAATCAATTAAAGGCTTGTGTAACGGCCTCAGTTTCCATCCGCATTCTTTGGCAGGTGTTATGGTATACTTTGGGGGCCATGATCTTGAATAGTTTTTCCTCGAATTATGCCACGAAACCCCATACGCTCTTAACACATATGTGTAGTGATCCATCCGTGTAGATGACAATGTCTTCATGACTTGGGCTTTTATTAATTAGTTTGTTTATTTCGTCTTGTGTTTTTACCGCAGGCCAGTTTCGGCATTACTGGGTCAGTGTGATGTGCACTTTAGTGAGATTTTGATACAATAGATTGTTGCACTGAATCCAGTCTGGTTCCAGGAAAATGTGTTTCCGGTCAATTATTGTTCGTAAGGAAACTTCCGCAACCGCCATCCACGATTTTCCTCAATTTAATTTGGCCTCTTTCCTAATATTTACATATGTATGGAGTGGATGGGTTTTGTTATTACTAATATTAAGTTAAACTTGTGAGCGTTTTTGACGGGTTCTAAAGTTCGTTAGACCCAGGATGTACATCGTTGCACCCGTTGGTGCGTTTTTAGTGCATCCCAGTACGAATCTCATTGTTCCATTCTGCACCAGGTCCAATTTTTTAATTTGTATATTTGATAGAGTTAACAACTCTAAGTCATTTTGGACAGGACAGTTGTTCTCATAAGTATAAATAGTGTTCTTCGTGAGAATTTTAAGTACAGTATGGCATGGGGTTGAGGGCTGAAAGTATTGAAAGGACCGAAAGTACATTTACTGTAATTCACATCCAATCAATCTCCGTGAATATTTCGATAAAAAATATATTTGAATAAAAACTTGGAATTGAGAAGATTACAGATTTGTAACGATGTATACAACAGAGGATAGCTATCACAGGACCTGTAAACTTCAATATTTATAACTAAAAAAAAAAAAACCCAAACTCATTAGAATGCACCCACTTTAGAACCATCAATTTAATGAGCCATGTGATAAAGATATTATATGAAATAGTTCTATAGAGAATTAGAGGCAAAATAAATATGGAAATCAGTAATCAACAGTTTTGATTTAAATGAAATAGCCGAATAAGAGAAGCGATGTTTAAAATTAGAATGATAATTGAAAACTATATGGAAGTTTTAAAAAGGCATCTATGCTTGTTTTATACAAAGGCCTTTGACAGAGTCAACACGAAAGCTGGTGGAATGTATGAAAGAGATTAATGTTGATGTCAAAGACATCATAATAATAAGCAAGCTATATTGGGAACGGACAGCAGTTATTCGGTCTAAAACAAACTACTGAACACCAGTAGATTTTTAGAGAGGGGAGTCAGATAAGGATATGTCCTTTCTCGAAGTCTGTTTAACCTTTATACAGAGAAGATATTCAAAGAGATTAGTGAGATACCTGGATTAAACATTAATTTAACAGCAATCAATAACCTAAGATATGTGGATGACACCGTGCTGATGCCAGAGAACCAAAAAGACCTACAGAATCTAGTGACGCAAATAAAATGACGAAAGTCAAAAGTTCGGACTGGAAATGAATATCAGGAAGACAAATGTCATGGCAATCAGGAGAGAAGAAAGAAAGCCAGCAGTAACTATAAAAAAAAATAAATGAAATACTTGAATAGGTGAAAAGTTTCAGGTATTTGGGACACATAATAAGAGGACGGAAATGTGAAACGGAAATTAACAGAGGAATAGGACTCTCTCTCTCTCTCTCTCTCTCTCGCTCTCTCTCTCTCTCTCTCTGAACTTTAAGTGCCCAGGGTACATGGAGCTTCCGCAAAGGTTTTCCACAAATGCCTGATCTTTGCCTTTTTTATGCTCTTGCCCAGGTGAGCCCCTCTATTGCTCAACATCCTCTCTGTTGTACTTCTCCATGTCTCTTTTGGTCTACCCTTACTTCTGTTCCCCTGTGGTGTCCATCTTAGTGCTATTTTTGGTAATGAGTTGTCAGTCATTCGGAGCACATGTCCCAACCATCGCCAGCGTCTTTCCTCAATAATTACTGTCAGTGGCTTCATCTGCATTTCTGCCAACAAGATGTTATTTCTTATGGTGTTTGGCCAAAATATTTTTATAATTCTTCGTAAACATTTAGTCTGGAAAGCAGCTTGTTTTATATAGTTTTGGTGATTTTCCATATTCACTTCCATAAAATCATGTCTATAGATGAATACTACGACTAGCGCTGTATTTGGTTTATAATGAGGGAAAGTTGCGCAACTGAAGGGAAAGGTCACAACGAAATAAAAAGCAGACGTACACAAGTCAAGTCAGCATTCCAGACAATGAGACACATCTTGTGCAACAGATCCTTATCAATGGAAACAAGATTTCGAGTACTTAAATATTACACCGAGCCGATTTTGTTTTATGAGTGCGAAGCATGGTCTATATTTAAGAGAGTACAGCGAGAAATGGAAGCCGTGGAGGTGTGGTTTGTAAGAAGGATGTTGAAGGTACCATGGACAGCCATGAAAACCAATGAAGAAGTCTTAAGAGAGGCAGGGATTAAAAAACAAATTATACCAAAGATCAGAGGCAGACAAGCGAGATTTAAAGGACATTTCCTGAGAAGAGGAAAAATGGAACACACTGTGACACTGGACAAATTGAAGGAAGAAGACACAGAGGAAGACAGAGAGAGAAGTTACTGGATGTGCTGTCAGTGTGGCGAGGAAGAAAGTCACAGGCGGATCTCATAATCAAGTCTAAAGACAGGGAGTTGTGGAGAGAAATGATCGCCTAAGCCACACGGCATGACACTTGAATTGAAGAGTTGCGCAGGCTCATTCTTACTTCCTGATCTTATCATGTACCAGTGGCAAGACAAGTCGAGACGACTGGAGATAGATCAGAATGCAGTGGATGGCCAGAGTGTTCTATTGTGTCTCACAAAGCCCTATGCATTCCACAATGCTCTGCTATAATCGTCTTTCTGCCCGGCGGTCAAAACAAAGACTCATACGTGCCGTCCGCCGACTACAGACTTTATAAACACAGGGTGGACAAGGCTCTTTGTTACCGTCAGGTAACATACTGAAACCAGCACACGGGAACACAATGCGAACAACACACTTGGTGACCAGCATTTTAATTAGAAACTGTCCACACTCGCAAATATATGAAATCATATATCCCCAAGTAGAACACTGGTCATCCAGAAGTGTTGTCACACGTTCACACACTTTAACACATTAACCGACAGCCCGTATTACACAAAAGGTGCAAAACATTAGCCAGTGATACACTGCCGAGGCTATCGGCAACCATGCCGATCAAATATCTTCCTTAGAGTAGTACACTTAGAACATTACTCTTAAACATCCTGATTTTCAGGAACAGGACTGGCAAAAAAACCAAAAAAAAAAAACAAAAATCACCTTCAGCAGAATGGAGATCTTCACATCAATACAGATACACAGCAGCTGAGATTACGTATCATAAAATGCTACACATACTCAATATTCCTTTATGATGCAGAACCCTAGACCTTGAATGGGACAATAGAAAAGAGAATTGAGGTGCTTGAAATGTAGGTATATAGAAGAATAGGGCGTATCCCATGGACAGTAAAGAAATCTAAGTAACGAAGTACTAAACCAACTAGAAGTGAAAAGAAAAATATTGAAAATAAAAAAAAAAGCAAGACACCTAAGAGATGTTAGGCATATTAAAAGGAGCAATATTATATTGATGACCTTTCTTGAAGGCAAGATCGAAGGGAAAAAGAACAATAGAACGACAGCGACATATGTGGGTAGACAACATCAAGAGATAGACAGGGACAAGTTTGACCGAGTGTTTTACAAAGACAAGAAACAGAGTAGATGTCTTTCTGTGATTTGTGAAACCACATTTCATGTTTTGTTTTAAAGTATACAGGTGTTTTTGGAAATGAATGAGCAGATCAGATGCCTGGAGTAGCTACATCAACAATAGTAGGTGGACAGATAACGGACTAGAGAAACTTCCTGCAGGACTGTCACAAAAACAGACAGGACTGAAGATCTTGATATGCACTGTGTCATTGTGTTACCGTATGATGATAGAGCTCGGTGTAAAATGTGGTTGTACCGAAATCGAACGTTACCTAAAGGGAACATGAACAGCAAAGCAACAAAGGGCAAGTATAATCAGTTGTACACTGTGAGAAACACTGAAGAGTAACTCAGTGCACTTGCAGACTAGAATACAAGGATAATGGTCCAGACATAAACTAGTTTCTTTAGTGTACAATTTATGAAAAGGTTATTGTGATATTCAGCTGAGTTGAATCCACAGTTGTAGCCACTTTTAATACTCTCTAGTGGAAGAAATCATCACACGAAAAGCAATGGAAAAAAAAAACAGTTACTACATTTTGACACAGTGGAGCAAGGTGTGACATATGAGAAGGTTAACTCTGAAAAACAAGTTCTCATTTATCAGACTTCCGTAGCTGACACTCTTTTACGTAGGTTTGAAACACGGACTCGAGTTCAAGAGAGAGAAACTTAAGTCTCCATCTTCGACGCCTTCTCACAATAATATGATCACCAAATGATAGAAAAATCACCCGTGAAATGATGCAACTGCCAAGCTTCCGACCATGACGACAGTAGGCAAATATATAAGATTACGATAGTTTGGGCTTGTTGAAAGAACAGATGACAGTCAAGCCTCCAAACAAAAATTATATGCCAAACTTCAGCCAAAACTAAGATACAAGAATATTTACAATGTATTAGTTACAGAACTTTTCTCATCAGAAAAGGAATGTCAGACAGAAGACAACTCTAAACATGGAAGGGAGGGGGAGGGGAATCGTGCCTCATCTGGAGAGGAAATAAAGGCCGAAATGAAGACAGATCTCAAAATAGCAAGGAGACTCAATATTTCTGGTCAGCATGTATTGAATTAATATAGCCTACTGTGGCAGATCATAGGAATCGTATTTTGGTAGAAATTGTTATGAGATATACTTATCGGTGAAATTATGCTCGGCAACATAAAAAAGCGAACATTTTTCCACTTCAGTGCTGTCTCCTAGTGATGAAAATAATCATAATTCTGTTGGACACATTCTAAATTAAGAGATTGTACTTTCAATAAGATAACAGCGTGCTGAATACTTTTGGAATGAAAGAAAACATGTCGGAAACAAACATTAATTAATCACTATGACTAATCCGTCTGCTTATCTTAAGATATTTGTCAACATATCATTTAGTCATACCGCTTACTGTTTCTGTTTTGTCTACAAATCCATTAGAGTGTATACTTGGCATGTGCTGTTACATATGTAGTCTCAAGTGTGCTCTGCCTCGAGACCAATACTTTGTAATCATACATAAACAGTCGGGACTGACGTTTACATGAATGTTTCTTTTTGTTAAAATACATCAACACTATTGTACTGTGCACTGTTTGCGTCTCGCTCTCGGGTAGATATTGTCTTCAGGGGCTATACCAGGGACTGTGCAAAAGAAGCCCTCCAATATTTGACAGCCTAATAGCACTAGCAATGTAGTTTCCTAGTTACAATCCCGCTAGTAGGAGCATAAAACTGTGATGAACGAAAATAATTAAACACATTAATGCAGAGGATGAAAATGTATATTAACAACGTTGCTGGCAACAAACATGACACGATAATGATGATCAAGTCCATACAGAGTGTGCTTGATGGCATATAAAAGTAGGCGATATCCAAATCGAGGACAGCTCCAGCGGTAGGAAACGATTTCCAATGACAGTATTCCAGTCATCGTTTCTCTCTTATAGCAGAGTTTAAAACAAAAATCAATTGTGAGGAAAATTGACTGAATAATGTTTGCTAGGCGGCTGATGTAACTTTTTTTTAAAATAGGGATTCTGATGTATATTTTGGCATTATAAATACATTACTGAATTTTGATTTTGACGTGTGTGTATATACATTATCCGCCATAACAGCCCAGCATCGAATGATCAACAGTTATTTCAACAATGTATGCCTTCCTCGTTTGTATTAATACCCTTGTATAGTTACCATTTGCCCATCTATTTCCCCTGACTCGCTGATGCCATCATTCAGAAGTAGTTGGTTGAAATGTTTATAATACAAAAAAGGACAACGCCATGCAGTGATGATACTTCATACGAACCGAAAGGCAAATGCTGATAATGAAGAAGACAAAGAGAAAGAGGAGCTATGGACAGTTAACACACACACAAACAAACACACATACGCACACAACACACACATCAAGAGAAAGAGAGATTCATGTTAACTGTATGTTTTTTATTTTCAATATATATAGTCTATTCTAACCTTACGCGTATAATTCTCATTTTACTTACATATTTCTTTGGAATCCATACATGTCCTTGATCGGCGATCGTCTAAGCAATCACCGCCCAGTACGCCCTGTGGCGTCTTGCAGGGCAGCAGCAAACTCTCTCCACCTCTCACGATCATCGGCCAGTCTTTGTATTGTGCCCCAGCTGTGCTGCATGTTACACGTTTCCGTTTCTACAGTTCTCTGCCAAGTAGCCTTGGGTCGTTTTCTCTTTCTTTTTCCCTCGGGTGTCCATCACGTGACTGTTTTAGCGATGTTGGTGAGGTTTCTTTGGAGCACATGATCAATCCATTTCCAGTGGATTTTTTTTTTGTGTGCTGATGAGATGCATATCTTCTAGTTCAGACTGGGCAAGTAGGTCTCTATTATTCATTGCCAGCAAACATTAAAAACCTTTCTGAGGCAGGTTGTGTGGAATGGGGATACTTTTGCCAGTCTCCTTTTCTGTTGCATTCTGCTCCATAGAGGAGTATGGATAACACAAAACTTTGGTACAATTTTATTTTAGTTCTAGCACTGTACTGGGTTTCTTTGGAATAACAGCTTTTTACCAGTTATTGTGTAAGAAAAGCAATTAATATTGTGTCTAAGTTGATAAAAAGTAGATAAGCTGGGATTGGCAGCTGTCAAGTTCCATCACAACCTGTCTTCGATCTTGTTAAATGGCGTCTGGATTTCACAGGAGACCTTTTTCCGAAAAAGACACAAGAGTCTTTTTCCGCTTTTTAAAAAATTAATTGTCTTGTTGTAGGGTTCACCCTAGAGGCGGAAGAACTTATTGTGTTCTGTCATTTATGAACGGAAAATAAATGTTTCCTTGATTTCCTGGGGCGGCAGGAAACTTGGAGTAGTGGGAGGCAAATATCTTTTTTTTAAAAAATAAAATGTCGTTAAACTTGGTTCTTATATCTTATATCCTTCCCGTACCGTTAAACGTCACATAGGGCTCGCAAGGTAGTTTGCCAATTTTTCCTGTTTTCGGCGAGCTTTTCAACCTCATCAAGGGATTTTATGTTTATTAATTTGGTCTCTCTTAACAATGTCCTCTTAGAGTTTCACGTGGTCTGCATCTTTTTCTCTGGCCTGTTGTGTTACCCATTATCAAAACAGTATAACAGTGACCTTTGACAGAGCTTATCTCTTGGGGATTTTACCGATTTTCGTTGTATTTGTTTCTGCATTTGATCTTCGATTTTCCTTTTTTTTTTCAGTGAAAAGGGAAGCGTTTGCTTTGTGTTCTGATTTTCAATTAGGGTACCACCTGTGCGCTTCAAGCCCGACACATCCTTCTTCGACATGGCTTATTTTAAAATTATTTCTAGGACTTGGTTTTGCTTTTTTTTTCTCTCATTCAATCCCTGTTCTCTCAGTCATATTGTGGTCTGTTACTATAAGGAGACTCTTGAAAGGCAGAATAAGGTCATGGTCAGCTGTGGTAAAAAGTTGGTATATGAAGCAGTCATTTACAGGTCGTGTATAGAAATATAGAATTCCATATAGCAATATAGAATTTAAGCCATAGGCAGAAGGGTTTAAAAGAGTATAATGGAGGGCATTATTGTTGTTATTTTGTTATTATTGTTATACTTGTCTTTGAAAACTACATTTTGAAGAATGGGAATAAACATGATTAGAAGGATTCTTTGAAATCCTTATTTCTTATGCACTGAAATCAGCGTCAGAAAAGTTAGGCTGGAGTGACAATCTGAGATCAGGAAGGATGTCGTTTACAGAATTACGCTGGATTCGATGTACCGCCTCTTGCTGAACTGAAGAGTTTATACAACAACAACCAACGTTTGCGTGACATCTGAAGATGTTTTTTTTGTTTTTGTTTTTTGTCAAAACGCATTCATGGTATGTACTCGTCGGGGAAAAATACCACTTTACCTTACGGTACGAAACTGACGTTATTACGATGGAAGTAAAGGGAAAGCTGATTTCAAGAGCCATTAAGTGTTGCTAGCAATGACTGATATCGGTTCAATTCGTTCAAAAAATGTTTCAGTCTCAGTCTTAAGTTCTAAAAACTGCGACAAAACTACGAGGTGTGATTAAAAAGTATCCAGACTGGACATTAAAAAACAAAACAAAACAAAAAAACTACAAGAGTTAGCCATCTGTAATGTAGTCACCTTCGAAATAGTCCCCGTCTGAAGCAATGCACTTAGCCCAGAGCTGTTTTCATTGCTGGAAGCATTTTTTAAAAGTCATCTTCTGATATAGAGTGCAGCTGCCTCGTCGCATTCTATTGTGTCTCCTCAATATCCTGAAATATTTTTTTTTCTTTCAAGTGTTTTTTTTTCCATTTTTATTAAAGGAATAAGAAAAAGTCACAAGGAGCGAAATCAGCTCAATATGGTGGTTGTTTGAGCTGTGGAATGCGACGTTTAGAAAGAAACTGCCGCACAAGTTGCAATGCATGGGCAGGCGAGTTGTCATTGTGTAGTTGCTACTCCTCTGGGGCTTTTTCTAGATCCCAAATTTGTTGTAATATCCGGCAAAGTTGTTTTGGTGTTTCTGTTTCTTCTGCTTTCAACATCTCAGCAGTCACTTCATCTTCACCTGGTGCCCTGTCTGATTTTAGCTTCTTTATCGCCTCCTTTACTTCATTTATTGTTATTGGTCCTGTATTGATGTTTAGTTCCGTTTTTGCTTCAGGTATGTCTATTGTTTGTGCTGCTTGTGTTCTGTTTAGTAGGGTGTTAAAGTATTCCCTCCATCTTTCAATTTTTTCTCTTTCTCCACTGACCAGTTGTCCATTTTGTGTTCTTACTGCACTTTCACATCTTGTGTTGAAGTTACCTGTCATCTGCTTTGTGAATGCTGGAAAATCACCAAAACCATAGAAAACAAGTTGAATTCTTTCCAGACTAAATGTTTACGAAGAATTAGAAAAATATTTTGGCCAAACACTATAAGAAATAACATCTTATTAGCAGAAATGCAGATGAAACCACTGACAACAATTATTGAGGAAAGACGCTGGCGATGGTTGGGACATGTGCTCCGAATGACTGACAACTCACTACCAAAAATAGCACTAAGATGGACACCACAGGGGAACAGAAGTAAGGGTAGACCAAAAGAGACATGGAGAAGAACAACAGAAAGGATGTTGAGCAATAGAGGGCTCACCTGGGCAAGAGCAGAAAAAAGGCGAAGGACAGGCATTTGTGGAAAACCCTTGCGGAAGCCCCATGTGCCCTGGGCACTTAAGGTTCAGAGAGAGAGAGAGAGAGAGAGAGAGAGTTGCTACTCGCCACTCTCATGCAATGTCGGCCTTTTGCGACGGACTGAGTCCCGAAAAACATCTCAAAACTTCACAGTAGTGTCCCTTGTTGATTGTCTGACCTGGTGGAACATATTCATGATGGACAATTCCACTGTAATCGAAACAAAAACAGCCAGCATTATCTTGAAATTGCTACGGCTCTGTGTGTGTTTTTGTTTTTTGTTTTTTTGAGCAGAGACTTGAGAGACGTCAGGATTTTCCATTCAAAGACTGGGATTTAGTTTCAGGGTCATACCCATAAACCCATGATTCATCACCAGTTATGATTGTTTTTTAAAAGGTTTCGTCGTCTTCGACGTATTCAGGGAGGTCACGAGTAGCCGAAACACGGGCCTGTTTCTGGTCAGCTGAAGCTGAGAGCACTTTTGGAACAAATTTACATGAGACACGTCTCATGCAGACAAAGGCGAAGATGACTGCAAGACATCGTTGATAATCTGCAAATGGATGCATCAGCAGCAGGGCATCTTGCTTACAACCGAGAGGCCTACAGGGGAGCTATTAGGGAGGCAAAGTACCGCAAGGGACATGCAAATGACTGACTAACGTCTCATGCCCAAATGATCCTTAAGAATTGACTGAATTGAAACTAATGCGTAAGTCTTCTGCGATTTTGCAGCACAGATGCGCTGGCAAGTTCAATATGTTCTTTAGTGTTGCTTATTGTGGACCTCCCAGAACGCCACTCTCAACACTTTCACGGCCATCTTTAAAACATTTATACCACTTGTGTATGACTTACGCACTCCTCCCCATAGGCTACCTGTAACTGTAAATATGTGTCTTTGTACGTTTTGCCAAGTTTTTTTTCAAAATCTGATGCATATTCGTTGATCCAGTTTTTCCGACATGATAAACGCAGCGAATAGATTCAGGTACGTCAGAACAAAGCACTACTGTAAACAAAGCAGACAAATAGGTGAGCCGTGATTTACTCCACGTGTGCAATATATGCCAAGGTCAACCTTTGCCGATCAGCTTTTGGTTGTGTGAGTCGTTTCCGGAGTTATGCTTTGGTCACATCTGGAATACTCCTGCTTACCCATGCTAGTGAAATGCAGGAAGCAAAATTAGGATAGTTCTGCCAATAATACGGGGAAATGCTATTGCTGAGTCTTGTTTGACAAGATAAATGTGGATAGTCAATAATTTAGCAAACAATTATCAATATAGCCCGTAATATGTGGTGAGGAAAAAATATATGCGAGGAAAACATTTTTTTTTCTGTTAGCTCTTGAGTTAGAATAGAGAGTTATAAAAATTTTTAAATAAAAATCGAACATTATCATATACTCTAATTAGCAAAAAACAAACAACAACACAAACAGCAACAGTAAGATCGGCAAGATATAGGTTCCGGATCTAATCTACATTAGGAGAACAGAGAAGAAACGTCGAAGACCGGGAAATAAGTTTTTGCTAATTGCAGAGTAAAAGGATGCCATTAAAGGTGAAATTACGAACAAAAAATATTGCGAATATTCTACCTCTTGAAGATCTGCAACCAAATTACGTCATTCAGCTATCATCAGGCAAACTCTCACGCTGTTTCCATCTCTTCTTCTCCCTTATATTTTACCGCTTTATTTTTTTCTCTCCCACTCTCTCTCTTTCTCTCTCTCTCTCTCTGTCTCTCTCTCTCTTTCTACATAACACATGCACACATAAAAACATACAATACGAATTTTCCTCTGTAGGGTACCAGGTTCGGCGCATGGCATTTAATACTCTCAGCAAATTACCTCTCACCTCACAGACAGGACCGTGCTAATTTCATATTTTTTGCAGCGTGTAAACTGGAAAATAATGGCTGATAAAAAGTCGTCTATCTTCTACAACAAAAATCTATATCAATCTTGGGAAATATAAGCGCGGATTGGCATCAGTAGTGGATAGAGGCCACTTCTCATCTATCTATCTATCTATCTATCTATCTATCTATCTATCTATCTATCTATCTATCTATCTATCTATCTATCTATCTATCTATCTATCTATCTATCTATCTATCTGTCTGTCTGTCTGTCTGTCTGTCTGTCTATCTATCTATCTATCTATCTATCTATCTATCTATCTATCTATCTGTCTGTCTGTCTGTCTGTCTGTCTGCCTGTCTGTCTGTCTGTCTGTCTGTCTGTCTGTCTGTCTGTCTTGCCTTGTCTCCTTCCTCATATACATTTCGGTTTTGAGGTGACAAATACACGTCTAGATAGGGCTCGGCAATATAATGGGATATTTAATGTTTCTCTGTTTTCATCTCTTGCGTGGGCGGCATCTTCCTCTGTTATCTACAGATCTTAATGTGATTGTTTTCTGTATATACTGTCTGGTGGTAACCGTGTAACATGTCCAAACCATTTGACTTGCTGTTTCTGGATGTAGTGTAATACTGGTGTTACTCCAACCTTTGCCCTTTTTTCTTACTTGGTCTCTTCTTGTCGTATTTAGTATTCTCCTTAAACATATCATTTTTGTCATGATGATTTTTCTTTTGTTTATGGCTGTTAGTGTCCATGCTTGATATTGATAGCATAGAGTTGGGAGGAAAATTGTGTTGTGCAGTCCTATTTTTATTTCAGTTGTGATGTATTTGTTTTTCAGTAAAGGAGTCATTTGTTCAATGACCTGATTTGCTTTACTGCATCTGTTCTCATTTTCGGTGTCAATTTTCGCCGAGGATGATATTATGCTACCTACGTATTTGAAATGTTTCATCTGTTTCAAGGGCTGATTGTATATGAAAATATTTGTTTGGATTATTTCTGTCGCTATGGTCATGACTTCTGTTTTTTTTTTCAGCACTGATCTTCATGTTGTGGCTTTTACATACCGTTACTAAATTACTGTAGGTCTTTTTTTTTCTGATGTGGCTGTATGTGCTTGATTGTTCGCAAAAAAAGGAGTTAGTTTATGGTTCACCTATTGGGTATGCCATCAGAAAGGTGTGGGCTTATCGACACTGTTTCTGGTGTTGGCCTGTTTGACAGCTTTGTGGTTTTTCTATGTATGTTAGCTTCTTTGCAGATTTTGTCAATGTATGTTATGAACAGCAAGGGAGATAGTATCATTTGTTGTAACTGTACACTATATACTGACTGTTTTCTTAGAGTTGTTGCTGTGTTTTTTTTCAGTCCCGGGACCAAAAAAAAGCAACTCACAAGACCTCTGGGAATCATGACCCAGAGGGGCCCACCCCCCCCCCCCTTTAGAGTGTCAGGAGTTCAATAGGGCCGAAACACTTGTCTGAAAAGGGGGGTGGGAAATACTTCCTCTGATGATCTCATATATACTTGTAAATAAGTATATCTCTTTTCTATAATCCATCTGACACAGGTAAAGGCAGTTCCGGAGAGTTGCGTTTGTACACGAGAAGAGAATTATCTTAATAGACAAAGAATGCTAAACAACATCACTAAATTAGTACTGATTAGCAAATAGTAGTCTTATCTTGGCGACTGGCGTGCTTTCTTGTGTGATGTTTGCTGCAGATTTTAAGTCGTGAGGAAATTTTTTTAAAAAGTTGCAATATTCTCGATTCTTAACCTCTCTTTTCTTATAAAATAAAATAAATAGTAATTGTATTTAAAACTCGCTTTCCTAGAGCAGTCGCCACGGAATGTGTAGTTTCGGTTTGTAATTTTATCCCAGATAGTCCTTAATTTCTTAATCTTATCGTGATTCCAACCTGTATTTCATATATATCGAGTACCGCCACGTCGCCGCCGTTTGGTAACAGTTACCATAAATATCCAAAGCAGGAGATCGTGAACAAAAACACAGTGAACAGTCTGATACAGCAGCTGGCGGTACCAGGATAAATGAAAGCTCGGAATGCCCGAAAATGCTGAACCACCCCAGCGAATGCAAGGCTGCCGACTGGGGAGTATGAACTTACCAGCTAATTAGCACCGTCCTCATTTCAGAGGGTAAGAAAATACGGTAAATATTACCGTTTTATGTCGCAGCTGCAAATAATATTGGATTGCTCTTCTTCTTTCACTTTTCTTTCCCTTTTTTCACTTTTTCTCTATCTCACTCTAACTCCTTCTCCCTTCCCTCTTTTCCTCCCTCCCTCCTCTCTCTCCTCTCTCTCTCTCTCTTAATATATCTGTATACAGGCGTAAGTGCATTGTGAACTGCCTTTCGAAGCTCAGAATAGTGTACGGATTTTGGATGGAGAAATGCAGTTCACGTGATGCGGGGGTAAAAGACCTATATAAAGGAAAAAGAGTGCGGGAAAGGTCACACTGAGCATAACCAGCGGGCAAATGGCGAGGCAAGTTCGATCTCGTCTGTGGTGTTTGATATGGAAATACTTAGCCCTATTCGTCCTAAACATTGTGTTTATATATATATATATATATATATATATATATATATATGTGTGTGTGTGTGTGTGTATGTATGTGTGATTCATGGTGATTAATGTTCTCTTGAATGGTACGGGGGATGCCATCATGGTGTTAATTTCATGTGAACTTCATGAAGCTGAGAGGAGACCAGAAAACCAGAGGATATGGCAGATACCTAATTTCGTCTCTTCTGATTAGCTTTTCCGACCTCACAATGTTTGAGTCAAATGTGCTGTGGATTATATGATGTGTCGTAATCATACGGTGCTGTTGGATTATCGTCACTTTCGTCGCACGTGAATATATCGCTGATCCTGTTGAGTCTTGTCATATTTGGATGGGCACACCTAGGTCCATTATATGCTATTCAGTACAGTGGCAAAATGGAAATATGTTATTGAGTGCACTGGCACAAAGTGGAAATATGTATTCAGTGCATTTCGCACAAGTGGAAATATGTTATTCGGTGCATTGGCACAGGGAAGTTTTATGTGAGATAGGGGGATGGGGATTTCATGGCAGCAGCGGCTGAAATGTGTTACCAGTGCATCGGTACAATATTGAGATAAATGTATAATTGCTTAGTAGGGCCAGAGGAGCCCAGGCCAATCTTGTCCACTGATTTAGTTGATACTTAGTTAGAGATAATACATTGTATTTATGTCATGCCTTGTTATTATCAGGATAACGCATGTTGATTTCCTGTGTATGTAATGTCTGTGGTGGCGTCACTATGATATATGTAGAGAGTGTTAACAAATGGATGTAAATTGACTTGCTGTCTTGGTAATATGTATTTCATGATGATGAATGTGTATAAAATGCTGAATTAACTGGCATGCAGTGTCCTTGGAGGGGAGAATCTGGGTTGGCGGTCATGGGGGTCGTGAGATCTTGGCCATGCAGTACGGTAGTACATGCCAAGGGAATGCCTGAAACAGCTGGGTTGATCTAATTCTTCTCAATTTACCCATAAAATGTAGATTTAGCACCAGCTAAATTTACAGCATTAATAAGATAGAAAATGAAGTGAAACATTGGTGTTGCTGTAGTTTTATGTTCTGTAAGTCTCCATAATTTTTTTATCTCCTTTCTTTCCCATCTTTCTGTCGTTGTGCTTTCGGAAGTCATTGCGGTTATTTTTATATATGTTTATTAATTTTTGCACAAGCTCTTCGCATAACCTTTGAAACAAGGAAAAGACTAAAAGAAATATACGTGACAAAAAGTCATCATATTTTTGCTTTTTAAAAAAATATACAAATCTCTCTCTCTCTCTCTCTCTCTCTCTCTCTCTCTCTCTCTCTGAACCTTAAGTGCCCAGAGCACATGGGGCTTCCGCAAGGGTTTTCCACACATGCCTGTCCTTCGCCTTTTTTTCTGCACTTTCCCAGGTTAGCCCTCTATTGCTCAACATCCTTTCTGTTGTTCTTCTCCATGTCTCTTTTGGTCTACCCTTACTTCTGTTCCCCTGTGGTGTCCATCTTAGTGCTATTTTTGGTAGTGAGTTGTCAGTCATTCGGAGCACATGTCCCAACCGTCGCCAGCGTCTTTCCTCAATAAATGTTATCAGTGGTTTCATCTGCATTTCTGCTAATAAGATGTTATTTCTTATGGTGTTTGACCAAAATATTTTTCTAATTCTTCATAAACATTTAGTCTGGAAAGAATTCAACTTGTTTTCTATGGTTTTGGTGATTTTCCAGCATACAGCTGGCTTTCATCCACAACCTTCATGGGCTCAGTTTCCTGATATGCGTTTCTCCTTCCACCTGCATTTGTTTTTTCCCTTGCTTCCGTTTCTGTAGCAGTTTTGATAGTTTTTTTTACCAGATAGGGTTGCTGGCTCTATGCTGAACCCTCCTTAGTCGCCTTTTACGATCATGCGTGGTAGATACAAATATATGGATGCATGAAAATCGATATAAAAGTGTAGCTTCATTTCCTTCTCTCCTTGCCTCCCTCCAATAGACATACGATCATCCAAATTTTATTCTACTAGTATCACAAGAATCTTTTATCAGTCTTTGGTTAACTCACGGAGATTTACTCAGCTTCTGGTTAGCTCACAGAGATTTACTCAGTTTCAGGTTAGATCACAGAGATTTACTCAGTTTCTGGCTAGCTCACAGAGATTTACTCAGTTTCTGGTTAGCTCACAGAGATTTACTCAGTTTCTGGTTAGCTCACAGAGATTTACTCATTTTAGATGTCTTAAGTTTTACAGGATTTTCGCTCTATATCTCTTAACAATATTACTGACAAATCCACCCATCCATCCATCTGTCCATTCGTCCATCCGTCCGTCCATCCATCCATCCATTCATCCATCCATCCATCCATCAATCCATCCATCATTCAGTCCATCCATCCATCCATCCATCCGTCCGCCCATCCATCCATCCATTCATCCATCCATCCATCTGTCCATCCATCCGTCCGTCCGTCCATCCATCCGTCCATCCATCCATCCATCCATCCATTCATCTATCCATCCATCCATCCATCCGTCCGTCCGTCCATCCATCCATCCATCCATCCGTCCATCATTTCTTTTCAATGACAAACTTGTATAAAAGCCTGCGGTAATTCTTCTGTAATTCTCATCATCCTCCTTTCATTCGCTCCACGTCTCTCTCTCTCTCTCTCTCTCTCTCTCTCTCTCTCTCTCTCTCTCTCTCTCTTCTCCCCACACCATTCCATTTTCCTCCAGAATTCTGCATCTGTAAAACCCACGCAGTGAAGGAATTGCCTATAAGTGGATTTCTTCCCCTCCTCCTCTCCTATCCTCTCTCTCCATCTCTCTCTCTTTATCTCTCTCTCTCTCTCTTAATTTTCCAGTCTGTCGCTTTCATAAAATGAGGTTCAGACTGGAGTGAGATGAACGTTTTCCTTGGGGTTTTTGGCCACTTCCTCTGATCTTCAGCCCTTAAAATATTGAATCTCTCTAAAACAAAACAAATCCATAAAAATTAGAGCAAAACAAAACTTTAGCAGCAAACACACACACTGATGCCACGGAATATTGCAAAACTTGAATATCTGTGGTAAGAATACAGGATGGTATTTTTAACAACAGAATATGTTCAATTCTTTTTTAATATAAAATTTATTAATTCTGCGGTCAAAACGTTTTCTTCATCCTCTAAAGGCAAAACGTTGGTAAATATTATTTCCAAAAGAAAATTCCAACAAACGACCCACATCAAAATAGTGTAAAACTGTACATGGAACCAAGTCAGTCATGAAAGAAAAATATGACAACATGAAAGTATGTTTCCTGTCGGTCACTGCGGTAACCATTATGAATATAAGATAACTTCCGGTCTCTAAACATTGAGTTAAATAATAAAAACTTTGTAAAATATGTGAACAGTGCACCAGTAACGAAATGAAAGAACATATTCTGACTGATGCATAGATGACAAATCCATTCCTTCACCCATTAAATGACCCATCAATAGGCGATGGAACTTTTTTGTGTGTGTGTGCATATTTTGATCCGTTTCTTTCCTTTTAAATACAATTTAGTCAGCCCGCTTAGATATTTTCTCTCGATCTTTCTTCCCTCCCTCCCCCCCCCCCCCCTCCATTTCCCCGAGTGAGTTTCCAGTGACTGTCAGTTCTCTGTTATCTGTATTTTTAAGAAATGAACAAACAAAAAAAAAAAAAACTGACTGTCCTTTCTTTCTAATTTTAATTAATTTATCAGTGCTTTTTAGAATCATTGTTGCATTCCATTTAAGTCAGTGTCAGCACCAGCCTACAATGACTGGTTGTATCCGTTGTAGGTTGAAGAGTATCAGCGATGGATGATTGAGTATTCGTTGTAGGTTGAAGAGTATCAACGTTGGATGACTGAGTATTCGTTGTAGGTTGAAGAGTATCAACGTTGGATGACTGAGTATTTGTTGTAGATTATCAGCGTTGGATAATTGAGTATTCGTCGTAGGTTGAAGAGTATCAACGTTGGATGACTGAGTATTCGTTGTAGGTTGAAGAGTATCAGTGGTGGATGACTGAGTATTCGTTGTAAGTTGACTGATAATCCTTCTGGTTCCTTTGACAACTCGTTCTTATTTTTGCGACTCCAGTTCATCTATCGCTTTCATTCTTTACAAGGATGCTAATTCATAATTGCACTGAAATCGCCTGGTCTGCTAGCGTCTCTTACTGATAACATCTGTCCTTTCTTAACGATCGGTGAACCATCCAGATGGTTCATTTCTCAAATTCCGTTAACATCTACGTGGTCTGGTACGAAAATGAAAGTCAGTCGACAGATTTCTGTTACCTGCGGGCATCTAAGCACTGGTGTTCATTAAAGACAGCTAGATTCTTTATTAGCATGTCCATCGAGTCACTCAGTATACATGTATATGTGTACAGACTTGTTATACGTGTTTATGTGCAGATTTGTTGTACATGTTTGTGTGCAGACTTGTTATACATGTGTATATGCAGAATTGTTATACATGTTTATGTGCAGACTTGTTGTACATGTTTATGTGCAGACTTAGTGTACATGTTTGTGGGCAGACTTATTATACATGTTTATGTGCAGACTTGTTATACATGTTTGTATACAGACTTGTTATACATGTACAGACTTGTTATACATGTTTATGTACAGGCGTGTTTCTTTACTTTAGTTATAGTCATATTTTTCTATCGCGAAGCTACTTATTGTTGCTGCTGTGGCTGTTCTGCCATTAGAGTTCATCATGACCAACTGCTTGCTACAGAAAAACTGCGGAAATCAGTAACACTAAAAACAAAAAAACAGATTGTTTCTGATGACTTTTCCATACATTGAGGACACGTACACGAATAAGAATCTCTCTCTCTCTCTCTCTCTCCCTCTCTCTCTCTCTCTCTCTCTCTCTGAACCTGAAGTGCCCAGGGAACATGGGGCTTCCGCAAGGGTTTTCCACAAATGTCTGTCCTTCGTCTTTTTTTCTGCTCTTGCCCAGGTGAGCCCTCTATTGCTCAACATCTTTTCTGTTGTTCTTCTCCATGTCTCCTTTGGTCTACCCTTACTTCTGCTCCCCTGTGGTGTCCATCTTAGTGCTATCTTTGGTAGTGAGTTGTCAGTCATTCGGAGCACATGTCCCAACCATCGTCAGCGTCTTTCCTCAATAATTGTTGTCAGTGGTTTCATCTGCATTTCTGCTAATAAGATGTTATTTCTTATGGTGTTTGGCCAAAATATTTTTCTAATTCTTCGTAAACATTTAGTCTGGAAAGAATTCAACTTGTTTTCTATGGTTTTGGTGATTTTCCAGCATTCATTTCCATAGAGTAGTACATTTAGAACATTACTCTTAAATATCCTGATCTTCATATTTATGCTTAGTTTTTTTTATTTCCATATAGTCTGCAGCATTGCAACGAATAAGAATGCTTGATTATATTTCACCCTGATTATCGTTGTAGTTATACATGCACAGTATGGCCTTTGGCACTCTACTTTGGCCGGAAAAATACCTTAAAACCGTACTTTACTGTATTGGGTAATTGTTTTTTTTTTCACCAAATATTTCCTATCTTTTTAGAAGCACTGACCCGTAACGGCTTGCAGAACATTGATTTTTATTTATAGTAATAGGATTTGCTTCTTTTCCGCGGACAGATCAACATACAGAGTACACGGACAAATAATAAATGTCATTTATTATGGCATAAAGTTTCGACAAGAAGTATTCTGACCATCAAGGTTTTCAGATACATCGAAGATCACTTTACAGCATGTGTGGATCATCTTCCTTATAAAAACTTGAATCTACATCAGCGATGACATCTGGCATTTTTGAACTCCCTTATCTACTTTCGCCAATGACATCTATCAATGAAATATTTAAATGTTAAAAAAAGTTTCACTAACAGATGTTATCAATGACTCATGGAGTTCAGCACGACACAAGCAGTACAGTGGAGAATCGAGGGCACATCAAACAAAAGGTCCTCCTCCTCATTCCTCTCGCCCTCCTCCCCCGCCCTCTCCAAAATTCACCACACATCACACACACCCTCTTGCCCACTGAAAAATAAAGAAAAATTACAGGCTATTCAGTTTTCGGGTTTTCTTATATGGCGTTTCTCGATTAATGGCTTTTCCTTATATTCTTGGCATATAGAACTATTTCTCACGGGAAACTGGCCTTCTTCTCTCTTGCCAACTTAATGCCAGCTGTGAAAGTATGGGGCCTTTTTCAGATGACAATTTGCAAGGAAGCAGAAAGGCTTTTCTTTTCTATTATTTATTTTTAAAAAGTTTATGAAATCTAAATAAATGTCAAAGGAATGTAAATGTTCACATTTTCAGCTGAGCAAACCAGCTTCTTCTAGATAAAACAGGAACAGTGATAACTATTTTAGAATGATGGCGTGTTTGTCAGGGTCAGCGACATCAGAGTTGACCTACGACCCTGTCCCAGGGTTCCGGCGGTGCTCCTAATAACAAGGTCAGCCTGCTAACGGGACAGAGCTTGTCGTGATCCCCTTTGTGTCGAAGTCTGCTAGCTTTTTTTCCCAAGTTCTCCACCGCAACCCACTCTCAGTTCGATAAGACGTCTGTGTTCAGTCACCATCACAGAGTGTGTGGTAGGAACATCCAGGTCATAGTTAGAGAGAGATGAACAACAGCAACAATTGTAAGATGTGAATGGAATGGTAACATGCTCATAGAACCGTAAGATGTGAACTGAATGGTAGGATACTAACAACAAAATGAAAAGAAAAGGAAAAACAGGCTGAAGTAAATGTGAATAAATGGTAAATTGACAAAATGAGAATTCCTAATTGGCACATATACACGATTCTTATTCATAGCTTCATTCACTTCAATAAAACGTACAGAATCCGTTCTCGGCACTTCTTATCTTCAGTTCTGTCACCCGTGTTGTCCAAATTGAAGCTGTCTAGTGCTTCATTTCTTTGACTGCATGATTTGACCTTACAGACATTACCGCAGCATTGGAAGAGTTTGAACAAACAGTTGGGTTAGACACACAGAAACTGGTCCTGATGTAGCTGAGAAGGAGCTGAAATACACTGATAGATTGATGGATGAAAGGACGGATGAATTTTATGATTGGGTTGACAGACAGACAGACAGATAGACAGACAGACATACATACAGACAGCCAGATAGATAGATAGATAGATAGATAGATAGATAGATAGATAGATAGATAGATAGATAGATAGATAGATAGATAGATAGATAGATAGTCTCATCCGTGAACACATCTCACAATATCTGGCATATATACGCCATTTAATTCAATCATCAGAATGGAGACCACTTAGACTTGGACATAGACAAAGATTATGCCAAGATTTAATCAGGAAATTGAAATCATATGTTGCCGCTTCGTGGTTAACTACTGACTTTAATGTAAATAGGGATAGATCACCGCTAGGTTCCTTCCACTGAGCCCCCTTCCATATTTACTTCTTAACACGTATACAAATACATTTTTTTAATGAAGGCCGGAAAAGATTATAAACTTTTAATTTTTCTATTTTGCAATTATGAAGGAGATGTTTCAAAATAGTAAAATGAAAATATGAGAAGAAACTGCGTGGAAGAATTTGCCTCGTAAGTTGAATCTTCTTTCCTTTCTTTTTTCTTTCTTTCTTAAACTGTTATTTAATCAATATGAGTATAAAGGCAAATGAATGTTCTCCCAACAAAACTGCAGTAAAAATGATTATTTCCAGATACATTTCAGAACTATGAAAGAGAATTTTGAAGTTGTATGTGTGTACACTGCACCAGGCATCTATTTTATGACGGCTAGTGCTTGTTGTATGATTGGATGACTGCTATATCATGAGGTAATTATTATGTGGCGAAGGAAGGACGCTACGGGGTACTCCAAAGCTGATGTACAAGGGTACGAGTGATGCACCCATGAAAGGTTTTTTTTTCTATTAGCCAGTGAGGAAAATTTTTAGGTTCAGTACAGTGATTAAGATAAGGGCATGCATCTTTCCCATCGCAACATATGGCTGCGAGACCTGGACATTTAAAACAGATGAGAAACACATAAATGCCTTTGAATGTAAATGCTACAGAAGAGTTCTTTAAATGTCATGGACAAAAAAAAAGAACAAATATATCCATATTCCATACTACAAGAACTTAATATTGAAGAAGGTTGGCTAGTAAGAAAGATTAAACAGAGAAAATGTAAATATTTTGGACATATTAAACGTCATGATAATTTAGAGAAGACAGTCTTGGAAAGGTACATAATGGGAAAAAGAGAGGAAGACCAAGGCGAAGATGGTTGCAATACATTGTTGATATGGATGCATCAGCAAGCAGGGCATCTTGATGACAACCGAGAGGCCTACTGGAGAGCTGTTAGGGAGACAAAGCAAATGACTGAATGAGTGAGGAAAATGAAGACCATATCAGGTGAACGACAACTCTGCATCATCTGAAGTGTGTATTTTGGAAGGCTGGCGGCGTACAGCTGCTCAGAGCTTTCTGTGAGTGCCTCCCTACTGAGGACATAAGCGGAGATGTATGCATTCATCGTGCACGGATCACTTGTCGTCCATTGTGGGACAGTTCTTGCGTATTCCAGGAGGTCTCACTGGCAAAGGTGGCTGAGCAATTATGGGATATTCTTGTTTGCTGTGATGCCGAAACTGTACTGAATCTGAATACATGTATCTGAATTCTAAAAATGAAACTAAAAGAGGCTTGTACTAGGAGACTTGATCTTAAAGTAGAAGCATGATTTACTATTGCCGCGGTCGATTATGTCAATCAAATATTGATAGAGAAACTGTTTAAAACGGAGATGTATGACAGCTTCTAAAACACACACGCACGCACGCACGTACGCACACACACACACACCTTCTTCTTCTTCTTTCCAAGCCATTAAGCCCCACTACTGCAGATAGTTCGCCTCCATTCCTCTCTATTCATTATCTTATCTCACCAGCTGGTGACACCAATTTCTTTTATATCCTCTTCTATGTTGTCTTTCTATCTCTGTCTTGGTCTACCCCTTGTTCTTGTTTCCCTCATCTCTCCCCCTGGGAACAACTGTGTTAAGAACACACTTATCTCAACAAAGTCTTTGTGAAACAGGGAACATTAGATCTGATTGCTTAAAAAACTCTGACCTACTCCTGTAGCCCAGAAACCTGTAGCAACCAACACTGTTTGTTATTGTTATAAAATATAATGTCACTCTCTTATAAGGCAGAATTTTTAGGGAACGGAACTTTCTGTAAAAGAAAGAGGGAACATAGAACTGAAAAATCTGCTAATAGCCTCTTATTTATTATAATAGTGTCGGATCAAAGCCGTCGAACGGGCCAGTGCTGCACTCGGGGCCTGATCTCAGCTTCTCACTGGAAAGGCCTCCTGGGTATGAAAGGAAGACTTAGGACAAAAACCCCAATATGAAAATGTCACCATATCACAGTCCCACATCTCCACCAACATGAGAACAGCTAAACACATTATACACAACAACTGCAAGCAGCAGCAGATGGACAGCTGGGCCAGTGAAGATCCCTATTTACATACCTGCCAAAGCCTAACCCCGGAGACCATATCAACAGCTTATGTCGTAGGGACCAATGCACAATTTTCAGGTTGAGAACAGGACACATAACCCTCAGTAAGCACTTACACAGAGTGACCGCTGACCACACACTATACTGCATGCACTGCAACAGACAAGAAGAAGAAACTGTTAAACACCATCTGCTGGATTGCAATGCACTGAAGGACCTTCAGAAGAACCTGATACCACCAAACTCCTCAATAACCGACATTCTGTATGGAGATGTAGAACAACTGAAGAGGACCTGTATGTTTCATTATCTGACACAAGGGAAAAAGAGTGGAGAAGTCAAAAGTCCCTCATCGCTTGTGCTTGCATCATTTTCGTTTGTCTGTTCTCTTCCATTCTTTCTACATACTCCAGTTAGCAAGACATTTCAGTCAGTTCAGTTTCAAGACGTTTATGATTCGTTGGGATTTAATAAGCTGTTCAGTTCAGTGTTCTTTCTAGTTCTCTATTCTTCACTGTTGTGTTCTTTATCGACCCAGAGATTCTGCTTAGGATCTTGTTCTCAAAGATCTGCAATTGTTGTTCATATTTCTTTGTTGTACTCCACGTTTCTGATTCAGACATGATGGCTGGTCATTTTTATAGTTTTGTAGATTGTTATTTTTGGTGTTTTGGGACATGATTTTGGATTTTAACACACACACACATACACACACACGTCTACGTGCTTAATATCTTTCTCTTAGAGAAAAATACTCATTATATTCAGAGATGTAAAAAACGTGAACACTGAAGCAGGAAAATATGGAAAACTTTATTTCAAATAGATTTTTCTCCGCCTCTTATTTGTGTGTTCTCGCTTGTCCTGAACACTGCTTTCAAACCGATAGTCTGATTTCAGTATTGTATTCACAACCCGTCAATGTTAACGAAACAGTCTCTGTCCACGAAAACTCCAGACAAAGAAATTCTAGGTATCGATTTGAAAGATGTGGTTTTCGTGAGTCCACAGACTCACTGTATTTTAGATGTTCTACAGGTAGTAATATAGAGTGTTTAGTCTTGAATAAGCAGAGTAATTTTTTCACTAATATCATCAAAATTAATATCATTAAAATACATTTTAAAATACATTTTAATGAGGGAAATTAAAAGGAGGACGTCTATCGCTCTTCAAAAAGTAAAACAACTAAAGAATATGTGCAGAGGAACAGGCAGAACTATAAAGATAAGATTTTTAAGGGCATGCATCTTTCCCATCGCAACATGTGCCTACGAGATCTTGACACTTAACAAAACAGCTGAGAAATACATAAATGCTTTTGAATGCTACAGAAGAGTTCTTCAAATATCATGGACACAAAAAAGAACAAATATATCCATACTACAAGAACTTAATATTGAAGAAGGCTGACTAGTAAAGAGGATTAAGCAGAGAAAACTTAAAATATTTTGGACACATTAAACGTCATGATAATCTAGAAAAGACCGTCTTGAAAAGGTACATAATGGGAAAAAGAAAGAGAGGAAGAGCAAGGCGAAGATGGCTGCAAGACATCGTTGATGATCTGCAAATGGATGCATCAGCAGCAGGCCATCTTGCTCACAACCGAGAGCCCTACAGGAGTGCTGTTAGGGAGGCAAAGTTCCGCAAGGGACATGCAAATGAATGAATTAATATCATCACTAAGTCTGCTGCTGTTTGCTGTTTAAAGTTCAAATTAATTTTCTGTTGTTTTTGTTTTCCGCTATCGTTTTCTGAATTTCTGTTCTAACAGTCAAATCTTTGCTAGATTAAGACAAGATTTGCTTGATGTAAGATATTCATGTTCTTAAGTCAGATAAGGAGAAAAATTCATGTTGCGTTACAACATTTTTTTTCCAAGCGCTAGATTTAGAGATGCTAATTATGGAGCAAATGTTGTGTCTTACTCATTGTAATAAATATTTCTTATTTTGTCATACATCTAAATAGCACTTAGTTGCTTCTCTATCAGTTCTAATGTTTCTCCCTGCTTATACCACCACCACCACCACGGAGCTACACACATCAGTTTTCATTAAACAATATTAAAGAAGAGAATACTGTGAAATTTTTATGAGTACAGAAACACTACATATTGTTGGTACTACATCTGTTCAAACTCCGAGTCTACCAAAATTGTATGCAAACGGCAATACAGAATGTGCCGACAGCTTTGGAATATGTTTCCAACACAACTACAGACTTACATACTCGTATAAGATTGTATTTCTCTTATTCTTTAGCTCTTTTCTATCTGCCTTTCATAGTCTGCCAGCCATTCTCCGCTGGTGTCTGTTCAGTTTATTTGTTTCTGGGGAGTTAATTTAAAAAAACAAAAACAAATGCATAAATAAACAAATAAACAAACAAACAAATAAATAAACAAGCAAACAAATAAACAAATAGACAAACAAACAAACAAATAAACAAACACACAAATATCGGAAGATATTTCCGGACCAATTCCACATATTGCCTTCTTTGTCTTCTCATTTTTCTTTTTTTTTTCCATATACGTGGATCAGTTTACGAACAATGATATGTGTACAAAGAGGTATGTTGTGTGACCGAAGCAAATAATAATAATAATAATAACAGAATGATCTGATGCATTTATTTCATTGCTCTTAAGACTATAGCCTGACTTTTCTAACTTGTACATGTATGTTATTGTGAGCGAATGCAGTCATCAAATCTGCTACTGTGGAAACATGTCTTCCTGTACCTTGTTAGTAAAATATAATCTGCCATCGCTTCTAGCTGTGCATAGATACGCACCAAAACGTGTAAAATAATACAATTTCTTGTTGCCGATCGACTAATTCACACATTGCATTTAAACTTTTATATGTGAGGACCCCCCCCCCCCCCACACACACACACATGCCAACACAAATTATTAAGCTAGTTAGTGTTCAACATTCCATGTCTCCTTCCCTTATTTATAAGAAATGATGGTCGCAATACTTATCTATCATAGCGTAGTACCAAGAAGTTCAGATAATATAGCGATGAGCGGCAAGCAATAGTATCACAACGTATTTATTGTAGATGAAATTGCCTGATATCAAAGATATAAGAGGCTTTCTTCAATAGCAGACGTAAAAAGGTGACTTAAGTCTTCTTCAGACAACCAATTAACAAAGTATATCAGTAAATGAAATGAACATGACAAATATAATCTTCATTGCTTTTTCCTTGTTACTGTAGCTGATTTACACAAGTAGCGCTTATTTTACATTATGAATTTTATATATTCATTGTATTATGAAAACTAATGAATGAATGAAATTCCATACATTGGTATCAGAATAATAAATGCTGTAATGTTACTTTTATGGCTTTGTTCAATTTCTGGGTCAATTGGGCACACTCATCAAAAGCCACTTATCGGTATTGCTGTATGGATCATACTGAAAAGCGTTTTGTTGATAAAGGATAAAGACAAAGATAGGATTACACCGAAGACATTTTTCTCGTGTGTTTACGAAAATCATGCCCCCTGTCATCTTTAGTTACATTTCCCACATCATCAATAAAATCAGAGGAATCACAACAGCTTAGTTTAAAGTTATCACAACGGTTTAAATCGTTAGAATAATACTGTATTTAAAAGCATTATTCTTTATTACAGTGTCATTTTGATATGCGATATGACAATTAATTTTCATAAATACAATTTGCCAAACACAGCAATCTCGGCACTTACCTTTAGTTTGGAATTGGGCTGTCCTAATCCGACGATGGAAATTTGATACTGAAAACTTTATCGCTAAGCCTTGTGTTTTAGTGTTCTGTATAAGAAAAATCAAAGCACATCTCAGCTCGCTGGACTCCTCGACTGCGTGAAGACCATGTGTAGATTCCACTCACGGAAATGTAGCTCGCGACCGAATATAGCCAACTGAAAATTACGGAATTCAGTGCGTCCATTATTTACAAATTTAATTCGTTGCGTCAGGCTCCAGAAGATATTTTATATAATCTGAGTAAAATATTTGAATAGTAAGCAAAAAAAAAAAAAAAAGGCACTGCTAGCTTACTTAACTCTAATGCTTTTATAGCGCTGAGAAATTCCATGCTCGCTACTTTGTACAAATTACCGATTTGTTTGTCTAAATCATAACACCATCTTACCTACAGATTGCACAATTGTTGGATTACATATTTTGCACTCATGCAGGATTCCCGTCTATTAAGCTTGTTCCCTTTTACTCTTTACAGTTCATAATGGAGCATATATTACCTGTACCCGCCTATCCTGAGGTTAGTGCATGCCTTTGATATTTTTATATGTTGTCTATATTGTATGAAATCTATCAGATGTTTCATAGCTCCACAAAGTATTTATTTGCAAAGTCCATTATCCGGCGAAATGTTTCTGCAGAAGCAGCAGGTTCTGCTACAGAAACAATTGACTGCCCTACAACAAAGACTAAAATGATTGAACTAAGGTTGTCGAATTTCACATTAACACAACTCATTTCTTCCCAGAGAAATTGTTGTTTACTTTTGAGCATATTAAATGGATCTCTACAAATTTAGAAATGAATGTTGCTTGGGCAGCCCACCAGTCCAGAGTCTTGTCACAATCGGTATTTCAATTCTACTGCAGCTGATAATGGCACATGCATAATCACCGTTGGCTTTCCTAACAGTTCTGCCCTGAGAGCGCTCCACGAAAGCAGAATTCAGTCTACCAGCGCGTTCTTCATCTGTATTTTCTTATTCCACGTTTTTTTTTCCTCTACAACATTTCTTTGTTTTCATCTCAGTTATTGCACTTTCCCACAGTGTACATATTTCACGGTAAATGATTAATACGACACAGACTGAATGAAATACGTGTGATCCATTACGGGCGATAATCCCTGTCAAAAGTTTCAGTTTACAAGTAGGGGAAAACCCCGTTGCTTCAGAAAGGGCCTCATATTGGAGAGTTTTTCCGAAGGTAATCCATGACAATAGGAGCCGCCTTTCACTCTTTAAGACATCTGCTTTCTTCAATGGCTAACTTTTACCATGCAAGTTCTTTACCAAATGCTGTACTCAAACCCTTCATTACAAGTCTCAAGTCATCGTTCTCAAGTCCAAATTCAAGTTATTTTAGGCAGCTTCACGCCGATGCGTCAGTGTTATAAGAATGAATTTATTTCTGCTACCAAATCAGAAACACCGGAACTGTTGCAGCGTTTGTACAAGTGCTTGTGAAAGTTAAGAAATCAAATTAAAATACGGTATATAAAAGTAATGTAAAATATATGCTTTAGATTATTCATGGCTGGGGCATGTAGAAAGAATAGAAGAGAACAGACAAACGAAAATAATGTATGCACAAGAGATGATGGAAACAAAACCAAGGGGTAGACCAAGACAGATGGAAAGCGACATAGAAGAGGATATAAAAGAAATTGGTGTCACCAACTGGTGAGAGAAGATCAGGAACAGAGAGGACTGGAGGCGAGCTTTATCTGCAGCACTGATCCTTAATGGCTTGGAAATCTGAAGAAGAACAATAATATTCATCGCTTAATCAAATATCTGAGACATTATTTTCTCGCTTTGATTTTTTTCGTATTTTTTAAGTATTAGAAAAACAACAAGATTATACTTTGTATACAATCGTTATCTAGTGCACCCGGTTTTAGCTTTTGATTTAATTTCTGACCAGTTCCCACTGTTTGCAACTATTGATATGTCATGATTTGCTATTTATTATTTCCTTACAGTGAGAAATTTACCGGAGCTAGCCACTTAATTCATAAAGTAACCTAATGCTAAAACACATGGGAGCTCTGCTAAGATATTGGTCTAGTTATTTCTCCGCTGTCCGATTTGACAATCAGCGACCCATAGTTGACATGCTAGTGTCAGAGTTGACAAACCATAGCCGACCAACACCGCCCCACCTCTTCGTTGGTTAATCCATTAAAATGCTTATTATGGCTAACGTTATAGTCCTTATGGTGGTGGAGTCTGCTGAAGAAGTATTACACACTCCCAGCTTTTTAGCTCCATGCTGGGACTGAGGAAAAAAAACAGCCATTATAACATAACCAGCTCTCGGTTTGATACGATGTTGTGCCTCAACATCTTCCCTGTATTGACCAGCTCGCAGTTTCATGGAGACAGAAAAAGTTCACCGCAGCCATGTAGATGTCAGTCAGTCCAACCACATACAAGACTCTCTTCTAACCTCCTGTTTGAGAAACACTGTAACTTCGTCCCATAGATCTGGTGATGAAATATTGTCCTTATCGGGTGATATATTAACCTTCAGGTTGGTTGTACCCGTTTGTACAATATATTTCTAGAAGTTGACTGCCACACACTCATCACTGACCTTTCTCCATTTCACATGGAACTGACGTCAGTGGCACATTCTTTGTCTTATACCTTGCTCAAAATCACAATGTGATAGAGCAGTGGAGTCGAAGTGTAGAGTTGCTAGTCGAACTCAGGTCGTTACATTTTGTCTCTTGAATCAAGTCTAAGTCGTTTTTAAGGTGACTTGAGTCAGAATCTGTAAGTCAGACCCTGCTAATCTGCCTTGCATAGCAGGTCCACTTTAAGCAGAGGAATTTGTTCCAGAATTATCTGCATAACGTCTGCTTTTCTATTTAGGTCAGTTCCTAGATGGAGAACGTGTGGCTATTTGCAGTTATTATATTATTATTAAACTTAACACAAAACCATGTCGGTCATTTGTTAGCAAAAGTGTATTATCTTTAGCCGTAATATTTTATGGAAACACAGCAGGATCGTGTTCATAAGCAAAACTCGCCGCCAGCTGTAGATGCAGCAGTGCTTCGTGATAACATACATGCTTCCTTTCATCCGTAACAACAATGCCAAAAAAAAAAACAAACAACGCCAATGTTTTCATAATACGAGTATTTAGTGTGTAAAACACGACAGAATGCCCATGTCAGATTTCACGGGCAACGAACGTTGATGGTGATTAAGTAAAGCTCATAAAATAATACTTATTATTGTAAAATCTCATAATGTTATTCATGGATTGGGATGTGTCAAAATCGCAGTTCGCACTCTCAATGCTGATTTCAAATTCAACGTTGAATCCAAAGTTGTTTTTTTTAAAATCTATAACGAATGATGTTCCAGGGTGTAGCTTCACAAGGGGCAAAATTATTCAACAAAGCGAAATCATTTTCTTGTGATTGATTTCAGATTGTGATGGTCAAGGAGTTTTATTTATCTCCCCTACCCTCAATCAGTTTGCAGACTTGACCAAATTATAAGTCATAAGTGCATTGTGCGAATGTTCAGAATATTACTTTGTGCAGTCAATCATCATCATCATCATCATCATGTGCCGTGCCGACTGGCGTTGGCTATTGTGCTTCTCCAGAGTACGCGATCCTTCATGCATGCCATCAGCTCAGTTGGTGATCTCCTCTCACACCATCCCGTCAGACTGTCCAGTATCATTTCTCTTGGTCTTCCTCTTGATCTAGTCAATACATTATGGATTAGTTATTTTGAACAATGAGTTATGGCCAGCAGAGATTAGCAAATCTGGCCAGTGCCTTTGCACTAATATGACAATATTTTCTGAAATTTTACCGTATCCAACACTTCTTAGTATTTTATAATTTCCAAGGTTTATTAAATATTGCTCTAGTCTCTCATGGCGAAGGTCGGGGGTTCGAATCCGGCCGCAGGGGCCCCAGTCACCCAGCTGTAGAAATGGGTACCTGACTTCTTCTACAGTTGGAGAAGGAAAGATAGGCAGGCGTGATACTGACCATATCACCCTCTAGTGTGCTGACAGGTTAAGGAAAATATGGGCACTAACACCATATCCCTATGTGCCTCTAAGGCATGACAGTGTTATCTTTACCTTTATGAAATACTATTTCGCCTTCGCTTTGTCAAATGATTATTTGATCAGGGGAAAAGAATTTAAACGTTATTTTAAAGTTTGAAAAGAGTATGAAATGTTATTTTACAGATGAAGGAGCACAAAAAAGACTGATGCATTTCATTTGTGTTTAATATTATGTAATATTGTATCTTTTATTTTTAAATTTCCATGATACTGCAAATTATTAGCAACATGTGGAAAGATGAGACATCTGGTCATGTAGATATTAGATTACTGTAGTTTCCTTGGAGACCAGGAGTGACTTAAATAAGTTTTGGATTTGGAGACCAGGATTAAAGCAAAGAAAAGACTAGTTTGCTTGGAGACCTACAGTGGATCCAAGAAAAGAGTGATTTACCGAAATGGACCTAAACAGTATGATTTGCTTACAGATCTGAATGTTAGCCAAGAAAAAAGTTATTTGCTTAAAGACATGGAGTTACCCTAGAAAAAGAATGACTTGTTTGAAATTTGAAGTTGTCTCAAAAGCAGAGTAATTTTTCTGGAGACCTTGGGTCCTCTCACAAGAGAACATTGATTTACCTGGAGAGGTCCCTGAGTGGACCCAGAAAAAGACCTTATAGGCTGTACCTTTTTCTGGAACAACGTTGAACCCTTGGCTGATAGCCAGCCATCAGCCTGTTACAACTGACAATGTGAAGAAGAGTGATTAGGATCGTAGCCAGCGGAGATTAGTATATCTCGCTAGTGCCTTCTCACTAATACAATATTTTCTCTGATTTTCAGATATCAGACAACTATGGAGACTAATTTCACTAAATCAAAATATTGTACCTACGAAAAATCTGAATGCCTAAAGGCCCAATCACTTTATAACCATGGCAACCATGGCCTTCACATTATAACTACAAACACAAACTATAACAACTATTATGCTGGACGCTAATGTATTTTCATAAATAAATAATTCATTTCTCATATACTGTATTACTGGGAGAACGAGCAAATGTTGACTTTTAAAAAAAAACATTTTCATCATTATACCTGACCATAATTATACCCCAACTGTCGGTTGTAGCACTTTCTGACTTTCCTGTTATTACTGGCTAGCGAGGTCTCCCATCCGCTAGCCGAAACAAGCCACAGGATAGGATTTGCCATTATATGCATGTACTCTGTCAATAACGGGCTCTCGTCTTTCGAAGTGTGCCCTTGGCATCTCTCTCTCATGATCATTTCGATTATTATGTTCTGTCTCATATATCCACGAGTTGATGGCTCACTCTGTCTTCTTCGCAGTCTCTAATCTCCAGAAGGAATCAAAGTTGTTGATAAAATTATGGCAATATTCCAGAAATTGTATATCGCATTTGAAAGCTCTTTACCTCGTGTACTTCTCCTCCACGATTTTATGTCGAATTCTGTCTTTCTCGAAATCTCTACATGTTCAAAGAAAGCAGTTCCTAAGAAATGGCATATCATTATGGAAAGACCGCTTATCCCTGTATTTCTTCAATTTTATATCGAATTTTGCTACATTTGTATTCTGTAATATTCAAAGCCGCTCAAGATGTCTATGAAATGAAGTCAGTATTTAATAAAAGTAATTGACGCAGTTATACCCCTTAGCTGTAAATTGTAGGACTGATTTATTTCTAATCATTTGTGTAAAAGGGTGTCCGAGTGATGAAGTTGTTAGTGCATTGGACTCTCATGACGAAGGTCGGGGGTTTGAATCCGCCCGCAGGCGCCCTAGCTGTAGAAACAGGTACCCGACTTCTTCTGGAATTGGAAAAGGAAAGGCGGCCAGGCGTAATACTGACCACATCACCCTATAGTGTACTGACAGGTCAAGGAAAATATGGACACTAACACCATATCCCTATGTGTCTCTAAGGCATGACAGGGTTACCTTTACCTTTTTTTAACCTTTATTTGTGTATATGTCCACAAATCCATTTTTCGTGTTTTTATCTGTTGTGTTGTTTTTGTATGCGATCCTTGAAAAAGGCTTTTGCCGAAATATTGGATTGTTGTATGTCTTTCATTTATATGTACTCATCTTGCTTTCTGCCATTCTTGTTTCTGCCAACTTTTCTCGCTATTTCTATCTTTTTGTAAATCTGAACCATACACCCATCTGTTTTCATCAATGACTAGTAGCTTTAGAAATGTTATTTTTGCTTATATAAAAGTAAATATTTAAAGTAAATGTAAGTGTCGCATTATAAAGTCTAAATGTAACCAGCAAAACTACATGCAATTAATGCAAGTAAATGTAAATAACCCGCGTAAATGTAAAAAAAAAACAACAACTTCAAACAATGAACAAAGATGTGCATGATGGCTGAGTGGATAATTTCTTGTGCAATCGTGGGCTAAGCGGCTGCTCGTCCTACCACAGACCATGGTTCGAATCACAGTCATTTTCTTATCATTTCTGTCTCTCGTGTCAAAAGTGCTTTGTCTACTATTATATTTTAAAAAGACTAACACTATGCTCTAACACTGTGCTCTATCACTTTATGATGTGCGAAAGTCTCCTTGTTTCTTATTTTTAAAATATGTACCTTAAACAATAAAAGCGCCTTGTATAAATGTAAACAGGCTTAGTAAATTTACGAAAAAGAATAGAAATGACAGCTTCAGAGGTTGTAAATAGCACGGCATACTGTTCCTTCCCATATTTCTTGCCGCTATCTCTGCCGATAATAGCAATATTAACTACACATCAACAAGCGTGTTGAAAGCACCTCATTGATTATGATTTGAGTGTATTTTATTGATTATGATTGCCCATTGCCTCTCCAACTCTTCCCATTATTCACTTCATCTCTACGCGAGCCTCGAGCAAACTTCATTTCTCCATAATGTGTAAAATTGAATCTTTATTTATTTCCCGAATATTTGTTCATCTCCGGACAATCTGCGAGACCTTTGAAAGATTCCCCTGCAGTAATGAAGGAACAAGTTTGGCAATGCTCAGTATGCGGCCATGAGGTCCGAAACAACTCTTTCGCTGGCATAAGGTGAAATTCTTTAGAGTTACAGATCGATGGCTGGACACGCAGATGGAGGATATTTGTCGGCTCGACACTCACAAGAACGGGTGGAGACGGAGGGTCAAGGAAGATTGAAGAAATTCGAACAAGAAACTGTGAAGGGGAGACAATTCTGTCAATGAGTGAAAACAGAAAGAAACAGCGAGTATACTCAAGGGTCAGCGACTGATAATGGTCTGGCAAAGATGTCTATGAATAACCATACAGATGGAATCGGTTAAAATTTGGAAAGTCTGTTGTAAAATAAATACGAAAACAATGGGAAAGCAGAGAAGATTCTTCCAGTATATATATGACAATTGTATACAAAAACCCGTTTCTGGTACTTTAGGGATGTTAAAATTCCAGAAATTGAAATGTTGTATTGTGAAATACTGGTCACCTTATTTTAACGCCGTGATACTTTTTGATTTGTTCAAAGAGTATTCAACATTTTCTGCTGCACCATACAGACGACCGGAGGAGACTACGCACCCTGTCTAACACTAAAACCATTATCAGACACCCCATGGGAATGTAGGTTAAGGCAGTGGTTCTCACCCATGGGCCGTGGCCCAAAGGTGGGCCGTGACAAGGAGTATTGTGGGCCGCGCTGAAGTCTCAAAGCAGAAAAAAAAAATAATAATAAAAATATTCCGCATTTTTCACGCAATGCATAGGGACAGACTGCACATGCAAGCCGTAGAATTGTAGGTCGCTTTATTAGTATGTCCGCAGTGCGGCTATTGGAGAAAGGATGGTCCAGACAGCGTTTCTTCCAGCATTAGACAGAAATGTGACGTATAAGAAAATACGGCATCGCTTTTGAAGTGCGACACCGGTGTCTTTCTGACTTCTTCTGCGTAACAATGAATATGCAGTTAAACATGTAGAGAAAATATTACATAATTCTTTATAAAATTAGATTTATATCTCGCAAACATAAAGCACTTTATTAGTGGGCCGCAACAATATTTGACTTTTAAATATGGGCCATGGAGAAAAAGGGTCTGAGAACCGCTGGGTTAAATACTTGGTTGTTGAAACAGTATAGGGAATGTATTGCTTCAAACTACCAACAGCTGTCAAGATGTAGTGCTTAAAAGTGAGGCCGAGTTACTGATTTACTATGAAACTTAAATGTGAACTACAGGCAGCCATAGTGATTTAGAATGATACTTTGTTCGCTGTACATACTATTGCCACATACTACAGTCTAGGTATATATCAAAATATGGAAGGATATAGAACCATTCAGTTGTAATAACTGCAAAAGAATATCCATTTGAGCTGGAAATGGAACCTTTGTTCAAATAAATGGCAATTAAACTGAAAAGAAACACAGACATTTACATTACTGAGAATTCACATACAAAATTTGCTTGAAACAAATTACTTTTTTTGTTTTTATAAATCAGACAATTATTTCACACAGAACACAGTGGACATAGACATAACTGATAACCCAATCTGGCTTTAAATGTCTTTAAAAGAAACTGTTTAAAAATAACTCAAGAAGAGTCATCTGGAAGAATGCTAGAATCTTGAAGCTGCATTATTTCATAGTATGTTACAAGACTTTGACTCTGATGGTGCAGACATGTATACCTGATGGAACATGTATTACACTTGAGGTTCTGCTTTTCTGTAAGCATTAAATGGTTCCTAACACTGAGACAGTTTACAGAATAATGCTAACAATAAATCACGGTATCAGAAGAGCACAGATACTCTTAACTGAAATTTATTAAGTACTATTTAAGAATAAGCATGTCTCATGAGAGGCTTCTGATGTCATCAACTGAAAACATAAATCACATGCAGACTGAATTACAGTGACCTTATTGCAGAGGTAGCAGCAATGGAATAAAAAATAAAAATAAATTTCACTTAGTTGGAACTACAATGCTAAATAAATGAGTGAAAGTTACATAATTATAACTTTGTTATTGAAAAACTACATTATTTTTATTATTATTAAAAAATCTAGACAAGACAAGTGCCTAACAGTTAAAAATGAAATCTTAATGTAATGCTTGTATGTAGATTTTCATACAGTTATATTGGTTAAAAAAAATACCCCTTCAGAATATCTGTTAGAACAAATTATGTATGACCAAGCGAGATTTATAGGACACTTCCTGAGAAGAGGAAAATTGGAATGCACTGTGGCAACTGGAAAAATTGAAGGAAGTAGAGACAGAGGAAGACAGACAGAGAAATTACTTGATGGGCTGTCAGTGTGGCTAGGAAGAAAGTCACCAGTGGATCTCATAATCAAGTCTAAAGACAGGGAATTGTGGAGAGAAATGATCGCCTATGCCATGCGGCATGGCACTTGAATGTATGACCAGCATTGAAAAATTGTAGACAAAGCCATTTAGACTATGATTTATTGAGACTAATCACACAAGGACAAGAGGCAGACCAAGACAGACATGGAAAGATAACATAGAAGAGGATATACAGGAAATTGGTGTCACCAGCTAGAAAGATAAGATTTGAAATAGGGAGGAATGGAGGCCAACTTTATCTGTGGCAGTGAGTCTTAATGGCTTAGAAAGTTGAGAAAGAGGAAGAAGAATCATGCTTACTTTGCTCTAACACTTTTGTTTGCAACGCTTGTTCTTTCTAACTTGATAAGTTTCACAATAAGTGGAACACTTCTCTCTCTAACTTCTCATTCATTTTTTTTTTCTGTGCTAGCTACGAGGGGTGATTGATAAGTTCTCGGCATAAGGTACAACGGATTATTTGTGGACAACTTTTTTGGGTTATTTCTCAACACAGTCTCCTTGCAAGTTTATGCACTTAGTCTAGTGATCCTGGAGCATATGGATCCATTCTTTGTAAAAGTCAGCATCCTGTGCCAGTAGAAAGTGGTCTACAGCATGAATGACATCATCATCTGAAGCAAATTTGCAACCACTGTGCTCCTTTTTGAGATTGGTAAACAAGTAATAGTCCGAAGGGGCCAAATGTGGGGAATATGGAGGATGTTCAAGAAGCTGGAATCCGCATTCATGAATGGTAGCCATTGTCACCACCAACTTGTGAACTGGAGCATTGTCTTGATGAAAGATGACTCCTCTCATCAATTTCCCTTGATGTTTTTCCTTCAGTTTGACCCACAACTGCTTCACAAGATTAGCGTAATAGGCCCCGGTGACCTTTCTACCCTTTTGAAGATAGTCTACCAATAGCACACCTTCTGAATCCAAAAAGATGGAAGCCTTCACTTTGCCTGCAGACAGAGCCACCCTTGCTTTCTTTGGAGGTGGGGATCCATGATGTTTCCACAGCTTTGACTGTTCTTTGGTTTCTGGTTGAAAATGATGAACCCAAGTCACAAACTGCTGAAGAAACTTTTCAGGAACTGCAGAAAAATGGCCAAGATTGTCTCTTGACATGTGAGATGCTGTCGTTTGTGATCAGCTCCAAGAAGTTTTGGGACCCATCGAGCAGAGACCTCTGTCATTTGAAGATCATCGTGAATAATGGAGTGAACATGTTCCTGGGAGATGCCCAATTCAGTAACAATGTACCACTCAGTTGTCGATCCTCCATTATCATTTCATGAATTCTGCCGGTGGTTTCATCAGTGGTTACCGTTCATGGTCTTCCTGGATGGGGATCATCTTCCACATTCTCCCTTCTATGTTTGAACTGAGCTGCCCATTTTTTCACTGTGCTGTAAGAAGGGGCACTCTCCCCTAGAGTCTCTATCATATCCTCATGGATCTCCTTCGATCATAAGCCCTTGATGCAGAGGTAGTGAATGACTGCTCGATGATAAATTTTATCCATTTTCTCAATTTCTGCCACCCCTTACCATTTCAGTAGCCTGTAACAAAAACTGGCTGCAGTTAATTTCTTGAAACTTGGTGTTTAATCTTACATTAACCTGATCACCTAATATCAACTGTATGTTTCAAGTATTTGTACCTTATGCCAAGAACTTATCAATCACTCCTCGCATTTTCCTGCATTTTTAGTCTTTTATTAAAATGGATACATATGGACAACATGACACTCTCATATACATAGGAAATTGGCCCACATTCTAATTTGATATAGTGACACACGAATAGTTATGTAGGTATAAGTATAAATAAATCTAAATATATAAGTATACACAAAACCACTGCAATAAAGAGTGATGACATCACAACTCACAGAATTAATATTTTATGCACGTTTTATGCACAAGTGAAATATACTGAAAATCGTGTCTTGTCTATACCAACTTTTTTAACTGAAAGTCAACAACAGTTTGCCTAGAAAATTGTACACAGTGAAAGTAAAATTGTTGATGCACAATTTTCTTTGTGCATAACACAAAGAAAAAGAGGTCGACTGCGTGAAACTCTAAAGAGGACATTTTTAAGAGAAGCCAGTTTAGTGGGCATAACATCCCTTGATGAAGTTGAAAGGCTCACCGAGAACAGGAAAACTTGGCAAAAAACTATGCGAACCCTATGTGAGTTTAATGGCACGGGAGGGATGTAAGATGTAAGATAACACAATAACAAAAGGCTGCAACAGTGAATAACTTGCTAAGTGTAGAGCATCTATCATTTGCTTGGAAATGAAACTTTCTTTTCTTTAATTTGAAAATGCTGTGTGTAATAATGTGATTCACAATAGTCATGCTAATGGCTCACAAGTGAAAATATATAACTGCATTTCTTCATTTATACTATTTTCTACTCACTACGAAAAAAAAAACCAAGAACATTTATATCTACAGGGTGTTTCAGTCAATTATTGTCAATTTTAGCTTAGCAGAACATTGGAGAGGGTGAATCTGTTTATATGAAAACAGTGCCAATGTAACAAATAAAGAATAGAATTTCACATATGGGTAGCTTTGTGGATTACTTGCTTCTTCTTCTTCTTTGTATGCACACATGTGTGATACCCTGATTTTTGCAATGTGCCTTTTGGATGAGTACCTCCGACTTCAGCACCTTTCCCTGCTAGGGCAGACTGTGGTCTTGCTCGGACTGCCATGAAGACAGTGGTGTAGGCTGGCCTGGCTAAAACTTTGTTTTCCAGCCTCTGGTGGCAAGCCCTTTTCCATGTAAGAATCCACATGCAGCACTGGCTGGCCAGATGGCTATGAGAGAGTTCCACAGAGACACTCCAACTTTGGGATGAGGAATCTGATGAGTGCTTCAATGATATCCATTTCCCGCCATCTATAGTCTGTTGGCTCTGTTTTGTTTACATCATTCTGATAGCCATTGTTGTAAAGACCCATAGGCTTGTTACATCCTGGATTCATTGGTTTCACACCAGATTTTCCTCATCCCTGCTGGCGATCTCCATGTCCCCATCCATCCACCAACCTGACATTACATTTTACAAAATAGAAGTTACAATTAGTGTTGATTGCTACAGGTTTCTGGGCTACAGAAGTAGGTCAGAGTTTTTAAGCAAACAGATCTATGTTCTCTGTCTCACAAAGATTATGTTAAGATAAGTGTATTCTTAACACAATTGTTCCCAGGGGGATGACTTGCTTGACTGAGCCCCCTGGGGACTCTTGAACTGTTTGGAGACATAATACAAAGTTCTGTACAGTTCGGGTGAAGCACTCCTTTTGTGACCTGCGCACAACTGTCCATGACAATCTCCTTCAGTTCTGTGAGATTTCGGGGAGCACTGCTGAATATTTTGTCCTTCAGATAACCCCAGAGGAAGTAATCACATGGATTTAAATCCAGACTGTATGGTGGCCAAGAGAATCCACACTGAAATTGCTGTGGAAAAAGGATTGGACACTATGCAATGCTGGAACTTGGAGTGCAAGAATTCCAGGGCCTCTTAAATAGTATGAGGTTTAGCTCCAGCCTGTTGGAGCCAGTGTGGAAACATCTTCTCCATCTCAGTTCAGGAAATAAGGAGTTGAGTGTCATGGAGTTTCTTCAGTGATGTAATCATTAAACATTAAACATGAAAGGCTCAATCACGCTTTCTTTTACGTCTCCAAGCGGTTGAAAGTCCCAAGGGCTCATATTGAGCAAATCATCCACAAAGCTCCATATGTAAAACTCTAATCCTTGTTTGTTACTTTGACACTGTTTTCATATAAATAAATTCACTTTTGCCATTGTACTGTTAAGCCGAAACTGACAACTGACTGAAGCACCCTGTACTATGAACGACATTTATATCTACTATGAACACACTCATTTATGCATATGAAAGCTGGAAATCAACTAAAGAAATAAACAAGAAATTAGACTCTTTTGAAAACAAATGCCTAAGGAAAATACTTGGTATAAAGTCGAATGAATTCAAGAACAATGCAGAGATAAGACAGATGAGCAAACAACAACCTGTCTCATGGGTGATCAGAGGCCATGTGATGAGAAGAAACAATCAGGGAATACCAAAACAAGCTATCAAGTGGAGCACAACAGACCAAAGAAGAAGAGGTAAACTGCGTGAAACTCTAAAGAGGACATTGTTAAGAGAAGCCAGCTTAGTGGGCATGACATCCCTTGATGAGGTTGAAAACTCGCAGAGAACAGGAAAACTTGGCAACAACTATGCGAGCCCTATGTGATGTTTAACGGCACAGGAAGGATGTAAGATGTAAGATGAACAAACACATTGCACAAAGTAGTAGGAGAACAATATGAACAGACCATTATGTTTGGCACCTTCTGTTAATAAACAAAACAAACGGTTAACAGACTTTCTTCAAACTCTCCAAAGAGCTACATGAGCCAATAGAGCCATACTTCTCACATTACATTGCTTTCTTTTGTGCATCATCCCTTGTCTCACTGGAACCAGGAATTAACACATCAGACTTGAAGATCCTGTGTAACTGCAAAATGCAACCTTCATTTTCTATTCTACCAGTCTTTAAGATGTTTTTAATTTATATTTTTCAAAATTTGCTAAGTGGAGTATCATGGCCAGAGACAAGAACATGGTCTCTTTATGTGATATTACAATCATGCCAATAGTAACAATTACAGTAACTGAACTTATTGCAAGCACTTTTTGAGACTAGACTGGTAACATGCAGATAAAAAAAAAATGAAGCTAAAGTTTGCTATTCAGATAACTTAACTCTTTCTGTGCCAGGTGTCAAATTTTTTACGCTTTCGGTACCCCCGTTGCTTACCAAGCATCAATTTTTGTACGCTTGGTTTGTTTCAATAAAACAACTGGTGTAACATTTAGATTGTACATATTTCATCTGCGTTTCCGGTGACACTTTTCAAATGGTGAAAGAGTCCTTAGATACGAGCGATGCTGAGCGAGAAAAAGGACAAGAAACTTGGAAATTTTCAATTTTTGATGATGTAGATAGGGGTATGGACATGGCCTGTGACCACCCCGCTGCTCTTGAATGTATCCCAAGTAGATCTAGACATATTTAGACAACTGGAGAAGTAGTTAGGAGGTTATTTCAGGCATTAATTTAGCAGAATGCAACACAGAATCACAATACGAGATCGACAAGTAGATCTACAAATCTCAGATGGTAAGTAGTGCATATCTAGACCTAGCCGATGGTGAGCTGGGCACAATCATTGTCTAAAAACATCACATTACTTCTTTTTCCCTAAAAAACTCTGCATTTATGAAATTTTTGTACATTTAGTTATACTTTGAAACATAATAAGTATATGGAAGTACATGGAAATACTGTTTTCCATTCCATTTTATAACTATACCCACTTACAGACCAAGACCCGCGCTTTTATTCTGGCACTCCACTACACGTCCGTGTTTCTTCCAGAAAGAGTTAATCATTTTTATAATTTCTCAGTGAACATAACAATGGTTTTGTTGTCCATTGTCAGTAAACTTTGTAAATTTCAACTCTTGCCTCTTGTTGATGGAATGAGTAAATTTCAACAGGGAAGAATATTAAAAGTGGTTTGCATCTCCTGTTAGTGAATTAATAAAACTTCATTTGGGGAGTGTGCATTGTTTGTGTTAGAGAAATATAAACTTTCAGCTCTTGTCTCTGTCTGGTGGTGTATCAAACACATTTTCTAAAGTGATGTCTCACAGGAGGAAAATGTTCATCATCATTTGCACATTTTTATTTCTTGAAACATTGCTGCTATATGACCATTACAGCTCTTTTTCAAACACTCTTATTATATTCTTTATCCTCTTATTTTCAAATGCTACACTTTACTTTTTTCCATGAAATACTAATAACAAGAGATTGCAATGAATAAAACACAAAATAAAACAAATAACAGTACAAATATGACTTTTGCATATTTTTCAGATGCATAATCAGCAGTATTTATTCAAATGAATACTGTAAAATGTGGATAAAAGGCTTCATGGAGTGCTCAATTAAAAATAAACATTATATTCACCAAAGGGTGATAGAGTAGTTACATGAACATCTCAACTGTAATGCTGAATAATGCTTTACAGAAATAAGTGGCTGCATATTAACACAGTTGTAAAATCAAATCTTGTTAAATAAGTACATAAAGTATAAAGCATTTATCAATGTACACAATTAAAACACTGAAATAAGAAAAGAACTGGCGTCTTGTCACTGATTAAGCTTGAAAAGATTATGACGTCTGAGCTGCTTCTAACTGATTGTGAATCTGAAGCCGTGAGAGCATATCAGGCTGGGCTTGGGTCAAGAATGTGTGATCTTCTGTTGCTGCATCTCCCCTGGTTTTAGAAGAAACATAAAAGATAATATAACTAAAACAAGTTATTTTTTTATGATACCATAAAAATCAATTAATTATCATCATCATCATCATGTGCCGTGCCGACTGGCGTTGGCTATTATGCTTCTCCAGAGTACGCGATCCTTCATGCATGCCATCAGCTCAGTTGGTTATCTCCTCTCACACCATCACGTCAGACTGTCCAGTATCATTTCTCTTGGTCTTCCTCTTGATCTTCTTCCTTCTATTTTTCCTGTTGTTATAATATTTTCAATGCCCCCTCTTCTCATTGCATGTCCTATGAAAGTACATTGTCTCTCTCTTATCTTTTTGACAAGGTTTTTTGTCTCTCCAGCTCTTCTCCTACATTCTTCATTAGTTATTTTTGCTGTCCAGGGGATTCGCAACATTCTTCTAATAAACCACATTTCTGCTGCTTCCAATGATTTTTGTGCAGACTTGCCTATTGTCCATGATTCACTTCCATATAACAAGATAGGTTCAATATAGCATTTTAGTACTCGTTTTCTAACATTCATTGATAAGGATGTGTTGGTCAATATGTTTCTCATTCTCTGAAATGCAGTCTTTGCTTGGCCTATTCTGTTCCTAATTTCTGTTCTGCATTTAATTAATTATAATTTAGCTTTTTTTCATTATAAAAACATGTGATTAACATGAAAAATTGCACGTATTCTTTAAAACATGAAAAGTGTATTAAAATTATTTTACCAAATACTTCAGAGTAGATGCTTTTAAATGGCCCTAAGAGTGCTAGTATGAGCCTCTGTCAGTTGAGAAACATGCCAAAAGATAAACTATAAATCATCTTTGCAAAACACAAAAATTAAAAAAAAAACAAGCAAAATATTTGCTGCTTATTCTTTGCATTCCTTATGCCATAACATGTGCTTGATCTAGATATCTTGTGTGTGATGCAGAAGACATGATGATGAAACAGTGAATGGCATATACAGAGGTTCTCATGTCTTTTGTGTCAATACATTCTTGCAGCACATGTACAGAAGTCTCAAACACCTTTCTTTTATTTCATACAGACATGAATTCATTGTGTAGTACCAAATTCTCAGAAGTAATAATCTTACATCCTCCCCGTGCCATTAAACGTCACATAGGGCTCATATAGTTGTTTGCCAAGTTTTCCTGTTTTCGGCGAGTTTTACAATTTCATCAAGGATGTTATGCCCACTAAACTGGCTTCTCTTAACAATGTCCTCTTTAGAGTTTCACGTGGTTGACCTCTTTTTCTTCAACCTGTTGTGCTCCACTTGATAGCTTAGAAGTAATAATACTGCCTGCTTATTCCTGAGAAAAAGTTCATATTGTCTACTTTGAGAAGATACTTTCTCTCACACACTGAACACAATTCCTCATGTTAAGAACATTACTTTTTTTTTTTTAACACAAGATAAATTTTTAAAATTTTGGTAACTTTACGGCCACTTTTAGCTAGTCAGTACCCTGTGTCGTCTCTAGGAAAACAACAAAGCGTAGATCACCAGGGTACCTATCACAGTTGCCTGTGACTTGCCTGTCTACCTCCTACCTACTGAGTCCTGAGTGCCAAATTCTTCACTTTTTGAAAATAAAGCTTATTTGTTCTATCTAGTCTGTCATTTTTGTCTCTTTGTTTTTCTGTTTGTTCTGTCTGCCTGTCATTTGTACAAACACACTGTTTGTATTTCTGTCTATCTACTCTTCCACTAAACCTAAAACTGATAGTAATTCTTTTAAAACTATATTTTGTCAACACCTACTTAACTTTCATTACATGCTCCATTAAGACATTTACTTTACTCACAGCTTTACTATCCTAGTGTCAGCATGTTTACTGACTAGGTGAAATAATTCTAGTACAAGATTTGTTTATCAGTTTTACTGTAACTAATGTGTAGAAATGAAATGCATTTGTATTTATATATATTCTTAAAGATATGGCTAAAGTAAACATAAAAATGGTTGATTCATATTTATTATTTTTATTTATATGTATATAATACTAGCACTATATTGATGTGTATGATTATGTTAGAATGAAAGTCTGACAGATAAAGGGAAGAATGAAGGTGGGCCTGAGTGTCTAATTCTTCAGTCTTTGAAAATGTCCCCAAATGGAAAATAACGTCTCTTCCTCCCTGCTGCCTCCCTACCTATCTATTCCATCTTTGAATATAGAGCACCTATTACAGAAAAGCCTACTTATTTCATCAACACAAGGACTTTATGCCAACCATGTAACCTATTGAAAATCTGACATGATGTGTGTGCTCCAAAATAATTAGAAATGACATTCACACTTTCAGAGATTAATAATGTAGATGAAAAGGTCTATGATGAGATTATAATACAGATAATAAACCACATGATCACCTGTCTTATAATATCAAAACAATAATAGGAAGGTTTTCTTGGCTTTGTTTGCTTCTTACTTTTTCTGTGGCTAATTGTGCCGGAAATCTTCATTTAGCTGCCTTTTGTAACAGTTTAGAAAAAAGGCAGTGATTTCATAACCTTTCCTTTTGCCGATTCTCCAACACTGCAGGGAGAATGCATGGAGTAATTTTCTGGTTAGATAATGAAATAAATATGAACTAATTTGAAAGTAGGTCTAGCAATTAAAAAAAATTAGAACAAATGATCAATTTTACCCTTCTTCTCTATGTGTGAGATGGAGTGCTTGATCATCCTTTTTAGTGATATCTGGCAGATATCTGGGTCGACTCCTGTTCACATTCATCCTTGCAAAAAGGTATCGCAAGACTTTTTCTTTCTGTTCCCAGGTAAGATCACTGATGTCTATGTTATCGCTTACATCGTATCTGTGAATATATGTGTATGAATATATGTATGAAAATAGCACTTGGTGCTAATGTTTCATTAAGAAGAAACCTCTGGGCTTCTATCTTCACTTTCTAAACCAGTGACAAAAATGAAACAAATTCATGCTCATGTTTTATGGGCCAGGAGTTTATACATTTAAAAGTGTTTATGACAACTCATGAGAACAGTATATTATAATGGGTAAGTAAAGCTATGTTACAGGGTGTCTGGAGTTTGAAATATTCTATTTTAGAAAATTCCCTTAACCGCCTATGTCAGAGGTACAATGAGAGGATAACTCTGGGTTTAACTGAAAAGTTGCTAGTGGTTCCACAAATGGTGGTTAAAAAAGTATAAACATCATTAATAAAATAATTAATTCAAAAGAGTGTTGACTATCATTACTGATTTTTTTACATCTATAAAAATACTTAATTTCTTTGAAGGCCTAAGATCTGAAAATTATTTATTTCTTTGAAGGCCTAAGATCTGAAAACGATTTAAAGTATTCAAACATTGTAAAAAGGTTGAGAAAAGTTCCATTAAATGCAGATTCTCTGTTTTGGTGAAGTAATGTAATGGTGCTCCCAAAGGAGAATGTTTTTGACTGTAATATTAAAATCTGCTGTGTTTATATTGAAATTAATGATCTCTTCCAAATTAATGTATCTATATATTTTTAACTAAAAAATTAATCCATCAGTCATTCATGATTATCTTACAATATCTCAGCAGCCTCGATATCTTTGAAAACACTGTTTGTACTGTGTTCCATGTGACTGAAAGTCCTGATCTTGGGGTAATCTCCCTTGCCAGCATGTGCGGCCAGCATCCTCTGCTGATATGCAGTATGTGCATCTCTTTTGTACTGAGTTCTGTGAAACGATGAATTCATTCTTTTGTCATAAAAATAGACAGGCTGGTTTTAATATAACACTTAAACACTGCAGTAGGGTTAAATTATGAAATAAATTAACAAAGATTGTCAAAATATGAAGAAAAAAAATTATCTGTAGCTCATTAAGACATTATAAAAAATTTTTTTTCTTTAAATCATAAATGTAGCATTAGCAGTAGTAAGTTATATTGAATGAATTGACAGCATATTTATTTGTCACAAATTTTTAAATGCTGAACAATTGTGAATTTTGAGGACTAGAATGAATTTACATTTATTTTTTTTTTAAATATGAAAAAAAACCCTTGCCAGAGCTTTCACATCATTAACTTTATTATTTAAACAGAAGCAAATGATTTTAAAAGATATTTTACCTCATTGTTTTTTTTAAATACAAGATGTACTTTAAATTATGTCTTTCACTTTGTTATATGTTGTCATCATCATCATCATCAGGTGCCGTGCCGGCTGGCGTTGACTATTATGCTTCTCCAGAGTACCCGATCCTTCATGCAGGCCATCAGCTCAGTTGGTGCTCTCCTCTCACACCATCTCGTCAGACTGTCCAGTATCATTTCTCTTAGTCTTCCTCTTGATCTTCTTCCTTCTATTTTTCCTGTTATAATATTTTCAATGCTCCCTCTTCTCATTGCATGTCCTATGAAAGTACATTGTCTCTCTCTTATCTTTTTGACAAGGTTCTTTTGTCTCTCCAGCTCTTCTCATACATTCTTCATTAGTTATTTTTGCTGTCCAGGGGATTCGCAACACTCTTCTAATAAACCACACTTCTGCTGCTTCCAATGATTTTTGTGCAGACCTACCTATTGTCCATGATTCACTTCCATATAACAAGATAGGTTCAATATAGTATTTTAGGACTCGTTTTCTAACATTCATTGATAAGGATGTGTTGGCTAATATGTTTCTCATTCTTTGAAATGCAGTCTTTGCTTGGTCTATTCTGTTCCTAATTTCTGTTCTGCATTTCCCATCTGAAGTTATTACTGCTCCAAGGTATATGAATTTCTGCACCTGCTTTAGAATAATTCCGTTTAATTTTATACTGCATGCTGGTGGATTCTGTTTCTTAGATATAACCATTTTCATCATAGTCCTTTTCATCTCTGGTATATTTCTCCAAAAATGGAAATTTTTGTAATTGTGTTAAATGCAGCCAAGGAAGTGTACATATTATGTACAGACAGCATGTTGGATGTGGAATAAGTTAAGAACTGATTTAAAGTTCCTGGGCAAATCAACTAAGTAGATTTTTCTGCAGACTCCATCACCACTAAGCCAACCTGTTATCTGGAATAGCTAAAAAGGGTTGCTATTGTATGATGGCTAGCTCCATGGCTTTGATCACCAAGGATGTTTTCAGCTGAAATTTTTGTTAATGGATGGATGGATGAATGGAAGGATGGGTGGATGGGCAGAAAGAGGGACACATTGATGGACAGATCTCAACTACCTGGACAAAGCTAGATACCTCTGTTAATCTTTTTTTTTTTAAATAAGCAGAACCATATGCTAATGCCATGTTATGAAGTTTTTTGATATAACTGACAGGAAGTTTATAATACTCACAGAACAAAAATGAAATACATCAAAACAAAACATTTTAAAAATCTATTAATCAAATTAAAATGCTGCTATCAGTGATAAAAATCAGATCTGTACTTAAGCTCATGTGAACTTGCAATAATATCAGAATGTTTGAGGATGCTTTTGTACAATCTTAGTAAATTAGCTTTACTTCTTCCTGCTGTCCTGTGATGACCACATGTAAATAAACCAGTGCTTAATGCATAGAAAGCATAAATAAAGGGAGACATTATATTGTAACATAAGCATCTGCTTTTGATCAGTTATTTAAATATGTATGACTTCTGTGATATTGTGATTATACATACAGAAAAGATTAACAGACACTGTGAATGCAGAGCTCATTTGTAGAATAAAAAAAAATACCTTGAATATAAAAATTAACGTGATAAACAAATGTAAAACTAGGCAAAATGTATCAAAAGTACACACAAATATATCTCAGTTTCATGCTAGCAGCTGTAAAATATGTAGCTCAAATTACACAAAATGAAAAAAATCAGTTTCTTTATGATCAGTAGTAATACTAAAACATTTCCTTTTTAATTTTTAATTTACATTAAATTCTAATTATTTTAATGTTAAGTGTGTATTTGGAGATCATGTGTGAAAAAAAAATTATGTGAACACAGATATGTAGGACATATTTATACTGAACTACAGCACAATAATATGAAGTTCTATAATTCATAATTCTTCTGTAACTAGTCATAATATTGATATGTCTGCCTTTGATGTTTAATGCCTGAGGCACAATAAATTTTGATTCAGTTACTGTTAAGCTTTGGAAGTTTTCATTAGAAGCCTAGTATAAATCTTCGATTCTATTATCTAAAAAAAATTAAATGTGTATTAAAAAAATAAATTAACACAAAATATTATTTATGAAACAGCAACTAACTTTGGCTGTTTCTCAGTGATGTCATCCACTTGCATAAAGGGAATATGGTGATGAAGGAAGGATGGTTTGAAATTTAATTTAAAAAAGTAATGAATCTGTGCAACACTATTTTATATTTTCTTTTACTGTCATTTCTTGATGGGTTATAACCAGAATTGTAAACTTAAGTGTGACCTGATCGCTTTAAGGATTATACTTGAATTTAACTTGGACTTGAATCAGCTTGACAGCTTTACTACAGCATGGTATTACTGAGAGACAATAAATCTTTCACTGTTGTCATTTCCATATATCTCTCTCTCTCTGAACCTTAAGTGCCCAGGGCACATGGGGCTTCCGCAAGGGTTTTCCACAAATGCCTGTCTTTCGCCTTTTTTTCTGCTCTTGCCCAGGTGAGCCCTCTATTGCTCAACATCCTTTCTGTTGTTCTTCTCCAATTTCCATATATACTGTTACATAAATCTAATTAAGTTCATTTTTAATTTTCCTTTGTGGATGACAGACTCTGTTAACTTTTAACAAAGTAATGGTAACAAAGACTAAAATAGGTGTGTGCAGCATATAAAACAAAGTGCCACCAGAATGAAGGACTTCTATCATTAGCTGCTGAGACATCACTGTTATCACCTGTGGCTTGTAGGGAGAGAAAGACAGGTTGAGGTTTAGAGCAATGATTTAAGATTTGTGTAACAACTTTCAAAATAAAGGATAGGTGTCTGTGTGTTTCTGACTTTACAGATAGAAGGAAGTGACAAAAAAATGAAACTCAGGAACTAAAGTCAACTCTACTGTATGCTGATGGTGTATAAAAGATTAATACTGTAAGCTTTACTATTGTGTAAAATCACAGTGAATAAATTATTTGCACCTTGTGTATGCTATAATAAATCACCTTTGGTACTGTCAATCTAGTTAATGGAACATGAGATACTCTTTTAACAATCTGACTCATAGATCTGAAACTTGACTTAAGACTTGACTTGAAACTGCTTGCAAAGACTTGAGACTTGAAGGTAATGATATAGACTTTGCTTGAGTCTATGAGGACTTGAATACAACACTGGTTATAACCAGTACTACAAGAAAGAAACATGAGCATATATCAACTACATATTCAATAATTTTTTTTTTCTAAACAGTGGAAATAATTCTGAAACAAAATATGCCTGATGCAGTGTGATATATTTTGCAACATTTTATTAAAAGTTAAAGATTCTGGTTGATATAGTTATCATATGAAGAGTTAATTCACACTTTACCTCTCACCTTCCTCACATTTCTGCTGGTAATACTTTCTGTTGGCTAAAAACACTAACTTCGCAGAATGAAATACTTCTATGTGTTAGTTATGGTTCCTGACACAATTTACTGATCATTTCGGTGAAAGAGGAAATGTGCGTGCAATATAACTGTACATGGAATATCAGCTTAGAAAATATACAAACCATAGCTTTTTATAATCTGTTGCATGTAGATACAGAAATAGATTTATATGACATTTAGAGTGCCACATTTAATTTAGTCTGGCAAACATTCTACATTTTATACTTTTTATCCTGTATTACATAACTTATAAAAATGAGAACAAAATTATATAAATCACAAACACAATAGGCCTATAATTTCACTGGATGCAACTAACAGTCATTTTGATTTAAATCTCTATATTAAATATTGATTATATTAGATTCCTGTTTTTTGGTTCATGCTTGATTTCATTGCATGAAATGTACTTCTCAGACAGTCAGAGAGGCATGAACAATTTTTTTTTAAAAGTTATTCACTGTCTGACAGATTCTGATAGGACAAATTTAAAAAAGAAAAAAAAACCAGCAAAAAAAAAAGAAGGAAAAAAAAACAGCAGCAACATACCGATTGGCTGCTATCTCAGCCTTCACCTGATCTAGACTTTGAAGAAAAAATCTTTCCAGCTCTGTCCTCTCATCTAGAATATTTTTGGCCAATCTCTTCACCTTGTTCATCTCTCTAGTCTTTAGTTCAATCACTCTCTGGAGCTTGACAATTTCAACTTTTGCTGCGTCACGTTCTATCTCTGCTTTATGAACAATGGCTTTGCGTTCTACTTCAAATTCTCTTACAACATGGCTGAGAGATTTCTCCAAAATTTGTACCTTCTCATTCAGCTGCAACATAAAAGATTGTTTAAATATATGTTACAATAATTTAATTTGTGATTTTCAATGAGCCAAATCAACTCAACAATGATCTTTCATGATTTAAAGAAAAAAGTCTTTGGTTACTTGAGTTATTGCTAATCTTTTTAGTAATATGTGAATTTCTGGTTATTAATGTAAGTTTTTTACTTTATTTGGGTTCAGTGTTGGAATTTAGAAAGAAAACGAAGTTTGCTCTATCATTCATTCATTCAGCTTTCTCAGGAATTGAAACTCCTTGCTTCTGACAAGACTTGTCTCCATTCCTCCCTGTTCTTAGTCTTTTCCTGCCAGTTGTCCACTCTAAGGGCTTGTCAGACTTCTTCCAGGTTGTCATGCCACTGTTTTCTTGGTCTGTCTCCATTTATCCACTTCTGTATAAGCCATTTTTGTTTGTATATTCTTGTTCATCCTCCCCAAGTGTCCAAGCCATCTCAATCTGTTGTTTTTCATAATGGTAGCTAAAAGTGGATTTAGGAGAAGTATGTGGGTTTCTTTGTTATTTCTAATTTTCAATTCTTGTGATATAGGATCTCTAACTGGTCCAAAAACTCTTCCCAAGATTCTGTTTTCAAAGATTTGTAGTTGTGTTTCTTTTTGTTTTATAGTGCTCCATGTTTCTGTGTTTGTTCTTACTATAAGCTCACAGCTTCCAACCATCAAATATAAGCTCCTAATGGAAATAACAAGAAATATAATATGAGATATGCTGAAATTATATTTTGGTATTCAAGGCCTTTGGAAAAAAAAAAAAAAGAACAATAATGACTGAAAAATTGTGAGTTAACATTTTCACTCATTTCTTATAGTGAAAATAATATAATAATGTTACATAATTACTTTTCAAGTTAGGACCAAAAATCAGACAGCATGACTTAGCTCAATCAATCAATCAATCAAGTGCCGTGCTGTGTGGCGCAGGCAATCATTTCTCTCCACAATTCCCTGTCTTTAGACTTGATTATGAGATCCGCCGGTGACTTTCTTCCTAGCCACACTGACGGCCCATCCAGTAACTTCTCTCTCTGTCTTCCTCTGTCTCTTCTTCCCTCAGTTTTTCCAGTTGCCACAATGTGTTCCAATTTTCCTCTTCTCAGAAAATGTCCTACAAATCTCGCTACTTAGCTACACACAAAAATAAAAATAATTTATTCATACTTCTCTAATTGTCTCACTTTGCTGCTTATTTTGTACCATTTTGTTGTGAACCATCACATCAGTAACTTCCTTCTCCTGCCTCAAATTTTCATTCTCCTCCAACAGTCTGTCTCTCTCTTTCTTTAAAGATTCTTGCTCTCTTATGTGATAGCTCAGTGCCTCTGACAACCTGACATTTTCTTTGTATACTGACTTTGTTGCTTCATCCAGGTTCCTGACATAACAAAGAACAAAATTTTGGAAATAAAATAATCAAAGCTTGTGTATGTACATAGCTCCTCATATAATGTGCACGATGTATTAAACACATAATAATGAATTCTGACATGAGAAAGTTCTGAACAAAATTTATTCGCTTCTTATTTTTTAAAAATATTAATTTTTTATATTTAAAAATGCTTCCTAAAAACTTGCTTTTGGAGCTTAGATCATAAAATATACAGACAAAAAGAATGGAAATTTAGAGGAAATTACTAATATATGAATGAATGGAAAACAAATTATTTAAACAAACTGAGAAGAAATAATATAAACTAATATAAACACCAACAATAATTTAAATAAGGCCAAAAAGAAACTTTAAAAAAATAAATGAAAAATCTTAAATATGAAAAAAAAAGAAGGCAGTAGTGAGTGAAGAGAAAGAAAGATTTTAGCCAGGCTGTGTCAAATGTAATATTTACTCAAACACTACTACAATGTCTAGGTTATTAAAATTGTCTATAGTATAAAAAAATTGAAGGAAGAGTCTAAAATTAATAATCATGAAGTTCCATATATCAAAATATTACTCAATTGCTTCTGTATGAGCTTTTCCTGCAAGTTCAGCTATTTTATGATTGGCCTCTTGCTGCAACCGCATCTGAAAATGAAACAGAGTACTTGTTAATATATCTGTCCTGCTTGATATCTTTGTCATAAACAACCTCTTCAGTATATCCTATCTCTTTCTTGGAAATTTATGCTCTCTTTATGTAAGGTTTTATCAGTAGATTTTGAAGCTTTTCACATTTTTCTGTTCCTGGATTTTGCCTTTTTTTGGGTGTCATGTATGTGGTTTTTTTGTCTTAGGTGAGTCAAAGACTTTGTTGCAGCCTAAATTTCCATCTTGAAGCTACTTGATATTGTTGTAAAGACACTTGGAACCTTCTTTGCTGGACTGCCAATAGAGTGTGAAAACCTATGAGCATCATTTATTACAAACTACTGATTCATTTGCATAAATCACATAGTCACCACTTCTAGAGTTTTTACAGATTAACCTGCTGGGGCAGGTACCCATTCAAAATTCTACATTCTCAATAAAACACAACTGCTGGATCACATCTGCTTGATCCATCTAGGATTTCCTTCTTCTGTTAATTTTTATTTTTTGCGGTTCATCGCAGAACAGTATTTCATATTTTTTTATCTTGATGTAGATGTTTGCTCACAATATGTTTAACTGACAAAACCTTGTCATGTATTTTTTTCTTATAATTATTTTTAACAGTCATCATGAAAAAGATATTCTCTAATACTTTATCCTTGAAATGATGCTGCTTTCTGAGATTACAATGAGAAACATATACAAAATATGAAATGATTCTGATATTGCTATTAGTGTTACAAAATGAGGCCACATGTATTCGTAGGTAACCATCATTTTAGTTTTAAACCCTTCTTTTTTTTTTAACTAAACTTTGTTGCCTTTGTTACTATTTGCATTCACTGAAATTGAATATTTAGGCTACACTTTGTCATAATAGAAACATATAAATCCACTGCCTACTCTACCTTTTCATCAAAGAACTTCTGTTCCATTCTTCTTAGTGCTATTTTGTGTTCATCATCTGCCTTACGATTTGCTTCTTTGATCTGTTAAAAAAACATTAATTAAAATGCAAGCAATATGTTACATATGGTACATTTTTTGGTAACTCAAAAGACATCAATTAAAAAATATCTACAGATCGGTTTCTTAATTAAATAATCAAGTGCACTGATATACCTGATGATATATTATAAATATCAGCAATTAAATAAATATTCAGTTTTTAAAACAAGATATCCGAGATATAAACAAAGAATATTTTATTCTGGTAAATATCAAATCCAGTCCAGGCAACATTTTTTTACAGCTGACATTATACATGTACAATTATGAACAAAAATTGATGAAAACACTTGTGCTGAAATTCCAGTGTGTCCAAGAAAATGGATATAAATTATAGATTAAGCAGCTGAGAACAATTTTTATTTAGGAAGTTTCTGATTATAACATGGTCCAGTTATTCTTTTCTTGCACTGAAGTACTAAATATAAATGCAGATGAAGAACTCTCATTTTTCAGGGAAAAAAATGTGGTCACTTCCAAAAAGAAGTACTAATTGAAAGATTTAGTGATAACAGTATTGTTGACATATATTTCAATAGCAAAAAGGTAAAATTCCCGTTTCCATGCCATTAAGGCATATTGGGGAATATGGTGTTAGGCCCATATTTTCCATGACCTTCGATACATGAAAGTGTGATGTGGTCAATATCATGCCTGGCCGTTTTACCTTCCCAGATTTTTCTGGTACCCATTTTTAGAGGCTGGGTCAACCCCGTGGCCTTTTTGGTGTGTACCAGAAAAAAATCCCACTGCTGGGACTGAACCCAGTACCACCGGATTAGCAAACCGAGCGCCTAACCACTAGGCTAAAATAGTGAAAACTTCAAATTCTTTTCAAACTTTGTTTTAAAATTCTTTCTAAAAGATTAAAAAAAAGAAACTGGCATTCTCATATCATTTTTTTCCTGTGATATGAAACTTCCAGTATGACAAGAACATGATTTTGTGAGATTGCATTAAATATGCAAAAATGACTGCAAACTACCTCATTCTAAATATTTTCAGAAAGAAAGTGATAAAAATTAACAAAAAACAACTCTTACATCATTTAGTTGCCTTTGCAACTGTCCACGCATCTGTCTGAATTCTTTCACTAACTTCAGTTCATTGTGTAAGAGGTCTATCTCTCGCATCTTTTCTCCAAGATTTCCTTCCAGTTCATTGATCTGCTTACTGAAATCCTCCACAATACTTTCTTTCTGCTTCTGATGATCTTTCTGAAGATCTCTCATTTGTTGCAACTGACGCTCTAGCTGTCACATTTTAAAAGAGGAAATTATATATAATAATATATATAATATAATTATCAAGTGGAACACAACAGGCCGAAGAAAAAGAGGCAGACCGCGTGAAACTCTAAAGAGGACATTATTAAGAGAGGCCAAGTTAACAGGCATAACATCCTTTGATGAGGTTGAAAGACTCGCCGAAGACAGGAAAAATTGGCGAACTACTTTGCGAGCCCTATGTGACGTCTAACGGCACGGGAAGGATATAAGATATAAGATAAGATATATGGGAAATGTTGAGATTCTTTTTATGAGATACAGCACAGACAGATGCTAACAAAATGAGAACAGACTCTCATTTAAAAGATACAAGAAAGGATATGAAGACATTGTTGACAAAATTTTATGAATTGAGAACACTGCTTTATAGAAAGAAATGAAAGCGCCTGCTCTAGGATGACATATCTTAACATTCCTAAATTTTTCTAACTCATTAAAACTCATGTTCTATACTAAAAGTGTAAGTTTCCATGGACATATATCAATTAACTCACCTCAGACTTTTGCTACTCTTGAAATTACATTTTGTCAGAATGTACAATTTTATATAAATTTCAGCCAGGTGTAAATTTACATGTCATCAGGTTGTTTACTTATTATTGTTACTTTGTATTTCACTGCTATCAACTTGTGCATAATCATAAACAGAAGAGACTTATTCTAATGAATGTATCAAGTTTCTTTCAACACGCTAACAAATATATGTTTAGTGTGATTTGATGTTCCTCTCCATTTTCAGGAGGTTAATTAAATCTGCTCTCAGTGGTCAGGTAACTGGAATAGGACATCATATCTCAGTTACCAGGAGAACTATTCTCTGAAAAATGAAAACTGGCCTTGGTCAGTGAAAGGACCCTTGTCTATAAGATAATCAGACCCACAGCATTTTATCCACTCTTTTCAATTATCAGTCACCACACAATTTTTTTTCCAAGTTTCAAGATCCTCATATTCAGTTCAATTATTTTACATGTTTTATTAAATATTTTACAATCCTTTGAATTCATTGATCACCTGTGCTTCTTTGTCTTCATCTTGTTTCTTGAGAAATGTAATGACATCAATCATATCCTGCTCTGACTGGAACATCTGTGTTTGTAGAGCATCATTTTCTAACATCAGCCGCTTAGCATTCTCTCTGTCAACAGAGAAAATATAAACCATATTTCATGATCATTTACTTTTTCTTATACAGGTTCTAAATCAATGAGCTATAATTTAGAATCTTTCAGCTTTTTTTTTTTTTTTAGCTAGAACATTGTGGTATGCTTTGTATGAACATTTTTCTTAACAAACTATTTAAATTCATAGTGTAAGAATGTGTAGATTGTTGAAATGATCCACAAGCTATTTTCAATACTATAAATACTAAAAATATATGTGTATATATTTTATAATTGCGTAGTTATAGACAATAAAGCTGTGGAAAGCAGCTTTACACAATAACGAGACAACAATGTACTAATTAGGGATTGAGCGCTTTGTATAGCAGATAAACTTTGATTGACAAGAAGATAGTTTTCATAGATAATTCATAACATCTTAATCTCATAACATGATAATGAAAAGATATTGTAAATGCATATTAATAATCATTCTGTTTGCAGGAATGTTTACAAATGCTGTTGCCTGTGAAAATATTTTCATAAATATTAAAATTTATGAAAAACAACATAAATATTTTCATTGCTGTTTTCCTCCATGTTTTTTGTTACAGTTTTCCGCTGTTGGCGAGACTTTCAACTGCTGTGCATGGAGCGGTGCTCCTCCCGGCCAATGAAGAAATTTGCAAATAAGGTTGCCGCACAGCATCACTGCAGAAAAGGTGGTAGAAAGGATAAAGTGAAGCAAACAGTCAAATCACGGCACCTCTGGTCTGGAGGTCGGCCACGTCCTGAGTGCAGTCATATCGGGTGAAATGCATGAACCGGCTTATCCCAGAGGTTAAGACACTGTTGGCGAGACTCTTCAAATGCCGCGCGTGGAGTGAAGCTCCTCCCGGTCAAGGAAGAAATGTGGAAAAGAAATAAAGGTTGCTGTGCGGCACCGATGGGAAAAGGTGGTGGAAAGTGAAGTTTAACCGGTATGTCCAGTAGTATCGCTACGAGAGCTATACCACGGCACCTCTGCTCTAGAGGCCGGCCACGTCCGAAATACACCTACACTGGTGAAATATGCCTAAACCGGCACACACCAGGGGTGGAACTTGATGGCTAGACATGTCATGCCACCTCCGCTCTAGAGGTCGGTAACGCCTGATATACACCCATACTGGTGAATTTTGCCTAAACCGGCTCATACCAGGGGTGAATCTTGAAGGCTATGCATGTCACAGTACCTCTGCTCTAGAGGTCAGTCTCGTCCCAAACACGCCCATACTATAATGCCTAAACCGGCTCAACCCAGGGGTAGAAGTCACTATTGGCGAGGATTCGTCCTCCTGGACAAAAGCTCCATCCTGGTCACAACTAGAAAGGGTAGTGGCCACGACTGCAAAATGCTGAAGTCGGAGACACTGGACCAGGGAAGTCTAGATAGGCAACCACCTCTCACCCGGCGGGGATGTTTGCGTATCCTAATCACGCTGAGGTTTTCTGGTGAGAAAGTCCAACTCTGGACTGGATGGGCAACCACCTCTCACCCGGCGGTGATACAGGGTATCTCAAAACACGTCGAGGTTTTCCGGTGAGAAAGTCCAACTCTGGCCTTTGTGGGCTACCGCCTCTCACCCAGCGGGGATGCACTGATATCCTAAACACGTCAAGGTCTTCCAGTGAGAAAGTCCAACCCTAGACTAAACTGGTGCAATGAAAACCACGATGTCACGCAATCCCGCTTCCGCGAATACAGGCTAAAGCCCTGTGATACTCTGAACCCCTTGTGGTCCTCTCGTGGATCTCGTGTGGTCTTTTCGGGGACCACGAGACATAACGAGGACCACAGGCGTGAATTCAGTAGGATCACAGTGCGGTTTTTGGTGGTAGAAGCGAACGAAGAAGAAGAAGAAGAAGTTACAGTTCTGTTAATTTTCTAACTCCAAGAATGACATGCCTGAATTCTTGTTTTGACTTCTCTGCAATTTCCAGTTTGACTTCCCATATCTCTGAGCTAGCTGCTGCAAGTTTGATGGCAGATTCCTTCTTGCTTTTCCCACGTTTTCCTCCTTTCTTCCTGTAAAAAAAAACAACTGCATTTGGTTAATAACATAATGGGAAAGGAGTTGGGGTGTGTCTTTTGGTAACAGGAAGTAAGCTAGTTGATAGTGTCTTGTCTTCACAACTGCTAGTCTATGAGCTTGTGACTAGTTATTGGAACCCTCTAGCTGACTCTGGTATAGAAATGTGTACTTTATACTTTGGTGTTAAGATAAACAGCCACCCCCCCCCCCAAAAAAAAAGGGAGAATATCAGTCAGCAAGGTGAGACATGAGACATATAGGAATGCAATGCACACATTACTGTCAGGGAATGAAGGGAGAAATAGGATATCACTTGAAGTTCAGTTCTGCAAGTAAAAGATTTTGCCAATGTCTAAAGATTTTCTTGACATGCATAAACAGTCAAGTGTGACCACAACTTTCAGTTCATGATGTTATCTTTATTAAGATGTCACTGACTCTCTCTATCATCCATGTCCGAGCATGTGTTTCCTACTCTGATGTCTCCTCTACTCTATGAATTCATTCAGAATGTGTTACAGATCTTTTTCTTCTACTTGAACACTCTTGTAAATTCTCTTTCCTTCAGTTTATTAAAAAATTATTTTTCTTATGATGTATGCTGACATATGCTGTTCATTAAAGATTTCTTTTATTTATTGTTACATAAATTCATTTATTGTTATGTTATTCATTTATTGCTATGTAAATGATAATGTTATGTGCATCATTTAACAATAACAAGAAATTAGTTGAGATAATAAATTCCTTATTCCTATTTCTCTGTTAATCTTGTAAATGTTTTATCATTTCACAGATTCTCATTTACGTGGTAAGTATAATAAGAAAACACAGAAGAAGGAATGAGCAAATGGTTACAGATTGAAACAAGCATGAAACAAAGATGTATATTATCTCCTTTGCTTTTTGGAATTGCCATAGACTTTAAAATGAAAAAATGCTGCACAAGCAAAACGGGCACTGACTGGGTACATGGGACCCAACTAGAGGATCTTCATTTTGCAGATGACATAACTCTTATCAGTGACATTGTGAATTCCATCCCAGAAAAAACAGATACTCTGTCTTCACTGGCTAGGAAAACAGGATTGAAATTAACAAGGAAAAAACAAAAATAATGAAACTTCTCATTAATCACAAAGGAAAAATATACATAGAAGGAACAGCTGTTGAAGAACTAAACCAATTTGCATAAACTTTGAAAAAAATAGGAACAGCTTTTCCTATTTTTTTCATAGTTTATACATTTTGTTATCACAGCTTTACTGCAGTTGTTTCATGTATGCTTATACACTAATTATTTTGTGTTACTAAACTAATTTGCATAACTCAGCAGCTACATAGACCAGGATAGTGACACCAGAAAGGAAGTTCGAGTTAGAATTTCAAAAGCAGCACTGACCTTCAAGAATTTTGAGAACACATGGCATTCAAAAGTTATAAGAACAAAAACCAAGCTAAGATTCTCTCTCTCTCTGAACCTTAAGTGCCCAGGGCACATGGGGCTTCCGCAAGGGTTTTCCACAAATGCCTGTCCTTTGCCTTTTTTTCTGCTCTTGCCCAGGTGAGCCCTCTATTGCTCAACATCCTTTCTGTTGTTCTTCTCCATGTCTCTTTTGGTCTACCCTTACTTCTGTTCCCCTGTGGTGTCCATCTTAGTGCTATTTTTGGAAGTGAGTTGTCAGTCATTTGGAGCACATGTCCAAACCATCACCAGCGTCTTTCCTCAATAATTGCTAGGATTATTCAATTCAAATTAATTTATGCAGCGAAAGCTGGAAAACAACTAAAGAAATGAACAAGAAATTAGATTCTTTTGAAAACAAATGCCTAAAGAAAATACTTAGTATAAAGAGGAATGAATTAAAGAACAATGCAGAGATAAGACAGACAAGCAAACAACAACCTGTCTCATGGGTGATCAAAAATAGAAGATGGCCATATGTTGATTATGTGATGAGAAGAAAGAGTCAAATAATCCCAAAACAAGCTATCAAGTGGAACACAACAGGCTGAAGAAAAAGAGGCTGACTATGTGAAACGCTAAAGAGGACACTGTTAAGAGAGGCCAGTTTAGAGTTTAGTGGGCATAATATCTCTTCCTGATGTTGAAAAGCTTGCCAAAACAGGAAAACTTTGCAAACTACCATATGAGCTCTATGTGACATTTAACAGCACAAGACGGATGTAAGATGTAAGAAGATAATAATAAAAAAATACAGTAAGCTATTTCTTACATTTTTTTAATTAAAAAAGATATGGCGAAATAAATGGACAAAAATTTATTCTTTCATGAACAAATCAAGAGAAAAAAAAACAACAAACTGAATATGTATTTTCTAAGAAATTACAGTGATGAAAACAGAATGAAGATGCACAATATAAAGTTAAAAAAAATTATTTGTAATTTATAATGCCTGCAGAAATTATGAGAAAGAGTTAACAGACGATGGTGCAGAGATCTGAAGAAACTACAGTATGATGTAGTGACTGCCGGAATCATCAGCAGTGGTGAATATTTAACAGAGGATAATATATGTTTGATTTTTTTAAAAAATAAAAAGTTGATAACTTACAGCATGTGTACATAAAAGTAAAGTTCTATTATCAGTACACAATGGAGGCTATGGAAATATAAACCATGAGATGGCAGATATATACTGGTGCTCTTTGTTTATGAAGATAGCTTTGATACAGGCAGTAATCAGCTGTTGTGGGCTTTTGCCAAGCATCATCTTGCTGAACATCTCTTTTCATGACCAACTATCAATTATCAACTGCCAACTATCAATTATCAACTGCCAACTATCAACTATCAATTATCAACTGCCAAACATCAACTATCAACGCTGGATTTGCATAACAGACCACAGTAACAGCAAGCAATTTTTGTGATTCAAGATCCAGTTTCCTTGACCTTGCAACCTATAACTTCAAGTTTGGGTCTTGTTTCCTTCTCAGCTGATACTATGCCCTATGCAAAGTTGCTATCCGCATGACTCAGTCTTTCACAAGTTCTTTCTTTTTCTGATAAACAAATCTCGCACGGATGACTTAGAAATATCTTTGCATCTTAGTTTTGGTCTACATTGTGGCCTCCTTCGCTCCATGAGTTTCACCATACAAAACCTGCTGGGAATACGGCGCCATCTATTTCAACCACCTTTATGTTCCTCCACTTAGTGTTGTCATCAGTGATGGAAATATAACACGCTGTAGGTTCTAAGAGATGGTTATTTTGTCTTTCCAGCTGATTATCCTGGGAAAAGGGCAGAAATACAACGTGACAAAAATCAAGTGTTAAGTCTGCATGTCAGAACCACAAGAAGACAAAATTTACCCTTTCTTTCCAGCTTTTCCTTTCTTTCCCTTCTTCGGCATGTTATTAAAAATTAGCTTTATCTTTCTGTTATGCTGATGTATTCATATCATTAACTACTAAATCGTAAGAAAAGATTATGCAGTGGAAACGTTAGCCTTTAGCCTCTGTTGCTATGGTAAACATAAATACTAGACAGGAAAAGGATAATTTGAAAAAAATATGTTTAAATATTTTTACATGAAGTAACTATTTCACTCATCTTCGAAAAAAAAGTTATCTGTTTAAATAAAGAGGATTTCAAATGAATTTTTTTTTAATGAAAAGTTTTTGAACATCGAGAATCAATTGCTAATAATATATTTTTTGTTTTCACCATTTAAAATTTAGAAAGGAAACGTAAAGCGGAAAGAAGTTCCTATTTAAAACAAAAATACTACTTAAGCATAATTTTGACCAATGAGAAACATTGTAAGTTTTTTTAAAATAGGGTTAATAGAAGAAAGCTTAAGTTGTCAATGCATAATTTGACTGAAGTCAGTGTAAACTTGCAGCAAAATTGTCTGTAATTTCGTTCTCAATGTTCCTAGTTTTGTATATGCACCATTGTATTCGTTAGCGCTCAGAGTCTTACACGTTTAGAATTGTATGCTAATCTGTCGGTGAAAGAAAAAAAAGAAAACATAAATTTTAGCACTCCAGTTTACTAAAGGAAGGTAGAGAAAAAAAATATACATAATTTGTGCAATTTATGTCAGGCTACTTATACCGATATTATTATTTACTTTTAGTTGCAGTCTTAAGTCGAGAAACTATATAGAGCAACCAGCGCATGAAGTTTTTTTAAGCCAAGAGCAGCAAGCAACATGTAGGATGATTTCATCGTCTAAACCTGTGGCAGGAATAATGCAATGGCTAACACGACGGACCTTTTTTTTTATTAATCAGATTTAGGTAAGGGGGAAAATATTTTGAAATTGTTCTTTTTTCTTGGGTATATGTAGGATTCTTTCTTGTAGCCTTTGAAATCCATAAACTGTATCTCTCTCTCTGAACCTTATGTCCTCTGTGCTGTCTCCATTTTCTACTACTCTGCTGCCAAGGTATACAAATTCGTTGACCACCTCCACTAACTTGTTATCTACTCTGAGTACATTTCTGTTGTTCACATTTTGCTTCATTAACTTTGTCTTTCCTACGTTGATCTTTAGTCCTATGTTGTTTGCATTCTGAGTTAGCTTGTTTATTTTATCTTGCATATCTTTGTGACTGCTTGATAATAGACAAATGTCGTCTGCAAAGTCAAGGTCCTCCAGCACTGTGTCAGTGGTCCATTGTAATCCTCTGCGTTTGTCTGATGTTGCCTCCTTCATTAACCAGTCTACTGCCAAGATAAATAATGTTGGTGATAGTACACATCCCTGTTTCACTCCTGTTTGTACCCTAAAGCTGCTGGAGGTATGTTCTCCACAGATAACTTTGCACTGAAAACCCTCATATAGGGCTTTGATTACATTAACTATTTTATGGGGGAGGCCATGCCATCTTAGGATTTTCCACAGTGCATATCTATTGACACTGTCAGAGGCTTTCTCAAAATCTATGAACAATGCATATGTTGTGCTATGCCACTCATTTGCCTGTTCTAATATTTGTCTAAGTACAAATATGTGGTCTATGCATGATCTTCCTTTCCTAAATCCTGCCTGCTCTTTCCGAAGTTTTTCCTCAAGTGTTGGTACAATTCTGTTGATGATTATTCTACAAAATACTTTACTGGTGAGTGGCAGTAGGGTAATGCCTCTCCAGTTCCCGCAATCTCTGAGGTCACCCTTCTTTGGTAGTTTTACTATAAGCCCAGTTTTCCACTCCTCTGGGGCTTTTTCTAGATCCCAAATTTGTTGTAATATCCGGCAAAGTTGTTTTGGTGTTTCTGTTTCTTCTGCTTTCAACATCTCCGCAGTCACTTCATCTTCACCTGGTGCCCTGTCTGATTTTAGCTTCTTTATCACCTCCTTTACTTCATTTATTGTTATTGGTCCTGTATTGATGTTTAGTTCCGTTTTTGCTTCAGGTATGTCTATTGTTTGTGCTGCTTGTGTTCTGTTTAGTAGGGTGTTAAAGTGTTCCCTCCATCTTTCAATTTTTTCTCTTTCTCCACTGACCAGTTGTCCATTTTGTGTTCTTACTGCACTTTCACATATTGTGTTGAAGTTCACTGTCATCTGCTTTGTGATTTTATATATGGTTTTCATGTCATTTGTATATGCTGCTTTCTCTGCTGTTTCTGCTAAGTTGTCATAGTATTGACGTTTATCTTGACGGCATGATTCCTTCACTTCTTTGTCTTTTTGTGCATAATTACTTAAAACTCGTTCTTTAAGCTGTTGTGATTTGGTGTTCAGTAATTTTTTCTTGATTTCTTTTCTTTGCTCTATCTTTTCCCATGTGGTCTCGCTTATCCATTCCTCTTTTCTCCTTTTCCGATATCCTAGCACCTCTTTTGCTGTTTCCTGTAGTGTTTTATTGAACTCTAATATGGACATTTCTGCTTCGTCTTGTAGGACACTGAAGCGGTTCTTAAGTACTATTGAGAATTCATTTCTTGTTTGCTGGTCTATCAGATTTCTTGTATCAAAATGTATCTTTCTGTGTTCTCTGATTTTGGCTTTCCTTAATTTTAGTTTTATTTTTGCTACCAGAAGGTTGTGATCACTTCCTACATCTGCTTCTTTCCTTGCTCGCACATCTTGTAGTGACCGTTTCCACTTGTTGTTTATTAATATGTGATCGATTTGGTTTTCTGTGGTTTTATCTGGTGACCTCCAAGTCACCTTATGGATATTTTTATGTTGAAAAATTGTCCCTCCGATGGTCATCATGTTTTCTTCACAGAAACTGCATAGTCTTTCTCCATTTTCATTTATTACTCCGATTCCTTCTCTTCCCATGATTCTTCTTCTATCTTCATTTCCTTCACCTACTTTTGCATTGAAGTCGCCCAAGATGAGTAGCATATCATGCTTGGGTATTGTTTCTACTGTGGCTTGGAGGCTGTTGTAAAAATCTTCTTTTAATTCCTCTTCAGCTGCTTCTGTTGGTGCATAACAAACTATAATAGACAGCTTCGTGAATCTTGAGTTGAACCGTGCATATAATAATCTCTCATTTATTGGGGTCCATTTCAGCAATGCTCTTGATGCTTCTTTTGTTATAATCAATGCTACTCCTCCTTCATGAAGATCTTCTTTACCTGACCATATTATTGTATCTTCTGTGTGCTGTGTTGTTAATTTCCTTCTGCCTTGTCCTGTCCATCTTGCTTCTTGTATTCCTAGTATGTCTAGTTTGTATCTGTGCATTTCCTTGATGGTTTGTGCTAGTTTTCCAGTCTGGTTTAGTGTTCTTACATTCCAGCTGCCTATTTGCATCTTGTGTTTAGGTTCCAGGAGGTCTGCAGTCGGGCTGGGGACTTCCAGTGGCTGGCTTTCATCCACAACCTTCATGGGCTCAGTTTCCTGATAAGCATTTCTCCTTCCACCTGCATTTGTTTTTTCCCTTACTTCCATTTCTGTAGCAGTCTGATAGTTTTTTTACCAGATAGGGTTGCTGGCCCTATGCCGAACCCTCCTTAGTCGCCTTTTACGATATGCATGGTAGGGTACAGTGGTCCTATTCTTTACAGATCCTGGGTACCACACGGGGGATAAACTGTATAGTTTTAAGTAAATCTTAGTATGGTCGCTTACATTAGTCTGTTTATCCTTTTTATTTTCGTTAGAGATTATACTGTGCATTATCGTTCTTTAGTGCTTTCTTTCACATAATCCAACCATGCTGGCATCTTCATTTGATTTTTCTTTCTATAACAGAAGACTTCATGAGAACATTAATGTTTATATTTGTGTAGTCCATCTGTTCTTCCAGGTGCTATAACTAGGAAGATGGGATTAATTTAAAAATTTGTTAGAAAGTTTTTCTTCCAATACTTTGAAATATAGAAAGTTTTCACTTTGTCATATCCAGTTATGATATTTTTGGTATCCTAACATGTTTAGTTTTTAATATCTAATGCCTTACTAAGTTCGTAAATAAAACCTTTACAGTTAATACTAATATTAATTTTCATGCTTTTTGTTTGTTCCATGGTGATTTCTCTGCTATAGCCCTTAATTTGTTTTTTTTTAAAATAACCTTTTTTATAATGTTGTCAAGTTGTTGAACTGTTAGATAACATCAAGTTCTTTTCCCAGAATAATAATAATTCATAATAATGTATTTTTGTCACTGATTTTTATTTTATTTTTTGTATGGCTAAAAAACAGTAATTGTGGACATGCTGAAAGGGACAATACTGAGTCATTTTAATGATAAATAGAAGGCAAAAGATAAAAAAGACAAGAGCTTTACATAAAAGTGTATGACAGGAGACAGGTTATTGAAATGTGTTGAAATGTGGCATTAGTGCAGGAAGCAAAACAAGCTTGAGAACCATTATAGCCAACTTTATTTTTAACACTGTTCAGTGTCCGTAGAGAATCGGATGCCTCTTGGGTGGATGACATCTCCCTCTGTTTCTTACAATTCTTGGTGTGAATATTTTCTGTGGTATACTGTCTGTTGGTAGTTGTGTAACATGGCCAAATCATTTGACTTGTTCTTTCTGGATTTAGTGTAACGCTGATGTTATGTCAGTCTTTGCCCTGATGGTGTCATTTATTTGGTCTCTTCTTGTTACACTTAGTATTCTCTTAAACATCTCATTTCTTTGTGATGATTTTCTTTTGTTTTTGTTTAGCATTGATAGCACAGAGTTGGGAGGAAAATTATTTTGTATAGCGCTCTTTTTGTTTCAACTGTGATGTATTTGTTTCATGGTAAAGGTGTCATTTGTCAAATTACCTGATTTCCTTTATTGCATACATTCTCAATTTCAGCATCAGTTTTTCCAGAGGATATTGTACTAATAGATATTTGAAATGCATCACTTGTTTTAAAGGCTGATTGTTCAGGAAGACCTTTGTTGGGATTTCTTCTCTGGCAGTGCTCATGACTGCCATGTTTTTTTTCCAGCCCTGATCTTCATGCTGTGGTTTTACATGCCCTTGCTAAGTTATCTGTGTTCTGCTGCAGGTCTTTCTTTGGTGTTGCTGTAAGTGCTTGGTCATTAGCAGAAATTTCATGTAAGGTTCACCTAATGGATGGTTCTAAGGACTGTTATAGCCGGAGGTAGGGTGGAGGATACGCTCTCCATTCCAATCAGATGTCTCCAAGGCGTGCGTCTCAAATAGCTTCTAACAGTCAAGTCCAGCTCCTGGCCTTCTTGTGGCGGAACTGTTCAGACTGATAGGAGAAGGGGCGAAGGCGAATATCTGGCGCCTGAAAACCAGATGCTTAGGGTAGATGAGATTCTTGTTTGGTAGCTCATCTGAGAGGAGGAAAACTCTGATTTAAAACCTGCTGCTGGTGAGATTCTTCAGCTGCCGTGCGTGGAGTGGGGCTTCTTCCGACCAGTGAAGAAATGTGCGAATGGGGTTGCAGCATGGCACCACCGTGGAAAAGGTGAAAGAAAGGATTAAGTGAAGTAATCAGTAGTCTTGAGGTCAGGACTGCTCCAATCATGGCACCTCTGCTCTGGAGGTTGGCCACGTCCTATTTGCATCCATACCAGGCGGATTGCCTGAACCGGCTTAACCCATGGGTTAAACTAAGACACTGCTGGTGAGATTCTTTGTCTGCCACGCATGGAGTGAAACTCCCCCCGGCCAATGAAGAAAATGCGATTAAGGTTGCTGAGCAGCACTGCTGTGAAAAGGTGATGGAAAAGTGAAGTTTAATCGGCATGTCCAGTAGTCTCGCAACGAGAGCTAATCATACCACAGCACCTCTGCTCTAGAGGCTGGCCATGTCCGATATACACCCATACTGGTGAAATATGCCTAAACCAACTTAACCCAGGGGTGAAACTTGATGACTACTCATGTCATGGTACCTCCACCATTGAGGTTGAACACGTCCTAAACGTGTCCATACTGGGATAATACGTCAGGGGTGAAACCTACTAGTGGCGAGGATTCATCACCCTGGACAAAAGCTCTGTCCTGGTCACAACTAGGAAGGGTAGCGGCCTCGACCACAAAACACTGAAGTCAGAGACACTGGACCAGTGCAGTCTAGATAGGCAACCACCTCTCACCCAACGGGGATATATGCGTATTCTAATCACGCTGAGGTTTTCCAGTGAGAAAGTCCAACGCTAGACTATTTGGGCAACCACCTCACCTGGCGGGGATATATAGATATCCAAAACACATCGAGGTTTTCCGGTGAGAAAGTTCAACTCTAGGCTGGATGGGCTGCCACCTCTCACCTGGCGGGGATATACTGATGTCCAAAACACGTCGAGGTTTTCCGGTGAGAAAGTCCAACTCTAGATTAATTTGGTGCAATGAAGACCATCGAGTCACGTAATCCTGCTTCTGCGACCCACCGAGAATACAGGCCCAAGCCCCGCGATACTCTGAACATCATGTGGTTCTCTCGAGGATCTGTTGTGGCCCTCTCGGGGACCACAGATGACCAATCAAGGACCACAGGAGTAAATTCAGTAGGATGGTGGTAGAAACGAATGAAGAAGAAGAAGACCTAATGGATATGTTTTCTGAAAGCTGTTGTGAGCATTATTCCTGGAGTTTAGCTGTCGGACAGTTCTGTGGTTGAATTTTTTCTATGTATGTTAGCTTCGACGCAGATGTTGTCAATATTTGTTATGAATAGTACGGGAGAAAGTACACAGCCCTGCTTCACTCCAGATTTTGTTATGAAAATTCCTTAAGATGATTTTATACAAATTTTGAAATGTATTTAGCAGTGTTTTTGTTGATGCTTGTGTGGAATGGAAAAGTAGTAATGACATGTATAAAAGTGAACTGTATTTGAGAGTGTGATTTAAACATTTTTTTTTGTGCACACACAGTACATCTTTAAACTTATTTAAATTATAACTTTTATGTATATTTTAATATTTTTGATGCTCCAAGGTCCTAATCCATTTTTATCTGTCCAATTTTGAGGGGGAAATTATGCAAGAAGTCATCAGTTTCTGCATACACCTGAGAGATGTAGCACTAAAAGTGGACTTGACCATTAAACAGGATAAGACAGAGTATATGAAGATATCAAGAGACCAGAGGCAGAATGATGTAGATTATATAAATGTTGGAGAGATGATTATTAGGAAAGCAGAAACATACAAATATCTAGGCACAACCTTCAACAGAAGCAACACAGTAAGTGAGGAAATTAAAATCAGAGTACAGATAGGGAATAAAATATGCTTTGCCATGCAACACCTGTTAAAATCCAAAATCCTGTCCCAAACACCAAAATAACAATCTACAAAACTATAACAAGACCAGCCATCATGTATGGATCAGAAACATGGAGTACGACAAAGAAAGATGAACAACAACTGCAGATCTTTGAGAACAAGATCCTAAGAAGAATATTTGGGTTGATAAAGGATACTAACAATGGAGAATGGATAATTAGAAAGAACACTAAACTGAACAGCTTATATATGAGGGTTGATTGATAAGTTCTTGGCATAAAGTACAGCAGATTATTTGTGGACAACTTTTTTGGGTTATTTCTCAACATAATCCCCTTGCAAGTTTATGCACTTAGTCCAGCGATCCTGCAGCATACGGATCCCTTCTTTGTAAAAGTCAGCATCTTGTGCCTGTAGAAAATGGTCTACAGTATGAATAACGTCATCATCTGAAGCAAATTTGCGACCACTGAGCTCTTTTTTGAGTTTGGTAAACAGGTAATAGTCCGAATGGGCTAAATTTGGGAAATAAGGAGGATGGTCAAGAAGCTGGAAACTGCATTCATGAATGGCAGCCATTGCCACCACCAACTTGTGAATTGAAGCATTGTCTTGATGAAAGATGACTCCTCTCGTCAATTTCCCTCGATGCTTTTCCTTCAATTTTAGGCACAACTGCTTCACAAGATTAGTGTAATAGGCCCCTGGTGACCGATCTGCCCTTTTGAAGATAGTCTACCAATAGCAGACAGATAAAACGCAGACAGATAGGGGACTCTCATAATAGAGATAACAAAAAAAACATGCACAAATGAATTAGTGAACTCACAGGCAGGAAAACAAAATATACCACAGGATGCCTGAAACGAAAGAAGGTAAAATGTTAATGGGAAAAGAAGACATTGTGGACAGAGTACATTGGTGAGCTATGTGGAGGAGAAAGACCAGAATTAACACCAGATACTGAAAACTGTGATACCAGTACTTGAAGATGAAATCATAGATGCTATCAAACACATGAAGAAAGGAAAAGCGACTGGCCCTGATAATATAACAATAGAAGAAATAGAGGCACTAGAGGAGACAGGAATAAAAATAATAACCAAGTTACTGAATGACATTTACAACGGTGGTTATATTCCCAGTGACCTGATTAAATCTACTTTTATAGAACTACCAAAGAAACCAGGTGCAAAGGAATATGATGACCACCGGACTATCAGCCTCTCATGTCACATAACGAAGCTACTTCTGAGAATCATTATGAGAAGAACAAGGAAAAAGATAAAAATGGAAATAGCAGATGAACAGTTTGGATTTGTTGAAGGAAAAGGAACACACAATGCCATTTATACTTTACGAACACTATCAGAAAGAGCTTTAGAAATACAGAAAGATCTCTATCTATGCTTCACTGATTACACCAAGGCATTCGACAAGGTGGAACATAATGAAATTATTCAAAGGCTTGGAGGCATCAATATAGACGGCAAAGACCTGAGGATTGTAAAACATCTATACTGGCAGCAAGAAGCAGCAATTCGAGTTGAAAATAGAACTGGAAAATATCAAACTATAAAACAAGTGGTGTGACAAGGATGTGTACTATCTCCAGACCTTTTTTCTCTGTACAGCCAGAATATTCTAAGAACGATCATCACAGAACCAGGCATAAAAATTGGAGGATACAATATTAACAACCTTCGGTATGCTGACAACACAGTACTGATAGCTGAGAACCAACAAGACCTGCAAAATCTCATGGATAAAGTGGCCAAAGAAAGTGAACAGAAAGGCCTTACTTTGAACATCAAAAAGACAGAGACTATGGTTATATCTAAGAAACAGAATCCACCAGCATGCAGTATAAAATTAAACGGAACTATTCTAAAGCAGGTGCAGAAATTCATATACCTTGAAGTTATTACAACTTCAGATGGGAAATGCAGAACAGAAATTAGGAACAGACTAGGCCAAGCAAAGACTGCATTTCAGAGAATGAGAAACATATTATCCAACACATCCTTATCAATGAATGTTAGAAAACGAGTCCTAAAATGCTATATTGAACCTATCTTGTTATGTGGAAGTGAATCATGGACAATAGGCAGGTCTGCACAAAAATCATTGGAACCAGCATGTGGTTTATTAGAAGAATGTTGTGAATCCCCTGGACAGCAAAAATAACTAATGAAGAATGTATGAGAAGAGCTGGAGAGACAAAAAAATCTTGTCAAAAAGATAAAAGAGAGACAATGTACTTTCATAGGACATGCAATGAGAAGAGGGGGCATTGAAAATATTATAACAACAGGAAAAATAGAAGGAAGAAGATCAAGAGGAAGACCAAGAGAAATGATACTGGACAGTCTGACGGGATGGTGTGAGAGGAGATCACCTACTGAGCTGATGGCCTGCATGAAGGATCGTGTACTCTGGAGAAGCATAATGACCAATGCCAGTCAGCACGGCACCAGATGATGATGATGACGATGATGACTACCAATAGCACACCATCTGAATCTAAGATGGAAGCCATCACTTTGCATGCAGACAGAACCACCCTTGCTTTTTTTGGAGGTGGGGATCCAGGATGTTTCCACTGCTTTGACTGTTCTTTGGTTTCTGGTTGAAAATGATGAACCCAAGTCTCATCCATAGTCACAAACTGCTGAAGAAACTTTTCAGGATCTGCAGAAAAATGGCCAAGATTGTCTCTTTACATGTTGAGACGATGTCGTTTGTGATCAGCTCCAAGAAGTTTTGGGACCCATAGAGCAGAGACCATTGTCATTTGAAGATCATTGTAAATAATGGCATGAACACATTCCTGGGAGGTGCCCAATTCAGAAGCAATGTACCGCTCAGTTAGTCATTAATCCTCCATTATCATGTCATGGATTCTGTTGGTGGTTTCATCGGTGGTTACTGTTCTTGGCCTTCCTGGATGGGAATCTTCCAGACTCTCCCTTCCATGTTTGAATTGAGCTGCCCATTTCTTCAGTGTGATGTAAGAAGGAGGACTCTCCCCTAGAGTCTCTACTATATCCTCATGGATCTCCTTCAGTGATAAGCCCTTGATGCAGTGGTAGTGAATGACTGCTCGATGAGGAATTGTATCCATTTTCTCAATTTCTGCCACCCATTACCACTTCAGTAGCCTGTAAAAAATTTGTTGCAGTTAATTTCTTGAAACTTAGTGTTTAATCTTACATTAATCTGATCTATAAATGCACCTAATATCAACTGTGTGTTTCAAGTATTTGTACCTTATGCCGAGAACTTATCAATCAACCTTCGTAAATCCCAACGAATTATAAATGTCTTGAAACTGAACAGACTACACTGGCTGGGGTATGTAGAAAGAATGGAAGAGAACAGACAAATGAAAATGGTGTATGCACAAGAGATGAGGGAAACAAGACAAAGGGGTAGACCAAAACAGAGGTAGAAAAAGAATATAGAATAGGATATAACAGAAATTGGTGCCACCAACTGGAGAGAGAAGATTAGGAATAGAGAGGAATGGTGGCAAATTTTATTTGCAACAATGAGCCTTAATGGCTTGGAAAGCTGAAGAAGAAGAATATGTTTATGTATACAAACATCTGGACGAAGCTTATTCCATATGAGGTCAGTGGATGTAGATTTGGTAGTCAGTGTCCAGTGTCTCATTCATAGCATATGCTCATGTAACTTTCACTTCTGTTAGATAACTATTCATATTTGCGCAGGAGTGCTTTGTGAGATGGAAGGTGATGTGGGCACACCGCCTCCTATCCCAGCAGTGGACGAAGAGACAGACTCTTCAGAGGACAACTCAGTTTCAGTCTGTTGTAGAACAGAGTCATCTTTAAATATCAGGACCACATTTCTGGCTGTCCTAATAGTTATTGCAGCTGTCGTTTTGCTGCGAGGTATTCCTAATTTTAAACGAACGAATCCTCAAGACATTTATTCTGTGGTGTTCGATGCAGGAAGCACTGGCTCCAGAGTTTTTGTGTTTCACTTCAAGGCCAGAGGCATAGGTATGCCTATTTGTTATAATCTTTACAATTCTTAGTTCTATTGTCATTTTGTGTTGTAACAAGCTTTTCATTGTATGATGTTTGCATTGATCTGATTATACAAAATCTGTTGCTTTTCCAGATTTATGTTTAAATTTCTGTCATGCAGATATTCATTAGTGTCTGGAGCACACTTAACATATTGGATGAGATAGATAGATGTTTATACAGATGGATCTGTGCCAAATGTCATAAAGAATGGATGGGCTGGTGCACCTATCGAATATCCAAATAATGCCACTGGCAAGATATGCATGCCCACTGGGAAATATGACATCAACTATGATGAAAAAGTCAGGGCAGTTATTGCCACAGTTGGAAAATTAACATTTGTGGTTGATGGTTCTCTTCATGTATGTACCTAGACATCTCAGACTGGAACACATTCTTCAAGTCTGCACCAACTATGAAACACTGAGATGCAATTTATGGCCCAGTGAAACCACCCTAGGAACTGAATTCTACAGTTCTACACAGAAACTGCAGAAAACAGTCCAGTTTATTCAAGAGACATAATTACAGAAATGGACAGTAAATGTGCACAAAGAAAGAAGTGTCTAGGGTAAAGAAGAATGAGGCATGTAAGGAAAAAAAAATTGACTATTCAAGATATTTTGATTTGTCTGTCATTGACTAGTTTTTAGCAGTACAGTGAATTAGAGTTCTGAAATTTAATTAATACATTCATTACTAAAGCATTGAAAAGTTACAGAAAGGTAATTTGATGTATCCAACCATATCTGCCAAGTTTCATGTAACATCTGTGAAACACAGTAACACAGATAACAGGAGGCCATACCGAAATGTTTGAAAGCTGTGCCAGATATTTTAATAACTAAGTGTTAGTTATTTGGCTGTTTGATTGTTTGACCATACTAACTGTAACACAGGTGAAGATAAAAATATTTGCATAGTATGGTAATAAAAAAATGCTTATAATTTGTTTACATGACTCATTGACAAAATATAAATAGTTATTCACACAGAAGAAAAGTTTCTTGGACACCAAAGTTGGAGTATCTGATCTAACTAGTGAAAGAATAAGAACTGTACTGTGACTGAATACATAAGAGAACATGAAATGTTCATTGAATATGTGATGAGAATAGAAGATTTTGAAACATCATAACAACAGGGAACACCACTGTGCTCCTGATAAACTTAGAGCAAATATTAACTTGCTGGTCACTGCTGGCGAGATTCTTCGGCTGCCACGCATGGGGTGAAACTCCTCCCGGCCAATGAAGAAAATGCATTAGGGTTGCCATACTGCGCCGCTGTGAAAGGTGATGGAAAGGATAAAGTGAAGTTTAACTGGTATGTCCAGCAATCTCATGGTGAGAGCTACTCATACCACGGCACCTCTGCTCTAGAGGCCATGTCCGATATACACCCATACTGGTGAAATATGCCTACAGTTTTACCGGCTTAACCCAGGGGTGAAACTTGATGACTACTCATGTCATGGTACCTCTGCTCTAGAGGTCGGTCACGTCCTAAACACGCCCATACTAGGATAATGTGCCTAAACCGGCTTAACCCAGGGGTGAAACTCACTAGTGGCGAGGATTCGTTCTCCTGGACAAAAGCTCTGTCCTTGGTCACAACTAAGAAGGGTAGCAGCCATGACCACAAAATGCTGAAGTCAGAGACACTGGACCAGTGCAGTCTAGATAGGCAACCACCTCTCACCCGACAGGGATATATTCATATCCTAATAACACTGAGATTTTCCGGTGAGAAAGTCCAACACTGGACTGGTTGGCCAACCACCTCTCACCCACCGAGGATATACTGATATCCCAAACATGTTGAGGTTTTCTGATGAGAAAGTCCAACTCTAGGCTGGATGGGCAACCACCTCTCACCCGGCGGGGATATACTGATATCCAAAACACATTGAGGTTTTCCGGTGAGAAAGTAGATTAAACTGGTGCAACGAAAACCACAGTGTCATGCAATCCCGCTTCTGCAACCCACCAAAAATACAGGCCCAAGCTCCGCGATACTCTGAATCTCTTTGGTCCTCTCAGGGACCACAGGACCAATCAAGGACCGCAGGAGTAAATTCAGTAGGATCATGGGGCAATCTTGGTGGTAGAAGCGAATGAAGAAGAAAAATAAGAAGAACTTGCTGGTATATCCTTCTTTGACCACTAACATTGCATATAAAACAAACAAAAAAAAAACAAGTTCTTGTGAAAATTGAAAAAAAAAGAATATTAATTGATTTAAACGTCTAAAGTGATCAGGTAATTACTCCATCATGCCACCCCCATCCCCATGCTCCTGTACCATTTAATATTAAAGATCTTCATTACTAATAGAACACATGAGGCTTTTAAAATTAGAATTGTAACACAGACCCTTGGTGGTTCACAAACCACATTTGGGAACCACTGGTCTATATAAACCATGCTCCAAAAGGGAAATAACTGTAAAATTAGTTCATGATTATGTTACAGAAAATGTAACAAAAAGAGAAATTTTATAACTCAATTTATATACCTTCTATTATATATTTATATGAACACCAGAAACTAATAATCTCAGCTTCTTTTGACTGGATATTTCTTAGAGAAGTGTCTTGTTTGTTTCTGGGTATTTCAGTGGTGAGTCTGGAAAATGAAGTCTTTCAGTCAGTGGAACCTGGGATCTCTTTTTATGCACATAGTCCTGAGGAGGTGAGTTTTATGACATTAAAGCATACTTTTATGAATTGTTATGTAAAGTTATACTGTGAGGAAAAAGATAATTAAAATTATATTGAGATATACTTTACAAGTCTTTACTTTACTGGAGGGGAACAGATAAGAAGAGAAGGCTGAGAAAAATTTGATCTGAAAAGGCTGACCAAACTGGCACATCAATTGAAAGGTAACAGTACCAAAATAACACAGAACACACACAAACAGAGATGTGTGATTGCCAATACCTATTGACAAAGGCACTTAATGGATTATTGGTACTTGGTATTATGGTGATGAAAGGAAGTTTAAGTTGTCATGGGCAGTAATTTGGTTGAAACGAGATAGAACTCGTTTATTCTACTAATATTAAAAATGTTCGTTCCGTAATGTTAACTTTAAAAGAAATTCTGAATATTTATTACCTCAGCATGTTGTCAAGAGTTGCATTAATCATGAGTTCCATCTTTGGTTTAAAAAAGAAAAGAAGAACATAAATATAAGAACAGTCAGAAAAAAAAAAGAAAATGAAAATACATAAGAATATATGAGGGCAAGTCAAAAAGTAACTACAGTATAGGAAGTAAATCACAATATTTCATGCAGATGCATACAGTCATTGAAAGTTACTTTTTGTCTTACCCTCATAAATATGAGAACCAAAAAAAACTTAGAAGGACAACAAAAGACACATAAGATGGTTTATTTTCCACAGTTGTAATTTAATAAAAATTGCAAGAATCCAGGATGAAACTGAGAGAGCTGAATGTTAACATAAGGGTGGCATTGTAACTATTGTTATCATCTTAACTAACAGATTTCCTTAAAATGGAAAGACTGGAAAGTTATAAGCAGTTACGTTGACATATCATACCATTATGTGCAAAATAAAGGTAAGGTAAAGGTATGAATTGTGTACGAGCGTCATTGCACACAATCAAACCATAAGTACTCTGCTGCCTAGTTAGCATTTGACGAGAAACTGTCGACCAGTGTCACCATTGACATGAACATTCTTCTTCCTTCCTAGAGTGTTACCCCTGTTACTTATTTTTTCTTAAGGCTTGGTGAACCGTGGGAGTTTTTGCAAACCTCGGTTGGAAATTGAAACCGGGTCGCCTGGTCAGCGAGCAAGTGACAGATCCACTGTGCTAACATAGCTCTCAAAAAATGTTTGGAATATGAGAACTGGAAAGAAACAGGAGAATTTACTAAGAGATTAGAGACTGCTCATAGGAAATATCGTCTGTTAAAAACTTTTATAAAAAATCAACAGTCAAGTTCTTATTTTACTTGCTTAGTGCAAACATTTGAATAATATATTTATTTGGTTTAGTAATTTTTTTTTTTTTTACATTGAACTGTGAGATAAGATAATGTAGTGTTTTATCATATGCCACATGATGAATGTGCTGCTAGTGAGCCTACAAAAAAAAAAGTTACTATTTTTGAGAAAGTTACAGGTATATCCTAGACACATGTAATGTGAAGAATACATCAGTGGATTTACTGAGCTGTTCAAGCTTATCGTTCTCTCAGGCAAGACAGTCCTTACAGCCCTTGCTTCAGACTGCTATAGACAGTGTTCCAATGCACCACTATCCACGGACGCTAGTTATCTTCAAGGCCACTGCAGGGCTTAGGCTACTGTCAAAGACGAAAGCTGATCAGATCATAAATGTGGTGAGTATAATGCAATGAGGCCATCTCATCTACTCATATGATGAGATTTATTTTTCTTGTTTTGATAGTGATTTACTTTAATTTTGACATGAGAACAATTATAACTTGAAAAAAAAATAGAGAGAAAAGTTTAATGAAACTGTTTCTGCAGTAACAAAAATATAAAAGTATATATTTTATCCTTCATCTTGGTAAGCAGAAATCTATGAATTATTCTTAAATGTAAGAGAAGAGATTTAATGCAAGAAAAATTTAAGATTTCATAAAAATGATTATTTGAAACATTGTAGCATATTTGATGTAATATTTCATCAGAACATTTAACTTCGTTTTATAGAAATGGTCAGAACAGAAGTGGCTTAATTTAGTGTTATATAGCTTTATTCAGAGCTACATAAATAAAATTATTCTATGACTAATAAGTCCTTCCATTCAATTTCTGCTGAATCTGTATAACATAGAAATGCTTAATGCTTGTATGAGATGGGGTCAGAATGTTCACCCTGACTGTACTTGTTGTGACTGTACTATTACATAGGGCACTGAAGGTTGCTATTCCCAAGCCTGCTTCTCTGTCTATGCATGTTCAGCTTGTACATTTGGTTTTGTGACCTTTTTACAGAGCCACTTTGTATGCTCCCAGGGGGATTATTTTGAAGGGGGTGTCAACCAAATTTAAATAAGGTAAGCCTGCAGTGATTTTTTTAGAGCCAGTCCTGGAACTTTCTGATACCACCTCATATCTTATTCTGCACTGTTGATTTACTTCTCTTCAGTTTCTGCTGAATCTGTGTAACACTAATGTTTATTATCTTTTTCTGCACTATTTCAGGTGAGAAAACTCTTGCTATCATCACCATTCCATCTACCAGACCCCAAAAGTGTTGAGATAATGAGTGGAGAAGAGGAAGGTAAATAGTCTTATGTTGTTGTTGTTGTTAGAGAACACAGTTGTGTAGGATTAAGAACCTATGAACCTGTGTTGTTGTTGTTAGAGAACACAGTTGTGTAGGTTAAGAACCTATGAATATGTGTTGTTGTTGTTAGAGAACACAGTTTTGTAGGATTAAGAACCTAAGAACATGTGTTGTTGTTGTTAGAGAACACAGTTGTGTAGGATTAAGAACCTATGAACCTGTGTTGTTGTTGTTAATTTCTTTAGCCTTTCTTTGCTCTTTTGACATGGTTTAGTTGTCTAGGTGAATGCACTCATACTGATCAGAGCAGATCTAGGGAGAAAAGAATAGGACCACTGCCACTTTCCATGTATGTCATAAGAGACGACTAAGGAGGTTGGGGGATAGGCCAACAACTTGTTCCCTGTAAAAAAAAATAAACTGGAGCGTTACAGAAACACGGAGAGGACAACCAGGAAACTTTATCTTGGAAAAAGAATTGACTCTGATAGCAGAGTGCATGACGTTATGCAGTCAAAGTCGAAAGAAGGCTGCAAGAACCGACATCCCAACAGAGTACTGATCAGAGCAGCTCTTGAGCATTCACTCAGTAAAGGGCCATGAGTCCAACCCTCACTGGATACTGGGATTTCATTATGAGGACGTCTTCTCCATGATTGTAAACAGCTGCTGAAAGTGTTAAGGAAAAAGGCAGAAAGAAGTTTTGCTTGTGAAAAGTGCTGGTTGTAGCATATTTCTACTGTAAGCACATCATAACACTGATTTCCTTCTCATATGAAAATATGAAAGTGCTCAGAGACACAGGTACATGTGGAGAGATCCAGAGCAAATCCAAGAACAGGGAAGACTGGAGAAACTGTGGCCTATACTCCCAAGGGAGTGACGGGCCATGATTTTGATGATGCACTTAGTTAAATCATCATTTTCTAATTTTAAAAAGCTGCTGTTGCTTTTATCGTTTATTCAGAAAGACAGTTTATTGATTCCTAGATTATTGTTTACAGGTTTATAGCTAGATTTCAGATTAATTTCTAAACTTGTGAAAAGAAAATTTAAACTCTGTACCTTCTTATGTCACCAGCAATTTTTGGGTATAAGTGTATGAAACAATATATCTACACAGACACACAGTCACCTTGTATATAAATATTACACATATTAAACATCTAACTACCTTCTTGTAAGTGTGAACTGCTTTTTCTTCAGGTTTATTTGGTTGGATAACTGTCAACTTCTTATTAGGTAAGTTGTTTTTGTGATTTTTTTGTGTGTACAGGACCATTTAACTGTTCTGTGTCTGAATAATTTTTTCAGGTGAAAAATAATGTTGAAAAATTGTCTAACACATGTGAGTAAGCTTATTTGTAAAGTGTAAATATTTTTTTTCAAAATTTAGTTATGAAAAAAAAAAATGAAAGATGGCATACAACAGCTTTGATCTTGAATATCATTAAAACTTTTTACATCTTGCATCCTTCCCATGCTGTTAAACTTCATATGGGGCTCGCATGGTAGTTTGCCAAGTTTTCATGTTTTTGCTGAGTTTTTCAACCTCATCAAGGGATTTTATGCTTGCTAAATTTGGCCTCTTTAACAGTGTCCTCTTAGAGCTTCACATGGTCGACCTCTTTTTCTTTGGCCTGTTGTGTTCCACTTTATAGCTTGTTTTGGGACAGTTTCTTCTCATCACATGACCAATATATGTCCATCTTCTTTTTCTGATCATCTATGAGACAGGTTGTTGTTCACTCATTTGCCTTATCTCTGTGTTGTTCTTGAATTTGTTCCACTTTGTACCAAGTATTTTCCTTAGACTCTCAAAAGAGTCTAATTTCTTGTCTATTTCTTTAGTTGTTTTCCAAACAAGAAGGAGTAGCACTGATTATAACAAAAGAACCATCAAGAGCATTGCTAAAATGGACCCCTATAAATGAGAGATTATTATATGCACACTTCAACTCAAGATTCACGAAGCTGTCTATTATAGTTTGTTATGCACCAACAGAAGCAGCTGAAGAGGAATTAAAAAAAGATTTTTACAACAGCCTCCAAGCCACAGTAGAAGCAATACCCAAGCATGGTATGCTACTCAGCTTGGGTGACTTCAATGCAAAAGCTAAAGGCATACCATCTAATGAGGGTGGATATTACATTTGAATTTTAAAATCTTGGCTTGGTTTTTGTGCTTAAAATTTTTGAGTGCCATATGTTCTCGAGAAGGTCAATGCTGCTTTCTCAATTCTAACTTCCCTTCTGATGTCACCATCCTGATCTATGTAGTTGTAAAACAGTGAAATTAAGAATGTTTAAATTAATAAAACTAAATATTTAAACAAACTAGTTTTTCCTCCTGCTTATTTTATTGTTTTGTGTGAAAGCCCAAGTAATGGTTTCTTTAAGTAGACAGGCATAGACCGAGACATTGCACTTCAGACTTTTGGTGCAGATTATACCGTTTTTCTGCAGTCCTTTGTCAGTCGTTTTTGAAGCAGCATATATATGAGATGTTTGAGCACTCTTTTTTCCTTAGTGAGATCTTGGACCTTTTTTTTTTTTTTCATCAGGCTCTAGAGTAATTGAATTACAAAGCCATGCAGGTCAAGACAATCTTTATTTGGTACAGAATGTGGTACTGCAGTGGTGTTGGTGAAATATCTAACAGTTGATGCAATCTATATTCAGTGTCCATTGTGGGATTTTTCGATATTACTTGGCACTTTTGTGATATCCATTCCTGTACAAGATCTGTATTATCAGGAGAACACACTTCATGGATTACATACATGGCCCATCCATGATTTATTTTTCTTGACCGTGTTTCCTTTACTCTTACCAGTTCACTGTGGAGTGGGTATGCCTTGTCTGCGCTTATTTTGAAGAAAGCTTGTGCCCGGCCAAAATTGTATTCTATTGTTCATAATAGAAAAGTCTAACAAATACCTCATGACCTTGCAGGATGTATCCCTTGAGAGCCCAAGAATAATGCAATTGAATAATAAGAACTACAATACAAATGGATGCTCACACCATCAAACTTTAAAGTGGCTCTGTCATTTCATATTACACTTGACAGCAGATGCAGAGAACATATTCCAGCTGTAGTAGACGCAGTAAATAGTGAAATAGTGACCTTCATTTTTGTACCAGGCAACACAGGTGTCAAGGCGAACAAAAGAGCAGATTATTTGGTGAACCCAGCCATCAGAGAGGCAGAAGATCTCATGAAAGAGTGAATTTTTGGTGAACTCTTTTTGCCTGAGTGAATTTTGAGCTGAGTTGAGAGTTTGTTTTGGTTGAGAGAGGATGTCTCGTGTTTAGATATGATTCGTGATTGCTTGTTATCACAGTATGCTTATAGTTATGACAAGAATGTAGTTTCCAATTGTGATTGTGTTTTCTTTTGTAGTTCTTATGGTGGTGGATGTCATTTTCTCTACTAGCCATCTTGAACAGGTTTCTTCTAGTGATACAAGTAGTTTGATATGTGACACTTCATATTTCATTCGTTTTACTGAAATTCATCATCATCGTCATGTTGTGTAATTAAATCTGTTGCTTCCAGTTGAATTGTGCTTACAGATGTTGGATTTTTACATGTTTGGCTGTTCAGTTATATGTTGTTGGACTCTCATCACAATGTGGATTTGTTCTAGTTTCAGTTATAATTATCTGTAATTGTAGCCAGTTTCTAATACAACACGAAAGGTTATTGCATTACTATCAACACTGTCTTGTGTCTTCCAGCGCTGTATTTGTGAACTCTAGCCAGAACTCCTGGCAAGTCAGAGTCACAGTGTGTGTCTATAGATGGTATGTCTTTAGCTTTGGTACCACGTCAGTGTCAGATTGGTACTACAGTATCTTCTGTTACAACAGCAGCAAATAGGAACTCTTTACTGTTACAAATTTGCATTCTAACCTAGCTTCACACATGAAGCTGCATCCTTTCAATCTTTTGTTTTTTAAGCAGGCATAGGATTCTAGTCTTCTTGAGTTCAGATTATAGCTCCAGAAATTTGAACCAAAAGTTGAAGTGGACCATTTAGTTTTGTTTTTAGGCAGTTACTTGTAAATTAGCAGGGAAAAAAATGACTGACTGGCATAATCCAGGCTGGTAGCTGTGGTAAGTCATGGAGTCATGTGTGAAATTGGTTTTCAGACAGAACCTGATAATGATATTTTTGTCATATTGCTCCTTTCAGTTTCTCTTTGTAAAAGTATATTTAAAGGATTATTTATGCTGCTGTGATAATTTTTGTATTCATGTCTCAAGGCTAGACCTTTTACAAAAACAGTTACTACCGAACTCTAAAGTTATTAATAATTTTACAGTTTGTAGGTCATTCAGGTGATTACTGACATTCAGATTAGTATCTTATTGTCTGCTGACTGATAAATTGAAGATTTTGAATCATAAATGAAGAAGAAAAATATGAAAAAAAGCTCCACAGCTTCTTAGAGAGAAGCAGAGATCTAGAACTATTTTATAGCAATGTCTTTATCACTTTTGAATTTCCTTACTAGTATCTCATGTTTGCACTATTTCAGATTTGATTTGGAATGCAGTGCATGAAAATACAGTGACCACATTTGATCTTGGGGGTGGATCTGTGCAAATTTCATTTGAAATCTCTCATTTGGTAATGACACAACATACAAAGACCATATACAGTCTTTTGTTCCTAGTTTTTCCATAAATATAATTCAGTTCTATATCTTTCTGAGTTTCTGCTTCTCTTCTCTGCTTGTTATTGTCCGATCCTTGTCTCCTGACCTGTTCTATTTAGAAATGGCTTTATAACCACTGACTAAGCATTAAAAATAATGCACATATGCAGGAAACTCTCTACTGTAGAGACTGGAATAACAACACAACTCCATATCATCAGACAGAAGAAGTCATAATGTTAAAAAATATTTTTGATAAAAGATATAGCTTCATACATGGTGGAATTGATAATATGCTTTTCTGTCTTGCTTTTCATAAGAAAGTTTTCATTTTTAAGAAAAAACAATTTCTTTACTTTTCTTAGAGCATCATGTATGCTTGTTTGTCTTTTTTTTCTCTCCAGGAAGCATTGAGAAATTTTCTTGTGAAAGATGTTATAAAAGTTTCACTGCTTAACTCAGAGTTCAATGTGTTTACCAAAAGGTAAAGTAGATCCTGTAAACTGAAAAATTATACATATTTTTATGAGTTTATCTCCTAATATACAAATTTTCAATTGAGGCAATCCTGAATGGTAATTTTAATAAATGACAAAGTAGTTTGATAATTTAGAAATACAAATTCATGCTATATCCATTAAATGGAGTTGGACATGGTATGAAAAGGTGATTAAATGATGTTTTTTTAAGCCCAGTATCATTTTCTATTTCATTCATTCATTTGCATGTCCCTTGCAGAACTTTGCCTCCCAAACAGCACTCCTGTAGGCCTCTCAGTTGTGAGCAAGATGGCCCACTGCTGCGGCATCCATTTGCAGATCGTCAACGATGTCTTGTAGCCATCTTCGTTTTGGTCTTCCTCTTTTTCTTTTTCCCATTATGTATCCTTCCAATACAGTCTTCTCTAAATTATCGTGACGTTTAATGTGTCCAAAATATTTAAGTTTTCTCTCTTTAATCTTCTTTACTAGCCAGCCTTCTTCAATATTAAGCCCTTGTAGTATATATATATTTGTTCTTTTTTGTGTCCACGATATTTTCTATTTACAGAAGTGAATTTAAAAAAGAAACCAGTAGAGACAATCACTGAAGTTGGTACTCATAAGAGACTAAAAAAAAAAACATAAGAAAAGATAACCCATAACTTCTTCTAATTTGGGTTCTACTTTCTTCTCTCTTAACATTTACTTCTGTCTCCTCAGATATTTAACTGCTATTAAAAAGGTGTATGAAGTAGTCTCAAAGTTTTTTGACTTCATTTTAACCAATTATTTCAAAGCAGGTCTGAATGTTTGGTCTGGATGACTGGTAACTCATGGCTAAAAATAGCATCAAATTGGGCATGACAGGGAAACAGGAGTAAGGGTAGACCAAAGAAGACATGGAGAAGAACTACAGAGAGGATGTTGAGTAATAGGGGGCTGACCTGGGCAAGAGCGGAAAAAAAGGTGAAGGACAGGCATTTTGTGGAAAACCCTTGCAGAAGCTCCATGTGCCTTGGACACTTAAAGGTTCAGAGAGAGAGAGATAGATATCTGAATATTGACTGATGTTTTGTTTTTTTTTCCCCTGCAAGTGATTGTTTTATTCTTTTGTGTAGTTATTTAGGTTATGGATTAAAGTCAGCTCGTTTAGGAATCATGGGAGGAAAGGAGGGTCCTGATGGTTCTGTTGTTTATGGTAAGTTCCAAAACTCAGGTTATTAAACATGCAATAATATGTTTTAATGGTGTTTTTAAAAACAATTTACTATTGAACAATGAGGTTTCTGCTCATAATACATATATTTGCAGGTTGTTCTGTTTTTCTGTAGAACATTTCCGTGTGAATACTTAACACAATTTTTGTCTCTTTTTTTTTTTTTTTTCTAGTAGCTGATGCTGATTTTTAGATGTCTAGGAGGAATCTTATTATCTGAAGGTTGTGGGTTTATGATCCATCTATCTCCTGTAGTTGACCCAGTTGTAAAATGGTTATCTGTCTCCTGTAGTTGACCCAGTTGTAAAATGGTTATCTGTCACCTCATGATCATGATCCATCTATCTCCTGTAGTTGACCCAGTTGTAAAATGGTTATCTGTCTCCTGTAGTTGACCCAGTTGTAAAATGGTTATCTGTCACCTCTAGTTGACCCAGTTGTAAAATGGTTATCTGTCTCCTGTAGTTGACCCAGTTGTAAAATGGTTATCTGTCTCCTGTAGTTGACCCAGTTGTAAAATGGTTATCTGTCTCCTGTAGTTGACCCAGTTGTAAAATGGTTATCTGTCTCCTGTAGTTCACCCAGTTGTAAAATGGTTATCCAACACACTTGTGCAGGGAGATACTGATCTGTGTCATCTACCTGACCCATCTGTCGAGTGGTTGCCTCTCACACTTGTGCAGGGAGATACTGATCTGTGTCATCTACCTGACCCATCTGTCGGATTGTTGCCTCTCACACTTGTGCAGGGAGATACTGATCTGTGTCATCTACCTGACCTATCTATCGGATTGTTGCCTCTCACACTTGTGCAGGGAGATACTGATCTGTGTCATCTACCTGACCCATCTGTCGAATGGTTGCCTCTCACACTTGTGCATGAAGAAACCTGATCTGTGTTCTCTAGTTGACCCAGCTGTAAAATGGTAACTTTGTGCAGGGAGAGGCAAAAATTGGAGAATGTCTTCTTAGTGAGGTACACTGGATTGCGCAGAGCACATGTGGATTAGCAATAACCAACAAAGAGACTACTCAACACCTATTACAGGATTGCCCTTTATTTGAAGAATCAAGATGGCACGTTTAGCTGTCACAAGTGTTCGGTAAAGAAGATCAGTGAATGAGGTGAAGGTAGGATTTCTTTTGAAGATTAGACCCATAAGGGACAGAAACCCATAGTGAGTGAGAGAAGAAAAATAATGACCTTTTATAAATGTCTGAAGAGAAACATTCTATCAGTATCCATTTATGATGTTGTAGGATATAATGTCAGCATGATCCTCAAGCTGATGTCGTGATGAACTTTATCACTTTTAAGGTAGTGAGAGTTTCTTCATTTCTTGGACAGGATAGAAGAAGTAGATGTTTTAGTAAACTACCACCATGGTCCAGAATGTTGTATTTAAACTATCTCTTACTGAAAATGCTCTGTACAGACAAAACAGCATTTTGCTCAGCACTGATTCTCTAGCAGTGGTAACTGACATTACCAGCTCATCTGTCAGTATCGTTAAATAACATACAAGCTCAGTCATATTCATTATATTGTCAAACACAAGAAAAAAAAATATCTAGTCATACAGTTGCAGTTGCCAGTATTTGCACCCAGAACAATGGTTCTGAGTGTTCAAAGTACCAGTCCTCCCTTTTGAAACCAGCCTGCCACTGTACCATTTTCTATATATTAACTCTTTCTGTGCATATGGTCGAATTTTCGACATTTCTGGTGGTCCCAAGCTACCGTATGGTCGAAAATTTGACAATTGTTTGTTTCATTAAAACAAGCGGTGTAACATTTAGATTGTACATATTTCGTCCGCGATTCCTGTGACACTTTCAAAATGGCAAAAGCGTGCCTAGTTACGAGCGATGCCGAGCGAGAAAAAGGACGAGAAGCATGGAAATTTTTCAATTTGTGACGATGTTGATAGGGGTATGGACATAGCCTATGGCGACCCCGCTGCTCTTGAATGTTTTCTAAGTAGATCTAGACATATTTAGACGACTGGAGAAGTAGTTAGGAGTTATTTCAGACATTATTTAGCGAGAATGCAACATAGAATCAGAATACGAGATCGACAAGTAGATCTACACATCTCAGATGGTAAGAAGGGGTAAGTAGCGCGGATCTAGACCTAACCGATGGTGAGCTGGCCACAATCAGTGTCTAAAAACATCACATTACTTCTTTTTTCCCTACAACTCTGCATTTATGAAATTTTCATTCATTTAGCTATACTTCGACACATATTACATGTATGGAAGTACATGGAAATACTGTTTTCCATTCCATTTTACAACTATACCCCCTTGCAGACCAAGACCCGCGTTTTTACTCCCACATGCCACGACACGTCCATGTTTCTTCTCCCGCACGGGAAGAGTTAAATCATCATTCATAAGGGATTTTCACCGTGATATATATATATTATTTTGCAGCAGTAATATTCCTTGTGCCTTCACATTGAGAATCACTGGGCCAGAATAAAGTACCTAGTTTTAAAATCACCAAACTTTGAAAATTCACAACAAAGAACATGGATCATGTTTCAACAGTTAATGAACTGTTATCATTCAAGTTTAAATTACTCATGTGCTGCTGTTACCTGTTGCAGATCCTGATGTGTCAGATCAGGTTGATGGAGGTGTACTCTTGCTTAGTACCTGCTTCACTACTGGCACCAATTTTACATTTGTTCACAGTGATGTGTTTTATATTGTCAAGTAAGTTTGAACGACTCATTCAGCATTTAAGAATGTTAAATAAATACTGTAGCGAACTGCTGTAGTTCTGCAACACCATTTTACTGTGTCCAGCATTGTGCAGCACTTTAGTGAAGTTTTGTTTCATTAAATTAAGATGATAAATTTAAAATTAAAGGCAAAAGCATTATGGGAGAAGATGATAAATTAAAAGCAGTATGAAGGATAATTTCTGAAACTTAAAATGCAAAACTATATCCTGCTGATAAATCTTCGCTAGAAAAGATGCGGATCACTGAAAACATGAAAGTCAGTAAAGGGCACACTTAGGCTGGGTTTAAAAAAACTCTGAACATGCAGGAAAAGAATGAAGTGCAATTTATGAATTAAACAGTAAACTTAACCCTAGCCATTATATGAGGATATGTTAGAAAGTATGTTAGAATGTATATGTCACTAGTTAATCAAAAGGAGGAAAAGTATAAAAAAAAAACTTCCAATAGGGCGTAACAGAATTGAATCTCTTGTAAGCGGAAGATAAAGCTTGATATATGGCACCATCATGTTTCTAAATTTTTTTTTATGCATATGAATTTGCCTGATTTCAGATATGATTTTGTCATGGTTGTTGCTTGGTGGTGAACAGAATTTAATTGTGAGATTTGCTGTTTTTGTTGTAATTGTTACCCTGGAGTTAATGTATAATGATTTGTCTGTTTACAGAGGCCAGAATTCTCGACACAGTGTTTTACTCCAGTGCAGAGACATCGTGGATGATTTTGTGCAGGCTGCAGGCTTTATCAAAAGCTCAGAAATGAGTGAACGTGAAATTCATCTTTTCTCTTATTTTTTCGATGTGGCCATGTGGGCTAAGCTGATTCCTTGGAGTGATCATATATATGTTTTGACACCACAGGATTTTTATAATGCAGCCATAAAGTGTGAGTACTACTAAAAATTTGCTTCTTAAAGAAAGTACAGATAGTATACAGTTTTGTTACAGTTTCATTTTGGCTCTAGTACCACTGAGGGGATTTCCATATGTTTCTCAGTTTAATAAAAGCTGTTCTTACTTTATATATTCTTCCATTCATGCCTTCGTTCGTCTATCAGGAGTTAATATTCTGTTCATGTATTTGTTCCTCCGTCAGGAGTTGATATTCTGTTCATGTCTTTGTTCCTCCATCAGGAGTTAATATTCTGCTCATGTCTTTGTTCCTCCATCAGGAGTTAATATTCTGCTCATGTCTTTGTTCCTCCATCAGGAGTTAATATTCTGTTCATGTCTTTGTTCCTCCATCAGGAGTTAATATTCTGCCAAGGTATTTGAAAGTGTCTGTTTCTGACAGGTATTGTATAATAAATAAAAAAAATTCTTCCCCCATTTAAAGTGATTCTGCTCTGTGCTATTTCGGTTTTGTGCTCTGTAGAAACTCGCAACAATTTGAGTGAACTGGAAGAGAAATCTGTGGTGCGAAGCAACACTAAGCTGGCTGATGAGGGTAGAATGGTGGGTATGAATGAGGAACTGCTTACAGTCTCATGGTGAGAGTCTTAACAGTGATAATTCTTTGAAGAACAGTCAGAGCAGTGCGGTCGTGATGAACCAGTAATATTTGCTTCACACTACCAGTGAGAACAACAGAATTCCTCAACAACAGCATCACCAAGATCACAGAAATAATGAACCATTTCATAGAACAATATCCAGATCATATTGCAGAGCTCCTGAGTTGTTCCTGACATGTTTTCAATGCTATAATGAGTTATTTGGTATAACGCAATGATATCATGAATTATTTGGGTTTAGTGGGTTGTATAAGCTACCACCACTTGATGGTGTGTTTCCTGATCCTACTGTAAAATGATAATGCTAAGCTTGTGTTCACTTAGTGCCATCTCTGCTACTTATCTGAAGAAAAAAAAAGCAGCTAGTGTTTGTATGGAAACTTTTGCATCACACTGTTTGATGACCCATTCCCTTAGTGCTCCATTTTCAGAGACAAATCCTGATGATAAATGGGATACGAGTGCACTAGATAAAGCTCTTCAAACAAATGTCTTCAAAGTTGGTAACTTAAACCACAAAGTGCAGTCTTGTTTTTAGATAACTAGTTAGAACGTGAATGGTAAGGCTGCATGTTTGTTTTATGGAAGTTTTGTCATAAACTGCTTTAATAATGATTTAGTTTGCATCTCTCAGTGCATTGTAAAAAATTTTGTTATCACTAAATTTTTTTCCATTTCAGATTGCAACGAAGATAATTTTTCTCAGAAGCATCCATTTTTGTGTATAGATCTTTTGTATGTCCATTCACTTCTGACTTTGGGGGCGGGATTGACACCAGATAAAAAACTGACTGTAAGATGATTTTTTTGTGTGTGTTCTTTTTATGGCTAAGATTTCAGATGTGCTTTGAGAAATTGCAAAACAACGTTACTGATTCGTGGAAAATAATGTTACTGATTAGTGGAATGTGAACAGATAACTTGTTTGCAAAATGATTTTTAAAAATTTCTGAGATTATGCTTTACACATTTAGCAGACTTTGCAGTTCAGGACATGTTTTTGTTTCATATTTATGGGTGAGTAATTTGATTATTAATGAATGCTTTTGGTCATCTTTTTTTTTTTTTTTTTTTACAACCTGGAAAAATTTAATGAGCATTATCAGTGTCTTGTTAAGAGGTCATGCTCACCAGTATTCTTTTAAGTGAACATCCTCATGTCATGACATATATTAACTGACCCTCTGCAATGACCTGTTTTGACTAAACATTTTCTTGTCGAAATCACAAAGATAAAATACATTTTTTTCCCAGGTGGAAGCTCAGCTTTTAGGGCGGGAGGTCAGTTGGGCCCTCGGAGCAGCTTTATCCAATCTTTCTGAAGAGTTTTCCATCTCTCAAGTTCTGTGATACTTGAAAGGCATTGTTTAAAGGTGCTGTGTTATGGTGAGCTACTAGTCTGCTCATGGACATCAAACGCATTCTTGTGAAATAGAATATCAGTTCTAAAACATAAATGATCTTTGTGTGAGATTTTCTCAAAATGTACTTTGAAGACTGATAAAATTAACTGATAAAATTAATCTAAGGCAGTCTCATAATACCAACATATGGTAGATATTTTGGTGTAGCATGCTTGTAAAGACATAGGCTTAATAATTTATGAAGAAATCACATCACAACATTTACTAAAAATAGAATGTCGGCATGAAAGGCATCATTTCACTGTTATGATTCCATTTATTTTAAATGAAATTGTGGTAAGTCTAATATGTGGTAACATGAACAGTAAAATGTAAAATTACGAAATAAATTGCTACAAAATAAACTGCTTGAATGTGAAGTCAGGAATCTTTCTGACCTACAGCATGAAATTATACTGCACAGCTCATCAGATCTTCAGAGAAGTAAGCACTTTTGCTGGGAAGCTGTTCTGGCAATTTTAAGGGGAGTGATCTCCCCTGAATCATGACTCACAGAGGTTTGTGAGCTTTATACATAGATATTTCTGCCACTTTTCCAGGTTTGATACACTACTTGAATGCCTATGCCACATGCCTTCCATTGGTTCTTCTTGTCTTTGTCCTGCTGCTATAACAAAGATTTGTTGTCCTCATACAGTGTTGAGATACCACATCTTTCCCTCAACTTATTTTGCTTTCTGGGTTGTTTTATTGTGTCCAGCATTGTGTACCAGTTTTATATATTGATGATGATGATTACATGCTTCTGGACCCATGTGGCTGTTTTCTTGCTGTTACCGATGTCTGTCTTCATCTCACCACTTATCTTTATAGCCTGTTTCACTTTGCATTTATATTTTGTAATGGTTAGGTCTTGGTGAGTGATAGTAAAATAGATTTGCTGATATACTGACAAGCAAGCGAAACTCATATGAGAGATGCAGAAAGTTAATGTATCTATCTCTGCTACGTATATCTATTATTTTCTCATCTTGCTGCTATTGCACAATTGCTTCTATGTTGAGCCGGTTTGCAAAAATCTATTACTACATTATACACACTTAACAAAACAGCTGAGAAACACATAAATGCCTTTGAATGTAAATGCTACAGAACAGTTCTTCAAATATCATGGACACAAAAAAGAACAAATATATCCATACTTACATCTTACATCCTTCCTGTGCCGCCAAACGTCACATAGGGCCCGCATGGTAGTTCAGCAAGATTTCCTGTCCTCTGTGAGTTTTTCAATCTCATCAGGGGATGTTATGCCCACTGAACTGGCCTGTGGCCTCTCTTAACTTTGTCCTCTTTCGAGTTTCATGTAGTCAGCCTCTTTTTTATATCCATACTACAATAACTTAATATTGAAGAAGGGAGGCTAGTAAAGAGGATTACATTTAAATGTTTTGGACACATTAAACATCATAAGAATTTAGAGAAGACCATCTTGGAAGGATGCATAATCGGAAAAAGAAAGAGGAAGACCAAGGCAAAGATGGCTGCAAGATATTGTTGATAATCTGCAAATGGATGCACCAGCAACAGGGCATCTTGCTTACAACCAAAAGGCCTATAGAAGACCTGTTAGGGAGGCAAAGTTCATCAAGGGACATGCAAATAACTGACTGACTGACATTATACACACAGCAAGATGCCCAGGCTTCCAACAACCATACAGCAGAACACCGTGTAATACAATATACTACAAATGGAACCTGCAGTCAGTCAGCACCATTAACATTCCATCATTATCATTAGGTGCTGTGCCGACTAGCGTTGGCTATTATCCTTCTCCAGTGTACCCGATCCTTCATGCAGGCCATTGGCTCAGTTTTCAGAGAAAGACTAAACCAAGTCTACTGTTTGGATAAACATTCAATACAACATTTATTAATGGACCAAAATGAAGGGTAATCGGATGAGTATATAGCCCATCAGGCTGGAAAACAAAAACGATTCCTGGCTTGAATTATTTGATGCCATATGGGAAGAAAACTGTTACATTAGAACTGCAACAAAAAGTACCTACTCACAAGATCCAACTCTACAACGTGATGAAAACCCTTTATAAAAAATTACCATTGTGAACTACTACACATGGGACTAAGCCCAAAATCACACAAAAGTCTCTGATCTAGATTTCTGGCCCAAATCTTCAGAGGTTAATCTATCAAAAACCATCTTCTACCAACGAGCTGTGTTGAAGTCTGTGACTGTCTCTAAAATTCTTCCAAAAACTTTCAAAAACTACTCAAGAAAACCTGACTAAAATCCATCCTGAAAAAATCTTCAAACAAGAAAAATCTACTCTCTCTAAAAAAGAAGTTCTCGATCCGTTCTAATTCTGAGTGGTATTTATACCATAACTTTTCCCACTTAAATCTTACGTTGCATGCTTATTTCAGGATTTTTGCCCAAGTCCTTCAAAACTAAGTTACCCTCTAACCACCTCAGCAAGCACACTCACTCTGTCAACCAAATTGACAGTGCTCTAATTCCACTTATGTCCCATACATTTGGACATATTCTATTACAGTAGTAATATTCAGCCTTCCACATATTGGTATTCTGCTGCTCCTTTGGTATGTGCCACAGCCAGCATGAGATCTGCTTTGTTGTTTCTGTGAGGCTTGTCAATGCATGTTCTTTTTTTTTAACCTTTTTTTTTTTGCCCATTTGTTTACAGTAATCATAGACCGAAGCCACTGGAAATTTTCTTAGTTCAATTTGCAAAGCAATCTCACTAGCACCAACTCCTGAGAAGCTGGATAAGATCATTGTATTTAGTACTCTTAAACACATATTGTTCTTCTGCCTTGGATTCATATTTGGGACTGTGAATACTGTACCAGTGAAGTCTTGCATTGTTGCCTAGTACATGACAATTCTGGTGCATGTAGCTGTCTTTAGTGTACATAGAATGCTCACTTCTCCCTGGTAAGTTTACTATTATCATTACTTTCTGGTAGTAATGAAGCATATTTAAAATATTCTTTTTTCAGGTGCTGACAGAGACGAGTCTTTCATTACCCAGCCCAACAACAAAATGTTGGTTTTTAGGCCTGTTCCTGAGGTTATTTGGGGAGCCGAGTCAGAAAATTGCACTGGATAGACCGAATCAGCTCTAGTTTCTTAGATATGGTCGAATTTATAAAATTTTTGTCCACTCTTTCAAAAATCTCTTCTTAAAAAAATTGAGATGTCATAACAAGCTGTCTTATTTGAATGAGAAATTTGTATATTTAATTTAATCATATTTTTTTTTTATGTATAATGACCTTTGTTTCACAATTGTTCGTCTACTTCCTTTCTTATAATGCACACTGGCATAAAAATGTGTAGCTCAAATGACAAAATTGCTTCTGTTCTGTTTTATTATATAATTATGTGCACAAAATTAAAAGATGGTAATCATGTTTTTCAGAGACTACATAAATTTGTATTTCAAAGATTTGTCAACCTGTTTCATTTAAAACAGTTGTGCTATATAATAGTTATGATTGTATAGGAGGTGTGTGTATATTCCCACTCATATCATTTCATTTTTGCAAATGAACACCGTAGAGGTTATGGCTACTTAAAGACAGAGCTGCTTGAATCATCCCAATATATTTTGCCATATTTGTGGGGAGTACACACTGAGAAACTTCATATTGAAGAAGGCTGGCTAGTAAAGATGATTAAACAGAGAAAATTTAATATTTTGGACACGTTAAACATCATGATAATTTAGAGAAGACCATCTTGGAAGGGTACATAATGGGGAAAAGAAAGAGATGAAGACCAAGGTGAAGAAGGCTGCAAGACATTGTTGATGATCTGCAAATCAGCAACAGGGCATCCTGCTTACAACCAAGAGGCCTACAGGAGTGCTGTTAGAGAGGCAAAGTTCTGCAAGGGACATGCAAATGACTGACTGACTGACACACTGAAAGCAAGTGGGAAACCTATTTCTGAGTTTGTGAGAAGAGCATATGTAGGTTATTTTGGTGTCAAGCTTGTATGCAGAACTTTTAATCAGCATTTGCTCCAGTGGACAAATGGAAAAAGAATCTTTCTGAAATTTGTAGTACCGGTGGTGTGAAGGGAACCAAAAAACCACATTGATGACTGTTATTTTTGTATTGTTATTTGAACCTTGATGACTTAAGCAAAGAGCAAGGTGAAAGATTTCACCAAGACATAAAGACAATGGAAACCAGATACCAAGGAAGATAGAATGAACACATGATGGCAAACTATTGTTGGAATCTTATGCGGAATTATCCTGGCAGATCCCACTCTTGGAAGTCTTACAAAAGGAGCTTCTTGTATATCGATTGAGTGGAAAGTTTGTATCATAAACTTGTGCTTTTGGTATGAAATAAGTAGATTTTCATGTAGTGCACTTTTCTTTTAATTTTTAACATGTTTCCTTCATGCTTAAAAGATATTAATTTAAACACTACATTAAAATATCCTGATTTGTTATGGGTGAGCAGAGTGAAGGGCAGTATATGGCTTATGTTCTGTATCTAAAAAACTAGAGCTGATAGGGGAAAACTTGTGTCATTTTTTTAAATCAGCAGATCAAATCCAGAAACAAGTTTAACATTTGAAGCACCAAAATGTATGTTGGCCATTTATCCTTGATTTTGTTACTTTTTCCCCTACACCCAGTCCCACTTTTCTCCATTACATTTCATTCATCACTTTTCTGCATTACATTTCATTCATCACTTTTCTCCATTACATTTCATTCATCACTTTTCTCCATTACATTTCATTCATCACTTTTCTCCATTACATTTCATTCATCACTTTTCTGCATTACATTTCATTCGTCACTTTTCTCCATTCTTGCTTGCATTTATCACCTGAAAAAAAAAAGTCAAAATATGATGGCAAGTAAAATAACATGTTATTTTTTTAAGTATTATAGTTTCCTTTGTTTTTGTTCTCTCAGAAGAATTTTTAATAATTAATTTTAATATAGCATTTTCTTTTTGTTCATATGATACATTACTTTAACATATCAGTAATATTGAAAGTCACTATTTTTAGTAAAATAAGTATAAAAATATTTGTATTCTGCTGGGATCAGTTACATGAATTATCTGATGATGGTCACTTTTGACTTTGATATTGCCTATTGTTAATCCACAACACAATAGTTAACAGACGGTGGTAGCTTGTTGGATGTTATGTGATGATTATGTGAAGTACCAGGATGAAGAACATTTGTTTATACAAAAATCAGATGATGGTCTTTGTATTAAGTTTATGACAATTATATCACATAGTGTTATGTTCTAAAATATTTAACTATGAACAAATTGTATCCGATGTTGTCACTGAAGACAGAGTTGTCAGGCTGCCTGTGTTCTCCCAAGTTACCTGATGGTGATATTTGTTTGTAATGTTGAACAGCAATTACTAAGTGTTGTAGGGTGTCCTAAGACGACTCCCATCTACAGAAGTTTGTTTCTCTGATGTTAAGTATATGTTACAATTATCATAACTATATGCACACATCAGTGTAGTTGACAAGTGATAGCAGAATTTGTTTACAACCTATTTGGTGAGGTGGCAGAATGTACAGTTGCATATTAAGTTTTTCCCCGCAATTGCAAGACTGTATTTTCTGTTGCTGTAATGTTTAATATTTCTATCCGACTAGTCCTCAGCTAGATCATATATATGAAGTATTAATAGTAGATTTTTTTTTCGCACATATTTTGCCATATGCTTTTATTTTCTTATGGTCAGTTATTTGTTACCCCAGTTGCTGCCATTGATAAGTGGCATTTGTGACACTCAGATAGTATATCACGTTTGGCCATCTACAGCTTATTCTGTGTCCATATTTATGGCTTGTATGAATCTACAGGCTGGCATCCACTATTTTTTACACTCAGTTCTCAGTATTTATTATTTTTACATGTGCATTGTTTCACAGTTTATATAACATGTATTTAAGTTCACAAAACTTTTTTTTTGTCTTTAAGTTTACATCATTTAGTTTGATCTTGCACCACATTTGATCTTCTTTGTTTCTTTGAACTGAAGCTCATTCCTAGTTTTGTATAATTGTTTCTATTGAACTGGCATGCTTCTTTGATCATAAGGTCATTTCTGGCAGTAATTTATTTTACTGATGTAAAGCTGAATAAATCCATCCATCCATCCAAAAACCCACCTACCTACATCCTTTGATGGTGATCAAGTGTCTGCATTCAGTATACCTTGTGATACCTTACAAGGCAGTAAGAATCTTTGTATAGTGTCTCAACAGTTACTTGATGTCCATCTTGGCTTCTACAGTTCACCTCTGTGTCCTTTGTCGGCCTCTTGTTTATTTTTATTTCTGTGTCTATTGCATAACACTTGTGTTGAGGTATTACTGGAAAACTTGACCAATCTATTTTTTGTTACAATTGTGTAAGCTGAGTACCACTGACTTACCAGAACTTTTACTGATTACTTTGTAAAATCATTATCATCACTAATGCAGATCAGTTCATTTGCATGAAAGGCTTGGTCAGGTTTGAATGAGTGAAAGCTGTTCTGCAGGGAGTATATATAAGTGTTATGTGAAACTGTATGTTGATTTTATTTTTTATATAGCAGTACACCTACAAACTGCTGGACCAACAAATGCTTAGTTTTTGTTCCCTGCACACATCTGGTATGAGACTAGTCATGACATGGTGGAGTGTTTGGTTGCACTTAATTCAGTTTATGCAACACGGTAAAAGTATTTCAAATAATTCATGTTACAGCTTTCGGTTTTTCATATTTTGATAAAATGTATTTTTGCTTGCAAATAAAAAAAACTGAATCTGCACAATTGCAGATCAAAGATATTAGTCAAGAATTTGTTAATTTCTGTGTAGTATAAATCAGTGGTACGTGGCCTCTATATTGTAAAGTTTGAAATGATGAAATACAGTTTTCTAATCTTGTCCAAAATAGTATTTAGTTTTCTAGTCTCATCCAAAATAATAGTTTTCTAGTCTCTTATTATATTTATGTGTAGGACAGTGTAAAACTGGGGCTGACACATTTAGTCTAAATTTAGTCTCATCCAAAATAATAGATAGTTTTATAGTCACATCCAAAATAATGGATAGTTTTCATCCAGAATAACTTCTCTCTTGGAGCAGAGGACAAACTTTAGAGTGTACAACGTCTACAGATCAACACAGGGTAACATGGCCTGTGGGTCTAGATATAAGGCATAACCCAACAAGTCCGGTGTAAAAACCTGGAGTAAATCATGGATTCTGATGAAATATGCCCCAACGTGCAACCATTGATGGATTTTACAAATTCATGTTTTGTGTTGCGATGGAATGCTTCATTTCTACAGAAACATAAATGTTGAAACATTAACAGTGCATTCTAGTACAGAAAGAAATGTGTCTGCTGCCACATTTACTGTGAACAAATTAATAATTTGCCATTTTTTACATGGACCATTCCCTGGATTACGTTTCCCTGTTTGAAAATTTATTACTGCAAATGTTAATGTTGCTTTTATGTACCTGTGTCTATCCATGTTTTATGTATTACTTTATCATCATCCTGTGTCTTGCAATTTGATCAGTTCCTCATTTTTTCTGATCAGTAATTTTTTGTGTGGTAATCCATGAATAACAAATATACTACACCACCTACTATAACATGTGTGATTCACAATTCTAGTCCAGAAGTGGTTTGCCCTTTTTTTTTTTTTTTTGAAAGAAAAAGGCTGGCCACCCCATTTTTACTCAGTAGGGAGATGAGATGTGTGTGAAAGTTACAAATTCTGTATTTTGATCATTGATATAACTGAGCTAAAGCTGGAAAAGGCATAGTAAATGAGTTTGTCTGTGAGTCTCAGAGCAAGTTACAGAGCATCTGTGGAAGCCTTTCAGATCTTTTTGCTATTTGTAATTGAAATATAATAGCTTTGCCATAAGTAGCATATTCATTCATTAAAATATTCAGATAGTTAATGTGGTCTCTTAACAAGAATTTCTCATTCTAAGCAGTTTGTAAGAAACTTAGAAAGGAGTAACATATGTGGGAGATGAATCCACTTATTATATTTATGTGTAGGACAGTGTAAAACTGGAGCTGACACATTTAGTCTAAACTCAACGTGTCCTTCCTAGAGAAAAGAAGATTGTTCAGTGGAAGGAAGAGGGAGGTAAATGACTTTGTATTCAGTCATCAAAGTGATGTCTGCCATTTAACTGAAGTAGAAAATTGTATTGAAAAGTTATTGATAAATAAGCCTGCATGCTCATTTCCAGTGAGTGCTAATTTGTATTTTACTGACTTTATGCATGCAGACTGTTGTAGTTTTGTTTTGTGAGTTCTTTGTTTGTACTGAAATTGAGCCAGTTAAAATACATATGCAACAGACGATATTTTGAATGGATAAGTTTTATATTCTTTAAAAATATCATTCCCCATGGATATTTGTGAAAAAGTTGGTCACAGTATTAAAGATGTCAAAATCAATGGAGAATTGTATTTGTTTACTGCGCTGCTGGTGAAGCGTGTGCCTTTGTGGATTTTGGATGGCTGCAACTGATAAAGGTAAAATGCTGAAACTAGTCCATGGGGTCTTTTGTTGTGTGGAAGCACCAGCTCACCTTTCAAGAATTTTAATTAACTAAACTATGTAGTTTTTTCAAAGTTGATAGAAAAGCATGTAGAGAAGTTTTATGAAAAAGTATTTAGGCCTGAAGTTGTTTTCATTCTGATTGTTGAATATGAGAGATAAAAACTTAATTTCATTAATCAGACTGACAGCCACGTCCTTTTACATGGAGCAGACTTTACCTCCACTGTCATTATGAAGTTACATCCACTTGTCTGCTGGTCAGTCGAAAGCATTTCTGAAAGTGGTCTTCTTTCTTCTTTTTGCCAAAGCATTCATTCATTCATTCATTTGCATGTCCCTTGCGGAACTTTGCCTTCCTAACAGCACTCCTGTAAGCCTCTTGGTTGTGAGCAAGATGGCCTGCTGCTGATGCATCCATTTGCAGATCATCAACGATGTCTTGCAGCCATCTTCGCCTTGGTCTTCCTCTCTTTTATTTTCCCATTATGTACCCTTCCAAGACAGTTTTCTCTAGATTATCATGACGTTTACTGTGTCCAGAATATTTAAGTTTTCTCTCTTTAATCCTCTTTACTAGCCAGCCTTCTTCAGTATTAAGTTCTTGTAGTATGGAGCACACAGTGCTGGAGGACCTTGACTTTGCAGATGACATTTGTCTACTATCAAGCAGCCACAAAGATATGCAAGATAAAATAAACAAGCTAACTCAGAATGCAAACAACATAGGACTAAAGATCAACATAGGAAACCGCCTCTCACCCAGCAGGGATGCACTGATATCCTAAACATGTCGAGGTCTTACGGTGAGAAAGTCCAACTCTAGACTAAACTGGTGCAACGAAAACCATGGTGTCACACCATCCGCTTCAGAGACCCACCAAAAATACAGGCTAAAGCCCTGCGGTACTCTGAAACCCTTGTGGTCCTCTCGTGGATCTTGTGTGGTCCTTTCGGGGACCACACAGGAGATCACGGGACCTAACGAGGACCACAGGCATAAATTCAGTAGGATCACAGTGCGGTTTTGGTGGTAGAAGCGAACGAAGAAGAAGAACGTAGGAAAGACAAAGCAAAATGTGAACAACAGAAATGTACTCAGAGTAGATAACAAGTTAGTGGAGGAGGTCAATGAATTTGTATACCTTGGCAGTAGAGTAGTAGAAAATGGAGACAGCACATAGGACATCAACAGCAGACTTAACTTTGCTATGCTGCAGACCAAATGGAAATCTAAAAAAACTAAGCGTGAAGACGAAAATCAGGATATTTAAGAGTAATGTTCTAAGTGTACTACTCTATGGAAGTGAATGCTGGAAAATCACCAAAACAATAGAAAACAAGCTGAATTCTTTCCAGACTAAATGTTTATGAAGAATTAGAAAAATATTTTGGCCAAACACCAAAAGAAATAACATCGTGTTGGCAGAAATGCAGATGAAGCCACTGACAGCAATTATTGAGGAAAGATGCTGGTGATTGTTGGGACACGTGCTCCGAATGACTGACAACTCACTACCAAAAATAGCACTAAGATGGACACCACAGGGGAACAGAAGTAAGGGTAGACCAAAAGAGACATGGAGAAGAACAACAGAAAGGATGTTGAGCAATAGAGGGCTCACCTGGCCAAGAGCAGAAAAAAAGGCAAAGGACAGGCATTTGTGGAAAACCCTTGCAGAAGCCCCATGTGTCCTGGGCACTTAAGGTTCAGAGAGAGAGAGAGTATAGATATATTTGTTCTTTTTTGTGTCCATGATATTTGAAGAACTCTTCTGTAGCATTTACATTCAAAGGCATTTATATGTTTCTCAGCTGTTTTGTTAAGTGTCCAGGTCTCACAGGCATACGTTGCGATGGGAAAGATGCATGCCCTTAGAAATCTTATTTTTGTAGTTCTGTCTGTTCCTCTCCACAGATTCTTTAGTTGTTTTACTTTCTGAAGAGCAATAGATGTCCTCCTGCCAAAGCATATGACAACCATTTTCTTTTTGTAAAAATAATTATAAAAAATAAACAATTTTTGTGGGCTTGTATGTCTGTTTTTATGCTATTGTTCAGTTTACTAACATGTTTTTCATGTTTTTTTTTCTTCTAGAAACATCACATTTTAATGGAGTTAAAAATTCTTACTTATTCACACTAGTTTGTTAGAGAATGATTACCTTAAATTAATTTTGAAAAAGTTGTACAACAGCCTAAATTACATATATTATGGCATCATAAAACACTTGGTGTGATTTTACATTGAATGTGCTTGGTGTGGCATACTGTGATAATTCCAAACCATCAGCATGGAGTGAGCTGTTAGCAAATCTAAGACATTAAGAACACAAACAATAATTTAATGAAACATATACTAACAATAGGTCCTTTGTATGGATGAGAAACATGGACAGCATCAGTCAAGAGACTGCAGACCTTTTAACACACCTGCCTAAGAAAGATCTTTCAGGTTAGATGGCCAGATACCGTTAGTAATGAAGAGCTATGGCAGAAAATGAACCATTCCACAGTGAAAGAAATGATAATGACACTGGAGATGGATAGGGCACACACTCTGAAAGTCTACCACCAGACTAGCCCTCACCTGGGAAAGAGAAAAAAAGGAAGACCTAGAAACACCTGGCGAAGGAGTCTTGAAGCAGAGACCAAAAAAGATCGACTACACATGGAGACGGATGGAAGAAACAGCCCAGGATAGAATCAAATGAAGAGCCCTTGCTGATGGCCTGTGCCCCAGATAGGGATCAAGAAGGTGGGAGAGGAAGGACATGCAGACAACATAACAAATACATTATTACATTTGATTATGGCACATAGTTTATTTTTTGCTAAAACTCATTTTTTATCAGTGGTCTGCAGTGCATGGAACTGAACTTCTACATCAAATGTCAAAGCAAAACACACACTGAAGTTAATACTGTGGCTTATTTCTGCTTGTATGGGACAAGACAAAGTAACAAAATCTCAAATGTATCTATATTTGGAACAATAATATTTGAATGTGTTTGTCACTGCAACAATATAATCATGGCAATATGCTTCAAAATTCCTGTATGCTGAATCTGAAATATATGGATGTTTTCATATGGAAATGCTAGCATTCAGAATTTCTGCCACTATTCATTCATTCATGTGACAATGTCTTTTCTAGATTGTTGTCCCTCTTAATGCAATATGGTCTTGTGCAAATTGACCAGCATCTTGCAGTGGCATATTCAGACTTTCCATGATGTCCTAAGTCACCTGCCGTGAGGCCGTCCCTTTTCTCTTTTGCCGGGCACTATGCCTTCTACTATCAACTTCTGTTTATCAGAAAATAAACTTATTTAGGCATTCATGACATTCCTGACCAACCAACATAGTCAAAACTTTGATTTGAAGCTGCATATTTACTTTCTTCAGTTAGGTAGGTACAGTTTTTCAGTAACTATTCTCATTATCCATCATTCATTGCAGGTTTTTGTTTTACAACTGAGAATACGCATGCATTTTCTCTTTAAGTCCTCTTGAATCAACCCTTCTTTTCACTGTAAATAAAAAAAAAAATTCATACTATCTCCAAATTTTAAGTTCTGCAGACTTTTTAACAGAAGAAATGGGTTGTATCAACAATAACTTTTTGACCTTTCATTTCAGTATTTTCATTGTAAATTAGACAATATTCTGCAGTAACTCATCTTTCTTTGCTTTCACAGTGTACTTGACTAAGCTGTCTCTTGTCCACCTTTTATATTATCATTGTCATCCTGATTCTCTTTTTCCTTCAACTTTTCTCTCAAATATGGTTTTCATTATTGTATATACCTTTTGATATGGCTGAAATATTTTACTGTCTGGTTCTTACTTTTTTTTCATTATTATTTTTATTTCAATTCATATAGTAAAAAAATTTGTTTTCTTTCCTGTCCTTGGAATTTATTGTATATCCACATTTCAAAGGCCTTAATTTTCTATTATTTGGTGTCCATGTTTCTACACCATAGAGTGAAGTATACATAGATTTCACTCCCGTATGTAAATTTTTGTTCGTTTCATTTTGCTGAAAGTGCATTTGGCAATTCCTGCTCTATTACTTTTCATTTCTCATTTCCTGTTGCCTGTTCTCATGGTCTCAAATATATGAAATCTGTTGCTTGTTAAATGTTTCTTTATTTATATTTTGTGTTTACAGCCATCTTCGCCTTAGAAAGAGAGGAAGACCAAGGCGAAGATGGCTGCAAGACATCGTTGATGATCTGCAAATGGATGCATCAGCAGCAGGCCATATTGCTCCCATCCGAGAGGCCTACAAGAGTGCTGTTAGGGAGACAAACTTCCGCAAGGGACATGCAAATGAATGAAAAACAAATAAATGTTTACAGTCAGTTTCATTTTCTGACCTTTGCCTTATTTATTTCTAGTCCACTTTCATGGTATCTGAAGTTCATTTGAGTCACAAGATTCTGAAAGACTTACAGATTTTCTCAGTCAGTGTGTCAGATGGAGCAACAGATTTATCATATCAAATTAGTCATACCGTCTGTCATCAGGTTTTTTTTTTTTTTTGGTTCTAGACAAGAAATTCTCTTATATGCAGTAAAAATCCATAGATCATCAAAGGCAGCAACACTACCACTCTCCATGAAGCTCTATGTGTTTTTGGTTAGACTTTCAATGTTCTTTCTCTTGCTTGTCCTTGCTGTTTCTTATGTAAGTCACATATCTGTGCATGTTCTACCTAAAACAATCCAGTTCACTACATGTAGCCAGAAGCTAAGTGATGGTCACCATTGATTTAGAATATCTAGCAATAAACTCGGTGAGATATAATTCTTACAGGGAATTTTTACATACAAAATCAGGAACGAAGATATGCAAAATACACACAGAATACATCCAACACATAAGAAAAGTTCAATTTCTTTATTTGTTGATGCTAACTTTCACAATCTGAACACTTTCTTTGAAAAAAAAAAAATTTCAGTTCCTCCAAAAATTTGTATTCTAATAAGCAAAGTCTTCTGTAACTCTTGACACAACTATGCACTTATAATAGTTACTATTTATCTGGAATGATAAAGATAAATACAGTACATTAGTGTTTTAACTTATCTGTACATACATTAAAATATGGTTATTTGAAAGAAAACATCTGTTATAGACAAACAACATTGCAATGAAATGTATCACAAGTTTACTACTGGTAGGAAAAGTCTCTGGAGCAAGGAGTCGAGTGTTGCATTTCCACATACACATTTACAGGTTCTACATATACATTTAATGATCATTATTTTATCTGCATTGTAAAATAACTTAAACCCATACTGTGATCTTCTTGAAGATGAGAAACCAGTTAAGAGGATTTATCACTGACACTCAATCACCTCTTGCCGTGGATTCTGATAAAGTTTGGCCGTTTATATCACACGTTAGTCAATTCTCACACTCAACATTTTTTGATTGTCACCATACAGATGAAAAGCATACTGATGTTTTGTTTTGTTTTGTTTTTTTTTCATTGATAAAACTGTACTACTTTTGTGCAAAAAAAAAAAAAGAAAAGTTAAACTTCTATACTAAAACATGGATACATTTTTCTGCTTTTTTTTTTCAACAGGATTAATCACAGGAAAAATATGAAAGCATGTGACCATTCATATTAGTGACTTTTCCTTGAGGTCATAAATTTGCAATGTCTCAGTTATGTTGTACTCTCACAGAAGAAATATTGCACACACCTTATTTCTGCCACTCAAGTCATTATTTGTGCCTTTCCCATTGAACCTGTTAGCTGTGATCGAAGAAAAAAAAAGGGGGGGGGGGGTGGTGGTTGGTTGTTCAGCAGCGACATAAAAAAATGGCTGAAATGACTCGTTATAAAAAAATAAAAACTCTTTGTTACTGCATATAATGTTTAAATGTGAGCAACCTATGAATCCTTGTTTTCAAACATTGCATCCAATAAAGAAAAATACATGTGTGTGGTGGCTACATGACAAATAAAGGCATAGTTTCACTAGTTACAAAGTAAGATATTTTATACAAAACTCTGCTTTTATATAACTTCATTAGACAAGGTCAATAAGGAAACAAGTTATGGCACATGAGCAGTTACAGAAATCTGATGAGCTCTCACAGTATTTTATAAATGAAGAGATTGAGGCATAGAAATGATTAATGTTCTACAATGTGCTACAAAAAAAAGGAGTTAGAAGAAAAAAAAAATGATGATCCAAGATAAGAAATATGAGAAAACCTGTCCTGTGTGCCAGAAAGCTTTATATTTTCACTGCATTATCACATTATCGGGACTTATGCAGGAAATGTTGAAAAAAAAACATGTCAGAAGGAATCATTATAAAAAAAAAACTGTAGTTTCCAGCTTCTGTATGCTCATGTCCTCCTCAACTTCTTTTATCAGAATAAAAATTCCTCATGATCGCTGCTCTGAACAGTCCAAAACAAGCCACCCAAAGAAAGATCCATAAGTTTCAGTGGATGCAGGAGCACTAATAAACCAGTTCCCATGACATGGGAAGGTGTATGATGCAGCGCTCACCAGCGCTGAGGATCTGGGTGGTAGTATCATGCGGAGACTTAAAATATAATTCACTGGTTGTGGTTATTCAGCCATTTGTGGTCTAAATCAGGGCCATGGTAACTGCAGTACAGGGTCATCAGTGCTGCACTCACAGAGGGCTGCATATTCAACTGTTTCTGTATTTTTTAAATATAGTCATTCTTGGCCGAGACGTAGATCGTGGTAAGGCCTGAGATTTTTTCTATCATGGGCAAACTTGAAAAAAAAACAAAAAAACAGCCTGCACATTCTGCGGCAACTGCTCACTTAAGTATTCACCCCATTGCAGCAGACACTTGGAAACTTGTACGTTTGCTGTAACTGACAGTTTTTTGACAGTCATTCTTTGCTTTGCCTACTTCACATTAGTTTGAAGAGGTTTCATCGACTTTCACAACTTACTGCCTTCTGTCTTGAAACACCTCAGAAGTTCTTGCTAGACAATCGTGGCGTATTTCTTTCCAATGTGTTGTAATTTATTAACTTCTATCTCAAATTTGCACAATTTAACATATATGCGTGCGAGAATAAATATATTAAGAAGATTGAAGGATATTTAGTTCTCGCAATGTTAACTAATAATAATAATTGAGACACCCGCTCTCTCTCTCTCTCTCATACACTTGACTCGTGCAGCGAGTATTTAAACACAAAATTTCAATGGGTTCTTCCAGGTCATGAAGGTCAAGAGTTACTATTTAAAGTATACAGCTGGGATTCTTAACTGATGGTATCCAAACCCTGGGTATGGGACTATTATCTCTGAAAAATTTTTTTAAAAAAAATTTGTATTTTATTTCATTTGTTCTATTCTCAACTATTCTTATGTCAAGTAAAGCTAAGCTACTGACATCTTCTGAGATCATTTTGGTACCCAAGACTGGTGATGATTCTGACAGTCTGGCAATGGGATATGTGGACATATTGGGCCATCCTTTTGGTATATAAAAAGCTTCAAAAAAGCCTGCTATATAGTGTGGTTAAAGAAACGCAACCACATCAGGACCTGCTAACAAAAGTTCACAAAAAAAAAGTACATCTGAGGTTACGTAGTTCTTGAATATCATTCCAAGCAGATTACAGAATCAATGTAGCAGTTTATGTTATGCAAAGAAAAAAACAGCCAAAAAAAAAAAAAAAAGATGATTTCTGCTTATTTTACCAATAAAGTTGACAGAACAAACAACTAAATACTCCATGATTCCACAATCATATTTTCTCCGTGTGAAAATGCCCTTCTTGTGAAAATAAAATAATGTGCATAACAAAGTACCTGTGAACTGACTCTCAGACAAATGGCAGTTAAGAATAAAACAGAAAAAAGTTTGGTTTCACAAACTTATAAAGGCAAAGAATTCACATGTGAATGGAATACTGAAATGGAATGTTATCATACAACCATCAATGTTAACAACTCCAATTTCATCTTGATCTTGATATTCCCATGATCTCACATTTTCAGTAACAAACTACAAACTTTACAGGTTGGTACAAGTGTTTACCTTTGTCTTGGATAATGACATTGTTATTATTTACACAATCAAAAAATGAGAAAGAAGCTAACAACAAAAATTCCAAGGCCAAAATGTCAACTAACAACAATGGGGGGAGGGGGGGGGGGGAGAATTACAAAATTATCATAAACCAACTAAAGGTTACTTATCATAAAATACTTTATTAAGCTGTGCAAATACAGAACACTTAGAAAAAAATCTAACTACAATTTCCATGCCATTAGTGATCTTACATCCTTCCTGCACTGTTAAATATCATATAGAGCTAGCAAGGTAGTTTGCCAAGTTTTCCTGCTTTCGGCGAGCTTTTCAACCTCATCAAAGGATTTTATGCTAGTTCCCATGATTTGGCCTCTCTTAACAAAGTCCTCTTTATAGTTTCATGTGGTCAACCTCTTTTTTTTTTCTTCGGTCTATTATGTGATCTATAAGTGATCTATCATGACAATATCGCTCAATATCTCTGGTGATGTTCACAAAGTAATTGTAATATTTCACTCATTCATCATTCTCAGTAACAGATGGTTGTCATATATGTTCATAAAAATGTTATTCATTTGTTTCAGCACAGTATTATTACATGTCACAACATTTCAAAACTGTCTGGTATTTCATCAACTTAATTAAACAGTCGTGTATTGAAATAGTCAATCTTCTACAGACTGAATTATGAAATTAATTTTAGAATCATTTGGAAAAATATTACAGCAATCTAAAAGCCGAGGACATATTTTTAAAAATTTAACCGATATAGATCCTTCAGATGGTGGATATAATGTATTTTAAGCAGTAGATGAACTATATATAGGGGACAGCTTTTAACATCAAGGGGAGTCAAATCTTGATAAATCTGGCAGTTTTCTTATGTAAAAAATTTTTCAGATGCCAGAATAGTTCTACCAGTGAAAATGCAGTCTAGTCTTAAATAACTGAAGTGTTTTCTATTATATGTCGATGTCCAAATAATAAAGTGATTTTTCTGGCTTTTAATAATGAAGTTACTAAGACAAAATTCTGAATGACAATCTGTGAACTGCCTTTATCTCAACATTATCAACGAAATCTATCTTTCTTAACTCTGCTGAATTAAAATTAAGTACAGGAAAAAAAAAATCATGCCTGTCATAAACTATCCTAACAGAATTTTATGCTTAAAGTGATCTGCGAAAAGACAAATTTCTCAAAGCTAATACAAGCAATATGGTGTTTCCAATCAAGCAGAATTTTCACTCTTAGAATAGTTTCACTAGCAAAATAGGGATGAGTTTAAAAAATTGAAGAATTTCTGTTATAATATACATATTGCTTAAATACTCTTCTGCTATTGCATCTTTAAATAGTCACATGTGAAAAAATGGAAGCTGCATAATTTGTATTTTCAGTACATCCTGGCACATGGCCAGATTTTGAGTAATGGAAGGCATGGGAAGGAAAAGCTGTTTATTTTTATGAAACCTGACTGCCCACACATGAGACGTATGCACTTCTTGGCTGTGACCTTGAACAAAATGAATGCATTTCACATGCTCAGGTGATGAGCACAATATAAAAAATATGTACACACCTTCCAAATGAATCTTATACAGTAATGCTGTTCATAATGGCAAATGACAAGCTGTTTTCAAATCACAATTCTCTCAAACTTACTGGTGTTTTTTTTTTGTAGCCCTAAATTTATCACATAATTTACATGAATCTCCACGAGATTTAATAGCAGTGAGCAAGGAAACAAAATACGTCTCATGTCAGGAAAGAGTGAACAAATTTATCAAAACACAACACCCAGCCATTTCAATAATCTCTGAAAATACAACATATGGGAAGTTAAACAACAAAGACGTACTCAAACATCCTATAATCCAGAACTAAATAAAACTTTTTTTTCAGTGCTATTCCATCAGAAAAAATCTAACAAATAATCTGACTGAAATACAGTCATACTGGTGAGTCTACAGTCATACTGGTGAGTCTACAATAATGATCACTGAAAATGATATTTCTTCAAAGGGATAAATTTTGGAACACTAGAAACATCTAATATTTTGGTCAAAAATTTTATTTTTCCCCAGACATCACAAAATCATTACTTTTCATGAAGCCTGAAGCAATTATGATGTTATCTGTGAACTGCAACATTAAAATTTCAATAACTAACACAAACATGCTAACAACATTGGCAACAGTTAGTATTGTGAAATAGAAAAAAGAAACTTAGTTTTGTAGTCCATCTTCGCATTAGTAATGTACAACAATTACTTTCTCTACCAGCATGGTACAACAATAACTGTCATGACAAAAGCTTACTTCAATGAAGCAGTGCTTATTCATCATGTGCCTTATCCTTGCCTGAAGATCTCCATTTTTCTCCCTTTACCTGCACACTTCTGCTGGCAGTAGAATTTTGCTCGTTGTCGTTTATCGCTGTTTAAACATCTTCCATGTCATACCTAACTTTTCCATGTGGAAAGTTTCATATTTATCTACTGCATGTACAAGATTATCAACATTATTCTCACATAAACATTTCAAATGTTTGTCTGTAGCATTTGTATTAATGAGTGTCTGAATATATTCCTTGTTCATATGAAAGCAGCATGGCACAGCCAAGTATGAGTCCTGGCTTGCTGAGAAGTTCAAGGAATTAAGATATTCAGTTCATCGAGTGTGTAAAAGCTCCTAGATCCCTTCACACAAGTTAAGTTGGCAAGATTATGTGCACAGGCACAATGACCTCATGGAAACTGTTGCTCTGCCCATTCTACTTTGTTGCTTTCTTCGGAACTCTGAAAGACAAATTTATTATATGATGGTCCTTCAGCAATAACTCTTTCCTATCTGGTTTATAAATGTCAGCTACAAAAATTTACTGCTTCAGTTGTCACTTTAATCTCAGCTAGATTTGATTTTTTTTTCAACATTTGCATATTATGGCTGCTATGTGAAACTGATAACTAATAATTAATCTAAATGAATTATTTTTCCTGTGCATAATTCTTTCTTTTCAAATAACAATTTGTTTGTCTACTGTTAAAAAAAAAAACAATTTATTTGTTTCAGAAACACTGATAAATGACCAAAATGGCAAAACTGATTTGTTTAAGAAATTTTTGGCACAGGACAGGCAAAAACTGCAGGTCATGTCATTTTTAGTAGCGGAAACATAGGGAAAAGGAAATAAAAAAATCAAATAGAAGAACTGTGGAAGAAATGAGCAGTTTGACATTTCACACTATCTATAACTTTCTTCTCAAACCAGATATAAAAGAAAGATTAATAGTACACAAATAAAGATATCAAACTAATCTTTACCAAGACAATAGTTTTGGGATGGAGGTATAACAAACAGGACAAGAAACACATTTAACTTTCACCCGAAATAATTGCATCCATAACAAATAACCACTTAATGCAATAGGCATCAGCTGTAAATAATAAACTAGGGGGTGAAACTTGCAGTAGCAAAACATGAAAAACATGAGCAGCTTCTTGAAGAACACAGATGATGGTCCTTTCTAACTTGTAATCCACTTAAATTTGATGTAAGAACAAACAACTTTCCTAAATGTTCATATAAATGGAACAACTCTGAAGAAAGTACATAAATTCAGATGCATGGGTACAATAAGAACCTCAGAGAAATCTATTTCAGAAGTCTAAAATGGAACACATTTACTGAAACAAATCAACTGTGATTACACACTTTTTTTAACCACGCCATTAATATCCAAATATTTGTGTTTCGGTTGGGATTTGCCCAGTACAGTCAGAAACAATCAAAATGTACATATATTCACTGTTCAAATAAACAACATGAAACAAAATAACTTCATAAATGAAAATGAATCAAAGAAATACAGGTATCATCACTGATACCAATACCTTGTGGTAGCTCCAACAACTGTGCTGCTGGATTTTGTGACAGCATTCAATGTCTTAACTTTAATGGCCTCTGAAAGAAAAAAAAAAAAAAAAAGGTTGAACCACACAAAATAGTTTTTTTTTTGAAAGAGGTAAAGTAGGTTATTTTTCAAGACTACTCGACAAGATTGTAAAATTTACAATTTTTAAAAGACAGGTGAACTAAGGCAGACCAGACCAGAAAGTGTGACTCCTTTCCGAAGAATGTATCTGGTCTGAGGCAAAAAAAACTGGAGCTAGTTTTCGGTGACTATAACAATAACCTCCTTAACTTCCTACAGAAAATGAACAAAAGCATATTACTCATATAACTAAGTTTACAGTTTTATCTCAGGACTTCTGCATTAAGAAAACGACAAGCTCATCTGGTTGGATTTAACCGAAACAAGAAGCTTTCATGGCCAAAGAAAAAAAAAATTATCTATGCAGAATACCACACTTTTTATTCTGCACAGTCCAAACTTATTCTCTATGAGAAAATACCAATAAAATGCTGCATGACCACTTTGTAACAAAGTTCCCACTTATGATCACTTATAAAAAATTACCCCTACAGAACTGGTAATATGTGTCAAGTCCAATTAATGAATCAAATTTCTCTTTATGAACTTCTTATTATATCTGATTTAGTCGCATTTTAAAAAATTTCACAACCTCAAATCTCCACATTTCATAACTGCCATCTGTATGTTATGAACAAAATTCTACTTCAAATGTACCATAAACGTGGAATATTTAAGGTGGTATAGTATCTTTAATAAATCTGACAAACCTACGTGGCAACCATTCATATACTACATATCAAACTACTCATATATTTAACTGTCTGGTACTAACATCAAGCACTTATTTTACTTTGTACCCAATGGCTGCTTATTTGGGTGATTGTACACCAATGGCTGATTTAGGTGAAGTCCCCTTATTTAGACACTGCTGCTAAGTATGATGTCTCATTCATTCACTTATGCTCCTAATATTATGTAATGCAATTTCAGTTTGTTTTAGCATGCAGACAGATGTTGTCCATCTTTGAAGGCAGTTTTCCCAAAGTACCAGGGTACTATTACAGCTAAGTCAACTACCAGATATAGGCTGTGTGTCATGAACCTAAAACCTCTCAAGTGAGAGGATAGATTACTATCAAACAACCTTCTCATCAATGGCAGATTATAACTACTTTGACCTGTACCATACATCTCCTGATACAAAATTCATACAAGAATAGTCTGTATTTGCAGTTTTCTTGATGCAGGCCCCCCCCCCCCCCCCCCCCCCCCCCATTGGGCCCCTAGGCTTAGGCCCTGCTTCTTTTGCTAGTTTATGAAAACTGACAATGTTCTAATTCTCACGTAACCTCTGATATTTTTTCAGACTTTTCAGTTTATCCAACATTTAACATCATCATCATCATGGTGATTATGCTTCTCAGATGATCTTGATTTTCTTCTTCCCTTCAATCAGTTCAGATCATGATGTTTTACAAATTAAATTATATTTTATTTTCTCTCTTCGTCTTCCTCTGCCTCTCATTATTTTTCCAAAATTATCACTGTTATATGTTCAATGTGTGGTGATTTATTTCTTCTTTTAGCTTCAATTAAACTCCTCTTTTCCTTGGCTTTTGTTAAATATTCCTAATTTTCCATTGTAGATGCCCAAGGTACTCCAACTATTCTGTTCAGGAAGCACATACCTGATGCCTCCAACGATTTCAGCATCTATCTACTTGGTGTCCTTGATTTAAGAAAAATTACAAAGGTTAGTAGAGCAAATGCAGGCAAGCAATAAACAGCAATGAGAAATCACCATCATATTACTCAAAAAAAAAAAAAAAATCAGCCAATATGTAAAATGATTCAATACACTAAATTTAAAAAAAATTATTTCATTCTAGATTGGGATTCTCACAGCATGTGTTTATTTTCATATTATATTATCTTACTGTGATTTATGAAATCACGATCCCTTCTATAACCATAAAACCATAAATGGCCACAGAATAAAAAAAAGATGTACTCACCGCTACTGGGACTGCTAACAATACCAACTGACCCAGCTCTTGCCAGGTTGGCTGAACTGAGATTGTTCAATGAACTTTTTCTGCAGGTAGATCAAAAGTGAAATTCTTGCTAGGTGGACAGTATAATGTGAACATTACATGAAAATTCAGAAATATTCAATCAAGCAGGTGTTAATACAGAAAAAGGGAAGAAAAAAATCCAACAACTTATAGACCCAGAGGGGCCCACCTTCTTCCCTTGGGAATGTTTAGAGTTTAAAGAGCTGAAACACCTATGTGGGGAATCACTTCTCTGATAATCTAGACAGTTGTATAGCTGCTTCACTTTCTACAGTTCTGAGTTCCCTTCTTAGTTTAATGTTCTGTATTTGACTTGGATTCCTTTCTGGATGATAATCAAAATGTAGAGCCAATAATATGTCCCAAAATATATTTAAACATCGAATTATAAACGTATAAATCTACAATTCATGCAGCTAAATACCACCGACCTGACACAATCTGTTTGTTGTTTTCATGGTCTGTATATTTCATGACTATGTATCAGTGAATGCATCTAAAGGTCTTTTGCTCAGATATGGAAAGTATCTTGCACCATGAAAATGTGTGGAATGTAACAGGACAAAATATGAAAACATGACCACATATTTTCTTTCTCTCTGATTTCAAATTACTAGGAGAGCAAAATGTGTGCTATAACTTCTAATTACGTATTAAACATTCCCAGTCTAGGAAACAGCAAATAGAACATTATACATTACATTACCTACTATATATACATCTAAAGTATAAATGTTTAGATTATTCTGCAAATATACACAAATATAATTCTATGTACTTCTATTACTCTGTATCCAAAACAAAAATCAACCCATGACACAAATGTTTTACAGTAAGTGTGTGTATTATCCCAAAGCATGCTGTCAAGTGGAATACAACATGATAAAGAAAAAGAGATCGACCACGTGAAACTCTAAAGAGGATATTGTTAAGAGGCCAAATTAGTAGGCATAAAATCCCTTGATGAGGCTGAAAAGATTGCTGAAAATAGGAAACCTTGGCGAACTACCACGCGAGCCCTATGTGATGTTTAATGGCATAGAAAGGATGCAAGATGTAAGAAGTTGTAAGATATGACCTTACAGAACATATACTGTATATTAAGAATACATATGAACACTGTAACTGTGGCTATGTCCATACAAATATAATTCTCAATAACACACAGTAAGGTAAATCCCTATTTCCATGTCGTATTTCCAAGCTCTTCGGCACATGAAAGCATGATACGGTCAATATCGTGCCTGGTTGCATTTACCTTCCCAGATTTCTCTGGTACCCATTTTTAGAGGCTGGTTGGACCCCAGTGACTTTTTGGTGTGGTGTTACCAGAAAAAATCCCCAGTGTTGGGACTTGAACCTGGTACCACTGGATTAGTAGACCGAGCTCCTAACCACTCAGTCAACCAAACTGCTCAATGATACTCGGTGCTCAGGAAAAAATGACAAATAAAGGAATCACATTTAGCGTACATCCTACAAACTTTCTCTTCACCTTGAGGTGGAAGCAACTCCTCCTGGTGATAACGCTGATGTAGAGACGCTGAGCTGGCTCTTCCTACTGGGTGTCGGTGAAGATGATTTCTTACTGGAAGCTGTTCCTGTTAGTGTGGGAGTGGAAGCTGTGAAACAGGAGAAAGTAAATACATAAAACTCATTCAGCAAATTCAGGTACAACCAGCTTAGAGAGATGAAACTAGGAAAAAAAAAAAAGATATTTGATGCTGGGTTGATTCCATGACAGAAACAGGAATTTTCATTTTGCAATATTTCACTTTGATTATCAATACACATTATTTAGTGTTATAAAATTATTGTTGGTGAAAGAAACTACATTGGATGTTTTGAAACATTTCATCTGAATCTAGTTTTCTGACTATAGCACAGGTAAAGTGGTGACAAACAGAAAATTTCAAGAACTAAGTAGTAAACAGGAATAATTATTGTACAAGTATAGAACTATACATGAAACCACTGTAGTAAACAGGAATAATTATTGTACAGAATTATACATGAAAGCACTGTAGTAAAGCTGTGATAACAAAATATATGAACTAAGAAAAAAGTGGGAACAGCTTTATTAAGTAAGGAGCACACAGTTGCGACGTATCGGCGTGAGCCTTAATCATACTAAAGCACACAGGACGAAGAAATAGAGAGAGAAGATAAAGTATGCTATATAAAAAAAGTATGCTATATAAAAAAAAAATGAATGGAAAAAAATAACTGAACAAAATAAAATGAATGGAGTACTTAGCTGTGATTTGTAAGAAACTGTGGCTTGTAAGAGGCTGTGTTCAGAAATGTGCATGGTGAAGTGTGGAGAATGTTTAAATGGAGACTTGTGGTGTTTGACAGGTGGGTCGTAAATAAGGAGGCGGGAGTGGAGTACTGTGGAGATGAGAGCGATACAATAGTACTCTAACTGGGAGAGATGATTATAGTTGGGGTAGAGGGGTTGTAATGTGATGCTGTGAGGAGGTTCTGAACTGTGTATTACAAGTGAGGAGTGAGCAGGACTTAGTGCAGAGGGATTGTGATAGTGGAAGCAGGAAATGTTAGGTGTAGCTGAATAGTGTGTTCAAACCGTGTGGTTCCAGCATCCTGTATTCATGAATGTAGTGGTTCTCAAATGCTAGGAAGCTTCTGTTGTCAGCATGACATTGTTTGATGGCCGTTACCAGAAAATCAGATTTGCCTCTGCGGTTGGGGCCATTGAAATAATCAGAGACTGGTTTTGAAGCATGCTGGGTGATATCACACAAATGTTTCTGCATGCGGTCCCCTAATCTGAGACTAGTTTCATCAATGTAAGTTATCCTGCATCTTTTGCATACAATGGCATATATCACATTACGAGACTCGCATGTGAATCCCTCATGGAGAGTGTGGATAGTTTTGAGAAAGGTGATCGTTTTTGCTTCCCAGACTACAGGGCAGGTAAAACAGTGAGGGCAGTTATATTTTCTGATGTCAACATATGCCAGATTCCACAGCCACCTGAAGTGGAATCTTGCATATGTTGGCATCAGAAAATATAACACAACTGTGTGCTTGTCAATTAATAAAGTTGTTCCTACTTTTTTCCTAGTTCATACATTTTGTAGTAAACAGATGAGGTCAATGCCTATAACAGCTCTACAGGGATGTACACCAACTCCAGCTGACCACTAATTACTTCAGAAGTATGCAAGTCTATGTCTGAGAATGATCGAAGAAAATGAAGAACTTTGTGAAATAATATCCCAGCACTATCAGGTTTTTACACAGAATGATTTTTTTTTTTCAGAAAAATTTATGTATTTTCCATACATCTTTTAATGCTTTCATTTTTATGCACTTGTCCAAGGACTTCAATTTTGATTTAAAGAATGAAAACAATAGAATTTCAGCATGTGCAATATTTTAGTATTTCAAATTTTTTTGTTTTTTTATGTGAGCACTTTAAAATAAGCCAACTACATCTTCATATGTCAGCGTTGCTTAGACTTTATATTTTACCACGGTTTCTCATTTTAATTTCTGCTGAAATAATCCACCAAGTTCATAGACAACTTTTATAGAAATTGTTTATCAAAACTGTTCATGAATTAGTTCTCTGTCAATAACTTTCCTTCTAAACTTATTAATAACTGCATGATGTTTTTTTTCTTAAAACAATTTAATCTCAGAAAATGCTCAAATGAAGACAACTTAAATGAACTGTTTTGTTATACATGCACGCATTTAAGAATAGTTTTAATACAAAACATGTCTCCATATACGGGTGATAGAAAGCATGACATTTCAGTGCTGATATAATTAAACATAATTACTCATTAACATTCACATTTAAAATGTCAAATACATACAAAATTGTAACAAAATGTGACAAGTAAAAACAACATCATGGACAGTGAGTAAAGGTAAGAAAAAAAAATCATCTACAAAAGAATCATAACAATGGAAATGTACTGGTAATAAAAACAATGTACAATAAAAAAAAATAATCTCTCATAAAATTTTTCTGAATGTCATCAAACAAAATCATAAAACAAACATAAAATACACAAGACTATATTCTTCTGTTGCAAGCCAGCATACTGTATGCAGAAATGAGTGCAAATAATAAAACCTTTTTTTGACTGTAATTATGAGGCTTGTAGGCCTGTGAAGTTTGTTTCCTTTAAGCAGTTTCACTGTCTTCTTTTTAAATCTTCCTAAAGAGGCAACTTGCTCATCCTGATCCTCAGTTTGTAGATATCTCACTTCTAGATTGCATTTCAAAATTTTTGTTATTATTTTTCAGTTATATGTTAAAAAGGAACTAGAAAAAAATGGTATACAATTTTATTACTAATATTATTACTTATAAAAACATTCACAAATGTAAACTATATTATTTAGATGTTTACTGAATACTCAGCTGAATACAAATACTCAATTTTTACAGGGAAAAATGAGAACAGTAGATTTACTGAACATAATTATTTACTAAAAATGAAGCTATAATTGAAATTAATGCTTGAAAATATGCAGTTTATAGAAACAGAAGATGCTAATTACAAAATCTCATATCCTTCCTGTGCCGTTAAATGTCACGCAGGGCTTGCATGGTAGTTCGCCAAATTTTCCTGTTTTCAACAGATTTTCAACCTCATCAAAGGATTTATGCCTACTAATTTGGCCCCTCTTAACAATGTCCCATTTAGAGTTTCATGTGGTTGACCTATTTTTCTTCGATCTGTTGTGTTCCACTTGATAGCTTGTTTTGAGATTCTCTGTTTCTTCTCATCACATGACCGACATGATCACACATGAGACAGGTTGTTGTTGGCTCATCTGCCTTATCTCTGCATTGTTCTTGAATTCGTTCCACTTTATACAGAGTATTCTCCTTAGGCTTTTGTTTTCAAAAGAGTCTTAATTTCTTGTCTATTTCTTTAGTTGTTTTTCAGCTTTCACATGCATAAATGAGGGTGGATATTACATTTGAATTGAATAATCTCTTAGTTGGTTTTTGTGCTTATAACTTTACAGTGCCATTTGTACTCAAGATTCTTGAAGGTAAATGCTGCTTTTGCAATTATAATTTCCTTTCTGATGTCACTATGTAGCTCCCAAGGCATGCAAATTGGTGTACTTCTTCAACAGTTGTTCCTTCTATGTATATTTTTCCTTCTTGATTAATGGGAAGTTTCATTATTTTTTTTCCTTGTTAATTTCAAGTCCTATTTTGCTAGCCAGTGAAGACAGAATATCTGTTTCTTCTAGGATGGAATTCACATTGTCATTGATAAGAGTTACGTCATCTGCAAAATCAAGATCTTCTAGTTGGGTCCCATGTACCCAATCAATGTCCATTTTGCCTGTGCAACGTTTTTCATTTTGAAATCTATGGCAATTCCAAAACCAAGGGAGATAGTATACATCCTTGTTTCACACCTGTTTCAATCTGGAACCAACTGCTCACTCCTTCTTCTGTGTTGACTGCACAAACATATCCATTGTAGAGATCCTTAAGATGGTATTCCATATAGTCTTAAAATTCTCGTCCTCTGTGTATGCTATCAAATGCCTTTTTAAAGTATGAAGTTCAGGATTAATGGTTTTTGCTTTTCAATATTTTCTTCAAGTATTATTCTTAGAGTAAAGATCTGGTCGAGACAGGTTCTCCCTTTTAGAAATCCTGCTTGTTCTTCTCTCATTGCAGTATCCACTATATCTTTAAGTCTACTCAGAAAGACTTTGCAAAATACTTTTGACACAACTGATAGTAAGGTTACACCCCTCCAGTTATTGCAGCTGCTAAGGTTGCCTTTCTTTGGTATTTTAACAATGATTCCATTTTTACCATTTAGAAGGGACCTTTTCTTCTTTCCAAACTTTATTAAACATTCTCTGTAGTTGGCTCATGTTGTCACTGTTAATAGCTTTTAACATTTCGACTGTTATTTCATCTTCACTTGTAGCTTTGTTGTTAGTCTTTAGGTTCACTGCTGTGTCAATTTTATTCAATGTAATTTCATGTAGGTTGACATTTCGTTGTGAGATTGGTAAGTCAGTTTCAAGGTTTATCAGTTCTTTTGGAGAATTAATTCATTAATGAAATATTTCTTGGAAATGTTCGACTCATCTTTGCTTTTGGTCTTTACTTGATGTTAATAGTGTGCCACTCATTCATTCACTCATTTACATGTCCTTGTGGAACTTTGCCTCCCTAACAGCACTCCTGTAGGCCTCTCGGTTGTGAGCAAGATGGCCTGCTGATGATGCATCCATTTGCAGATCATCAACGATGTCTTAAAGCCATCTTCGCCTTGGTCTTCCTCTCTTTCTTTTTCCCATTATGTACCCTTCCAAGATGGTCTTCTCTAGATTATCATGTGTCCAAGATATTTAAGTTTTCTCCCTTTAATCCTCTTTACTAGCCAGCCTTCATCAATATTAAGTTCTTGTAGTATGGATATATTTGTTCTTTTTTTAATGAATTAAAAATTTTTTAATAGTGTGCCACATTTGCTAAACGCTGGTCTTTCTTTGGATGTACCCATTAGTCTCTTTTGCATGTAATATGCAGTTTTGCTGTCTCTTGCTTTTGGCAGTTTCTTTGCTTTTTTCGCCGTATTGTGTTTTATCCCTTCTAGATGAATTTTTTACTATACTGTCTAGTTCTTTGTATGCTGTTTTTGCCAAATATTTTCCAAGATATGTCTTTACATTAATCTGATTGGTCATCTTTCATGTATGCACAGGGTGTTTATACAGTCTCACTACACTTTCTATGAAAAAAAAAATTGAGAAATGAAGAAAATGTCGTCATCACAAAATGTGCTGAAAAAAGTTATTTAATTAGTTACAATAGTGACTGCAATGATACAATGCTGTTTTGGGCTAGCTGGAATGTACCACTGAAATATTCATTATAACAGGTATCAGAAATATCCACCACGGGCTTCAAGACATGACTGTACGCATCTCTTCATATTTTCAAATACCTTGTGCAACATGTCTGTTGTTATTTCTTGAATGGTAATTCTGATTGATTCTTTCAGCTCCTCAATTGTTTGTACATTATTCTTGTAAACATTTCCTTTCAAGAAACCCCATAGATAATAATCTAATGGATTTAGATCTGGAGAACGAGCAGGCCAAATTCCACGAGATATTATGCGATTTGCGAAAATTTCTTCCAAAAAACCGTGTGTGTTGCTCTAGTTGTGTATGCAGTTGCACTATCTTACTGGAACTACGCTTCCTCAATTTCACGTTCATTCAGCTGTTCTAAAAAAGGTTACAGAATGTCAGTACGGTACCAATCGGCATTTATAGTGTTGTTGAAGAAAACTGGTCCAATTAAACTTTTACTACTGACGGCACACCATACCCCAATTTTTGCACTGTGTAGCGGCACTTCATGAAATGCATTAGGATTAACTCTGCTTCAAATACAATTATTTTGGCTATTAATGTATCCAGATAGATGAAACCATGCCTCATCAGAGAAGAATGTTAAATCGAGAACTGACTCGTCTTCTTCGGCTAAAAATGCTTGGAGTAGTTGACTCTGGATTGATTGTCACACTCTTTTAGTTCAGACACAACAGAAATCTCGTATGGATAAAAATTTAACTGATGGTTAAGAATTTTGTGCACTGTGCTCAGTGATACGTTCACTTCTTGTGATATTTTCCTTAAGGACTTGCATGGACTTTTCAGGATTCTGTCTTGGATATCTAGACATTTTTCTTCAGACACAGCAGACCTACCAGATCACGGAGCATCTTCCACAATTCCCGTATCATGAAACTTATTCAACAAATTTCTAACCATAGTGTGATGAGGAGGTTACCAAGTAAATTTTGCTATAAATCTTTGAATAACCATCAGTGTGTATCGACTGCCATTTTGAAACACTTTTTCAACCAAAAAAATTCTTTCTTCCGTTGATAACACCATTCTGTTTTGAGTGCAAAAAATTACTCCAGCAGATGGCAACCATTCACTGCATTTTTGTTCATTTTTTATGTCATTTTCTTCATTTTTACATAGAAAATTAGTGAGTCTTTTAAAACATCCTGTATTTCCACACGTTTTCTGCTATGCATGCTTTTCTATTTGTTTTTTGCAGCGCAGCACTTGCTTCTGCTGCTGTGGTTATAACTGTGCTGTAAGAATCCCATAATTCATCTATATCTATATTTTCTACCTCACTTAGTGCTGCGAAATGATTGGCAAGTTCTAGATTGAAATTACTGTTAGTATTTTCTTTCTGTAGGTTGTGGCTGTTTATCTTTCTGATATCTGTTTATCTTTATTGACTTCTTGTGTTGGCTTTTCAGTTTTAGTCTTATTTTCTCTATACACAGGTCGTGGTCACTCTTGACATCTGCACCTCTATATGCTCTTACATCTATCAGAGATGTTCTGAATTGCCTTCTAATACAAAAATGGTCTATCTAGTTTCTGGTTCTATCATCTGGGGATATCCATTTTGTTTTATGTATATCTTTGTGTAAAAATATTGTGCCTCCAATGATCATGCCCTCTGTTAGACATAGTTCAATTAGTCTTTCTCCATTCTGATTTACCGTATCAATTCCTTCTTTCCCCATTACTTCTTCGACATCAGTATTATCTTTTCCTACCTTGGCACTGAAGACTCCCATGACACTTAGGATGTCATGTTTAGGGACTTTGTTAATGAGTTGTCATAGTTGGTGATAGAAATCATCTTTTATTTCATCATTTCCATCATTCATGGGTGCATAACATTATATGACTGTTTATTGCTTCCCATTCTATAAGGCTCTTTGCTGCTACATTTGACATAATTATACCCGCTTCTTCTTGGTATTTCCTATCATCTCTACCTGAATGTATTACTTACTAATGGTTTTCCACTGTTCTTTTCCCTGCTTCTGGCCATCACATTTCACTGATGCCCAGTATACCTAGGTGGTATCTATCCATTTCTTGGATTACTTGAGCAGCTTTTGATGGTGCTACATTGTTCTTACATTCCAGAATCCAATCTTTGTCACATATTTGGGGCATATATATTTACATTCTTTTGATCTTTGTCTGAGTTATTCAGAGTTGGTTTCCCCTAACTCGGTTGGTTTTGTTGCGAGCTTCCATCATTACAAAATGCTTGTTTAATATTTCAATGTCCTAATAGATCTAATAAAAAATATGTATTAATCAAAAATCAGGAGAAGTGTGTGTTTAAGTGTTTGAAACTTCACTATTTGTGTTTTCAATCTGATACAAATACTTGAATTTCATCATTACTCAGCCAAATATGAACTTGTATCAAACATACAGTACAAATATATTACTAACGGAAGTGTTATTATTAGTGCATTTTAATATATCAAAGAAGTCTTGAAACCTTTCACAAGAAAATGAGGTATGACTGTAACATTACTTTTAAGGCATCTTTCTTGAACTGAGATGTCAAATACTAAATAAATATCAAATGAGCTGTAAAAAACAAAAAGTATGAGGTGAAATACTACATAACAATATATAAATGAAATATAGAAAGATCAGCGATAGCCTGTTTATCTTGGTTCACTGAGGTTTCATCAGTCTGCTTATTTCATAAATAATAATTTATGTGATATTCATGTTATTTGATACAAAGAGATTTACAATAAAGAACACACAAAATCCATGCCACAGTATCTAAAAACTATACACAGGGAAAATGCAAAGGTGAACACCAATATTACAAACAATCTTTTACTGCATGACAAGTAAGCTTAATAATTATCATAATATGTAATTAGGACATGCTAATCAAAGCCTTTCCAGCCCATATACAGGAAAAACAGTGGAAACATGTCTCTAGAGAAAACACTGAAAATTAATTTTTTTTTACAAACTGGGAAAGTGCAAAAACCTGAAAAATAAATAACATGGCAGATGAGCAGCCAGCAATCCTGAAACTGGGGATAACTATGCAAACCTGTTTTATTACTGGCTATGAGAACTGGGATCCGCCGAGCTGGTTCTTTCTTAGGTGGAGTGCTTGGCCTCTGCTCTGAATGATAAAAGTTGTGACAACCTTAAATATTAGTTCATACAAATTAGAAATTACTATCTTCTGGTTTAAAAGTTCTGTAGTAAATGAGAATGGTCAAACACAATATAATTTTATCATGTTGTGGAGCATCTCTCTATTATTTCTCCTGTAAGAGAGATGCCCAGTTTGGCATCTCTCTGAAACTGCCAACTAGGAATATAAAACATAATACAGTTGTACAACTTCTCACCATCTAGCTCAGACTATCTTATAATGTTCAATACAAACAGGAAACTGCCGAATTTTTGTAAAAAAAAAGAAAAAAAAGTAAAAATATTCCTGACATGCCATGGAGACACCTAGAGGATGTGGTGGTGTAAGTGCTCATATCTTCCTTGACTTGTCACTAGAAGGTGATGTAGTCAGCATCATGGCTGTTTGTCTTTCCCTTTCCAGCTCCAAAAGATGCCTGGGGTCCACTTCTACAGCTGGGTGAACCAGATATATATCACCAACCTTTGCCTTGACAGACTAATGCACTAACCACTTCACAACTCTAATGCCAAAGTGCCCTGAGTTTCTGTACATGTGTGCAATGCTAAAATAAAATAGATGGCCTATTTTAGCAATCTGTGAATTACTGATCAATGAGGTCAATCAAAGACTTTTTCAGACATGAATAAATTAAACAATGATAGTCTAGTGAAAATCTTTGTGCTCGCACAGCTTCTTGGAACACGTTTAAAAAAAAAAAATTCAATAGAAATGGGTCACAGACTGCGGTGAATGACCTGATCATCATCAGTTACTATAAATAAAAATTTACACTCATCAAAAGAAGCAACGTTCTAGAATGGATAAACATTTTAAAATGTAAAACATTTTTTCTAAACAAGCAGACACCATTTTAATGTAAAGCAGCTGATCTGAAAAAAGAAAATGTCACTAAATCTACAAAAAAAAAAAAAAATGAAATAACATCCAGTCAAAGTTCTGTTGTGTGTGTGGGGCTGATATGTGTATGTGTACTACTGGTGGTGAATATGACTGGTCTTATTTTAAAATATTAGCCTTTCAGTATGTGTCACAATGGGATATCAAAACCAACAAAAATCACACAATCACAACAATTAAATACACTGGTAACAAAGTGTGCAGGCAAATTTAATGTTTACAATATTTAAAAAAAACAAAGGATTATATCTGTGACTAATGCAAACACAACTTTCTCAACAACCAAGATGACACAGAATTCTGGGAGCAAAGAATGTATCAGATGGCAGTTCTTCTAGTCTAGTGTTCTAAATTCAGCAGCTGCTGCATCCATGACCAATGCAAACACAACTTTCTCTACAACCAAGAATTACAGAATGTTAATATTCCGAAAGCAAGTAATGTATTAGATGGCAGTTCTTCTGGTCTACTGCTCTAATTCAGCAGCTGCTGTTTGTGTAAACATAAAAACAATAAAGACCTAACATGTCAGAGGCTAACATAAAGGACGGTGACAAGTATTTCTCTCCTCTAATTTACAGCGAATGAAATAAAGTCGTATGAAAATGAACTTAGATCATGCAGAAATTTGCTTGATGCTTACTTAACAGGCACAAATGACAAATATAAAAGAAACTATTTACAACGTGAGGATTTAACTGATTCACTAAACATGACAAGTAACAGCTGACTTTTTGATGCCTCATTTAAAAATATACAAGGACTGTTCACAAAATTCCGGGACTGAGTTTTTTTTTTTACTAAATGAGTAGACTTACTGTCTTCTTGGTCTCATCCCCTTCAAAGTGGTCTCCTTGTGATTGCATATACTTATTCCAGTGGTCCTGTCATTTATGGAAGCGCTTCTGGAAGTCACATTTGAGATAACCCTCAGTTGTCTCATAGCAATTGTCTGACATCTCTTCAACTTCATCAAATCAGTGACCTTTTGGTGTTTTCTTCAGATGTGGCAACAAGGAGAGTTTACAGGTAGCAAGGTCAGATGAGTATGGAGGGTGTGGAAGAAATGGAATGCGGTGTTTCACCAAAAATTCATTTATTTTGACAGACATGTGTGCAAGGGCATAGTCATGGTGAAGGATCCATTTGCCAGAACGCCACTCTGCAGGATGATATCTGTGCACGGTGTCACTGAAGCACCATAGGACTGCTGTATAGAATTATGCATTTGCTGTTTAAAATTCATGACAAAATAGTTGAAATTCATCAATGCTGAAGAATCAATCAGCATGGTTTTGACATTGGACTTCATCTGCCGTGCCTTCTTTGGTCAAGAAGATGATGATGTTCTCCACTGAGATAATATTAGCTTTGTTTCTGGGTCACACCTGTACACCCAGCTTTCACCACCAGCGATTATCAATGACATGGAGCTGGGAATTGTTTTGGGTTCGTTCACAGACATCAGTGCAAACTGACATGCAATCTTCCTTTAGCTCTGCAGTCAGGAGACAGGGCACAAGTTTCACTGACACACGTCTTATGCCAAAATCTTCACTTAGAATTTTATAGCAAGTAGCAACTGCTATTCTTATATCCCCTGCTTTCTCTCTGACTTTTAGACATTACTTAGTGTGAATGATTTCTTACTCATGTGTCATGGTCTCACTGGCATGGAAGGTGGATGGTCTGTCAGGGATGGTGGTCATCTTCAAATGATTAGCGCCCACTTTAAAGTGGGAAAACCACTCAAATGTCTTCAATCAACTTATGCAGAACTCACAAATAGTTTACTGTACCATTTCTTAGGTTTCAGCACCAGTTTTCCCGAGGTGAATGCAGAAAACAAGGCATACATGCTGTTAAATTTTCTCATCCATGTTGAAATGCACCGGAACCTGCAGATATGCATTCATTTGGAGGCTTGTGCAGTGAGAATGACTGAAGATAATGAGTTCAGATTTTGCATGTACACTCGTGAATGGTTACTTAAGCTCATGTTTTGGTGCCACTTTGCTGCATATTATAATTTCTGGGAAAAAAAATTCAGTCCTGGAACTTTGCAAACACCTTCATATTTGCCACACTTGCAGAAAATTAGAATTATTCAGTTTTATTCTAGATACATCAGACTGCATTGCAAATTTTGCATATGTTTTGCTTTTACCAGATTTAGGCTTCATACAAAAAAAATTAATGTAGAAAATTACTGCCTTGATACAGTTTTTAAATCCAAATTCAAAAATAACGTTTTCATGAAACAGTGGTTGCCATGATGACTTTTTATTTTAATGGTCTAGATGGCTCAGGCCATTTCTGTAAACTATACACAAATTACTAGTTCATGTTGGCAGCTGATAAATGTTTATGTGGTTTTTTTTTTTTTTTTATCTACTACAAAATGCAAAAATTAAAAAAAAAACAAAGTAGATGAGGACCAAAATGTCTTGAACTGATCAGATCCAATACATCTGCAAAAACTCAAAACAAGGTAGATTTCTCATACGATTATCACCAATAGAAACTTAAGTATTATGAGTCATACGAAAGCTGTTCACCAACAGTAATTGATGGGTTGCCATGGTGGTTTAGTGGCTGGTGCACTTGCCTACCAATCAGATGGTAGGTGGTTTGACTTCGCCCTTGGGTGGAACTGTGGACTGGCACCAGGGTCAACTCAGCCTAAAAAAATGAGTACCTGGGGTTTCCACAGGAAAACAAAGACAGCAGGGCAAGGTGCTGGCACCCCTACCTCAAATGCTGTAGTGACTGAGAAATGTGAAGGCATGCAAATGCTAAGGGACTTCAATTTTTTTTAGAACTGACAGTACTGAATTCATTAAAATTCATAGATAACTGATCAACTTCTGAATGATATCATTAAAAAGAATATTGTGGTACTAAATTACTTTTATAAAACAGAAATTTTAACTGCGCTTGTCCAGGTCCTGAAATACAGAAATGGAGACATAATTCATTCAGCTAAATATAATTTATTTAGATAACCAAATAAGCTGTATATTCTCAAAACAGACCATTGTACAAACAAATGTAGGAGAGAGGAGGTACAAAGCTCATTACATGAGGTCTGGAAAGCTGCATTTAAGATAAAAGATCTTCCTTGGGTACTTGTTAAAGTCAGTGCTGACTTTATTCAACTTAAATTAACTTAAATTCATGGAATTTTTCACAGCCTGATTCAAGTTTTGATTTAATCCAAACCAAGCAACACATGTCATGGGAGCTGCCAATGTTTGCATTACATACAGAACGCCAAAATCCGACTACAAGAAGCTTGTATAGCATATGAAGTCAATGTAGTCTTCTGTAAAATAAATGTTAATAAAAGATTGAAATATTAACATTTGAAATTAGCAAGTTGTGGCTGCCACAGAAAAATTATGCCACCTAAAATTGATGAAGAAGATGCAATAATCTGCATTCTTTGCAAAGGACACAAAAGAGGGACCACTTTTTCAAAATGGCTGCTTATTTATGGTCCTATTTTTGCAGACTTCAATTAGGCGATCTCATACTTAAATGATGGCCATTGGATGCCACCATGCAACATCTCTCATAGCTAACTCTACCAATATTTAATCTGCTGAGTCAGTCTGTACTACACGGTTGTCTTCTTGCAACTGTCTCCGGACGTCTGACTTCAAATGCTGAGTTACATGAGACAGCTTTTAACAAGTTCTTCCCAGTCTCATGGATGTCTTGCAGATAAGTTAGCATTTCAGAGTCTGGGGCTGTATGGTTTAATCCATTCGTGTAAAGTGCTCCTACCATTTTGAACTGCCCCTCCTAAGGTTTTACCAACAGCAACGAAAATTTAGCATACTGGAGCATTTCTGCATTGGTCACCGAGTCATTCCACTTGCATTCCTAATTTTGTAATGACAATGCAGATGGAACTTCTATATCATGTCCTGATTAAGCTGTCCATATCTGGATACATAAAAGAGGATATGCAGATCTGGCACATCAAAAAGTTTGTCAAATATAGTAAGAGCTTTTCCTATTTGTGTATTCATTTTTCAACACTCAGGATGAAGATAAGTACTACAGAAATATATATTCCCACATCAAAATCTCAACTGTCAGTTCAGAAAATACCCTATGGTGATGGAAATAATGAAAACATATCTGTCTGTGACGTTTATCAAACAATTATTTTTTTCTGAAAATATTCTGCAGAAGAAGAAAAAGTATGAAACAAAACCTCATAAAGACATCGAAAAAAAAAAGAGGCATTAAAAAAACTCATAATAATGACCAAGTTTATGTATCTGCGAAGGAAAGAAATTTGTCTTTGTTCCTCTTCTGTGATCAAACAGTTCCAGGCAGTAAGACTTCACCTTAGTGTTGCTGAAAGTGATAACATTACAAACATCTTATGTTAAGTAACATATTCACCGTTAGTAAAAAAACACAAAAGTTCATGCATGTTTTGGTGCAACATTTTCCTATTTTTCATGCTGTGCACAAATGGTCATAAGCACGAGCACAAGTGCAGCAAATGAGCATTTTTTTTGTTCAATATATGTCATTCGCAGGAATCTGTGACAAAATCTTCATGCTGGTATCTCGTAATGAGGCTTACCCAGCCTTGGTATGAGAGACGGAATGCAAGTGGTCGATTTAGACTTGGTCAAATACAGAATTCTCTGCTTAGGTAATGATACATCATTTCCAACTGAAACAACTGCAAAGAGATCATTGAAAAAACAAACTGACTATAGGATGAATTACTGACTGCTTGCATATGTAAGCCAGATATGTCTCCACACCAGAGGCAGGCAATTGTTAGCTGAAATAAGACTGACACTAATGTTCATGATATCCTGGTAACCGGTTAAATGCTGTTGCCAGTTTTGATTGTCTTGCATCATCTTGAGTTTCTGTGAATGTAGTGCTGTCCCATCATTCACTACTATAAATGAACAACTGTTGAATTTAATATAAATCACAAACAATCATCTGAACAAAAGGTTTTGATACTAAATGATTTTTGTAAGCTCAGTCACTGAAATAAATACATGAGAAACAACAATTTCACAATATATTCTGATAAAAGTAATACATGCTTTTAAAAGTGAACATGATCAGCTAAGCTGCATATTTTCAGATGGCTTACACACTGCACAAAATTTTTTAAAAAAAACCACTACTGAAGGTCTGAGAAGTCACACTTGAGATAAAAAGCCTATCTCAAACAACTATTAAAGCTTAGCATGATGAATTGAAGTTCTTGGGAGTTTTGCACAACCTGGTCACAGATTTATACAACAGCTTGACCAAGTATCAGCAAACTAGGTCCTGAAAAAATATGACGTGTGGTTTCAGAGCCAGCTGCTGAATCAACTAACGAAGTAGTCCTTATATGTTCATACATTTTTTAAAACATAAAAACAATATATCCCAAACAACTATATATAATAAACATTCATGTTAATTTACAAATTTAAATCAAATGGAAGTAAAATAAAAGTCAGGCTGTGGTAAAACACTAGAACAATCTTGAAAAGTAACATTTCCTAGTGTATTTTAAATATGCAAAGCAGACTTGGCATCTGAAGCAAATTATTATTACCTGAAATGAAATAAACATTAAGTTGAACCATTTCGTTCTCAACAGCCTGCAGGATGTAAATGAATGCATCAAACATGGCTAGACACAGCTTAAAAGGCTATCATTACAAGTGTGAGAAATCTAGTTAAAGTAAATCATGCCAAAACAATCTGCTGATTTCTTATCCCACACTGCAGAATTTTTCCCATAGAATTTTTCCCATAGATTGTTACCTTTGATAGTGGTACTGTTCGCTGAGCTGCCTGTGCTTGAGCCCTGCTTGCTTAAAGTCTGATGAGGTCCGTCTCCCCTGGATCCTCCACCAGAAGGTTTTAGTGATCCTGTGCCTGAAGCATGAAAATAACAGTGGAGTTCGAGCACAATATTACATTTTAAAATGTAATAAGTATTTTGCAAAATATATCAGTTATGTAATGGCTTCAGGCACAATGCCCCTGCAGTCACTAAATCCCATTTTATAAGTTAAAACATCTGGAAGACTTACTTTTCTTGGTGCCTGGTATCTTTGACTGGTTTTCTTTTCTGCCACCTATAGAGTTTCTCTTTTCACCTTTGTTTGCTCTTGTTTCATCATCTTTCCTTTCCTTCTCTTCCTAAATGTTGAGAAACCATTGAAAATGAAGGTAATCTACTACTGGTATCACAAGAACCATCTATACTAACAACTGTACAAAAACATAATCTCCAGATTAAATGACAACATTAAAAACAAGAAATGCATTGATACTGAGATTGAAAAAAAAAACCACTTCCTTGAAGAACAAAAGGGATATCATTGAAAAATATGACTATATTATACTAATGAAAAAAATTACATGCAATTTAAAATAAATAATGTTAGTTCTGTTTTCTTTCTTTTTGTTAAAACAAGTTGCCATTAATGAAAGTGACATACTTGTATGGACTATAGAAAATAAAGAATCATTTCCTGTGTATTACTACTACTGAGTCATACTGTACAGGGAAAGACAATTACATTACAAATTTTACTATATATATATACATATATATATATATATTCAGCCTATCACAGTGCAGAGATTGTGAGCTGAACATGTACTAATTATCAGCAAAATAGAAGAAATGATTCTTCAAAACCATTTTATAAGATGAAAAGAAGCTCCATATTATAATACACATATAATGACATAAGTGTCACATTATAACACACATATACTGACAGAAGCTCCACATTATAACACATATATAATGACAGAAGCTCCACATTATAACACACATATAACAACAAACGAACTAATGAATTCAGATTACATACAATAAAACTACTTAAATCAGTGTTCTCTTGCTTGGAAATAACATAAAATTTGACAAAATCTGTGCTGTATCTTGATAATAGACAAGGTTGGCTAAATGAAACATTTTACAAAAAGTTATATCACAACTTTGCTGGTGATCAACTACCTTGCAAACAGATTCTCTTTTGTTTTTTTACCTGACTCATTTATGTCTGCGCTGTATGCACATGAGACCCAACTGGAAAATCTTGATTTTGCAGATGACGTAACTCTTATCAGTGACAATGTGAAATCAATGCAAGAAAAAAACAGATACCCTGTCTTCAATGTCTAGTAAAATAGGACTTAAAATTAACAAGGAAAAAAAATACTGAAAATTCTCATTAACTATGAAGGAAAAATATACATAAAAGTAACAGTTACTGAAGAAGTAAACCAATTTGCATATCTCAGCAGCTACATAGACCAGGATGGTGACACCAGAAAGGAGGTCAGAATTTGAATTTGCAAAAGCAGCATTGACCTTCAAGAATCTTGAGAACATATGGCATTCAAAAATTATAAACACAAAAACCAAGTTAAGATTATTCAATTCAAATGTAATATCCATTTATGCATGTGAAAGCTGGAAAACAACTAAAGAAAATTAGACTCTTTTGAAAATAAATGCCTCAGGAAAATACTCGGTATAAAGTGGAACAAATTCAAGAACAAAACAGAAATAAGACAGATGAGCAAAGAACAACCTGTCTCATGGGTGATCAAAAAAAGAAGATAGACATATGTCGGCCATGTGGTGAGAAGAAACAATCAGAGAATCCCCAAACAAGCTATCAAGTGGAACATAACAGGTCAAAGAAAAAGAGGTCAGCCACGTGATACTCTAAAGAGGACATTGTTAAGAGAGGCCAGCTTAGTGGAAATAACATCCCTTGATGAGATTGAAAAGCTTGCCAAAAACAGGAAATCTTGGCAATCTACCATGCAAGCCCTATGTGACGTTAAAGGCATGGGAAGGATGTAAGATGTATGGTCAAGGTGTGTTTGGTGGTGGGGGGAGAGAAAAAAAAGAGAGAAAGAGAAAAGAGAGAGAGAGAGAAAGACAGTGAGAGAGAGAGAGTGAGAGAAAAAAGAGAGAGAGAGATATAGAAAGATATAGTGAGAGAGAGAGATGTTTGAAAATTATTCTTTTGTAAGTACCCATTAGGTCACATTACCTTAGCAAGTATCTCATTTTCTTCATCCTCCTTCCTCAAATCTTCTTCCTCTTCTGCAGTCAAATTTCTTCTGCTTGCTCTCTGAAGAATGGTAATATAAATCATGTGACCGTATTAATCAGTTGTGATTCCAGCTAAACACTAGAATTTTTAAAATCTCAATAAAATAATGATGACAACTATGGCAAATTATATTCAATTTCAGTGAATCATACATAAAATGTAAATTTAAAGAAAATATGAACTTTAGCATGTCCTACTTGCAATGTCTGCCTCTTGTTCTAACATTCTAAGAGCAATTGGTAAAAGCAAAGATACAATTACTTACTAGGGTATCGCTGCCTTCTTGGATAGCAGCCATTTCTTCTGATATCTGAGTGGAAGAGTTTTTAAAAAATCAACACACAATTATCATCTAAACTACCAAGAATTTATAAGCAAAAAATATTCCAAAACAAAAACAGATTTATTGCACCAAAGAAAAATGATCTGCACATGAGAGCATGATATGCAACAGTAACATCATCTTTCATTCTCCATCTCCAAGAGGAGCCAGGTATTCATGTTTATAGCTTGGCTGACTTATGGGCATACTGAAGCCGTCATCTAATAATGTAAAAGTTGAGCCCACTAACCACTTTATTGCTCAGCCATTTAACATGCAGATGATGTAAAAAGAAATTTGTACCTTATCAAAACTGCATCATCTGTTTTACATAAAATGTTTATATTTCTGCATTTCTAAATTAACATTTCTTGAACAGTTATGAAACTATTTTATGTGCTGAAATTAACAAGATATGGAGAAAGAACACATCCTTGCCATTTTTATTTCTTGATGTGTATCATAATGAAGGGTAGGAACTCACTGCTCAAATTTCTTGTAGCCACAAGAAAGAAAAGCTCGAGGAATGAATTAGTCAGATAGTGCAAGTGGCCAAAGGAGGTTAATCACCAGTGACATCATTAACAAATCTGGTCATCATTTTTTTTTTAATTATAAAATTTACTATTATTTTACATCTTACATCCTTCCCATGCCGTTGAACATCACACAGGGCTTGCATACTTGTTTGTCAGGTTTTCCTGTTTTCTGCAAGTTTTTCAACTTCATCAAGGGATGTTATGCCCACTAAACTGGCTTCTCTTAACAATGTTCTCTTTAGAGTTTCACGCAGTCAATCGCTTTTTCTTCAGCCTGTTGTGCTCCACTTGATAGCTTGTTTTGGTATTCTCTGATTGTTTCTTCTCACCACATGACCTACATATGTCCATCTTCTTTTTCTAATCACCCATGAGACAGGTTGTTGTTTGCTCATCTGTCTTATCTCTGCATTGTTCTTAAATTCACTCCACTTTATACCAGATATTTTTCTGAGACATTTGTTCTCAAAAGAATCTAATTTCTTGTCTATTTCTTTAGTTGATTTCCAGCTTTCGCATGTATAAATGAGGGTGGATATCACATTTGAATTGAATAATCTTAACTTGGTTTTTGTGCTTATAACTTTTGAATTCTGTATGTTCTCAAGATTATTATAAGTGTTATAAAATTTATTATTGTAAGTGAAAAAGAGATTTTGTATACTGTGCATATTTTATTAAAGGAGGATATCTTAAATATTTCTACTTAACTCTTACCATGCTTTTCGACATTATAATGTCACTTCCGGTCTACCCGATACGTGCGAATGGTCATTATAATGATCATTGGTTTGTTTCAATAAAACAACCAGTGTAACATTTAGATTGTACATATTTCGTCCGCGATTCCGGTGACACTTTTCAAAATGGCGAAAGAGTGCTTAGTTACGAGCGATTCCGACTGAGAAAAAGGAAGCGAAAGACCGAAATTTTTCAATTTTTGACGATGTAGATAGGGGTATGGTCATGGCCTGTGACCACCCCACTGCTCTTGAATGTATCCCAAGTAGATCTAGACATATTTAGACGACTGGAGAAGTAGTTAGGAGTTATTTCAGACATTAATTTAGCGAGAATGCAACATGGAATCAGAATATGAGATCGACAAGTAGATCTACACATCTCAGATGGTAAGTAGTGCATATCTAGACCTAGCCGATGGTGAGCTGGGCACAATCAGTGTCTAAAAACATCACATTACTTCTTTTTTCCTAAAAAACTCTGCATTTAAGAAATTTTCATTCATTTAGTTATACTTTGAAACATAATGAGTATATGGAAGTACATGGAAATACTGTTTTCCGTTCCAATTTATAACTATACCCCCTAACATATCAAGACCTGCGTTTTTACTCTAGCACTCCAGAACACGTCCGTGTTTCTTCCTCCAGCACAGGAAGAGTTAATTGTGCTAAAATACTTCTATTTAACATGTTAAAACTCTTGAAATATTTCTGTTTAACTGTGCTAAGACTTAAATATTTTTGCTTAACTGAGCTAAAATGCTTAAATATTTCTTAAATACTGGGCTAAAACTCTTAAATAAATGTAACTGTTTAGCTACGCTAAAATTTTTCAATTCTTCTGTTTAACAAGTCCACAGAGCTGAAATGTGTAAGGAAGCAGATTAGCAAAGAACAATGACAATATCTAAACTAGAGAAAAATAAAAAATAATACCTTACAACATGCAAGCTGGTCAAAAGCAATGTATGAAATTACATGGATAATCTAAGTAGCACAAAGACAAACTCACCTGGTGAGCTGTATGTTGAACATCTTTGTCTTTGTCATAAACTATCATCTGTCGGAGCACAGTGTCTAAGGCTGTGCGGAGGTTCTGGTCACGAGGTAATGTAAGGCTTCGTTTCATGTCTGGGAAAATGGTCAACATTTTCAGTCTCACTGTAGCTACTGGATCTGACTTCATGCTCAAGACGTGCTCATAAAAATTGTCCTTGAAAGCTTGGCTGGAGTTGACCTGAAGGTAGCAGTGGGCCAGATCGATGAACAGACTGCGCTGGTAGCAGCTACTGCTTTGGTGGAATTCTGGGAATGAAAGTATTCAGATCTTATATGACCTTCATCTCATAAAAAAAACAAAATAAACAGACAAATGCTATCTTTTGCTGTACTGATTTTCTTTTCTTTCATTGCCTTAAAATTATTTTGTCAAAGGAAAACAGCGGTCATAACTTTACAAGTATTCTTTTTGCTACTTTTTAATTCCTACATTTATTATAAAAAATCTACAAATTTATTCTACAAATTTATTACTGTATACATCTGAATATGAATATTTAATTTAAATAGCTATACACATATATGCTAATTACAAGCATAAAAGTGTTCTTTAATCTTCTAAAATTGCCAATTATCAAAAACTATTAGAAAATCTTGTGGTTCAACACAAATCCAGTTGGCGGCACAAAAACTCTGATCAGACAAAAGTGAGATGCTGTTTTGACAATTTTATGCATGGTCTAAACTTACATTTAAGTGACAATACAGAATGTAAAATGAACAGAATTCAGCAGATCTGCTAAGAGTCAAAATGAACAAACTCAGACAATAACTTTACTCATGAAAATAATAACTCCATCAATGTAGATGTGGCTATTCTGTGAGCAAAAAACAATATTCTGTCAAATCAAAATTTAAAAACTATATGAATATAGAGATCATGTGACAGAAGCACAGGAATAAAACTCTTACAGTGTCCGCCAAGGAAAAAAAAAGATTTATATATTAATGCTTCAGATCTTAAGCAAGAATTCAGCTAAACTAGGATTATATATTCATCATCATCATCAGGTGCCGTGCTAACTGGCGTTGGCTATTATGCTTCTCCAGAGTACACGATCCTTCATGCAGGCCATCAGTTCAGTTGGTGATCTCCTCTCACACCATCTTGTCAGACTGTCCACTATCATTTCTCTTGGTCTTCCTCTTGATATCTTCCTTCTATTTTTCCTGTTGTTATAATATTTTCAATGCCCCCTCTTCTCACTGCATGTCCTATGAAAGTACATTGTCTCTCTCTAATTTTTTTTGACAAGATTTTTTTGTTTCTCCAGCTCTTCTCATACATTCTTCATTAGTTATTTTTGCTGTCCAGGGGATTCACAACATTCTTCTAACAAACCACATTTCTGCTGCTTCCAATGATTTTTGTGCAGACCTGCCTACTGTCCATGATTCACTTCCATATAACAAGATAGGTTTAATATAGCATTTTAGGACTCGTTTTTCTAACATTCATTGATAAGGATGTGTTGGTTAATATGTTTCTCATTCTCTGAAATGTCGTCTTTGCTTGGCCTATTCTGTTCCTAATTTCTGTTCTGCATTTCCCATCTGAAGTTATTACTGCTCCAAGGTATTTGAATTTCTGCACCTGCTTTAGAATAGTTCTGTTTAATTTCATACTGCATGTTGGTGGATTCTGTTTCTTAGATACAACCATAGTCTCTGTCTTTTTGATGTTCAAAGTAAGGCCTTTCTGTTCACTTTCTTTGGCGACTTTATCCAAGAGATTTTGTTGGTCTTGTTGGTTCTCAGCTATCAGTAATGTGTTGTCAGCATACCGAAGGTTGTTAATATTGTATCCTCCAATTTTTATCCCTGGTTCTGTGATGATCGTTCTTAGAATATTCTCAATGTACAGAGAAAAAAGGTCTGGAGATAGTACACATCCTAGTCACACCCCTTGTTTTATAGGTTGATATTTTCCAGTTCTATTTTCAACTCGAACTGCTGCTTCTTAGTGCCAGTATAGATGTTTTACAATCCTCAGGTCTTTGCCATCTATACTGATGTCTTCAAGCATTTTAACAATTTCATTATGTTTCACCTTGTTGAACGCCTTGGTGTAACCAACGAAGCATAAGTAGAGATCTTTCTGTACTTCTAAAGCTCTTTTTTGTTAGTGTTCATAATGTTTCACCTTGTTGAATGCCTTGGTGTAACCAATGAAGCATAAGTAGAGATCTTTCTGTACTTCTAAAGCTCTTTTTGTTAGTGTTCATAAAGCATAAATGGCATTCCTTCAACAAATCCAAACTGTTCATCTGCTATTTCCATTTTTATCTTTTTCCTTGTTCTTCTCATAATGATTCTCAGAAGTAGCTTTGTTATGTGACATGAGAGGCTGACAGTCCAGTAATCATCACATTCCTTTGCACCTGGTTTCTTTGGTAGTGCTATAAAAGTAGATTTAATCAGGTCACTGGGAATATAACCACTGTTGTAAATGTCATTCAGTAACTTGGTTATTATTTTTATTCCTATCTCCTCTAGTGCCTCTATTTCTTCCTATTGTTAAATTATCAGGCTCAGTCGCTTGTCCTTTCTTCATGTGTTTGATGGCATCTATTATTTCATCTTCAAGTATTGGTACCCCATCATAGTTTTCAGTATCTGGTGTTAATTCTGGTCTTCCTCCTCCATATAGCTCACCAATGTACTCTGTCCACAATGTCTTCTTTTCCCATTAACATTTTACCTTCTTTTGATTTCAGGCATCTTGTAGTATATTTTGTTTTCCTGCCTGTGAGTTCACCAATTCATTTGTGGACGTTTTTGCTGTCTTTATTATAAGAGTCCTCTATTTGTCTGCACTGTTCATTTGACCACACTTCTTTTGCTTCTCTGCATTTGCGTTTTATTTCTGTATTTATCTTGCTATATTTTTCCTCGTTATTTTTACTCCTCCTCCTCTTGTCCATCAGTCCCAAGATGTTGTCTGTCATTCATTTATTTTTAGGGGCTTCTTTTTTCTGTGGTATTATCAACAGTTTGGTGGATAGAATCTCTTAACATTGCCCATTGTTCATCTATGCATCTTTGCTATTGCATTTATCTATTTGTTATAATAACTTTGTATTGTTCTCGCAGTTCTTGGTCATTTTTAAGGAGTTCTGTATTCAGTTCGATGTTTCTCACTTTTCTGCATGCTTTCTTTAGCTTTATTCTAATTTTTCCACAGAGTGGGTCATGGTCACTATTGCAGTCAGCTCCTGGCATGGTTTTTGTTGTCAGTAATGCATTCCAGAATCGTTTGTTGATTAATACATAGTCTATCTTGTTAAAAGTCTTTTTGTCTGGGCTGCACCACGTTGCCAGTCTTCGGGATGTTGTTTAAACCAGGTGTTTCCTACAACCGTGCTATGTATTCTTGCCCATTCAATTAATTTACTACCTCTATCATTCCTCTCCCCCAGTCCATAGTCACCAACAATGTTTGAAGTTCTTTATTTACCAACTTTGGCACTAAAATCTCCCATGACTATAGTAACTTCATGTGACTTTGTGTGTTTTAAGGCTGTCTCTATGTCATTATAAAATAGCTGTACATCTTCTTCAGAACTTTCAGATGTTGGAGCATACACTTGTATAATATTTATGTTTATTGGTCATCCTTTCAGTTGGGCTAGCAGGACTCGGTCCGAGATGTTCAAATATCCTACAATTGCCCTTGCTGTTTGTTCGTCAAATATTACTCCTACTTGTTGTTCATGTTTCTCACTTCCTGAATATATTATTGTATATTTATCAGAGTTTATCTTCCCTGCATCTGTCCATCTAACTTCACTCATTCCTAATATGTTGATCTTCATCCTTTCCATTTCCCTCTTTACATTTTCTAATTTTCCATCCTGGAATAAAGTTCTAACATTCCATGATCCTATTTTGAATTTGTCAGTTTTGTCACCAGTAGCTTGATGACGATCTGGCCTCACCTGTGGCTCGTGAGCTGCCCTACTGGATGAGGCTGTTCCAGAGGAACATCCATTAACGTTGTTCATGACAAATATATTACTGTGAATAAGCATAATTGTTCTTGGGAGCTACAACAGTGGTTTCCCACTGGTTTCTGTCGGTTTGTGTACGGACTGTCCGCTAGCCTTTTGACTCCCTTTCCTACCTGCAAGGCAGCGGGAGCGAGAGGTTTTAAGGTGCCTCTTACCCACCTGACTATGTATTAACATACAAAAAAACAAAGATGATGAAAAGTAATAGTGCAAGCAATAGCCTCATGGTAATCAAGGGAGTGCCAGTTAAGGAAGTAGAGTATTTCACATATGTAAGCAGCACAGTGGATAAATGGGGGGAACAGAAAAGGATGTCAAAACTAGATTAGCCAAGGCCAGGACAGCATTTATCCAACTTAACAAAATATGGTCATCTAAGAACATCAAAACAAGAACCAAACTTAGGCTTTTCAATATAAACGTAAAGACTGTCCTACTATATGGTTCAGAGACATGGGTTATGACTAAGACAATACAACAGAGGATACAAACATTCATGAACTACTGCTTGAGGAAGTTTTAAACATTAAATGGCAGGACAAGATCAGGAACAAAGAGGTCTGGGAAAGGGCAAGACAAGAACCTATGAACCATCAAATCATGTCTATGAAATGGACGTGTATTGGCTACACTCTGAGGAAACCCAACACCAACACAGCAAGACAAGCACTGACATGGAATCTCAAGGAAATAGAGAACAAGGAAGACTTAGACTTACTTGGGGAAGAGAAATTATGACAGTGCTCTGAGACAAGAGATATACATGGAAGGAAGCAGAGAATAATTCCAAGAACAGGGATGACTGGAGAGCCTTTATCCTTGGCCTATGCTCTCAAGGGAGTGAAAAGGTGATGATGATATAAGTTTGATGTTGTCTGCTCACATGGACAAAAAAACAAAGAATGCTGTTACAGACTATATCCATACCATCAATGAGTGTGAAAACCACCTCTTCTCTCTGGGCTTTGTACTTGAGATGTCTACATAGTCGTGTGACCGTCATTGCAGCTGCAACCTTAACTGGCAGTGCTCGCTAAAATAATTTGTAAAATATTGAAAAACACTGGCATATTTTGTCAACATTCAGCAGTTACCTCATTTAAGAACTTAATTCAGCTTTAGCACATAATTTACCCTACACATAATCAATACAAGGCGCCCTGACAATCAGAACATGACCATATTCGAGAACAAATAATAAATAACTGAATACATGTCAAAGTGAAAAATGGAAATATTTTAACTCTTCTAGTGCCATTCGTCTGATTTTTTACCATTCTGGTTTCCCGATTCTTGCCAATGGTCGAAAATCCGACTCTTGGTTTGTTTCAATAAAACAACCAGTGTAACATTTAGATTATACATATTTTGTCTGCGTTTCCGGTGATACTTTTCAAAATGGTGAAAGAGTGCTTAGTTACAAGTGATGCCGACCGAGAAAAAGGAAGAGAAACATGGAAATCTTTCAATTTTTGATGATGTAGACAGGGGTATGGACATGGCCTATGACCACTCCACTGCTCTTGAATGTATCCAAAGTAGATCTAGACATATTTAGACGACTGGAGAAGTAGTTAGGAGTTATTTCAGACATTAATTTAGCGAGAATGCAACATAGAATCAGAATATGAGATCAACAAGTAGATCTAGACATCTCAGATGGTAAGTAGTGTAGATCTAGACCTAGCCGATGGTGAGCTGGGCACAGTCATTGTCTAAAAACATCACATTACTTCTTTTTTCCTACAAAACTCTGCATTTAAGAAATTTTCATACATTTAGTTATACTTTAAAACATAATAAGTACATGGAAATACTGTTTTCCATTCCATTTTACAACTATACCCCCATACATATCAAGACCCGCGCTTTTATTCCGGCACTAATTGAACGTCTGCGTTTCCTCCTCTGGCACGGGAAGAGTTAAACTGTTTATTCGAGACAACAGAATCTGTGATACACAGAATGGACATTAATGTGGTAAATCTGGCAGAAAAATAATCATTACTGAGACATAAATAAACCACTATAACATTCACATTCAAATACTTTCAGCATGAAAACAATCACAAATGCAGCAATCAAAAATACAAGTCATGTAGCAATAAAATAAACGTGATAAATGCCATAAAGCAATTACAACTTTTTCTTTGCTATTTATGTCTGTGGCAATAATTAAAACCACAGAATCAAGTTATCAATCACAACAGTGGCATCCATCAAACAATATCTAAGTTATCTAAAATATTTTTAAAAAGCATCATTAACATGTAAAATTACAAACTATATGTTATCACATGTAATAACATGTACATGTAATAATAAAATGTAATATCCATGACAACCATAAGTGAATTAATTTTTAGTCACAATTATTATGACAAAACTTTATTATTTAATTAACTGTTCTCCTATTTCATTAACTATTTTTTTGTTTACCATTATTTATTAAATGTGTTAATATGCATGCTATTTTTTCATTATTCCAAACTAACACCTGACCACGCCCAAACAGATTAGCTTTTAGATTAACCGTACTGTTGCTCTGAGGTTGTTGCTTCAATTCCTACTGTGTCGTGATTGTGGTCTTAAACCTCATTTGGATTTCAAGCTTTTTTTTTTTTTTTTTCTCAATGGATTAGCAAGCAAAGGTGAGACTTTAGGTGCAATTAATCAAGGTGAGAAACAACTTTCTTAATGACATCTCACACAGTGTGACCAGAATGAGAAGCAATCCTGTTTCTATTCCCTCAACACATAGTCCAAGGCTAGGGCAGAACTGGGATGTGAGTATTAATCACCATCACAATAAGCAAACTACAGTCATAAACTACAATGCTAAAGTTACCACATCAGTTACAACCAAATGACATTTACTCTTAACAACGACAGATTCACCCACCCCAGTCCTCAACTTGTCTAAAAGCAGGGGTAGGACCTTGTTATAGATGTTTTCATTGCTGCATAGTTGATACAAGGACTCCATTGACTTCATCATGGCTTCCTGAGTTCGCCAGCATGGGGAACTAAATACAACACTCTCTGTCCTCAGAAAGTTGGTGACCACATCCTGGACTGCATGTGCCTAGAGCAAAATGAGCATCAGTTTCAGCTGTTGTTATGTTCTTGTCTGAACATTTTTATTTCTTCTTTTAATGTGTTGCCATTCTCAAAGCATTATCAGCTATTGATTAACAGTATCTGTCATAGTAATGAAGCCAAATGATGTGATTTAGTACCACTTATAGCTCTGAATATTAGTATCACTGTACTGAGTCAAAATCATGTGAGTCAGCATCACATGCAGTCTACAGTACTGTTGCAATGAATCAAAATCTCATAAGTAAGTATCATGTGCAACCCAAAATATAATTCTGAAGAAAAGAGATATAGTAACTGAATACTGAACACTTTAACATTAAGCAAGTGAAGAACAAAACTTTGTACTTGTACATTTTAAAAACTTCTGATATACTCAAATTAAGATTTTTTTTAGTAGTTCTTTGGTTGTGCACTCTGAACACCAGTTTCTCATTCAAGAAACTTGGTTTTGAATCATACCAAGGTCAAGGTCTTTTTAAATTTGGGGCAATATTTAAAAAAAAACCAAAAACCCAGCCTGCAAATGCTGAAGCTGCTGCTATAGGTAAACTGACCATTAATCTCTCAACCTCATAGTTATCTACACAGTGGATACTAGGAAACCAGTGCATACACTGTAACTGACAGTGTACTTCCAATTGCTCTTCATTATCCTGGATAGAAAAATGTACATAAAATAATTCAGTACTGAATAAACAGCACTTATATACAAGAACGCTTAAAGGAAAATAATTAAAGAATTTGGTAAATCTGTATATGAAGGCATGAAATGACCTAGGACTAACAACATGAATTTACAAAGATTAATGATTTAATGCCACCAGATTTAGCCTCAGATTCTTTTGCCTTAACTAAATTTCCTGCTTTAGACCTTTAAACATGAAGCTTTAAACATCAAACATTACCCTGCTGTCTGTAAACTGGTCAAATCCAAGTGCCGCCAGTGGTGACATAATATCTTGGAAGTTGGGTATTAAGACTTTCAAAACCTGTAAAATATTAGATCGTGGACAACTTTTTTTCTGTCTTAGTGGCACTAAGAGAACTATTGTCCAAGAGTTAGAAATTGTGAAAAAAAAAAAAAACAACTTGCAGAAATGAATGGACAACAATGAATGTAAAAGTCTGATCCAATCCTGCCAGGTGGTCGATCGTGAATTATATCTAGATGTAGAGTTTAGATGTGAATATTGGAATAAACAACAAAAAAAAAGGTACTTCTTTATCTCGCAAGTTAGCTTTTATAGACAAAAGCAAGTGAAAAAAATGGGAAAGTATGGGCACTAACACCATATCCCTATGTGCCTCTAAGGCATGACAGGATTAAGTGAAAAAAAACCCATACTCAGACTAATATATAGTCTTATATATTCAACATAAGATTAATAATAGAGAAATGCAGAGAATTTAATGTGAATCTACATTTATCTTTTATAGACTATTCAATGGCATTTGATTGTGTATAACACAAGAAACTGTGGGAAATAATGGAAGAAATGGGATTTCCAACACATGTGATACAATTAACATCACTGCTTATCTAGACCAACAAGCAGCAGTAAGAATAAACGGTGAAACAACATGGTTTGACATAAAACAAGGGCTCTTTTAGGGGTGCATACTGTCACCTTACTTATTTAACTTGTATACTGAAAATATAATGAGGAATTTTAGAGAAGATGTAGACAAAGAATATTATGATGCCATAACAATTGGAGGTTATGAAATACCAGAGATTAGATATGCTGAAGATACAATGTTACTATCCACAACACAAAAAGGAATGGAAAAACTAATTATGTCAGTCCGTAAGAATAGTAAAGAGCAAAAACCTCTATCTTAATGCGAAGAAAACTAAATTGATAACAACTGACAAAACAAATAAGGCTGCTGAAATATGTATCAATGAGGAAAAACTGGAAGAGGTGGAGAATTTTGAATATCTTGGATCACTGCTAACTAATAATGGAGATACAATGAGGGAAATTAAAAGGAGGACATATGTTGCTCTTCAAAAAGTAAAACAATTGAAGAAGCTGTGGAGAGGAACAGACAGAACTACAAAAAATAAGATTTTTAAGGCCATGCATCTTTCCCATCGCAATATATGCCTGTGAGACTTGGACACTTAACAAAACAGCTGAGAAACACATAAATGCTTTTGAATGTAAATGCTACAGAAGAGTTCTTCAAATATCACTGTCACAAAAAAGAACAAATATATCCATACTACAAGAACTTAATATTGAAGAAGGCTGACTAGTAAAGAGAATTAAACAAAGAAAACTTATAATATTTTAGACACATTAAACGTCATGATAATCTAGAGAAGACAGTCTTGGAAGGATACATAATGGGAAAAAGAGAGGAAGACGGAAGGTGAAGATGGCTATAAAACATCACTGATAATCTGCAAATGGATGCATCTTGCTTACAACCAAGAGGCCTACAGGAGAGCTGTTAGGAAGAAAAGCAAGGGACAAGCATATAAGTGAATGACTGATTGATTGAGACTGAAAATAAAGCAAAACCACCATTTTACTGTCACTTCCTTGCCCATGTTATGAGTCAAGAGATTATCTCGGAACAACAAAGAAAAGTGGCCAGATTTGATGACAACCACATCACCTTTTAGTGTGTAGGCAGATCAAGGAAAACAAGAACATACAGCACCTTCTAGATGTTTCTATAACCCGATAGTGCAAAACTTTACTTTTTTTTTAACCTCACAACAGAAACAGAAAATGTACACATGAAATGAAGTTAGGGGTAAAAAAAAAAGACAATGCATCTTTTTATTATATGAAATCAGAAAAAAAAAAGAGTATTACTGTGCTATACATAGTGTCAATACTACTCTATGCTTGTGAGACTTTGATAACACATAAACACATGCAACAGAATCTGGAGTTTACAAAGCTGAGATTCTGGAGAAATATACATTGGAAAAAGGAAATGGAAAAAGTCCTCAAAGAAGGACTAGTTTAAAAAACTAGTTAAAACTAGTTAAAATCATGAAAATGACAATAAAAATTCTTTGTACATGTCACTACAAATCAGGAGTTGTCTACTTATTATTCGCAAACTCAAAGAAAGAAAAGACATACTATATGACTAAACAGGATTATCAAGCAGCACAGAAAGACAAATATAATGACTGAAAGCACAATGGTGTGCACAAAATGAAGAAGCACAAAGGCCAATGCCTATCATTACTGTACATAATGAATGAATGGAACGGCAGGGTAGAAAATGGAATGTAAAGCATTTTAAGTAACTCTATTGAAGCAATTAGAAACTATGACATTTAAACTGTAAGAAATGATTAGACAATAATACAGAACTTAAGGATTTTCTTACACAAGAATACTCTCGAAGTAAAAAAATGTGCAAAAAAATACAGTGTAGATACAGGATAGAATTATTACATTTACAAAAAGAAGAGCAGAAAAAAAATGGAATAAAAACTAATATTCCAATCTTTGGCTCTTATCATGGAAAAGATAAAGGCTATAATAAACATAAAACAGAACACATTTGTTTTCTGTCTGATGATCTTCTTACAACAACAAATGTGACATGACTCCATTTGTAGTGAGGAGATGTGTCAAACCAACTGACAAATATGCCATTTGTTTTTTTTTAAACATTCTGTGTTTTTATACAGTATAACAACATGATGAGATGATCATTTTGACAGCACTTTTATATTCCATGTCACTGCTGATTAACCTCCTTTGGCCACTTGCACTGTCTGACTAATTCATTCCTCGAGCTTTTCTTTCTTGTGGCTACAAGAAATTTGAGCAGTGAGTTCCTACCCTTCATTATGATACACATCAAGAAATAAAAATGGCAAGGATGTGTTCTTTCTCCATATCTTGTTAATTATTTACTCTTTTCTGTCAATCCTTTAGAAGCTTAGTGACCACAAATATTTACTTCTTTTGCTGTTTTTTTTTCTTGCTTTTCTTATCTAAATTCAATGGAGAAAACATGAAGATTATTTTAGTATATAAAAAAACAACAGCAGACACAGCATATAAATCTTACCTCAATATCTCCACTGTTCAGAAGAGAATTTAATTCCGGAAACACAATACCAACTTTGATGCCAAGCAATTTTGCAACCTGTCATGAAGCATCAAATTGAAGCTCCTGTGATTTTGTACTCAAAACTGATATTTCGTTTACAAATAAAGCAAATCTTGAGCCATGAAACAACTCTTACACCCAAGTAATAATATATACTAGAAAGATACATTTTTTAACAACATCAAACACACAAATGTAGAGCTACCAGAAAAATAATTTTTCCACAATCAATCAGAAATTTATACTGCGAATTCATCCTTTTAACTCATATTTCAAGCTTTTATGAAAACTAGACTGCTATGACTGGTACACACCTCATGAAAGCCTGCAGCCATTGTCTTCCGCACAACAAGGTGAGGATCTCTACAAAGCTGACTAAAACAAGGGTATAACTCGGACTGGAACAACTTGGCTTCAATAAAAAGTACCATACCCTAGAATAAAATATATGCAAAAGTAAACTTATTTTAACTACTAGTAAACATACACAATGTGAAGAAAGATATTTATCTAACTGTAGGCTTTATTTTTGTTTAAATTAGATAAATATAGGACAATGTGACATGAAAGAGTATCAATAAGACAAACTAATCCACCTTGAATGTATCTGGATTCTGACTTCAAGTGCTTTTTCTTTTTAACTATTTAAATTTCACACGGCACCAAATACAGGCTGCTCTTTCTAGTCACCACTACAATACAGTCTGATAATTACTACTGATAAAGCTTCTTATCTCAACACAAAGCAGGAGAAATGAATTGCCAGCAAACATTTTATTAAATGTTAGAGACAAAGAAGAAAGGAACAAATTGTTACTTCTATTTATATTTGGCTGCAAGCAGGCATGAAAATCATCACTTAACGAATGTATTTACATCAGAAAGGGGTCATTGCTCAGAATAGTCAAAATTACTGAGGAAAAAAAATGTTACAGGAAAGTGAAAATGTGCTGAATATTCTGACTATATTTTTTTAATTAAAAGAAAACATAACGTTTATGTATTACAGTGGTAAGTGGTCATGCATTAAATGAGATTAATGGTAAAAATTGCAGAAGCTGTTGCATGCATCTTCAATTCACATATGAAAATCACTGACTTCTGGAATTTTTTAAAGTCACATAACTTAAATCACCATTTCAGGCCAGCCCATTGATTCACTGTCAAATAAATGGCAAAACCGAACCTGAACGAGTAAAAATGTAAACTATGTACGACCTATAACCAAGCAAGAACTACGTATGGCAAGTGATGTAGATGAAAAGAAGATTTTTCTTTGTGTTAGAACTGAACCAGAAAACTGGACACAGCAAAAGTGAGCAGATGCTTTACTGTAGCAGAGCTACATGGTTCCTCTTAGTAGGGATAGCCGTCTCACCGGAAAGTTGTATGCTGCATTCTGTCTTGCTTCTATACCCATGTATGATGTTGTCTCAAACATATCCACAGTATCCAGCTGAAAATATATGATAAATCTGCAGGATTCAACATCAGTAAAGTTAACACAATTCACATAAGTAACATACAAGTAACACAAGCAACTGACATTAACTCTTTCTGTGCTTATTGTTATACAGGTGATGCATCCAGTTTCTGATGTGGTGCTTTTCGTCACTTAGGTGACGTTTGGTTTGTTTCATTAAAAACCCAGTGTAACATTTAGATTGTAAACATTTAGTGTGCATACCCTGTGACCTTTTTCAAAATGGCCAAAGAGTGCTTAGTTATGAGGGAGAAAACTGAAGTTTTCTGTGAGAAATTTCAATTTTTGGTGATGTAGATGGAGACATGGACATGCCCTGTGACCAGACCACTGTTGTCGAATGTATCCCAAGTAGATCTAGACATATTAGACGACTGGAGAAGTAGTTAGAAGGTTATTTCAGACATTATTTTACCGATAATGTAACATACTATCACAAGATGAGACTGACAGGTAGGTCTAAGCATCTCACATGGTAAGTACTGTACCCTAAGACCTATCCATGGTAAAGTGGACATAATCATTGTCTAAAAACATCAAATTACTTTTTTTCCTAAAAAAAACCCTGCATTTATGAAATCTTCATACATTTAGTTATATTTTGAAACATAATAGGTACACGGAGGTACACGGAAATGCTGTTTTTCACTCAATTTAGCAACTATACCCCCTATACATATCAAGGCCTGCGCTCTTAACTCCTCCCATGCCATTGATCGCTGAAGCGACCCTTCCGGTTTTTTTATTTGTGCCAATGGTCAGTATAGCGACTCTTGGTTTGTTTCAATAAGACACCGGTGTAACATTTAGATTGTACATATTTCGTCCACGTTTCCGGTGACACTTTTCAAAATAGTGAAAGAGTGCCTAGTTACGAGCGATGCCGACAGAGAAAAAAGGAAGAGAAACATGGAAAATTTTTAATTTCTGATGATGTAGATAGGGGTATGGACATGGCCTGTGACCACCTCACTGCTCTTGAATGTATCCCAAGTAGATCTAGACATATTAGATGACTGAAGAAGTAGTTAGGAGGTTATTTCAGACATTAATTTAGCAAGAATGCAACACAGAATCACAATACGAGATCGACAAGTAGATCTAGACATCTCAGATGGTAAGTAGTGCAGATCTAGACCTAGCCGATGGTGAGATGGGCACAGTCATTGTCTAAAAACATCACATTACTTCTTTTTTCCTAAAAAATTCTGCATTTATGAAATTTTCATACATTTAGTTATATTCTGAAACATAATAACTACATGGAAGTACATGGAAATACTGTTTTCCATTCCCCCTATACAGATCAAAACTCGTGCTTTTATTCTGGCACCCAACTGAACGTCTGCTTTTCTTCCTGTGGCACGGGAAGAGTTAATCCGGCATCCAACTGAATGTCTACGTTTCTTCCTGAGGCACGGAAAGATCTAATTTCAAATATGTTTTATTCAAAAGAAAGATAATTATCATAATATTATATTTATAAATATGCTAAACTGAAAGTTAACAGAGTCCAAAGTGCATAAAACTACAGATGTGGAAACAAAAGATTTAGAGAGAAAGAAGAATCTGTTAAGCAACATGACAATACCATTGTTCTTTTTCACCTCCTTTTCCACCAAACAAATTCAGATATGAAGCTTTCTCCATATCTGTCATGCTCTACATCCATTAGTCTCATTCTTCTCACGTCATCCATCTGGGAGCTTATCTTGTGTTTGCTATGATCTATATTTGCATATTTGTTTCATTTTTAAAAAAAATACTATTTCTAGCAGCTCCTTAAAGGATTCATAGAGCTGAGCTTGCTGTTGTTCTGGTGTGTCAGTGAGTGTTTCTTAATGTGCAGTCTTGGTGAATATGTTCTTCAGTCTGGATTATCTGCCCATATATACAGTGCTGAGATGTCAATTTCATAACTGAATGCAAATCACTGCTACTGAAGAGATTATGTCCTTCCAGAGGTGAAAAATGATGACCTTTTTCTTTCTGTTTGAAATGTTATAGCCTTCCTTTGGATTTTTATCATATTTTTTTCCTATTAATAGATGACAGGCATTTGGTGGCTGCTCTTCAAGCATTTCCAAGTCTTCTATCATACTTCTATGTTTTATTTTTTTTTTATCTCCAAGAACTTTCTGGGTTATTTTTTGAGTCTCATGTAGGAAGTGCTCATGCATTCTTGATTTTTTTTTCCATAAATTATTACAAAAATACATGTGCAGTTCATTTTGTCACTTTTATATCTGCTAAATGTAACATGCTGTGAAAACCCTATGAAAGATGAATCTCCCAAATTTAACAAATACCTTCAATGTGTCCTCTTTATTCCTCTTTTCAGGCACACCGATTTTGCACAACTTCTTGAAATACTTTTGAAAATATGCCCTGTCTTCTACAGTCATGTACTCTGTGTGTGAGAAATGAGCAGTGTTACTTGTGATACCCATATCTAACAGTAAACAAAAAGAGGACCTATGAGAATGAAATAAATATACATTGTCATATATTCTACTTGTGTGAGGTGAGTAGCTTTACTTACATAATCCATAGTATGACAGCAAAGATCCTCAAGGACCCAGTCATAAGCAAAATAACCAAATTACTCTAAAGTTACTTTTACTCTTTCCTGTTGTAGAAATTTAAAAAATTCTCTCAATGTTAAGGTTTGTGAAATATAAATAGAAAGAATTTCTGAACCAAAAGATGGTCTATCAAAAAATACTATCGTTTAAGATGCTTCCATCGCAAAACTTTCATCTTCTTGTTTCCACCACTCTACTTTTTCCTGAACACTTGAACTGACAAAAAAAAAAAACTATGAATAAACATGAAGCACAGAAGGGATTTAATACACAAAGTTATTTATTTGATGGCTCTAGTTTTTGCTTGCATCAAAATGTGAAAACTAAAATCTAACAGACTGAAAAGTCTTGACAGCTAAGATCAAACTCTGCTCTGTGTTAATGCAGACCTAAGATAACATCAGTAGTTTTCATGGCCTTTAATCCTATTCCATTCTTTATCAAATATCTCTTAGATAAATCAATTTTTGTGTTTTAATCCTCTATCTAAGTTTTCTTAAACTTGAGAGATGGGAAGAGGTAAAAATCACTTGGTGCCAGACTGGGAATATAACGTGGATGGTTCAAAGTCTTCCACCAAAAATGTTGCACGAGTTCCCGAATCAAAGTGGCTGTGTGTGGGTGAGCGGTATCATGGAGGAGCAACACACCTTTTGTCAAGAGCCCTGGGTGATGATGTCTGATGGTAGCTCGTAAATGTTCCAGTGTTGCATCATACACAGCTGCATTAAATGTTGCTCTCTTTTCCAGGAAAATGACCAACATATATTTCTGATCCCAAAACACGGTAGCCATTATTTTCCCAAATGACAGCAGGATGCTGAATTTCCTTGTTTGTGCGTAAGATTCCATCTTTGCTTGTTTCAATTTTGGGGTACTACGGTGAATATGCCACTAGTGCTCTTTGCCTTGGAAAGGGCTCGTGGGACCCATCATGCACGTACCTTATGAAATCCCAACCTCGCAATAATTTTGGACACTGTTTCACATGACAGACTCAAGTCATGTGTTAGAGTTCAATCAGTCACTCATCTGCTCTCCAATACTGCATGCTCAAAGTATGTTTTGTTTGTTGCTGTACCTGCTGTTGTGGGTTTGCCATTCTGTGCTACGCCACTAGTTCTCACTCACCCCAGTTTGAAATTCTACACACCATTTTGCCACACACTGTCAACTAATTATGCTACCTTCATAGAATTCCACCAACCGGTAAATGGATTTCAGCAGCTGACACCTGCTTCATGTTCAGAAATCACATCACAGCATGGACCTCCTGTTTGGACCACTGTTCTAGTTAACCCTCCATCATTAACTGATGGATGCTGCCTAGGCAATGCTGCATAGTGCTACCATCAACATGTTGCCAACTAACAAATATGGAAAATTCTGCAACTTTGCCCATTAGTCCAGCATTACTTTTACAGATGTTACATGCCTTGTAAACATATCAGAATACATGGAATGTAAAAAAATAACCCCTACATGAAAAAAAAAGGCAAATGAAGCTGCAAATAAATAGGAGTCATTTTTTTTAAAATGAAAGATGGTTTAGAGTTAATATATCATAAGTATATGAGACAATAAAAAAAATAGGTAAATATATTTTTAAGAATGAAAAAAGTAAGTGACACTGATCAGTCTCACAACATAAAAATTCTTCATCTAAGTCTACTTGTCCATAAATCAATACCTGACAAACCGTGACAAAGCTGACCGAATAGTCTGGATGCCACAGGAAGAGTAGTTTCTACATTATTCATGGCCTTTTCCAGCAGTTCTTTTACCATGGGAATTATTGCATTAACATTGGCTTCTGAAATATGCATGAGGAAACCTGCGTTGACATTGTTTGCAAGAAATAAACTGACATGTTATAAAAAATCTAAGTAACATTTACACTGGATAATGAAAACAATCTATAAATCCATATTTCATGAAGGCTGAAACTGCAGCATAACATTCTCTCCATCTTTTTCACACCTTTCTCTCTCTCTTTCATACACAAACACAAACTGGCAAGTCAGCTTCATGTTAGCAAATATATCTCCTATTCATGAGAGGAGTACTCTGAAGACACAAAGATGTTGATGTTAATTATACAAAAAAGAACTAGCACTGACAGTGGAATATTGGAATACTTCCAGTTAATACATCGTTTCTCTGAATTTTCTTTCTTTTTTTTTTTTTAATGATCTCTGGCTAAAATAAAAGAAAGTTCTCTTGACTCTCATTCTTCACAGATTTATACTTTCATCATCATCATCATGTGCCATGCCAACTGGCGTTGGCTATTATGCTTCTCCAGAGTACACGATCCTTCATGCAGACCATCAGTTCAGCTGGTGATCTCCTCTCACACCATCCCGTCAGACTGTCCAGTATCATTTCTCTTGGTCTTCCTCTTGATCTTCTTCCTTCTATTTTTCCTGTTGTTATAATATTTTCAATGCCCCCTCTTCTCATTGCATGTCCTATGAAAGTACATTGTGTCTCTCTTATCTTTTTGACAAGGTTTTTTGTCTCTCCAGCTCTTCTCATACATTCTTCATTAGCCATTTTTGCTGTCCAGGGGATTCGCAACATTCTTCTAATAAACCACATTTCTGCTGCTTCCAATGATTTTTGTGCAGACTTGCCTATTGTCCATGATTCACTTCCATATAACAAGATAGGTTCAATATAGCATTTTTGGACTCGTTTTCTAACATTCATTGATAAAGATGTGTTAGCTAATATGTTTCTCATTCTCTGAAATGCAGTCTTTGCTTGGCCTATTCTGTTCCTAATTTCTGTTCTGCATTTATACTTTATTCTCTGCATTAATAAACACTTTCTCCTTGGTTCTCATTATCTTATACACACATTTAATTTTTCATGATTCATGCTGATTAACAAGCTGTCAAACAAAGGGGTGACATTTTAAATGACCAAAGGACGGGGGAGTGCTGCCTGATTATGCATCTTGTTTACCTCGGTCAAGCATGCCAATAATGTTAGCTGTTGTCTCCAAACAAGCACATATCACACTCTGGGATTCATCCTCTGATAATTCTATCAACTGTGGAAGCAGTTTGGATTTTGTCAGTTCCAATCTGGGGGGGAAATTAAAGAAAACTGTAGCACTGATGTGATGACAGCATGTAAGCACGCACACAAAATTGTCTAGAAATGCAAAACTCTGAAATATTCAAGGATATGCAGGATTATTACTCATGGAAATACTCACATGAAAATAAAAACTCATATGATCTAACTTTCAAGTCAGAAACAATGATGACAAGATGTAACAGAAGAACTAAGAAACAATGGTGACAAGATATAACAGAAGAACTCAGAAACAATGGTGACAAGATGTAACAGAAGAACTCAGAAACAATGGTGACAAGATGTAACAGAAGAACTCAGAAACAATGGTGACAAGATATAACAGAAGAACTCAGAAACAATGGTGACAAGATGTAACAGAAGAACGATGATGATAAGATATAACAGAAATCAGTTTTCAATAACAGATTTGTTTCTTGCAGTTTTATGGTACAAAATTAAACAAAGTTTGTCTCAATAACATACTCTCACTGTCATATTATTCATACACTAAGTTATATTTGCCTCAATAACAAACTCTCATTGTTAGATGATTAATACACTAAGTTATGTTTGTCACAGAACATCATCATTCATCATTCATTTGCATGTCCCTTATGGAACTTTGCCTCCCAAACAGCGCTCCTGTAGGCCTCTCAGTTGTGAGCAAGATGGCCTGCCGCTGTTGCATCCATTTGCAGATCGTCAACGATGTCTTGCAGCCATCTTCGTTTTGGTCTTCCTCTCTTTCTTTTTCCCATTATGTATCCCCCCAATACGGTCTTGTCTAAATTATCATGATGTTTAATGTGTCCAAAATATTTAAGTTTTCTCTCTTTAATCCTCTTTACTAGCCAGCCTTCTTCAATATTAAGCTCCTGTAGTATAGATATATTTGAACAAAATCTCAGATAATTCACACACTAAGTTACATTTGTTTCAATATCAAACTCTCACTGTCTGATGATTCATACACTAAATTACTTAACAACTTGAATACTTCATGTTGTCTCCTGGACCTGTAAGCACAATGTTCTCTGCAGCAGATGAGTGAATACTGAAACACAGCATCGTGTCGATATTGCGTGTGGGTTATGGTAGCTATTTGTTCAGTCCATCAGCGGAGCTAAAAAGCAGAGGGTGTGCAATACTTCTTTAGCAGACTCCACTCCTTACCCCATTAGCCAAATCTGGCCCATTGCCAGGGGTACCAAGAGAGAAGTAGAACAGGTCTTGGTTGGCTATGTTTTGCCAATCCTGGCACAAGTATGTCGGCTATGGGTTGCTTACCATCAGAATGAACAGCTCCTTCACCCCCAACTGACTACTTACCCTAATCCATGAGCAACAACATCTAGCCTTTGGCACATGCACGCCCGCACGTCATACTCTACATCTCCACACAATGATAACACAACTGGAAGAACATCGTTCTTTACCCTGGGAAGAAGGTGAAATGAAAAATTAAACCACAATGTTACAGACAAATAAAAATTCACGGCTATATATTTGCAAAAAATAAAAATTCCCTGCTGTACATTTGCGAAACAAATAAGTTCCAGTTAGATGTAATGATGCTTCATCTTTTGGTGTTCTTTTTCACATCAGAATTATTTTCTGCTCTGCACCAGAATAATTTTGTTATGAATTTTATTATTTTGATTAACAATTTTCTGCTTCACATACAATTCTTCATGTACCTAATGATTAAATATAAAAATATATATATCAAATTAAAGAAAACTGAGAAGAGAAGCAAAATATGTCAGCCAATAACAAACAGTGCAAAAATGCTTTAAAAAAACTGACAGTGAAAGAAAAATCATCCAATTAACTTGATTTGATGACAAATTCAGAGCTAGGTTTGTAATCTTGGAAATTCCATTAACTCTATTTATAAAAAAGCTTGTCTACTATGTTTTTTTAAAATAATCATACATACTTTGTTCTAACGTTTCACCATATGCAAAACTTTTCTCTAACTGGTTACTGATATGGTGTCTATACAACTGCACATGAATAACCTCTAGTGTTACATATATATGTAATGCTGATTATCTTTTTCTGTACCTGTCCAGTGTTATATGACAATGCGGACCACCTCTTCTGTACATCTAAATCAGCAGTCTGTCTATTAATGACAGTGTCTATTAATTGTATTTGAAAATCAAAACGCTTAGAGAAACCAGAAAAAAACTCACACAAAATGTTCAAACTTGGAAGATACTTTGCCCAAAATCTTACAACAAGACAGCCTTGCTTGAAGAGTCTGACAAAGCTGCCCCTTGTTTACAGCTATAGATAATATCTGAAATAAGAAAATAAACCTACTATTAACAGCATCAGAGACAGGATTATGAGACACAATATGCTAAGCCTAGAAAACTATGGACTTGTAATCATTTGAGATTATTGCATCATTTCCGTTTGCAGAAATCAGACAATGGAAAGAAGTGCTCTGGTGCAGAATATGTTGCTATCTGTATTTGATTACTCTTGTTATAGAAGACAGACACACAGTAGTAACACCAAACAATGTTTAAAAAAAAAACAACAAAATTTTTAGCTCTGAAAGCTGAAAGAAAGCATGCTATGCATAGTTCTTCTTGTATCATAATAAAATTCCAGGTTCAGTAATACTGGGTTTTGTGGCTTGTTATATTATCAAAGAAAATTCAAATTAACACAAAAATACAAAAATGAATAATTAAGACACAAACTATTATTTGGACAATAACATTACATATTTATATTACTATGTTAAAGGTAATAAATATTTTTCAGTATTTTTCAAAGAACAGAAAATGTTTTTGGCTATACATAACAAACATAGTATTTACAACTATGGAAAGGTGCAAATTTTTACTGAATTAAAAAAAAATCATTTGCAAGGAAATACTGAACATGTGATTGCAGACTGACATAAAAGAATGTATAATAAACTGAAGGGAACATAAACTTGGAAAACAGAATATTAGAAAAAAAAAAAAAAAAGAAACATACACCATGATGGCACAGCAGTGTGTAACAAAGGACTGCAATTACAAACTAACATAAACAAAACAGAGCAACAGCTGTTTGAATTATTGAGAGTTATAATCAGTTGTTTTTTATTGAGAGTTATAATCAATTGTTGTTTACTAAGTATTAATCAATTATTGTTCACTCCACAAAAAAAAAAAAAGCCCTTCATGAAAGATAATCCTGGGAAGGCTAGACACATCAGCAATCAGAATATGAATGACTTGGACAAAGCCAGCTCTCAAGAGATCAAACATCCGCACTTCTTGCTGATCACATGTGAGAGATTGGGGGAGGGGGAGGGGGGAAGAAGGAAGAAAGAAAGGGTTTCACAAGATGAAAACATGATATAAGCACAAGCCTAATATGATCAGAAGGGTGCGATTAAAGCTAAAAATATTAAACAATTTGTGATAAGTTTTTAAAAAACTATAACCATAAAAAATCTCCCAATATTTTAAACGGCAATAGAGAACTTTTTTTAAAAATCTTAATTTGAAGAAAACAATGAAAAAATATATGTACAAAGTTAAAAGTGAAGCAATGCTTTTAAATGATCTGATCTTTGATAAATCTGGTATATTCCAGAGAGTATGCTTAATTTATTCCCATGCTGGCCAGATCTGCTTGTGCTAATATAATAAACAACACTTGAAAAAAATGAATTATCTACAAACCATACAATTTCTGGAAAACCAGTTCATGCATCTTGCTTTTAAATATGGACAGGGAAATATGATGGGGAAATTCTAGAATATGATGAGGGAATTCTAGAATGTCATAACTACTGTGAAACAACCTACAAAGAAAGCAAAACTGATGAGTGTCTTCACAACTTTAATTCACAAATGAAGATAAAAAACACATCAAAGAATAGCTGAGATCTGCTTTACCCTCCTTATCTTGATACCTGCTAGGAGTGTTAAATAACGCTTTACCTCTCCTTGCTGTATCACTTTAGTTAACTATAAGTTCGCAAGTGTCATAGTCTAATTAAACTAAACATTTCCATGTAATTACCTCCATTTCATTTAACAAAACAAACACTCTGAGCACACAAGTATCACATTTTAACTAAACTGCTATCTTAGTTCAGTTAACCAAATGTTTATATCACAATTCATCTAATATTTGCTTGTAAGTGGCATATTTCAGGTTCTGCATATATGACAGCAGCCATGTAAGTTTGTCTTTTTTTTTAAGCTACAAAAAAAAAATTTCTTGCCAATAATTTGAAAAATTGTTAATTTGTTAATGAGTACAATAAATGTCATATATCACTAAGGTAAATGACCATAATATATACAGGGTGCACATAAGTCTCTCAACACTTGAAAAAAATTTATTAGTGGCAAAATATAACACCTACTTTAATAATTTATACCTCATTTTGAGGAGAGCCTGAAAGTTTTTAATCCAAACTATCATGTTGTGTTCATTTCCATATTTTGCCACCATGCGGCACCAAGTCAAATATGGCCGCACTGGGAGTAAAAAACAATGGCCTACACTCTCCCAATTTGACACCTTGTGATTTCTTTCTTTGGGGTTGCATCAAGGACATCATCTCTGTGCCACAACTGCCAATCAATACTGAAGACCTGAAACACTGCATAACAGCAGCAGTCACTTCCATCACACCAGACATGCTGCATGAGGTGTCTGGAATCTGAATATTGTCTTGATGTCAGCTGCATCACATATGGGGCCCCACACCAAGTCCATGTGAACTCAGAATAAACTTTCAGACTTTCTCTTCAAAATAAGGTATCAATTATTATGATAGGCATTATAGTACACCAGTAATAATTTTTTGTAAGTGTTCAGGGACTTCATATACACTCCATGTGTGTATATAAAGGTAAAGAGTAAAGTTCCCATTTCCATGCCATTAAGGCATATTGGGGATATAGTGCTAGGCCTGCATTTTCAAGACCACTGGCACATGAAAGTGTGATGTGGTCAGTATGTCTATGTATATATAGACAGTGTGTCTCACGCGCGGGTGCACGCACGCACGCACGCACACACTCTCTCTCTCTCTTTACTGCCATAAACAGACATATGCAATCGCTGTCACTGCAAAATTCATTATGTGAGCTTATATGACATCTTTACAGCAACTGATATGAAAACTTGAGGAGTGAGCAAAAATTATCTACACTATTGTGACACAGACTACCCAACTCTGTGGTCCCACGAAAACACCTGTTGTTTTTTTTTTTTAACTGATAAACAAATCAAAACATCAACACTGATAATGATTGCTAACATAAATCTAAGACCTGTAAAACAGAACATGGCTAGTGTAATATGAAATCAACTTCATTATGCCAACAAGAAATACAACAGATAACCAAATGATTACTCTCAAAGAACAATACAGAAAGTGTGGTGTATAATCAATGAATAAAATCAGAACATGTAACCAAATAATACTAGGGTGACAGAATGCTAAAAATGTTAGGTGCAACCAATGACAATTTTAAGGACATCAACATTATAAATGAATGAACAATCAAGCCAAAACTGTCATAAAGTACAACCAGTGATTAATATAAGTCACATACATTGAGAACTTAAAAATGTTGAGCAAATGATATGTGCAACAAGGCAACACTGCAAAGGTAAAATTTAGTAATGTGATTTACATAACTGACCAACACATACACACACTGGTCCAAAATAAATTAAATATTACAAAACGGCAGTCTACAGACAACCCAATGGAATTTAATTGAACAAATGCAGACAGATATATAAAATGGCTCTGTCCATTGATACATACATAGTCCTTTCCATGCAGAATCTGAAAATGTTTAAACTGAATATTGTTGAATTTTGTAAAGAGAATCTGTAATTTTAATTTTCTTGTGAAACCAAAACTTCATTACTGCCAGTCTAACAGGCCAACAAAGACTGAACAAATGAACTGAATCAACTACACCGAGGTCTTCCTTTCCCCGTTCTCCAACAGACAAATTTGCTACAAAAGTGCAGTACCACAGAACAGTTACTTAACTGCCCTTCTTTTCCTCTCTAAGAAAGCAAATGTAAGCGTTTAAACCAAGAGTTCTAAATTACTTCTGGAGCTGGAAATCTTTCAAAATCTCTTACAATATGTACGTAATAATCTTTATGCAGTCTTTAGTTATTTAAATTTAAAACTGCACAAGGACTAATGAGATGCCCTGCCTACTACCTGATCTGACCAATTCATCATGAGATCATACACACCACCATCCCTCCCCCTCCTGGGACACATATAATGGCCCAAACTGTTCACCTAAGAAACCCTTCCAAAGTAGAAAAAAAAAAAAGCAATAGCAAACAGTAGGAGGACTGACATGCGTCCGGCAAATAAGTACACAGGAAGCCAAGTCATGCTCTCAGATTAAAACTGCTAAGAGAATAAAGAAAACAGAGATTTCTGAGCATAACAGAGATTTCTGAGCATATCTTACAAACCTCTTTTTTAACGACCTCTACAGGCAGTAAGTCAATACAGCTGAGTAAGGTCTCCAGCCAAGCATTGGCCACCTCTGAAAAAAAGATAACCAAATACAGTCATTTACATTTTTTAAAATTTTTGCTATTTACTCCTTTGACAATTTATCATGTGCAAAATATAACGAGGAGCCAACAAAGATTGAATAAATTTCACTAATGAGGAGTCTGTGACATCACAACAACAACAATAATGACAATAATAAGAATAATAATATGCTTCACATTCATTTCTTGAATTTTTTCATTCATTTAATACCACAGTATTCCTCTTGCTCCACAGCCCTGGGATGTCCTTTCAGTCTGCTGTTGATTATATTCTTTGCATCCTCTTGCTCACTGCCCTGGAATGTCCTTCCAGTCTGTTGTTGATTATATTCTTTGCATCCTCTTGCTCCACAGCCCTGGGATGTCCTTTCAGTCTGCTGTTGATTATATTCTTTGCATCCTCTTGCTCCACTGCCCTGGGATGTCCTTCCAGTCTGTTGTTGATTATATTCTTTGCATCCTTTTGCTCCACTGCCCTGGGATGTCCTTTCAGTCTGCTGTTGATTATATTCTTTGCATCCTCTTGCTCCACTGCCCTGGAATGTCCTTTCAGTCTGCTGTTGATTATATTCTTTGCATCCTCTTGCGTCACTGCCCTGGAATGTCCTTTCAGTCTCATCATCATCATCATATGCCGTGCCGACTGGCGTTGGCTATTATGCTTCTCCAGAGTACACGATCCTTCATGCAGGTCATCAGCTCAGTTGGTGATCTCCTCTCACACCATCCCGTCAGACTGTCCAGTATCATTTCTCTTGGTCTTCCTCTTGATCTTCTTCCTTCTATTTTTCCTGTTGTTATAATATTTTCAATGTCCCCTCTTCTCATTGCATGTCCTATGAAAGTACATTGTCTCTCTCTTATCTTTTTGACAAGGTTTTTTGTCTCTCCAGCTCTTCTCCTACATTCTTCATTAGTTATTTTTGCTGTCCAGGGGATTCGCAACATTCTTCTAATAAACCACATTTCTGCTGCTTCCAATGATTTTTGTGCAGACTTGCCTATTGTCCATGATTCACTTCCATATAACAAGATAGGTTCAATATAGCATTTTAGGACTCGTTTTCTAACATTCATTGATAAGGATGTGTTGGTCAATATGTTTCTCATTCTCTGAAATGCAGTCTTTGCTTGGCCTATTCTGTTCCTAATTTCTGTTCTGCATTTCCCATCTGAAGTTATTACTGCTCCAAGGTATTTGAATTTCTGCACCTGCTTTAGAACAGTTCCGTTTAATTTAATACTGCATGCTGGTGGATTCTGTTTCTTAGATATAACCATAGTCTCTGTCTTTTTGATGTTCAAAGTAAGGCCTTTCTGTTCACTTTCTTTGGCGACTTTATTCAAGAGATTTTGCAGGTCTTGTTGGTTCTCAGCTCCTTTCAGTCTGTTGTTGATTATATTCTTTGCATCCTCTTGCTCCACTGCCCTGGAATGTCCTTTCAGTCTGCTGTTGATTATATTCTTTGCATCCTCTTGCTTCACTGCCCTGGAATGTCCTTCCAGTCTGCTGTTGATTATATTCTTTGCATCCTCTTGCTCCACTGCCCTGGGATGTCCTTTCAGTCTGTTGTTGATTATATTCTTTGCATCCTCTTGCTCCACTGCCCTGGGATGTCCTTTCAGTCTGTTGTTGATTATATTCTTTGTGTCCTCTTGCTCCACTGCCCTGGGATGTCCTTCCAGTCTATTGTTGATTATATTCTTTGCATCCTCTTGCTCCAATGCCCTGGGATGTCCTTCCAGTCTGCTGTTGATTATATTCTTTGCATCCTCTTGCTCCACTGCCCTGGGATGTCCTTTCAGTCTGTTGTTGATTATATTCTTTGCATCCTCTTGCTCCACTGCCCTGGGATGTCCTTTCAGTCTGTTGTTGATTATATTCTTTGTGTCCTCTTGCTCCACTGCCCTGGGATGTCCTTCCAGTCTATTGTTGATTATATTCTTTGCATCCTCTTGCTCCAATGCCCTGGGATGTCCTTCCAGTCTGCTGTTGATTATATTCTTTGCATCCTAATATATCTGAAATATTTCTCATGCCTAGTTGTAAAATTTACTCACTGTTTCTCTTAACCAACTAACACTAATCTTGTAATGCAGTGTCATCATCAGTTACAACTTGATTCTTGTAACAAACAATTGGTATATCTACCATCATCAATAATCATAGAGTCCCATGAATAATTTGTTTATAACAAATTGCACTGTCAGCATTATGTAAATGGCAGCTTCATCAACAACTAAATCTATCGAGAAGCTTAAACCCACTTCTGGCCTCAGGGAGCTATAATGCAAGACAAACTTTGGGGTGAAAACATGCCCTTCAAAAGACGAAACAATTTATCAGAACAATAAATATAAATGTCTGAGATTAGAACCACAGAACACAAAAGAAGAATCAACAATTAAGAACCACAATCATCATAAATCAGAGATCATCACAATCACTATGATCATCAATGTTAATATCAACGTCAAATATTATAAATACAAAAACATACCAACATTATGAAATGCTACAAAAGTGATCAATGCAGCCAATCACAGCAAACACTCTACGTCTATTGTAATAAATCAGCTACACTTGGCCACCAGTCACGGCAAACACTCTACGTCTACTGTACTAAATCAGCTACACTTGGCCACCAGTCACAGCAAACACTCTACGTCTACTGTACTAAATCAGCTACACTTGGCCACCAGTCACAGCAAACACTCTATGTCTAGTGTATTAACACAGCTACACTAGTTCACCAATTATAGCAAACACTCTCTGTGTCTACTCTATTAACTCAGCCACACTTGGCCACCAGTCACAGCAAACAGTCTATGTCTAGTGTATTAACACAGCTACACTAGTTCACCAATTATAGCAAACACTCTGTGTCTACTCTATTAACACAGCTACACTTGGCCACCAGCTACCACAAATACTTTCTCTGTGTCTACTATATAACACAGCTACACTAATTCACCAGTTATAGCAAACATTCTGTGTCTACTCTATTAACACAGCTACACTTGGCCACCAGTCACAGAAACTCTCAGTGACTTCTGTATTAACTGGATATAAAACTGATGAGACACTTTGAAAAAAAAAAATAATTGTCTCTGATTTCTCTAATTGCTCCAAAATTTTCACAAGCGAGTTCTCTCCCCTTGTGTTTAAAACGTTACATGATCATTGGTCCATTCCCTCCCAGCTTATAATCACTCAACAAGTAATTTATCTGTCAGTCTGTGTACCCCATGTTTCATGTAGGCATGAATGAGTATGTTTTAAAATAATGAAAAAAAAGAGCATACATAAAAATGTACTTTCAACCCCTTGTACAGCATGAGGAGTTGACAAACTTCTTCAATTCAGAAATATCAAGTTTCTCAATTCATTTCACGATTCTGCTATTTTATTTTCACTTCTCTAAACCTCTCTAAAACTTTTCTGTCGAAGGGTGATTTTCTTCCTGAAAACTGGTTTGTGCTTCTGCCATTCCATCTCCTCCCAATTTCAACGCTACTTTAATGAATTCTTGTTTCTGGGCAATTTTTGCTTTGTTCCATTAAACTCACACAATAATTGCAGGATTTTTCTAAAGGCAACTTCCTTTAGAAGTGACTATCAGTTTTTTTTGTATTTGCTCTCTGTGTTTTAATCTATGTGAAGGGGACCCAAAAGTAAACTGAATTTATTAAAAAAGAAGAAAAAAAGTAGTAAGGACAACAAGTTCACCTTCTAGTCTGCTTCAACATACTCTCCATCTGATTCAATACAGCTATTAAAACGTTTCTTTTTCGATATTGAAAACATTTCTGGAATGTTTCAAGGGGAATGCCATTTATGGCCACCAGCCATTTTTCTTTCACTTATCTACATCAATGAATTGCTTCCTTTTCATATTTTTCTTCATCCATAAAAAAAAAAAGTTACATGGAGCAAGATCTGTCAAGTATGGAGGATGAGGAATAAAGCATCATGTTTTTTAGACAAGGTCGTGTAGGCGGAAGTGTTATTGTGGTGCAGTAACCAATCTCCACTTCTCTACAAATCTGGCCATTTTCAAGATTAATTTTCTGGTTACATGAGTCCCCCCTTGTATGTGCATGAAAATAAGTCAGTGCATGTGCTTTCTACCAGTACCACATCATTACTTGAATGTTAACTGGCACACAGATCAGAATTTCATTACGTCGCAATCTGTGACTGTCACTCTGTTATGTTAGTTTACATACCCTCGTTCTTGTTGTCTACAGACGTCAATATTGTCTGCAGGAAAGTCTTCTTGTACTCATCCACTGAGACCAGGTTCCTCTCCAGGATCTGTAGGAAAGCTGTAGCTGCAGCCAGCTGCATGTCCACATCCGCCACATGGAGGACCTCCTGGAGTCACAACGACAACAACAACGAGATATATTTTAAAAAGAAACATATCAAGAACTCAGCAAAAAAATGCAGTGCAGCTTATAGTTTATAACAAATGAAATATAAGCCCCCTCCCCACTCCCTCAAAAAAAAAGAAGCATACTGTTTATTTTTCTTTTTTTTTCATCTTTGAGCAGCTGCTGAATTCAGCAGCTTTCCGAGCCACTGAGGATCGTTGCTGCAGGCAAGACACATCTCCACTTCTTTCTGCTCTTAATCTTTTCTTGCCAACTGCTGATTCCAAGAGCTAGCATGTCTTTCTTCCAGGTCGTCTCACTGCAGCTGTCCAGGTCTACCTCTTGGTGTTAGTTTCATACTGCTGTCATTTAATGTAGGATTTTATGAGTGTCTGGTGATGTTGTCACAATACTGTCACTTACAGATGTTGTCTGCTGTCATTTAATGTATAATTTTATGAGTATCTGATGATGTTGTCACAATAATGTCACTTACAGATGTTGTCTTCCTCTTCCAAGCAATGCTTCTTTAGCAGACTCCACCACCATGAGGACTATGGCAATCCCTGCCCCGTTAGCCAGGCTATGCCGCTTACTGGGGCTACCAGCGGAGAGGTGGGACAGGGTCTTGGTCAGCTATGGTTCGCCAACCCTGACGCTAGCATATCAGTTATGGGTCGCTCATTTGCCTCATCGGATAGCATCCTCGCCCCCTTGTACTGAGGTACAGAATACAGTTAAAAAGTATCTTCACCCTCCTTGTACTGAGGTACAGAATACAGTTAAAAAGTATCTTCACCCCCTTGTACTGAGGTACAGAATACAATTAAAAAGTATCTTCACCCTCCTTGTACTGAGGTACAGAATACAGTTAAAAAGTATCTTCACCCCCTTGTACTGAGGTACAGAATACAGTTAAAAAGTATCTTCACCCTCCTTGTACTGAGGTACAGAATACAATTAAAAAGTATCTTCACCCTCCTTGTACTGAGGTACAGAATACAGTTAAAAAGTATCTTCACCCCCTTGTACTGAGGTACAGAATACAGTTAAAAAGTATCTTCACCCTCCTTGTACTGAGGTACAGAATACAATTAAAAAGTATCTTCACCCCCTTGTACTGAGGTACAGAATACAGTTAACTCTGGACATGATAAAGCATTAGCAAACCAGCAGTAAAGGCCTTTTGAACTCTCTGTTTAGAATGCATACAGTATGTCACTGGCAAGAGGGCAGCTTTGATTGATGTTTGCCTGGCTCATTAGATGTGGGCACTGTCTTGGTTATTCGTGCGAGCCTGGGATGGCATCAGCTTGACACTGGGGTGGACTGTACCGGCAGGGGGGTGGACAGGTAAGCTAACTGTACCAGGAACAGAAATCAGAGACACGGGGAAAATGAATATCTTTTCCTTTTAGATATTTCAATATATGGCTAAATGACAGATGTCATATGTCTTTTTTATACTAAGAGAATAATGTGATGGGACATTTCTGATTGTCTCGGGACTCAGCAATGGCTGACAATGCTAATACATGGACATTTCTGACTGTCTCGGGACTCAGCAATGGCTGACAATGCTAATACTTGGACATTTCTGATTGTCTCGGGACTCAGCAGCCACACTTCCACTCTGTTTGAAAAAAAAATCTATGGCGCAAGTAGTAATTGTTCCTCCATCCCCCCTCTCCCCACTCCAAACAGTCGCTCTTTACAGAACAAAAAACTTCATTATATTCTTTATACACTAATATTTCGCTGAAATTCGGCTCGGCTATTGCTATTTTCTCAGTTCATATTAAAAAAATAACAATATTATGCAATTTAATTTGTCCTCCACTTTTCAGAAAGACAGAGAAAATAATTTCGGGAGAAATGTCTGTGACTAGAAGTTAATTCTCTCCTGATTGGTTTGTCGCGGAGTTTTCCTATTTTATATTCCCAGACGCAAACGCTGAAACAATTTGTTTTTAAAACATAATCGAACGGAAGAGAAAATAATTTCTTTCCCACCACCAGACCCGGTACTAGTTTTCAACCGCCCAACAGAAAGTTTTATTTTAAAGCCGTGCAATCGCTTGGCAGACAAAGTGGTTTTATGTGGAATTAGAAGCAGAAATAACTCTAAATCTGAATGTGAAGAAATTTGTATGCTGCAACTTGAATACTGCTTTCTCAAGATGATGAGTTCATCTTTTTGGGTGGCTGCTCATAAGAATGAACATAGAATTGCTTAAGCTGGTCGGTCTCTCGTGAATAGAAATTTTTTTAAAAAAGTAAACCTACTGTTTGTACGATAATTTGTCAAATAAGATGTTTTCATCTGCAAGAAGGTTTCTCGCGAAACTGTCTTTGTTTTACCCGTGAGACCTAAATATAAGGGTTCGTGATCACTATCTACACGCTGGAATGTGTTCTCCTAACAAGACACGTCAACATTCTCGCTCATTATAAACACACAGTTTTGCTCATTTCTCTCATCTCTGCATTAGTCTTGAATTCGTTTCCTTGTATACAAAGTATTTTCTTAAACATCTGTTTTCAAATACGTCCAGTTTACACTCTATTTCTCTGGTTGATTTCCAGCTTTCACGTGCATACGTAAGGATGGAAATTACATGTGAGCTGAATATCCTAAGCTTTGCTGGAACCACATGGGTTAAACTCGCTGTTTAGTTACACGTAACATCATCTTCTTCAATCATTATAGTACCTCTCCACTAAGTCCACCCCTTCTTACTTTTCAAACTTCCTCACAGCATCACTCTGCAACCCCTCTTCCCCAATCATCTGTTTCAACTTCTCCCAGCTAGGTCAATACTGCATCACTCTCTCTCCCCTCCCCGGTTCCCCATCCACCACCCCCAGTTACAACCCACCGACCACATGTCACAGGTCTCTATTTAAACAGTCTCCACGTTCTACTAAATCCATTCCTGACACACACACCGCCGGACAAGCCACACCTTACAATTTACAGCTAAGTACTCTTTAAAAAATTTTTTTGTTTGTTTTAAATAGTATTCATGTGAATCTATACTTTATCTCCTCTCTCTATTTCTTCGTCCTGTATGTTTTTGTATGATTAAGGCTCACGCCGAAACGTCACAACTTTGTAATCGTTAAATAATAAAGCTGCTCCTACTTTTTTCCGATTTTATACATTCTAAGCTTTGTTCTTGTCCTTGGGAGTTCTGATTTCCATATTTTCTCAATGTTCTTAAATGCCAACGCTGTCTTTGAGATTCTGGTTCTATCTTCTTTTCTCGTATCCCCTTCCTGATTTATGTCATTTCCGAGATACGCAAAATGGTCTACCTCCTCTACTACTTTTTCATGCGGCAAAGAGTCTCACCAGCGATCAAGAAAAGGAGATTGGCATATGTGGGCCACGCGATGAGACGAAACAATAAGAGAATCACAATGCCATCAAATGGGAAACATCTGGAAAATGGAAAAGAGGTCGACCTCGAGAGACCCTAAAGAGAACACTGACCAGAGTGGATAAGATGACTGGCATAAAATCCCTTGATGACGCTGGGAAGCTCGCAGAGAATAGAGACTCACAGCGAGACAAACTGCGAGTCCTATGTGACGTATAACGGCACGGAAAGGATGTAAGATACACACGCTGACAATATCCTTGGATTAAGAGCCAAATGTTATCACAGAGGATACCTCGAATTTTGGCGAGCAGTTTCCACTGACCTAGTTTTTCAGGTCAAGATGATCTGTATATGTTGACGAGAAAGCGTCAGGCTGAGTGGCAGTTAAAATTTTTTTTAATGGACAGAGTGACAGGCAGAACAGCTGATAATACGAAAGACGATCTGATAAGACGCGTAGAGGCACAGACATGGATTTAAAAGGCACAAAATAAATGGTGCGAAAACAGAGAGACAGGCGAACAAAGCATACAGGCAGACGGAGTGAGGAAAAGACTAATGAACGGAATTAACAGATGGAGAGAGAAAGTTGGATGAACGAAAAGTGTAGAAGTATTACCTCATTAGGTGAAGAAAGAATAAAGCAACCAATCAGATTAGACCTTGAAACCCCAAGTTCGAGAAATTAAACCCCACGTTCGATTCTGGTCAGACATTTTCAATATATATATTCCATATTTTTGGTCAGTACATCAGAAACGGTGAATCTTTTCAGAACAGCTCAGCTATTATAGGCTATATTAGTATATTTATATTTTATTTAAAATGTGAAGCTAGCACAAATCCCTGAATTTGTCGACAGTGTTAGATGAGGTCACAGAGTTCTCTGATTTGTCCGGCAGCACTTAAGTTCCATTTTAGCTGAAGATTTTAAAAAAAAAAAAAATCTGAAATCAATAAATTACAGAAAGCGCCTCGGAAGGGCGAAGATCGGGGCGAAGATTTAATTTACTAACACTGCCAGTTGTTCGAAGCTCAGACCCCGGCTTCACTGGACACCCCCATATGTGCTCCGCCGTATGAAAGTTGTTGTTTCTACATAATTCGTCATAAAAATGCCACAGCGTGTGTCATTTACATTTTGTTTACACATTTGCTGAAGTTTCGTTTACAAGTTCACTATGATGTATGTTATGAACATTTGTTATCCTGCCATTCAAGATATGTACCTGCTTTTACATCGTCATTAAATTTTATGTTTAAACATGGCCGGTTCTCCAGCGTATTCGTGCATTTACAGGTAGTGAATCTGACCTGGGTTGAACTTGAAGATCCGTGATTTAGCTATACTCTCCTGCTTGTAACTTTCCTCAAGTTTGTCACTTGCTGTCCTCATGTGGTGCCCGTGACACATCCACACTGATGCCCACTAAGTATGCCTATGTAACTGTTGCAGTTGACTGTTCTCACGTACATTATACTTTTACAACAGACAAACAGTCAGCAATCAGAGAGACAGATGGATGTACTGAAGTCTCCCTTGACTTACTAAAAGCGTGCCAAATGATGAGATGACCTGACAAATAAACACAACGCCTTGTTCCTGGCGGACGTTACAATTCTCTGTACACTACAATCGTGGCAGGGCACGGGTTGGGCATCTCACAGATGAACCACACGCTGTGGAACATACGCCCCTTGTCCAAATGAAATGAAAGCCAGTTTAATAATGGAATGGGATGACAACGAAATTCCTTGATGATGGATGAAGTATCAGCTCACACGTCTCAAACTGCCGGTGGAAGTACAGAGAACACAAATGACACTGGCAACAGTGACAACAGCCAGCTGGTTCCACCATAACATGAAGTAATTACCCAAGACATATTAGTCTCCTACTTGTGAACATTCTCACCATGACTAGAACGAAAACAGACTGCCAGTTTACAAACTTAGACACAGACTTTAAATAATCTCTCCCAGACTAAAATCACTTCTACAAAGTGTCCCAACAATCCCTGTGCTTTGTGAAACACTATAACACGTGAACAGTCAACTTGATGGGAAATCACCCCCCCAAAAAAAAAAAAAATTACTGCAGAACAAACCAGTCAGTCAGTCATTTGAATGTCCCTTGAGGAATTCTGCCTCCCTAACAGCTCTCCTGCAGGCCTCTCGGTTGTGAGCAAGATGCCCCGCTGCTGATGCAGATCATCAACGATGTCTTGCAACCATCTTCGTCTTGGTCTTCCTCTCTTTCTTTTCCCCCATTATGTACCCTTCCAAGACTGTCTTCTCTAAATTCTCATGACGTTTAATATGTCCAAAATATTTAAGTTTTCTCTGTCTAATCTTCCTTTCTAGCCAAAGTTCTTGCAGTATGGACATATTTGTTCTTTTTTGTGTCCATGATATTCGAATGACTCTTCTGTAGCATTTACATTCAAAGGCATTTATGTGCTTGTCAGCTGTTTTGTTAAATGCCCAGGTCTCACAGGCATATGTTGCGATGGGAAAGATCTTACGTCCTTCCCGTGCATAGGGCTCGCATGGTAGATTGCCAAGTTTTCCCGTTCTCGGCGAGTCTTTCAATTTTATCAAGGGATAAAATGGCTTCTCTTAACAATGTCCTTTTTAGAGTTTCACGTGATCTACCTCTTTTTCTTCGGCCTGTTGTGCTCCACTTGATAGTTTGTTTTGGTATTCTCTGATCGTTTCTTCTCATTACATGGCCTACATATGTCCATTTTCTTTTTCTGATCACCCATGAGACAGGTTGTTGTTTGCTCATCTGTCTTATCTCTGCGTTGTTCTTGAATTCGTTCCACTTTATACCGAGTATTTTCCTTAGGCATTTGTTTTCAAAAGAGTCTAATTTCTTGTGGTGTGCTGTTGCTCTTTATTTAATGTACTTTCTTTAATGGGAAAGATGCATCCCTTAAAAATCTTAAGAACAAACCAAGGGCGTTAATTTAATAATGCAGGGAAACAAACTCCTAGAGGTAGGTAGGTATGTAGGTTTCTTTCAGATTCTTGGATAAATGATTGGATGAGTAGGTAGGTAGGTAGGTTTAGAGACTGACAGTCTGACGGACAGACAGGCAGGCGGGCAGACAGACAGACACAGACAGACAAACAAACAAACAGAAAGACAGACAGACAGACATACAGATAGATAGATAGATAGATAGATAGACAGACAGACAGACAGACAGACAGATAGACAGACAGACAGACAGACAGATAGATAGATAGATAGATAGACAGATAGATGCAGAAATGACTAGGTTTTATCCGACAATTATAATGGCATTAAACCTTCAAGGTCATGTACCAAGAGAAACACAAGTGCCTGTTAATGTGTGCTTTTCCCATCCTGACTTTTATTATCAGCACATGCCAAAGTCAACAGACTCAAACGGCAACGTAGGATCCCAACCTCTCGAAACTGTTTTCTTTTGCAATGCATTTTTGTGGTTTTACCGGCCAAGAAATTTGTGCCAAACAGGCAAGTTTCCTGGGAAATAAACAGGTTACGCAAATGCCTGTTGGCACTGAGCTGTAGTTTACTGCCTGCTTCTGCGGTTGTTGGAGATTTATCTGTGCCATCGGCCTGCGGCTTCAAACATTCTGAATAAGGAATCTTGATCTTCAGGCGTTTAACTGGCAAGACTAAGAGCGTGAAATAGGTTTAAAGATTTGTAACGATGTGAAAATAGTCACTACCTGGAGTAGTCTAACTAAAAACAATAGTATCATCATCATGTGCCGTGCCGACTGGCGTTGTCTATATGCTTTCCCCGCAAACAATAGTATGATCATCATGTGCCGTGCCGACTGGCGTTGTCTATATGCTTTCCCCGGAGTACACGGTCCTTCATGCAGGTCATCAGCTCAGTTGGTGATCTCCTCTCACATCATCTCGTCATGCTGTCCAGTATCATTTCTCTCGGTCTTCCCTTGGCTCTCCTTCCCTCTATTTTTCCTGTTATTGTAATATTTTCAATGCCCCCTTTTCTCATTGCATGTCTTATGAACGTACATTGTCTCTGTCTGTCTGTCTGTCTGTCTCTCTCTCTCTCTCTCTCTCATTTTTTTGTCTCTCCAGCTCTTCTCATACATTCTTCTTTAGTTATTTTTTCTTAATAAAATTATATATTTATTGATATATTGCTACTGTCATCATACAGAAATGTAATTCACCGAAAAGAATATTCTCGCAATGTAAGATCAGAAGCACTATCTTAGGAAGCTAGCACCAGAGAAAACCATACTCCAGCACTGAAAGCGCCTTGCTGGCCTTTTTTCCCTACTCTAGTTATACACGAAAAAGTCGATGCGCCATACCAACACTGCTCAGTCACAAGTTCCAAGAAACATCTGCATCTTGCTGAAACAGATGCTCCTGAAGATCCAAGAAACATCTGTTTATATTTAAACATATGTATCTATAATTAGATTTCACAACATTACAATGTTATCTTACGTGATATCAAATCCGGTTTACACAGCCTGTTTGTTTTAGCTGTTGCTAGCTCATCTGTTCGTGAAGGCAGGTTGTACAACAACAGGTTATCGGCAGCGTATGGTGTCTTAGCGGTACAAACGCCATATACAAGATAGGTTTCTATGTTATTAGTTCAATTAAGGAAAACATGCAAGCCTAAGAGATTCATGCATATCACTCACTCACCCCACATCCATCCATCCATCCATCCACCCACTCACTCACTCACTCACTCACACCCATCCACCCACCCACACACATCCATCCATCCACTCACACACTCATCCATCCATCCACCCACCCACACACATCCATCCATCCACTCACACACTCATCCATCCATCCACCCACCCACACACATCCATCCATCCACTCACACACTCATCCATCCATCCACTCATTCACACCCACCCACCCACTCACACATCCATCCATCCATCCATCCATCCATCCACCCACTGACAACAGTGGTATTCGCTACATATAGAGAAGGGGAAGCGAAGACGCAGTACTGAAGCTGAACGAGACAGAGGTCAGAGGTGACACGTAACTACTGCTTGTATCAGGGTTGGTAAACTACTGTCGACCAAGACCCTATTCTATCTCCCAGTGGTGTCTCCTAAAACAGGCAGTAGTTTAGTCGAATGAATAGAGATCGCAAATGAAAGCGAACCTGGTCCTAGAAATACGCCAAGTCGAAGTCGGATGTTTCGGGCCGAAAGACGCGTAACGAAAACAGATGGAAGTGTATGGTTCAGTTTTATAAAGACATAGAAAAGAGTGAGGAAAGTAGGCAGAAACAAGAATGGCAGAAAGCAAGATGAGCACGTACAAATGAAGAACATACAACAATCCGATATTTCGGCAAAAGCCCTTTTTCAAGGATGACATACAGAAACAACACAACTGATTAAAACATGAAAAATTCAGCTTTTTGGCTATGCACCTCTATCTGTTTTCACTACCAGAATCAGTTTTATCACAGTCGTCATTTCTTTTTAAGTCACATAACGACAACACAATGCAATCAAAGCCAAGAAGAAGAAGAAGAAGACGAAGATGTATATGGAACAGAGACAGGGGTAAAAATTGTCTCTGAACTTTTTCTCATGCTGGATGTGTCCGGTCGAGCGTCCTCAGTTCTTGATATATGTGGGCTGGTAACTGAAGGTCGAACTCTTTCAAGTCATATTCTTAATCTTCTCAGTGTTTCACAACAGTTTCCACAATTTTAATCGTATTTATTGCAGTGCCTTTAGTCACAAACGCTGAAACACACCACGTCTGTAACTTGTTATCAGATTTTAAGCGTGATTTTCCCCGCTAAAATTATATCTTTCATTTTCTTGTTCTGGTGATCTCCTGTAAGGAGAAGTTTTTCTAACGCAGATGAAAAGCTCAGGTTCCATTTTCTGTCACAGTACACTCAGCTTTCATCTGCTTGCATAGTACATTCAGATTACACCTTCTATCACAGTACACACAGCTTTCATCTAATGTCACAGTACATTCAGCTTTCATCTCCTGTCACAGTACACACAACTTTCATCTCCTGTCACAGCACATTCAGCTTTCATCTCCTGTCACAGGATGCATCACCTTCATATTCAGAGTCATTTACAAATGTGAGTTTTCTTTTGCTTCATCTCGAGATTGCACAACAGAAGCATTTATAGTGCTCACCTCTTTCGACACCTGACAAGTTATTTCATAAAAATTGGACGGTTCTGTTGAATCAAACTTTCAATTTATGTCCGACAAACTTCAATATCAGCAGCACAAACTTTAATACGGAGAACTAGGATGCACAGAAGTCAACAGTAATTGAAGATCAGACCTGCCAACTGTTACCTTAATGTCCGCTACCTAAAATGGTTGGTCGTCGCCAGAAGTGTGACGCAAATAACGCCAACTTCATTCATGAGAATATGACGCTTGACAGAGAGCATGAGCTCTATACATTTCAATATAAAGCAGCCATCACTGGGTATACAACATTGTACATGAGCTCTATACATTTCAGTATAAAGCAGACATCACTGGGTATACAACACCGGACATGAGCTCCATACATCTCAGTATAAACCAGACATCACTGAGTATACAACACTGGACATGAGCTCCATACATCTCAGTATAAAGCAGGACATCACTGGGTATACAACACTGAACATGAGTTCCATACATCTCAGTATAAAGCAGGACATCACTGGGTATACAACACTGGACATGAGCTCCATACATCTCAATATAAATCAGACATCACTAGGTATACAGCACTAGACATGAGCTCCATCCATCTCAGTATAAAGCAGACATCACTGGGTATTCAACACTAGACATGAGCTCCATACATCTCAGTATAAAGCAGACATCATTGGGTATTCAACACTAGACATGAGCACCATACATCTCAGTATAGACATCACTGGGTATTCAACACTAGACATGAGCTCCATACATCTCAGTATAAAGCAGGCATCACTTTATGGACACGAACACTATACGGGGTCCAGTGTCAGGCATTTCCTTTAGTTTGCCACTGGACATAGAACACTAGATTTTAGGAACAACTAAAAACTGACACTACTCTGGAGACGGAAGGCTGATGACGCACATAAACTAAAAAGAGACTGAAGAAAGGCTGAAGAAGCTTCACTTACTGATTCTAAATGAGCGGAAGATTTCGAGGAGAAATTAAAAAAAAACGATTGGATGCAAATTAGTTACTGTAATATGCTGATTTTTGGTGTGATAATATTCGCTTCTTCCATTTCAAAATATCTGGTTCTTCCACTCCACAATGTCTGCTTCTTTTCCTTCAAAATGTCTGCTTCTTCCACTCCATAATGTCTGTTTATTCCATTTCAAAATGTCTGGTGCTTTCACTCCAAAATATCTGGTTCTCTCACTTCAAAATATCTGGTTCTTCCACTCCAGAATATCTGCTTCTTCCACTCCACAATGTCTGCTTCTTCCATTTCAAAATGCCTGCTTCTTCCACTTCAAAATATCTGGTTCTTCCACTCCATAATGTCTGCTTCTTCCACTCCACAATGTCTGCTTTTTCCACTCCATAATGTCTGTTTATTCCATTTCAAAATGTCTGGTGCTTTCACTCCAAAATATCTGGTTCTCTCACTTCAAAATATCTGGTTCTTCCACTCCAGAATGTCTGCTTCTTCCACTCCACAATGTCTGCTTCTTCCATTTCAAAATGCCTGCTTCTTCCACTTCAAAATATCTGGTTCTTCCACTCCATAATGTCTGCTTCTTCCACTCCACAATGTCTGCTTCTTCCATTTCAAAATGTCTGGTTCTTTCACTCCAAAATGTCTGCTTCTTCCACTACAAATTGTCTGCTTATTCTACTCCTAAATGGCTGCCCATTTGACTCCAAAATATCCAATTTTTAGACTCCAAACCGTTTGCTTATTCCACTCCTAAATGTTTGCGTCTTCAACTCCCAAATGTCGGCTTCTTCCACTCCAAAATGGCTCTTCTTCCACTCCAAAATGCATGTTCTTTCACTTCAAAATGTCTTCTTCTTAGATTCCAAAATGTCTGCTCTGGTTCCAAATTGTTTCCACTACAAATGTCTGCTTCTTCCACACCAACGTGTCTGCTTCTTATCCTTCAAAATGTCTGCTTCTTCTCCTTCAAAATGTCTGCTTCTTCTCCTTCAAAATGCCTGCTTCTTCCACACCAAAGTGTCTGCTTCTTCCACACCAAAGTGTCTGCTTCTTCCCCTTCAAAATGTCTGCTTCTTCCAATTTAGAATTTTGCTTCCAATATTTCTGGATTTCAAACTTACGGCCACGAGACTGCGATCCATCAGATGACCCTGTGCTAGATGCTATTCGTGCTCCCGTGCGAGTTTTTATTTTTCTTCCTAGAAAAAAAAGCCAGCACTCCGCGATACATGATTTAGCTAAGCACGTGTTAAAATGTCTGTGCGTAAGTGTAGATTGTATGTTAGATGTTTGGCCAAGCACCTGTTAAAACGATATGTGAGACAATTTGGAAAAAAAAACATGGCTGTAGTATATATATATATATATATATATATATATATATGCTTTCTTGAGGCAAGACTCATATGTCTTCTCGTCCCCAAGTCTCGCACCCCCCCCCCGCCCCAAGTCTCGCTTCTCGTTTTCAAAACTTGATACACCAAGCGTAACTATCACGAGTCATTCACTCGCATTCTTCGGTAGTAACCGTGTACATGAGTCTGTTGCACTTTTTCTCCCGATCTCTCTCTTCTTCCACTACAAAATGTCTTGCTTTCCCTATTTCTCCACCTCTCCTCTCTCTCTCTCCTATCTTTCTCTCTCTCCTCTTTCTCTCTCTCTCTCCTCTTTCTCCCTCTCTCTCTCCTCTTTCTCTCTCTCTCCTCTTTCTCCCTCTCTCTCTCCTCTTCCTCTCTCTCTCCTCTTTCTCTCTCCTCTTCCTCTCTCTCTCCTCTCTCTCTTCGTTCTCTCTTTCTTCTTTTTCTCCTTCTCTCTCTCCTCTTTCTCTCTCTCCTCTTTTCTCTCTCCTCTTTCTCCCTCTCTCTCTCATCTTTCTCTCTCTCCTCTTTCTCTCTCTCTCATCTTTCTCTCTCTCTCCTCGTTCTCTCTCTCATCTTTCTCCCTCTCCTCTTTCTCTCTCTCCTCTTTCTCTCTCTCTCCTCTTTCTCTCTCTCCTCTTTCTCTCCTCTTTCTCTCTCTCTCCTCTTTCTCTCTCCTCTTTCTCTCTCTCTCCTCTTTCTCTCTCTCATCTTTCTCTCTCTCTCCTCTTTCCCTCTCTCTCTCCTCTTTCCCTCTCTCTCTCTCTTTCTCCTCTTTCCCTCTCTATCTCTCTCTTCTTTCTCCCTCTCCCTTAAAGCAACTTAAAGAAAAAAAAGGTAAGACTCGTGAGGTTGGAGGCAAATAACTTGAACAAAACTGACACGCTATTTTCACATCGTGTTGGAACCATGAGCATGCATCTAAAACACAACATCACAACGTTTTCTTTTGTTTTTTGGTGGCCTCTCTACACTTTCACACAGTAAAACTCTTACACCGTGCATGTTTATATCTAGGATATTTTTTTTTCTACCAGAAAAGAAAAAAAGAATCGGGTATATTCAGGTTTTCCTAGTGTCTTATGACGCTGACGGAATGAACCAGAACTGATAACCGTATATTAATTTTTTCAGGGGTTACTTCCTCTGCTGTTAGACGTAAAAGGTTCTTTCCCCCTGTTTTTTAACAGTTAATAAGTTTTGGTTGAATGAAAATATGATATTACAATCTAACTTGCAGAAGGCAGGCTATTAAAGAGGATTAAAGAGAGAAAACTTAAATATTTTGGACACAATAAACGTCATGATAATCTAGAGAAGACCGTCTTGGAAGGGGACATAATGGGAAAAAAAAAGAGGAAGATCAAGGCGAAGATGGCTGCAAGACATCGTTGATGATCTGCAAATGGATGCATCAGCAGCAGGCGATCTTGATCACAACCAAGAGGCCTACAGGAGTGCTGTTAGGGAGACAAAGTTCCGCAAGGGACATGTAAATAAATGAATGAATGAATCTAACTCTCGGAAAGATAGCATTCTTGTCTTGATTCTTAGGAAGAAGGTAAGAGTTTTCGTTTTTCATCATGGAATGATTAGATCAAGAGGGAGAGAGACCATTTCTTTATGATTCTTTTGTGTGAGTGCGGAAACCATTGGCCTTTCTTTTGTCTGCCAGTGTGTTTGTTGTTTCTTTTTGTTCTGCCGCAGTTCACAGGGCTTGAAGCCAACATCAACATCATCTACAACCATCGAGATTTTCACCATTATCTGGTCAGTCAGTTATTTGCATGTCCCTTGCGGAACTTTGCTTCCCTAACAGCTCTCCTCTTGGTTGTAAGCAAGATGTCCTGCTGCTGATGCGTCCATTCGCAAATCATCAAAGATGTCTTGCTGCCTTGGTCTTCCTCTCTTTCTTTTTCTCATTATGTACCCTTCCAAGATAGTCTTCTCTAGATTATCATGACGTTTTAATATGTCCAAAACATTTAAGTTTTCTCTTTTTAATCTTCTTTACTAGTCAGGTTTCTTCACTATTAAGTTCTTGTAGTATGGATATATTAGTTTGTTGTTGTTTTTTTTTTTGTGGTTGCGTGTCTATGATATCTGAAGGACTCTTCTGTAGAATTTACATTCAAAGGCATTTATGTCTTTCTCACCTGTTTTGTTAAGTGTCCATCTGGGACCATTATTAAAAGTGTTTATTCGAACTCAATTATGCTAATCAAGTGGAACGAATTCAAGAACAATGTAGAGATAAGACAGATGACTGAACAGCAACCAGTCTCATGGGTAATCAGGAAAAGGAGATGGATATATATTGGTCACGTGATGAGAAGAAACAGTCAGAGAATCCCAAAACAAGCTATCAAGTGGAACATAACAGGCCAAAGAAAAAGAGGCAGACCGCGTGAAACTCTGAAGATGTTTCTTTGTTAAGAAAGGCCAAATTAATAGGCATAAAATCCCTTGATGAGGTTGAAAGGTTCGCCGAAGACAGGAAAAATTGGCGAACTACCTTGCGAGCCCTATGTGATGTTTAACGGCACGAGAAGGATATAAGATATAAGATTTGAACCCGTTAAAATGACTCACTTGTGTGAGTCAGGGCGACCCTGTGTGTCGTCCTGATGTAGCTCGTCCAAACCCGATGTCCTGTCTTGAGCCTTTCCAACAAGACTGTTGTCGTCCGTCAAAATGTGACACTATCTGTCTAGTCAGCTGCCTGTCTCATCTTCGCACACTTCATAAAGCATATAACGAGCTGTCACACATCCTCTGTCGAATACAATAACGCTTTCCTCTGGTAGGGAGAAACGAACTGACAGCAAGACATAGTCAGGATGGGGCGGTCATTAGGCAGTTAAGCTTGTTAGGAACCAACAATGACAATCTTCGGTTACCTCAGTCAGGCATGATTTCAGTAGTTCTGAATTTATTCAACGCGCTGTACATTTCCTTACTTAGATTTCCTGCAGCGTTAGATACGGCATTTGTTATAAGGGATGCATCTTCTGTCGAGCCCAAGTGAAAAGCGGAATAAACTGTTTCAGAACGACGTATAATGTCCATTATGTGCGACTGAGCGCGACAATATACGAATATTGTAGGAGTTAGTACGGACCAAGTTTCTTTTCTAACAGATACTACTCAATGAGTTAATACGGACCAAGTTTCTTTTGTAACAGATACTACTCACTGAGTTAGCACGGACCAAGTTTCTTTTTTAACAGATACTATTCAATGAGTTAATACAGACCAAGTTTCTTTTGTAACAGATACTACTCAATGAGTTAGTACGGACGAAGTTTCTTTTCTAACAGATATTACTGAATGAGAAAGCAGAGGCTAATTTTTTGCTATTTTATTTCTATTTTAAAGTTATTATTATTATTATTTAAAAGACTAGCAAAGTGAAAATTTGACATGGTTGAACAAGCGAATAAATGTGGAGGTTGGAACAAAGATCAAGGCACGGCTGAACAAGCGGATAAATGTGGAAGTTGGAATAAAGATCAAGGCATGGCTGAACAAGCGGATAAATGTGGAAGTTGGAACAAAGATCAAGGCACGGCTGAACAAGCGGATAAATGTGGAAGTTGGAATAAAGATCAAGGCACGGCTGAACAAGCGGATCAATGTGGAAGCTGGAATAAAGATCCAGGTAGGGCTGAACAAGCGGATAAATGTGGAAGTTGGAATAAAGATCAAGCCACGGCTGAACAAGCGGATAAATGTGGAAGTTGGAATAAAGATGCAGGCACGGCTGAACAAGCGGATAAATGTGGAAGTTGGAATAAAGATCCATGCACAGCTGAACAAGCGGATAAATGTGGAAGTTGGAATAAAGATCCATGCACAGCTGAACAAGCGGATAAATGTGGAAGTTGGAATAAAGATGCAGGCACGGCAGAACAAGCGGATAAATGTGGAAGTTGGAATAAAGATCCAGGACGGCTGAACAAGGAGATAAATGTGGAGGTTGGAATAAAGATCCAGGCACGGCTGAACAAGGGGATAAAATTCTAGAGGTTGAACTGAAGATCCTGACACTGTTGAACGAGGGAATAAGCGACTGGAAGCTGATCTAAGCATCCAGACATGGCTGAACAAGCGGATAAATGTCTGGAAGTTGATATAAGCATTCAGACATGGTTGAACAAGCGGATAAATGTCTGGAAGTTGATCTAAACATTCAGACATGGTTGAACAAGCGGATAAATGTCTGGAAGTTGATCTAAGCATCCAGACATGGTTGAACAAGCGGATAAATGTCTGGAAGTTGATCTAAGCATCCAGACATGGTTGAACAAGCGGATAAATGTCTGGAAGTTGATCTAAGCATCCAGACATGGTTGAACAACCTGGAACAATGTCTGGTGGTTGAACAGGCATGGCTGAACAAGTGGATACATTTCTAGAGGTTGAACTGAAGATCCTGGAATGGTTGAATGAGGGATACATTTCTAGAGGTTGAACTGATGATCCTGGAATGGTTGAATGAGGGATACATTTCTAGAGGTTGAACTGAAGATCCTGGAATGGTTGAATGAGCGGATACATTTCTGGAGGTCGAACTAAGGATGCAGACAATGTTGAACGAACGGATAAACGAGGTTGAACTAAAGATCCTGGCGTGGTTACACGAGTGGTTAAATGTCTGAAGGTTGAACTAAGGATGCAGACATTGTTGAACGAACGGATAAACGAGGTTGAACTAAAGATCCTGGCGTGGTTACACGAGTGGTTAAATGTCTGAAGGTTGAACTAAGGATGTAGACATTGTTGAATGAGCAGATAAATGTCTTGAGGATGAGAACTAGTCAAACAACGGCTCACTTTTAAAAACCATTTCGTTCTACGAGTTAAACTACAGCAGTATTTTATCTAAGTCAGTGTATATAAGCAACTCAGTGAACCTTTCAGCAATTTTTTTTTCTTATTCCAAACTTGCAAAATTATTTTACCCCCCCCCCCCAATTTACGTCGTGGTTTCTGATCACTGTGAGATAGGCAGTGGGTCAGACAGACACAAACAGACAGACCAAACAAATGCACAGACAAGACTCGACTCACAGATATTGCAAATGAGAGTAGCCTTCACTTAGCATGTCACCAAATGGAGACTGATCACAGAATTTAGTATCTTATCTAGTCCGCGAGAAAAACTAATCAATCTCTGAACAATATGCACGTCTGTCTATTTGTGTGTATATGTAAATAAACAATATGCGTGTCTGTCTATTTGTGTATATGCACATAATGAGTATGTCTATGTGTCTGTCTGTTCGTGTGTATGTGTAAATAAACAGTATGTATGCATGTCTATTTGTGTAAATGCACATAAAGAGTATGCCTATATGTCTGTCTGTTCGTGTGCATTTGTAAATAAAGAGTATGCCTATATGTCTGTCTGTTCGTGTGCATTTGTAAATAAAGAGTATGCCTATATGTCTGTCTGTTCGTGTGCATTTGTAAATAAAGAGTATGCCTATATGTCTGTCTGTTCGTGTGCATTTGTAAATAAAGAGTATGCCTATGTCTGTCTGTTCGTGTGCATTTGTAAATAAAGAGTATGCCTATATGTCTGTCTGTTCGTGTGCATTTGTAAATAAAGAGTATGCCTATATGTCTGTCTGTTCGTGTGCATTTGTAAATAAACGTTCGTTAACCGTAATCATTTATCATCAAAAGAAGACATAGAAACAAACAAAAACTTTCCGTCGCCATAACACCAAAGTAATGAAAGATAAAGACAGTACTGTCTTAATATGTTTGAAAAAGTGAAATTCTCCCCCCCCCCCCTCCTCTCAAACCAACTTCTCATTTCTACATTATCTCTCCCTCTCGTTTCTCTCACCCCTCCCCCTTTACACACACACACACGCAAATAAAAACGCGTCTGTACAACTCATTAGCATCGCCGCCAGCGTCCTTGACAACGCATCAGGGGAAATTACTCTGAATAGCGAGCGTAACACTAACAGAAGCAGATGGCTGCGCTATAATTAGTGTATGCATGCCCTGAGATGATTTCTGAAAGAAAGAAAAAACAAAACCTCTCTTTAATGTGTGTTTGTCATACAGGATTTCCCTCTCTACCCACAAATGATGCCGTGTGCTATTACCATCAGACCGTGGTCAGCTTGCAGACGCTGATGATGCATCTCTGGTTCTTTTGGTCTCCGGTGTCTTGTCTCAGGTCGGACTCTTTTCATCAGCAGATTTTTTTTTATTGTATGCTCTTTCAAGTGGTTCTGTGTTTTCTCTCCCACTTTCTCTCTCTTCTCTTTTTTTTCTGAATCTCTCTCTCTCTCTTTTTTATCTCTTTCTCTGTCTTTTTCGCCTCAATCTCTTTTTGTCTCTCTCATTTTTTCTCTCTATATTTTGTGCTACTTGCTCCATTTCTCACTCATTCTCTGTGCGTGTCTATAGTGTGTGTGTGTGTGGTTCGGGATGGAAGGGGAATGTGTGTATGCGTGTCTGTGTGGGAGAACTGACAAATGGATTACACCAGAAGCTCCTTACAAGTCACAGCTAAGTGCTCCCCTGCCCCCTTTAAAATTTGTTTCATTCTCATCTGTTTATAGAATTCCTTTCAATTATACAGTATTTTATCTTCTTTCTCTATTTCATTGTCCCGCATATTTTTGTAGTATCCACACTACAAGAACTTAATACTGAAGAAGACTGGCTAGTAAAGAGATTACATAGAGAAAACTTATTTTGGACACATTAAACGTCATGATAATTTAGAGAACACAGTCTTCGAAGGGGTACATAATGGGAAAAAGAAAGAGAGGAAGACCAAAACATTGTTGATGATCTGCAAATGGACGCATTAGCAGCAGGGCATCTTGCTTACAACCTACAGGAGTGCTGTTAGGGAGGCAAAGTTCCGCAAGAGACATGCAAATGACTGACTGACCTGTTTATTTCTGTTTGATTAAGGTGTAAACCGAAATGTTAAAACTGTGTCGTTAACTAAAAAGGCCCTTCCTACTTTTGTTTTAAACAGTTTTAACATTGTTATCACAGCTTTACTGTAGTGGCTTATATATATATATATATATATATATATATATATATATATATATATATATATATATATATACTGTTTAAAAAAAAGAAACGCAACAAATACGATGTTGCAATTTAAACTGAAGTTTGCTGATCAGACAAGGGCAAATTGCCTGAAACGTTCATTTGGACATCAATTTCACGTGCTCATCTGAATTGTACTCAGCAGATGATTCATGAGCACAGAAAAGCGACACTAGTCAAAACAGCATTTTTGACAATAACTCATGACAGTTTCACGAGAATCCCATGAAGCTTACTGAACATAAAGCTCACTGACCATGTTATTGAATGCTTATATTGATTGACGCTCCTCGAATCAATTCATTTGAAAATTATTCTTCTTCTTCGTTCGCTTCTACCACCAAGACCATCCTGTGATCTTACTGAATTTACGCCTGTGGTCCTCGATAGATCCCGTGGTCCCCTGTACGGTCCCCGAAAAGACCACACGAGATCCTCGAGAGGGCCACAAGAGGTTCAAAGTATCGGAAGGCTTGAGCCTGCATTCTTGGTGGGTTTCAGAAGCGGGATTGCGTGAAACCGTGGTTTTCGTTGTACCAGTTTAGTTTAGAGTTGGACTTTCTCACCAGAAAACCTCGACGTGTTTTGGATATCAGTATATCCCCGCTAGGTGAGAGGTGGTAGCCCATCCTTGCTAGAGTTGGACTTTCTCACCGGAAAACCTCGACGTGTTTTGAGATACCTGTGTAACACCGCCGGGTGAGAGGTGGTTGCCCATCCAGTCCAACGTTGGACTTTCTCACCGGAAAACCTCAGCGTGGTTAGGATACGCATACATCCCCGTCGGGTGAGAGCTGGTTGCCTATCTAGACTGCCCTGGTCCAGTGTTTCCGACTTCAGCATTTTGTGGCCGTGGTCGCTACTCTTCCTAGTTGTGACCAGGACGGAGCTTTTGTCCAGGAGGACGAATCCTCGCCACTAGTGACTTCCACCCCTGGGTTGAGCTGGTTTAAGCATATTATCCCAGTATAGGAGTTTTCAGGACGTGACCAACCTCTAGAACGGAATTACTGCGACATGCGTAGCCATCACGTTTCACCCCTGGTGTAAGCCGGTTTAGGCATATTTCACCAGTATGGGTGTATTTCGGACGTGGCCGGCCTCAAGAGCAGAAGTGCCGTGGTATGAGTAGCTCTCGCCGCGATACTACTGGACATACCGACTAAGCTTCACTTTATCCGTTCCATCACTTTTTCACATCGGCGCCACACAGCAACCCTAATCGCTTTTCCGCATTTTCTTCATTGGCCGAGAGGAGTTTCACTCCACGAGCGGCAACCGAAGAATCTCGCCAGCAATGTCTTAACCTTTGGGTTAAGCCGGTTCAGGCATTTCGCCCGATATGAGTGCACTTAGGACGTGGCCGACCTCCAGACCAGAGGTGCCGTGATCTGACTACTGTTTACTTCGCTTAGTCCTTTCTTTCACCTTTTCCACAGTGGTGCCGCGCAGCAACCCCATTCGCATATTTCTTCACTGGCCAGGAGGAGCCCCATTCCACACACGGCAGTTGAAGAATCTCGCCAGCAGCGGATTTGAAAATTCAATGCGCAAGTATGGCTCATCTCACTACAGAACAACGACTCATCATCAATGGACGTTTACAGACTGGACAGTCACAAAGTATAGTGGCCAGACAATTTAATGTGGTTAGAAGTACTACTGGTCCCCTTTGGAGACGATTTTTAAAAAAACTGGCTCGGTTGTAGACCGGCCGCGCAGTGGAAGACCCATAGTCATAATTCCTGCCTTCATGTGGCTGCGTCACCTCAGGGATCGATTTGCATCGGCGTCCTCAACAGGTCCAGTCAATGACGGCAGCCCGTCGAATTTCAGATCAAACGGCCAGGAGCCGATGTTGGTCTTTGGGCTTGAAGACCCTACAGAGGTCTTGTTTTTACGGACCGGCATGGCCGGAACCGACTGCAGTAGGCAAACCAGCATCGTCAATTCCCCGTTGCGAATAATTGGAGAAGGGTTTGGTTTAGTGATGAGTTATTCTTTCTGCTCCGGCGACACGATAGACGGAGAAGAGTTCACCGCAGAGTCCATGAGCGCTACGCCCAAAACGGTGTGGATGAGGCTCCTTCACATGGTGATGGATGTGTATTGGTGTGGGGGACGATAAACTTCATGGGAAGAAGTGACCTGGTGCAAATTGAAGGACGCCTGAATGCCCAACGATACATCGCTGAAATTCTTCGTCCTCACGTCCTTCCACTTCTGGCTGCACCAGTGTCGATTTTTCAGCAGGATAACGCTCGACCTCATATGGCACAACTCACCATCCAGTTCCTCGCTGACAACAATGTCTAGACCATTCTGTGGCCATCTATGTCATCAGACATGAACCCAATAGAACACTTATGGGATGAATTCAACAGACAAGTCCGCCAACGAGACGTGGCGCCAACCAATCTCCGACAGTTGTCTCTTGCACTGCGGGGAAGAGTGGGCATCCATCCCACAACAACAGATCTAATGGCTAATCGGATCCATGTCAAGGAGATGTCGTTCTCTGATATAAGCCAGAAGAGGCCATACACCTTGCTGAAACAGAGGCCTCAGTCGCATAGAATAAAAGTCCAAACTAAATTTAATGAACATCATTTCATTGATAACGTCTTAAATTTTCTTCATGCCAAGATTGAAACATTAATTCTGCAAAATAAAATGTTGATACAAGTTTGAAATTTGGTGTCCATCACGACTACAGTAGTGTTTTGTTTCTTTTTTTGAACAGTATACTTATACCATGACTATTCGTATGTTGTACCAGAAAGGATCATTATACCCAGACTATTCGTGTGTTATATCAGAAATGATCATTATACCCAGATTATTCTTGTGTTATACCAGAAATGATAATTATACTCAGACTATTCGTGTGTTAAACCAGAAATGATAATTATACTCAGACTATTCGTGTGTTATACCAGATAGGATCATTATACCCAGACTATTTGTGTGTTATACCATAAAGGATAATTATACATAGACAATTAATGTGTTATACCAGAAAGGATCATTATAACCAGACTATTTTTTGTGTTATACCAGAACGGATCATTCTACCCAGACTTTGTGTGTGTCTTTTTTGTGTTATACCAGAAAGGATCAAATATGCAGAAAATCCCACAAAACACGTTCTATATTTCTTGATCACAAATTTCTCTGGCAGTGAATGTCTCCCTCTATGCTGCAGAAATAAATGGTTGATGTGACACCTCTAAAAGATGACAGCGAAACAATGGAGCCAACAATAAGAGTCAAGTACAGGGAGGCAGACTGCAGCATTAACAGAGACAGTAAACAAGCAGCGAACCCGATTCACTTCACCAAAAACAAAGGCATCACCAGACTACGAGGGGTGATTGATAAGTTCTCGACATTTGCATGTCCCTTGCGGAACTTTGCCTCCCTAAAAGCACTCCTGTAGGCCTCTCGGTTGTGAGCAAGAATGGACTGCTGGTGATGTATCCATTTGCAGATCATCAACGCATGAGCTACAACGGATTATTTGTGGACAACTTTTTGGGGTTATTTCTCAGCATAGTCCCCTTGCAAGTTTATGTGCTTTACTTAGTCCAGCGATCCTGGAGCACACGAATCCCTTCTTTGTAAAAGTCAGTCAGTATCTTGTGCAAGTAGAAAGTGGTCTACAGCATGAATGACGTCATCATCTGAAGCAAATTTGCGACCACTGAGCTCCTTTTTTAAGTTTGATAAACAGGTAATAGTCCGAAGGGGCCAAATCTGGGGAATAAGGAGGATGTTCAAGAAGATGGAAGCCGCATTCATGAATGGCAGCTATTGCCACCGCCGACTTGTGAACTGGAGCATTGTCTTGATGAAAGATGACTCCTCTCGTAAATTTCCCTTGACGCTTTTTTTAAAATTTGAACCGCAGTTGCTTCACAAGATTAGCGTAATAGTGTAGACTTAGCGGGGTGGTAAGTCCATAATTTGGGGACAATTAAGGGAGGGATAGGATAAAAAACCCAGTTGAAACCTCAATTTCCATGGGCTATGTACTACCGTACTGGGTGGCCAGGCTCACACCCATATCTAACCTTCAACCCAGGATCTCCCCTCCAAGGATACTGTATGCTAGTTATGCAGCAAATCACATACATTCATACAAACTACATGACATGCATTTACACATTACAACGTAAAGCGTTTAAATCAATCAATATTTTATTATACACGCCAGAAACACCATTTTAACGCCACAACAGGCTTGCATGCATAAGACGACAACATATATCACCATGAATGGAACACATATGATATAATATAAAATGTATAACTCTCTAAATTATAACTGAAACATATGTATCCGGATGGCCTGGGCTCTTCTGGTCCTACTAAGCAATACACCTTTATCTCAATTATATATATATATATATATATATATATATATATATATATAATGTGCGCCAATGCGCTTATGAATCTGCAGCCCTTCGGCGAAACTATACCATAATCCCTTTCTGAATTATCTCCATGTGCCAACTGCACATATTCGCCTCACGGCTAACCTGCCTATAACTCTCCACCACAAATTCCTTAAGTTCCCCGTGTGCTACCGCACTATTAATCTCACACCCCCAACACATGAAATCCAGATGTACTAACGTATTATTATCTCACTCCCAAAATCTATGAAATCCAGGTGTACTAACTTACTAACAAATCTCACAACAATCCGCTATCGAGTTCTCTCCTCCCATCTCCACCAAATTCAATGCTCAGGCACAGCGTTGATTTCTCAGCTCTGCACCATGGCCATTTATCTCCTGATACCATTGCGCAACACATAAATTATCCATGCATATGAAAGTACTGATGGACCTTGATAGGTGCCCATGAGATATGACGATAATCCACGAATCAATTACAATATTCATAAGATCGATAATGACATACTCCACAGCACATTATGATACACAATACATATTTACACAGTGTGAGGGTCGGCAGGGCTAAGTAATTTCATTACTCAGAAGCACAGATGAATCGTGCTTGCCCGCCATGCCTCAGCTTGTCTTATCTCCGCCACGCATTCCTCAGTATTTATAGGTACTATACTTCCGATCACGTGACGAGCTACTCGTTTCCCTCACCCCGTACACTGGTGAGAGCACCGAATGACCCCTCACATTAGGCCCCGGTGACCATTCTACCTTTTAAAGCTTGTCTACCAATAGCACACCTTCTGAATCCCAAAAGATAGAAGCCATCACTTTGCCTGCAGACAGAACCACCCTTGCTTTCTTTGGAGCTGGGGATCCATGAAGTTTCCACTGCTTTGACTATTCTTTGGTTTCTGGTTGAAAATAATGAACCCAAGTCTCATCCATAGTCACAAATTGCTGAAGAAACTTTTCAGGATCTGCAGAAAAATGGCCAAGATTGTCGCTTGACATGTTGAGACGCTGTCATTTGTGATCATCTCCAAGAAGTTTCGGGACCCATCGAGCAGAGACCTGTGTCATGTGAAGATCATTGTGAATAATGGCATGAACACGATCCTGGGAGATGTCTAACTCAGTAGCAATGTACCGCTCAGTTAGTCGTCGATCTTCCATTATCATGTCATGGATTCTGTCGATGGTTTCATTGGTGATTACCGTTCTTGGTCTTCCTGGACGGAGATCATCTTCGAGACCCTCCCCTCCGTGTTTGAATTGAGTTGCCCCATTTTTCAATCTCCCCTAGAGATCTTCATGGATCTCCTTCGATGATAAGCCCTTGATGCAGAAGTAGCGAATGACTGCTCAATGAGAAATTGTATCCATTTTCTCAATTTCTGCCACCCCTTACCATTTCAGTAGCCTGTAAAAAAATGGGTTGTAGGTAATTTCTTGAAACATGGTGTTTAATCTTACATTAACCTGATCTACAAATGCACCTAATATCAACTGTGCGTTTCAAGTATTTGTACCTTATGCCGAGAACTTATCAATCACCCCTTGTATCATGTTCTAATTACGAACTGGCCACTGCAGGCCTACAGAGCCGTTTTCGGCGATTCATAATATCATATGCAGGCCACTGCAGGGCTAGAGTGCAGATTCCAGAACATATCCAGTATGGGAAAGATGCAACCACAAATGTGTGCAACGCCTCACGTGACAAGAGATGCAGAGTATTTTCCACCTGGGACCAGGTGCACTAAACCACAAAGATCGTGGCGGCCACGCTAACATTCTTGCGTGCACGTAACGCGCTAACTTTCACTCTCACAAACGTGAGCAGGACTCATATCGATTTCCGACGATTCAATTAGATAAACATTGGCAAGAATTATCTTCGCATCAAATACTGAAGGTCAGAATATGAACATAGTTCAGCTCCTATATCAAACACACATAGAAATAAAAAGTAAATCGAAACAATAGTTAACAGATCAGATACAGCCGTACCCATGAGTTTTCCTTCCCCCACTAACACGTTTCTCAAGAAAGGAAACTAACGAACCTGTAGACACAGCAGAGTCGTATGAGCTCTTCCCATGAGTTTTCCCTTTCCCCACTAACACGTTCTCAAGAAAGGAAACCAACGAACCTGTACACACAGCAGAGTCGTATGAGCTCTTCCCACCAACCCGGGTTCCTCTTTGGGGTAGTCCAACGTTTTTTTTTTAACGTGGCAATTTTTTCTTCTATAATATACTGAGAGATATCATGGTCTTACAGTTTAATACTGTCTTCTTTTGCACGTAGACATTCTTTGTTTTCAGATTATGGCTCGTGAGATCAGGCCAAGGTCATGACCCCGCTAACACAAGGCAAGCTCGAGGAGGGGAAAAAAATATCTCACGCCTTTCGGGATTTGAACTGCCACAGACGGCTCAATAAGTAGATATCCTTATTCACGGAGATACCCTCAAACACTCCTAAGTGAGATAAGTGATGTAACTAATGTGGAAAACAGAACGATTAAAGGAAACCATCCACACATAAGCTCTATCCGAGTCAAACAGAAAGAAGAAGTTTCAAATCACGAAAATGCTCATCAGCATATGAAGACATGCATCGCAGGTCACACAATCAGTGACGTCCAAATCACGAAACCGTCCATCATCTAAGCGAGGACAAACAAATACGCCAGGCTCTCACGGGCTTCCAAATTAGTGAGAATGTTATCACTCATCCAACAAAATCACGCAGTCAGTGATCTTGAAACTACTAAGAGAAGGAGGAGGTATTTTGACACAACATTTATACAACATGAAAACTGAACAAGACAGGATTATATTCTGGCCCTACAATAGATTTATAGGGCTGCCAGTGAACTTTTGCCGTTTTATTGCATTTTTTAAAAAAAATGCTTAACTATATAACAACTATGATACTCCTGTCACATGACCACTGCTGTAAAAATCTGCAGCTAATTATATTCTAGCAAAAATAGCCCTGACATCTCAAAAATATGCTTCGGCGGAAAAGCATGCCTTCCTGACTAACTTTGTTATGCTTCTTCCAAAGCCCTGCATATGTCACTGATCTAACTCTTTGTGTTACATACACACAGAATCACATGTTTATTATTTGCACACACGAATCATCAGCGCCGGCGAAAAAGTTGTCAAAACATCAAAACGGATCGCTGCAAGGTTGCACAGACGCTCCCAGTGCATCTTGATAATCAAATTCAGTGCATGGACCTACAAGACTCAAACTTCCTAAAGCAAGCAAGATGGCAGGACAAAGAGAGAATGCTTCTGGGTTTCTGTCTCGTGTCTGACGTACACAATTATAGCTGCACACACTGAGAACAACAATTATACCTGTACACAATGAGAACAACAATTATACCTGTACACACTGAGAACAACAATTATACCTGTACACACTGAGAACAACAATTATATCTGTACACACTGAGAACAACAACTATACCTGTACACACTGAGAACAACAATTATATCTGTACACACTGAAAACAATTATACCTGTACACACTGAGAACAACAATTATACCTGTACACACTGAAAATAACAACTATAGCTGTACACACTGAGAACAACAATTATACCTGTACACACTGAGAACAACAATTATACCTGTACACACTGAGAACAAAAATTATACCTGTACACACTGAGAAAAACAATTATATCTCTACACACTGGGAAAAACAATTATACCTGTACAAAATGAGAACAACAACAATTATACCTGCACACACTGAGAACAACAATCAACATCAGATCATTCTAGAAAACTTGTTCTTTATTTACTGCACTCTTCGCATGAATGTTAGGTTAAGTTCGTGCACTTTACGTATAAAGTACACGTAAAGTGCCGTTCACGTTTACAATGTACAAAACACGGAACGCATTCCAAAATGTCTGTGATACTGCCGGTCTAAAGAAGCCGGGATACAATATCACGCCAGGCGTGAACTGGCATTCCAGGTAAAGCTAACGTCCGTTGCGCTCCTGCTTTCTCAAAAGAGGCCGAAAAAAAACCTCTTTAACGCGCATGCTCAGAGTCGGGTCCGGAACGTTCTAGCGTGTGTCGAAAAAAGCGTACATGAAGTTAAGCTTAGCCACTCTTGATAACCACATTAGGGCTCCTGCGAGTAATTTTGTAAGGCAGAGCAAAAACTATCCCGTTCTGCCCCCCCCCCCCAAACCCCACCCTCCCTCGAGGTTTCCCTATTGATTAGCCATTGTTTTTTTGTTCACTACGCCCCCTCATTTGAAGCCATGCTGGCTCTTCTTTAGAACATGGGCCCTGGAGCGATGTACCGGCTGGACACCCCCACCCCTACAACAAATGGCCACATAAAGCTTTTTTTTTTAAATACCTGAACTCTCGGTGTGGTTCCATATATTCTTCATATGCCTAATAATATTTCCTGGAAAGCGCGTAAATAAGAATAGTTTTAAGACAGAAGTAAACAACCTGACAAATTTACTAAAGCCTGGGTCTTAAACGACCGTTACAAAATATTCTGCTCCAGCAACTAAGCGGCTGCTAGTTCTACTGGAGTCTGGGGTTCAAGTCACAGTCATTCTCTGGCCTGGCTATTTTTTTTTTATTTCTCTCACGCAAACAACGCTTTGGCTAGTGCTTTTTTTCCCAGACTAACCACATACTGGAGGTGCGAGATAGCGCAGTTCATTAGTACGCTCTTCTCTCGTGGCCAGACAGCTGCTCGTCCTACCGGAGTCCGTGGTTCGAATACCAGGTATTTCTCTTGTGATTTTTCTTTCTCTCGCGTCTCACTAAAGTGCTTTGTCTACGATTTTTTTAATGTGTCTAACCCTACAAAACTGTGTTCTCTTACTTGACCACATATTCTATCACTCTATCGTGTACTCTATTACTTTCAAAATATGCGAGATGTATAAACCATAACAAGTACTACTTCCTCTGCTTATGTATTCAGTCCAAAAGGCCAAACTAACGGAAAACAAGGAATGTAAGTCCTTACTACATATGTATAACAACATGAGCATATTACCTCTATTTCTTACATTTTATCTACTATTTTAATTCCCTAATAACAAGTGAAAAGTTTATTTCAGACCGCACAGATTCCACAATAGTCTCCCCCAGTAGGAACCTTTTGTAACTACGACTACACACACACACACACACACACATTACTACTCCTACATTCACAACCATGCCCCCCCCAAACCACACACACACGGGGGGGGAGGGTTTAAACTACTGTAAACAGACGGCGACGCTAAGGGAAATCCGAGGCTGTGCTGCTGTATGGTGTGCTCCTTGATGTCAGGCAGATGCTGGGCTGAGAGTAATCAACACTGACGACGAAGGCACACGCTTGCCTGGGAGTAGCAGAAATAATCATGACAAAGTTAGGCAGATGCGAGCAGCAAACTGTAAACTTGATCTCTGGAAGCTCACGCACCGCAACATGGCGTCACAGTAAGGTACCATTCTCGTATATTTTGCAACAGTAACCAAGACTGACTTGGCGTCACAGTAAAGTACCATTCTCCTATATTTGGTACAGTAACCAAGACTGGCATGCATCACAGTAAAGTACCATTCTCCTATATTTGGTACAGTAACCAAGACTGGCATGCATCACAGTAAAGTACCATTCTCCTATATTTGGTACAGTAACCAAGACTGGCATGCATCACAGTAAAGTACCATTCTCCTATATTTGGTACGGTAACCAAGACTGACTTGGCATCACAGTAAAGTACCATTCTCCTATATTTGGTACGGTAACCGAGACTGGCATGCATCACAGTAAAGTACCATTCTCGTATATTTTGTACAATAACCAAAACTGACATGACGTCACAGTAAAGTACCATTCTCGTATATTTTGTACAATAACCAAAACTGACATGACGTCACAGTAAAGTACCATTCTCGTATATTTAGTACAGCAACGAAGACTGAATTTCTGCATTATCTTGTTAGCCCGTTACACATCAGGAAGATAGATCTTAAAATCAGACAAGTAAGACTTTAGTTATTATCAGATAACATAGTAGTTAGCATCTATTAGAAACATATCAGACATCCGGAATTCATTCATATTCACTAGGAATTTCAGGCTTTAAGTATCGCAACCACTTAAGTATCATCAACAGTAAGTACACCAGGCAATACAAGTATCATCAGCAGAAAGTTCACTAGAGAATGCAAGTATCGCCAACAGGAAGTCCACCAGACAATGCAAGTATCATCAGCAGGAAGTTCACCAGACAATGCAAGTATCATCAGCAGGAAGTTCACCATTCATTGATTCATTTGCATGTCCCTTGCGGAACTTTGCCTCCCAAACAGCACTCCTGTAGGCCTCTCGGTTGTGAGCAAGATGGCCTGCTGCTGTCGCATCCATTTCCAGATCGTCAACGATGTCTTGCAGCCATCTTCGTCTTGGTCTTCCTCTTTTTCTTTTTCCCATTATGTATCCTTCCAATACGGTCTTCTCTAAATTATCATGACGTTTAATGTGTCCAAAATATTTCAGTTTTCTCTCTTTAATCCTCTTCACTAGTCAGCCTTCTTCAATATTAAGCTCTTGAAGTTCACCAGACAATGGAATTATCATCAACAGGAAGTTCACCAGACAATGCAATTACCATCAACAGGAAGTTCACCAGACAATGCAATTACCATCAACAGGAAGTTCACCAGACAATGCAATTATCATCAACAGGAAGTTCACCAGACAATGCAAGTATCATCAGCAGAAAGTTCGCCAGACAATGCAAATATCATCAGCAGGAAGTTCACCAGACAATGCAAGTATCATCAGCAGGAAGTTCACCAGACAATGCAAATATTATCATATGAAGTAAACTAGCCATTTTAAGTGTCATATGAAGGAAATGTAGAAGCTTTTCAAGCATCATATGCAGGAAGTATACCTGACACTGCAAGTATCATCTGCAGTAAGTATATCACTCGCTGTAAGTATCATCAGCTGGAAATGTACCAGACATTGTATGTATTATCAGCAGAAAGTATAACGGAAACTGCAGGTATCATCAGTAGGAAGTATACTAGCTATTCAAAGTATCATCAGTAGGAAGTATACTAGCTATTCAAAGTATCATCAGTAGGAAGTATACTAGCTATTATCATCAGTAGGAAGTATACTAGCTATTCAAAGTATCATCAGTAGGAAGTATACTAGCTATTATCATCAGTAGGAAGTACAGTACACTAACTATTCCAAGCAGGAAGTATAACTGACATTGTAAGTATCATCAACAGTAAGTATACCAGTCACTGTAAGTTTCATCAGCTGGAAATGTATCAGACACTATTATCAGAAGAAAGTATACCTTATATTTCAAGTATTATCATTAGATGAACCACCAGAAACTGCAGGTACCATTATTAGAAACTGTAGCAAGCACCAGTAAATCATTACCGATAACTGTATATACTATTTCTTTCTCATTACTATAGAACATACCATGAACGAAAAGAGGCCTTCATATATCATGGATACAAAAAAGAACAAATACTACAAGAACTTAATATTGAAGCAAGTTGGCTAGTAAAGAGGATCAAACATAGAAAACGTATATATTTTGGACACATTAAACGTCATAAAATTTATAGAAGACAGTCTTGGAAGGGTACATAGTGGGGGAAAAAGAAAGAGAGGAAGACCAAGGCGAAGATGGCTGCAAGACATCGTTGATGATCTGCGAATGGATGCATCAGCAGCAGGGCATCTTGCTTACAACAAACAGGCCTTCAGGAATGCTGTTAGGGAGGCAAAGTTTAGTAAGGGACTTGCAAATGGCTGATTGACATGCATGAAATGTAACATCGGGGATAAGTATCCTGGATATTAAAAGCTGATAAAGATGCCATTCTTCCTCTCGTGTGTAAGCTCGTGAACACGCAGGTTCAACCGCAACCTGCAACAATCTACTAAAAACGTGAAAACTGGCAGGGAAGTGAAGTCACGGAACAAAAGTTCTTCTTTTTATCAAAAGAAGGCCAATAAGCAAAAAAAAGTTCACATAAAAACTCAGAATTGTTACACACACGAAATAAAAAATCCGTAAAATTACATAAACAATGTCAGCTTCAAAGAACAACACAAAATGGAAAGGGGGGGGGGGAGTAAACATGAACAGCAAAAACGCCGAAGCTTCACGATTTCGCTGGAGATCTGTTAAGCAGGCCAAGCAACATTAGTCAGCTTGATATTTTGTTGTACAGGTTATAAATATTCCAACAGCCATAAATAGCCCCAGGTTTTACAGATAGTTCAGTGAAGATATATGGATATTTTAGCAGTTTTATTTACAGCAGTTACACCGAGGCTCAGCGCTGGGCTTACGTGGGTAGGCAATGAAGTTCACACCAGAGGGAAGGGACACCGGTCTGTACTTGACAATAGAGCGCTTTCTCTCTCTCTCTCTCTCTCTCTCTCTCTCTCTCTCTCTCTCATTTTAAAGGGCAGAATGTCAGACGGGCCTGCGTGCCCAATTCTTAACCCTTTTGAAATAAAGATCAATCAATCAATAAAGATCTCTCTCTCTCTCTCTCTCTCTCTCTCTCTCTCTCTCTCTCTCTCTCTCTCTCTCTCTCAAGTAAGGCTGATTGTTGTATTATTATATTGATTTTTTTGTGTATACATTTGTTAGTTAAGAATTAATATGAGAATGTGATTAAGTTTATTTCATCTGGATAAATCAGAGTGTGAAGTGTATGGACAAGAGATAGTTTATTATTTATTTACGCATGCATTCACTTAGCTCAGGCCAAGTCAGCATTCCAGGCAATGAGACACATCTTGTGCAACAGAATCATATCAATGGAAACAAGATTCCGAGTACTTAAGTGTTACATCCAACCAATTTTGTTTTATGGGTGTGAAGCATGGTCTATGAATAAGAGAGTACAGCGAGAAATGGAGGCCATAGAAATGTGGTTTATAAGAAGGATGTTGAAGGTACCATGGACAGCTAAGAAAACCAATGAAGAAGTCTTAAGAGAGGCTGGAGTTAAAAGGCAAATTATAGCAAAGATCAGAAGCAGACAAGCGAGATTTGTAGGACATTTTCTGAGAAGAGGAAACTTGGAACACTTCGTGGCAACTTGAAAAATTGAGGGAAGAAGAGACAGAGGAAGACAAAGAGAAGTTACTGGATGGGCTGTCAATGTGGCTAGGAAGAAAGTCACCGGCGGATCTCATAATCAAGTCTAAAGACGGAGCTGTGGAGAGAAATGATCCCCCACGCCAACTGGCACGGCACTTGATTGACTGATTTGATTGCTTCTTCGTGCTTATTATGCTCATTAGCAAATGCTGAATGGCTGTGACTGAGTGAAAGCTGCATGATGAAGGGCAGAATGTTAGAAGGGCCTGCGTACCAATTCTTTGAAAATAAAGTATGTTCATTCTCTCTCCCTCCCCCTCCCCTCTCTCTCTGGCCCTCGAGGTTTTCAGAAGTCACTGCTCATCAATAACACATTATCTTAATGTTATCATCAGTGAGGAAATCTACATTACGCCTAAATCTACAATAGCAACAACAATATATTTACTGAAACACAATTAAGGGGAGGAGGGAGGGGAAGGCCGAAGGATGCTGTTCGACGCAGTAACCCACAGCTGACATGCTAGCATCAGGCCTGGCAAGCCTTAGATGACCAAGACCCTGCTTCACCTCTTCGCTGGTACTCTCTGGGTAACGGGGCAAGGATCGCCATAGTCCACATGGTGGTGGAGTCTGATAAAGAAGTACTGCACTCCCAAACCCCCCCCCCCGCGTTTTGGTCCCAATTAGAGACGGAAAAAAATAGCCACCATAACCCTCTCCCCAATCCGACACAATCTGCGCCTCAATACTTTCACCACATCGGCTGCAAATAACACCAGCTAGAAGTTGCGAGAAGAAGAAGAAGAAGAAGAAGAACAATTAAAAGTGTCAACATAGAGCATAATCTGTGAGACCTCCTGGTCTAGCTAAACCACACAGCCACTGCCCGCAACAGCTAGCACACATCCTTCCTGTGCCGATAAACGTCACATAGGAGCCGCATGGTAGTTCGCCAAAGTTTTTCTGTCTTCGACGAGCTTTTCAAACTCATCAAGGGATTTTATGCCTACTAATTTGGCTTCTCTTAGCAATGTCCTCTTTAGAGTTTCACGTAGTCGACCTCTTTTTCTTCGGCCTGTTGTGCTCCAATTGATTTCATGGAGTCACTTAAAACTGAACTTCATGCTTATTAAGCATCTAACATACCATGTTTCTTTGGTTTATCTGTCGTACTAAGCTGATTTCTTCATCACATACATAACATTTATTTTCATTTGATTATCAAACGTTGCAGTAAAACCAATTTCACTTTACAATCTGATCACTCAGGTACTGCTAAACTGTGATTTAGCTTTTACTTTTGATTTCAAAGTCACACTTTCACGATCTGACTTTCCAATACTTTCACAATTTCATATATTATTATTATTATTATTATTATTGTATATCGAGGCGGATAGCGTTGATGATCATGCTTCTCCATCTTGTACGATCCTTGGCGTTACCGATTAAGTTTGATGCTTCTATTTTTTTCATACCACTTCCTCAGTCCATTCAGATTTTTTATTCTCCTTGGGCTTTCCATCTCCATTTTTTGTTTTCCTTTGAATATTTCAGTTATTACCAGACTCTCCATCTTCTACCTTCTCCTGACACGTCCAAGAAATTTTGACCGTCTTTTTTCCTTATCATTTTAACTGGTTTTCGTTGTTCTGAAACATCTTCAGCGAACTCTTCCATTTGTTGCATCTTTCTCCAAAATGACATGGCTGTTGTTTCCAGTGTCATCTTTTTGTTGACTGCCACCCACATAGCAATATTTTTAGTATCTTCTTCATGTCATAACAAGCTGCTTTTGCCTTATCTATTTGCGATTTTTATGTCGTTTTTTTTTTTTGCATTTGTCATCGGTCGTTACTGTTGTTTCAATGTAACTGAGTTTATTTACTTGTGCCAGTATCTTCACCTCTGAAAGAATGTTGCACTCTGGTATGTTTATTCTTTTTCGATATTACCATTGTTTCTCTCTTGTTGCTGTTAGCTCTTGCCTTCTTTTTTTCTATTGCTCTCTTCAATTATCTTGTTTACAATGTTCCGTAAACTGCTTTCACTTTCTGCTATTAGAACGATGTCATCCGGCATATCTCAGGTTGCTGATATTATGGCTTCCTATTTTAATTCCTTTCGCATTAATTAATGCCTTTCGCATTTGTAATGCCTCTCATTGTGTTTTCATTGTATAATGAGAACAGATCAGATAACAACAGACGCTTTTGTCTTTCGCCTGGTGTTATGTCCTCATACTCACCTACGTCAGTGTTCACTTTGGTGCAATAATAGTGAGCAACGCCGTTTACACATTACACATTCACAATTTGATTTATCAGTAACAGTTTCACACTTTGATTTAACAATCATACTGTCATAAATTACACATTCACAATTTGATTTATCAGTAACACTTTCACACTTTGATTTATCAATCATACTGTCATAAATTACACATTCACAATTTGATTTATCAATCACAAATTTCATAATCTGATTTTATCAAACACATTTTCATAATTTGATTTATTGATCACGCATTTAAAATTTGATTTATTAAATACACTTTCCTACTTTGATTAATCCATCATAGTTTCCTAATTTGATTTATCCATCTTACTTTCCTAATTTGATTTATCCATCATACTTTATTAATTTGATTTATCCATCATACTTCCCTAATTTGATACATTCATCATACTATTCATTCGTTCATTTGCACATTTCTTGTGGAACTTTGCCTTCCTAACAGCACTCCTGAAGGCCTCTCGGTTGTGAGCAAGAAGGCCTGCTGCTGATGCATCCATTTGCAGATTATCAACGATATATTGCAGCCATTTTCGCCTTTGTCTTCCTCTCTTTCTTTTTCCCATTATGTACCCGTCCAAGATGGTCTTCTCTAGATTATCATGATATTTAATGTGTCTAAAATATTTAAGTTTCATTTGTTTAATCCTCTTTATTAGCCAACCTTCTTTTTTTTGCGTCCTTGATATGCTACTCTTCTGTAGCATTTAAATTCAAAGATATGTGTGTGTTTCTCAGCTGTTCTGCTAAGTGTCCAGGTCTCACAGGCATATGTTGCGATGGGAAAAACAGATGCCCTTAAAAATCTTATTTTTGTAGTTCTGTCTGTTCCTCTCCACAGCTTTACTTTTACTTTTCTACCTTTTGAAGAACTATAGGTGTCCTCCTTTTAATTTCCCTCATTGTATCTCCATTATTAGTTAGTGGTGATCCAAGATATTCAAAACTCTCCACTTCTTCCAGTTTTTCCTCATTGATACATATATCAGCTGCCTTGTTTGTTTTGTCAGTTGTCATCAATTTAGTCTTCTTCGCATTAAGATAGAAGTTTTGCTCTTTGCTGTTCTTACGGACTTAACATAATAAGTTTTTCCATTCCTTTTTGTGTTGTGAACAGTAATACTGTGACATCAGCATATCTAATCTCTGGTATTTCATAACCTCCAATTGTTATAGCATCGTAATATTCTTTGTCTACATCTTCTCTAACATTCCTCATTATATTTTCAGTATACAAGTTAAATAAGTAGGGTGACAATATGCACCCCTGACGGACCTCTTCTTTTATGTCAAACCAAATTGTTGTTTCATCGTTTATTCTCACAGCTGCCTGCTGGTCTAGATACAGCAGTGATGTTAATTGTATCAAATGTGTCGTGAATCCCATTTTTTTCTATTATTTCCCACAGTTTCTGGTGTTGTACACAATCAAATGCCTTTGAGTAGTCTATAAAGAATAAATATAGATTCACATTATATTCTCTGCATTTCTCTATTATTAATCTTATGTTGAAAATATGATCTCTTGTTCCTTTTCCTTGTCTAAAACCAACTTGGACCATTAATGATTTCTTCTTCTATTTTCTTATGAAGTCTACCATTATGATTTTTAACAGAATGTTACTGGCATGACTAATCAGGGCAACAGTTCTGTAGTTTGTGCATAATTTCAGGTTACCTCTTTTTGGCAGTGGTATGAATACAGTTCTTTTCCATTCTTTTGACCAAATACCTGAATGCCATATCTTTTTTGCATAGTGTATGATAGATTGTAGCACATTCCTTTCTTTCTGTCTTAATGAGTTCAGCTGTTATCACATTCTGGTGATTTACCATTTTTCATACTCTTTATTGCCCATAAAACTTCTTCTATTGTCGGTTCGGGTTCCTTCTCCTCCAATAATAATTCACGCTGTTGCTTTTCGCCTTCACAGTCGGTTGTTTCATACATTCCTCTGGAATATTCCTTCCATCTTTCTAGAATTTTCTCTATCTCTGTCAAGGTCTTCCCCATCTCGACACAAATTACATTTAGGTTAAGTATGATTTCTTGTCAATGTCTCCATTTCTTTAAACATTTGACTATCAGCGTATATATATATATATATATATATATATATATATCCTTCCCGTGCCGTTAGACGTCACATAGGGCTCGCAAAGTAGTTCGCCAATTTTTCCTGTCTTCGGCGAGTCTTTCAACCTCAACAAAGGATTTTATGCCTGTTAACTTGGCCTCTCTTAATAATGTTCTCTTCAGAGTTTCACGCGGTCTGCCCCTTTTTCTTCGGCCTGTTGTGTTCCACTTGATAGCTTGTTTTGGGATTCTCTGATCATTTCTTCTCATCAAGTGGCCAACATATGTCCATCTCCTTTTCCTGATCACCCGTGAGACTGGTTGTTGTTCAGTCATCTGTCTTATCTCTGCATTGTTCTTGAATTCATTCCACTTGATGCCGAGTATTTTCCTTAGGCATTTGTTTTCAAAAGAGTCTAATTTCTTTTCTATTTCTTTAGTTGTTTTCCAGCTTTCGCATGCATAAATGAGGGTGGATATTACATTTGAATTGAATAGTCTTAACTTGGTTTTTGTGCTTATAACTTTTGAATTCCATATGTTCTCAAGTGCTGAAGATTGATGCTGCTTTTGCAATTCTGATCCTAACTTCCTTTCTAGTGTCACCATCCTGGTCTATGTAGCTGCCAAGGTATGCAAATTGATTGACTTCTTCAATATCTGTCCCTTCTATGTGTATTTTTCCATTTTGATTGATGGGAATTTTCATTATTTTTGTTTTGTCCTTGTTAATTTCAAGTCCTATTTTGCTAGCCAGTGAAGATAGGCTATCTGTTTTTTCTTGCATGGAATTCACATTATTACTGATAAGAGTTATGTCATCAGCAAAATCAAGATCTTCTAGTTGGGTCCCATGTACCCAGTCAATACCTGTGTTACCTGTGCAGCATTTTTTCATTATGAAGTCTATTGTAATCCCAAAAAGTAAAGGAGACAGTATACATCCTTGTTTCACGCCTGTTTCAATCTGGAACCATTCACTCATCCCTTCTTCTGTCTTGACTGCACAACCATATCCATTGTATAAGTCCTTAATGATGTTGACAATTTTAGATGGTATTCCATATAGACATAAAATTCTCCATAATGAATCTCTGTGTATGCTATCAAATGCCTTCTTAAAATCTATGAAATTCAGTATTAATGGTTTCTGCTTTCCAATATGTTCTTCAAGTATTATTCTGAGAGTAAAGATCTGGTCGAGACAGCTTCTCCCTTTTCGAAATCCTGCTTGTTCTTCTCTCATTGCAGTATCCACTATATCTTTGAGTCTATTCAAAATGACCTTGCAAAATACTTTTGACACAACTGATATTAAGGTTACTCCTCTCCAGTTATTACAGTCACGAAGGTTGCCCTTTTTTGGTATTTTAACAATGATTCCCTTCTTCCAATTAGAAGGGACCTTTTCTTCTTTCCAAATCTTGTTAAACATTCTCTGTAGTTGTCTCATGTTGTCACTATTGATAGCTTTTAGCATCTCGGCTGTTATTTCATCTTCACCTGCAGCTTTGTTGTTAGCCATTAAATTCACTGCTGTTTCAATTTCATGCAATTTAATTTCATCTAGATTGACATTTAGTTGTGGGGCTGGTAAGTCAGTTTCAAGGTTTAACAATTCTTTTGGGTGTGGTCGATTGAGTATTTCTTGGAAGTGTTCAGCCCATCTTTGCTTTTGGTCTTTATTTGATGTTAATAGTGTTCCAGTTTTGCTAAGGATTGGTCTTTCTTTAGATGTAATAGTACCTGTTAGCCTCTTTTGTATGTTATATAAAGTTTTGCTGTCTCCTGTTTTTGCTGCTTTTTCTGCCTCTTTCGCCATATTGTCTATGTATTCTCTTTTATCCCTTCTAGCTGAACTTTTTACTTTCTTGTCTATGTCTTTGTATTTTGCTTTTGCCGAATCTCTTTCATGATCTGCTTTTGCATTCAACATGTTTAATTTGACTGCTCGTCTTTCATGTATATACTTCCATGTTTTATCTGATATCCATGCTTTTCTATTTGGTTTTTCCAATCCAGCGCTTACTTTTGCTGCTGTGATTATGGCTGTGCTGTAAGAATTCCATAACTCATCTATACCTATCTCCTCAACTTCACTGGGTGTTTTGGAATGATTGGCAAGTTCCTGATTGAAATTAATGTTAGTATTTTCTTCTTGTAGGCTGTGGATGTTTATCTTTCTGTGTACTGATTTCTTGTGTTGACTTTTCAATTTTAGTTTTATTTTCCCTATGCACAGGTTGTGATCACTGTTGACATCTGCACCCCTATAAGCCCTTACATCCATGAGAGATGTTCTGTATTGCTTTCTAATACAAAAATGGTCTATCTGGTTTCTAGTTCTATCATCTGGAGATATCCACGTTGTTTTATGTATCTCTTTGTGTGGGAATATTGTGTCTCCAATGACCATGCCCTCTGTTAGACATATTTCAATTAATCTTTCTCCATTCTGATTAACCATGTCAATTCCTTCTTTCCCCATCACTTTTTCAACGTCGGTATTATCCTTCCCTACCTTAGCATTGAAGTCCCCCATAGCAATTAGGATGTCGTGTTTAGGGACTTTGTTGATGATTTGTTGTAGTTGGTGATAGAAGTCGTCTTTCACATCATCATCTGCATCATTCGTGGGTGCATAACACTGTATTATTGTCATTCTTCCGTGTCGTAGGTTGTATCGTGCTCTTATTATACGACTGTTCACTGGTTCCCATTCTACAAGGCTCTTTGCAGCTACATTTGACATAATAATGCCCACTCCGTCTCGGAATTTATTGTCATTTCTACCTGAATGTATAATTAACTTACCGTTTTCCGTCGATCTTTTACCTGCTTCTGGCCATCGCATTTCGCTGATGCCCAGTATGTCTAGATGGTATCTCTCCATTTCTTTGATGACCTGGTTAGTTTTTGTTGGTGCTGCCATCGTTCTCACATTCCAGAATCCGATCTTTGTCACATGTTTGGGGCCGACGAATGAGCTCTTCGGAGTTGGCATCCCTGATGCTCGGTTGGTTTCTCTGCGAGTTTCCATAACGATATCTTTTTTTCCCATCTGGAGTTGCCTCTAGATAGGTCTCAGGATAAGGTTGTTAGCCTTATGCCCAACTCCCGGTACATGATATGTAACAGATCAAGCGGAATTCCGCTGATTTCTGCATGCCGGCGAGAGCGTTTTAAAAACGACCGCCATCTAGTTCTTCCGATCATTAAATAGCTCTATTCTATAACTTGAGCACACAGGATTATATAGCACAGAATACTCACCCTGACCTTCGGCACGACCCTCCTCATGCATTCTGCGTTGTTGTCTCTCAGCAGGTTGGGCAGATCGCTGATCACACTCACCCTCTGAACTTCCTGACCACAACTGTAACGTGACAGACAAGTAAATGACGTGTGTTTTAAGATCGTGCCATAAACATGAAGCACAGTTTTAAAACAAATTACAACAGTCTAAACATTCGCACTAATCCTTCTTGTCCTGCATCTTATAGCTCTTTCTCCTTCTTCTTCTTCTTCAAAACCGAGCAAGTTACAGTCATGTTAAATCTGCAACACCCCCCCCCCTCCTTCCTGTCATAAGGATCAACCTTGCTGCCCTACAGCTTCTGCCCCAAATCCACATATTCCGGTAAGGTCTGGTTGCGTATTCCTGGGCGCTATGACAACTGTGGCAGTGGTAACCTAGGTGGGGACTTTCCCCGCCTGTGACGCAGTGCAAGCTGTTGGGCATGAGATCATGACGTCAGAACAAAGCGCCGTAGAAACGGGATCTGTCAGTACGTCCTGGTTTTTTTACGCGCCCTGTCTTCGGCAACGGGGGGGGGGGGGGGGGGGGGCGCGGCGGGAAAAGAAAGAGGGTGGAGATACTCGAGGAAGGTGCAAAGTCTGGGAGGGTGATAAACAGACGAGAAAATAAAAAAGAGGTTGAACAAGGACTGAAATGTCAGGAAATGGTTCTTACGTTGCTGCCTACTTAAATTCTCTGTCAGCCATCTTGTTAGAGGATTGGGTTCTTTTGTTTAGCATTTCTGTTCTTCTCTTTCCAACAACAAAACAAAACAACAACAACAACCCCGCCCCCCGCCACAAAAAAAAAACAACTCCCAAATGAAAATGCTGCTTCAGTGGAAAAGCGTAAGCCATACCGACGCTGATTGGTTACAAACACATAAAACTTATCGCCAGTGGGCGCTGCTTTGACAAATAAAAAGATGATAAAAGAGGACAAAACTGACTGAGCATGAAAAGGCCCATGAAATATAAATTAAAGGTGAACTTAGCTCACGACGCCAGACAGGATTAGCGCGTGGCAAGCACGGAAAGAAACATTACATTTTACTTCTCATCAGCTGTGAAACCAACGAAAAAATCTCCAGTTTCCTTAATGCTTCATTTTTTATTTCCAGTTTCCTTAATGGTTCAGTTTTATATACACTTTTTTTTCAAAGGATGAAAGCCTCCTTTGAATTCTGAAGCCTTAGTTTTACATCTTTTGATGATTAATTACTGGTATTAACTAGACGACAACCCACAAAGACGAAGGGTGTAAGTTGTGATGCCAAAGATGATACGGTTCTGAGCAAAAACTGGTTCTAAAACGGTCTTTTAATCAGAGACAATCAAAGAGTAAAAACAGAAAGAAAGAAAAAGCTTCATTTTCAGCGTTTTCGTTTCATACCTACCATTTACAGACAAATTATTCCTGATAATGAGAAAAATGGTCCACCAAAATATTATTCTCATACATATTGTATACAGGTGGCCCCTCGACTTAAGACGATCTGCAGTTCCGTCTGTCCAATGAGTTATGCTGGCTGTCTAAAGACTCGAAACTTTCAAATTTTACACGGCTGCTGGAAGTCTGAGCTAGAATCCACGCTGGACGCAGCAATTCCTTTGACAATTGCCATAAAAATATTAGAAATAAAGATAAAAACGTCGAGAGCCCTAACTTTAAAGGGGGAAACGGTTTTTGAAGAAGAAATGAAAGCTTCCAAGTAGATTGCCAGAGCTCTAGCTAGTGCGTGGAGAGGAAGCTGCAGGCAGCTGACTTAGCCCACATTTGATATTCTATTTTATATGCAATGAGAAACATATAAATGACTTTGAATGTAAATGCTACAGAAGAGTCCTTCAAATATCATGGACACAAAAAAAGAACAAATATATCCATAATACAAGAACTTAATACTGAAGAAGGTTGGCTAGTAAAGAGGATTAAACAGAGAAAAATATTCTGGACACATTAAACGTTATGAGAATTTAGAGAAGGTCGTCTTGGAAAGGTACATAATAGGAAAAAAGAAAGAGAGGAAGACCAAGGCGAAGATGGCTGCATGGCATCGTTGATAATTTGCAAATGGATGCATCAGCAGCTGAGCATCTTGCTTAAAAACCGATAGGTCTCTATGAGAGCTCTTAGGGAGGCAAAGTTCAGCACAGAACATGCAAATGACTGACTGACTGACATACTTTTCACGCATTCAAATCAATTGAAGTCCCACGCTGTTTGATGTTCTTCTGCTTTATATTTGATGTTTACTAACCTTCTTATGCCTAAGGAAAATACCTGGTATAAAGTGGAACGAATTCAAGAACAACGCAGAGATAAGACAGATGAGCAAACAACAACCTGTCTCATGGGTGATCAGAATAAAAAGATGGACATATATAAGCTATGTGATGAGAAGAAACAATCAGAGAATGCCAAAGCGAGCTATCAAGTGGAGCACAACAGACCGAAGAAAAAGAGGTCAGCCACGTGAAACTCTAAAGATGACATTGTTAAGAGAAGCCAGTTTAGTGGGCATAACATCCTTTGATGACGTTGAAAGACTCGCCGAGAATAGGAATACTTGGCAAACAACTATGCGAGCCCTATGTGACGTTTAATGGCACGGGAAGGATGTAAGAACCTTCTTACTAATAATAATGGAAACACAGTCACCAGAAGAAGCATTCCACTTAACGTTAGAAATATATACCAGGTTAATCCTCTTTGCTACCTTCAACAGTTCTCGAGCACATTCTCCTCTGAGCAATCTCACGCTGTTTGATGCAAGAATCTTCATTTGGCTCTATGTACATCCCCGAGCTTGATATCGCTCTTTTTTTTCCTTGTTCGTTGCTGAGCCCCTTGTCATAAAGAACAGAATAACTACCCAAATTATCTGCATCCTTGTTACTATGCAGTGCTAATCTTTGGAACAAAAAGCGACAGACCCCATCTTGAATATTCGCGTAAAAAAAAAAGAAGGTAATCCTGTCATGCCTTAGAGGCACATAGGGATATGGTGTTAGTGCCCATATTTTCCTTGATCTGTCAGCACACTAGAGGGTGATATGGTCAGAATCACGCCCGGCTGCCTTACCTTCCCCAACTCCAGAAGAAGTCAGGTACCTATTTCTACAGATGGGTGACAGTGGTGCCTCCGGGCGGATTCGAACTCCCGACTTTCGCCATAAGAGACCAGTGCACTAACCACATCGCCATTCAGACACATTCGCGTACAGAAGTTAATATAATCCATTTATTCCTCCGAGTCCAAGTAATAAAGTACTGCCTTGCAACTCCGAACGAGGCGAGTAACTCTCCATTAGCAGCCCACAGGATTAATCAGGTCTCTCATTTACGGAGATAAGTGATGATCTCAAGTGGGGTTTTGTGTGTGTGTGAGTAAGTGAGTGAGTGAGTGTGTGTAAGTGTGTGTGTGAGTGAGTGAGTAAGTGTTTGTGTGTGCATTGGGTGTTCCGCTGTGAATTAGCGTATAATCTTTTATTTGCACAGAGGTGATTTTATGTCATCTGGGTAACTGCTAAAGCCCTCACAGCATCCGTCTAAGTGTTCTCTGGGGTCTCACACGCATACAACCTCCGTGCTTTCAGGACCCCCAGAGCGAGTGCGTTTCGGACCTCTTCTTGCAGCTGAAAAACAGTCATATTTCCGCCTCCAGTCCAGTCAGCCTAATTATACCTTGGATGCTTGGTGAAAGTTCGTCACAGAGAGGCAGAATAGTTCATTCATCACAGAAAGGCAGAACAGTTCATTCATCACAGAAAGGCACAATAGTTCATTCATCACAGAAAGGCAGAATAGTTCATTCATCACAGAAAGGCAGAATAGTTCATTCATCACAGAAAGGCACAATAGTTCATTCATCACAGAAAGGCACAATAGTTCATTCATCACAGAAAGGCACAATAGTTCATTCATCACAGAAAGGCACAATAGTTCATTCATCACAGAAAGGCACAATAGTTCATTCATCACAGAAAGGCACAATAGTTCATTCGTCACATCAAGGCAGAATAGTTCATTCATCACAGAAAGGCACAATAGTTCATTCATCACAGAAAGGCACAATAGTTCATTCATCACAGAAAGGCACAATAGTTCATTCGTCACAGAAAGGCAGAATAGTTCATTCGTCACAGAAAGGCAGAATAGTTCATTCATCACAGAAAGGCAGAATAGTTCATTCATCACAGAAAGGAAGAATAGTTCATTCATCACAGAAAGGAAGAATAGTTCATTCATCACAGAAAGGAAGAATAGTTCATTCATCACAGAAAGGAAGAATAGTTCATTCATCACAGAAAGGAAGAATAGTTCATTCATCACAGAAAGGCAGAATGTAAAAGTCGTCTCGGTTCTTCTCTTGCACAATAAACACAACAGCACAAAATCAAGAAATACAAACGGTGTCACAATGTGAACCTGATGGCCAGAACGTCAGAGAATAACAGCTCAGTCATTTACTTCGCTTACTACGGTAAACAAGAGAAATAACAAATCCGTGCCCATGTCTTTGTAACACAAGAATTGGTGTATAAGTATACAACTATACACTAAGCTCCTACTTTTTCCGATTTTATACCATGTCTTTGTAGTGCAGTCACTACAATCTCTTGCTGATGTATTCAGAGACAGGGGAGATTACTGGAAGCATGACAGAGAAGAAGGAACGCTAAGCATTCAATGAGAGACCTATATGACAACAAACAAGTGGACACGCCTGTTGGCAGATTAAAGAGAGAACTAGGAAGAGATATGGCATATAATTAGACGAACGAATAAGCTAGCAGAAGAGGAATCGACAATGACAACAGAGAGAATATTAAAGACAGACCTACGTGGAACTCGGGAGAAGATGAGAAATTATGTGAATATTATAAAAGATAGGAAGACAAAAGAAAAGATCATTACATCAATTTAATAAAAGATCAGCATACACAAGATCATTTATAAACATTATAAAAGATAAAAAATGATAAATGACAACATAATTAATGAACATTATAAAAGATCAGTCAGTCATCCAGTCATGTGTATGCCCCTTGCGGAACTTTGTCTCCCTAACAGCTCTCCTGTAGGCCTCTCGGTTGAAAGTAAGATCCCCTGGTGCTGATGCATCCACTTGCAGATTATCAACGATGTCATGCAACCATCTTCGCCTTGGTCTTCCTCTCTTTCTTTTTCCCATTATGTATCCTTCCAAGATGGTCTTCTCTAGATTATCATGACGTTTAGTGTGTCCAAAATATTTAAGTTTTCTCTGTTTAATTCTCTTTACTAGCCAGCCTTTTCAATATTAAGTTCTTGTGGTATGAATATATTTGTTCTTTTTTGTGTCCTTGATATGCTACTCTTCCGTAGCATTTACATTCAAAGATATTTATCTGTTTCTCAGCTGTTTTGTTAAGTGTCCAGGTCTCACAGGCATATGTTGCGATGGGAAAGATGCATGCCCTTAAAAATCTTATTTTTGTGGTTCTGTCTGTTCCTCTCCACAGATTCTTTAGCTGTTTTACTTTTTGAAGAGCGATAGATGTCCTTCTTTTAATTTCCCTCATTGTATCTCCATTATTAGTTAGTAGTGATCCAAGTTATTCAAAACTCTCCACCAGTTCCAATTTTTCCTCATTGATACATATTTCAGCTGCCTTATTTGTTTTGTCAGTTTTCATCAATTTAGCTTTCTTCACATTAAGATAGAGGTTTTGCTTCTTTACTGTTCTTACGGACTGACAGAGTCAGTAAAGATCAGAAAAGGCAAAATAAGTAAAAAGAGCTATGTCAGGGGGACAGCATCCCTCCCAACGGTTATCTCCGACAGCAGCAATCTGAGGCCGAGACGAGACCGAGTGAGCGCAGCCATTCTCAAGCGCCGCTGCAGAAGAAGATGAGACGAATCGAACGGAGACGACCACCACCAAACCTGTCAAACAGGAGCGCTGCGCTTAATCTCTGTCCTTGAGACGACCTTCCGGATCGATATTTCCACGGCATCTAATTATCTACCCTGAGTATGTGGGTATGTACAGGCAGTTCTCCCCACATCCAACCTCTGATTTTCTTATCGGCCCCCCCCCCCCTTTATCTAAAGTTCCCCTGTATGTATTATTCTTCCTACAAAATTCAATGAGTTTCTTTACACGCTTGTCAGCCTCCCTTTCACCAGCAAGTTACAGTCAAGTGAGCAGGGAATGGAGGATAATAATAAAACGCAAATAAAAAAATCACAAATTTTAGGATACGAAAAAATAACTTGAGATAGGAGATATTATGATCGATATGAGGAAGTAAGATTATAAGGCTTTGCAAGAAAAGTATAAATATTGTATAAAATGGTACGTGGAATGAAACCATACTGATAAAACTGGTGTTTCTAAAACGTATGTCGCTTGCGTGCAACTGTTAGTTAATTGTGTTACTGGTGTGCAACTGTTTGTTAATTGTGGCACTGGAACTGTCTGTTACAACTGTGTCACTGGTGTGGCAATGGTTTGTTAACTGTGTCACTGATGTGCAACTATTTAATTACAATTATGACTCCGGTATGCAACTGTTTAATTACAACTATGCCTCCGGTGTGCAACTGTTTGTTAACTGTGTCAGTGGTGTGTAACTGTTTAATTACAACTATGCCTCCGGTGTGCAACTGTTTGTTAACTGTGTCACTGATAAGCAAACTGTTTAATTACAACTATGCCTCCGGTATGCAACTGTTTAATTACAACTATGCCTCCGGTATGCAACTGTTTGTTAACTGTGTCAGTGGTGTGCAATTGTTTAATTAAAACTATGACTCCGGTGTACAACTGTTTAATTACAACTATGACTCCGATGTGCAACTGTTTAATTACAACTATGTCTTTGGTGTGGAACTGTTTAATTACAACTATGACTCCGGTGTGCAACTGTTTGTTAACTGTGTCAGTGGTGTGCAACTGTTTAATTACAACTATGCCTCCGGTGTGCCACTGTTTAATTACAACTATGACTCCGGTGTGCAACTGTTTAATTACAACTATGTTTCCGGTGTGCAACTGTTTAATTACAACTATGACTCCGGTGTGCAACTGTTTGTTAAATGTGTCCGTGGTGTGCAACTGTTTGTTAACTGTGTCAGTGGTGTGCAACTGTTTAATTACAACTATGCTTCCGATGTGCAACTGTTTAATTACAACTATGACTCCGGTGTGCAACTGTTTAATTACAACTATCCCTCCGGTGTGCAATTGTTTAATTACAACTATGACTCCGGTGTGCAAGTGTTTAATTACAACTATCCCTCCGGTGTGCAATTGTTTAATTACAACTATGACTCCGGTGTGCAACTGTTTAATTACAACTATCCCTCCGGTGTGCAATTGTTTAATTACAACTATGACTCCGGTATGCAATTGTTTCTCAACTGTGTCAGTGGTGTGCAACTGTCTATTAATTGTGTCAGTGGTGTGTAACTGTTTGTTAACTGTGTCAGTGGTGTGCAACTGTCTGTTAACTATGTTAGTGGTGTGCAACTGTTTGTTAATTGTTTCACTGGAGCAGTGTGCACTAATGTTAACTGTATACTAGTGTCCAACTGTTTATTTACAACTGTGTCTCCGGTGTGCAACTGTTTTTTAGCTGTCACTGGTGTACAATTGTTTGTTAACTATTTTCGTCGCGTACTATAAATGTTGACAGTTCTTCCGCGCCATTCACACAGCCAAAGCACCGTATCCGCCATGTTCTAAAAACGATGCCATCACTACTCATTCAAACCGGTGCTATTCTATTCGTACATAAATGTGACAACAATTTTCAGTCAGTATACAACAGTAATAATTATAGGTCGCTGCTAGCGATGGCAGTCAAAGTAATGCTCTTTTCAAGCTAATCCCCAGATGATTTCGCAGATCACACGCGTCTTGTTTCAGATAACAAAACAGCCAAGCAAGAATCAGACTCAGTCCTGACACTACACAGAGGGAAACATTATAACAGAAATCTAACACGGATCTGCGTGGTGAAGTGGTTAGTGCGCTGGACTATTGGCGAAGGTCCGTGGTTCGAATCCGGTCAGGGCGCGGGCCCCCCCCCACCTCCCCAGGCATCCAGCTATAGAAAAAGGTATCTGGCTTCTTCCAGAGCTAAGGAATGAAAGGCGGCCAGGCGTGATGCTGACCATATGAATCCTCTCGTGAGCCGACAGGTCGAGGAAAATATGGACGCTAACACCACATCCCCTGTGAGTCTCCATAGAGCTACCTTTACCGCCTTTTATCTTAGCACAGATACCCCGTGTTACTCGTGTAGAGAGTAGACTGAATCTTACTACACCACCATTTGGTGACAATGACAGAACCAACAAGTCAACCACCCAAACATCCCAGTCAACAAATTAAACAATAAAAACCAGCCAAGCACAACTACCTGCTCACATATCACCTATCAAATAAATCTATATATCTATCTTACTACCGATCGTGGACACAAAAAAAACAAATATATCTATACTACAAGAGCTTAATATTGAAGAAGGCTGGCTAGTGAAGAGGATTAAAGAGAGAAAACTGAAATATTTTGGACACATTAAAACGTCATGATAATTTAGAGAAGACCGTATTGGAAGGATACATAATGGGAAAAAGAAAAAGAGGAAGACCAAGACGAAGATGGCTGCAAGACATCGTTGACGATCTGGAAATGGATGCAACAGCAGCAGGCCATCTTGCTCACAACCGAGAGGCCTACAGGAGTGCTGTTTGGGAGGCAAAGTTCCGCAAGGGACATGTGAATGAATGATCAATCGATCATTTTCGATTTCGGATGAAAAAAAAAACCAATCTGCTATTTTACCGCAGAGCAATGAATCTAACGTCTAACACTAACAAAGAATGAGGTCCTCATCTCCTTCAGACGGAAAATAACTTCTGTCTTCGGTACTCGCACAGTGTAACGTGTCCGAGTCTAAGCTGAGATCCGTTCAATGAACCAGCCATGAAGGACTTATCTCTTCATATATTACTTTTACATTAGTTTTACATATCATACGGATAGGTGTCATAGAGGAGAGTTAAACACATAAAAGAACATATCCTTAATGATCAAAGGTGAAGTAAGACGCCTCCTTACCTCCGTCAGTCTACGGGACACCCTTGGGCAAGGTGCAGTATCCGTACAGCCCCCCGATCAGAGTGACGTGAAGCCATGGGAGCAGGTGGTGGATGGAATGGGAGAGCAATCAACAGATAATGTTGGTTATGGTCACCATTCTATGATGGTAGGCAGATGATCTCAATGTAGGGACAATGGCTGACTAGTACAGTCACTGCCCGGAAGGAAAGCAATGGTAAACTACCTTCTGGAAACATACCAAGAAACCCAAACAGCAACCTGGAAAGTCAAATAGGAAAAAGATCTGGTGGTGAGGCCCCCAGGCCAGATAGATCTAATGTTAACACTGGGGAAGAGTGTGAGACAGAGGTCAGTACTAGTAATTGTGATGACGGTGTTACTAAGGAAAACCCCTGCATCAAACTAAAAAGAAAAAAAAAGAGTAGAAACATGGAATATAAGAAGTATGTATGAGGGGAAAGTATCAAATAAGTGACGAGATGAAAAGAACGGGGATACACACTTTGGGAATCTGCGAACATCGATGGAAAGGATCAGGACACTTCAAAAGCAAGAATGATAATATCTTTATATATTCTGGTGGAGAAGTAGCTGGAAAGAATGGAGTGGTTTTTGACTTGGACAAATCAACATCAAAAGCATTACTAGGTTACAATTCAGTAAGCGATAGAATACTCACAGTCAGACTTAAGGGCACTCCTAGAAATGTAACAATCATCCAGATATATGCACCTACATCAGCAGCAGAAGAAGAGGAAGTAGAAGACTTTTATAACACGCTGCATACGACGATAGACTAGGTACGGAAAAATGACACTGTATTAATAATGGGTGATTTTAATGCAAAGATTGGTACAGAAAGAGCAGAAGAAGGACATGTTGTAGGGAAATTTAGCATAGGACATAGAAATGAGCCAGGTGACAATCTAATGGCGTTTTGCATGGAAAATCAGCTAATGATTCCTAACACATTTTTTAAACATTCAAGAAGAGTTTAAACGTGGACATCACCTGATGGGAAAACCAAGAATCAAATAGATTACATTTTAGTGCAAAGATGGTGGAGATAAGGTATAACATCAGTAAAAAAACTTTACCAGGTGCTGACTGTGACATGGACCATGAGTTATTAATAGCAGACATGAAGATAAAGATAAAAAAGACAGTTATATGATCAAGACCACTCCACTTTGATCTTACAAAAATACCAGAACACTATGGTATAGAAGTGAAGAACTGTTTCGAAATCCTGATGGCTGTAACAAAAGAGATGACACCAGATGATTTGGCTACGCAGGCCAGAAATATCTTAACAACAACAGCTAAAGACATGTTTCCAGTAAAGAAAACACAAAAGAATGGATGGATTACAGCAGGCACACTAGAACTGATAAAACAACGTAGAGAAATGAAGATGCAATGGAAAGTGACAAACAACAACAAGGAGGAATATAAATCTTTATCAAAAGAAGTAGGAAGAAACATAAGAAAAGACACAAAAAAACAATACATACAAGATTGTTCTGAAAGAATAGAAAGACATCAGAAGTGTGGAAGAGATAGTGAAATGTCTAAAGAAATGAAGACATTAAGATAAATGTCACACCTAAGCTAAATGTAATTTGTGACGAGATGGGGAATCCTTTGACAGAGACAGAGGAAATTCTAGAAACATGGAAGGAATATTGCAAAGGAATGTATGAAACAACCGACTGTGTAAGCAGAAATCAACAGTGTGAATTATTATTGGAGGAGAAAGAACTTGAACCGACAACAGAAGAAGTTTTATGGGCAATAAAGAGTATGAAAAATGGTAAATCACCAGGATGTGATAACAGCTGAACTCATTAAGACAGAAGGTAAGGAATGTGCAGCAATCTATCATGCACTATGTAAAAAAATTTGGCATTCAGGTAACTGGTCAAAAGAATGGAAAAGAATTGTATTCATACCACTGCCAAAAAAGGTAACCTGAAATTATGCACAAACTACAGAACTGTTGCCCTGATTAGTCATGCCAGCAAAATTCTGTTAAAAATCATAATGGGTAGACTACGAAAGAAAATAGAAGAGGAAGTCAATATGGTCCAAGCTGGTTTCAGGCAAGGAAGAGGATCAAGAGATCATATATACAATATAAGATTAATAATAGAGAAATGCAGAGAGTTTAATGTGAATCTATATTTATCCTTTATAGACTACTCAATGGCATTTGATTGTGTACAACACCAGAAACTTTGGGAAATAATGGAAAAATGGAATTTCCAACACATTTGATACAGTTAACATTACTGCTGTATCTAGACAAACAAGCAGCAGTAAGAATAAATGATGAAACAACAATTTGGTTTGACATAAAACAAGGTTTCCGTTAGGGGTGTATATTGTCGATTTACTTATTTAATTTGTATACTAAAAATATAATGAGGAATGTTAGAGAAGATGTATACAAAGAATATTACGATGCCATAACAATTGGAGGTTATGAAATACCAGAGATTAGATATGCTGATGACACAGTATTACTGTCCACAACACAAAAAGGAATGGAAAAACTAATTATATCAGTCCGTAAGAACAGCGAAGTGCAAAACTTCTATCTTAATGTGAAGAAAACTAAACTGATGACAACTGACAAAACAAACAAGCCAGCTGATATATGTATCAATGAGGAAAAACTGGAAGAAGTGGAGAGTTTTGAATATCTTGGATCACTACTAACTAATAATGGATATATGAGGGAAATTAAAAGGAGGACACCTATAGTTCTTCAAAAGGTAGAAAAGTAAAAGTAAAGCTGTGGAGAGGAACAGACAGAACTACAAAAGTAAGATTTTTAAGGGCATGTATCTTTCCCATCGCAACATATGCCTATGAGACCTGGACACTTAGCAAAACAGCTGAAAAACACATAAATGCCTTTGAATGTAAATGCTACAGAAGAGTTCTTCAAATATCATGGACACAAAAAAGAACAAATATATCCATACTATAAAAACTTAATACTGAAGAAGGCTGGCTAGTAAAGATGATTAAAGAGAGAAATCTTAAATATTCTGGACACATTAAACGTCATGATAATCTAGAGAAGACAGTCTTGGAAGGGCACAAATTGGAAAGAGAAAGAGAGGAAGACCAAAGCGAAGATAGCTACAAGGCATCGTTGATGATCTGCAAATGGATGCATCAGCAGCAGGCCATCTTGCTCACAACCGAGAGGCCTACATGAGTGCTGTTAGGGAGGCAAAGTTCCGCAAGGGATATGCAAATGAATGAATCCTTAATGAAAATCAATTATATTAGTATGGCCCATCAATTATGCTGGTATGGGCCATCAATTATATTAGTATGGCCCACCAATTATATTAGTATGGCAAATCAATTATATTAGTATGGCCCAAAAATCCCCCCCCCTCCCTTCCCTAAGGGCAGAATGTAAGATGGGCCTGCGTGCCCAATTCTTTACCCTTGAAAAAATAAAGATTATTCATTCATTCATTCATTCCCCCTTCCCCCCCCCCCCCGTTAAGAAAATACAGTGCATAGTTGACGTTCTTCTGAAATGGACAGTTGCCTGTAATAGAGAAATAAATGGGGCTACATGAGCGAGGAAGATCAATATTGTGTGCTATCTTGAGCTAGTTTTATTGTTATTGTTGATGTTCGTGTTCCGTTCGCTACGGGATCGATTTATTCGTTCTTCTAGAACTACTGACGACTACGATGATTTAGAAAAGGAAATGTACAACAAAAATATCGACCGATAATAGCTGTCATCACAAGAAATGTTGGGAGTTATATGAAAAACTGAATGCACCACTAAGTAAAGACCAAACAATAGGAGATTCTGTGTTCCAGGGGTCGACAACTTTCTTATCGAAACTATGAAAACCAAAGGGACATAACCATGCTGTTGTTTTTTTTTTTACAGGAGTAACTTGGTCGGCAACCTTTTTTCTATGAGGGGACGATTTCATGAGCGACAGACGGGTCACATTCATGTCTATATCTAATATATGAACATGGTAATAATAACAACATACTATGAATAACCGTTATTTCACTTAAGCTATAGTATGTAATACTAACACTATAATTAGTGTTATACGACCCACAGGTTGCCGACCCTTGATGTGTACGATACTATGTAAGGTATAGTATATTTACAGGGCACTAGAGTAAAGATCACCACTGCGTTTATTTCCATTTTTAGTTCTCTCACCTAATTAATGAAGCAAAGTTCCATGCATGTTTGCAGGTAATTTTTCATACTGGCGTCGAGTAGATCCAGTTTATGAGATGAAACAAAAACAAACCATATCGCACCATCGTGACAGATTATTCCAAATCTTATCACGTCTTGTCTTCTAAGTATACTTTCTGTCCAGGATAAATGTCTCAACTATTACTTACAATTTTTGCCCCCCAAAATTCGCATCCCACTGTAATTCTGTGGCGTATACACCGTTAGAAAATTATATGAACCAAGAAAGAGGTTCCTTTTCTCATAGTTTTTAAAAAGATATTTGTAATCTTAATTTTGTTTCTAAGATCTAGTCATTCAAGTTCCAATCTTTCTGAACACTGCGAGTGCTTAATGGAAGATGTGAGATGAAAGCGCTAGGTGCATAAAACGGAGCACTGATATAGCACACACGTTTATCAAATAGCTAAACGGCAGATATACAGAACAAAGAATGGAAAGCAACTTCAAGGGTTCTCTCATCCTCGAATAGCGAAGCACCTGTTTAACGCGTCTGCTTTTACGGAGTGTGGCACTGGGTTTGAAAAATAAAGACATGGCAGGAAAACTGGTCCGATACATGGATTATTCAGTTACAGAAGGCAGCGAGAACAGTCTAAGATATCTCATTCTGGTGTTTCTAGTCACACTTCCGTTTCCTTTGTCTACCTAATATATGAGCTAATATGTGTATCAGAATATAGAATTGCTGAGTGTGTTCCCCTACATTATGAATTAAAGTAACGCCCTTGGTTCTTTTTTATTTTAATAATTAGAATTTTGGGGTAATTTCCCTTGAGTTATCCGAGCAGAGTTTTAACTTACAAGATCACGTGCTGTGAGCGTTTATTAAAGCACAAGAATTCTGGAGAAACGTTGTGAGGTTATCTTTGGTGTGTAGAGAGATCAGACAGTCTTGCTCAACGCCGTAAGAGAGAAGCCCTGGTTTTTTGTCAAGTCATGGAGTGAATAGATAAGCAGGAAACCAACATGTCTCCAGTGTTTTCGTTATGTTCTGGTGGAACTTGCTGGCTATTGTTGCTGTTGTCAGTATTTCCACCAGCAGTTTGAGAAGTATGAATGGACATTTCCTCTAACATCAATGAATTTTTCACTGTCAGCCTGTTCCACGATTAAACTGGCTTCTCATTTTACTTTGACAAGCGGTGTTTGTTCAACTACGTCTGGTCAGCTGTGAGATGTCAACCACTAAGTGCAGTTCAATTGTGAGATGTCCAACCACTAAATACAGTTCAACTGCGAGATCTTCTTCTTCGTTCACTTCTACCACCAAAAACCGCACTGTGAACCTACTGAATTTACGCCTGTGGTCCTCGTTAGGTCCCGTGGTCCCCTGTGTGGTCCAAAATAGACCACACGAGATCCACGAGAGGACCACAAGGGGTTCAGAGTATCACAGTGCTTTAGCCTGTATTCTTGGCGGGTCTCGGAAGTGGGATTGTGTGACACCGTGGTTTTCATTGCACCAGTTTAGTCTAAGGTAACTGCGAGATGCCCAGCCACTAAGTGCAGTTCAACTGTGAAATGTCAACCACTAAGTGCAGTTCAATTGTGAGATGTCCAACCACTAAATGCAGTTCAACTGCGAGATGCCCAGCCACTAAGTGCAGTTCAACTGTGAGATGTCCAGTCACTAAGTGCAGTTCAACTGTGAGATGTCCAGCCACTAAGTGCAGTTCAGCTGTGAGATGTCCAGCCACTAAGTGCAGTTCAGCTGTGAGATGTCCAGCCACTAAATGCAGTTCAGCTGTGAGATGTCCAGCCACTAAGTGCAGTTCAGCTGTGAGATGTCCAGCCACTAAGTGCAGTTCAACTGTGAGATGTCCAGCCACTAAGTGCAGTGCAGTTCAACTGTGAGATGTCCAGCCACTAAGTGCAGTTCAGCTGTGAGATGTCCAGCCACTAAGTGCAGTTCAACTGTGAGATGTCCAGCCACTAAGTGCAGTTCAGCTGTGAGATGTCCAGCCACTAAGTGCAGTTCAACTGTGAGATGTCCAGCCACTAAGTGCAGTTCAGCTGTGAGATGTCCAGCCACTAAGTGCAGTTCAACTGTGAGATGTCCAGCCACTAAGTGCAGTTCAGCTGTGAGATGTCCAGCCTGAGTTCTGTCATACAGAGAACCGTATCGTTTGTCACGATTGTGACTTCGCTTTCTTATTCAGTCATCTCTTAGTTAGTCGAGCGAGACTACCATACATGACTTTCATAACTGGAGTGCGCAGTTACCAGAGATGATGATGATACACAGCATCTAGCAAAATGAAAGTTTAGTTGGAGTTATGTTCCACGTGATCGTCGTGGATCTTTTAATGTGTTGAAAATCTTTTCTCTTTTCTTTGTTCCCCCGGTGTATGCCTTCACACAAACACTGTGCCCGCCCCCCCCCCCCCAACGCCCCAACTTCAAATCCGACACTACGCTACTGTTTCAACATTACAGCAATACTTGTTTGCGGAGAACTAATAGTTCCATGATGATCAAAGGAGAAAACGGTGATAAAGAAGAACAAGATGATAAAGACGAGATGACAAAGGACAAGAAATGGGAGTTGTGTTTGGTTAGTTCATATTGTCAAGACCGAAAGAATCTCTGAAAAAAAAGCTAGACTAAAATCAGCTTTTGATAGCTTGTGACGAACTGGCTGAGTTTGTTAAAGAAAAGCTACTTTTTTTTAAAGTGAGAAACGTTTGTTACTGTATGTCCCAACAAGCTGCACGTATTTCACATCAACAAGCATTGGAATTCGGTATATACAGTAGTATATAAGATTTACAAGTCTTCTTCTTCTTCGTTCGCTTCTACCGCCAAGACCGCCCCGTGATCCTACTGAATTTACTCCCGTGGTCCTCGATAGGTCGGTCCCGTGGTCCCCCTGTGGTCCCCGAAAGGACCACACGAGATCCATGAGAGGACCACAAGGGGTTCAGAGTATCGCGGGGCTTGAGCCTGCATTCTTGGTGGGTCCCGGAAAGCGTGACATCGTGGTTTTCGTTGCACCAGTTTAATTTAGAGCGGTTTTCGTTGCACCAGTTTAATCTAGAGTGGTTTTCGTTGCACCAGTTTAATCTAGAGTGGTTTTCGTTGCACCAGTTTAATCTAGAGTGGTTTCCGTTGCACCAGTTTAGTCTAGAGCTGGAGATTTACAAGTAATGTACAAATAATTTTGATTATCTTTTCTTTATTTTATTTCCTTCACTTGTCGCTGTCGGCAACGGCTTCATCGGTTTATGTGGAAGTCCAATTTAACACATGAAAATACACAAACTCCTGGTACAATTTAACATGAAAATACATAAACTCCTAGTGCAATTTAGCATATCAAAATACACAAACTCGGGGTGCAATTTAACATATGAAAACACACAAGCTCTTAGTCAATTTAACATATGAAAATACACAAGCTTATATTGGAATTTAACATATGAAAATACACAAGCTCCTGATGCAATTTAACATATTAAAATACACAAGCTCCTAGTGCAATTTAACATATTATAATACACAAGCTCCTAGTGAAATTTAACATATGAAAATACACAAGGTCCTAGTGAAATTTAACATATTAAAATACACAAGCTCATAGTGCAATTTAACATTAAAATACACAAGCTCCTGGTGCAATTTAACATATGAAAATACACAAGCTCCTAATGCAATTTAACATATGAAAATACACAAGCTCCTAATGCAATTTTTAACGTATGAAAATATACAAAATGCAATTTCTTATATCTTATATCCTTCCCGTGCCGTTAAACGTCACATAGGGCTCGCAAAGTAGTTCGCCAATTTTTCCTGTCTTCTGCGAGTCTTTCAACCTCATCAAAGGATTTTATGCCTGTTAATTTAGCCTCTCTTAACAAGGTCCTCTTCAGAGTTTCACGCGTCTGCCTCTTTTTCTTTGGCCTGTTGTGTTCCACTTGATAGCTTGTTTTGGGATTTTCTGATCATTTAGAATGCAATTTAACATATAAAAATATACAAACTGCAATTTAACATATGAAAATATACAAACTCCTGACTTTATCTGCCGATCCTTTCCGTGACAAGAATCTGGATCGCCTCGTCCCGTTCATACGGTCCGGAATTAAAAGAATACTACGACTGTCACCATTATCTTGTACAACACTGCCGGAAAATGTGAAAGAAGAATAATGGTCGGACCAGGGTGGTCAGAGTTTTAAACAAGGCTGGTCTGTCGTCTCTTGATCTCCTTATCAACTCTTCATATCTGTGGCTGTAGCAGATTACTTGAACTTGCTTCTGGTTAGCTAGTGAAGCAGGTAATGAATATAAAGAATGCCTCTGACTGGCTCTGTCGGTTTCTTTGACCAATAACGCTCGGTTGTTTGGTGTGTATAACTCTGAAGGAATGGGCAGTCAGCAGCTGGGAGAGAAAGTATGAAGGTGAAGGACGAGTCGAGGTTGTAAACGAAGACGTTAGAATTTTAACACAGGAATGAGAACTCTCTTGGCCACATTAACAGGACATTATCTTCTCCCGGAAGAAAAAAGGCCAAGGACAAGTGTATGGAAAACTCTTGTGGAACCCCCATGTACCTTGGGCACCTAAAGGTCCAGAGAAAGAGAATGAAACAGAGAGTGAATGTGTGCATGTGTGAGTCAGAGAGAGAGAGAGAGAGAGAGAGAGAGAGAGAGCTTCTCTCAGTGTTTAGGTCACCGTATTATCAGTGAAATAAGATCATTAATAAAAACCATAAACAAAAGAAACATATATAAGATAAGCGGCTAATAAACAACTGAATGTGTTATAGAACATTATAATCTATCGTGTCACTTTCACACTTTCTAAAAAGAGCAGAGTGAGAATAATGAGAACATGAACTTCTCCTTCAGCCTGCAATGAACGAGATGCAGCAAAGATACGTTTCACAGATGTCATGCTTTCAAGTGGACGTGTTCGGAGAAAGATGATGGATAATAACATGGACGATAAGGGGAGGCCGGAAATGGCCACTCTCACGCCAGTTTCCATTGCTTCCTTTTATCGTGACAAGTCCCAGCCTCGTCGTGATGGCTAGAACTACGCGGGTTCAATTTGCTGCAGCAGCTCAACTTGCTCGATCTCGTGCGCCACGGACAGCTCCATCATCCTGGCAAACTTTTAGCTGAGGGTCGAACCTCGTTCCCAGTTAAAAACAATAACTCAATTTCGCGTCCCGAGACACGATAGACTGTCATGGTCGGGGAGGCCTGCAGGCACGGGAGAATGTGATCACGGATAAAAGACAAACACTGGCCACGATCTAGGAATCCGCTCCCTGATGAAGTGTTTCAGATTTCGGAGGGGGGCGCCCGTTCACGTCAGTTTCTGCAGGAATAACATCAACTCTGGTGCCTTCCTTCCACAGGGTGATGGCACGGGCTTTTAGATGGTGGCCTTTTAGATATATTTTAGTTCTTCCTTCTGTTGTTCTACTAAACCAAACCAACTACCACGGCTCGGGAGGGTCCAAAAAAAAAAAGAGAGAGGAGAATTAAATCATTACAGAAAACTCCATAACATGGTACGGGAAGGGTCAGCAGAGGGGACGAAAGAGCAAAAATAGGGGAGCGGGGGTGGAGCAAGAAATGTCCAGGCAGTTAACTGAGGAGTTCTTCCCCTTTCTTTTATAACGTACACGTTTGTTACATTTAATAACGTAAGGAGTCCACGCTGAGAGGTTCGTCCCCTTTCTGTTATAACATACACGTTTGTTACATTTTTTTTTTTTTTAAGACAACGAAAACAACAGGCCGTGACCCGGTGGTACTGCAAACCGGGTCCACCCGTAACGAGATGTGGACCATACCCCCGGCATTCAATGTGCAGGGCAGGCCTCGGGCATCTCGTTTAGTTAAAAAAAAATAACGACGCTTTTGTTTAACCAAAGGGCATGTTGATCAGGGTACCTGCTAAGAGGACACTTTGACCTCAGCCACTTTGATCTTAGCCAAAAGGCCGAGAAGCGATTTGTTACATTTAATGACGTAAGGAGTCCACGCTTCCCTAGAGACCCACCTGCAGTATCAGAGGGAAAGTATTAGTAACCACTAGCTGGTTAGAATACTGAGGTGTCAGAGAACCAAACCTCATAGTCATATAACAGTAAACAATACCAAACAATATACATATTTCCTACAAAACATCAACGGTTTTCAAACTATTGACGTAAGCATTATGTCGCTTCTAAATACACGAGCATATGTGTATATATTTATGTAATTAAAATGTACATGAATTATATTTGTACCAGAAATTAGTCACCTGTAAAGAACTGATATTTACATTTGGTTATATTTTTGTTTATCTTTTAGTGCTTTTTCTTTGTATATTTATCTTTTAATGTCTTTTTTCTTCCTATATTTATGTTTTAAAGCATTTTCTTTCTGTGTATATTTATCTTTTAATCCATTTTTTCTTTGCATATTTATCATTTAATACATTTTGTCTTTGTATTTTTATATTTTAATGTGTTTTTTCTTTGTATATTTATCTTTCAATGTATTTTTATTTGTATATTTATCTTTTAATGTCTTTTTTTTTTCTCTGCATATTTATCCTTCAGAACATTCTCATGTATTTCTTGTGATAATAAAAATCTCAGCTTCCTTCTCCGCATGTCACGAGAAAACTGATCAGTCCTTGGATTCACAAGCAGAAAAAAAAAACAAAAACGTGATGGAACATGAACGTAGCTGATCGTGGCCACATTTGTCTCGAGTTCTTTTATCTGAACGATTTTTGTTGTTGCTTCGCCTGTGCATTCTGGAGTGGTTCTCCGGCCAAAATCCTCCAGTGTAGGCGGACAAAAGGAGACACACATTCGGACTCAGGGTGGTTGGCAATATCGCGGTCAGCGAATCTGCCTTTAAAGATGTTGCAAAAACTGTTCTATACCGTTCTGTTCATGGCCATATTGTTCTAGTGGTCGGTCTCAAGTGAATTTTTGTGGAAAGAATGTGTATGTATATAATTCAATGCCTGCTGCGCTCTCCTTGTCTTGTCTCCTTCCTCTGTACCTTTCAGTGTACAGGAGACAGATCTCTTAATACGGCTCGGAAATTTTTTTCATATAAAGTAGTGTTTCCCAAAATGGGCGATAACACCCCTCCCCCGTGGGCGTTGGAAAGCACCAGGGTGCGGTGAAAGAAAAATAGCCAGCCGGTGGGGGGGGGGGGGGGGGGTTGAAGGAAACAAAGCAGCAGATGGGGGTGAGGGGGCAGAGTAATATCTTCTTTCTTAGCACTTTTCAATTTGATACTGAGAAACTTGTGTCCCCACATGAAACTCATCCATCACATTAAAAGCTGAGAGCTTAATGCAGTAGGTGAACTATAAATGTACTCCTTTATACTGTTATCTAAACTGGTTTGCTAGCTGAAGTTTTTAGTTGTGTTCTACACATGCTAGTTCAATATGTCGTTGTACGAGTAGTGCATTGGGGGTGGGTGCTTTGAGGATGTGGCCCGGGGAGAAAAGGGGAGGCAGCCCGAACAAGCCTGGGAAACACTGATAAAAAGGGATATTTAAGATGTCTGTAATTTCCTCCTTCCACCTCCTGTGTGGCCGGTCTCTCCTTCTGTTTCCTACAAATCTTAATGTGAATGCTTTTCTTGTGGTATACTGTCTGATGGTGGTCAAACCATTTGACTTACTGTTTCTGAATGTGGTGTAGTAACGGTGTTACTCCAACCTTTCCCCCTGGTGGTGTCATTTATTATTTGGTCTCTTCTTGTTGCATCCAATATTCTCCTCAAAAGTCTCTATTTCTGTTGTGAGAAATGGCTGATGGTTGACGTTTTGTTGTGGCAAATCTGCGCCCTCGTGTGTCATACAAGGCTCCAAAACTTGGCCATGATGATCCAACCAGAACGTGAGTTTCATTTTACTGTGAGCCTTTCTTGTTGCTTTCTTCTTATGTTCTTTTTTTTTCCTCTTTATCCATATTTCTTACACAAATTTTTAAAAAATGTATTTTTAGTTCTTGTTTACTTCTGAAATATAACTCCTCGTCCGCTTTATGTTGTTTTCTTTCGTTCTCTGCTTGACTTTGTATCAGCATTCGTTCTTCACCTTCTTTCTTCCCACTGATTCCGGGAGAAGGTTGAGGACGGCCTAGACCAATGAAAAGCCTTGGTTTGGTGACACGTACGAGGGTGCCAACTCTGATACAGTCGTTTCGTTTTCTGTCTTGGTAGCTGTGAGAGCGAGTGTCTGCTGCTCTTGTTTCTTTTATCCTATCCAGCTCGGTTTCTGTTCATGCGAGACACAAATATTTATCACGTTAAGTGATAAATACTGAGACCACATGACAGTACAAAACTTGGTCGCCTCGGACAAATGACAAATCAAAATATTTGGATCACATAACAGCACAAAATTTGACCGCCTGGGACACTTTACAAGTCCAAATATTTGGACCACATAATAGCACAAACCTTGGACGCTTTACAAATATAAATACTGGGACAACATAACACCACAAAACGTGACCGCTAGGATATTTCAAAAGTCCAAATACTGGAACAACATTTAAATAATACAAAACTTGACCGCTAGGGCACTTTACATGTCCAAATGCTGGAAGAAAATAATACTGGAACAACTTGACCGCTAGGACACGTTAGCTCACTAGCTACATAAAAAAAAAATATATATACAAAATTAAAAAGACAGCAAAACAGAATAAATAAAACAACCCACGATCTGAGTTTTTTGTTTGTTTGTTGTTGTTTGCTTAGCAAAGCTGTGCTGCGATAAGTGATCGTTTGAAGTGCCAAATCAAAGTTGGCATCTTCTCCGCGCCGAGTCAATTGAAGGAAGAAAGATATAATTTTCTCGACAATCATCGACTTGTTACAGCACAATATCCCGTCCAACAAATGATTGCTCTTGGGATGTCATGTGGGGGAACTGGACGAAGCTAATCATTGCCATCTTCCCCTTTCATCCATTGCCTCCGCTTGCCGCCATGATTAACTATGACTGTACAGAAAGAGATTTGTGGATGTGTGTGTGTGTGTCTGTGTGAATGTAAACATTACAATCAGCCACAAGTGGCTCGGGCCATGGCGAAATGTGGCTGTGACAGGCTGTCTATGACTCTAAAACTGCCATCCTCTTGATCTGTATGATAACTCCAGCAGCAGTGCCGCTGTGACAATGAGCGGCAGCAGGCTCTTACAATCCTGTCCAACGAACACAAACATTCAACGAAGTGCGCTCCATCTCTCGCGGTCAACCAAAAGTGCAGAAATTTTGAAAAAAAATGGACAGCTGGTTAACGAGGAAAGCTGACATGGAGCCTTGGGCCCTAGCGAAGCAGACAAACGGAGCTGCCCAGGTGGAGGGGCTGAGGATACAGTTCAAACGACCTGATTAAGTAATCATATTATGATAACAAAGACATAGAACACTCACATGATAGGTGCTCGCGGCCAAATGTCATCTACAAAATTGATTTTAGCGCTTAGAATAGAAGAAAAGAACAGAAAAATTTCACATAAAAGCTGTCTGGCTGCATTTTTCCCCCTTTCTCAATTTCATGACGGAGCTCGTCTCATACATTCGCCGCCGCTGGAAGTCTGAATCGATCTGTTTCGGAAATTCAAAAATGTATCTGTAGTGTGTATCCCACATTCAGCCTCGTTCTGCTCGGCTCTGAAAGATCATTCATTTTCTGCTTCTATAAACCTATCGGCAATTTTTCGGAATATGAAATGAAATGGAATCACCAAATGATATTTATTCTATGATAGTTTTGTCTCAGATGATCTATATCTGAATCGGGACATAACGCGAATGCAACTATTTTTAATGCCACCTCATACAGCAAAGTTATGTTCACTTGTGAAGTGTTTTTACGAATGGCTTGGAGAGAAGAGAGAGAAGAAAGAGAGGGACATAAAGTGAGAGACGGAGAAAGAAAGAGAGTGAAAGAAAGAGAGAGAAAGAGAGAGAGAAAGAAAGAAAGAAAGAAAGAGACAGACAGACAGAGAGAGAAAGAAAGAGAGACAGAGAGTGTGTGTGTGAGAGAGAAAGAAAGAGAGAGAGAGAAAGAAAGAGAGAGACAGTGAGAGTGTGTGTGTGAGATAACGAGACAGAAAGAGAGAGAGAGACAGGGAGAAAGAATGTGTGTGAGAGAAAGAGACAGAGATTGATTGACTGATCTTTATTTCATCTTTATTTATCTCTCTCTTGAAAGTAAAGAGAAAGAAAGAAAGAAAGAAAGAAAGAAAGAGAAAGAGAGAGAGAGAGAGAGATGTTTCGGAAATGGATTTCACCCACCGTAAATATGGTAGTCGTTTATAAAGAGAAAACGACAGCAAGAGTTTCAATAAACGAAAGAAATAAAAAATATCTGTATCATTTTTTTTTATCCTTGGACACTGTTAGCAGACTAGACTGGTTAAGTAAGAAACAGTGTACAGTAGCTATTGACTCTCTCTCTCTCTCTCTCTCTCTGCTGATTTATATAGACGCTTTGATAAACGGCAGCTTGATAAGCACCAAAGAAACTAACACTGGTACAGGCTAGGGTGAATCATCCTTGGGGAACTGAGATTACGTACATCTGAAATAAAGCAATATTTATTATCGATCCGAAAAACAGCCCAAGTACCCCTGGCGGCGAGTGGCATATCTGCCAAGTCGATGGTGCCATAGTGGAGCCGGTGTTTGAGTTATTTTTGCCTGATGTCTGGTGTAAGCGGTTATGATAAGACGCTGGGGGGGGGGGGGGGGGTGTAAGCAAAGCTGCCGGCTTGAACGTGAATCTGGAGACGTTGAAAAAGAACGGCCGGAGTTTCAAGGCGAAGAACAAGTTCGTTCTGTCTTCACCAATGTAGCTCACAGTCTCAAGTTTACGTGGAAGCAAAGCCACAGCTGTCTCTCACCTTGATGTTTCTTGACTTTTGCTTACAAGAAAATATTACAAACTCCGAGAAAACCAAAGGCTAAGTGTCTTTTGAACGCCTACACAATAACACGCTGGGGCGTAATCTGCAGGACAACCAGACAAGGCTCTGAAGACTTGGCAGAACTTGCTGAAATGCTTTAAAAGAATGTCCTGTTTTCAATGGAAACGAGTAATCTGGCGTTGAACCTAAACTTAAAAGATACTGGAAACTAACAGTAGTTCCCCCCACCACCACCATCACCACCATCACCACCACCACCATCACACCACCACCACCATCACCACCACCATCACCACCATCACCATCACCACCACCACCATCACCACCACCACTGAGAACCATATGATCTCTTGAACAGGTAAACGATTAATGGGAAATATCTGAGAATAATCCGTGGAAAAAAAAGTGTAATAAATACTATAAAAAACTCTTTGTTAGCAAGTGAAGTGACTGATTGGGGGGGGGGGAGGGCACAGGATATAGGAGTGATAACCGTTATAATAACGAACAAAACAACTAGATGCTTGTATCTATAACTGAACATGTAAAAATTCTAAGTGGAAACAGGAGTTTCATTGTCAAAACAGATGACTGATGGAACAAGGTCTTTACTATGGAGACAGAAATTATACGAATTCGATTTCCGTTTTTTTTATCACATAAAAGTGGCAAAACAAAATATTTTTTAAAAAAACAAACACAGAAAGGTAAAGGTGAAACTATTGTATACGCCATCATTATGGAAATGGGGAAGCTTGAGTGTATATGTCATAAGCTAGACACGAAATGAATGAGAAAATCTCGTGAAGATGGAAGTTTTTTGCCACTTATATTTGAGATTCACAACTGTTACTTTAATGTAGGAACAAAGCAGACCAGAATGATAGAGACAAAAATGGCGTGACCACATTTTATAAGGCCGAATATTTACCTGCGTTCGTTCTCTTATCTTCCAGTTCTCTGCCAAATCCTTCATATTTCACTTTCTGTTTTCCCAAATGGCAGTCTCATTTATTTCATACAGAAAATAGTTGTAACCCGTCACAATATGACGGGAAATTAAATTTTAAAAATATGCAGTTTATTTCAACTAACTAAGTAAGGATTTCCACTCAAGAAAATAGCTATGGTAAAATCACCAATTCTCTTTACTGTTGACCTAACAACTACATACGCTTAAACACACATGCATACAAGTTATATCTAAGCAGAAAAAAAAAATCCAAATTCCTCTGTATAGATTTAATTTTCAACTTTTCGTTCCATGTCCACACACTTTACCACAGCATCTACAGTTTCAATCAGTTCTTATTTCACATGGATTTTTAAGAAGAAAAACCATAAGGACGGCAGTTGAAATATCTGTTTTGTGATTAGATTTTAAAAAATGAGTAAAGAGTTTGTAGACTGTACCATCTTGATACAAACGTATTTACCATCTATATCTGAAGTTCTGTTCTTGGACGATGTTTTTTTTTTTTTTAGTTCCAGTGTTGAACTGAAGAGCTTGGCTTCTTGGGTGGTATATTTTGAGGCCTGTAAAATTGGGTCTTAGTGTCTCATAACCGATGCTGTTTACGAGGGAAACTTCATCCATTACACAATGTTTTTATTTCATGCGAAATGTGTGATTTTGTGAAGCAATGGCCTTAAATTGCCTTTCCAGGATGTGTGCACGCAAGATGATATGTTTTTACTATCGTAATAAGATGTTAAGGCTTTTCGTACCTGCGCGAGAACATATACAAATATGCTTAATGATATAACATTTTATTTACGTGCAGTGTAACAACACTGCCAGTTACATTTTGCTGCTCAGTTCATTTCATTAAAAAAACAAACAAACAAACTTATCACTAGTTCAGGATGATGATGACGATAATAATTAACTTTCCTGATCTTCCTTCAGTTTTAGGCAGGTAAACCCCTTACCTCAAACTGTTTATGTCAAGCTGTAAGCCTTCCACTTTTCTTAAAACCGTTTATGTCAAGCTTGTAAGCCCGTCCTTTACCTCAAACTGTTTATGTCAAGCTTGTAAGCCCGTCCTTTACCTCAAACTGTTTATGTCAAGCTGCAAGCCTTTCACTTTCTTAAAACCGTTTATGTCAAGCCTGTAACCCGTCCTTTACCTCAAACGGTTTATGTCAAGCTTGTAAGCCCGCCTTTACCTCATATGGTTTATGTTAAGCTTGTAAGCCCATCATTTACCTCAAACGGTTTATGTCAAGCTTGTAAGCCCATCATTTACCTCAAACGGTTTATGTCAAGCTTGTAAGCTCATCATTTACCTCAAACGGTTTATGTCAAGCTTGTAAGCCCATCATTTACCTCAAACGGTTTATGTCAAGCTTGTAAGCCCATCATTTACCTCAAACGGTTTATGTCAAGCTTCTAAGCCCATCATTTACCTCAAACGGTTTATGTCAAGCTTGTAAGCCTTCCATTTTCTTAAAATCGTTTATGTCAAGCCTGTAAGCCCGTCATTTACCTCAAACGGTTTATGTCAAGCTTGTAAGCCTTCCATTTTCTTAAAATCGTTTATGTCAAGCTTGTAAGCCCGTCCTTTACCTCAAACGGTTTATATCAAGCTTGTAAGCCCGTCCTTTACCTCATATGGTTTATATCAAGCTTGTAAGCCCGTCCTTTACCTCAAACGGTTTATGTCAAGCCTGTAAGCCCGTCATTTACCTCAAACGGTTTATGTCAAGCTTGTAAGCCTTCCATTTTCTTAAAATCGTTTATGTCAAGCTTCTAAGCCCGTCCTTTACCTCAAACGGTTTATATCAAGCTTGTAAGCCCGTCCTTTACCTCAAACGGTTTATATCAAGCTTGTAAGCCCGTCCTTTACCTCATATGGTTTATATCAAGCTTATAAGCCCGTCCTTTACCTCAGATTGTTTATGTTAAGCTTGTAAGCCCATCCTTTACCTCAAACGGTTTATGTTAAGCTTGTAAGCCCGTCCTTTACCTCAAACGGTTTATACCAAGCTTGTAAGCCCATCTTTTACCTCAAACGGTTTATATCAAGCTTGTAAGCCCATCCTTTACCTCATATGGTTTATGTTAAGCTTGTAAGCCCGTCCTTTACCTCAAACGGTTTATATCAAGCTTGTAAGCCCGTCCTTTACCTCAAACGGTTTATATCAAGCTTGTAAGCCCATCCTTTACCTCAAACGGTTTATATCAAGCTTGTAAGCCTGTCCTTTACCTCAAACGGTTTATATCAAGCTTGTAAGCCCATCCTTTACCTCATATGGTTTATGTTAAGCTTGTAAGCCCGTCCTTTACCTCAAACGGTTTATATCAAGCTTGTAAGCCCATCCTTTACCTCAAACGGTTTATATCAAGCTTGTAAGCCCGTCCTTTACCTCAAACGGTTTATGTCAAGCTTGTTAGTCCGTCCTTTACCTCAAATGGTTTATGTCAAGTTGTAAGCCCACCTATTATCTCAAACGGTTTATGTCAAGCTGTAAGCCCGTCCTTTACCTCAGATTGTTTATGTCAAGCTTGCAAGCCCTTCCCTTACCTCAATCTGTATTATGATATGTACAATCTGCTAAGACTGTGGTGGCTACTCTAGTTTGGTCATATTCACCCACAGAAGGAAAAGAAAAATGGATCCCGAAAGACTTCTATACAACAATCGTATATGGTACAGGAAAAGCTGAACAACCACGGCTGCGAATTCTAGTTCTGCGTAAACATTTATCTCAATGGAAAGAAAGTCAGTATGATGTTGGCTCCACTTTCTTGACACTACCAAACTAGTGGTGCTGACTAAATGCCGTTACTTGTCTTGACTCTTTCCTCGTATACCTTTCGGTGTTGAGGGGACAACTAGACTTTGTTAGGACTCGACGATTTGCTTCACATATTTGGATATTTAATGCCATTACGTTGACTAGTTTTTGCTATCACTGATGAGATACTCGTAAAATAAAGTCCAGTCCTTTCACCAAATTATAACAGAAATATCCTCAGCAGTAGCTGCTCGCTCCTCTTCGCCAAACTCGTGCCCTGTCAGGATTTCCCCGTTGTCATTTATGTCCAGAACTGTCTCCTTGTCAACAGCCGAGTGGAGTCAAATGAGGCTAAATAAATCCGGCTTATACAAAGACTGTAGGTGACACGCCGAGGGAGGAAATTACGCAGTTGGAAACTATCTCTGTTTATCGGCACTGCCAGGCAGAATCTGCGAGCTATAAACTGAGCCTGACTGTTCATTTTCTGACCTGAAAATCGCCAATCCCATCTGGAGCAACGTTACTACTGCCACACAGGGGAAAGGTGGTCAACACAATACCCTCCCCCCAACTCCAAGCAGTACTCCTCGCAAGGGAGGGATACATGCATTATCTGCGTTGATGATTTGGGGGTGGGGGGTGGGGTGTCGCCCCTTTAATCTGCTCCAAGAAATAAAGGAAGCTATCACAATGCATTATCCATTACGCAGAGTGCATTTATCTAAAGCTTTCGCCCCAGCATCACCTACCAAGTATTTCTAGCATGTAACTATACATGGGAGATCCCACACATCATCTACAAAGCACTTCTAGCCTGTAACTATACAGGGGAGATCCCACACATCATCTACAAAGCACTTCTAGCCTGTAACTATACATAGGAGATCCCATACATCATCTACAAAGCACTTCTAGCCTGTAAGTATACAGGGGAGATCCCACACATCATCTACAAAGCACTTCTAGCCTGTAACTATACAAGGGAGATCCCACACATCATCTACAAAGCACTTCTAGCGTAAAACTATACAGGGAGATCTCATACAACATAATCTACAAAGCAATTTTAGCATGTAAATATACAGGGAGATCCCACACAACATCCTCTACCAAGTGCTTCTAGCCTGTACACAACATCATAGTTTATTCCTTCTTTTTATCTCGTCTTCTCCGAAAAAGTCGTTATATCTCCGTGAACTTCTCTACAATATTAGTTAAATTTTGTGATCTTTGCCACTGTCCTAAAGCTGACTTCTGACCGCCAGCTGAACTTTGTTTTGAACCCTTGAACCCAACCCTCCGGGATCTCATAAAATGGCCGCAGCTGCCAGGACTCTTAGCGTGGTTGTCAACGATCACCGGACTTAAAGTTCTCACAGTCTGCAGAGTTGGGAAGTGAAAACAATGCGATTGGTCAGTGTGACCGACAGCAATGGTTCCCAAGCTGTGGTCCGCGCCCCTATCCATTTGTTGTAAAGTGCCATCTAATGAATAAAAACAACGGTTCGTAGTACTGTGAATTTACATATAAGATAGTAATCCTCAACTTATATACTGTTGTAAAGTGCCATCTAATGAACAAAAAAAAAGGGTTCGTAGTAGTAATCCTCAATTTATATCTTGTCGTAAAGTGTCATCTAATAAATAAAAACAAGGGCTCATAGCATTGCGAATTTACAAATAAGATAGTAATCCTCAACTTATATCTTGTCGTAAAGTGCCATCTAATGAATATAAAAACAAGTGCTCATAGCACTGAGAACTCACAGATAAGATAGTAATCCTAAACCTATATCTTGTTGTAAAAAACAGCTCTTGGATGAAAATAAAATTGTTGAGAACCACTGGTCTGCAGCAAAAAGGTGAAAACGTGCATAAAAGAACGTTATGTTTGCCACAGAATAGCACGAAAAGTATCAGGAAATCTGTGTATGTACGCGCGCGCACACACTGTACATGTTATAACAGATTTCCTGATACGCGCGCACACACACACACACACAAAGAGAATATATTATGTGCTAGGTTTGGTAACCCCTATATTACAATGTGCCAGGTTTGGTAACCCCTATATTTCAATGTGCTAAGTTTGATAATCCCTATATTACAATGTGCTAGGTTTGATAATCCATATATAACAATGTGCTAAGTTTTGATAATCATATTTAATCTTGAAGTTACTATTCATGATCGTCAGCTCGCGATCATGCTCCTACATTATAATCAGTTTCTTGTGTGTTGCCGCGATCTAGCTCCTTCGGAGCTGTAACGCTTCGGTCCACATGATCGAAGTCAGTCGCTTACAGAGCAGATGGAAGGAAAGGCGCAAGGTCTGACTCTTCACATAACGCGGGCAAAACAAGAATGTCTGTGCTTACAAGCTAGAAATCTCACAGGAACAAACTGACTATGCAAATGTACAGGAACCTGTGCTCTCTCTCTCTCTCTCTCTCTCTCTCTCTCACACACACATACACACAAAAGCAACAACTCACAAGACCTCTTGGATAGAGTGTCAGGAGTTTAAAAGGGTCTGAGGGGTGGGGGTGCTTCCTCTGATGATCTGAAAGAGTCGTGTTGTTTCCGCTCTCTACAGCAGAGAGCTTTCTGCATATATCTTCTCTCTCTCTCTCCCCACTATACCAAAACACAAAAGAAGAGAATCGCAGGCCAACATCTTGTTCCGGTGTGGAGCGCAAAACTTAAGGGGAAAAGTTGAGTAAACATAACTCCCGACAACTGTGAAATGCGTGTTTTGACTCTAGATAACGATCTGTCTCACTTTCCTCTAAGCGCATTTAGCCATTCTATATTTTCTTGTTCAAGTCATGTTCACAATTATCATCGATCTTTGTCGGCAGTTCAAGATAAATCAGCGGTTCCAAATTTTTTAAAGTCTTCCGCCCCCTTGTTTCCCAGCCCACTTTCTCTAGCGCCCTCTTCCGCTCGCTCAGCTGGTTCTGATGCTCCCTGCAGCTCCTTTCTTTTTCAGTGCCTACTCCCTCCCCTCCCCTCCCCCGAATCTCCTAACTTTTAGAACCAATGAGATAAATGAAGTATATCCTTTCTCAATCTATCACCATTTGGTGATAGATTGAGAAAGGATATACTTCATTTATCTCATTCTTCCTATTTGTTTATCCTTAACTTTTTTTCGCCCAGGTTTTCAGTGATGTTCATTAAACGTGTATAACTTGAAGAGATGCAGATGATTTTTTTGTTTCGTTTTTCTTTTTATTGCTGTTAACAGACTGAATTTTAAGTTACCATTTCTTACCGGCCATAATTTGCCGGTCTGTGTGAAACAACATGGCGTCTACACGTGGATGCAGTCATGGCCGACAAAACCCAAAACTGGACAAGACCCTAACCCGCCTTGCTGTCGTACAACTTTTAGCGCAGGTGCCCCCTCCCCCCCCCCCCCCTTTTCAGTTTGGACACAGCGCAGGGCTCACTGGGAGTCTGCGAAGAAACCTGTCCTTTGAAGTTATGTTTTGTGATTTCCGGCAAGTCATTTCAGACAACAGGCTGTGGTGAAATCACAACAGCATCGGCTGCAAGGAATACGCGTTTATAGGTTTATGGCGCTTACACAGTAGGAGAAGAAGGCGGAAAGAAAGAAGGAAGGAAGAAAGAAAGCCGATTTCATGTGGCGAAATTCTTGAAGCAGGCTGCAATTTTAAAAAAAACAAACACATACATACACATACACTCTCTCTCTCTCTCTTTCTCACTCTCTCTCTCTCTCTCTCTCTCTCGTTTCTCTTCGCCTCCACCACTCTAATAGAGAATATGTATCTGAATCTGAACTCTACCTTATAATCGTTCTGATCTACTATAAAGAAATACAGTAGAGGTTATAGCTGCGTCTCTGCAGCAGATACACACGTTAAAAGTACAGGAAAACTGCTGCCACTTCAAACCAACAGAACACAGGGGTTTTGTTTTGTTTTGTTTTGTTTTGTTTTGTAGGATTAGACCTCGAAAAAATCGTAGACAACGCACTAAATGAGACACGAGAGAAAGAAAAAAAACCACAAGAGAATTACCTGGGATTCGAACCACGGACTACGTTAGGACGAGCAGCCGAGGAGGTACGAGTTAGCGCAGTACGTTATGTTCTCTCGTGGCTAGACGGTTGCTCGTCCTACCGGAGTCCTTGGTTCGAATCCTAGGTAATTCTCTTGTGATTTTTTTTTCTTTCTCTCACGTCTCACTAAAGTGCTTTGTCTACGATTTTTTCCAGGTCTAATTCTACGAAAAAAAAAAACTGTTTAAACTCTTACTTTACCGTACGGAAGCCTCGTTGTTTCCTATTTATAAAAAAAAAAAATCCTCGAATCAATAGAAAAGTGCAGGGCAACAAAGCTACAAAAAAGCGCTTTAGTTACAAACTCAGGTAAAACCACAAGACTGTGTGATTGATCGTACGTACAAGGAGGTTCAGAAATAAAACACCTGAAATTCCCCGTTCAATTTTGAACTGCTCCCGCCCGCGCTAGGTGTTGTGGGAAAAATAGAAGCCGGAAGAGGGGAAGCGACTGTTTGAACGATAAGTTTACTCCCAACAGTTCGAACTTTCCTGCTCAACTTTTGGAGCCGACTTTCGTGTGCCAGCAACTCCGGCGCGCATCGGAACACGAGTAAAGATGGCCGCTGAGCAATAAAACAAACCTGAGATCGTGTATGTGAGCAAACCTATTAATATTATATCACTTGACACGCCTAAACAACTAATGCAAATAATAACGATGATGAAAAATCTATTCAAATAATAACGATGAAAAAATCTATTCAAATAATAACGACGAAAAAAATCTATTCAAATAATAACGACGAAAAAAAATCTATTCAAATAATAACGATGAAAAAAATCTATTCAAATAATAACGACGAAAAAAATCTATTCAAATAATAACGATGAAAAAAATCTATTCAAATAATAACGAAGAAAAAAATCTATTCAAATAATAACGACGAAAAAAATCTATTCAAATAATAACGACGAAAAAAATCTATTCAAATAATAACGATGAAAAAAATCTATTCAAATAATAACGACGAAAAAAATATATTCAAATAATAACGATGAAAAAAATCTATTCAAATAATAACGATGAAAAAAATCTATTCAAATAATAACGACGAAAAAAATCTATTCAAATAATAACGACGAAAAAAAATCTATTCAAATAATAACGATGAAAAAATCTATTCAAATAATAATGATGAAAAAATCTATTCAAATAATGATGATGAAAAAATATATTCAAATAATAATAATGAAAATGTATTCAAGTAATAACGATGAAAAATATATACATGGCAGCTGCCTCACGCCTGGATTTTGATTTTTCAGTGTCACTCTATTCAGATGAGGCAACGAACTAATATATGTGTGTGTGTGTGTTTGTTTGTGTGTGTGTGTGTGTGTGTGTGTGTGTGTTTTTCACAAAGTAATGCACCACATCGTTTTTCCCGGGACCTGTTTATTCAAAAAGCATGATATTTATAAACAATGTACATGGATATGTCATGTAAACATCGGTATTATTCAACATAATCCCCATTAACTTGTACGGCATTACGCCAGCGCGAAACAAGTGCATGTACTCCTAGCCCATACCAGATTTTCTCTTCATTATGTAGCCATTTCTTCGCTGCTTTAATCACTCCTTCCTCATCTTCAAATTTTACCCCTCGGAGTGCATCTTTAAGTGGACGAAACAGATGGAAATCAGGAGGTGCCAAATCGGGACTATAGGGTGGATGGGGTAGTACAGTCCAACCCAATTTGGTGATTGCTTCCAGTTTTGTCAGACTTGTGTGAGGGCGCCCATTGTCGTGAAGGAGAAGCAGGTCTGCTGGATTCTTGTGTGGCCGAACTCTGCGAAAACGATTGAGTTTTTTCAGTGTCTTAATGTAAGCTTGCGAACTGATTGTCTCTCCTCTTGGCATAACATCCACAAGAATCACACCTTCAATGTCCCAAAAGACAGTGATCATGTCCTTTCCAGCTGAAGGAGTTGTCTTGAATTTCTTTATTCATGGTGATTGCGGATGATGCCTCTCCATTGACTGTCTTTTTGTCTCAGGTTCAAAATGATGTGCCCAGGTTTCGTCACCTGTTACAATCTTAGCCAAAAAGTTCTCTCCCTCAGCATTGAAACGCTCCAACAATTCAGAAGAAATTGCTCTCCTTTGCAATCGATGGTGATTTGTGAGACTTCGAGGAACCCATCTTCCGCAAACCTTACAAAATCCGAGTGCTTTTACAACTGCATTTGCACTACCACTGCTGACTGACAGCTTTAAGGCCAAATGTTGAGTAGTGATACGTCTATCAGTAAGAATGCTCTCAGCGCATTTCAACATTTCTGCCTTGGTGGCTGTGGCAGGACGTGCACAGCGCGGCCCATCACGCAACTATCCTCACTTATTGATTCTTTGATTATCTGAACCCAGCGACTGACTATACTCCTGTCAACTGCAAAACTTCCATACACATCAGATAAACGCTTGTGAATGTTCACAATAGTTTCGTTCTCTGCAATGAGAAACTATCACAATTCGCTGCTTATACCGCAATTTGCTAACACGCTCCATTTCAAAGGTTAGGGTAGCCATATTCTTTGGCCGGTTGCGGTGCAATTTGGTTCACACAAACGACATATGCCATATTTAAAAGTGTGCAAAATTTCATGTTTCTATCTTCATTATTAGCTGAAAAAATGATGTGGTGCATTGCTTTCTGAAAAAAAAAATATATATATATATATATCTTCATCATAAAACCGAAGATGCTATTTTCTTCAATAACTGACAAATCTGGCCAAAAATCTACGAGTTTGTGTCACAGACGGTTTTATCTTATCAAACAAATCATGCAGAAAGATGATGTAGTTCGGTGTAATCATGGGGAGGAAGATGTAGTTTGATGTAGCGCTCGGCAGCTCATCCCTGACTGTTTTGCCACGCTGGCGAACCACAACTGACCAAGACCCTGTAATACTTCTTCGCTGATAACCCCCCCCCCCCCCAGGTAGCAGACTCACCCTGCCTAACGGAGCAGGGATAGCTATAGCCCGCCATTGCAGTGGTGTTTGCTTTTAAAAAAAAAAAAAGCACTGCCATCTTTTCATGCTTTTTTTTTAGCTCCAATCAGGGACCCACTCCCCATCCGACACGCGGATGTGCCTTCACCGTATCGACTGCTAAAAAAACATTGTGTTCGCAGTTCCAGCAAGATACAAGCAAACAGCCTCATCAACAAGTCATATATTCTATCCAGTGAGACTTAAGTTATATAACGATCGTGCTGTTTCTCGTGCACAGTTTCACTGGTAAAACAATCAAAAGACTCCTTCAGAACTCCTACTCTTACGTCCTCGCACCGGCATCATCTCCCCCCCCCCCCCCCCGTCTTCCCCGCCTCATATTTGTAGCCGCTAAGCTGAGAAAACCACTAAGACCAGTTACTGCAATAAACAGCTGCTAGTTTCTCAATCAATCGCTCCACCTGCCTCACCTCATTTACATCTGGTAAAGTCGGTCTAGCTTTCGTGGTGCTGCGGTAGGAGATGGTGGTGAGAGTGAGAGAAAGAGACAGCACAATCCTGGAGATGATATATTCCATCAGGCTTCACAATTATGGTCCCTTTTTTTTTCGTTTCAAACAAAGGAGAATTGAAAATTTCGCTCAAATGTTTTCTTTCTCTCCTTTGTGCTACTGCACAGTGTTTCAATTTTGTTTACAAATAGTTCAAAATCTGGCACAAACATTCCATCTTGCTTGGTTATGCCTAACGCAAAGTTCTTTCAGAAGTTAAACAAGTTGACAGATTCAAGTACTTAGAGAACAATTATAACAGCTGATGGGAAATGTCACAACGAAATAAAAAGCAGACGCGCTCAGGCCAAGTCAGCATTCAGAAAATGAGAAACATCTTGTGCAACAGATCCTTATCAATTAAAACAAGATTCCGAGTACCTGAATGTTACATCGAGCCAATTTTGTTTTCTGAATGTGAAGCATGGTCCATGAATAAGAGAGTACAGCGAGAAATGGAGGCCTTGGAAATGTGGTTCATAAGAAGGATGTCTGAGGTAAGAAAACCAATGAAGGAGTCTTAAGTGAGGCTGGAGTTAAAAGGTAAATTATAGCAAAGATCAGATGCAGACAAGCGAGATTTGTAGGACACTTTCCGAGAAGAGGAAAATTGGAACACATTGTGGCAAACTGGAAAAGAGGGAAGAAGAGACAGAGGAAGACAGAGAGAGAAGTTACTGGATGGGCTGTCAGTGTGGCTAGGAAGAAAGTCACCGGCGGATCTCATAATCAAGTCTAAAGACAGGGAACTGTGGAGAGAAATGATCGCCCACGCCACGCGGCACGGCACTTGATTGACTGATTGATTTACAATAGCACAGATAAACCAAAAAATTTCAAGTTTTACTGGCAAGTATCAAAATCATCTACACGTCTTCAAAATAACCTTCAGAAAATCTTCTTGTAATTTACTGGAACTTTAGCTTATCGTGCAGTCTGAACCTAGATCACGAGCAATTTTGGAATATGCCGCTACACACATTTAATAACTGCGCAGTAGATTACCCTCCATGATACAAGCAACAGCTGCTGGCTTCAGCCACAGTCTGGTGTTGATATATCTGGAAAACTCTCAACATCTATTTTTTTCTTCTTTTCTGTGGTACAAAGAAATATGCATATCAGTCTTCTCCCATAGCCATGAGAGAGATATTATGCGCCCATTCAAGAGGCATCAATGACTGTACCAGTTCACTGAATGAAAATTCATGGACTGATATAACACCAAGTGATGACTAACATAGGAACAGTAAAGATGTTTTATGTCATTTTCAGGAAAGTTTGAACTCATGAGCCATAGGTAAAGTTAGCTGGGCAATCTTGATCTCTTGTATGTAATTTCGTCTTTCTGCTTGTTTTTGTGTTAAAAAAAAAACAAAACAAAAACAAAACATAAATACCCTGGAAATTCAGGGACACACATTAGCTAAAACACATAAATATGTTAGATCTACTCTCGGGTGTGGATGGAAGGTGCAATAAAGCTATGAGAGAGAAAAATGAACTGCATGATACCACATTTCTATCCAACATTCCCAACTAGTATAGGGTACTTACCTATAGTAGTTCTCTGGGTACAGAGGAACGTAGCGCCACGATGTGTTCAAATCCTCACTCAGAAGTCGATCGACATGCTCATCAAAGGTGGAGTACTCCTCCAAGTTCAGACTGTCTCTTCTGCGGTGGTGACCGGACAGCTTGGATGTCAGAGCTGCACCGTCAGCGCCCAGGATGTCAGCCCCTGTCTGACAGCCGCTGTCTAATGTCACTTTGTCTTGGTCGCTCACCCTGTAGGTGGCTCCGTTGTGAACGTTAGAGCTAACCATATCAGCGACATCATCAAATGGTGCTCGGCTGTGGTACTCGTACTTGATGTAATCCTGGTTCTCGAACTCGATCTCTCCGTTCAGCTGTTGCTCCTGGAGCTCATTATAGATCAAAATGTCTCCAATATCGTCATCGCTGTCGTTGGCTCTCATGAACGAATCAAATGCTTCCTGTGAAAACCTGCTGTTATCCATGAAATCATCATCGTCACCTCCTGTTAAACGATCTATTTCCTCTTCTAACTGCTTATTTTCATCATTCGTGCCGTCGTCTAGGGCATCTATGCTATCAATAAAGATCTTTCCATTCTTAACGATGACTGCCTGAAGCGACAAACAATTGTCTCGGCCTTGCGGCTCCAGCGGTTCAAGGACCCCGCCTCTCATTGTTGGAGGTGGTGTTTGTACAAGACTTCGGTCACCCATGGGGAACTGCCATCCCGTAATCAGACTAAAGTCAAATGTCAACCGCGTCTATAAAACGGCTACAGAGACACGACCACAGCTACAAGCATAATCAAGACTAAAAAATTCCTGTATAATAACTGAAAACTCTCTCTTCAGCAATATCTGTGACCAGAGAGATTATGTTTCCCTGAAAAACCTCATGAAATCAAGGAAAGAATCCAACAACGTGCCAATTTTTTTTTAAAATCGAACACAAAATAGAAAGTTGCTGTTCCTGCTTGACACTAATACATCTGATGCATGATAAATATAACAGATGATAACACTGACCAAAACATTACATCTGACGCATGATAATATAATGGATGATAACACTGATCAAAACACAAGCCGCTAGTTACAGATTGTAGCGCTTTTTTTTTTTCTTTTCTATCTTGAAAAGGAACTACCTGCGTGTTTTAAATTCCTGAACTTCTGCAGCAGACCTGAGAACAATGTTTCTCATCTGACCTCGATAACGATGAAAGTTAAGCCAGTGCCTACTATTCTGACGCGGTTGTTGTTGCACAGCAACCTGTGACTTGGAGACTTATGCAGGTTGCATGAGGTCTCGTGAGTGTTGGTCTGCCGATCCCTATAACACTGATGTGTCAATCGATACATGCCCCAGACTGTATCAAAAGCAGCAACTGTACAACTAAAATCGTAGGTCTTGTAGATTTACAGTATCAACCTTAAACGCACTTCCATTAGCCTCAGGGTAACTAGCTAGCACAGATGTTATATAGTCTTACAGGTAACTATTTCATCAGGTCTAAGTTCTGCGATATAACAATAACTTATTTCAATAAAGTTATGACATGTTCCATGTTCACTTCCAGTAAATACGAGAATAGAGAGGTAAGAAGTGTCGCCTGTGATACCAGTTCACCAAATACACAAAGCATACTACAAGTGTCATTCGAAACACTAAGACACGGAAGAAGTGAATTACCCTGGAGGAATCTACAGAGAATGGGTGCACCAGGAAACTGAGGTAATAAGAGATGTTGTAGACGGAGAATACTGTTATATGTTATAGACAGAGAACAGTGTTGTAATAAGAGATGTTGTAGACAGATAACACTGTTATATGTTATAGACAGAGAACAGTACTGTAATAAGATATGTTGTAGACATAGAATACTGTTGTATTATAATATGTTATAGACAGAGAAGAGTGTTGTAATAAGAGATATTGTAGATAATGAACACTGCTGTATTAAAAGAGATGTTGTAGACAGAGAACACTGTTGTAATAGGGGATGTTACAAACAACGAATAATTGTAATAAGAAATGTACATAGATGGCACACTGCTGTATTAAGAGATGTTGTATATAGAGTACACTGTTGTAATAGGAGACTTAACAGACAGAGAATAATTGTAATAAGAAGCCTTGTATATAGAGGCCACACTGTTGTATTAAGAGATGCTGTAGACAGAGAATAGTGTTGTAATAGGAGACTTAACAGACAGAGAATAATTGTAATAAGAAACCTTGTATATAGAGGCCACACTGTTGTATTAAGAGATGTTGTAGACAGAGAACAGTGTTGTAATAGGAGACTTAGCAGACAGAGAATAATTGTAATAAGAATCCTTGTATATAGAGGCCACACTGTTGTATTAAGAGATGTTGTAGATAGAGAACAGTGTTGTAATAGGAGACTTAACAGATAGAGAATAGTTGTAATATGAAGCGATGTAGATAGAGACCACTGCTGCATTATGGGACGTTGTAAATACAGAACGCTGTCGCAATTAAGCACAAATTTTAACGTAAATTATCTCAACATGGAACAAAAGATGGCTTCGCTGGTGGAGGAACGCAACTATGGCAACTATGGGAGCCAGCGTCCCAAAAACTGATCAAGACCATACATGATCTCTCCCCCCCCCCCCCCCTCGGTGTTCCTGTTGCGCTGTTTCAGAAGTAGGGACGAACATGCTCCTCATGGTGGAGCAACCTGCTGTGCCACCTGTTCGCTGGCTTCTCTCTAAAGAGCGGGAGATCCTGTCGTCCCATTCTCAGTCCGGCTGGATGCCCGTGGGTTTCCCGTGGGTTTCCCGTTCTTGAGGGCGTCGTCAGCTGCAAGGAGCCGCCAGTTAAAAGAATAAATGCCAACTAACTTCCATGCCTATTTTTTCCATTTTATTGCTAAGATCCAGTGTCCTCAAAGAAACCACAAAGTTCTGTATAATGGGTATTGTGTTTTATGTTTGAAACGCTATTCATAACATCAGCAAATACGAGTTATATCCAGATATGATAACTTCAAATTACAACCCAACCCCCCCCCCCCCACCCCAATCCTTCCCCGCACACACACAGAGATAATATCTAAGAGGTGAAAGCTCTTTTCACACACACACACGCACACACACACACACACACACACACGTGATGAATAATTAAAATGCCAGACAAGCCGATCTGACAATCAATACGGCTTGGGCAATGCTGTTTGGGTCGAGGTCAGACTGACAGAAATAAGCTATCTCAATGGCAGGCAGGCAGGCAGGCAAGCAGGCAGTCTTGCGTTGCCAACTGACGCGCCTAGTGCTGGTTAAGTAGGTTAAAACAAGCGTGCAGTTTTGCTGTAAAGGTGACACCGAACATTTTTTTTTTCAGGATTCATACAGGGTTTCGAATCTATAAAGTCATGTTATTGGAAACTCCGAAGCTGTTGTGAGGTAACCATGTGATGATCATCGCTCTACGCTAAGTACAAGCAGTGATCGTGCTTGGGTTTCTTGAAACCGTTATACTGTACTCGTCTTTCCCTTGCGTAAAGTGCTTTCCGAAACAACGGTTTTCTCAGTACAACATTCGGTAGTTTGTGCCTTTCTTTAAAATGTAACCTTAAACATATCTTACAAACACTGGCGGAAAGTAAATGTTCGTGGAGATGTTGTTTTTTTTTTTAAATTATCTTATTAGCGGTGAGATTTAATTTTTACATCCTGAACCAAAGTCGAAACTGGCTGATTCTCTTCTATTTATATAAACTAAGCATCAACAGTCCACTGACCTGATTATCTTTCAACCGATATATATATATATATATATATATATATATATATATATATATATATATATATATACGGCAACCAATGACCTCCAAAAGTTTCCATTTTTCTCTATTTTCATCGATAATTTATCGGTAATTGCTAATCAACGCGAATTACTGGTATAAATCTCCATATTTACTTAGTGTAAATGTAGCAGAAACGTGACGATAACTCGGAAACTTACAAAGACTGTGAAATGTAACAGTTGTGTACTGATAACCTGAAGTTGCGAAATCTAACAGTCGCGTAGTTAGAAAATATACCCCGACAACGCTTTGCCTGGGGACGGGGAGGTGTAGCACTTTTTTGATGAGTTGTGTTGTTGCTTTGCTCTCTATAACAGGGAACTGCCTGCCTATATATGTCTTCATGTGTATGAGGACGCACGTGCGTGTTATATGCGTGTATAATGAAATTAGTGCGCTGCTACTGTATAATTGTATAAGCAGTGTACATAATATGAATAATTTTACCTGTATACACATTAAATCAATATGTCAGAACTGCATATATATATTTTATTACATGAAACACTGACGGTGCAGAATCAATAACCACCACAGACGAATCAAAGTACAGCACTGGCACTTTGACAATCAGGGGAAACAACTGGACATTTTCTGACTGACTTCAAAACGTAATGAGATACAGGAGAAGGGGGTAAAACCCCAAAAGGGGAAAGAACCTTGGAAAACAATGAAAAAAAAACTCTCGTGACCAATGTTCCCTCTAAGCAGCGCGGTAGCACTCTTAAAAATTAATGCCGCGCAACAATAAACAAATAAATAAAACTGCTACTTTTATTTTTCAATTCCATAATGTTATTATATGCTGTTAGCAGTGCTGAAGAAAATTATCATAGCGTTACCTGAGTTACTTTTCTCTGGATTGTTTTTTTTTCTTCCTAAGTTAAATTCTGCGATGACGTTACGACCCACATTTGCGTACGAGAATATATTTGCATTCGGACTGAAAATTTTGTGCACTAGCTGCAAAAACCTAAACTCTAAAAACTGCTGACGACCGGATATGTCAATCTACTTCTCTCTTTCACACGAGGGATACCTTTAAAAACATATTTTTGGCTTATCATTTCATTCGTCAAACACTCTCTAATCTCTAAAAAAAATGCTTTAAAATTTGATTTTTTATCTTTCAAAAGTTTCGTTTGCCATGATGAAGGCCTTTAATGTGGAAATGATGGACTGCCTTGTCTTATTCCTAAGATCTGGTTTACATGCTATCTATAGCAGGTATGTCAAACATGGGGCCCGCGGGCCGCATGCGGCCCATTGCAAGCACATCTGCGGCCCGCACAAAAGATACATAAGCTGGCATACATTTCGTTTGAGTTTTTTAACCGGTTATTTTCTGTTTAATTTAATTTTTTTTTATTTTTATTCTTCAGAATCCACATCATATTTAAAATGGCTAGTGCTCCTCCAGCTAAAAGAAAAAGGAAACTGAACCAAGAAGGGCGAGTGTTTCAAGAAAAATGGGGATTACAGTATTTTTGCACAAAGGTGAATGGAACGATAAATTGTTTAATTTGCAACAACAGCATTGCCACGCCAAAAGAGTACAACTTGAAAAGACATTATGAAACGAACCATCAATCTTACGATAAATATGAAGGTCCAAAGCGTGTCTCAAGACTCAAGGAATTGAAGGCTAACTTGAGACAGCAACATATCTGTTTTAAAAAAATTGAGAAAGGGAATGTCGCTTCCGTTACTGCAAGCTATGAACTCAGCCAAATGGTCGACGTGAGTGGGAAATCTTACAGTGAAGGAGATTTCGTAAAGCAATGCCTTGTAAAAACGGCCCAAATTGAGTGTCCAGAGAAAGCACACTTATTCAAAGATATTTCATTAACCAGGAAAACTGTTGCTGAACGGATTGATGAAAGGTCAAGTGATTTGAAACAACAGTTGAAGGCCACATCATCAAGATTTGAACATTTTTCTATTACTATTGATGAGACCGTTGACATCGCTAGAATAGCACAGCTTGGGATTTTCATCAGGGCTCGTGACAGTCAATTTAATATTTATGAGGAACTGACTGAACTGATCCCCATGCATGACACTACAACAAGCTAGGACATATTTGAGAAAGTCGAGCAGGTTCTGCATGACTATGGTTTGGATTTGAGTAAATTTGTATGCTTATCTACCGACGTTGCTGCGAATATGGCTGGCAGACATAATGGTGTTGCTGCCGTGTTACGAACAAAAATAGAAAACTCGCATCCAGATTCATCATTTGCACATTTTCACTACATTATTCTTCAGCAAAATTTGTTTCAAACATTTAAAGACTGGATCATGTGCTTAGTTTGGTCACAAAGACAGTGATATCATAGGCCATGCTCTCAACCACCGTCAATTCAGCCAGGTGTTGGAAGATAAGGATAATCAGTTTACCGATATTCCATTCTACACAGAAGTCCGCTGGTTGTCATGTCACAAAGTACTGAAAAGATTTTATTTGTTGAAACAAGAAATAATTATCTTGTTAGAGATGAAAGGTCAAAACACAGATGAAATAAAAGATGAAAGTTGGCTCCAGGATGTGGCTTTTGCTGTGGACCAATTACCTGATCTTAATTTGAAATTACAAGGTAAAAACAAACTCATCACTCAATTATATGATGACATCAGGTGCTTCATTACAAAACTAAGTTTATGAAAGTCACAGATGTCAAATGAAAATTTAGTTCATTTTCTTAAGTGCAAGGAGCTGAAAAAACACTGTCAATACTGAGTCCGTACTTAGCTTTGCTAAGTATGACAGTCACCTGGAACTGTTGTTAAAAGAATTTAATGAAAGATTTCGTGATTTCTCATCCTTTGAACACCACTTTGCATTATTCTCAGCACCATTCACTTTTGATGTTGCCAAGGCAGAAGAAAGTCTACAGATGGAACTATTAGAAATGCAGTAGGATTCTACACTCAGAGAAAAGTATCTTGAAGTGGGGATACCTGGTTTCTTTTCATACCTTCCTGAAAAGTTTAAAAAATTCATAAAGTCTGCCACAAGGATTATGGCAATGTTCGGTTCTACTTATGTGTGTGAACAGTTATCTTCCTTCATGAAATCAACAAAAACTTCTCAGAGAACAAGGCTGATTGATCAACACTTGTCATCTCTGATCAAAGTCGGAACTGCACAGACACTTCAAGCAGAAACAGCAAAAACTGTCATTAAAAAGAGGTGTAAAGCCTCAGGACAAAACTCTAAAAATAGTAGTAGATAAAAAAAATGTTCATTTTTGTACAATGTATTTGTTGCTGTTGCATACAAGTCTATGTTGCTGTTGCATACAAGTCTATGTTGCCGTTTAAAATTTCGGGTTTTTTTCTTTTCTGAAACTACTTCATTACTTGCATTCATGCATGCTGCTAGCCGCTAAAACCATTTGTATGCACATTGTATGTTTCTAAGTTTAAGTAATAAAAATATCCTGCAATAATTGTTATTAACAGACTTCAATTAGTTGTCGTGTGTGGCCCTCTTGACAACAAATGTGACCCGTATGGCCCTCGGGTGACCCTCAATTTGACATGCCTGATCTATAGTATCCTGGCAGGCCTTCAGTTTCTGCTGCGGATGGCTTGCACACAGAAAGAAGATACGCGCCAGATATGCAATTCACGAAACATTATATATCTCAAGTGTTTTAAACTTAGGGTATCTGTGTCTTTTGGGGGTATAGGAACCATATGATCAGGGAGTATTAGAACCATATTATGGCGGGGCGAGGGGGTACCATAATATTGGGGTATGGATGATGAGGGTATGGGGACCATATAATGGGGGTATGGGAACCAAAAGCTAGAGTTATGGAACTTGATCTCTGAACATGTTTCCCTTAATTATTATTAAATTAGAATTTTATTTCAGCTGTTCTATTCCTAGCTATCCACTTTTATGTGCAGTGTAGTACTAAACTACTAACATCTTCTAACGTCGTGCTGGTATCTGATTGGAGTAGTGATGACGCCGACAGTCAGACTAAGGAAGTATAGGAACATAACGGGCAAATCCACTGTGGGTCTTCAAACATTTTAAGAACCTCTCATATCTATCTATCCAGTCCCACGCCGACAGCAGCCGGTGGTCATACTTTTCCTATAATTCTCTATTCCAGGTGTTAATTATGAACTGGACTGGTGTCCTTCCTCCATGCCACTTCGTCGGTCCATCTATCATCTTCTCTTATTGTCTGCCTCGATCTCTTTTTCCCCATCTGTCATCCCTGTTGTTATCAAATATTCCAGTCCACCTGCTCTCGTGGTCTATCCTATGAATTTGGACTGTCTCTTCTCGAATTTTGTTACTGCTTGTCTCTCTCTCTCTCTCTCTCTCTCTCTCTCTCTCTCTCTCTCTCTCTTCTTCTTCTTCTTCTTCTGCCTCTCTCATATATACAGAAAAAAAATGTAAACAGGACATACATAGACCAAACATACAACGAAAATACCCACAAGCACATATATGCGTATTGCATAGTGCTAATAACAGGCCATCTATAAATGTGCGTATTGAGAGCCACAGAAACAGACACAATAGCATAGGTAGAGTCAAGCAAGAAGACTGATATCTGCAAGTTAATGTCTCTGTAGCAGTCTCCTTGAGGAAGGAGGAAGACAGCAATCAGCGTCAGATAACTTCAGGAGAAATTCATGCATGCCCTTCTCACTTCTTTCATGAACAGGCTCAATGTTTTCAGTGAAAGCTCTACTGCTCCTGCTAGACCAATGGTGGCTCCCACACTGACCACAGAACAACTTCGCTGTGATCGAAATGAGGCGGTTGACAGGAAGACACAAAAACATCATGGTATCAAAGATGTGCTCAAATAAACCGTCAAAGAAGTTTTGTCTTCCATTGAAACCTAAGCGCATAGGCCAAAACTATAACAACAACAACAACAACAATGCACGCTGGAACTTGAGGACTGTAAAACTGAGGTCCTCGTGAACGTTGCCTACCACCATGCTCAGAGTTACCTGGGACTTCACCTCACCAAGAAATGGCAAACTAGAACACACATCGTCACAACAGGAAAGTTAGAGGGGAAAGGAGGCCGAAGTAGACCAAGAAAGAAAATTCTGGATGGACTGGCAAGTTGGCAAGGAAAGAGGGCGCCAGAACAACACACGGAGGCAACACAAGAGCAGAGAGTTGTGGAGAGTTACGCCAACACCGGGCAGGCCAGGCAATTGACAGATTCAATCAAAAGCAAGGATTTTCACAATGTTAAATCTGGCCTGATGGCTGCGGGAACGCTCTGGTACAACCAACGTTTTGCTATAACAAACATTTCAACCAATGACTCCTGCCCAAATCAAATGTTTTACTTCACTGTTACACTACTATTTTCACTTTAACTGCGACACAGGTACATTTATCATCTTTTTTTAGCTGAAAACATCCAGTTTTGTCAACAAACCCTTACTAGCTCAGTTATACCTCTTTTTTGTTTTGTTTAGTAAACTACCGAAAATGCACCGTTCTCTTGTAGTGAGACAACTTGTCGTTCTACTGAAACCTGTAGTTCGGTTCTCTTTTAGTGAGACAAGTTCTCGTTCTACTGGAACCTGTAGTTCGGTTCTCTTGAGACGTTTCCCTTCTCGCTCGTTTTGTGCTTTATTTGAATATGTTACAGACTCCATTATCTTTATTCATTTTTTTATTTAATACTGTAAATGTCATCTACAAAATGACCTTCAACCATGCAGGCATGCCGCTTGGCAACCACATACACAGGAAACTTGAAAATTCGCAATTTAATCACGAAAAACGAAATGAACAAAAGAAGTAATTTCCATAAAAATGGCGTTTACACAGTCATAACAAAGGGTCATCACAGGAAAATCAATAACACTAGCTCCCGGGCTGATGAAATGTGAGGGGTAAAAAGAAGAAGAAAGAAGAAGAAGAAAAAAAAAAGACCACTCTGTGCCAATTTACCACTCGCATCACTTTGTGTTCCTATCAAGACAGATCTATCAGCTGTACCTCCCTCGCGCATAAAATGAGGTCCCTCTTCCACTAAACCTCGGCCTAAATAATGTATAATGATGCTATATGGATCCAGTCTCCGCATTTTAGATCGCTTCTGTGTTGTTTGGAGGCCCTCAAATTGTTTCAACGAGATATCAACAGTAGAACACAAGAGAGAAAACAATTGAAGTTGTACGGGGCGGTGTACATAGCCAGGCATCGGAAACTCAAAAACACACATAAATAAAAGGCAAGTGGCCAGGACGGGCTGATTCATCAAGGCTGGCTATAGAGGATCTGGAGGGCATGAGATGGGCCGCAGGCAGATTTCTCCTTTTGCTGTTGTATATCTCAGTTAATTTTTTTGTCTGCCGACAAAAAGATCCTGAAAATGGCCATTTTATCTATCGAGAAATGTCCCACAATGGTCTTCTTTAATTCTTAATGTAGATCCAACTTCATCGCGATGAGAAACATACACACGTGACAAAACTTTCCTATCATCGCCAAGGGAAACTTCAGCACCGCATGAAACATACCCAAGTGATAAACCTTTCGTAAACTTCATCGCCATGAGAAACATACCCACGTGACAAACCTTTCGCATACTTCATCGCCATGAGAAAAATACCCAAGAGGCAAACCTTTCCTATCATCGCCAAGGGAAATTTCACCACCGCATGAAACATACCCGAGTGACAAACCTTTCGTAAACTTCATCGGCATCGGAAAAACAGGCAAACCTTTCGGGACAGTTCGCCGTCTTGGGAAACATACCCCATGTAACAGACTTTCTCGGAAACTTCATCACCACGGGAACCTATCGATCTCCTGCCCCTGCTCGGACTGAAGAACGCCAATCCTTGTTTCTGGGGAGGTAAGACACATTCTTCATTAGCACTTGACACCTGACCTTGATAACAATGCCATCGATCCAGCACTATCTCTGTTCTCAAGCCTTTCACAAGTACTGATTACAAATCGTTCCTATTTCTGAACCGATCGATGAAAATATTGACAATGTATCTGACCTGACAGATACTACACAGTTTCGCTGATTTGATGACTAAAAATAGTCCTTTATGTATTAATAATTACTCTTTTCGTCTCAGAATACGGTTTTGTAAGGGACACGCGTTAGCTGCTCGTGGAAGCTGCTGAACAAGCCACTTCTGATTATTATACGTTTGATTCTAGCAATTTTTGATTGATGTAATGGATCCTGATAACAACACACAATGTTTGTACTACACAGCTCATACAACAAGGTGTTAATACACTGCTATAAAAGACAAGAAAACAGCAAATATCCGTGTCTGATGTGGAACTGCGAAAGAGGCAACTTATGACTTTCGACATAAATGCCATGTGTACACACCTATAAAAACAAACAAACTAGTAAGCAGCACTCACCAGCAACTGCCGAAACTTAATCTATCAAGGCAGCACTCCTTTCTCATCCACTTCAAGACCCGATCTAAAGAAGCTTCAAAGGTCAAACGACTCCTTATGTGAAAGCAGTGATACACGAAAGAAAGCGGCCACCAGCAAAGACCTTCCCCCAGAAGAGATCTAGTAAACACGGCCACGGATGTGGCGGTCATTTCCAAGTGGACGTTCTTGCAAGGCCAGTCTGTTATCTCTAGTGTCTAAAATCTCTAGAACAGAACCATTGTGTCGCACAGTTACAAGAAGTTTGTCCTATATTCTTATTTTAATTTTATTATTTAAAAAAAAATTTCTTATAAACTGGGATTTTTTTTTTGGGGGGGGGGGGTGAGCGGCATTTTCTTATAAACTGAAGATTATCTTTATCTTACATTTTTATTCTCTTCCTACCAAAAGTGTCCTGATCTTTATTTTTTTTTCTTATAAACTGGACATTATTTTATAATGTTATTATTTTTTGACACTTTATAATAATGAAATTATTATAACATAATAATAAGACACCACCACACACTTGGTGTTTAAAGTTTTATCTTTTTTACATCATCTTATAAACTGACAATTATGTTATAGTTTTATTACTTTTTGACATATTCTTATATTAACTGAAACTTATAGTTTTATTATTTTTGACAATTTCTTATACACTGACAGTTGTTTTATAATTTTTGTACTTTCTTATAAGCTGACAATTATTTTATAGTTTTATTATTTTTAGACATTTTCTTCTAACCTGGCAGTTACTTTATAGTTTTATTATTTTTTGGACATTTTCTTACGAGGGTCATACCGAAAGTCGTGAGAAAAATTTTTTTTTAAAAATCAGAATTTATAGATAGAGAAAATATAAATGTATCACCGTAATCTGAATCCTTTCCACTTCATGTAGAGGTCACATGACGTCACCATCATGTGTCGCGTGACCACGCGGAGCATAAACAAAATGGCGGGTGCTTAAGTTTCGTTTCGTCAACGTGTTGTTATTGAGTTACTCGTTAAAAAAGGACATCCCCGCTGCTGAAATTCACCAAAGACTTCAACTTGCTTATGGAGATGTGTTAATGGGTGCTAGCAGTGTTAGGAGGTGGGTAAAACATTTCAAAGGTGGAAACTCGAGCATCTAAGATATACCTCGCAGCGGCCGCCCTCGAACTGGCTCCACTGAGCGCAACGTGGAAAGGGTTGACGACATCATTAAAAAAGACAGACGTGTCACAGTATCTGAAATCGCTGTAAATCTTGGAATGTGACACAATGCAGTACTGGAAATGACTGAAACCCTAGGCTATATAACAGTTTGTGCCAGCTGTGTCCCAAATAGAGAACGTCCAGAAAGCAGTGCGTCTGTGCCTTCGGTCAGCTGAAACGGAATTCTACCGGGAGGGTGTTTTCAAACTTGGAGAGCGATGAGGAAAATGTGTGCAGAGAAATGGAGATTATGTTGAAAAGTTCAGAAAATGATGCAGTTAAGGTGATACATTTATACTTTCTATATCTATAAATTCTGATTTTTTTTTTTTATTTTGCTCACGACTTTCGGTAGGATCCTCGTATAATCTAACGACTGTTTTACAGTTTCATTTTATTTATTTGTCATTTTCTTATAAACTGACGATTACTTTATAAAGTTCAATAAATTATGTTTCATACTGGAAACAAGCCTACAATATGATAATTTAACGGGTTGGAGTAAGAGCAGACCTTGAGACCCCGTATGAAACCTGCTCAGGTGCTCACATCGGATCTTTGATTTAAACTTCTGTGGAAGTGAACTGGTTTATATTTACACAACAGCAAATACTATACCCTCTTTATGGCATGTACCTTGTTTTACGGCAACAACAAGCCACGTATTGTAGGTGGAATGGAAGACTTGACAATGTAGTTGAAAGTATAGTCATTTGCAATCCCTTCTGCTTTTGTCTTGGTAGTTTTTATTTTATTTCTTTAGTTAATGAAGTTTCAAAAGTTTAGTGCTGATAAAATGTACTCAATTTGGCTAGATTTTTAAAAATTTATATGGAGGAAATCTAGATGTAGTGAAACAAACAGAAGAAATCTAGATGCAGTAAAACAAATAGAAGACATCTAGATGTAGTAAAACTAACTGAAGAAATCTAGATGTAGTGAAACAAATAGAAGAAATCTGGATGTAGTGAAACAAATAGAAGACATCTAATGCAGTAAAACTAACTGAAGAAATCTAGATGTAGTGAAACAAATAGAAGACATCTGGATGTAGTAAAACTAAATGAAGAAATCTAGATGTAGTGAAACAAATAGAAGACATCTAATGCAGTAAAACTAACTGAAGAAATCTAGATGTAGTGAAACAAACAGAAGAAATCTACATGTAGTAAAACACAGAATAAATTTAGATGTAGTAAAACTAACTGAAGAAATCTAGATGTAGTAAAACTAACTGAAGAAATCTACATGTAGTAAAACTAACAGAAGAAATCTTCATGTAGTAAAACTAACAGAAGAAATCTTCATCTAGTAAAACTAACAGAAGAAATCTTCATCTAGTAAAACTAACAGAAGAAATCTTCATCTAGTAAAACTAACAGAAGAAATCTTCATCTAGTAAAACTAACAGAAGAAATCTTCATCTAGTAAAACTAACAGAAGAAATCTTCATCTAGTAAAACTAACAGAAGAAATCTTCATCTAGTAAAACTAACAGAAGAAATCTTCATCTAGTAAAACTAACAGAAGAAATCTTCATGTAATAAAACTAACAGAAGAAATCTAGATGTAGTAAAACTAACAGAAGAAATCTAGATGTAGTAAAACTAACAGAAGAAATCTAGATGTAATAAAACTAACAGAAGAAATCTAGATGTAGTAAAACTAACAGAAGAAATCTAGATGTAATAAAACTAACAGAAGAAATCTAGATGTAATAAAACTAACAGAAGAAATCTAGATGTAATAAAACTAACAGAAGAAATCTAGATGTGGTAAAACTAACAGAAGAAATCTAGATGTGGTAAAACTAACAGAAGAAATCTTCATCTAGTAAAACTAACAGAAGAAATCGTCATCTAGTAAAACTAACAGAAGAAATCTTCATCTAGTAAAACTAACAGAAGAAATCTTCATCTAGTAAAACTAACAGAAGAAATCTTCATCTAGTAAAACTAACAGAAGAAATCTTCATCTAGTAAAACTAACAGAAGAAATCTTCATGTAATAAAACTAACAGAAGAAATCTAGATGTAGTAAAACTAACAGAAGAAATCTAGATGTAGTGAAACTAACAGAAGAAATCTAGATGTAATAAAACTAACAGAAGAAATCTAGATGTAGTAAAACTAACAGAAGAAATCTAGATGTAATAAAACTAACAGAAGAAATCTAGATGTAATAAAACTAACAGAAGAAATCTAGATGTAATAAAACTAACAGAAGAAATCTAGATGTGGTAAAACTAACAGAAGAAATCTAGATGTGGTAAAACTAACAGAAGAAATCTTCATCTAGTAAAACTAACAGAAGAAATCGTCATCTAGTAAAACTAACAGAAGAAATCTTCATCTAGTAAAACTAACAGAAGAAATCTTCATCTAGTAAAACTAACAGAAGAAATCTAGATGTAATAAAACTAACAGAAAAAATCTAGATGTGGTAAAACAGAAGAAATCTAGATGTGGTAAAACTAACAGAAGAAATCTAGATGTGGTAAAACTAACAGAAGAAATCTAGATGTGGTAAAACTAACAGAAGAAATCTAGATGTGGTAAAACTAACAGAAGAAATCTAGATGTGGTAAAACTAACAGAAGAAATCTAGATGTAGTAAAACTAAGGCTGTACCATCAAAGCTTCTGGACACAGAAATGTCGGTGAATAAAGACCCTGCCCCCACCCCCACGATTAACGTTACTGATAATAAAACACTGGTAAGCATTATGAAAAAAAGTGAATACCCAAACACACCCCCGCCCCCACCCCACCCCCCAAAAAAACCTGAATACCAACTTGTATTTTTACGCGACAGAGATATTTTTTTTAATCCCAAAGCCAAGTGTCCTCTGTGTAGTGGTGTCTTATCGCACCCAAGTGTGTGGTGGTGCCTTATCACACCCAAGTGTATGGTGGTGCCTTATCACACCCAAGTGTGTGGTGGTGCCTTATCATATCCAAGTGTGTGGTGGTGCCTTATCGCACCCAAGTGTGTGGTGGTGCCTTATCGCACCCAAATGTGTGGTGGTGCCTTATCGCATGAAAGTGTGTGGTGGTGCCTTATCGCACCCAAGTGTGTGGTGGTGCCTTATCGCATGAAAGTGTGTGGTGGTGCCTTATCGCACCCAAGTGTGTGGTGGTGTCTTATCGCACCCATGTGTGTGGTGGTGTCTTATCACACCCAAGTGTGTGGTGGTGTCTTATCACACCCAAGTGTGTGGTGGTGCCTTATCACACCCAAGTGTGTGGTGGTGTCTTATCACACCCAAGTGTGTGGTGGTGTTTTATCACATCTGCTCAAGATGAGGAATAAGATGAACCACCACTTGTTAACTTACCTCTTCTCATATTTAAAAAGCCTTGGGATTACTCGAGCAAGTGTCCGAGCTGTCCAAACGACACAACAACAACAACAACAACAACCACATGATTAAGGTGAGAAATGAACTCTCCGTGAAAACGTTACGTTTATGCAAGGCTGGGAGAAAATGACACCATCGGGCGTCATCTTGTAACAGATGTTTTGTAACGCTGAGCTGAAGGTAAACGGTAAAACTATGTATGGGAGGCCACTCCACAACTAAAAGATAGTTCCCGTACTGATAACAGTGTCAAGTACTAGAATATTTTAAAAAAAAAAGGGGGGGGGGTATCCCAAAAACTGAAAACAAGAGAAACTTGTATTTCTACGCGGAGACGAAGATGCAGGTATAGCACCGAAAGATCAAACGTTTCCTGTCATTTGTGTGGTAAAGGTAAAAGGTGAAATTCCCGTTCCCATGCCATTAAGGCATGTTGGGGAATACGGGTGTTAGGCCCGTATTTCCCATGACCTTCGGCACATGAAAGTGTGATGTGGTCAGTATCTCACGCCAGGCCGCTTTACCTTCCCATATTTATCTGGTACCCATTTTTAGAGGCTGGATGAACCACAAGGCCTTTTTCGGTGTGTACGAGAAAAAAACTCGGCATCAAGTGGAACAAATTCAAGAACAATGCAGAGATAAGACAGATGACTGAACAACAACCAGTCTCAGATCAGGAAAAGGAGATGGACATATGTTGGTCACTTGATGAGAAGAAATGATCAGAGAATCCCAAAACAAGCTATCAAGTGGAACACAACAGGCCAAAGAAAAAGAGGCAGACCGCGTGAACCTCTGAAGAGGACATTATTATGAGAGGCCAAATTAACAGGCATAAAATCCTTTGATGAGGTTGAAAGACTCGCCGAAGACGGGAAAAATTGGCGAACTACTTTGCGAGCCCTATGTGACGTCTAACGGCACGGGAAGGATATAAGATATAAGATCAGAAAAAAAGCACAAAAATCGAACTGCTGGGACTGAACTTTGTGTGGGAGAAGAAATTAAAATTTCAACGTTTAAAAGGAAAGAAAATTGTGATTTTCTTTTTTTCCTTCCCCTCCCCCCAGTCAATGACTCATCTTCAGTAAAATGTAGGGTCGTAGAAACAGGAAGTTCACCAAGTTCGTGGAAAAAAAAAAAACAACAGAAGGACCTGCCATCCAGGACAGCAAAGATAAATGGATTTTAAGACGCCAGGTAAAGAAATTACAGTTACAACATATTGACAACCACCTGTGCTCGAGAATGTCTTGTAACAGCCGGACTGTTCCACAGGCAACATCATTATCTAGGGAAATTAAATCTAGAACGGAATATAATGAATCTTGACACGCTAAATAAAGGTGAAAGTGTATTTTTATCACGTATACGTAGCCATGGGAGTAGATAAAGACGTATCCACCAATCTTCACAGAATGTGATACAAATCAGAAGTCTCTTTCGTGGCTTGTCACGTAATTGAGGTCACACTAGCGGACCAGCTACTTAAAACAACGATGACGTGTACTTTAAAAATAACACGGTGATGTCTGGAAGCAGCCGCCAGACACGAAACAGGCAAAGCAAATCCACAGATCAGATAATGTGTAACTTGTCTGAAGTTTCCCAGACATGGCTGCACTCTTCTTCGTGGAGATTACATCTGTACACGGTGCCCCAACAGCCTGGGAACGAGGGAAGGATGGAACTCACTAAGAAGCACGATATTGCAGTTAAGCTGGGAGGGGAATTTTTCTGTTCTAGTAACACGGAAAGAGCTACAGTCATCCTCAATTCTTGTCATGCAATCATCGTCATCTGCTGTCAAACAGCCACTGTCACTCGTCATACAATCATCGTCACCTGCTGTCAAACAGCCACTGTCACTGGTCATACAATCATCGTCATCTGCTGTCAAACAGCCACTTTCACTGGTCATACAATCAATGTCACTTGTCACCGCTGAGAAAACCACCGGGTCAGAGTAACCTCCCACTGAAAGGCGCGAACATCACAAGGGACATAACCATCACTTTTCTGATAGCAGTGACTCGATCGGCAACCTTTTTCTCTACAAAGAAGCCAGAGGCCGTCTATGTGAGTGGCCGGCCGGTCATATTCATATCTACAGCTAATAAATGAGCGTTATAATAATCAAATATTATAAACATATAAAATAATAGTACATCTATTACGTAATATCATGTAATAACGGCACTATAACTAGTGTGATGCAGCCCGAGGGCCCTACCCCTCAACTAAAGCCATGTAACTTTCAGAACGGCGCCGACAATAACACTGCCGACAGCCAGAATCTGGAGTCGATACGCCAAATCTTTCCACTCCAACTCTTATCATAAACGGTACATTTCTTCCAGCTCTCTTCAAAGTTACTTCAGAATCTAACTCCTCTATCTTTCTGCTGTCTGACTTCAACTTAACTGGTACATTTCTACTAATCTCCGATTCATTCATGTTTGCTCACCACTCCGACTAACAGAAAGAAATTTAAAATTATTTCTGGACACTGCAAGGAAGGAACTTGGCGTCTTTTGATACTGCAAAATCTGTTGTCGAGTTAACACTTGGGGAAAAGATCGCCAATACAACAACGGTCACGTGTGCAGAAATGCCAATTCCGCAGGAAAATTCAGACTGCCAATCCAGACGGGCATACCAGAAAGCTATGGGCACCAGATTAACAACAAACATTGGGTATAATTCTCTCTCCAGGGATGACAGCCAAACTGTTACTCGAGACGCAAATTATGCTGCTGAAATCACTGCAGCGTGGGGAGTTGCAAAGATAAACACATGCCAGAGAAACTAATTCATCAGACTTGTCTAGGAAAAAAAAAACGTGTCTGAACCCGCGGCTGACATAATCTGGCAGAAAATATCCAGTCTGCCAAACAAGCAGAACAAAATTCAATAAATCCTGGACCATAAACAATAAGGATGCAAAAATTATTGATCGTTGAGCTAGCAAAGACAAAATGAAAAGTTAAGCATAAAGCATGGGGTTATGGTCACCAATAATGAGACCCGACTAATAAACTCATGCTGAGATGGGACATTTTATAGCTGTGGTTATGTTACGTGCTAACCATAGACTTGATGGGCTGGTATATAGTTGTGTACTCAACACAGAAAAACGATAGACTGATGGGCTGGTATATAGTTGTGTACTCAACACAGAAAAACGATAGACTGATGGGCTGGTACATAGCTGTGTACACAACACAGAAAAACGATAGACTGATGGGCTGGTACATAGCTGTGTACACAACACAGAAAAACGATAGACTGATGGGCTAGTACATAGCTGTGTACTCAACACAGAAAAACGACAGACTGGTGGGCTGGTACTCAACACAGCCAGGAGAGCTGATAGAGAACAGTGTACTAGCGGCAGGCCAGATGACCAACCGACAGAAAGACAAATACACGAGCGATCTGAAAAGTTAAAAGATACAAATGACAGGTAGAAAGACTGGCAAAATGAGTGCTAACATGAGGAAGAATGAGACATAATTTCTGCGGCAACAATGTTCAAATATTGAAAGACAATAAATTTAACAAATGCCTCATCCCAGTCCCACAGAGGAAAGCCACGGTAGTAATAATGAAGCTCTGAATATTTTCTGCTTACAATTTTTTCCACGTAAGTACTAAATCCGTTGTTAGCCCATGTCTTTACAGCGATCACGACGCCATCATTTTCTGCATTTTCTGAAGCTGCAGGCTATTAACTTTTCAACATGGCTCCTGCACAATTTAAAAAGTGTGATTCGACCAGACGCTCATCTCGTACGAAACAAACAATAGCTTGTTAATAAAATTTAAAGCTACATATTAACAACAATTGTTACAATAATGTTATTAACCAAAATTTAAATCAACGGGAATGTTTACAATGAAACTAGACACAGCTAAAACGTACATCCCATTCAGACATATAGTTTTCGGTAAGCAATTCCGCTCAACACCTATAATTAGCATCTTGTACAACAATTTTTAAAAACTCAACACACATATAATTGGTTAACAAATTTTCGGAAATATTTCTGTGCTTCCAAGAATTTTTATGTCCACCAGTTAAAACTAAATGGAAAAATACACGTAGATGAGACAGATGTTGAAGAAGTCAATCAATTTGCATACCTTGGCAGCTACATAGACCAGGATGGTGACACTAGAAAGGAAGTTAGAATTGGAATTGCAAAAGCAGCATCGATATTCAAGAATCTTGAGAACATATGGCATTCAAACGCTATAAGCACAAAAACCAAGTTAAGACTATTCAATTCAAATGTAATATCCACCCTCATTTATGCATGCGAAAGCTGGAAAATAACTAAAGAAATAGACAAGAAATTAGACTCTTTTGAAAACAAATGCCTAAGGAAAATAATCTGCATCAAGTGGAATGATTTCAAGATCAATGAAGAGATAGATGAGTGAACAAAAAAGTCTCATGGGTGATCAGGAAAAGGAGACGGACATATGTTGGTGTTGGTCACGTGATGAGAAGAAACGATCAGAGAATCCCAAAACAAGCTATCAAGTGGAACACAACAGGCCAAAGAAGAAGAGGCCGACCACGGGAAACTCTGAAGAGGCCATTATTAAGAGAGGCCAAATTAATAGGCATAAAATCCCTTGAAGAGGTTGAAAAGCTCGCCGAAAACAGGAAAAATTGGCGAACTATCTTGCGAGCTCTATGTGACGTTTAACGGCACGGGAAGGATTTAAGATAAGTTAAAACTAAAACATTGCTTCAATGAACTCTCTGTAGAACAAGAATCTCTGTCGCTATAATGCATAAACTAGGAAAAAAAGTAGCAACAACTTTATTACTTAACAAGTACACAGTTGTGACTTTTCGGCGTGAGCAAAACACACAGGACGAAGAAACAAGAGGGAGGAGATAAAGTATACTGGAAGATCTAATAAGAGTTAAGACGTACGAAAACGTTTATCGCACTAAGAATAATTTAGTAGCACACAATAATTAGTGTATGAGTATATAACTACACACTGAGCCACTATCGAACCGTTACAACTGTGTACTCATTCCTACTTTTTTCTTAGTTTATACATTTTGTTATCACAGCTTTACTGCAGTGGCTCCATGTCTAGTTATATATTCATAAACGTAATTATCATGTGTTACTCTGTCGGTGTACATCGCCATACTCGGTACAGCCAACATGCTCAATCGAAAGAAGTTTGAGAAGATTCTAATAAGTGCCTGCTGTGGATACGATAAGAAAATCAAAGCTTAGAAGTTTGAGAAGATTCTAATAAGTGCCTGCTGTGGCTACGATAAGAAAATCAAAGCTTTCAAGCACCAACAAACAGCCTATGATAAAAGCGAAAGCAACAACAACAACAACAACAAATCTCAGGAACTTTCTCACAACAGTCTGAAATTTCACAAGAGAGATACGCGACTATAAAGAGCCAACTTTCGTTATAATACTGAACATATGACTGTAAGTCCGAACATATGGTTGTAAGAACCAATACATGACTGTAAGAATCAATATATGACTGTAAGATTCAACACTTCACTGTAAAAACCAACATATGACTGTGATATCAACACATCACTGTCAGAATCACTATGTAATAATATTTTTTAACGAATGTTACACCTAAAATTTCACTACATGACAGAACAGTTTTTCTTAAAACACAACATTTCACTCAAAAAAAATTTCATTATACAACTGAACACTGTAAAAATCCAACATTTCACTCAAACATTTAACTATAAGTTCCACAACATGACTGCTAGACCTTACTTCTCACAGTAAGGATCAATACGTGACTCTGAGACGCAAGCCACAGACAAAATGTAAATGTCAACTGCCTGCTACCACTGGCAAAACTTTATTAAAAACCAAACTAGAAGTAAGGGAGAGGAGAATGTCCGAGAGCTGGTGGATCCTGTAGGATAAAATGCGAAAAAAATCGAAGCGAAATCACCACGACAACTAAAGGAAAAACACCACCACAGAACACACTGCACGGAAGCACACGCGAACACACACATTCAAACACGAACGCACACATTACGTAAGACAATGATTTGGCTCTGACGCCTCGCTGAAGTAGCTGCAATTAACACGCCAGACACGCATCCAGCGAAGAAAAGAAAAAAAAAAGAGGCCTGCCTGATCGATGGGACCTCGGTACTTAGAATATTGTTGTTGAATAACAACATGGCAGATTCAATACATACACACAATTGCAAACTGACGGCGCGCCCTTCTTTTACAGCATATCTAGAGAACCGTACACATGTGTACAGTGTGGGAATGTATGAAAGATTGGAAGCATTCCATCACAACAGAAGGAGCAGAAGCACTATGTGTGCGTGTGTGTACTTCTGAGAGAGAGAGAGAGGGCGGTGGGAGAAAGAGAGATGGAAGATATAACACAGAAGACATCATGCACATGCGATTTCAGAAGAAAATGTGTAGCTACTGAATGCTAATGCAAATGTGTCAATGTTACTACTGCAACAAACATACAGAAAAACGGCATCACTGGTAGAGGGAAAAGCACAAGTATCACTGATAGAGGACAGAACACAAGTATCACTGATATACCACAAGTATCACTGGTAGAGGATAGAGCATAAGTATCACTGATAGAGGATAGAGCATAGATATCATTGATAGAGGATAAGTATCATTGATAGAGGACAGAGCATAGTATCACTGATATAGCATAAGTACCACTGGTAGAGGACTGAACATACGTATCAGAGGATAGAGCATAAGTATCAATGGTAGAGGATAAGTATCACTAACAGAGGATAGAGCACATGTATCACTGACAGGATAGAGCACAAATATCATTAATAGGGGACAGAGCACAAGTATCACTGATAGAACATAGAGCTCAAGTGTCACTAATAATGAACAGAGCACAAGTATCACCGACAGAGGATAGAGCACAAGTATCACCGACAGAGGATAGAGCACAAGTATCACCGACAGAGGATAGAGCACAAGTATCACTGGTAGAGGATAAGTATCACTGACGGAAGATAAAGCACACGTATCACTGACAGGATAGCGCACAAGTATCACTGATAGAGGACATGGCACAAGTATCACTGATAGAGGACATGGCACAAGTATCACTGATAGAAAATACAGCACAAACTGATGAAGAGCTAACCAGTACTTATCCAGTGACACTTCCTAAACACTGATCACAACTCAGTAATTAAGATACACAGTATAAATATTGATCGATATGACGGCTCGCTGAATTAATAATCACGTTTAAAAAAATATATCAACACTTGCAGCAAGAATCCCTTTCAATAAGGGTCTTGGACGAAGAAAAACACAATAACAGCCAAGCCATGTATTCCATCTAGAATTCATTGTCTAGTTTTAAAAAAAAAAGTCCAACTCTAGGAATAGATTGATTACTGCAGGCAAATCCTCTGTTTTAACTCTCCTATGGTCGGTCGCTAGCACTGTGAGATGCGACCTTGGTTTAACTGTCCTGGAGGTAACCCACAACATGAACTCGCGAGCGCTGAGAAAAGTAAAAAGAACGGGGGCGGGCGGGCGGGCGGGGAGGGAGGGGAAAACCACGATAACGCAAGAAAGACTCGCCTGAAAATGCGAAGATCTTTCACGTTCAGAGACGAGTTTTCAATGGGGGGAAAAACGGCGCGTGCCCAGTGCGAGCGAGGCGGCGTCGACGGTGGCTGCTGGCATCGTGGAAACTGGTATCGGATATCAGTCAGACGTGGTGCTAATCTGTACACAATTACCAGCCCTAAATACTGCCAGTCTTTTTCACTGTGAAGGCTTTTATTTATGTATTAATATTGAATTTATCCACGACTTCCGTCCCTTCTTGTTGATCTACTTGCATATTTTTTTTGTCTGTTTGCTACGTAAACGTATGAAAAATAATAACTAACGTAATGTTTATTTCTCCCTCTGAGCTGATGTTGCCAGTGCAAGTGTTTCCCACGATAAGATATGTGTGGGCATAGGAGACCTCCACACAGCTGTTGCTTTCAATGAAAATATCCATGTTAGTGTTGTGACAGAGATAGTTTATAGTTAATGTTTTTAAAATACCCTCGTGTTCCATGAAACTCGCACAAGACTGGAAGTTCAAAACTGGTATGTATAAAACAAAAAGGGGGGAAAAAATGTTAAAATTTAGTAAAATTTGGACGTTCAAACTGAAAATAAATAATTCGCTTCCTGTGACACCAAACTGGTCATTGTGTGAGAGAAATAAGATATTAGCCTCCAGTGAGAAAAATATGATATTAGCCTTCAGTGAGAGAATAAGATATCAGCCTCCAGTGAGAAAAATATGATATTAGCCTTCAGTGAGAGAAATAAGATATTAGCCTCCAGTGAGAAAAATATGATATTAGCCTTCAGTGAGAGAATAAGATATTAGCCTCCAGTGAGAAAAATATGATATTAGCCTTCAGTGAGAGAAATAAGATATTAGCCTCCAGTGAGAAAAATAAGATATTAACATCCAGTGAGAGAAATAAGATATTACCCTTCTGAGTATCGATGTGCCAGAATAGTATATCTATTAGATAATTCTCAGATATGTCAGCACAGTTATCTATCAGATAATTCTCAGATATGTCAGGACAGTATATCTATTAGATAATTCTCAGATATGTCGGCATATTATATCTAGATAATTCTCAGATGTGCCAGCACAGTATATCTCAGATAACTGTTGCATGTCCCTTACGTAACTTGGCCTCCCTAACAGCTCTCCTGTAGGCCTCTCGGCTGTAAGTTGATGCATCCATTTCCAGATTATCAACTTTGCCTTGCAGCCATCTTCGCCTTGGTCTTCTCTCTTTCTTTTTCCCATTATGTTTCCATGACTGTCATCTATAAATTATCATGACGTTTAATGTGTCCAAAATATTTAAGTTTTCTCTCTTTAATCCTCTTTACTAGCCAGCCTTCTTCAATATTAAGTTCTTGTAGTTTGGATATATTTGTTCTTTTTTGTGTCTATGATATTTGAAGATTCATTTGAAGGACATTCATATCTGAAGATATTCTGTAACATTTACATTCAAAGGCATTTATGCGTTTCTCAGCTGTTTTGTTAAGTGTCCAAGTCTCACAGGCATATGTTGCGATGGGAAAGATGCATGCCCTTAAAAATCTTATTTCTGTCGTTTTTTCTGTTCCTCTCCAAGTGCTCCTCTGATACTTGATATCAGCACAAGAGAGATGCTACCGTTTAAACGATGATTTTGTGCACATTTATTGTGTGCTTAAGTTGGAGTACGAACAATTTAACATTACATCATTTTCTCTGATGTAATGAACAAATTAACTGATGTAGCTCTACACCATTTTCTCTGATGTAATGAACAAATTAACTGATGTAGCTCTACACGGAAAAAAGAGGAAGACCAAAACGAAGATGGCTGCAAGAAATCGTTGACGATCTGCAAATGGACGCAGCAGCAGCAGGCCATCTTGCTCACAACCGAGAGGCCTACAGGAGTGCTGTTTGGGAGGCAAAGTTCCGCAAGGGACATGCAAATGAATGAATGAATGAGCTCTCTTCTACTGGTACCATCAATTCCATAGCCATGAGATACTGCGCTACTTATTACATTGTTCTTTTTTGTAGATTAACTACTCTCGTACAGTTAAATTAACTACTGCTCCTGCCACATTTCATGCTTTATCGCTTGTGCGGTTATCAGAAGTCTTGGATTAGATATATAAATGAATCGTTATCAGCCTAAAATACTTTCGTAACAGTCCGAGGGCACTGCATAGATAAGACCTACACAAAGCAGATTCGACTTCGCCGTGGAATTCTACTTCACGCGGACTCGATACCACATTTCTAGCGTAAGCTCCGTTGGTCTGGTCTAGTAGGGAACGGCCGATTGGGCCGCGCGCGAAATTCCCACGCTACCTCTAGCAGCAGCAGCAGCAGCAACTGGCGTAATTATGTTGGTGCTGTACTCTAGATAGCGACGTCATGTCCTGAGTAATCTAACCTGACTCACTCCAATAACTAGGAAATCCGGACGCTGATGTTGCAATCTTTGGATCTGGCTCAAATTGAAAGACGGAGATAGCAGGCTGTGAAGATGAATAACTAGTCGTGTCTAAAGGTTTTGGAATGTAAGGTTTGAGTTCGCACGTGGTTATTTCAAGCGTAGAAACGTATCTATGGTATCGTTTCTTTTTTAAACCTCTCCTTTAGATCACTGATATGTGTTAAGTACACACCTCGAACAACACACAGGTATCTGATTTCACTTGTGGTTTTTTTTCTTCAATTTCGTGTACAAAATAACGCAGAAGAAGAAAATGACCCAAGAGTTATTATTGTGCTTTTCAAGACGAGCATCTGCCTCGATATGTGTGTACAGAGTTGATCATAAAGTCCTTTCCTGACTTTAAAAAAAAACATATCTTAAAAACTATCTTACTTCCCTCCCGTGCCGTTAAACGTGACACAGGGTTCGCATAGTTGTTTGCCAAGTTTTCCTGTTTTCGGCGAGTTTTTCAACTTCATAAAGGGATGTTATGCCCACTAAACTGGCTTCTCTTAACAATGTCCTCTTTAGAGTTTCACGTGGCTGACCTCTTTTTCTTCGGCCTGTTGTGCTCCACTTGATAGCTTGTTTTGGTATTCTCTGACTGTTTCTTCTCATCCCATGGCCTACATATGTCCATCTTCTTTTTCTGATCACCCATGAGACAGGTTGTTGTTTGCTCATCTGTCTTATCTCTGCGTTGTTCTTGAATTCGTTCTACTTTATACCAAGTATTTTCCTGATGCATTTATTTTCAAAAGAGTCTAATTTTTTGTTTATTTCTTTAGTTGATTTCCAGCTTTCGCATACATAAATGAGAGCGGATATTACATTTGAATTGAATAATCTTAACTTGGTTTTTGTGATTATAACCTTTGAATTCCATATGTTCTCAAGATTTTTGAAGGACAATGCTGCTTTTGCAATTCGAATTCTAACTTCCTTCCTGGTGTCACCATTCTGGTCTATGTTGCTGCCAAGGTATGCAAATTGGTTTACTTCATCAGCAACTGTTCCTTCTACGCATATTTTTCCTTCTTGATTAATGAGAAGTTTCATTATTTTTCTTTTGTCTTTGATAATTTCAAGACCTATTTTGCTGGCCATGGAAGACAGGGAATCTGCTTTTTCCCTGCATCAATTTCACATTGTCACTGATAAGATTTATGTCATCTGCACAATCAAGATCTTCTATTTGGGTCCCATGTACCCAATCAATGCCGGTTTTACCTGTACAGCATCCTTTCATTATAAAGTCTATGGCAATTCCAAAAAGCAATGGAGATAATATACATCCTTGTTTTACGCCCGTTTCAATCTGAAACCATTCGCTCATTCCTTCTTCTGTCTTGACTGCACAAACATATCCATTGTAGAGATCTCTGATGATGTTGACAATTTTTATGTGTATTCCATATAGTCTTAAAATTCTCCACAATGAATCTCTGTCTTTGCTATCAAATGCTTTTTTAAAGTCTATGAAGTTCAGGATTAATGGTTTTTGCTTTTCAATATGTTCTTCAAGTATTATTCTTAGAGTAAAGATCTGGTCGAGACAGCTTCTCTCTTTTCGAAATCCTGCCTGTTCTTCTCTCATTGCAGTATCCACTACATCCTTAATTCTATTCAGAATCACTTTACAAAACACCTTTGACACAACTGATAGTAAGGTTACACCCATCCAGTTATTGCAGTCACTGAGGTTGCCTTTTTTTTTTTTTGGTATTTTAACAATGATTCCCTTTTTTCCATTTAGAAGGGACTTTTTCTTCTTTCCAAATGTTATTAAACATTCTTTGTAGTTGGCTCATGTTGTCGCTGTTAACAGCTTTAACATTTCGACTGTTACTTCATCTTCACCTGCAGCTTTGTTGTTAGCCATTAGATTCACTACTGTTTCAATTTCATTCAGTGTAACTTCATCTTTCTTTTTTCCAGTATCTAAGTTATTTAGTTGTGGGACTGGTAAATCGATTTCAAGATTTATTACTTCATTTGGGTGTGGTCGATTAAGTATTTTTTGGAAGTGTTCGGCCCATCTTTGCTTTTGGTCTTTACTTGATGTTAATACGTTGCCTGTTTTGCTAAAGACCGGTCTTTCTCTGGATGTAATAGCACCTGTTAGCGTCTTCTGTATGTTATATAGAGTTCTGCTGTCTCCTGTTTTTGCTGCATTTTCTACTTCTTTTTCCATATTGTCCATATATTCTCTTTTGTCTCTTCTAGCTGAACTTTTTACTTTATTGTCTAGTTCTTTGTATGTTGCTTTTGCCAAAACTTTTCCAAGATCTGTCGTTACATTCAACATGGCTAATTTGGCTGCTTTTCTTTCATGTGTGTGCTTCCATGTGTTATCTGATATCCATTGCTTTTCTGTTTGTTGACTGCAGTCCAGCACTTGCTTTTGCTGCCGTGATTATGGCTGTGCTGTATGAATTCCATAATTTATCTATATTTGTCTCATCTACGTCTTTGAGTGCTGCGAAATGTTTGGTAAGTTCCAGACTGAAATCACTTTTGGTATTTTCTTCTTGTAGGTTATGACTGTTCATCATTCTGAGTATTGATTTCTTGTGTTGGCTTTTCAGTTTAAGTCTTATAACCTATACACAGGTTATGATCACTGTTGACATCACCCCTATATGCTCTTACGTCTATCAGAGATTGTTTTCTAATACAAAAATTATCTATCTGGTTTCTGGCTCTATCATCTGGCGATATCCATGTTATTTTATGTATTTCTTTGTGTGGAAATATTGTTCCTCCAATGACCATGCCCTCTGTTAGACATATTTCAATGAATCTTTCTCCATTCTGATTTATTGTATCAATTCCTTCTTTCCCCATTACTTTTTGACGTCAGTGTTATCTTTTCCTACCTTGGCGCTGAAGTCTCCCATGACAGGTAATATGTCGTGTTTAGATACTTTGTTGATAAGCTGTTGTAGCTGGTAATAAAAATCGTCTTTTATTTCATCATTTGTATCGTTCGTGGGTACATAGCATTGTATGACTGTCATTCTTCCATGCCTTATATTGTATCGTGCTCTTATCGTACGACTGTTCAATGTGAAAAAAAAAAACTATTCTAGACACAAATCTGAATGTTGTTGTATTTTGTAACTCGATTCTTATAGCTTTTTTTTTTCTTCCTGCACAAGTAGCGCAGCAACCACCCTTATCAAAATGGCGTCCATGAAGGAGAAAGGCCAGCGTGTTTTGTGGTATCGCGGAACAAATTGAAAAAGGTTGGTCCAAAGCCATACTCGCCCTTCTTTAATTTCTTTTTTTTAAGGGAATATACTAAGCACAGCAGTATAGAAGCATGATCACCGACGCTATCTGGCACGACACATAATAATAATAATAATAATAATAATAATCTAATGACAAAGTGTTCGATTCACCAGTTCATGACAAGAAAACTTTGAAGACAAGGATAACGGTTGCTGCAGCGACGGTGACTAGAGAGATACTGTTGAACACATGTCAAGAAGCAAACTAGTATCGCTAAAGTATTATCTGGGCAACAAACTGAGCATATGCTGAGTTAAGAAAAACGTTTCTGAGTTTATATAAAATTACAAAGAAAGGAAAGGAAAAAAACCGCCTGTATCTAGCACAGTCTGTGTGTAATACATGTTTGAAATCAAGGAAGGGCTTTATGCTCACCTGCGTATTCTCGTGAATTATGGCAGGTCAGCCTGTTCCCTGTCTCCTGTATTTCGCATTTACCGGAATACGACAGTTATCCTTACCGAAGAAAGCCAGTTATCCTTTCCCAAGAAAACCGGTTATTCTTACAAAAGAAAACCGATTATTCTTACAAAAGAAAACTGGTTGTCCTTACCCAAGAGAGCCAGTTATGCTTATCCAAGAAAACGGGTTATCCTTACCCAAGAAAGTCAGTTATCATTTCCCAAGAAAACCGGTTATTCTTACAAAAGAAAACTGGTTATCCTTACCCAAGAAAACTGGTTATCCTTACCCAAGAATGCCTGTTATACTTGCCCAAGTATACCAGTTATCACTGCTTGAGCAGAACAGACCGATTATCCCGTCTCGTGGCCTGAGAGGCTCGTAAAGAAAGGTTAACTTGACCGGAGAAAACATAGGACAAAAAAAACAAAAAAAAAACACACCAGTCACCTGGTGTGGCCATGAACTGGCATCCTTTCCTCGGCTGCAAACATTAAACAAACGTTAAATATGTTAAATGAGTGAAGACGGAGTAAAGAAAAACAAACCTAGACATGGCTCCATTTCTAAATGAGGAATTAAGTGGCGGTACGGGTGAACATTGTTACGTTTGCAAGTGTGTACATGGCCGAACATTGGAAAGATTATTTCAACGGATAAATACCTAAAGAGCGCTCTTGAATCGCCCGTGTATCTTACATTTGGCCATTTCAAGGGGAACAGGTTTATGGACCTTCCTTCTTTGAGCAAGACTGTCAACTGGTATGTCTTATCTCACCATGTTAATTGATTGATTGATTGATTGATTGATTGACTGACTGATTTGAAGTCGGTGTGTTTGTTTACCGTGTTACTATTTTTGTTACTGAACAGAATGTTTAGGCACTAGTTGAGGCTGTGTTTGTTGAGTGTTTCTGGATTAGTTATTCACTGTCTCCGGCCATCCTTCACTTCCAGGCTCTCTCAATAATCCTAAAGTTAGCAACACACTGACACAGAAGTCAAACCAGTCTTACGTATCACCTGACATGAGGTTTTATTGATGAAATGGATGAAAATGCAGATGGTTATGACGATAATCTGACCGCCGGCAGGTTTTCCCTGCCACATGGCGAGTCCATTCATCCTTCCACAACTCCGGTAACAGATATAAACATCCATTTTCTCGACAGAAACATCATAAAAAGCCATCCTCTTAGGTACACATCCAAACGTAGACTAACTACTCACTCAGTCTCTCCCACAATTCTCTCCCACGAGTTTCACAGACCACGTGACATTCTATAAGGGTCTCAACCGACCACGGAAAAGTGCAAAAAAAAAGAGAATCATAACAAATGCTGTTAAAAATAACAGTTACCTCCTGTATACTGTTACAGATTGATTGATGCGTTAACTTTGTGAAGACGACCACTGACACCAAGACCTGCACGCCTTTTTACACTAACCTGCCCAAACCAACGAATCGGAAGAAATGCTAAAAAAGAAAACTCCCTATTTTGTTGTGGTGGTCTCCTAAATTCCCACGACCTGCTGACACCCTGTAGCTTTTTCATGTGGGGGTACATTAAAGGCAGTGTTTATGTCCACAGTATCTGAACATTCTGAAGCAGAGAATCACGGATGTCATCCCATGGGGAGGTTATCGCACTGACGTGTACCGTGTTATCGGGGCTTAAAAACTGAGAATTTCTCTACACGCTTTCTCTTACACGCTTTCTCTACACGCTTTCTCTCACATGTTTTTCTCTTACACACTTTCTCTACATGCTTTCTCTTACACGCTTTATCCACACGCTTTGTCTTCCATGCTTTCTCCACAGGCTTTATCTTACACGGTTTCTCCACCCGCTTTGTCTTACACGCTTTCTCTACACCATTTCTCTTACACGCATTCTCGTACACGATTTCTCCACACGCTTTGTCTTACACGCTGCATTTATCTTCCTACAGTAACCTCCGGTAAGTGCACAAAAAAAACTTTTGGAATTTGTCTTGTCTTGTCTCCTTCCTCATACCCCTCTTGTTGTTGAGGGGACAAACAGACGATATGACTCGGCGTTGTGCTCCATATAATGGGATATTTAAGGTTTCTGTAATTTCCCTCTCTCCATCTCCTGCGTGGGTGGCCTCTTCCTCTGTTACCTACAGATCTTAGTGTGGATGTTGTGTATACTGTCTGGTGTGAAAGGCGTGTAATGTGCTAAAACCAAACTGACTCGTTGCTTCTGGGTGTAGTGTAATACTGGTTGCTACTCCATCCTTTGCCCTGATGGTGTGAAAGGCGTGTAAAGTGCTAAAACCAAACTGACTCGTTGCTTCTGGGTGTAGTGTAATACTGGTTGCTACTCCAACCTTTGCCCTGATGGTGTGAGTTCCTATTTGGTCTCTTCTGGTCATATTTAGTGTTATCCTTAAATATCTCATTTCTGTCGTGATGATTTTTTTCTTTTGGTGTCTGGCTATTAGGGTCTGCACGTTTGACAATGATAACATTGGGGGGTGGGAGGAAATCTGTACTGTACGGTGCTCTTTTTGTCTCTGTTCTGATGTTTGTGGATAAAGCGTGTAAGAGAAAACATGTAAGAGAAAGCGTGTAGAGAAAGCGTGCAAGACAAAGTGTGTAAGAGAAAGCATGCAAGACAAACCGTGTAAGAGAAAACGTGTAGAGAAAGCGTGCAAGACAAAGCGTGTAAGAGAAAGCATGCAAGACAAACCGTGTAAGAGAAAGCATGTAAGAGAAAGCGTGTAGAGAAAGCGTGCAAGACAAAGCGTGTAGAGAAATTCTCAGTTTTTAAGCCCCGATAACATGGTACACGTTTTTTTTAAGTAAAAGCAAGTAAGAGATTTGTCCATCGCGGAACCCCCCCCCCCTCCTCCTCCTCCACGAGGAACATAATATATGCGAATTTATAATAGTCACTAGTGTAGGCAGGGGAAAAAAAATGGTTTTCTTTGTAGTTTATACAGTAGAGGGCGCCGCCCCCCCCCCCCCCCCCCACAAAAAAAGGAATAATAAATGCATAGTATACAAAATACAAACAGAAGATGTAGACAAAGAATATTACAATGCCATAACAATTGGAGGTTATGAAATACCAGAGATTAGATATGCTGATGACACAGTGTTACTATCCACAACACAAAAAGGAATAGAAAAACTAATTATGTCAGTCCGTAAGAATAGTGAAGCGCAAAACCTCTATCTTAATGCGAATAAAACTAAATTGATGACAAATGACAAAACAAACAAGGCAGCTGATATATGTATCAATGAGGAAAAACTGGAAGAAGTGGAGAGTTTTGAATATCTTGGATCACTGCTAACTAATAATGGAGATACAATGAAGGAAATTAAAAGGAGGACATCTATCGCTCTTCAGAAAGTAAAACAACTAAAGAATCTGTGGAGAGGAACAGACAGAACTACAAAAATAAGATTTTTAAGGGCATGCATCTTTCCCATCGCAACATATGCCTGTGAGACCTGGACACTTAACAAAACAGCTGAGAAACACATAAATGCCTTTGAATGTAAATGCTATAGAAGAGTTCTTCAAATATCATAGACACAATATATATATATATATATATATATATATATATATATATATATATATATACTACAAGAACTTAATATTGAAGAAGGCTGGCAGTAAAGAGGATTAAAGAGAGAAAACTTAAATATTTTGGACACATTAAATGTCATGATAATTTAGAGAAGACCGTCGTGGATAATCTGCAAATGGATGCATCAGCAGCAGGGCATCTTGCTTACAACAAAGAGGCCTATAGGAGAGCTGTTAGAGAGACACAGTTCTGCAATGGACATGCAAAAGACTGACAGAGTATACAAAATTTTAATCATGTATGTCTTGTGGTATATGGCATGTACGAAATTAGGTTCTTTTTTTTTTCCTTGTGCGGAACTAAAATTGACCTTTTAACCAATCTGTCTTGGACACAAACAAATCAATCTGTCTTGGACACAAACAAATCAATCTGTCTTGGACACAAACAAATCAACCTGTCTTGGACACAAATAAATCAATCTGTCTTGGGCACAAACAAACCAATCTGTATTGGACACAAACAAATCAGCCTGTCTTGAACACAAACAAACCAATTTGTATCGGACACAAACAAACCAATCTGTCTTGGACACAAACAAACCAATCTGTCTTGGACACAAACAAAAACATTTAGATAAGCCCCAATGGTTCAGCGAGAGATTTGTCAGTCACAATCTCTGGCAGATCCGTGGCGGAACCAGGGTTGAGAAACGCTGCCTTAATGTGACGAGGTAGCGAACTTACACCGTATATATGTCACGTGATCAAAACGCTGCCTTAATGTGACGAGGTAGCGAACTTACACCGTATATATGTCACGTGATCAAAACGCTGTCTTCCAAAAACGTTCGCTTAAACAATATCCAACATGGCATTCATTGTCTTCTTTAACAGCCCATATAAACGTAAAATAAAATTCCAGTTTATATGCCATTAAGGCATATTGGGGATACGGTGTTAGGTTTGGCCCGTATTTCCACGACCTTCGGCACGTGAAAGTATAACGTGGTCAGTATCTATATCACCCCTGGCCGCCCAATTAAACGTACGGACTATAAATGTTACCGCTGTCTCTCTACCCTTATGTTCAACTCGGAAAAAAACGTAAAGAATGTTTTAGACAGAATTGCGGAACGCTCTCAGAAATAACCCACGCTGTGATTATTTGATGAGCTGCTTATTAACTCTGTCAAATCAACCAAACGATTATCCACACAGAAGGCAAATAATTACAACGCTAAACATGTGATTAAAAAACAAGGAATGAGGATGGGCTTGCTTTAGTTGCTCCCCGCCTACTGAATCAAAATACCTTCCCTACCTGCACCACTCAAACTATGTAAGAAAAAAAAAAGGCTAATACACTGCGGGTCTGGCAACTGTTGGCGAAACAAAGGATCAACATTGCATTTCATTCGCGGTTATCAGAGACACACTTTGGAAGAATTCTTCCATCCCAGGCGGAAGCTTCTATAGGACATTTTTTTTTATTTGCATGGTCATTTTATTTACCATGTTTCAAATTTCAAGTGATGTCATTTTATTTTCCACGTCTCAAATTTCAAGTGATGAATTAAATTACCGCCATCACTATTTGCAGATGGTTTGTCAGATGTTACTCCCTCACCCCTACATAGACATATATACGAATAAGAGAGAAAGAGGATGGCTGTGATTCCAACCTTGATTAATTTTTCTTTGTAGTTGGCTTATTGTTGCCGTGCAGAGTCCTTCAAGGTGATTATGACAAAAGGCAATGCTACAGTCTGTGTAACGGACACCTAAACATTCTATAACGGACACCGAAACATTCTATAACGGACACCTAAACATTCTATAACGGACACCGAAACATTCTATAACGGACATCTAAACATTCTATAACGGACACCGAAACATTCTATATGCTTCCCAAATAGATATATAAAAGATGTGGTCAAACATACGCACACAAAGTGATTTTTTTTCTTATCTTGCCAGCTGGTTTGTAGTTTGCAGATTCGTTCTTGGATTCCAGCGTGCAATAAATTGTTTCTTCAATGTGTCAACTTTTGAAGCGAGAGAGAGTGTGTCAAGAAAGTTCTCATGATGCGCCCGGCCGGTGTATCCGCCCGTAGTTTTGCTCTTGTCACAAAAGATGAGGCCATGCGAGTGTTAAGTTCACAGACTTCGCCGAGACAGCGAACTGTTCATTAAATCAGTCTATGCTCTCCAACCAGCACGATCCGAGCCAACTTCGCAGCGTTTGGCAGCCGCTGTCAGGCGTCTGAATGTATCGGTCCTTGACCTTCCTAACAAGCTGCATGGACAACAGTATACGGTGTGTTCCAATTCTGCCCAAGCTCCCATACTTTGAAGGGCATGTACTTCTCTTACGTCATACTGTAAGTGTGTGCCATAGTGAGAAGCGACTAAAGTGGTTACTATTCAAAGTGTTAGTTCAGTGTTAAGACATAACCGCTCAGTACGTCTGTGCTTGATAGTTAGTTAAGACATGTGCTTGATAGTTAGTTCAATGTTAAGACATAACTGTTCAGTGTGTATGTGACAGTTCAATGCTAGGACATAACCACTCAGTATGTCTGTATTTGATACTTAATTCAGTGTTAAGACATAACCACTCAGTATGTCTGTGCTTGATAGTTAGTTCAATGTTAAGACATAACCGGTCAGTGTGTATGTGTTTGATAGTTAGTTCAATGTATGTCTGTGCTTGATACTTAGTTCAGTGTTAAGACATAACCACTCAGCATGTCTGTATTCGATACTTAATTCATTGTTAAGATATAATCACTCAGTATTTCTGTATCTGATAGTTAGTTCAGTGTTCAGCTATAACCACTCAGTATTTCTGTATCTGATAGTTAGTTCAGTGTTAAGACATAACCACTCAGTATGTACTTAGTTCAGTGTTAAGACATAACCACTCAGTATGCCTGTATTTGACAGTTAGTTCAGTGTTAAGACATAACCACTCAGTATGTACTTAGTTCAGTGTTAAGACATAACCACTCAGTATGCCTGTATTTGATAGTTAGTTCAGTGTTAAGACATAACCACTCAGTATGCCTGTATTTGATACTTAGTTCAGTGTTAAGATATTATCACTCAGTAGAGGAGCAGACAGAACCACAAAAATAAGATTTTTAAGGGCATGCATCTTTCCCATCGCAACATATGCCTGTGAGACCTGGACACTTAACAAAACAGCTGAGAAGCACATAAATGCCTTTGAATGTAAATGCTATAGAAGAGTTCTCCAAATATCGTGGACACAAAAAAGAACAAATATATCTATACTACAAGAGCTTAATATTGAAGAAGGCTGGCTAGTAAAGAGGATTAAAGACAGAAAACTTAACTATTTTGGCCACATTAAACGTCATGATACTTTAGAGAAGACCGTATTGGAAGGATACATAATGGGAAAAAGAAAAAGAGGAAGACCGAAACGAAGATGGCTGCAAGACATCGTTGATGATCTGGAAATGGATGCAGCAGCAGCAGGCCATCTTGCTCACAACCGAGAGGCCTACAGGAGTGCTGTTTGGGAGGCAAAGTTCCGCAAGGGACAAGCAAAGGAATGAATGAATGAATATTTGTGCCAGAAAAATTTCTATACAACGTTCGTGAAAAACAAGACTTGGACATTTTTTTTTAAAGTAAGTCTTCATAAAGCTGCAGACCTTGTGAAAAAGAAGTTTTCAGCCACAAACTCTGAAAAAAAAAAACAAACAGAATTTCCTGTCGCCGTTGACCTTGAACAAATAAAATCATTTATGGCACAAAGGGATTTTTCTTTCTTATCCTGCCATCTAGTTTGCAGTGTAGGAAGAGCCTGGTTCTTAACGAATCCATTTTACAGTAGATTATTTCTTGGCAAATTGTTACACAATACACCCCTGCCCGCTATACTCTTTGTCGGCGAAGAAAGAATAAGACGCAGAAAGGAACGTCGTTAAATACACTGAAGTGAAGATTTTATAAACTATACACTGAAGTGAAGATTTTATAAACTATACACTGAAGTGAAGATTTTATAAACTATACACTGACGTGAAGATTTTAAACTATACACTGAAGTGAAGATTTTATAAACTATACACTGAAGTGAAGATTTTATAAACTATACACTGAAGTGAAGATTTTAAACTATACACTGAAGTGAAGATTTTAAACTATACACTGAAGTGAAGATTTTAAACTATACACTGAAGTGAAGATTTTAAACTATACACTGAAGTGAAGATTTTAAACTAAGTTCTGAAGGCCATGACCAGAGAAACGAAAACTAAAACTGATTTTAAAAATTGGTTATCTATAAATATACATGTGTCAGCAAATAAAATGATCAGGAATATGACTGGCCACATTATGTGTAACAGCAAGAACACATGTAAACATGGACACATTATATATAATAGCCTGAACACATTTAAACATGGACACATTATATATAATAGCAAGAACACATTTAAACATGGACACATTATGTATAATAGCAAGAACACATGTAAACACAGACACATTATGTATAATAGCAAGAACACATTTAAACATGGACACATTATGTATAATAGCAAGAACACATTTAAACATGGACACATTATGTATAACAGCAAGAACACATTTAAACATGGACACATTATGTATAATAGCAAGAACACATTTAAACACGGACACATTATGTATAACAGCAAGAACACATTTAAACACGGACACATTATGTATAATAGCAGGAACACATTTAAACACGGACACATTATGTATAATAGCAAGAACACATTTAAACACGGACACATTATGTATAATAGCAAGAACACATTTAAACACGGACACATTATGTATAACAGCAAGAACACATTTAAACACGGACACATTATGTATAACAGCAAGAACACATTTAAACACGGACACATTATGTATAACAGCAAGAACACATTTAAACACGGACACATTATGTATAACAGCAAGAACACATTTAAACACGGACACATTATGTATAACAGCAAGAACACATTTAAACACGGACACATTATGTATAACAGCAAGAACACATTTAAACACGGACACATTATGTATAACAGCAAGAACACATTTAAACACGGACACATTATGTATAACAGCAAGAACACATTTAAACACGTTAACGCCAGCGGAGAACTGCAGATATTAAGACACGATGCACAATACCGGATAGAAAATCAAAAACAATGAATTTTGAGAAAATCAAAATTATATATCTTCTGAAAGACAGGACAAGAAAAAACAGGGGGGGGGGGGGTGTTCGAAAACATAAAAGGGGGGGGGGGGGAAGAGGGAGAGAACGGCAAGTCAATAATAACTTAACAGATTCTTATCATTTTATGACACAGGCAGGCAGAAAAACTGTGAGGAATGTGAAACAATCGCTCGACATCAGAGATGATTAGACAGATACATTCAGGGCTGGTGGCAGGCTGTTTCGCATCCTACACAAGGCTGCATCCTAGGACAAACAAAAAAGAAGAGAACTAATCTATATAAATATATGGCCGTCGAGGTGTCCGTACTGCGCTCCCCTGCGGTCTGCACGCTAATACTGTGGAAGACGAGACCGTGGATTGTGCTCCATCTTCTTCGTCCTTTCGGGTCTTTAAAGTCCTGTATTTTAAGAGGACAGTTGTTCCCCCCACCCCCAACAAAGACCCCCCCCCCCCCCAAATTCAATGATTTGTTCAGATTTTTTTAAGAAAGAAATATTTATATGTCGGTTCCCTCCCTTCGTCATACCCACTGTACTGGGACATGTCCCAAACTCTGTCTTAACGGGCTCACCCCAGCTCTTTTTTTTTCTTTCGTGTCCCGCCTGTGTCTTTGTTTTGTATTTATCTTACCAGCTTCGCACCATTACCCACATCGCGTAGGCTGAACAGCTTTATCTAAGGATAAGACGTACTCGGTGAAATCAAAACATGTCCTTCTCGTCTGGTTTTTAAGAGTTAAAGCTCCATCCCCCAGCAGAACTTCTAGATTTCCTAGGAATTTAACACTTGTTCGTGCCTGTATGTGCCTGTGATGAACCAATCCGTGATACTCTGTTTTTGAAAATCTAGCCACTCCTGCTGCAGAATCTAAGACTGATTTATGTTGCTACACAAAGAAAAGCAGCTTACATATACAATATCTGAAACTGCTGCGCATTTAAGTAAGGTGAGGGAGGGAGGGAGGGTGGGAGGGAGAGAGAGAGAGAGGTCATGTCGAGATAAGAACTTGCCGACACTGATAACTGTAGCCAGGAAATGTTTTTCTAGTGGGATTACTTTCATTATATGCCCTACGCGTTGACAGTAATCTGATCGACTGCTTAAATAACAATAACAGAAACATAGTCAGCTTAAAATAACAATAACAGAAACAATATATATGGAGCGAAATAAGAAACAAAAAAATGTGTCTCAAGCATAACAATCTTCCTAATTTAAATAAATAAACAATATGCCTTAACTAACAATAACAGAAATTCAACCGGCCTAACTTAAAAAATTTTTTTAAAAAAAAAGGTGTCTTATCTATCGAGTGCCACACCTACTGGTGTTGGCGGTCATAACTCTCCACAACTCTCTGCTCTGTGTTGTCTCTATGAGTTGTTCTGCTGCCCTCTTTCCATACCATCTTGCCAATCCATTCATGAATTTCTCTCTTGGTCTACCTCGGCCTCTTTTCCCCTCTAAACTTTCCTGTTGCCGCGATGTGTTCTAGTTGACTTTTCTCATGACATGTCCTATAAATTTAGACTAGTCTTTTCCTGAATGTTGTAATTAGTTCTCTTCTCGAAACATTCTCTCAAACTTTCTTCATTTGATTTTCTCCCCGTCCATTGTGTCCTTAATATTTTTTTTAAAGAAACCATATTTCTTTACAAAAGAGAGAGAGAGAGAGAGAGAGAGAGAGAGAGAGAGAGAGAGAGAGACGAAGGCGAGGAGAAACCACCATTGTATCATTCCCAGCAATACGTTCATTTAAAAAGAAAAAAAACAGTCGCAATATGTTGCACCTTCGGTAACAATAACTTGTATAAAAATAAAAAACTGTAAAGCTCTAGAAGTTGAAAAAGTGACAAACAGCAATAAAGCACATGGCGGGGAATCTAAGCTGAGGAATCTATAGTATGTGTGGAAATTTAGTCTTGTCTTGTCTTGTCTCCTTCCTCATATACCTCTTGGTGTTGAGGGCACGAACAGACGTTTTGACAGGGCCTGATCCAGTGCATCACTACATAAAGTGTGTTAGTGTGGTTTTGATTTGGTTTCATTTTTGACTGGAGCCAGTCTCCTCGTTCCCATTCTTGTTTGGAGAAGCGAATTTCCTTTTGTTCCTGTTCTTCAGCATCTATATCAAGAAGTTCGTATACAATGAGCAGGATTATATGGAAAGGGGCCAGCACTTTGTCATTACAAGTGGGTCAAACGCCAGCAAGATGTCATACGCTGCTTATGTAGCATAGCCTTGTAAGTAATGATTATTATTATTATGATCATTATGAGGGATATGATTATGAATATAATTAAGAACGTATTGTAGGCAAAATAGTAAAATCAAACAGCAACAGGAAAGTAGATAATTAGAAAGGCAAAACGCTGACAAAGATGGGAGAGGTAAACTCCCGCGACATAATAGTAAGACGGGACGCTCCGAAGAGCAGATACTTAGAAATGCAAAACACTAATCAAAGGTAAACAGAGGAGGCAAAAGACAGACACGGCGATGCCGAGAGATAGTAAATTAGTCCAGTACTAACAATGCGACGTCACGCACACATACACCTAGCCGAGATGGGAAAATAGACATCTGACACTGACTGATGTAGGAAGGGCCAAAGGTCTAGTAGTTAGCGACAGAACAGAGAACGGACGAATTCCTGAAGCAGACGCCATGGAAGAGATGGTGGGCTTAATTAAAATAACAATTAGACGGAATTGAAGCGACTAACACGTATGGGTTGTTGCTAATTTTAGGACGCTATTTGCGATCGGTTTTGGGGAAACAAAGGAAGATCCAACGACCAATCCAATATTTGGAGGGGTGGTCTATTTGACAGTTAACTTACGATATATAAGTCAGGGAAGAGGGCTGAAGGGGGAGATTCGGAGATGGAGATAGCGAGAGGAGGAAGACAGTAGAACATCAGGAGGACCCGAAAGGAGAACACAAGCAGTCTAGTAGAAGAACATGAAAGTGAACGAGAGGTAGTGTTAGACTGAAAATGTGTATCAAGTGATGTTGCAGTTTTGTTACCTTGAAACTTCGAGTAAAGTGATTTAGTTGAGGAATTAGTAGACCATGAGTTGCAGATCTGATATAGTAAAGAGTATTCTTGTATGAAATACTGAATATTGTGAAGTTGAGAATATTGCTGAAATACAGCATGCAGAATATGAGAAAGATTGAAACTGTGAACGAATGGTTATGTGCTACAACGATGAATCTAACGAAACGTATGTAATATTACATCTTATAACAAGAGATGTCGTCGATGATGCGTCATGATATATATGTCAAAATAAACGATTTCAGTGAACTTTTTATCCGGCTCGATCTATTGTAATGTTTGTGAAACCTCGACGTGCGATATATTTATGTGTGATGTATCAAATAAAGAACACTTTTACTATCAGTCATCGAGAATAAAAGTTCACAACTTGTAATTGTTATTCTGGTGCAGTCAAGAATAGGATAGCGCAGAAATGAACATGCTATACTTATATGTACAGCATTCTTGCCCGGGCCTGCCGGCGTGGGCCCAAATGGAGTTGCGATTCTCAGCAGGTCTGAAAGTAAAAACAAATGGTGCGCTACCTCAACACAGGCCGCCCAATCCGCGCACTACAACACCATACATGGGAAAACATTCGTCCCAGACGACAGGAAGCTGAACATTATGATCGAACATATGGACAAAGAAAGACTTAAGGGAACCTTACAGTGGTTGCCCCCCAGCTGCTATGTCACAAATGGTGACACGTTTAGTCACTTTCCTGACGGGTGACGAGGACGCTGAAGTTTCAAGAGCGGAGAAAGTCCACATGTGGTCCTTTTTTTTTCTGTCGCCCAAAAGCGGAACTACCGCATTTCACATTCACTGCGAGCTCAACCGTAACAAAGGAACTCAAGATTTTCATCACAGTACAGGAACGGAAGCCACCGTGTCCAGCATGCCGAAGCCACACCCACTGGGCCAGCAAATCCCCAAGAAAACAGACCTCAGCGCCCAAGAACCCGAGCAGACAAGAAACGCACACGGCAGAACAATCTCCCGATACAGGAGAGCGGGAGAGAACTTCCACGATGGAAGACAAGTTTCAGCTGACCAAGACCCATCTTCTGAAGCCGCTGACAACAACTTTCAGTTGGTGGATTGTAGCAGAAAAATATGGCAACCGGTGCGATCCCCTACAACACGGGTTACAAATCCATCACCTTGCACACCCAGGAAACAAGCAAGGACAACGAGTAAACTGGTCTCAACAAACAGAGACTGATTTAGGAAAACAGGGGGGAAGAGACACAAAATACCTTCTCCTCGGAGCCATCTGTCGACGCCCCGCTACCCTGGGCACTACAAACAGTAGAACATGATCTAGACGAGGAAAGAAACCCGACTACTTATTGACATTCCAGCAGAAGACGACTGTAGAAATCAACACAGATCTTTGAATGGATTTCCTGTCTTAGTTTTAGCGAGGCCGACGAAACAAGGCAAACTAACAAAAACACCAACTTGAATTATGCTCTAAAACATATGAAAAACTCTCTCTCCCCCCCCCCCCTTTTCCCTAATTGTTAAAACAGATCAAGACAGCCTTCTCCCGACCAGATTACCATTGTAGCACTCTCTCTCCTTTCCACGGTTCCCCCCCCCCTCAAACCCCTTACGACCTACCTATCACACATCACAAGTTTCCATTTAAACATTCTCTACACTCCACCTTGCCCACTTCTGAACACAGCTTCTTACAAGTCACAGCTAAGTGCTCCATTCATTTTATTTTTGTTCTATTTTTTTCCATTCCTATTTTTTAAAATAGCATTCATGTGAATTTATATTTTATCTCCTCCCTCTGTTTCTTCGTCCTGTGCGTTTCTGTACGACTAAGGTTCACAGCAAAACGTCCTAACTGTGTGCTCGTTAATTAATAGAGCTATTCCTACTATTGGTGTCATCACCTACTTCAACTCCCCAACCGCCTCCTTATTTCACATCTGTAACTGCTTCCTCCAGTAACATTACTACTTATTTTATCACTGTTTATTTCATTTCTCCATTTGTCTTATACATAACATGGCTACTTATATGATCTTCGCGTGTGTCTTATAAATAACATCACTATTTATTTAATCTCCTCGCAATCCTTGCACAACTAATACCATTACTTATTTAGTCTCTTTACCTGCTTGATAAATAAACAAACACCAGTTCTTATTTCATCTCTTCGCATGGCTTTTAGCTACAATTATTACCTATTTCTCCTCCCCAACTGCCACCTTCACTAACATCAAAACTTACTTCTCCTCTCAAACTGCCATCTTAGCTAACATCAGTGGTTTTTTTTTCCTCTTCAACTGTCGTCTTAACGAACATCACAACTTATTTCCCCTCTCAAACTGCCACCTTAATTAATATCACGACTTACTTCCCCTCTCAAACTGCCACCTTAACCAATATCACAACTTACTTCCCCTCTCAAACTGCCACCTTAACTAATATCACAACTTACTTCCCCTCTCAAAATGCCACCTTATCACAACTTACTTCCCCTCTAAAACTGCCACCTTAACTAACATCACAACTTACTTCCCCTCTCAAAATGCCACCTTAACCAATATCACAACTTACTTCCCCTCTCAAAATGCCACCTTATCACAACTTACTTCCCCTCTCAAAATGCCACCTTAACTAATACCACAAATTAACTCCCCTCTCAAAATGCCACCTTAACTAATATCATAACTTACTTCCCCTCTCAAACTGCCACCTTAATTCATCATCTCACATCTTTCATCTCCAGATGTCTCCTATTTTTCATCTCCTCTACAGCTCTCACGCCCATCCACTCCTTCAAAAGATTACAAAACATCACATTTTTCCCTCCTCAGCGGATGTTCATCTTACGCAAAAATCACATTTCCTATCATCTTAACATGATATATCTGTTAAGATCCACCACACAATTCTTTCCCCCCCCCCCCCCACAGAAATTCGCCATCAAATCGCCAAACTGTTACTTCACAAACGATGAACGATCACAGCTTCCTTAACTCATTATGTTCGTGTAATTCTTCAGCATTTCGCTTCTTCCTAATGCACTTAATGTATTACACTTGTTGCCCACTACATGTTTATCAGAGGCACACCCAGGTCTCTTAAATCTTTGTGTGAGTTTGTGTAGAGTTTATCGCCAGCTTTCTCACGTACGCGGGTTAAGCGATACTCATTTCCTGGCCCATGTACAACAGACTGAGAAGGGTGAAAGTAGCGCACGATATCAGGTTGCGAGGGAGAATTAAATAACGCTGTATGAATGTATGGCTGCCATATATGCTGTTAAAAATGTATATTTATGTAACGTTATGAGTATGCACCTACGCTCAGGTGTGTTTTCATAGGCTGATACAGATTTTATTCTGTTGTGGATGAGTACATTTTTGTGAGTGAGAATGGGGGGGGGGAGGAAGAGACAGACTGTAAACATGCAGCACACAAGTAAAAACAGGTGACCTAAACCAACAGAAAGAAACAGGTGACCTAAAGCAACAGAAAGAAACAGGTGACCTAAAGAAACAGAAAGAAACAAGTGACCTAAAGAAACAAGTGACCTAATGCAACAGAAAGAAACAGGTGACCTAAAGCAACAGAAAGAAACAAGTGACCTAAAGCAACAGAAAGAAACAGGTGACCTAAAGCAACAAAAAGAAACAAGTGACCTAAAGCAACAGAAAGAAACAGGTGACCTAAAGCAACAGAAAGAAACAGTTGACCTAAAGCAACAGAAAGAAACAGCTGACCTAAAGCAAAAGAAAGAAACAGGTGACCTAAAGCAACAGAAAAGCGAGAGAACGTGGTCGGAGGAACATGATGGTCTTAAAGTCAGTGCACTGACACTTGGTGTGTGTGTGTGTATGTGTGTGTAAGTATGTGTGTGTGTGCGTGCGTGCGTGCGTGTATGCGTGCGTGTGTGTGTGTGGGTAGGTGGGTGGGGGTGCGGAATCGGGGAAATATGAGGGTTTTTAAAGTCCAAGATATGTAGAACTGGGGAAATACGAGGATTTTAATGTCCAATAAATGTAGAATATTGGAAATCTGAGGGTTTTCAAGTCCAATAAATGTAAAATAGGGGAAATATGAGGTTTTTCAAGTTCAATAAATGTAGAATAGGAGAAATATGAGGTTTTTCAAGTTAAATAAATGTAGAATATGGGAGATATGAGGGTTTTCAAATTCAATAAATGTAGAATATGGTAAATATGAGGGTTAACTGCTGTAAAACCGGTATTAGTAGAGTTAGACGATGCAGAGGAAGGAAGGAATAAAAATTATAAGTAGGAATGATGAAGCCACTGATACCAATTATTGAGGAAAGACGCTGGCGATGGTTGGGACATGTGTTCCGAATGACTGACAACTCACTACCAAAAATAGCACTAAGATGGACACTACAGGGGAACAGAAGTAAGTGTAGACCAAAAGAGACATGGAGAAGAACAACAAAGAGGATGCTGAGCAATAGAGGGCTCACTGGGCAAGAGCAGAAAAAAAAGGCAAAGGAAAGGCATTTCTGGAAAACCCTTGCGGAAGCCTCATGTGCCCTGGGCACTTAAGGTTCAGAGAGAGAGAGAGAGAGAGAGAGGGTAGGAATAATGAAATTGTTATGAAAAAGAACAATAGTAACTCAATATTTCTGCAAAATTGCCTAGATCAAAGGCAGCGAAAAAAAAACCCACATAAAAACACAAGAAGAAACCTATCTGCGATCCGCTTTCTGGTGAAGCAATGCAGACTGTGGCCGTGGACGGGACATGAAATAGGATGAACTGTAAAAGCAGCCAAGCGTGGAATACGGTCAGCTAGAGAACACAGCAGCAGAAATAAATGTGGAAGAGTAGGGGAATAGTAGCACTGATCTTTATCTCTCACAGAACATATGAAAGGCTATTAGAGAAAGTGGAAAAGAATGTTGGAAATGAAAAATAACAGGCATATGGAACCAGTTATAGCAGAACAGAGGACAGAGTTATTCAATGAAAGATAAACTGAGAATTCTACATGGCTGTGTGCAAAGATCCGGTCTGAAGGATAGCTGTTCCAGAGTTTTACTAACACGTCCAGCAGAAGAACACGAGCGAATGGCAGCGACATGAAAAGTCATGTTAAAGAACTTGGCCAGTCTAGAACCACGTCAGCGACATGAAAAGTCATGTTAAAGAACTTGGCCAGTCTAGAACCACCTCAGTGATATAAAAAAAAAGTCATGTTAAAGAACTTGGCCAGTCTGGAACCACCTCAGCGACATGAAAAAGTCATGTTAAAGAACTTAGCTAGTCTGGAACCACCTCAGCGACATGAAAAAGTCATGTTAAAGAACTTGGCTATTCTGGAACCACCTCAGCGACATGAAAAAGTCATGTTAATGAACTTGGCTAGTCTGGAACCACCTCAGCGACATGAAAAAGCCATGTTAAAGAACTTGGCTATTCTGGAACCACCTCAGCGACACGAAAAAGTCATGTTAATGAACTTGGCTAGTCTGGAACCACCTCAGCGACATGAAAAAGTCATGTTAATAAACTTGGCTAGTCTGGAACCACCTCAGGTCGGCCAACACGTTCTTTTCTCAGCATCAAAAGCTGCGATCGCTGCAGGTGCGACACCTGCCCCTTCGTTGCTGAAACTAGCCAGGTAGCACTTCCCAAACCCACGACACCCACTCCTGAGGGCTTCCCTCTGTTAGACTAATTGGCTCCATATCCTTATTCTTGTTCATTTCTCATGTCCTTTTTCCACTTTCTCTAATAGACTTTCTCATCTGTTCTGTGAGATAGCAAAGGTCAATATTACTATTCCTATACCCTCCTCCAGTTTTTGTTTTTTCCCTGCTGCTCTATTCTTCAGCTGATTTTATTCTACGCTTGCTGCCTCTCTAGCTCCTCCTACTTCCTCTTCCGTCTGCGGCCAGTCTCTCTAGCTTCCTCAGAGACCGGATCGCAGATAAGTTTCTTTGCGTTTTGATTTTTTTTTTCCCTGCTTTTTTTGCTGTCCTTGATAAAGCCATTTTTTCAGAAATGTTGGATTGCTAGTGCTGTTTTCCATAACAATTTCATTGTTTCTACTCATTATTACTAACTTTTCTTTCTTCTTTCCCGTCTCCGCCACTGACTTCGTCTAATTTTACGCTATGTTAAAAAAAAAAAAGCACAGAGGAAAACGAAAAACTTGAAATCAGGCAGACTTGATCTCAGAGAAACATAAGAGACGTTAGGCTAGAACACTACGTCAGATGTAAAGCCAAAATTAACATATAAATTGGGTCAGAGAAACATGGAAGGCGTAGGAAAAAGAGAAAGATCATTTTGTTTTAAAAAAGGGGGCGAGTTTTCGTGAAAGAAAAAGGCAGGAGACTTCTAAAAAAATGAACTGTGAGAGACATTAAAAAAAAAAAAAAAGATCGAGAAAAGTAAATCTGATTTACAGCAGATGTACAGAGAAAACAGGAGGCAAAGAAGTGAAGTCCAAGAGATGTACAAGAAATATGTGAGACATTAAACTAGATTAAATCCACGGGCGCAAAGGAAAGGACGCAAGCTGACTTAGTATCAAGTATCGAGAGGCTAAAGGTCAGAGAAATGCTGGTGTTAAGGAGGATAAAGTGCGAGGCATAAAATCAGATAACAGCCAGAGAAAGCGAAATGGGGTGGGGGGGGGGGGCGGACAGCGGGGAACTGACCGCGTTAGAGCACGAAGCTTTACTTAGCGCGGGAAACCTACGAGTGAGAAGAAGAAGAAGATAGCGATGTGCTGCCTCACATTTTTTTTTCAGAGCAGGAGAGATAACTGTGATAGTAACTGCTGTAAAAACTAGTACTAGTAGGCCAGAGTCAGGCAAATTCTGCCGAAAACTGGGTTGTTACAGAGAGAGAATGGTTCGTCATTACTCCTGGCTTGTCTCGCGTATTGTCAGTAAATGTTTTCATGCATCACTTGATGAATCGATTACTGTTTACATCGCTGTTGCTATTTTACTCGCAGCTCAAAACCAGTTTTCATTCTGCTGCAATGCCTTGTCACGTGACAAGAATGGCAGCTGAGTGAGGATTTCTTAATTAAATCTCATTTTGTCTGTACTTGCTTTTCATTGTTTCATTTGCGCGAGAAATGCCTCTTTTGTATGAGCGTGTGTTTTTGTTAAAGCGCTGGCTTACTTCAGAACGATTGAGTTAGTCACCGGCTACTGAACTGTTTCTGTTAGTTCAGCCTAAGTCCGTGTTTGATAGCTGACTGATGAGTTCAGCCCAAGACCGTGTTTGATAGCTGACTGATGAGTTCAGCCCAAGACCGTGTTTGATAGCTGACTGATGAGTTCAGCCCAAGTCCATGCTTGATAGCTGACTGATGAGTTCAGCCCAAGTCCGTGCTTGATAGCTGACTGATGAATAACCGCAGGGACAAGGAGACGGCGCTTTACTTACGTAAAGAAAATGTGAGACCCTCCTATGTAACAGTAAGGTGTACTGTTGAGAATCCATACGAAGGAGGAAACAAATGAGCATCACACAGAGAAGACAAATGGTAAGTATAAACCGACTGGCAAACTACTGAAGCGGCCTTCTTTCTGTCCAGGATGCCCTTGGTTTAGAGAGATGCCAGATCTCATCTGTTCATTAGAGAAGTGTGATGAGCTCATGAAGAACTGACGTGAGAAGTACACTCTGATGAAGTTTTCCTGCACTATCAGGGACAACCAAGTAAGCCGAAAAGATCACTGTGAAAAGGAGGTTTTAATTTTTGTGCGCAATATTATCTTCTTGTATCATATGAGAAAAAAATAAAATCCAAGACATTTCTAGAGATTTCGAGACGAGACGGTTGAATTTCGATTTTGTTTATAGGTTGAGTGAACTACTGTACGCCGTGGAATAGAAACACTTACACTAGCCCCCATATCCACCACTTTCTGGATTCTCTAATAAGCACACTAATGTCCCACAGAAATTATTCACACGGGACTTCATTTATCCTAATAGTCCTCTAAGAAACCAAGTTTTTGGTACCTGCAGAAATCTGTTAGTCGATCTGTTTACTGTAAATGAATCACTTACGACAGGTCAAAACGAGATACGTATATACATTTTTTGCATTCTATTCTACTCAAAGGGTTATTATCACCGTATACTAACTAACATTCAAGGTTATATCTGCACAGATGCCTGTGAGAATCCCTGTTAATTTTTGTTAATCAATATCTGTACATGTGGTGTCAAAACAAAAACAACAAAAAAACTGGTCACTCTTGTGGAAATTGTACAGGGAAGTGCCAAAGCTCAGTATAGCAGTTCTATTCTATTCTAAGTGCCATGCCGTTTGGCGTAGGCGATCATTTCTCTCCACAATTTGTAGCACAGTCCCTTGTAACTAGGATTAAGAACATGATTATGAAAAAATAATGAATATGATTATGAATAGGATCATGAATATGAATATGATTTTGAATATGATTATATTGTATACAGAACAGTAACGCCGAATAGCAATAAACAAAAGAAGGTAGAGAAATGTATAAAACGTCCATGACACTAACACAACAAGACGCGGACAAAAGTAAACAGTAGAGACAAACAAACTGAAAAGGCTGACGCAGTGACGCTGAGATGTAGGTCATACAAAGGAGGGACGGCAGAAAGTAGGACTGTCCAATGATAACAAAGCGATGACACAAAGCAAATAGCCGAGATATAAAAATATACATTAAGATTAGAGGATTTAGGAAGTGTCATGAGGCTGGTGGCAGGACAAATCCCTGAAGCATACGACATGAAAGAGATTGTGGATTTAGATAATAATAACGATCAGATACGACGGATTTGACACAACTGACCGGTGAGACATGTTTGCTAACCTTAGAACGTAATCTGCACACAACCTTGAAAACAAGGAGTGGACACTAGTCAACGCTGGTAGGTTAGGACGTGGGAACCAATAAGAACCCTCATAGGAACCAGTGGACGTCTGAAGGGTGGAGCCAAAATACTTATTGGTCAACCATCAAGCTGGACTTGGGAAAAAAAGGCGAGCGGAAAGACAGGAGAAGGATGAGGAAATACAGAAGTGCAGGAGAGAGGAGACAGAGGAGGGAAATCGTCAGAACACCGTCGGCCCGGCAAGTAGCGACTGACCTGAACTGCACGTGGACAGTCAAAAGTGAAGAAAGAACCAGAGCAGCCGAGAAGCCATCAGATGAGAGATAAGAACAGAAGTCCAGAGAAGAGGCAAGTAGACTGTGCTCGTTAGTACACTGCGATTGAGTGGCAGAGGAAGACTGCCAGAAAGAATCAGACAGACAAGAGAAGAACAGATTGACAGACAATCAGATAAGAACAGTAGAGCGAGAGCGCACATCACAGAAGAACAGAAGAACAGCAGAAGGAGAACATACACCAGAGAGACGCGGAGGAGGTAGAAACATAGAAGAACAAGAAAGGGAACGAGACGATATAGAATCAGAAGTAGTCTTAGACTGAATATGTATTTCAAGTGATTCAGGTGATTTAGAAGATCTGATACTTTTCGAGCTTCGAGTAAAGTGATTTTAGACGAGAAACTAGTTGACCACGCGTTGCAGATCTATTAGAAGACAGAGTTTAGAATCGTCTAGTATCACGTGTAGAATATCTTGAAGTTGAGAACATTGAGAAATGCTGCATGTAGAATGTGACAGAGTTTGATATCGTGAACAGATGATTATGTGCCTCAACGACGAAACTAACGAAGTTTATGTCACACTACATCTTATTTCAAGTGATGTTGTCAACAATAAATCTGATACTCTAATTGTCAGAATTAAATAATGCAGTGAACATTTCATCGGACTTCTCTGATCTAGTGAATATGGTAAGGTTTTGTGAAACCTGTTATGTGTTAATCAAAGAGCATATGTAAGATTCAATACTATAGAACTATTCTATAATATGCAACTATTCAGAAATATATGATACGCAGTCTTCAATGTTATAAATTCCCTGTCTTTTGCGTTGATTATGAGATCCGCGGTGACTTTCTTCCTAGCCACACTGACAGCACATCCTGTAACCTCTCTCTCTCTCTCTCTCTCCTTCCCTCAATTTTTCCATTTGCCACAGTGTGCTGCATTTTCCTCTTCTCAGGAAATGTCCTATAAATCTCGCTTGCTTGCCTCTGATCTTTGCTGTAATTTGCTTTTTTTTTTTTAACTCCAGCCTCTTAAGACTTCTTCACTGGTTTTCTTGGCTGTCCATGGTACCTTCAACATCCTTCGTATAAACTACATTTCCATGGCCTCCATTTCTTGCTGTACTCTCTTATTCATAGACCATGCTTCACTCCCATAAAACAAAATTGGCTCGATGTAACATTCAGTTCAGTACTCGTTTTCTGATATTCAGTCGTGAAAATGACTATACAGCATTTTCCCCATAAGCTTTATAATGCTTCACTTTGTCAAACGTTTGAATATAACCAATGACACATCATAATAAGTTGTTTTTCTGAATCTAAAAGAATCTCTAAACAACTCTAGGCAGTTTGTAACATCCACTATCACAGCCAGTCTAATTCTACTTTCCCCAGTGTTGTAAATTAGAACATGGCCTTGGCAAATCCATACTGAATACAAGAACCATGGGACCTATAACACTAGTACTGCGCCTCGAAGCCAAGTTAAAACGCAATATCTTGTCTCCATTTTAAATAAATATAGTTCGGCTCCCGATCCTTGCACTCAATTGTCAAAGTTCTGTACGAACTAGTTTCGAACCAGTTCATACGGCACACTTTTACTGCAGTATAAAGATCTGCAGCGAAGGTTGGGCTATTATAAAGTAAGACTACGCTAAACGGAGAAATGAATTCAGTAGAGCTTTTTGTACTGCAATGTTGGAAATAGTAACGTGTGTTTATAGCGGTAGTAACGATTAGAATGGAGACTAACTACATACTACAGTGACAACGATGAGACTAACTACATACTACAGTGACGACGATGAGACTAACTACATACTACAGTGACGACGATGAGACTAACTACATACTACAGTGACGACGATGAGACTAACTACATACTACAGTGACGACGATGAGACTAACTACATACTACAGTGACGACGATGAGACTAACTACATACTACAGTGACGACGATGAGACTAACTACATACTACAGTGACGACGATGAGACTAACTACATACTACAGTGACGACGATGAGACTAACTACATACTACAGTGACGACGATGAGACTAACTACATACTACAGTGACGACGATGAGACTAACTACATACTACAGTGACGACGATGAGACTAACTACATACTACAGTGACGACGATGAGACTAACTACATACTACAGTGACGACGATGAGACTAACTACATACTACAGTGACGACGATGAGACTAACTACATACTACAGTGACGACGATGAGACTAACTACATACTACAGTGACGACGATGAGACTAACTACATACTACAGTGACGACGATAGTATGCCTGTGTGAAGCTGTTACACTTTCTGGCGTTCTGGGGAGGGCGTGGGGGTGATTTGGGAGCGATAAACGCATCTAGCCAAGATCTAGCGCTGATTTCTAACAGCGATTCCGGTAAACGAGCAGTTGTAATACTTTACGGTGGAGGACAGAATATGTTCTAGCGCAAGTTAGACCCATTTCAACGACGAAAGAACAGCCAGTGTAACTAGTTCTTCGTTCTTGTATGACGTCCATATCGGCAACTGTGAACTTGAACTCCTGGCAGCTGACCCAGTTGTAACCTGTGCATAATATTACATGTGTCCTGTTTGGCCGCGTCCGTTCCAACAAATCATTCCTCCATTATACTTTTACACTGGCTAAATTACAGATTTTTACCAAGTTTTATGACTAAGTGTTCCTCTGTGCTGACACAAAACTGCTAGCAATTACCGATCCGTGGATCTGCGTTGTAGCTTACAGCGCTGTTATTGTAACATGTCGTTATGAAAACATGGGCAATCGATATTTTGTTGCAAAAATATTGTTAGTTACCAGAAATCTGAACTTTTCTATAAGAATAACATGGACTTGAGAGAGAGAGAGAGAGAGAGAGAGAGAGAGAGAGAGAGAGAGAGAGACCGAGTAGCAGAAGAGGCTGTAATATCAGTTACTGCAACAGAGTACTACTACTACTACTACTACTACTACTACTACTACTATTACTACTACTACTACTACTACTACTACTACTACTACTACTACTATTACCACTAGCAATAAAAGTGAAGTTAAGAACTGCAATAAGACTGGAACGAGTGAATATGAGTAACATGAAGTACCCACACAATGAAAACAACAAGCGTATGTAGGTANCCCCCCCCCCCCCCCCCATACACACACAAAGACAGGAATGAGCCTGCCTATACTAAATGAAATATAACAAACTACAACTGAAATAAAAATCATCACACATCACTGCGACTGCGACGTATCCTACGCTCTTACAGTACTCGCCAAGCAAAGACGGCTGGCTTGACCAGCACTCAAAGACTTAAGACAGAAATACCTGCCTTCAACACCCAGGTGTCGAGAAAACATTATATACCAACTCCGATACTATTAAAGAAGATCTGCTGATACTTTGCCATCGCTTCAAGCCGAAGAGAACAAGATGGATCGGAAAATTGAAATGAAATCTCCCCTCTACGAGCATTATGAACAACCAGGCAAGCAGCAATTTCGGAATGAGAGAGTCCACAACATATCGAGAGAAACATACTGCATCAACATAGCGCTTTATTTCTTCATATCAAGCTTTACAGAAAGTAAACTCATCTCTCGTTATTATTTTTTTTACTATTTTCTTTCTTTACTTTCTTGACTTTAATTTCCGAATATTCACTCCACTCTAAGAATGCACAGAAGGTACCATCTCCGCCAAACATTTGTGATGAACTTGATCTCAGGAACCTGATCTGTCACGTTTTCCTGTCATGGCCTACAAGATCCAGGAAAACCCCAGAAGTGAAAATAAATATCACACAAACGTGCATACTAGGTAACCTCAAGTATGGCAGGAAGTTTGAAAATAAACAGCACTTAACTGTAAATAAGGATGTCCACAAGAGAGAAAATAAATGTCATATAATCATCACTGTCAGATTATAATAAATAAGAATGAGTGTATTTGGATTCCTGTGATTCAAATAAAAAACAACAATGACAAATGTGCACAGCCTTAAGCCTACATTCAGGTTGCGTTAACCTTTTCCAATGTATTTTCATACTTTTCGGTGAAGACCTGTATAATTAAATATAAAGCTTCATAGCCAGTTGTTTACAATACAAGTTCTTCGGCGTTCAAGGAAGGTTGGTCATACTAAATCTGTCGCCCTGTCGAGTCCGCAGTCTTCTTCAGGCTTGAATGTGACCCCCCCCCCCCCACACACACAGCTTTTCTTCCAGTTCCTCTCCCTCGGGCCAGATCTGTGCTCGGACGTTTGAGAGAGGTCTGCGCTGTGTGTTCTGGGGTCTGGATCCCAAAGCCACAGGGACACTTGTGTGTGTGAGAGAGAGAGAGAGAGAGAGATTTAGGTGATATAATAATGGAGTTTTTTTTTTTTTGCTCCTTTCAAGCAACAGCTGTTTGAAAATTATAAGGGATAATTTACCCCATGAAATGAAAACTATATGTATATCTTGCACAGTAAAATCTGCAGCTCGGTAATGCGTCAGTTGTCAAAGAAAATTCTCATGCATGATTGAAATGCTTTTGCGTACAAAATCTTTCACGTAGGATAAAGAGGATTAATCTTGTTCTCTTCTACTTCGTTAAGCAAAAGTGAAAATAGTGTAACTCTTCTATTTGTCCAAAGAGTCTCTGCACATGTCTACAGCATGAAAACCTCCTTCATTAAGAAAAATGGATGATGATGATGATGATGAGAGAGAGAGAGAGAGAGAGAGACCGAGTAGCAGAAGAGGCTGTAATATCAGTTACTGCAACAGAGTACTACTACTACTACTACTACTACTACTACTACTACTATTACTACTACTACTACTACTACTACTATTACCACTAGCAATAAAAGTGAAGTTAAGAACTGCAATAAGACTGGAACGAGTGAATATGAGTAACATGAAGTACCCACACAATGAAAACAACAAGCGTATGTAGGTACCCCCCCCCCCCCATACACACACAAAGACAGGAATGAGCCTGCCTATACTAAATGAAATATAACAAACTACAACTGAAATAAAAATCATCACACATCACTGCGACTGCGACGTATCCTACGCTCTTACAGTACTCGCCAAGCAAAGACGGCTGGCTTGACCAGCACTCAAAGACTTAAGACAGAAATACCTGCCTTCAACACCCAGGTGTCGAGAAAACATTATATACCAACTCCGATACTATAAAAGAAGATCTGCTGATACTTTGCCATCGCTTCAAGCCGAAGAGAACAAGATGGATCGGAAAATTGAAATGAAATCTCCCCTCTACGAGCATTATGAACAACCAGGCAAGCAGCAATTTCGGAATGAGAGAGTCCACAACATGTCGAGAGAAACATACTGCATCAACATAGCGCTTTATTTCTTCATATCAAGCTTTACAGAAAGTAAACTCATCTCTCATTATTATTTTTTTTTTAATTATTTTCTTTCTTTACTTTCTTGACTTTAATTTCCGAATATTCACTCTACTCTAAGAATGCACAGAAGGTACCATCTCCGCCAAACATTTGTGATGAACTTGATCTCAGGAACCTGATCTGTCACGTTTTCCTGTCATGGCCTACAAGATCCAGGAAAACCCCAGAAGTGAAAATAAATATCACACAAACGTGCATACTAGGTAACCTCAAGTATGGCAGGAAGTTTGAAAATAAACAGCACTTAACTGTAAATAAGGATGTCCACAAGAGAGAAAATAAATGTCATATAATCATCACTGTCAGATTATAATAAATAAGAATGAGTGTATTTGGATTCCTGTGATTCAAATAAAAAACAACAATGACAAATGTGCACAGCCTTAAGCCTACATTCAGGTTGCGTTAACCTTTTCCAATGTATTTTCATACTTTTCGGTGAAGACCTGTATAATTAAATATAAAGCTTCATAGCCAGTTGTTTACAATACAAGTTCTTCGGCGTTCAAGGAAGGTTGGTCATACTAAATCTGTCGCCCTGTCGAGTCCGCAGTCTTCTTCAGGCTTGAATGTGACCCCCCCCCCCCCCACACACACACAGCTTTTCTTCCAGTTCCTCTCCCTCGGGCCAGATCTGTGCTCGGACGTTTGAGAGAGGTCTGCGCTGTGTGTTCTGGGGTCTGGATCCCAAAGCCACAGGGACACTTGTGTGTGTGAGAGAGAGAGAGAGAGAGAGATTTAGGTGATATAATAATGGAGTTTTTTTTTTTTTTTGCTCCTTTCAAGCAACAGCTGTTTGAAAATTATAAGGGATAATTTACCCCATGAAATGAAAACTATATGTATATCTTGCACAGTAAAATCTGCAGCTCGGTAATGCGTCAGTTGTCAAAGAAAATTCTCATGCATGATTGAAATGCTTTTGCGTACAAAATCTTTCACGTAGGATAAAGAGGATTAATCTTGTTCTCTTCTACTTCGTTAAGCAAAAGTGAAAATAGTGTAACTCTTCTATTTGTCCAAAGAGTCTCTGCACATGTCTACAGCATGAAAACCTCCTTCATTAAGAAAAATGGATGATGATGATGATGATGATGATGATGATGATGATGGCAGTGATTGTGATAATCAAAGAGCTGAAAGGCAATCCCATCTTAAGGCATTGCCTTTGGGGCCCAGTGTTTCAAATATTATCAGTGTCAAAGAGCATCATCTCCAAATATTTGTGGTCCTTGATGAACATAGCCTCAGGACCTGATATGTCATGTTTTCTTGGCCTACGGGCTTGGAGGAAACCCCATTAGTGAAAAAAAATACTGTTCAAAAAAAAAAAAACGCAACAGATATGATGTTGCGATTTAAACTGAAGTTTGCTGACCAGACAAGGGCAAAATGCCTGAAACGTTCAATTGGACATCAACTTCACGTACTGATCTGAACTGTACTCAGCAGATCATTCATGAGCACAGAAAAGCCACATTAGTCAAAACAGCATTTTTTATAATAACTCATGACAGGTTCATGAGAATCCCGTGAAACTTACCGAACACAGAACTCACTGACCATGTTACTGAATGCCTATATTGATTGACGCTCCTCGAATCAATTGGTTTGAAAATTCAATGCACAAATATGGCTCATCTCACTACAGAACAACGACTCATCATCACTGGACCTTTACAGACTGGACAGTCACAAAGTGTAGTGGCCAGACAATTTAATGTAGTTAGAAGCACCATTAGTCGCCTTTGGAGACGATTTCAAGAAACTGGCTCAGTTGCAGACCGGCCGCGCAATGGAGGACCCATGGTCACAACTCCTGCAGAAGACAGCTTCATACGGCTGCGTCACCTCAGGAATCGATTTGCATCTGCGTCCTCAACAGTCCAGTCAATGACAGCAGCTCTTCGAATTTCAGATCCAACGGCCAGGAACCGGCTGCACGACGCTGGTCTTTGGCCTAGAAGACCCTACAGAGGTTCTGTTCTTAGGGTCCGGCATCGCCAGTACCGACTGCAGTGGGTGAACCAGCATCATCAATTCCCCGTTGCGAATAATTGGAGAAGGGTTTGGTTTAGTGATGAATTATTCTTTCTGTTCCAGCGACACAGCAGATGGAGAAGAGTTTACCGCAGAGTCCATGAGCTCTACGAACAGAACTGAGTAGATGAGGCTCCTCCACATGGTGGTGGAGGTGTACTGGTGTGGGGGACGGTCAACTTCATGAGAAGAAGCGACCTGGTGCAAATTGATGGACGCCTGAATGCCCAACGATATGTCAATGAAATTCTTCGTCCTCACGTCCTTCCACTTCTGGCTGCACCAAGGTCGATTTTTTCAGCAGGATAACACTCGACCTCATGTGGTACAACTCACCACCAAGTTCCTCGCTGACAACAATGCCCAGACCACTCCGTGGCCATCCATGCCATTAGACATGAACCCAACAGAACACTTATGGGATGAACTCAACAGACGTTAAGTCCGCCAGCGAGACGTGGCTCCAATCAATCTCCGACAGGTGTCTCTTGCACTGCGGTAAGAGTGGGCATCCATCCCACAACAACAGATACAACGGCTAATAGGATCCATGTCAAGGAGATGTCGTTCTCTGACACAGGTCAGAGGAGGCAATACACCTTACTGAAACGGAGGCCTCAGTTGCAACGAATAAAAGTCCAAGCCAAATTTAATGAAGATCATTTCATTGTTAAAATCTTAATGTTTCTTTATGCAAAGATTGAAACATTAATTCCGTAAAATAAAATTTGGATACATGTTTGAAATTTGGTGTCCATTACGACTACAGTAGTGTTGCGTTTTTGTTTTTTTTTAACAGTATATATCACACAAACTGTACACTAGGTAACCACAAGAATACTAGGAAGTTTGAAAATTTCCATTCCCATGAGCAGGTATGCAGGGGTCCCAATGCATTTTCTTGCACAGGGACTACAATATGGTCTATGTGCCCCAATCCACTGCTTTGCCCAGGCACAACAATATGGTCTAGGTGCCCCAATGCACTGCTTTGCCCAGGGACTACAATATGGTCTATGTGCCCCAATGAAGTGCTTTGCCCAGGGACTACAATACGGTCTATGTGCCCCAATGCACTTCCTTGCCCTGGAACTACAATATGGTTTACATGCCCCAATGCACTGCTTTTACCCAGGGACTACAATATGGTCTATATGTCCCAATGCACTTCCTTGCCCAGGGACTACTATTTGTCCAAAGAGTCTCTGCACATGTCTACAGCATGAAAACCTCCTTCATTAAGAAAAATAGATGATGATGATGATGGCAGTGATTGTGATAATCAAAGAGCTGAAAGGCAATCCCATCTTAAGGCATTGTCTTTGGGGCCCAGTGTTTCAAATATTATCAGTGTCAAAGAGTATCATCTCCAAATATTTGTGATCCTTGATGAACATAGCCTCAGGACCTGATATGTCATGTTTTCTTGGCCTACGGGCTTGGAGGAAACCCCATTAGTGAAAAAAATATACTGTTCACAAAAAAAAAACCGCAACAAATAAGATGTTGCGATTTAAACCATGGTCACAACTCCTGCAGAAGACAGCATCATACGGCTGCGTCACCTCAGGAATCGACTTGCATTTGCGTCCTCAACAGTCCAGTCAATGACAGCAGCTCTTCGAATTTCAGATCCAACGGCCAGGAACCGGCTGCATGACGCTAGCCTTTGGCCTAGAAGACCCTACATAGGTTCTGTTCTTAGGGTCCGGCATCGCCAGTACCGACTGCAGTGGGTGAACCAGCATCATCAATTCCTCGTTGCGAATAATTGGAGAAGGGTTTGGTTTAGTGATGAATTATTCTTTCTGTTCCAGTGACACAACAGATGGAGAAGAGTTTACCGCAGAGTCAATGAGCCCTACGAACAGAACTGAGTAGATAAGGCTCCTCCACATGGTGGTGGAGGTGTACTGGTGTGGGGGACGGTCAACTTCATGAGAAGAAGCGACCTGGTGCAAATTAAAGGACGCCTGAATGCCCAACGATATGTCGATGAAATTCTTCGTCCTCACGTCCTTCCACTTCTGGCTGCACCAAGGTCGATTTTTCAGCAGGATAACACTCGACCTCATGTGGTACAACTCACCACCAAGTTCCTCGCTGACAACAATGCCCAGACCATTCCGTGGCCATCCATGTCATTAGACATGAACCCAACAGAACACATATGGGATGAACTCAACAGACGTTAAGTCCGTCACCGAGACGTGGCTCCAATCAATCTCCGACAGGTGTCTCTTGCACTGCGGTAAGAGTGGGCATCCATCCCACAACAACAGATACAACGGCTAATAGGATCCATGTCAAGGAGATGTCGTTCTCTGACACAGGTCAGAGGAGGCAATACACCTTACTGAAACGGAGGCCTCAGTTGCAACGAATAAAAGTCCAAGCCAAATTTAATGAAGATTATTTCATTGGTAAAATCTTAATGTTTCTTTATGCAAAGATTGAAACATTAATTCCGCAAAATAAAATTTGGATACATGTTTGAAATTTGGTGTCCATTACGACTACAGTAGTGTTGCGTTTTTGTTTTTTTTTAAACAGTATATATCACACAAACTGTACACTAGGTAACCACAAGAATGCTAGGAAGTTTGAAAATTTCCATTCCCATGAGCAGGTATGCAGGGGTCCCAATGCATTTTCTTGCACAGGGACTACAATATGGTCTATGTGCCCCAATCCACTGCTTTGCCCAGGCACAACAATATGGTCTAGGTGCCCCAAAGCACTGCTTTGCCCAGGGACTACAATATGGTCTATGTGCCCCAATGAAGTGCTTTGCCCAGGGCCTACAATACGGTCTATGTGCCCCAATGCACTTCCTTGCCCAGGAACTACAATATGGTTTACATGCCCCAATGCACTGCTTTTACCCAGGGACTACAATATGGTCTATATGTCCCAATGCACTTCCTTGCCCAGGGACTACAATATGGTCTATGTGTCCCAATGCACTACTTTGCCCAGGGCCTACAATATGGTTTAGGGCCCTAATGAAGTGCTTTGCCCAAGGTCTACAATATGATTTATGGGCCCCACTGCACTGCTTTGCCCAGGTCCTACAATATGGTTTAGAGCCCCAATGAAATGCTTTGCCCAAGGTCTACAATATGATTTATGGGCCCCACTGCACTGCTTTGCCCAGGTCCTACAATATGGTTTAGGGCCCCAATGAAGTGCTTTGCCCAAGGTCTACAATATGATTTATGGGCCCCACTGCACTGCTTTGCCCAGGTCCTACAATATGGTTTAGGGCCCCAATGAACTGCTTTGCCCAAGGTCTACAATATGATTTATGGGCCCCACTGCATTGCTTTTCCCAGGGCCTACAACATTGTTTATATGCCCCAATGAAGTGCTTTGCCCAGGGACTACAATATGGTCTAAGTGCCCCAATGAAGTGCTTTGCCCAGGGCCTTGCCCAGGGACTACAATATGGTCTAAGTGCCCCAATGAAGTGCTTTGCCCAAGGTCTACAATATGATTTATGGGCCCCACTGCACTGCTTTGCCCAGGTCCTACAATATGGTTTAGGGCCCCAATGAACTGCTTTGCCCAAGGTCTACAATATGATTTATGGGCCCCACTGCATTGCTTTTCCCAGGGCCTACAACATTGTTTATATGCCCCAATGAAGTGCTTTGCCCAGGGACTACAATATGGTCTAAGTGCCCCAATGAAGTGCTTTGCCCAGGGCCTTGCCCAGGGACTACAATATGGTCTAGGTGCCCCAATGCACTGCTTTGCCCAGGGACTACAATATGGTCTAAGTGCCCCAATGAAGTGCTTTGCCCAGGGACTACAATATGGTCTAAGTGCCCCAATGAAGTGCTTTGCCCAGGGACTACAATATGGTCTAAGTGCCCCAATGAAGTGCTTTGCCCAGGGACTACAATATGGTCTAAGTGCCCCAATGAAGTGCTTTGCCCAGGGACTACAATATGGTCTAAGTGCCCCAATGAAGTGCTTTGCCCAGGGACTACAATATGGTCTAAGTGCCCCAATGAAGTGCTTTGCCCAGGGACTACAATATGGTCTAAGTGCCCCAATGAAGTGCTTTGCCCAGGGACTACAATATGGTCTAAGTGCCCCAATGAAGTGCTTTGCCCAGGGACTACAATATGGTCTAAGTGCCCCAATGAAGTGCTTTGCCCAGGGCCTACAATATGGTCTAAGTGCCCCAATGAAGTGCTTTGCCCAGGGACTACAATATGGTCTAAGTGCCCCAATGAAGTGCTTTGCCCAGGGACTACAATATGGTCTAGGTGCCCCAATGAAGTGCTTTGCCCAGGGACTACAATATGGTCTAAGTGCCCCAATGAAGTGCTTTGCCCAGGGACTACAATATGGTCTAAGTGCCCCAATGAAGTGCTTTGCCCAGGGACTACAATATGGTCTAAGTGCCCCAATGAAGTGCTTTGCCCAGGGACTACAATATGGTCTAAGTGCCCCAATGAAGTGCTTTGCCCAGGGACTACAATATGGTCTAAGTGCCCCAATGAAGTGCTTTGCCCAGGGACTACAATATGGTCTAAGTGCCCCAATGAAGTGCTTTGCCCAGGGACTACAATATGGTCTAAGTGCCCCAATGCACTGCTTTGCCCAGGACCTACAATATGGTTTAGGTGCCCCAATGCACTGTTTTGCCCAGGGCCTACAATATGGTCTAAGTGCCCCAATGAAGTGCTTTGCCCATGGCCTACAATATGGTCTAGGTGCCCCAATGCACTGCTTTGCCCAGGGACTACAATATGGTCTAAGTGCCCCAATGAAGTGCTTTGCCCAGGGACTACAATATGGTCTAAGTGCCCCAATGAAGTGCTTTGCCCAGGGACTACAATATAGTCTAAATGCCCCAATGCACTGCTTTGCCCAGGGCCTACGATATGGTCTAAGTGCCCCAATGAAGTGCTTTGCCCAGGGACTACAATATGGTCTAAGTGCCCCAATACACTGCTTTACCCAGGGCCTACAATATGGTCTAAGTGCCCCAATGAAGTGCTTTGCCCAGGGACTACAATATGGTCTAAGTGCCCCAATACACTGCTTTGCCCAGGGCCTACAATATGGTCTAAGTGCCCCAATGAAGTGCTTTGCCCAGGGACTACAATATGGTCTAAGTGCCCCAATGCACTGCTTTGCCCAGGGACTACAATATGGTTTAGGTGCCCCAATGAACTACTTTGCCCAGGAACTACAATATGGTCTAGGTGCCCCAATGAACTACTTTGCCCAGGGACTACAATATGGTTTAGGTGCCCCAAATGCACTGCTTTGCCCAGAGCCTACAATATGGTTTAGGGGCCCCAATGGACTGCTTTTCCCAGAGCCTACAATATGGTCTAGGTGCCCCAATGCACTACTTTGCCCAGGGCCTACAATAAGGTTAAGACAGCCCTGTGTTGAGGTGAAGTGCAAAATTACATTTTTAGAATGTAACAATTTATCCCAGAAATACAGTATTTCTTTATGATACTTCAAATGTACATAAAACTATCTTATATCAAAAGCATCTCACATGCAAAAATAACAATCTTGCATTTCTCCTTCTAAATAATGTGAACATCAAAAATAAAATATCCACCAACCCAACAGTAAGACAGCACTGTAAGGCACATTCATCAAAAATAATTAAAATGGTAATAATTAATAAGAGGACATTTTAGATTCACTTTTCATTAACCTAATCTATGTGTATAAATGTTAAACAAATAATTCCTCTGTTTGTTGACTCCTTATACAAAATAAAAATCAGTTCAATAGAAGTATACTTTTCCCAATATCTTGCCCATTTTTATCAACACACACTATTGTTTATAAAAAAAAAATACACAGTTGTTAAATTTGCTTCATTGGACTTTTACCACATGATTCAACTTCAAATATACTGCTAAGATTTAATCAAAAGACTTTAAGAATTAAACAAAAGCTTACTACAAGTTTGCAGCTAATACACTGTTCACTCATCAATCGAAATTGATGGTGAAATCATTGAATGGAAAAACAAGAAACATGGCACAATCAACTACAGGATGTTGAATCTTAAATTCATTGAAGCTGAGATTTACTGAAGCTTATGTTCGGTGCAATTACTCTGTCTGCTCTAAGATATGACATATATAGCTGCTCCAACTAATGACATGCAATGACATGCTTACTTGGTTTGTTACGATCAATGACATGCATATTCTGCCACAACCAAAGGCATGCACACTCTGCATCGAAGCAAATGATATGCATAATCTGCACCGAGGTAAATGACATGCATACTCCGAACTAAATGACATACATATTCTGCACCAAAGCAAATGACATGTATATTCCATTTACATAAACTCATGACAAATATACTCCAAATATTCACCAGCCAAAAACATGCATACACATGCATAACAACCATTTCATCCATTCTTAAAATTTCAAAATTATTTTTAGAAAAGCCCCTTAAATTTGCAGCCAAGAATCTCATAAAAGTGTGGCATCTTATTCAAATCGACAACGCCTTCAAGAGAAATTTTGTAAGATGTCCCCATCTGTATTTATCCACTTTCAACCCCACACAGAACCCCCCGGCCCCACTTTTAAACAGGAAAAACCCTGCGCCCCAGAGCAAGGCACTGAATGGACCCTCCTCTCATAAGGCCTGCAGATCTGTCACCCACACTGACTTCTATGTCACTGCTTTCAGTCACGAAACAAACTGTTACTCTTTGCAATATGAACTGGAACACATTGTCATTCTTTGTAATATGAACTGGAACGCATTGTCATTCTTTGTAATATGAACTGGAACACATTGTCAGTCTCTGCAATATGAACTAGAACATACTGTCACTCTTTAAAATGTTATATGGGTCCATAGTTTTTTTTTATTTCCCTTCTAAAAACTGTTTCACTAAAAAAAAAAAAAAAAGTGTCAGTAAATGATGTAATATGTTCTGACTGCTGGAGATTCTAAATCCACATACATGGACACACAAGCCATGCTAAAAATGCATACTAAATTCAGAATTTTCTAAATATCATAATACGACGCAGGTGAGTGAATTTTATCAATTAAATAACAATAAATAAATGCAAATAAAAACTAAACTGAAGATACCGCAAGAAAGGCTATATAACAGAACGTTTTTACTGAAATAAATACAAAGTGCCAGATGAAAAAAAAACAGAATTCATTCGTTTTTTTTTAACTTTTGGAAGTAAACGAGAGATGAAATGAATTCTTACCTCAATAGATACACTGCTCTTTCGATGCTCGTCAGTCGAGGATCAACTGTCAATTTGTCCAACTCCTCATCACTCTAAACACGTTTTTGTTGGGGGGGGGGCGGAAAAAAGTGTTAAGAATAATAAAGGTGTCAAAAGATTCTCACGATGTTTAGATTTTAATGCATAAATGTGATAAACAAACTGTGATAATGTAAAACAACACTCACCTTCAGTTGTGTTGTGATTTCTTTATCAACTCTATCCAGGCTAAGCTCGGTCAAATCATCCGAAAGCATCTTAACAGCCGACATTTAGCTGTTTTTCATTAAAGGGCAGTAGATGCCCTCGTACAATCAATACTTTCAACCTATGTTTTCTTTCAGAAGTGAAGAGAATGAAATCGTGAGCGTATCTCAGTCATGAAACATGAGGTTCGTTTACCCCACTCCGCCAACACAAAAAGTAGCTTCTCTTGACAACAACAGTAGCCACCATATTTCTCGTAAACTCTCACAAAATCTCGGTCTTCCCGCGTTATTTTAAAGCAGGAAACTTTCTACTGTAGAGATCAGAACAACACAATTCCTTCAGATCATCAGAGGAAGTATTTCCCCCCCCCCCCTTTTTTTTTTTTTTACAGACAAGTGTTTCGGCCCTATTAAACTCCTGACACTTTGAGCGGGGTGCGCCCCTCTGGATCATGACTCTCAGAGGTCTTGTGAGTTGCTTTTTTTTTTCGTCCCGGAATTGAGCGTGATCTTCCAATTGGCATTGCATTTCGAAGTGCATCTTAGCAATTTAGATTCGGAGGACCGGTGGTATGTATAGTGGGGTACCTTCGTCTTTATGTGACATTTTCAATGTACCAGGCAACGTTGCACCGAAATATCACATTAGCTACCTGCAACATGAACGAAAATAACCATCTGACCTATATCTAATGAAAAGAGTAGCAAGTACGACTGAAACATTAGGGATATCATACAACCTTATTTATCACTGACAGTCCGTATTATAATGAATGTCCGTGTCTGTACTGTTTTTTTTTAATTTACTGATCGCTCATTTGGATCAAATGGAAGAGGAACAGCTACGGAGATCACAATAATGACGATGTGCACGGTAGTCTTTGCTTTGTCTCAAACCTATATAGTTTTTCTTGACTGGGCTCCACGATTTGCTTAGTATGACGATATATTTAGGGCTTTTGTAATTTACTCCTTCCACCTCTTTAGAGGGCGGTCCTACAGTTTTTAGCGTGAATGTGCGCGGGAGCTTCTTGTGCTTATGAATAGGAGAACCCAGAAGAGAATGTTGCCAGTTTGCCAACAAGAAGGTTTTATTTATTTGTATGCCTCAAATGTCAGGCAGCTGAAATATATATCATTGAGGAAACATTGGAAGAAGTGGAGAGTTTTTAATATCTTGGATCACTACTAACTAATAACTGAGATACAGTGAGGGAAATTACAAAAAAAAAAAAGAAAACAACTAAAGAAGCTATGGAGAGGAACAGACATGTCCCTTGCAGAACTTTGCCTCCCTAACAGCTCTCCTGTATGTCTTTCGGTTGTAAGCAAGATACCCCGCTGCTGATGCATCCATCTACAGATTATCAACGATGTCTTGCACCCATCTTCGCCTTGGTCTTCCTCTCTTTCTTTTCCCCATTATGTTTCCTTCCAAGACGGTCTTCTCTAAATTATCATGATGTTTAATGTGTCCGTAATATTTAAGTTTTCTCTCTTTAATCTTCTTTACTAGCTAGCTTTCTTCAGTATTAAGTTCTTGTAGTATGGATATATTTGTTTCTTTTTTGTGTCCATGATATTTGAAGAACTCTTCTGTAGCATTTACATTCAAAGGCATTTATATGTTTCTCAGCTGTTTTGTTAAGTGTCCAGGTCTCACAGGCATATGTTGCGATGGGAAAGATGCATGCCCTTAAAAATCTTATTTTTGTAGTTCTGTCTGTTCCTCTCCACATATTCTTTTAGAGAGAGATCTCTATTGTTAGTAATGATCCAAAATATTCAAAACTCTCCACCTCTTCCAATTTTTCCTCACTGATAAATATTTCAGCTGCCTTATTTGTTTTGTCAGTTGTCATCAGAACAGATGCAAGGGGTGTGCAGTGCTTCTTTTGCGGACCCCACCATCATGGGGACTATGGCGATCCCTGTCCCGTTAGCCAGGCTAGACCTGTTACTGGCCCACCACGGAGAGATGGGACAAGATCTTGGTCGGCTAGGTTCGTCAAGCCTGACTCTAGAATATCAGCTATGATTGGCCAACCCTGACGCTATCGTGTCAGCAATGATTGGCCAACCCTGATGCTTGCATGTCAGCTATGACTGCCAAATGGCAAAAATTGACATAACTGCCCAAATCGGACGTTTTCAGGACGAAAAAAGCACGTAACTGCAGGAAATAGCGGGCATGATCAGGCCCGATGGAATTTCCCCTTGTGTTAATTAGGGACAAAGTTCAGCTCAATACAATAACGTTTCACCTACAGTTCGGATAAGGGGCCCGATAACAACTAATTGCGATGGGAGACTTGGCCCTGCAGGACCCAGAGCATGACTCTGACATCAGTTGCACCTGCAAGTGATTGCTTATCTTAAAGATGAATTCTGATTCGCCTCCTCCAGTTTTCAATGTCTGCAGTGACTGAGATCGTCACGTGACATCTAACCAATCGTGCTCGCCGTTATTTTTCATTGTTTCCACCCATTAGTGTCTCTGCTCTTGTTACTTCCCAACTTTCACTACGCCTTGTTTTCTTTTTATTTTGTCTGGGCCTGCTTTTCTGTACTTAATTCAAAAGTTCAGATTTTTTTTTTCAATAGCGTGATAATGTTGCTAATCACACGTGACTTGATAAGCGACTGGGAATCGGCTGTGATTAATCAGCAGCCGTGATTTAACGTTTTAAATCTTGGCTCACTGAATTTTAAGAATTTTTTTTACAGAAAGGTAATTTACGCTTAGCTGTATGCTTTCGTTTTTTTTTTTTCCTGGTCCGGGTGTCAGGTCGATTGAAGTAATTTTTAGTTCTCGCGCCTAACCGGGAGGGGGGGGGGGGGGATTTACTTTTGCACAAGCCATACCTGATTAACATTTTGTATACTATACAAACCATCAATGTTCCCTCTAAGCTTTGCGGCAAAGCACATAAAGAAACGATGCAGCGCAAAAAAATTTGATATGCTCTGTAAAACAAACCAAATTTCTGCTTTATTTCTAAATTTTCTGATGTTACTTCATGTTACAGTAGTGCTGAAGAAAAATTTAGTGCTACATGAGTTTGGTTTCCATTTTTCTTTGGATTTTAGTTTGTTTTTTTTTTTTTTCTGAGGAAAACATTGTTATTTTTTATTTTCAGGCACATTTACTCACAAAATTATTTTTCGAATTATCTTTGCACATGGTTCAGAATTTTGCACGTGAACCAGAATACCCACTGCACAATCTATACCAGAAGTTGAAAACTGACCCAAGTGTCTGCAACAAATAGCGAAACAACATACTCAGGTGAAGGACCACACCAGACCCCAACCCTAACCTCTATGGTGATGCTAAAAGCCTGTAACAAAATGTTGCATTCGTGAGAGAGATTGGCATCAATATCTGAGTGAATGATGACCAAGAAGTCAGTCAGTCATTTGCATGTCCCTTGTGGAACTTTGCCTCCCTAACAGCTCTCCTGCAGGCCTCTCGGTTGTAAGCAAGATGCCCTGCTGCTGATGCATCCATTTACAGATTATCTTACAGCCATCTTCGGCTTGGTCTTCCTCTATCTTTTTCCCATTATGTATCCTTCTAAGACAGTCTTCTCTATATTATCATGACATTTAATGTGTTCAAAATATGTTTCCTTTACAAAAAGTACAAAACATTTATTAATCTTCTTTCCTGTGGCCTACTGAATAAACTACAAGAAAAAAAAAAGATATTTTTTTCCTTTCTACGCTGGTAACTATTAGAATTTATATACATATATTTTTTTGGAGGGGGAGAGAGAGAGAGAGAAGGTTTATGACAGTAATAGACGAGCGTCCATGTGGCAGTTGAGTACAGACTCTAGAACATATCCTACAAGAGTGCCTAAACCATGCAGACCTGATGTGTGAGACATGGCCAGAGGACACAAGCTTGGGGCAAAAGCTTTGGGGCTCCTATCAGGATCTGGAGAGGACTGCGGGCTTTGCCATGTCGACAAGGATCAGGATCTGAAGTGACCAATAACCTCGAACGCAGAAGAAGCTGGGAGTAAGGGAAATAGAGTGAATGTATGTATATATACATGTGTATGTATGTATATATATGTATGTGTATATATGTGTGTGTATGTATATGTATATATGTGTATATGTATGTATATATGTATGTGTATATATGTGTGTGTGTATATCTATATGAATGTATGTGTGTGTATATATATGTGTGTGTGTATACATGTATGTTTTATATATATATATATATACATCGTTGACGATCTGCAAATGGATGCAGCAGCAGCAGGCCATCTTGCTCACAACCGAGAGCCCTACAGAAGTGCTGTTTGGGAGGCAAAGTTCCGCAAGGGACATGCAAAGGAATGAATGAATTAAAAAATATATATATATATATGTATATGTAGGTGTTTCTGAGTGGATACATAAAAAAATCCAAGGGTTCCATACGGACAAGAAAGATTAAGAAAGGATGCTCTTTAGAATAATGATTTTTACTAATCTTGGTGGGGGTGAAGACGGCCCGATAAGGTAATCAGCAACCCATAGCTGATATGCCAACGTCAGGGTTAGCGACCCATAGCTGACCAAGACCCTGTCCATCTTTCCGTGGTACCTTCAGTAGCAGGCATAGCCTGGCTAACGGGGCACGGATCGCCATAGTCCCCATGGTGGTGGAGTCTGCTAAAGAAGCATTGCACACCCCCTGCTTTTTGGCTGTACTCTGGGACTGAAAAAGCAGCTGCTATAACCCGCTCCCACGACGATATTATGCTGTGCCTCAACATCTCTACAGCACTGGCTGCAAAAAACAACATCTCACAGTTGCAGGGAGTTCATACAAGTGCAAGCATTAATCTTGGTATGTACAGTTCTATACTTCCTGCATGTGTATACGGTGTTTATAACGTTTGGGCAAATTTAAAAAAAAAAAAAATTATATTTACACACAGAAGCTCACTTCTCCAATTTTTAACCATAAAAATGACACCTGCCTCAGTATTTTAATCCTAGCTTCTGATATACAGTAAAGTTTTATGTTATTGCAGTGTGGTCCATTAACCCAAATTGCTTTTGATTCAAACCATAACCCTAAAATCTTATAGTCCTGCTTCCTTTTGTGCGGAATATGAATAATTATTGTATAAGTGTTTACACGAAACCACTGCAGTAAAGCTGTAATAACAAAATGTATGAACTAGGAAAAAACTAGGAAGAGCTTTATTAATGAACGAGCACACAGCTGTGACGTTTCAGTGTGAGCCTTAATCATACCAAAAACACACAGGACGAAGAAATAAAGAGTGAAGGTAAAGTATAAATTCACATAATGACGACCCTTCTTGAGGGCATTATCGAAGGGAAAAAAACAAGAGAATGACAGCAACATACATGGGTGGACAACATCAAGAGATGAACGAGAACCAGTTTGGCCAAGTGCTCTATGAGGATAAGAAACAGAGCAGAGATTCACTGCAACAACCTTCCGTGGGAAGATCTCATGAAATGATGACGATGCTTCCTGTCCCTTAGGAAATTTTGCCACATAACATTCTCTCATTTATGTTACAAACCACTGCCATCTAAATACCTGGTTTTGAGCATAAATGAATATAAATGACACAAACTTTTATAGACAATCAGCATTTATTTCAGCTTATAAAAGAAGTGAGCCATAGGACAAATTGAAGAGCATCTTAAAAAAAAACCTACTAATTTTTAGAAGATTTTTTAAAATTAAATTTAAAGCCAAGGAACTGGAAAGACCAACTGGCCTGAAATAAAAATCTTGGAAGTAGCGTACATCCCTCGTGGGAGGAAAAAAAAAAAGAACGAGACTAATTTTGAACTAAAATATCTGATAACTGTGATGCCGACAAGCATTGTCTAGACCAAGCAAGTAGAAGACTTTCTGGGCTTGATGATGACCCATTACTGGAATTGATGATGACCCATTACTGGAACTGATGATGACACGTTCACATTCTTTGTCTGGTGAAGGTTTCAGTGCTGTCTGATAATTTTAACACATTTTTTTGTGTGTGCATTTTATCTTGTTTGCGTGATGCTGCAAAGCAGTGAAACATCTCAGCTAGACGTGTGGAACCTTAAAACAGATTATGAATGCCTTGCACCAGTAATGTGGTTAAGGGTAAGTCTGCAGATTGGAATGGGGGTGACCACAGCATAAGAAGGAATCTATAAAACCAAATCTCCTGCAAGCCCAAGATCCACTGGGAATAAATATCAAAACAGTCCTTGAACAAAATGAAGACCTGAATGATGGTCGCTCAGATAAAACACTGCACTAAGAAAAATTCCGAGACCACCAAAAAAATTACACCATGACCCTTTTGGGTATAAGGCCGGGACTGTAAGCAATTAATGTATAAAATCATTTTTTATGTTTAAGCATAACAAAAATGACAGGTTACCTGCAACAACACAAAAGGCAGTGTGATATTTTAATATTTAACAGTGAGTGTAAAATTCATGACATGTTATTTCACAAAGATGAAAAATGAAATATCCCGCTGTTTGTAAAGCTTTCGCCTATCATTTTTTGTTTGTTTTAAGTTACTCTGCAATAAGTTAACGACATGTAGCATGTATATTTATCTGCATATACCACATTTCTATAGAAAATAACTTATACTAAAACAAACCTGACTGGGGGACTTCATGTGTGATCAATATTCTGTGCCCGTCTTGAAAGATTATGCATAATGTATTTGCCTGCTAAGATTTGTTACATTTTTGTAACAATAATTTTTTCCCCTCTCAGACTTTTGTGAATTAGTTAGCTTTGTTAGTGTAGTCCAACTGTTTACTTGCCTCCCCCCCCCACCACCACAAATGATGGGCTTTTACTCAAAAGTTTAATGTTATGTCAACATGAATACTTGTCAACAGGGGAGGAGAGGAACTGAAAGCGTGGACTTAATCCTTCATTCCTCTCCTCTTTCCGAGGATCCGCTGTATGATCTGTCAAATACATTTTTATGTCTGAATAAAAAAAAGAAGCTGTAGCCACGATAATCATGAAAACTTTGGGAAACCAGAATAATGAATACCTAAAACTAGAACAGGACAACAGTGTGAAGAAGAACAACTATGATATCTTCCATGGTGTACTGTGTTCTCTACAACTTAATGATGTTATACTGTCACATGGAACAATTTGCTCAAACATCAAACATTCATGACGGCAATGATCACAATGAATCTTCAATGCTGAAGTCATCATAATAGACATTATACTTTCTCCATTTGTAGTTTTTATCATATGTTGCTGGGTTTTCATCGACAGGGAGAATAGGTTTGTAGTTTGGTAAGAGACCTGTGAATAAAAAAAACAATGGTTTTAGACAGACTTACATGATCAGGACTATACCAAATCAACAGAACAAAGCTTTCTAACTGCAGCAACTGGATTACACCAAAGAGAAAGTAATGAATAATTACATATAATAACCTGTCAAGAAAATGATATGAGCTTTGTGACTTCTACAACTCAAGAACATAAGCAATTCCCCAATTTTGTGGTCACTTTATCAAAAAGGAATTAATTAATGCAAATTTCAACACTGATATCCTTCCATCGTTTAATGTAATGAAGTGTCATGTTAACAATGACTTCTGTACATAATTTTTCTGAAATATCACAAAACTGCTATTAATAAAATGCCACATTTATCTATAAATTATCTATCTTAGATAATACTGGAAAACATGGACTTCTAGCCCTGAGAAATGCCCAGCAATGAAATACCACAATTAAATATTTAACATACTTTACTAGAAAAGACTACAAACAGCAGCACAGAGAAATAATAAATTTACATTAAAATGTACACAAAATGTAATCTCATAAATCATGTCAGCACTTCAATAGTTCATCATCTCTTTATCCTATACTACAGCAACACATATACAAGGTGTGGCTTTAAGTAAAGAGACTGGGGGTTCTGTGGATCAATCATTATTTTTAAGAATAGGTTCCAGATGGAGTGGACAGTGAACCAACACTACTACAGGAAAAGTTCTGGAAACTTTGAGAGAACAGGTCAGAAGAAAGTGGCCACATCTGTGAGAAAATGGTTTCATCCTTCATCAGAACACTGCACCAGCCCATGCGTTGCTTTCAGTGAGGCAGTTTTTTTACTGAAAAACATACTGCAATGTCTGAATGGCCTCCCTGCTCATCAGATCTGGTTTCATGTGACTTTCTTATATCCCAAAAGTCAACTCTACACTCAAAAGAACCTGCTTAAAGTCATCACTGAGAAAAAGAATATGATAAAGCTTTTAAGATAACTGACAGAAGATAACCTATAGCACTGCCTTGATCAGTCCAAGGTCAGAATGCAGATGTTTGAAGATACTGAAGGTGAAAGGAGTTAAAAAATGTACATTTTATTCATTAAAATCAAGTTGCAGCATCAGTCTTGTAATTAAACAGCCACACCTCATATTTAATTTTCATATATTTGAGATGTACCAAATACAAGATTTTAATAGTTGGCTGAAAACAAATATTCAGATTTTCAGACTGAATGCTATTTTCAGAGCTATGAATACAAATGAAACTAGTACACTGGTAGAAACTAGGAACATATAATAAAATATTTAATTTGATTTGAAAATAGTACACTGGTAGAAAGAAGGAACATCTCTCTCTCTGAACCTTAAGTGCCCAGGGCACATGGGGCTTCCGCAAGGGTTTTCCCACAAATGCCTGTCCTTCGCCTTTTTTTCTGCTCTTGCCCAGGTGAGCCCTCTATTGCTCAACATCCTTTCTGTTGTTCTTCTCCATGTCTCTTTTGGTCTACCCTTACTTCTGCTCCCCTGTGGTGTCCATCTTAGTGCTATTTTTGGTAGTGAGTTGTCAGTCATTCGGAGCACATGTCCCAACCATCGCCATCGTCTTTCCTCAATAATTGTTGTCAGTGGTTTCATCTGCATTTCTGCTAATAAGATGTTATTTCTTATGGTGTTTGGCCAAAATATTTTTCTAATTCTTCGTAAACATTTAGTCTGGAAAGAATTCAACTTGTTTTCTATGGTTTTGGTGATTTTCCAGCATTCACTTCCATAGAGTAGTACACTTAGAACATTACTCTTAAATATCCTGATTTTTATATTTATGCTTAGTTTATTTGATTTCCATATATTCTGCAGCATTGCAAAAGCCTGGTTTGCTCTAGTAAGTCTGCTGTTGATGTCCTCTGTGCTGTCTCCATTTTCTACTACTCTGCTGCCAAGGTATACAAATTCGTTGACCTCCTCCACTAACTTGTTATCTACTCTGAGTACATTTCTGTTGTTCACATTTTGCTTCATTAACTTTGTCTTTCCTACATTGATCTTTAGTCCTATGTTGTTTGCATTCTGAGTTAGCTTGTTTATTTTATCTTGCATATCTTTGTGACTGCTTGATAATAGACAAATGTCGTCTGCAAAGTCAAGGTCCTCCAGCACTGTGTCAAGGGTCCATTGTAATCCTCTGCGTTTGTCTGATGTTGCCTCCTTCATTAACCAGTCTACTGCCAAGATAAATAATGTTGGTGATAGTACACATCCCTGTTTCACTCCTGTTTGTACCCTAAAGCTGCTGGAGGTATGTTCTCCACAGATAACTTTGCACTGAAAACCCTCGTATAGGGCTTTGATTACATTTACTATTTTATGGGGGAGGCCATGCCATCTTAGGATTTTCCACAGTGCATCTCTGTTGACACTGTCAAAGGCTTTCTCAAAATCTATGAATAATGCATATGTGTACTATGCCACTCATTTGCCTGTTCTAATATTTGTCTAAGTACAAATATGTGGTCTATGCATGATCTTCCTTTCCTAAATCCTGCCTGCTGTTTCCGAAGTTTTTCCTCAAGTGTTGGTACAATTCTGTTGATGATTATTCTGCAAAATACTTTACTGGTGAGTGGCAGTAGGGTAATGCCTCTCCAGTTCCCGCAATCTCTGAGGTCACCCTTCTTTGGTAGTTTTACTATAAGACCAGTTTTCCACTCCTCTGGGGCTTTTTCTAAATCCCAAATTTGTTGTAATATCTGGCAAAGTTGTTTTGGTGTTTCTATTTCTTCTGCTTTCAACATCTCAGCAGTCACTTCATCTTCACCTGGTGCCCTGTCTGATTTTAGCTTCTTTATTGCCTCCTTTACTTCATTTATTGTTATTGGTCCTGTATTGATGTTTAGTTCCGTTTTTGCTTCAGGTATGTCTATTGTTTGTGCTCCTTGTGTTCTGTTTAGTAGGGTATTAAAGTGTTCCCTCCATCTTTCAATTTTTTCTCTTTCTCCACTGACCAGTTGTCCATTTTGTAAGAAGGAACATATAAAATATTTAATTTGATTTGAAAATAGGCCAAAAAATGACAAATTCTGAATATTTATATCCTGGAGTAAAGATCAACGGGCTAGTGATATCCCCTATCAAAGGAGAAGTAAGACGCCTCCTTACCTCCGTCAGTCTACGGGACACCCTTGGGCAAGGTGGAGTACCCGTACAGCCCCCTGATCAGGGTGACGTGAAGCCATGGGAGCAGGTGGCGGATGGAATGGGAGAGCAGCCGACAGATAATGTTGGTTATGGTCACCATTCTATGATGGTAGGCAGATGATCTCAATGTAGGGACAATGGCTATGATAACCAACTAGTACAGTCACTGCCCGGAAGGAAAGCAATGGTAAACTTTCATTCATTCCTTTGCTTGTCCCTTGCGGAACTTTGCCTCCCAAACAGCACTCCTGTAGGCCTCTCGGTTGTGAGCAAGATGGCCTGCTGCTGCTGCATCCATTTCCAGATCATCAACGATGTCTTGCAGCCATCTTCGTTTCGGTCTTCCTCTTTTTCTTTTTCCCATTATGTATCCTTCCAATACGGTCTTCTCTAAAGTATCATGACGTTTAATGTGGCCAAAATATTTAAGTTTTCTCTCTTTAATCCTCTTTACTAGCCAGCCTTCTTCAATATTAAGCTCTTGTAGTATAGATATATTTGTTCTTTTTGTGTCCACGATATTTGGAGAACTCTTCTATAGCATTTACATTCAAAGGCATTTATGTGCTTCTCAGCTGTTTTGTTAAGTGTCCAGGTCTCACAGGCATATGTTGCGATGGGAAAGATGCATGCCCTTAAAAATCTTATTTTTGTGGTTCTGTCTGCTCCTCTCCACAGATTCTTTATTTGTTTTACTTTCTGAAGAGCAATAGATGTCCTCCTTTTAATTTCCCGCATTGTATCTCCATTATTAGTTAGTAGTGATCCAAGATATTCAAAACTCTCCACTTCTTCCAGTTTTTCCTCACTGATACATATTTCAGTTGCCTTGTCTGTTTTGTCAGTTGTCATCACTTTAGTTTTCTTTGCATTAAGATAGAGGTTCTGCTCTTCGCTGTTCTTGCGGACTGACATAATTAGTTTTTCCATTCCTTCTTAAACTATCTTCTGGAAATATACCAAGAAACCCAAACAGCAACATGGAAAGTCGAATAGGAAAAAGATCTGGTGGTGAGGCCCCCAGGCCAGATATATCAAATTTTAACACTGGAGAAGAGTGTGAGACAGAGGTCAGTACCAGTAATTGTGATGATGGACAAAATCGTAACGGTGCTACTAAGGAAAACACCTGCATCAAACTAAAAAGAAAAATAAGAGTAGGAACATGGAATGTAAGAACCATGTATGAGGAAAAGTATCAATAAGTGACAGCAGAAGAAGAGCAAGTAGAAGACTTTTATAGCACACTGCAAACGACGATAAACAAGGTATGGTAAAATGATATTGTATTAATAATGGGGGATTTAATGCAAAGATTGGTACAGAAAGAGCAGAAGATGAAGGACATGTTGTAGAGAAATTTAGCATAGGACATAGAAATGAGGCAGGTGGCAATCTAATGGCGTTTTGCATGGAAAATGAGCTAATGATCGCTAACGCACTTTTTAAACAACATCCAAGAAGACTTTATACATGGACATCACCTGATGGGAAAACCAAGAATCAAATAGATTACATTTCAGTGCAACGAAGGTGGAGATCAAGTATAACATCAGCAAAAACTTTACCAGGTGCTGATTGTGACACGGACCATGAGTTATTAATAGCAGACATGAAGATAAAGATAAAAAAGACAGTTACAGGATCAAGACCACTCTGCTTTGATCTTTCAAAAATACCAGAACAATACGGTATAGAAGTGAAGAACCGTTTCGAAATCCTGATGGCTGTACAGGAGGAGATGACACCAGATGAATTGGCTAGCAGGCCAAAGATATCTTAATAACAACAGCTAAAGACATGGTTCCAGTAAAGAAAACATAAAAGAATGGATGGATTACAGCAGGTACACTAGAACTGATAAAACAACGTAGAGAAATGAAGATGCAATGGAAAGTGACAAACAACAACAAAGAGGAATATAAAACTTTAACAAAAGAAGTACGAAGAAACATAAGAAAAGACAAAAAACAATACATACAAGATTGTTGTGAAAGAATAGAAGAACATCAGAAGTCTGGAAGAGATAGTGAAATGTTTAAAGAAATGAAGACACTGATGAGAAATGTCACACCTAAGCTAAATGTAATTTGTGATGAGATGGGGAATACCTTGACAGAGACAGAGGAAACTCTAGAAAGATGGAAGGAATATTGCAGAGGAATGTATGAAACAACTGACTGCGGAAGCAGAAATCAACAGTGTGAATTATTATTGGAGGAGAAAGAACCCGAACCGACAATAGAAGAAGTTTTATGGGCAATAAAGAATCTGAAAAATGGTAAATCACCAGGATGTGATGAGATAACAGCTGAATTTATTTAAGCAGGAGGAAAGGAATGTGCAACAATCCATCATGCACTATGTAAAAAGATCATCAGGTATTTGGCCAAAAGAATGTGAATCTATATTTATCTTTTATAGACTACTTCAAAGGCATTTGATTGCGTGCAACACCAGAAACTTTGGGAAATAATGGAAAAAATGGGATTTCCAACACATTTGACACAATTAACATCACTGCTGTATCTAGACTAAGAATAAATGTTGAAACAACAACTTGGTTTGACATAAAACAAGGGGTCCGTCAGGGGTGCATATTGTCACCTTACTTATTTAACCTGTATACTGAAAATAAAATGAGGAATGTTAGAGAAGATGTAGACAAAGAATATTACGATGCCATAACAATTGGAGGTTATGAAATACCAGAGATTAGATATGATGATGACACAGTATTACTGTCCACAACACAAAAAGGAATGGAAAATCTAATTATATCAGTCTGTAAGAACAGCGAAGAGCAAAACCTCTATCTTAATGCAAAGAAAACTAAATTGATGACAACTGACAAAACAAATAAGGCAGCTGGAATATGTATCAATGAGGAAAAACTGGAAGAAGTGGAGAGTTTTGAATATCTTGGATCACTACTAACTAATAATGGAGATACAATGAGGGAAATTAAAAGGAGGACATCTATCGCTCTTCAGAAAAGTAAAACAACTAAAGAATCTGTGGAGAGGAGCAGGCAGAACCACAAAAATAAGATTTTGAAGGGCATGCATCTTTCCCATCGCAACATATGCCTGTGAGACCTGTACACTTAACAAAACAGCTGAGAAACACATAAATGCCTTTGAATGTAAACGCTACAGAAGAGTTCTTCAAATATTGTGTACACAAAAAAGAACAAATATATCTATACTACAAGAGTTTAATATTGAAGAAGGCTGGCTAGTAAAGAGGATTAAAGAGAGAAAACTTAAATATTTTGGACACATTAAACGTCATGATAATCTAGAGAAGACCGTCTTGTAAGGGTACATAATGGGAAAAAGAAAGAGAGGAAGACCAAAACGAAGATGGCTGCAAGACATCGCTGACGATCTGCAAATGGATGCATCAGCGGCAGGCCATCTTGCTCACAACCGAGAGCCCTACAGGAGTGCTGTTTGGGAGGCAAAGTTCCGCAAGGGACATGCAAATGAATGAATGGAGTAAAGAAACAAAAAAAAAACTCTAATGAACAAAACATCTAATAACTTCTAGGTCTTCATTGCTACCAATATCTAACCAACACCTTGCTGTCACGGCCAGTCCTTACACAATAAAGAAATAAAAAATGAATGTTAGGCTGGACCCATCCTGGCAATGAGATCAAGATACTAAATAACAGGAAAAATGGCATTTTGTCCAAATTTTTGTTTCTGGGGGTGTGATAAACCAGTTATCTTCAACATCTGAACCACACCAGTATTTGACAATGAGACGATGTGAAGCTGAAATGTATGGGCAAACCAAATAAGATGCACATGTGATGCTTATAGTAAACAATTCAGATGTTGAATTTTGTAGGCAGGAAGTCTTTCATGAAATGTAAAAGTGCTTTTGAGCTCAATATAAGCATAAAACAAGAGCTGACTCCCACTTCCAGCAAATGTTACTTCCGAACTTGCTCCTGCACATGCTAACAAAAAGTACAATAACTAATGTGATTATCATGAAAATTAAAATGAAAATCACCTGCAGAATATGACTGATATAAAATATTTTGTAACTTCCACTGCATTGTAAAGCATACACCTGTAACATGTCTTGGAAGAATACGTCCATCTGGTGACAGGAACTGTTGCAAAATAAGGACATCCTGAAAAGAAAATATACAATATTGCCCATAAAATTTACATGAAAAGAGAAAGCTTACATACAACACTATCCATAATACTGAGAGGAAAAGAAACACCTAGATAGGAAAAGAAATGCCTAGATAGGAAAAGAAGCACTGAGAGAGGAAAAGAAGCACTAAGAGAGGAAAAGAAGCACTGAGAGAGGAAAAGAAGCACTAAGAGAGGAAAAGACGCACTAAGAGAGGAAAATAAACACCTAGATAGAAAAAAAGCACTGAGAAAGGAAAAGATGCACTAAGAGAGAAAAAGAAGCACTAAGAGAGGAAAAGAAACAACTAGATAGGAAAAGAAGCACTGATAGACGAAAAGAAGCACTGATATAGGAAAAGAAGAAATAGGAGAGGAAGCACTGAGAGAGGAAAATAAGCACTAAGAGAGAAAAAGAAGCACTAAGAGAGGAAAATAAACACCTAGATAGGAAAAGAAGCACTGAGAGAGGAAAAGAAACACCTACAGAGGAAAAAAAGCACCTCGATAGAAAAAGAAACACCTAGAAATTTCCAACAAAGAAAATACTGAAGATCAAAATGTGGATATGTTTTTGGATCACTAATTTTCTATCCAAAAGACTTTTTAGAATAATCATTCTTGGTTTAATGCACAAACACATACATACATAAAGCTTACAGATGTATGCACAAAACTTTTTAAAAAAAAACATTTTATCAAAAAATTATTTCTAACTAATAATAAAGAATGTCATGTAACCATCGAGCTGACAACTGGAAATTTAATTTTTTATCTGTCCACTCCCAAAATCTTTCTGTTTTAGAATGAGCCTTAGTCTCATTTAAAAACATTCATTCATTCATTTGCATGTCCCTTGCAGAACTTTGCCTCCTTAACAGCACTCCTGTAGACCTCTCGGTTGTCAGCAAGATGGCCTGCTGCTGATGCATCCATTTGCAGATCATCAACTATGCCTTGCAGCCATCATCGCCTTGGTCTTCCTCTCTTTCTTTTTCCCATTATGTACATTTACAAGACGGTATTCTCTAGATTATCATGACGTTTAATGTGTCCAAAATATTTAAGTTTTCTCTCTTTAATAGCCAGCCTTCTTCAATATTAAGTTCTTGTAGTATTTTAATATTAAACATTAATATGACAAAATGCAGTGATAACAATTAAGCTTATTTTTCTTCTGCGTTCGAGGTTGTTGGTCACATCAGATTTTGATCCCTGTCGACATGGCAAAGCCTGCAGTCCTCTCCAGATCCTGATAGGAGCCCCAAAGCTTTTGCCCCAAGCCGTCTTCTGGCCGTGTCTCATGCCTCAGTTTATTATTCCTTGGGAAAAGCTACACAATAAAGTTTATTATTCCTTGGGAAAAGCTACAAAATGTGTTAATTCTTCTTACAAAAGAGATTTATAGTTAATCAGATGCTCAAGTCTCCATCTGAAACTTGGCCACGCACTCCTATCAAAATCAAAACTTACAGTTCCTATCATATAAATATAATATGTATGCTTAATTCTTAGTTTAATTTTAAGTTCTGTTTTTATCACTCTGTCATTAGAGTGATCTTCGGGCAAACAACAAGCTTCATGGGATTGATTTTTACGTTTTTTTTCTCTCATACACTGACAGCATTATTTGAAGTATATGTTTAAAGTTGTATCCAAAAACTCTTTAATTTTCTCTGAAATTAATTTGCCTGGCATCCATCTTTACTGATGCATCAGTAGAAGCATAGAAGCATGCCAGTAGTTAGTCTTCACTCTAGTCTCCAACCTACAAACTTAAAAAAAAAAGCTGACAGTTCAGTGAATTGCTCCAGGCATATAATTCTAATCATCGTGACTCTTTGTTGAACTGAAGATGACCACAACTGTTATTAAATACATATTCTACTTTCAGTCATGATGGAATATACTGATAAGCCACTTCTGATCAGCTCACAGATGTTTCCCCATTATATATCTTTGTCTCTTGTTCTTTCAATGCCCAAGACACATGGGGCTACTAATAGCAAGAGATTTCCACTTTTGTCAATTCTTTGTTATCTTCTTGGTTGTCTCCCATGTCAATCCTTTTTTCACTAGCATTTTCTCTGCTGCACATCTCCTTGTCTCTTTAGGTTGTCCCATGCTTCTTTTACCCTGTGGATTTGTAATTTGTAATCAGAGACTGGCATTCTCACATCCCAGATATTCCCATATGTGCTCCATCCTCTGCTTCAGCACTCAATGAAGCATGCACCTGTTGATGGGAGCCAGTCACACACTGGTTGTGGGTAATGCACGCTAAACCGCTTCATTCGGAAAAATGCCCACTTCCCCTCTCCCACCCCAACTCAGTCATCCTACTGATGTGATTGCTGTCATTCAACTTGATGTCATCCTCCATAAGCAGCCTGTCCAAGATGAGTCTTGCAATCTCCTCCATGTCCACTCTTAGGGTACCCTGAATTGATGCTGTGCTTGCTACCCTGTAGAGTTCATTTCAAAGCTTTCTGTGGTAAGTATTTTTGTCTGTCATTCTCATAATGTGGTCAGTCCACCACCTCTTCCTCCTTTCAATCACGCCTAACAATGATATCATATCCATCTCTCTTTAACAAGATGTCATTTCTTACGATATCTGGCCATAATACTCCTTTGGTCTTACACAGACACTTGGTTTGGAACATCATTTTAAAGCATTCTCTTCCATACAGCAGGACACTATGCTCGAATATTCTGAACCTGGTTTTCTGGCTTTTTTCAAAATTTTCAGATATCACTAAGTACAGGCCAAGTTTGCCTGGCTTTTAATGCTCTTATTCTGGCTTCTCTTCTCAATCTTGTTGTGGAGCTTTCCTCAACACCTTCATTGATGTGGTTTTCTGGTTAACTCTTTCTCTTTCCCCTTCTCAAAAAAAAAAAAAAAAAAAGATTTCTCCCACATCAGTTACTGGTCCCATGCACCAATCCCTTACCTAGAGGACCAGGGTGCTGTTTTCAACTGTCAAATGGCCCTTACCTACACACCCATTCCCTGCTATCCACATTTATGTATTTCTGACATGCTGTTTTGTTTTCACTACTTTTCATTAAAACATCTTCCAACAAACTATTTCCCATTCTCTTGTACCTAAATAAATGTATCCATTAAAAAAAAAAAAAAAAAAGCTGGGACTTACTCTGTATGTGAGAGTACTCTGAAACTCACAGAGCGGACATCCAGTTGGTGCATTTATTTTACGCACTGTCTGCTGCTTCTCTTGCTCCAGTTTGACACCCTTGATCTGCAGAGTGAGTGGTGTCATGTCTGTAAATGTTAGTACTGATACAACAGATAAATATTTGTCTGAATTTTTCTCCCTAAGTTCATTAAAACACTGACGTATGTCATTTGTTATTGCTACATTTTTCAAAGTAGTGAAAGAGCAATACAGCATACCCAAAACCACTTTTTTCATCTGTTATATCTGAAAATGCCACTCTCTCAGTTGATCAGCTGTCACAACCAAACCAGGTGCAGAGGATTTTTGCTATGGCCAAGCCATCAGGTGAGATATTTACACATGTGACGTGTGTAAAAATGTTCTGCATGACATCACTTACAGGTTTCTAAGTAATCACAAATATTTTTATTATCGGTAGCCCTGGTGTCTACAACAGTGGAACCTGTGTTAATCTATTACAACAAGTGAATGCTCAGAATCTGTATCAATCCTCTGAACTTGATTCCCATCAAATCACTGAATCTTTGGGTTAGCAATTTTTTTTATTAAATTTAAAATGACAGAACCACTCCAAAGTGCGTATTTATGTCATTGTTGCAAGATAACAATCTGGAGTTTTGTATGCTGACTTATGTATAAACTAGCTGATTACTTGGCGTTGCTCAGAAATTTATTAATTATTAATACTGTGGTGTGGATTTGATATCACCATGTTTTTCCCACGGACAATCTTATGTTGCTTGCTCAAGGGTTCACCCAAGAAATTATTTATTCTTGCTCCTGGACATGAAACTAAAAATGTTGTATATAATCAAGTTTTGAGTTAAATTAATATTGTAGTGAATTTGTAAAAGACTTTACTCTATAATGTGTAGACTGCCCTTGTGACTTGTTGATCATGAACACAAGTCTCACTGGAAATTGCAATCTCTTAAAGTTAAAAGGGAGATCCGTCGGAATGAGTGGTATCTGTCGGGATAAAAACTGGTTCACCCCCTCCCTGTCCTGTTAAGATAGTGCAGCATCCTCTTTACACACAGCTTTGTGCCACTGTAAAGTTTTGGCGGGTCGAGGTTCCGTAGTAAAATAATTGGAGATCCTACCTGAATTTGCACCCCCTCTTACCCCCCATGTTGATAAGGGATGAACTTATTCGTAAATGGCATCGGGAGTGTCACTAACCATCTCAGTGGCCCCTAAAACTATGGAATCAATACTAAGATTGGCCACTTTCGATTACTTTTACATGTCACCCCCATCCCTCCCACCCCACACCGATGGAGGCTGAACATGAAGTAAACGGCATCAGGAGTGTCACTAATATTGTTGTCAATTATTTTTACATGTCACTCCATTCCCACGGGGTGTCATACCCCCACAGTAGTTTTTTCCAGGTTGTAAGTCATATATGTACCAAGTTTGGTTGAAATTGCTCCAGGCATTCCAGAGTTATGCTGGAACATACACAAGTTGAAGAGTAAACTTCTTCTTCTTCGTTCGCAAAATAGTAAACAAATATAATTAAAACAAAAAGAGACCATCACAATTACTTGGACTTGCCATGGAAGGCTACAAATGCTGCTCTTAAACCAGCACCACTCTTATTTCACAATTATCTCCCTTAGGCCATTCTTTCTTTCCTCCTTGAATTTAGTGATTAGTATGTCACCCTCTTACCACCCCTACCCCTAGGGGTGTCTTAACACCCACAGTATATTTTTCCAGATTGTAAGTCATATGTGTATCAAGTTTGGTTGAAATTGCTCCAGGTGTTCCAGAGTTATCCTGAAACATACATACATACATACACACACACATCCATCCATTTATATATATATATATATTTTCATGAATAGGAAACAAGGCTTTTGCACAGTAAAGTGCTTTGTTTACAATTTTCTTAAGGTCTAAACATGGAATACTGTTGTGCTCTATGGCATATATATATATATATATATATATATATATACACAGACACACACACACATACACTGCTTTAAACCAGTCATTATTAGAATTGAGTAACTGACTTATTTAATTAATGATTCTAATAATATAACTGTAAATCATGTTGTAATACTGTAATATCTTCTTCCAAATGCACACTTGAAGCTCTTGTCAATTAATATCTCAGTGAAGATATTTCAATTGAACACAGGCAATAAATACAATGTGAAGTGAGCCACAATGGCTTTTTTTTTTTTCTTCCTGAAAAAGACCCGAGAAACAAATTCTCATTAAGTGCACAACCACTAATCTGGCTGCAGTAGCACAAAAGAAATATAACTTGGAAGTAAGACTGGATCGTTGCTGTAGGTTGTGGGCCTGATAGCAGAATGTCTCTGACACAGTCGTCTTTTCTCCCACTGAAAACTATAACTTGCCTTGATGACCGTAAAAACTTGCACAGTTACCTTGAATGGCAGTGGTGACTTATCATCTAATACAGGCCTGCACAAATTTCCAATACTTGGATGACACAGACTATTTTATTTGACAGTGTTAGTTCTTATAAATGGATGAAACTACCACTTTTGTAAGCTTTTCATTTATGTTCACCTAATTTAATCTGGTACAACGCAACAATTATGTCATCTTGGTATTTTCACACTGTTGCAAATCTACTGGGATTAGGAGGATTGCAAAGGACTGTGAAGTTGAAGTTCAAGTTAAAAGCAGTTTTGGACAAAATGAAGTGGTTAGAAATGTAGTATTCCTGAAGGCACTGGGCCCAGAGTTGGACAGCAGGAATATAAAGAAGTTGTAGTTGAAGTTTTGGTATGCTGACTCCACAGTCATGAGGATGTAATGGTATGACTATTTATAATTTTAAGGCACCCCTGAAATAGTATTGGCGCCAACTAAAACGGTTTTCTACTGGTTTGATCATTGACTACTTGTGGAGTACAGTTTGAACTTATACATTTCTTGTTGTTGTTGGTGTTCTAACAATCACCTAATTTTCTATATTATACACTGAGAAAATACAACAAGACACCCAGGCTTCCAACTCCACAAAATAATACAAATACACAGCTTAACATAACTTGGCAGTCTTCCAACCAAAACAACTGTTCAACAATGAGAATTCCAACAAAGCCAATTGATGTAGTATTTCATCAGACCACGAACATTTATTAATGGACAAAATGAGGGTGAAATCATGAATGATGGAAACATAGCCATCAGGCTGAACAAGAATTACATTAACAGTGCCCGGCGTGAGCGAACACTACGCCATATGGGCGAAAACCTTACAATGTACTATACACAAAAAATCAATACTTACAACATTATCAACAAAACCTCAACCAACACAGGGAAAAACTAATTCTTCCATCTCACTACCAACAAATTACCAATGGTAGAAACTCTTCCTAAACGAGATTCCAATCTGCAATAAAACTACTAAAATTCTTCCTACATCACAAACCAAATAAACTCCTACTACAACAAACAAGTAAGGCTCTCTCTACCACATACTAGAGTCAATCACACAACCTTTCTCTAACACATTCTGACCAAAGACTAACTTTCTCAGCCCATGCATACCTCCTGCTCAACTCAACCACATGACTTTGAATTTTCTCGAACCATGTGATACCAGACCACAACTACAGGGTTACACACACTACACTCTGTACAGAATTGTTATTCTGTTACAAGGACACACTCTGTTCTCTCTCTTCCTAAACTCCCCAAAAAATCTGCAATGCTGGGATTTAAATTTAAAAAAAAAAAAAAAAGTAACTCAAGTTCATGGATTTTCATATACTAAAAATAGGTTATATACAAAATGTGAAAGGTGAATAACTGTAAACTATAATTAGATATAAACAAAAATGAATTATAGGATAAAATACATTCAGTTTAATAGAGCTATTCACTGCTATAGAAGAAGCACTAAATGCAACAGGTCTGAAATGTGATGACTATAAAACAACATACTTTAAGAAGTTGAAAACCATGCAAATAGGGCTTGTGTCTGAAAATGTATGCAGATTTATAGTGTTCAATAATGAACATAATTACAGGAACTCACCACTGTTGTGTTTTCTGTTTTTGATACATCAACTGTGAAATAAAACGAAAATATACTGGTCACATAATGTCAAAGTATTAGTCTCAACAACAATGTGTAGTTCTTTGGTGCCTAAAGCACAATTCACTCCAAGAGTTACTTCTATCTAGTCATCATCCACTATAGTTTGGCAACAGTTACTTCACAGCCATTGCTGTCTTGATAGTGACTTCTTAAGGCAAAAAACTTCATGTTAATTTAGTTGTTATAGCTGTATCTATACTGGCAACAGTTTTGCACTTAACTTGTAAAAAAAAAGGTAAAAGGTAAAGGTAACATGAATTCAAGAACAATGCAGAGATAAGACAGATGACTGAACAACAACCAGTCTCATGGGTGATCAGGAAAAGGAGATGGACATATGTTGGTCACGTGATGAGAAGAAACAGAGAATCCTAAAACAAGCTATAAAATGGAACATAACAGGCCAAAGAAAAAGAGGCAGACCGCGTGAAACTCTGAAGAGGAAATTGTTAAGAGAGGCCAAACTAATAGGCATAAAATCCCTTGATGAGGTTGAAAGACTTGCCGAAGACAGGAAAAATTGGCGATCTACCTTGCAAGCCCTATGTGACGTTTAACGGCACAGGAAGGATATAAGATAAGAACACTGTTATATCTCAGAACCACATAAGGATATGGTGCTAGTGTCCATATTTTCCTTGACCTGTCAGCACACCAGAGGATGATGTGGTCAGCATTATACCTGGCTGGCTTTCCTTCCCCAACTCCAGAATTTGGGTGCTTAGTTCTACAGCTGGGTGACTGGGGCACCTCCAGCTGGATTCGAACCCCCCAACCTACATCATGAGAGACTAGTGCAACAAAACTTGTGCTTGATTTCAATTCTTTTCAGTTCAACAGTCCAATTCAATCAAATTAATGGGGCAGCCATTACTACAAGAACTTAATATTGAAGAAGGTTTATTAGCAAAGAAAATTAAATCGAGAAAACTTAAATATTTTTGATATATTAAAGGTCATGAGAATTTAGAGAAGACAGTCTTGGAAGGGTACATAATGGGAAAAAGAAAGAGAGGAAGACCAAGGTGAAATGGCTGGAAGACATCACTGGTGATCTGAGAATGGATGCATCAGCAACAGGGCATCTTGCTTACAACTGAGAGGCTTACAGGAGTATTATGGGGGTAAAGTTCTGCAAGGGACATGCAAATGAATGAATGGGTCTGGCCTGGAAGATAAGGTGCTATTCCAAAATTTTACGAACATGCTTACCAGGAGAACAAGAGCAGACGGCAGTAACTGGAACGTCACATTTGCCTTGTGGTCTATTTTTTTGTTAGTTAGTAGTGATCCAAGATATTCCAGATCCAGTCAGTCTAAATTTTCAGTTTCGCTTTCTCTGAAAAACTCTTCTCTACTAGACTATAAATGGTTCCATAACCTGCTTCCTGTTCATTTCCCATGTCATTTTCCACTTTCTCTAATAGACATCTGTTCTGTGAGAGACAGCAGAGGTCAATACTACTGTTCCCTTACTCTTTCTCATTTTTTTTCTTTTCTCCTTTTTCTCTAGCTGGCTGTATTCCACGTTTAGCTGCCTCTAATTTTTTATATTTCCCTCTTCCGTTGCAGCTATAGTCTCTCCTTGGGGGTGCGTACTGCAGGTAAGCTTTGTGTATGTGTGTGTTTGTATCTGCTTGTTTTGTCTTGTCTGTTCTCCTTTAAGTCTGCACAAAAATTAGGTTGTTCCTGTTGCTTTTCAAAGCCATTTCATTGTTCTCATTCCTTATTGTTAACCTTCCCTCCTTCCGTCCTCTTCCTACCTGTTAGCGTCTGCCTAGGTCTAACTCTACTAGTGCCAGTTTTACAGCAGTTAGGCAGGAATGAGTCTTTGATGCTTAGGCAGGAATGAGAGTCTTTGATGCTTAGGCAGGAATAACTTTAGAGTCTTTGATACTTAGGCAGGAATAACTTTAGAGTCTTTGATGTTTAGACAAGAATGACTAGAAGTCAAATGTGCTGGGTCTTCTTGCTTTATAAATAATAGGGCAATGCAACTTAATTTGAAATCTGTCATGCAAAACAATGCACAAAATGAAAATATGAAACAGACAAACAAAAAAAACCATTACTTTTCTTTACTCCTAAAGCTATACTCCCGCTGAATTGACGTCTGAAAGTTCGCATTACTGGAATACATGACGTTTGTCCCTTTGCCATTGACAATATCAACGCCGCTGGATAAGCCATGATGGTTTTAAAAGTTATTAAAAAACAACTCTAGTAATAGAAAAGAAACAAAATGTGTAATTCATTTTAAGGGAAAATATACTGATAAAATAATACAGTTGTTATAAGGTTTAATTTGTGAATCCATTATTCGTAATTGTAAATTATATTTTTCTTTCATTAAATTGAAATGGAAAGTTCCCTGTGAGTAAATTTTAGTATATGGAAATCCGTGAATCGGTGCTTCGCGGATTCAGGAAGCCTTTTTTCTTAGCTTTTTAAAAATAGGACCGTGCCAAATAGTCTGTGAAAATAATATTTATATTTGTGACACTGCTTTTTTAAGCTAGGTTTTTTTGGTGCATGTTTTAAGTCATTTTCTGTTAAAATAAATTATATAAAAAAAAACAAAAAAATCAAAGGAATGTGCATTAAGTATTCTTTAATTGTTACTGCTTTATTTTCACACATATTAAAAACTAATAACACACTCTGCTAGTAGTACCTGTCAACAGCTGATCTCCTCGTTACTATAACGGTTTATGAAATTTCTACAACCCATCTCTTTGGGTTGTGCCCAGCTCTTTGGGTTGTGCAACCCCCCGACGTTCATGGGACAGCCAGCATAGAGGTAATTATAATATGGTGGTTTGACGGCGGGTTAAATAATGATACTGATGTTTCAGTGTGACGAACTGTCTGGTAAGACTGCAGTGATGAAAGTGAGATATAATACAAAACACCACATTCCACAGACACACAAGTGAGGGTCTTTTTGGAATCATGATTACTACCATTATCAATAAGAAAAGTAACACTTGTATGAATGCAATGGACTTGTTCCGCATAGTAGTGGACTCTTTGAATTGATGAACGTGTATCTGCTGTTTCTAGATACTATCAACATGAATGTATCATCCTATGTAGGTTCACAAGTGGAAAACTAGTTTGATGTTCTACCACTTGCACTGTCCTATACTGTGTGAATCATACTAAAGTGAGATAGATAATGACACATCTGGGACAGTACAAGGGGGTGCTGAAAAGCTTGCCCAGCCAAGAAGATAGTGACCTAGAAGACAATGACACATCTGGGACAGTACAAGGGGGTGCTGAAAAGCTTGCCCAGCCAAGAAGATAGTGACCTAGAAGACAATGACACATCTGGGACAGTACAAGGGGGTGCTGAAAAGCTTGCCCAGCCAAGAAGATAGTGACCTAGAAGACAATGACACATCTGGGACAGTACAAGGGGGTGCTGAAAAGCTTGCCCAGCCAAGAAGATAGTGACCTAGAGAAAACATGCATGAAACTTGCATGTTATTACACTTATTCACCCCAGTTCGGCACACACTAGACACATCACTTATCAGGTTTCTTTAACCCATGGAAAAAAAAATCTGGTCACTGAAATACTGCTCTGTTGCTGCACAGTCAGTCATTTACATGTCCATTGCAGAACATTGCCTCCCTAACAGCTCTCCTGTAGGCCTCTCAGTTGTAAGCAAGATGCCCTGCTGCTGATGCATCCATTTGCAGATTATCACTGATGTCTTGTAGCCATCTTCACCTTGGTCTTCCTCCCTTTCTTTTTCACATTATGTACTCTTCCAAGATGGTCTTCTCTAAGTTCTCATGACGTTTAATGTGTCCAAAATATTTCGCTGCTATCACCACCAAATTATTACCCCCCATTACCCTCCTGTTAGTGGAAATTGGGGGGGGGGGGGGGGTTGGGTTATTGATCTGAAAAAAAAGTTGAACATTAGTGCTATGATCATGCAAACTGACACTTTATATACTGTTCAAAAAAAAGAAATGCAACACTATTGTAGTCGTAATGGACACCAAATTTCAAACTTGTATCAAAATTTTATTTTACAGAATTAATGTTTCAATCTTGGCATGAAGAAACTTTAAGATTTTAACAATGAAATGATGTTCATTAAATTTGTTTTGTACTTTTATTCTTTGCGACCGAGGCCTCTGTTTCAGTAAGGTGTATGGTCTCCTCTGGCCTGTATCAGAGAACGACGTCTCCTTGGCATGGATCTGACTAGCTGTTGGATCTGTTGTTGTGGGATGGCTGCCCACTCTTCTTGCAGTGCAAGAGATGACTGTCGGAGATTGGTTGGCGCCATGTCTCGCTGGTGGACTTGTCATCCCATAGGTGTTCTATTGGGTTCATGTCTGATGACATGGATGGCCACAGAATGGTCTGGGCGTTGTTGTCAGTGAAGAACTTGGTGGTGAGTTGTGCCACATGAGGTCGACCATTATCCTGTTGAAAAATCGACCCTGGTGCAGCCAGAAGTGGAAGGACATGAGGACGAAGAATTTCAGTGATGTGTTGTTGGGCATTCAGGCATCCTTCTATTTGCACCAGGTCAATTCTTCCCATGAAGTTGATCATCCCCCACATCAGTACATCTCCATCACCATGTGGAGGAGCCTCATCCACGCAGTTCTGGGCATAGTGCTCATGGACTCTGTGGTAAACTCTTCTCTATCTATTGTGTCACTGGAGCAGAAGGATTGATTCATCACTAAACCAAACCCTTCTCCAATCATTCACATCCATTGACGATCCTGGTTCGCCTACTGAAGTCAGTTCTGCCGATGCCAGTCTGTAAAAACAGGACTTTTGTAGGATCTTCTAGCCCAAAGACCAACATTGTGCAGCTGGTTCCTGACCATTTGATCTGAAATTCAACAAGGTGCTGTCATTGACTGGACTGTTGAAGACATAGATGCAAATTTATTCTTTAGGTGACGCAGCCGTATGAAGCAATCTTTGGCAGGAGTTGTGACTATGGGTCTTCCACTGCGCGGCCAGTCTGCAACTCAGCCAGTTTCTTGAAATCATCTCCAAAGGCGACTAATGATGATTCTAACCACATTAAATTGTCTGGCCACTACATTTTGTGACTGTCCACTCTGTAAACATCCATTGATGATGAGTCATTGTTCTGTAGTGAGATGAGCCATACCTGAGCATTTAATTTTCAATTGAAGTGATTGGAGGAGTGTCAGTCTTTTATAGGCATTCAATAACATGGTCGGTGAGTTTTGTATTCAGTAAGTTTCATGGGATTCTTGTGAACCTGTCATGAGTTATTGTCAAAAGTGCTGTATTGACTTTTCTGTGCTCATGAATCATCTGCTGAGTACAATTCTGGTCAGCACCTGAAGGTGATGTCCAAGTGAATGTTTCAGGCAATTTGTCCTTGTCTGATCATCAAACTTCAGTTTAAATCGCACTGTCGTATTTGCTGTGTTTCTTTTTTTGAACAGTATATTATAAAATAACACTCTTTTCCATCTACAGTGACAAAATTATGCCCAGATTTTGGGATGTGGGTTGAACCGATAAGTTTTCAATGCTGTTTTCTTTCTCTCTAATTTTATTCGAACTTTTCTGATCTAAAGTCAAAGTTGTTTTGTTCGTTGTGCTTTCTTCTGTTATTTTTTTACTGTTGATAATGATAGATAGCAAAAGGTGTTAATTTGTTTATCTTACAAATAAGGATATATGCTCCTTTGTGTATGTTAGTGTAAATATTGTCTTTAAAATCTTTTTTTTTCTCCCCTAAGGAATGGATGAGTCATTGGATGAACTTGTAGTGCCTGATGATTGGCTGAATCATAGTTACAAGCGAAAAGTAGAGGAGTCTGATGATGCGAGTTTACCAGTTGCAAAAGAACCAAGGTTAACTGGATCACCACTAATAACAGTTTCTGCGTCAGTGGAATTTTGTGATTTAGAATCAACAAATGGAACTGAAACAGTAGAGGACACCACTGTCAATGAGCCTGATTCTGATCACGATGAAGATCCAAATGTTAGTTTAACAGCTGGCAACTGCAGGGGAAAAAAAGTCAGAATTCAATAACAAATGAACTGAATGGGATTGAAGAGGGTGTGCTATCTGAAGTTAAATGCCTCACAGAAGAGACTTCAGTTTATGCATCAATCTGTGAAGTTTCAAATGGGCTAGAAGATTCTTCCATACTTAGAGATGCTGAAATTATAACAGGCATTGTTCCTGGTCAAGATTTTAATAACATCTGCACGATGCTACTAGAACATAGAGACAAAAATAATAGACTTGATATTGTGACCTTTCAGCTCACAAACTCTGAAGAGACTCCAACCCATTCAGAAGGTATAGCATCTTATGATATATTTGAAGAAGTGCAGCAAGTCTTGCAAGCTGTACCTTCTGCCAATGTTAATGAAGTTTATGCCATGCTTGAAGTTCTTCCACCATCATCCCACAGGACACAAGATGTAATTACAAATTTAATGTCGAGAGATATTCCATCAAATCAGAGGGAGAATTCAAGCCATCCTGATCTTAGTCTTGTGAATGAGAACAACTCAACAGCAACAGCAGATGATTCACATCTAGAGAATGATCCATTACTTGAAGATATGAGGACCATTGCTAAAATGTTTCCAGAAAAGGACAGAAATGAAATTTATGCCCTTCTGGAAGCTAACTTTAATAAAGACAATCGAGTAGAAAGTGTGATAAATGAAATGTTACATATTGAAACAACTGACACACCAGAGACTCTGGAATGTAAGTCTTATGACCATCAGAATATTGTAGATAATGTTGAGGGTCCATTTCTTATTGAAAGTAATCTATTCTTTATTAAGCAATTTATGTTATGAATTTTCTTCTTTGACTTCCATCATCTGAGTGACCGTTTTGCTGTTACTTATAGCTTGAAATAAAGAATGAAAACAAATAACTGAATGGGAATCAGTGTGTGCCTTAGACATAAGCCAATAATAGCTGTCAGGGCAGTAACATAGTATAATCAATCAGTTAATGTAAATATTATAGTCAGGTTTATATATAGGTCTGTATAAGAGACAATTGTGTTTAGGATTATTTAAGGAATTAGCAGTCTTGCTGGCATTAATATATCTTACATCCTTCCCATGCCGTTAAACATCACGTAGGGCTCGCATGGTAGTTTGTTTTCGGTGAGCTTTTCAACCTCATCAAGGGATGTTATTTCCACTAAACTGGCCTCTCTTAACAGTGTCCTCTTTAGAGTTTCACGTGGTCGACATATTTTTCTTCATCTTTTTGCATTCCACTTGATAGCTTGTTTTAGGATTCTCTTCACAAAACATGACCGACATATGTCCATCTTCTTCTTCTGATCACTCATGAGACAGGTTGTTGTTTGCTCATCCGTCTTATCTCAGCGTTGTTCTTAAAATCATTCCACTTTATACCAAGTATTTTCCTGAGGTATTTGTTTTCAAAAGAGTTTAAATTCTTGTCTATTTCTTTAGTTGTTTTCCAGCTTTCACATGCATAAATGAGGGTGGATATTACATTTGAATTGAATAATCTTAACTTGGTTTTTGTGCTTATAACTTTTGAATGTCATATGTTCTCAAGATTCTTGAAGATCAGTGCTGCTTTTGCAAATTTGAATTCTAACTTCCTTTCTGGTGCCAGTATCCTGGTCTATGTAGCTGCCAAGATATATAAAATGGTTTACTTCTTCAACAGCTGTTTCTTCTATGTATATTTTTGCTTCATGGTTAATGAGAAGTTTCATTATTTTTGTTTTTTCTTTGTTAATTTCAAGTCCTATTTTGCTAGCCATTGAAGATAGGGTATCTGTTTTTACTTGCAATGATTTCACATTGTCACTGATATGAGTTATGTCATCTGCAACATCAAGATCTTCCAGTTGGGTCTCATGTGCCCATTTTACCTGTAGCATTTTTTAATTGTGAAGTCTATGGCAATTCCAAAAAAGCAAGGGAGATAATATACATCCTTGTTCACACTTGTTTCAGTCAGAAACCATTCACTCATTCCTTCTTCTATGTTGACTGCACAAACATATCCATTGTAGAGGTCCCTAGTGATGTTAACAATCTTAGATGGTATTCCATATATTCTTAAAATTCTCCACAATGAATCTCTGTGTATGCTATCAAATGCCTCTTTTAAAGTCTATGATGTTCATGATTAATGGTTTTTGCTTTTTGGTATGTTCTTCAAGTATTATTCTTGGAGTAAAGATTTGGTTGAGACAGCTTCTCCCTTTTCGAAGTCCTGCCTGTTTTTTAATTAATATTTTGAACTGCATATATTATGTGGCAAAATCATCAGTAGAAGACCTACAAGATAGATCTACCGTGTCCATCTGGTGTGAATGTCACAACTGTAGTAGAAATTGAGTGGTGGGCTGCATTTATATAACAAGTTTTTGTCAACTTATATAAAAACAAGAGAAGTAACATTTATGAAGTAAAGGTGAAATGATTGTATGTAATTAACTTTTCAGGTCTTTTAAAAATATTTCTACATGCTTTGAGGACAAGAAGCGTTAATTTTAATCAATCAAATTACAGTTTCATGATAACTGTGTGGCACCAAAAAGAGATTTGTAGGCTGCCAGTCGGACACCCCTGAAGTAGATGAAAATTTGAGAGGCACGGGCATGTGCAATATTCAGAGATCTTCCATCAGTTACAAAAGTCATGCCACTTGGAGAGACTGTATATCAGTTAAGGCAGAATTGAGAACAAGACTTGAAGATAGGAGGCATAAACACAGAAATTTGGACCTCACAACTTCAACATTGAGACATAAACATATAGATGTGGACCTCACAACTTCAACATAGAGACATGAGCACATAGATGTGGACCTCACAACTTCAACATAGAGACATGAGCACATAGATGTGGACCTCACAACTTCAACATTGAGACATAAACATATAGATGTGGACCTCACAACTTCAACATAGAGACATGAGCACATAGATGTGGACCTCACAACTTCAATATGATTTTGTTTTTGTTGCTATAACTATACAGTGTTTAAAATTTTTGTATTTGTCAGACCAACCAGCAAGTCATTAAACAACATGGAGAAAATGAAAAGAAGGAACAGGTGATATATTTGTTAAATAAATGAAAAATGTTTGCAGGAAATGCTCTGGTGTTCCTGGCTGGATCAAGTAAATGCCATGCAAGGTTGAACTTAATAAGATATGCTTCATATCAGTAATCTGCCATGCAAGGTTGAACTTACATAAGATATGTTTCATATCAATAATCTGCCATGCAAGGTTGAACTTACATAAGATATGCTTCATATCAGTAATCTGGTAAAGGTCGGCTGGATATTATGATATATAGATATATTCATGCAAAAGAATCACAGAAAAAACAAAGTAACAAAAAACTGAAGTCTAAATTCAAGGTGAGAAGTGGATCAGTAGACTGATATGTTAGTTTCATGGAAAGGTTTTAGTAGAGATCTGAGCTAAAGAGGAGGATTCACTAGCAGTTTGAATGGTTTTAACAGATTTAATAGTGAGAATGGCCAAATCAGTGTTGTTGCTGCTTCATGGACTGGAGTTTTGGTTATACCAGAGCCCATTGCCACTTCCATTAATGAAGTAGGTTTCTCACTAGCGTGATGGAGTACATTGTCCAGGCTGAGCTCCCTCTTCACTAGAAGAGATTGGAATGCTTATGGATTTTTTTTGAAGGGCATTTTAACTTTTCATTGTATTTGACTTGGTTTGTGTTTTATTTTGAATATTGTTCTTTCTCTTGTTCTGTTTAGGTGTCATCAGTGATGATGTGGAAAAGATGAGAAACATTTTTCCCGATTGTGACCCAAATTATTTATATGAAAAACTTGATAGTATGAAAAATGTCTCAAACCGCACACATGTTTTGGCAACAGAGATGTTTGAGAAGAGGGATTATCCAAAGCTAAAGGACTTGCTAGATAAGGAGAAAGCAAAAGAAGTGAACAAAAGAGCAAGAAATTTGATCATGACACCTGAAGAGTTCTTACAGAAGTTCCCAGAACCATTGAAAACATTTGAGGATGTCACAAGAGAACCATCAGAAGTCTACAAACAACATGCAGAAATTTGTTTAAAGAATGAGTTTCCTTTGCTAAAATCTGGCTACTTGAAGAAAGTTTTGGCTAAGTATAAAGGACATTTGTACCCAGCTTACAAGAAGATATCTGCATTTGTTTTGGAGACTCCACTAGGTAAGTGTTGTAGGGTGTTCAGAATACTGCACTTAATTTTTGTTTCTTTAGATGTTTGTTATTTGAATCAAATAATTGTTTTTTTCAGCTCTGCCAAACCTATGCTGGGGGAAAAGTAAGGGATCTAACTTGACTTGAGGCAAATACTGTTTTTTAACAGGTCACGAATAATGCCATGAACCAGTCAAACACATCTTCATGTGTTGAAAATGTGTTAGCCAGAGTGCAATAATAAGGGAACAAAATCTGGGCACTCTTATACTGACATGTGATGATCAAATGACAGTATTAGTCAGGCAGCATTTTGAGAAATTTATTTAAGATTCTATAGTACTATCCTAAACTTATACTTAGACATGCTGTTTAATTATTCCATATACTTTGTATGAGTAAAACAAGCCACTGTGCTCAGGTCCATCATGGTGAGTCTCAAGTCAGTGCCCTCATGTCTCAAGTGCTTGCAATTAGCTTCAAGTTGAGTCTCAAAGCAAGCCCAGTCTCTGGGTCTAAATGGTAAAATGTAATTTGTATGGGTTATCATACTGCTAGTACCAAAACTTATTCACTGTAGGACATGCATGTGCTTGTGAAAGTGACGAAAGTAAAGCAGCACACATTTTATGCTTTATTTTAACAAAAATACAGCTGTTTTAATAATCTCAAAAGATGTTTACATCACTGTGGTGACTCATCATACCTCTTGCATGCTAGAAATTTTGTCTTGAGTTCAAATTTTTGATAATCAGTATACATTCATGCTGTGAGTCCTTTCAGTTTTCTGTCTTATCAGATGTCTAATATAAAAACTTCTTCCATAACAGCTAGTGAATTTTGCTTTTAATTTTGTGATAAAGCTTCTACAACTCTTTTGTAATGATTGGCATGTTCTTGTCACAAGTTGCAGGGTCTGATGCTGTAGGCATCCACTTGATAAACTGGCAGAGAGCACCAAATTATTGTTACGGGCAGCTGAACTCAAGATTTTTTTTTTCTCTTTTGGATGATTTAACCAATGAGCATTAACGTTTTATATCCAGTAGTTTCAATTGACAGTCAGAATCATTTTCCTTATAAGTTCAGATTTCTTGGGCTACTCAGGATGGGCTTTTAATATGCCCCAAGAAATTCATTGTTGTTGTAATGCCTTTGAAGATAATGCATTGACAAAATATGATGTAGCTACCATACCCAAAAGTTTCCCCCAGATTAGTATCACTCTGCTGATCAGACTGCACTTTACAAATCAAACAGAGCCATACAGTCTCAGTCATTCACACAATCTAGGTTCCACGTGGCTGATTGCAATATCCAACACTTGATTCTTATTTTCCTCAGAAATTATTATTTTCAGCACACAGGACATGAAACAACTTTATAAAAACTTGGAAGAATCATAATTTGCGGTAAAAAAATTAATCTTACACCAAAATAGCACCGAAATTTTATTGGCAATCTTGAGAAAAAAAAAGATGTTTGTAATCTCATACCCTCTTACAGAAACTGCTCTGCAGTATAGTCTCCATGTCATGAATCAGTAAATATCAAGTTGCATGCTAAGTTGAGTTGCTACTCTTCATATCTTGATTCAAGTTTGAATCAGATTTTCAAGATTTGTATTAAAAGTTGATCGACTGAAGTCTAAAACTCCAGAAGCAAGTTTTCTCTGCGTTGTTCTAGAATTCATTCCACTTTATACCAGATATTTTCTGTAGGCATTTATTTTTAAAAGAGTCTAATTTCTTGTCTATTTCTTTAGTTGATTTCCAGCCTTCGCATGCATAAATGAGGGTGGATATCACATTTGAACTGAATAATCTTAACTTGGTTTTTGTGGTTATAACTTTTGAATGCCATATGTTGCTTTTGCAATTCGATTTCTAATTTCTTTCCTGATGTCCCCATCCTGGTCTATGTAGCTGCAAAGGTATGCAAACTTGTTTATTTCATCAACTTTTCTTCTACATATATTTTTCCTTCTTGATTAATGAGAAGTTTCATAATTTTTGTTTTGTCTTTGTTAATTTCAAGACCTATTTTGCTAGCCAAGGACGACAGGGAATCTGTTTTTTCCTGCATCGAATTCACATTGTCACTGATAAGAGTCACTGCAAAATCAAAATCTTCTATTTGAGTCCCATGTACCCAATCAGTGCTGGTTTTACCTGAACAGCATCGTTTCATTATAAAGTCTGTGGCAATTCCAAAAAGCAATGGAGATAATATACATCCTTGTTTCACGCCTGTTTCAATCTGAAACCATTTGCTCATTCCTTCTTCTGTTTTGACTCACAGACATATCCGTTGTAGAGATCTCTAATGATGTTGACAGTTTCAGATGGTATTGTGTGCTGATTAGACATCAGAAATAGTTTTGCTTTGACTTATGGGAATACTCTGCAAGGAATAGATCACATAAAAAGGAAATTGTATGCTCTGTTGCACATATTTCACCAGAGCATTAATATTATGTACTGATAAGTTCTTTTTTTTTTAATCACAGCTTGATTTTAACATGCATATTTGTTTTCTAACTGGGCCTGCTAGATACATTAACACTGCATTTCTTTCATGTTCTTATTTCTGTCTCTAAGACAAGCGCAGTATGCGGGCTATGTTTATGAGGGAGTCACGACCAGGGAATCTTGCTATGCCTGATACAGTAGATGAATTTTTCTACCATGAATTGTGGTTTGTCCGTAATGAACTTTCTGTTGTAGGTAAGCCTGCTAGTATTTCTTGTCTTCTCATTTGAAGTATGCAAATTGTGGCAGTAATTTTAAAGGCTAGATACAGTATGTGAATAGTTTTATTATTGCTCTTGGTTGTGGCATTAAGTAAACAATAAAGAGGGCATAATATGAAAGTCATTCTGTTTCATATTTGGGGTAGGGATGGAGACAGAAGCAGTTTTTGAATAGACTGTTGTACTGTATTAGCCTATTTTTGGAACATGTGTTGCAGGATTTTTGAATGGTGCATTCTCAGAAATGTAGCCATCACCATGAGTTGTCATATTCTTATGGAAGCAGTATTTTGTAACAAAGAGTCGCCCCAAATTTTTTTTCCTCTGCCACCTTTGTGGATTCTGGTGAAGTCCTGTATCATAGGTCTGACTCTGCTTGATATCCTATTGTCTGTCAGCTGTATCTGAGCAGTGCAGTCTGGTGTGCCTTGCCATGCAAATAAATGTTCTCAATCTCCAGAGACTGTTTTCCCCAATACAAATGTTTTAGGTACTCTGGACTGACCACATTCCACTTATACTAGCCTGCTCATACCTCCTTTGGGATTAAAGATTATTATCCTGCATTCTAAGAGTCAAGTACAAATAGCATTATTTATTTGTTTCAGGCACACTCATTTTTTTCAACTGATGTACAGTTTACGACATCTATTAATATTCTTCATTAAACTTATTTTAGTTCAATGAACATTTCAGATCACATAAAGCAGAAAGAAGAAAGGCGGAAAGTGAAAGTTGAAAGAGCGCGGATGACAGGAGAGCTGTGTGAATGTTGCTGTTGTTTCGATGATGAATGTCTTCTTGAAGACTTGACAAGTTGTCCTGAGGGTCACTTGTTCTGCAAGACGTGTCTCGTGAGATCCACAGAAGCAGCATTTGGTGAAATGAAGACAAAGTAAATATTCATTTTATAAAACTTGCACTTGCAGATTAGAAAAACAGTCCTCGTCGACAGCACTGACTGTATACTCTTTTAAACATTTCATTTTTTAAATATCTGCTGCTGTACCAAATCAGACTAAGATAAGATCAGATCTTGAAATCATAATGAAGTATTCATTATTCATTTGTGTGCCATGCTAGATAACAGTGGTGGCTGTACTTCTCCACCTTGTGCAATTCTTGGTGTTTCCCATCAGCATAAATTGGTGAGCCATGATTTGACAAAGGAATGAATGTACAGCAGTGGTTTCTCATTGCCTTTATGCTATTAATACAGGGTTCTTTAAAGAGAACTAACTTGTAAAGCAGCAGGGAATTTTGGAATATTTTTATTGTGCAGTGATAAAATTCCCTAATGCTCAGTTGGTTTCCCTGGGAGTTTCCGTAACAATATCTTTTTTTCCTATCTGGAGTCACCTCTAGATAGGTCCCAAGATAAGGTTGTTAGCCTTATGCCCAACTCCCGGTACATAATATGTGACAGATCAAGCGGACTTCCGCTGATTTCTGCATGCCGCCGAGAGCGTTAAAATCCACCATCTTGCACGTCACACCGGAAGCTGGACATATGTTGGTCACTTGATGAGAAGAAATGATCAGAGAATCCCAAAACAAGCTATCAGGTGGAACACAACAGGCCAGAGAAAAAGAAGCAGACTGCATGAAACTCTGGAGGACATTGTTAAGAGAGGCCAAATTAACAGGCATAAAATCCCTTGATGAAGTTGAAAGACTCGCCGAAGACAGGAAAAATTGGCGAACTACTTTGCGAGCCCTATGTGATGTTTAACAGCATGGTAGGGATATAAGATATAAGAAGATAAAATCCCAAATATTACGAGGGGTGTTCAGAAAGTAATGCACCACATCTTTTTTCTCAGGAGCTGTTTATTCTAAAAGCATGAAATTTATACACAATATACATGAATATGTCATGTAAAAATCGGTATTATTCAACATAATCCCTATCAACTTGTACGGCATTACACCAGCGCAAAACAAATGCATGTATTCCTAGCCCGTACCAGATTTTTTTTTGGATTATGTAGCCATTTCTTCGTTGCATGAATCACTCCTTTGTCATCTTCAAATCTTACCCCTCGGATTGCATCTTTAAGTGGACCAAACAGATGGAAATCAGAGGGTGCTAAATTGGGTCTATAGGGTGGGTGGGGTAGTACAGTCCAACCCAATTTGGTGATTGCTTCCCATGTTGCCAGACTTGCGTGAGGGCACGCATTGTCATGAAGGAGAAGCAGGTCTGCTGGATTCTTGTGTGGCCAAACTCTGCGAAAACATTGATTGAGTTTTTTTCATTGTCTTAATGTAAGCTTGCGAATTGATTGTCTCTCCTCTTGGCATAACATCCACAAGAATCACACCTTCAGTGTCCAAAAAGACAGTGATCGTGACCTTTCCAGCTGAAGGAGCTGTCTTGAATTTCATTCTTTGTGGTGATTGCGGATGATGCCACTCCATTGACTGTCTTTTTGTCTCAGGTTCAAAATGATATGCCCAGGTTTCATCACCTGTTATAATCTTAGCCCAAAAGTTCTCTCTCCCAGCATTGAAACGCTCCAACAATTCAGAAGAAATTGCTTTCCTTTGCAATTGATGGTCATTTGTGAGACTTTGAGGAACTCATCTTGCACAAACCTTAGAAAATCCAAGAGCTTTTATAACTGCATTTGCACTACCATTGCTGACTGACAGCTTTAAGGCCAATTGTTACCTATCAATAAGAATAATGCCCTCAGCACATTTCAACATTTCTGCACTGGTGGCTGTATCAGGACATCCACAGCGCTGCCGATCATGCAACTCCTTATCTCCACTTATTGATTCTTTGATTCTCTGAACCCAGCGATTGACTGTACTCCTGTTGAGTGCAAAGCTTCCATACACATCACATAAACATTTGTGAATGTTCACAACAGTTTCCTTCTCTTCATCTTCAGCAAGAAATTCTATCACAATTCTCTGCTTATACTGCAAGTTGCTAATGTGCTCCATTTCAACAGTTTTAGGGCAGCCATATTCTTTGGCCGGTTGCAGTGCAATTTGGTTCACACAATTGGCACATGCCATATTTAAAGTGTGCAAAATTTAATGGTTCTATCTTCATTATTAGCTGAAAAAAACCATTGTGGTGCATTACTGTCTTGAACGCCCCTCATACTAGTGTCTAATTTGGGCAGTTTGTATCCAGCTTCATTAGTTTCAGGTAACCAGTGATAAGTTGTAATCAGAAAGTATTACAATGTGAATATCTGTAGACAAGGAATCGCATTTTTAAAAAAATCTGTATAAACTATGCAATCCCTTTCTATTATAGATAGATAAAAACAGCAAAGTTGGGTATGTAGTTGTTTCAGATTTCCATGGTTTTTTTTTTTATGTGTTAAATCACTAACTATGCTTTTTTTTTTTTTTAATCAGATTTCCATGTTTGACTGATGGATGTGACCAAAATATTTCTCTGAGCACTCTCCAGGCAGTTGTTCCTGCAAATCTTTTCTCAAAGATTGTCCGTCGACTACAGGAAGAGGAAGTGCAGCAAGCCAACATTCCGGATCTTGTCACATGCCCTTTTTGCCCCTTTGCTGCTATCATGTCCAACCCAGATGACAAAGTCTTAAAGTGCCTAAATCCTGAATGTCTCAAAGAATCCTGCAGGTTAAATGATAAATATGCATGTGTATTATCTAATTTACCAAAAAAAAAGTGACTGCAATAATTGAGGAGGAGTATCCTTACTATCAGTTGCGTCAAAAGTATTTTGCAAAGTAATTCTGAATAGAATTAAAGATGTAGTGGATACTGCTGTGAGAGAAGGACAAGCAGGATTTCGAAAAGGGAAAAACTGTCTCAACCAGATCTTTACTCTAAGATTAATACTTGAAGAACATATTGAAAAACAGAAACTATTAATCCTGAACTTCTTAGACTTTAAAAAAGCATTTGATAGCATACACAGAGATTCATTGTAGAGAATTTTAAGACTATATGGATTACCATCTAAAATTGTCAACATCACTAAAGATCTCTACAATGGATATTTTTTTACAGTCAACATAGAAGAAGAAATGAGCAAATGGTTTCAGATTGAAACAGCCATGAAACAAAATATGTATACTGTCTCTCTTGCTTTTTGGAATTGGTATAGATTCCATAATGAAAAAATGTTGCACAGGTAAAATGGGCATTGATTGGGTACATGGGACCCAACTAGAAGATCTTGATTTTGCAGATGACACATTATCAGTGACAATGTAAATTCTATGCAAGAAAAAACTGTCTTCACTGGCTAGCAAAATAGGACTTGAAATTAACAAGAAAAAAAAAACTTCCCATTAATCAGGAAGGAAAAATATACATAGAAAGAACAGTTGTTGAAGAAGTAAAACCAATATGTATACCTAGGCAGCTACATAGATGGTGACATCAGAAAGGAAGTTAGAATTGCAAAAGCAGCAATGGCCTTCAAGAATCTTGGGAACATATGGCACTGCAAAGTTATAAGCACAAAAACTAAGCTAAGATTATTCAATTCAAATGTAATATCCACCCTCATTTATGCATGCGAAAGCCGGAAAACAACTAAAGAAATAAACAACAAACTAGACTAAGGAAAATACTGGGTATAAAGTGGAATGAATTCAAGAACAATGCAGAGATAAGACAGATGAGCGAACAGCAACTTGTCTGATGGGTGATCAGAAAAAAGAAGATAGACATATATCAGTCATGTGATGAGAAAAAATAGAGAATCCCAAAACAGGCTATCAAGTGGAACACAACAGGCCAAAGAAAAAAAGAGGTCAACTACATGAAACTCTAAAGAGGACATTGTTAAGAGAGACCGAATTAGTAGGCATAAAATCCCTTGATACAGTTGAAAAGCTTGCCGAAAACTAGAAAACTACCATGCAAGCTCTATGTGACATTTAATGGCATGAGAAGGATGTAAGATTATCTAAATATTGTGACATTAGTGCAGACGGGCAGGGATAAAAATTACAAGACTAGCTAATGCATAATGAGTTCAGTTGACATAAACTGTTTTGACTACAGATGTCATTTTGTGGATTCGTAAACTTGAAACTGAGATATATGCTCTGGTTGTCTTTCTTCTATGGCCAGCAGTGGACTCTATAGCTTCCCACCTCAGAAATTAAATAACAAAGATATTTGATGCACGTTTATAGTTGCACCCGATTATCAACGGGATGTGGTTTCAAAGAGAATAAAGGTTCATATATCTGTAAACATGTGTACAAATAAACACTAAAGCAATAATTCAGTAGAGGCTCTTGGAGAATTCTAGTTCATGGTCTGCTCAGGTCTCTATGTATAACAGGTATCTGACCTGACTTGTACTCTGTAGTTTAAATAGAGGATATGCTTCCTTTAAATCGGAAATCATGTACAGATGAAAAAACAAAAAATAAAAGACTCCATGAATGAAAGGAAATTTGTCTAATTACCTTGATGTGGTGAGAAATATAATGTTAGACATCTACAGTGTAGCGTTTGAAATTCTTTTTCTTTTAATCCGGGTATAAAGAAGTTTTGAACAGAATTTCAACAAGGTTTTGTAGATTTATGGACGTCATACTTTGTAAAGTGACTGTGTCTTAATAGGTAAAAGTAACCCTGTCATGCCTTAGAGGCACATAGGGGTATGGTGTTAGTGCCCATATTTTCCTTGACTTGATGGCACATTAGAAGATGATGTAGTCAGCATCATGCCTGGCCACCTTTCCTTCCCCAGCTGTAGAAGAAGTCAACAGCCATTTCTACAGCTGGTGACTGGGGTGCCTCCGACCAGATTCAGACCCCCCTACCCTTGTCATGAGATACTAATACACTAACCACTTTTCCACTCAGGCACCCATGACTATTGAAAAAACAAAAAATGAAATAAATATTCACTTTTAGATTTCCTTTCAGATCTCTTCAGAGATCACACAACTGCATTTTAAAAAAAAATAAATATGTAAAATGAAAGTTACTTTACACTTATTAAAAAAATAAAATAAATAAATAAATTTAATAGCATCATAATTTCCTATGAACTTCATTGAAGCAGTGGTGATTCATGCCAGCGTGGAAAGTCAACCAACTTTGTCACCATTGCCTTGGAGTGAGAGCATAAAGATATATCAACATTTACAAAATAAAATATTATAGGCTCTTGTACACAATGCACCAGGAATTGTGCATTTATATTGCAATCTTGAAGACGACACTGATACAGCTATTATAATCACATTAATGTGGTTGTTGTACAGATTATGTCAAGAACTGAACCACATCCCTCTTCGATGTAATGAAGTTGAGAAGAAGACAGAGACAGACATGCGTGTTTACATTGAAAACATGATTTCAGAGGCTGTGATGCGTAAATGTCACAAGTGTGGCAAGCGGTTTGTTAAAGAAGATGGCTGCAACAAGATGACATGTGTCTGTGGTGCCACAAGTTGTTATGCTTGTAAAGAGTTTGACATTGACTATGATCACTTCAATAACAACCAGAGGTGAGACAACAGTGGCGGTAGTTTCTTTATGTTGTCTGTGGTGTGTCTGTTATTTACAGAGTCAACATTCACTCTAGAAACGTAAGGAACTTCAAAAGCTAGAAGTGTTTGTGTAGAGGAAGGTAGAGGATCATCTTATGGTGACATTGGAAGCTCTGTCACCATTCTGCTGTTACCTTTTGAAGAGCGATAGATGTCCTCCTTTTAATTTCCCTCATTGTATCTCCATTATTAGTAATGATCCAAGATATTCAGAACTCTCCACCTCTTGCAATTTTTCCTCATTGACATATATTTCAGCTGCCTTATTTGTTTTCTCAGTTGTCATCATGATCAGATGAAGGAAATCAAGGATGTTTTGTTGACAAATCTGATGTCAGTTTATTCAGTTATTTGATTAAAGACAGAACCACATGGGGCAGACTAGCAGAAAAAGAAATTAATAGGGACTCTTGGAGGAATTTTCAGCTGAGAAAAATTGATATTTGCAAGTAATAACTAGCATTGAGGAATACAAAAGCTTGATGTAATTGTTTAGCGTCCACGAGACTTTGTGGAGGTTATTAGATTCACCGTTGTTCTTTTGTCTGTACATCTTGCTCACTGCATGCTCTACTGTAGTTTTATCATTATTTTTTTTTTTTAACGAGAGCATAAATAGTATGCTTTTTCTAGACCTAAATTAATTTCAGCTGAGATGAAAACTATTCAGTGCCGTTTTTTTTTTTTTTAAATAAAAAAATATCTATTTCATCTCACTTTATTCAACTTTTTTTTTTTCCTCCTGACATTCTGGATTACCAGGAACATAAGCATACTTTGTTGTTTTTTATTTCAAATTGTGTTTTTAGATCACCTGATATTGCTGTTCTTTCATCCTGGAATGAGATCTTAGTATACATTACTTATGTGGTCCAAACTGTTAGCATTAAGCTTTTTTGTATGGATAGAAATTTTAAATATCCATATAGGAATAAGTAATAATTTTTGCACATATTTTCATATGTCATGTCATTCATAATTGTCTTATGATGACATCTAACCATAATAATGTTTTATAGATGTGCCAACACAGATCCTGCAACAATACACCAACATGACATGGAAGAGGCAGCTATCAAAGCCAAAAATCAGTATTTGCTAGAGCACCCAGAGGCGGCTGATGTCGAGCTGAAAACTGATATAACAGACATGATCAAGAGCTGTAAGCATAGCAAACCTTTTAAGTGACCATAAATCACACTAATTTCATTTACTGTTTAAAAAAAAATTTGATTTTGCCTTCTCTACTGTCTGGGGTAGGTGTCTAAGTGGCAAAGTGGTTAGTGCACTGGTCTCTCATGGCGAAGGTTGGGGGTTCGAATCCGGCCGGAGGCACCCCAGTTACCCAGCTGTAGAAATGGGTACCCGACTTCTGGAGTTGGGGAAGGAAAGGCGGCCGGGCATGATACTGTCCATATCACCCTCTAATGTGTTGACAGGTCAAGGAAAAAATGGGCACTAACACCATGTCCCTATGTGACTCTAAGGCATGACAGGATTACCTTTACCATCTGGGCCATAAATCATCAGCAAGGGCTATCCATTTATTTCTGTCCTGGACTTCTTCTTCTGCGTTCAAGGTTGTTGGTCACTTCAGATCCTGATCCCTGTCGACGTGGTAAAGCCCGCAGTCCTCTCCAAATCTTGATAGGAGCCCCCAAGTTTGTGTCCTCTGGTCATGTCGCACGCCTCAGGTCTGCATGGTTTAGGCACTCTTGTAGGATGTGTTCTGGAGTCTGGACTCCACTGCCACATGGACACTCGTCTGTGTGAGACATTTTGAGTCGATGCAGGTGGTTCAGTAGTCTGCAGTGGCCTGTCCTTAGACAAAAGAGGATGGTTTGCTGATGACTTTGTAGTTGGTATATTGGAGAAAAGTGGAGAAAGAGAAAAAATTGAAAGATGGAGGGAACACTTTAACACCCTACTAAACAGAACACAAGCAGCACAAACAATAGACATACCTGAAGCAAAAACGGAACTAAACATCAATACAGGACCAATAACAATAAGTGAAGTAAAGGAGGCGATAAAGAAGCTAAAATCAGACAGGGCACCAGGTGAAGATGAAGTGACTGCTGAGATGTTGAAAGCAGAAGAAACAGAAACACCAAAACAACTTTGCCGGATATTACAACAAATTTGGGATCTAGAAAAAGCCCCAGAGGAGTGGAAAACTGGGCTTATAGTAAAACTACCAAAGAAGGGTGACCTCAGAGATTGCGGGAACTGGAGAGGCATTACCCTACTGCCACTCACCAGTAAAGTATTTTGCAGAATAATCATCAACAGAATTGTACCAACACTTGAGGAAAAACTTTAGAAAGAGCAGGCAGGATTTAGGAAAGGAAGATCATGCATAGACCACATATTTGTACTTAGACAAATATTAGAACAGGCAGATGAGTAGCATAGCACAACATATGCATTATTCATAGATTTTGAGAAAGCCTTTGACAGTGTCAACAGAGATGCACTGTGGAAAATCCTAAGATGGCATGGCCTCCCCCATAAAATAGTTAATGTAATCAAAGCCCTATACGAGGGTTTTCAGTGCAAAGTTATCTGTGGAGAACATACCTCCAGCAGCTTTAGGGTACAAACAGGAGTGAAGCAGGGATGTGTACTATCACCAACATTATTTATCTTGGCAGTAGACTGGTTAATGAAGGAGGCAACATCAGACAAACGCAGAGGATTACAATGGACCCTTGACACAGTGCCGGAGGACCTTGACTTTGCGGACGACATTTGTCTGTTATCAAGCAGTCACAAAGATATGCAAGATAAAATAAACAAGCTAACTCAGAATGCAAACAACATAGGACTAAAGATCAACGTAGGAAAGACAAAGTTAATGAAGCAAAATGTGAACAACAGAAATGTACTCAGAGTAGATAACAAGTTAGTGGAGGAGGTCAACGAATTTGTATACCTTGGCAGCAGAGTAGTAGAAAATGGAGACAGCACAGAGGACATCAACAGCAGACTTACTAGAGCAAACCAGGCTTTTGCAATGCTGCAGATTATATGGAAATCTAAAAAACTAAGCATAAATATGAAAATCAGGATATTTAAGAGTAATGTTCTAAGTGTACTACTCTATGGAAGTGAATGCTGGAAAATCACCAAAACCATAGAAAACAAGTTGAATTCTTTCCAAACTAAATGTTTACGAAGAATTAGAAAAATATTTTGGCCAAACACCATAAGAAATAACATCTTATTAGCAGAAATGCAGATGAAACCACTGACAACAATTATTGAGGAAAGACGCTGGCGATGGTTGGGATATGTGCTCCGAATGACTGACAACTCACTACCAAAAATAGCACTAAGATGGACACCACAGGGTAGACCAAAAGAGACATGGAGAAGAACAACAGAAAGGATGTTGAGCAATAGAGGGCTCACCTGGGCAAGAGCAGAAAAAAAGGCGAAGGACATGCATTTGTGGAAAACCCTTGCGGAAGCCCCATGTGCCCTGGGCACTTAAGGTTCAGAGAGAGAGATATTGGATCTGGTTCATTGCTGCATTTCAGTTTCTCTTTCCATTCAGATCTGTACTGGTTACGGATTATGGTTTTCACCTGTTGGTAGTTTACTGGATGATTGGTGTCCTGGACTGTTTCTTCTATCTGTCTCCAGGTGTAGTCAGCCTTTTTTATCTGTTTTTTTAAATCTGAAATACCATATAAGATGCACGTTAATTTTTTTTAAAAAAACCAAAAACCCCAAAAGCCCTCTAAAAATCACCTTACATCCAGTGAGGCAGAAGTTACTGGCATTAGACTAACAACCTAAATGCCCATGTTTAACACACTAGTCTAGTGGCAAGTTCTGAATGCAGTATTTTACATCTTACATCCTTCCCGTGCCGCTAAACATCACATACAGCCCGCATGGTAGTTCACCAAGATTTCCTGTCTTCTGTGAGTTTTTCAATCTTATCACGGTATGTTATGCCCACTGAACTGGCCTCTCTTAACAGTGTTCTCTTTAGAGTTCACGTGATCAACCTCTTTTTCTTCTGCCTGTTGTGTTCCACTTGATAGCTTGTTTGAGGATCCTCTGATTTTTTCTTCTCATCACATGACCGACATATGTCCATCATCTTTTTCTGATCACCCATGAGACAGGATGTTGTTTGCTCATCTGTCTTATCTCTGCGTTGTTCTTAAATTCGTTCCACTTTATACCCAGTATTTTCTGTAGGCATTTGTTTTCGAAAGAGTTTAAATTCTTGTCTATTTCTTTAGTTGTTTTCCAGCTTTCACCTGCATAAATGAGGGTGGATATTACATTTGAATTGAATAGTCTTAACTTGGTTTTTGTGCTTATAACTTTTGAATGCCATATGTTCTCAAGATTCTTGAAGGTCAATATGCTGCTTTTGCAATTCGAATTCTAACTTCCTTCCTGGTGTCACCATCCTGGTCTATGTAGCTGCCAAGGTATACATATGGTTTACTTCATAAACAACTGTTCCTTCTAAGTATATTTTTTCCTTCTTGATTAATGAGAAGTTTCCTTATTTTTATGTCTTTGTTAATTTCAAGACCTATTTTGCTAGCCAAGGAAGACAGGGAATCTGTTTTTTCCTGCATCAATTTCACATTGTCACTGATAAGAGTTATGTCATCTGCACGATAAAGATCTTCTATTTAGGTCCCATGTACCCAGTCAATGCCCATTTTACCTGTACAGCATCTTTTCATTATAAAGTCTATGGAAATTCCAAAAAAGCAATGGAGATAATATGCATCCTTGTTTCATGCCTGTTTCAATCTGAAACCATTCGCTCATTCCTTCTTCTGTCGTGACTGCACAAAAATATCTGTTGTAGAGATCTCTAATGATGTTGACAATTTTAGATGGTATTCCATATAGTCTTAAAATTCTCCACAATGAATCTCTGTGTATGCTATCAAATGCTTTTTTAAAGTCTATGAGGTTCAGGATTAATGGTTTCTGCTTTTCAATATGTTCTTCAAGTATTATTCTTAGAGTAAAGATCTGGTCAAGACAGCTTCTCCCTTTTCTAAATCCTGCCTGTTCTTCTCTCATTGCAGTATCCACTTCATCCTTAACTCTTCCCATGCCTTTGGTCGCTGTATCGACCTTTCCGGTTTCCTGATGCTTACCAATGATTGATATAGCGACCATTGGTTTGTTTCAATAAAACAACCGGTGTAACATTTAGATTGTACATATTTTGTCTGTGATTCCGGTGACACTTTTCAAAATGGCAAAAGAGTGCCTAGATATGAGCCATTTTGAACGAGAAAAAGGAAAAGAAAGACCGAAATTTTTCATTTTTTGATGATGTAGATAAGGGTATGGACATGGCCTGTGACCACCCCACTGCTCTTGAATGTATCCCAAGTAGATCTAGACATATTAAACGATGGGAGAAGTAGTTAGAAGGTTATTTCAGACATTAATTTAGCGAGAATGCAACATAGAATCAGAATATGAGATCGACAAGTAGATCTACACATCTCAGATGGTAAGTAGTGCATATCTAGACCTAGCCGATGGTGAGCTAGGCACAATCAGTGTCTAAAAACATCACATTACTTCTTTTTTCCTAAAAAACTCTGCATTTATGAAATTTTCATACATTTAGTTATACTTTGAAACATAATAAGTACACGGAAGTACATGTAAATAATGTTTTCCATTCCATTTTACAACTATACCCCCTAACATATCAAGACTTTTACTCTGATAAGCAACTGAACATCTGCTTTTCTTACTGTGGCACGGGAAGAGTTAATTCTATTCAGAATCACTTTACAAAACGCCTTTGACACAACTGATAATAAGGCTCCACCCGTCCAGTTATTACAGTCACTGAGGTTGCGTTTTTTGGGTATTTTAACAATAATTCCCTTTTTCCATTTAGAAGGGACTTTTTCTTCTTTCCAAATTTTATTAAACATTCATTGTAGTTAGCTCATATTGTCACTGTTAATAGCTTTTAACATTTTGACTGTTATTTCATCTTCACCTGCAGCTTTGTTGTTAGCCATTAGATTCACTGCTGTTTCAATTTCATTTAGTGTAACTTCATCTAAGTTGACATTTAGTTGTGGGACTGGTAAATCATTGCTAGATTATATGTGCATCTTATATGCCAGTGTGTTTTATATGGCAGGAAGTAACAATATTTTAAATGTACTCATATTTTCTTATTATTATATAAAGATACAGTTGCAGTTTTCTTTCTCCCTCTATACCCTTGCAGTTAAGGATTCCAGTGGGCACAGAGATGGTAGATACATGTGAGTATTCAGCAGCTGTGTTACATGTTGTTCTGTCTCCTTGGAACTGCTAGCGGATGTTCAGGGCAGCCCGATGCAGTCAGAGCGTTGAAGCACATTATTGTATTGAATAAGGAAAGGGCTACAGCAGTTAGTTTTTCATCCCTGGAGGAGTGTAATGCTTTTTTTAGTGATCTGTGCCCCAGTAGCCAGACTAGGTCTGCTTATGAGGGTACCAGCTGAGAAGTAGGACAGTGTCTGCTATGGTTTGCCAATCCCAGTGTAATCTATGAGGGTCTCTGACCTAGAGAATGGACAGCATCTTCAACCCCATAACATACAGTATATTCATGTGAAGCTTCCACTTTTTTTTGCTTCAGTAATTACACCTTACATTTTCATTCCTTTATAAGTAAACTGCATTTTCCTTTCAATTTTACCTTCCAGTAAATACCAGTTCTCTGTGGTAGGACTATCTTTTGACTTTTCCAGTCCCCAGGTTTATGAGTTTTCACTCATTTTCCCTTGCGCCAGATAATGAAACATACAAGTCCTCTTCAGCTGGCGGTAGGACTATATAAAGATTTTGTTTCAAGGAGTAGAGGGGTGGTGCTGGTGATTGTTTGGAAAAGGGGGGGGGGGGGAGTGCACTTATTTTTTCATGAAATTTTTTATTTAAAATCTGTCACCTAAGTGTGGCTGCGATCCTTGAAATTATGTTTAAAGTAAGTGGATCATATATGTTAACATTTGTTTTTATTTCAGTGTAATTTAATAATCTCCACAGGCCAATGGATAATGAAGATTATGGTGACGATGAAGAATATGATGAGGATGAAAGTGATGTGGAGGATAATGAGTATGACACTGTTGAAAGTGAAGAAGATACTGACAGTGATGAGTATAATTACTTCTAGCTATCCTGTCAAGAGGATTAAAGAGGAGTGTGTGGGAAGTTTACAGTTGAGGAGAAAAGACGGCAGCAATGTTTCTTTTGTTCACTGCACAGGAGGAGAGGGGAGGAGCTTTGTAGTTGTGAAGAAGTTATTACTCTCTAGTACAGTCCTTCCAAAAACTGTATTAGTGCATAAGAATACATGCTGAGTAGGGCTTTCTAAAGTAAAATTCCACTGTTATGTATGATAATCTGTGATTATTTATGCTGCATCACTGTAGTGTTAGAATTAACTTTTGTGATAGATGGCAGCAAAACTAGAAAAAGTATAGTGAACCTGGAAAAACTTCTAGTGAAGCTGGGGAAACTTTTGACCTTCAGCAGGTATATTAGGAAATGTTGAAAATGAGTAGTTAGTGTTCACATGCAAGAATGAAAAATTTTGAAGGGTCAGACAAATATTGTTTTCATTCCATAATTATTATTGAAACATTTCTTATTCTGTGTATTAGTGAAATGGGAGATATTCTTTGTGGGAGAGATCTAAGGAAATAGTTGTTTAGCTAATGTTAAAATGCACAAAATACTGGTGTTGACTAAATGTAACTGAAGAATTAAAACTGACCAAATAGAGTAATATGATATGGAGAAATGTGTAAGATGATCATCAGACAAAAATGTTTTGTAATTCTTAATATGTAATGGACTTTCAGTTTTCCACGTTAAATTTAAATATGTCCCGTGGCATGAACATGCCGTACAAGTGTGATGTGCTAATACCTTCATATTTCTAAGCCAGTGTAAGGTATGGAAGTTAGGACCTGTCTTTGCTCTCTTTACTTTCTCAGAGAAACCGCTGGTACCAGTTATCTTGAGGCTGTGTCAACCTCAGTGCCAGTTGGTCCAGCAGAAACTTTTGCCTTTATGGAGAAAAGATTTCGGAGCCTTCTTACTACACTGTAGTACAAAAGTTATTATCTCCTTCAATAAACATACATTCTTGCTGAGTACTAGCCTGGGGAGGAGGTGGGGAAGGGGTTGCATCCATGGGGCTCAGGCTGTTGAAGGAGTGGTGGAGCTGACTGTCAAGACTTGCAAACATTTTTGATGGAATCTCTTAAGTCTGTTAACTGAACATATTTGTCAGCATAAAAGCAAGAGAAGTGGTTTTACAGTACTCACAAAACTTAAGCTTAAGATTATAAAATTACATTTTAAAATATAAATGATATGGGAATTTCCTTCTGGATAGGGGACCTGACCTCAGGGTCCAACTTGGCTCTCTGTTATGGATTGACATTCTATATCATCATCATCAGGTGCCGTGCCGACTGGCGTTGGCTATTATGCTTCTCCAGAGTACCCGATCCTTCATGCAGGCCATCAGTTCAGTTGGTGATCTCCTCTCACATCAACCCGTCAGACTGTCCAGTATCATTTCTCTTGATCTTCCTTCTATTTTTCCTGTTGTTATAATATTTTCAATGCCCCCTCTTCTCATTGCATGTCCTATGAAAGTACATTGTCTCTCTCTTATCTTTCTGACAAGGTTTTTTGTCTCTCCAGCTCTTCTCATACATTCTTCATTAGTTATTTTTGCTGTCCAGGGGATTCGCAACATTCTTCTAATAAACCACATTTCTGCTGCTTCCAATGATTTTTGTGCAGACTTGCCTATTGTCCATGATTCACTTCCATATAACAAGATAGGTTCAATATAGCATTTTAGGACTCGTTTTCTAACATTCGTTGATAAAGATGTGTTAGCTAATATGTTTCTCATTCTCTGAAATGCAGTCTTTGCTTGGCCTATTGTGTTCCTAATTTCTGTTTTGCATTTCCCATCTGAAGTTATTACTGCTCCAAGGTATTTGAATTTCTGCACCTGCTTTAGAATAGTTCCGTTTAATTTAATACTGCATGCTGGTGGATTCTGTTTCTTACATATAACCATAGTCTCTGTCTTTTTGATGTTCAAAGTAAGGCCTTTCTGTTCACTTTCTTTGGCGACTTTATCCAAGAGATTTTGCAGGTCTTGTTGGTTCTCCGCTATCAGTACTGTGTCGTCAGCATACCGAAGGTTGTTAATATTGTATCCTCCAATTTTTATGCCTGGTTCTGTGATGATTGTTCTTAGAATATTCTCGCCGTACAGAGAAAAAAGGTCTGGAGATAGTACACATCCTTGTCGCACCCCTTGTTTTATAGGTTGATATTTTCCAATTCTATTTTCAACTCGAACTGCTGCTTCTGACATTCTATAGTCTTTCTATAATATTTGATACTTCATTGAAGATATTCACCAGTAATTGTTTGTTTGGGTATACAGATATTTACAATGGTACTGATAATGATGTATTATCTGAATTTTAAAAAAAGCTGGAACATTGCTTTAGTTTTAAAAAAAAAAAGTTTAATGAGGACCATTACTACATTTTTACATATGTAAAAACATTAGCAAAAAATGTCTTATGGGACCCGTTGTGGGGTACTTCTGTGATAAAATGGTATGGTAATAAATGATGAATGTAACATTTTGATCAAACGCTCATCTTCATATAATATACATCAGAATTAAGATACTGTAGAGAAAAAAATAAAACTTATAAATAAATAAAAGAGTATAATGAATGTATTATTTATTGATCTGTGTGGAGAAAGTGATGGGTGTATGAGATGATTAGCTGCTTCACACAACAGGCCAAACATCAATATCATTCACACAGAAAACTTTATTCTGTTGCCTTTATTTCTGTGGTGTACTTACATGTATGCATTGATGTGTTTTCTGAAGAAAATGGGAAAATTTTTTATAAAAATCAAGCCCATATCATTCATTGCCTTTTTTTTGTGTTGTGTTACTCAAATAGAAAACATTTCTGATTTGCAATTTCATTTTTATTAACCATTTTCACAGTAGCCACCTTTTACATTATGTGAAAGTGAGAGTTAAGCATTGAGACATTTATAATTATACGTTCAGGAAAAATGGCACAGTGTAAATGTGTTTTCAGGTAGCTCATAAGCACAACAAAGTGACTTGACTTTGACTTTTCCGATCCCCGGGTTTACGAGTTTTCACTCTTTTTCCCTTGTGTTAGATAATGAAACGTACAGGTCCTCTTCAACTATTCTACATCTCCATACAGAGTGTCAGTGATTGAGGAGTTTGGTGGTATCAGGTTCTTCCGAAGGTCCTTCAATGCACTGCACTCCAGCAGATGGTGTTTAACAGTTTCTTCATCTTGTCTGTCACAGTGCATGGAGTATGGTGTGTGGTCATCAGTCACTCTGTGTAAGTGCTTATTGAGGGTGGTGTGTCCTATTGTCAACCTGAAAATTGTACATTGGTCTCTAAGACATAAGCTGTTGATGTGGTCTCCAGGATTAGGCTTTGGCAGGTGTGTATATAGGGATCTTCCAGCTGGATTACTGACCCAGCTGTCCATCCACTGCTGCTAGCAGTTGTGTATAATGTGTCTCATGTTGGAGGATATGTGGGGCTGTGACATGGTGTCTCCACTCTTTGCCTGTCTGTCAGTACATTCATTTCCTCTGATATCTGTGTGCCCTGGTATCCACTGTAGGGTGGTCTTGGTGTCATAGGAGGTGAGTTGGTTTATTGCACTGAGTATGTCAGCTGTAATGTGATCAGCTGATGGTATCCAGTTTTCAAGGGCCTGGAGAGCAGACTGGGAGTCTGAGAAAATAACAAGGTTTTTTTGGGTGGGAGGCACTGTTTTTGTATTTGGTGGTGGTAGCTGCCACGGCTGCTAATGTTACCTACATCTCTGCATCATAACTGGAGCAGCAAGATCCACAAGGAGCAGAAATGTGGCTTGATGTCTTGTCTAGAAACATTATGAGTACCCCATATCCTGCATTGTCTGTTTCCTTGAATGCTGACCCATCAGTTTATGCATGGATCCAGTCCTTTGGGTAGGATTCTATGATTTCCAGTGCAGACAGCTTTAGGGTGTTGGGATCTTATGATTTGTTCACTAATTTGTTCTTGAGTCTGGTGTTAGTTTGAGGAAGTATGTAGTTTGTGTTTGGTGGGATGTCTGGTACTTTTGTAAGTTCTCTGTCTTCAGGGAGTTTGTGTCCTGTGTTTAACTGTTTTGCTATGTGCACTAGAGTTTTCAGTTTGTCTATTATTATGCTTTCATTTATCAACCACTATTCTGTTAGGATGGTCTTGGGCCATGTGTTTATATCTTTCTACTGCTTCAATGGTTGACTTTTTGTGTCTTATATCTAATGGCTCTATGTTTGCATCAATTTCACATGCAGCTGTCGGTGTTGATCTCATTGCCCCACAAATGAAATGAACGGCTTGGTTCTTGATTCTGTCTACCTGTGTACGAGAGCTCTTTGATGCTGTGACCCGTAGGGGAAGGTTGTAATCTATTATAGATCTAACATATCTTTATGTAAAGTTGTCTGAGTGTTGCTTTGTCAGCACTCCAGGATGTACTTGCAAGTCGCTTGAGTAAGTTTAGTCTTTTGGATGCTTTTTCTGCTAGTCCATCCATGAACTCTTTAAAATTCAATTTTCTGTCTAGCTTCACACCAAGGTATGTTGAATTTTTTCTTTCATGATATGAGCACCATCAAGAGCTATTTTCAGTTCAGTCCTTGCTAGTTTGTTTGCTAAGAGTGAAGACTATATGTAGTTTTGATCTTCAACTTCCAGAAATTGCAATAGGCCCATATGGTGAGGAGGGCTCTATTAAGTTTCTCAGCAGCCAGCTGCAGGTCTGTTCCACCAGTCCATATGACAAGGTCATCGGCAAACATGTCTTTATGGGTCGGGGAGGTCATTTATAAAGATTAGGAACAAGGTGCAGCTAAGAGCAGAACCTTGTGGCAGACCTTCCTTTAGGGTGCATTTGTTTGACAGTCTATTATTGACCTGATTTTATATGGTCCTGTTACTCAGGTAGTTTTTAACCCATTGATACATTTTTCCATATATGCCCATGTTTTACATCTTTAACAGTAGGCCTTTTCGCCAGACCCTGTCATATGCCTGCTGGAAGTCTACAAAGACAGCTACAGAGTTTCTCTTGTGTTAAAAAAACTGTCGTTTACACTTTGAGTGAGGAGAAATAGCTGGTCTTCAGTTCTTGATTCTTTGCGGACGCCTGCCGGAAAGTTATTGAGGGACTCCAAGGATTCCAACCACCAGTACAGCCTATTGTTAATTCTTCCCGTGCCAGTGGGAAAAAACGCGGATGTTGCGTTGGTGCCAAGAAAAATGCACAGGAGTCACGATATTTTTGGGGTATAGTTTAAAAAGTGATTTAACAAATTATTTCCATCTTACACAAATATACTTATTATACATAAAAAAAAAAAAAAATGAATGAAGATTCCGTAAATGCAGAGTTTGTTTAGAAAAAAATAACTGGTGAGAAAATACGACAACATTTTCAGGCTCCCAAGGAAAAAAAAATTTATGAAACACAAGTAAAATAAAATTATTTTCTACTTACCACTGGAGTTGTAAATATCCACTTGGAAATCACAAATCGATGATAAATGGAAATCCTCACATGAAAAGTAATCACTTCATCACTTTGTGCACAAATTTGCAGAAACAAACAAACACAACAGAAAACATTTAGAACTCTGCTTTGTCACCATGTGGTTGAAATTGTGGAAAATTTGGGTGGCCCTATCACTAATTGCAGCCAAATTATTACCATCAGAAGATTTGTCTGAATCATTTTCATGGTCAGAAACACGGTCAAATTCAAGGTCTGAAACACTGTCGGACAAGCTATTAGAAGCATTGTCTGAGACACTGTCAGACGAACTATCAGAATCATTGTCAGATTGCCGGTCAAAAACATGGTCAGAAACAATGTCAGAAGATTTCTTACCACAGTATGCAAGAAAAAACTGCCTAGCACCTGTTTTAGCCTTTCTTTCCGGTAGAGACCTAACTAGGGAACATCCAGTAACGTGTCTTTTCTGAGGGCACGTCCATTCTCGACTAAGGTTACAAAAATATTCACCACATTGAAGAGAAACGTACGAAAAAATGGCTACTGGCTGGTGACGTGAGCGAAAAGGATGCCGGGTAATTCTGACATGCGCAGATAACATGCGAGCGAACATTAAAATCGTATTTTAGTCTAATCGTGTTTTAAACAACTGAATTGTCACTATATCGACTATGGCACCCAACTCAGTAACCGGAAGTTGTCACTATAGCGACTCTGGCGCGGGAAGAGTTAAGCATTCATTCTGCTTCCACTGTTGGAAGTCAGTGAGATTGGTCTAAAACTTTTTAGGTCATCTTCTGGCTTTCCTTTATTCAGGATAAGTCTAACTATGGCTGACTTCAAAGATTTTGGTAGTACTCCACTTTGCCAGGTTTTGTTAATGAAGTTGAGCAATGTGGACTCTCCTACAAGGCCCATTTCATTTGATATTTTGTCTTGTCCTGGCATTTTTCTTAGATGTAGCTTACCCATAGCACTCTGGAGTTCATGGATGGTAAAGCTTTCCTCAAAAAGTGGAATGTTTGCCAAGCTAGATTTCTCTTTACTTCTCAGAACTTTTCCCAGCGCCTTGTCAAGTACTTTCCTGTTGGAGGATTTGTTGGTGGCATCAAAAAATTTGTTAAAAGTACTAGTTTTGTCCGAGTCACTTGAGAGGACTTGACCAGAGATTCGCGATGGTTTAGGGTTAATTTGTTTTTTCCTGTAATCTAAAAGTTTTCAAGCCTTCTTTTCTTTAGTTCTGAGGTTGAGATTGCTGCATGTGCTTAACCACATCTCTTTGTTTGCATTTTTAGTTTCGAGTCTTACCTTAGCTGTTAGTTTATTGTACTCTATTCTGTTTTCTTGAGTAGGGTTTTTCTCTGCATTCTTCCTGGCTGCTCTTCTTTTTTCGACCGAGTCTTCTAGAGATTTTGTCCAGAAGGGGCTATATTTCTTTCTGCATCCTCGGGGGGATTGTTTTGTAGGCTACTCCAAGTATGGCTTGGATTATGTTTGTGTTGACATTTAATTTTGATAGGTTTTCATCTGTTTGTGTTCTGAATTTTTCCCAATCTGCTTTTCTATAATTCCGGTGAGGGGGTTTGTGTGGTCTTTGGTTTTGTGTGTGAGAAATTTGTAGAAGGATGGGGCGATGGTCACTTCCTATGTCATCAAGCACTCTGAGAGTACAATTGTTGTGGATGTCTGCTGAGACAATGGTGAGGTCAGGTCTGTATGTGCATCCAGTGGCACTGTGGAGGAGTGTTGGTGGGGAGGAGTCTTGCAATATTATCATGTTGCTGGTGTTGCACAGCTCCTCAATGTTGTTTCCCATAGGGTTTCTGTCTTTGTATCCTTGTGATGATAGATATGCATTAAAATCTCCTGCAATGATAGTTTTGTGCATGTCTGTGCTGTGTTTGTTGATTTGACTTTTAGAATTTGGAGGACAGTAAACATTATATAGAGTGTACAGCAGTCCATCATGCCATACTGTTATCTCTTGGATATCATTTTCATTGCACTTTCTGTTTTTAACTTCTCCTTGGATATCATTTCTCAAGAGTGTGACTAAACCCCTGCATTTACCACATTCACATTTGTGCATGGTGTATCCAGGCATTTAGTGATCTTTTCCATATAGAAGGGTTTCTTGTATGATTGCAATATGGATGTTGACTTTTTTCAGCTGTTTGCTTAATTCTGAGGCCTTTGGTGTAAGTCCAGAAATGTTGATTTGAAAAATGTTTAGTGTGCCCCCCATAGCTGATTTTTCGCTCAGGGTAGCCGGGGGGCAAACCACCTGGCACAGACCTTTTATGAGGCGAAGTCCAGGCTCGAATAGTTTTCTTTTTGTTTCTGACATTTTCATATTGGGGTTTTTGTCCTAAGTCTTCCTTTCATACCCATAAGGCCTTTCCAGTGAGAAGCTGAGATCAGGCCCCAAGTGCAACACCAGCCCATCCAACAGCTTTGAGACAATTTTACAGAGACACTGACTTTGGGATGAGGGATATGATGGCGCTTCAACAGTGCCCATTCCCCGCCACCTATAGTCTGCTGGCTGATTTGTTTGCCACATTCTGATAGCCATTGTTGTAGAGACCCATAGGCTTGTCACGTCCTGGACTCGTCGATTTCCATCAGACTTTCCCCATCCCCGCAGGTGATCTCTGCGTCCCCATCCATCCACCATCCCGAGCAGCCCAGCGCTGCCCCAGGCCAAGATCTCAGCTCCACCTATTGACGGGTGTGCAGTGTCAAAAGCTGGAGGGCCTTCTATCCTAGGAGGGATATTTGTGCTTGTTCGGCGAGTGGGTTTTCTTAGCGTACATAGCATTTTGTCCAAGTTGTCTGACACTCCTATAATAAATAAGAGGCTATTGGCAGATTTCTCAGTCCTATGTTCCCTCTTTTACAGAAAGTTCTGTTTCCTAAAAATTCTACCTTATAAGAGAGTGACATTATGTTTTATAACAATAACAAATAGTGTTGGTTGCTACAGGTTTCTGGGCTACAGGAGTAGGTCAGAATTTTTTAAGCAGTCAGATCTAATGTTCCCTCTTTCACAGACTGTGTTAAGATAAGTGTGTTCTTAACATAGTTGTTCCCAGGGGAACAACAAAGTGAAGAGTCTATGTAAACAGATTGTTGTTGGTTGTTAAATATCACACAGGGTTTACAGTTTTCAAATAATTGTTCAGCTGTTGTCAGATATAACAAGGTTAGACTGATGGTTGTTATTGAATAAAGATTTGATCATGCTGTTGGTGATTGTGTAGTAATAGAATGCTGCATGATGGCATACATACATATAAAAAGATTGTGATTGTTTTATAAAGATTTAGATTTTTTTTTCTCTTACAGATAAAACAGCATACACAGTTAAAAAAAAAAAAAAGTGAAATTACCGTTTTCGTGCCATTAAGGCATATTGGGGATACAGTGTTAGGCCCACATTTCAAAACCATCAGCATGAGAAAGTATGATGTCAGTATCACACCTGGCCTCATTTTCAGAGGCTGGGTAGACCCTGGCGCCATTTTTTTTTTGTGTGTGTATAAAATAGGAAAAAGTAGGAGCAGCTTTATTACTTAATGATTACAAAGTTGTAACGTTTAAAAAAAAATCCAATACACAGACAGCGATACCATAAATTATATGTACGCCTAGAAAGTGCTCTTAGCTGTCAGTGTATAAGACTGTTAAGTATTGGATGGATATATTTAAAACTTTGATTATGTTAAGAGCAGTCTGTTGCCATTAATTTTTATTTGTCAGTTTAAGTCTTTGTTCAGTCAAGTCTTATAGTCAGATCCACAATTCAAGTGTGTATGGATATATTTGAGGATTTGTGTGTTTTTATGTAAGATAGAAATAAATTTTGTAACCAAATTCAGACAATAAGCTATATGGTGGCTTACAATTGTTTATGTGACAAATATTAGAATGGGTATAGATTGTAACACAGATGATAGTTAAAAGTTAGTTAAAACTAATATTAAGATGAAAATGCCAGAGATCTCAGAAGGATTTTTTGGGTGTAATGATATGAGTACATGCATGAGGTGGATTTCTGAAAAGATGCAGTTGTCAGCATTCTAGCCAACATATGAAGATAGAAGTGTCAGTGTCTGGAGTTCACTTTGATGGTCAGGAAGAGGGTTCCATATGACTATGTTGCTAAGTTGGATAGGTCATGTTGACCCTGACTACATTTGAAAACTAGTCTTTGGCTGGTATGTGTTTTTTTTTACAGTGTGCCCTTTCTGCCAAACTTGCTAATAAGTGCATAAATAATACAGGGTCTGAAATTCAGTCATCCAAAGCATGAGAAATGACAAGAAAGGCTTAGTACTTGGTTGAATAGAGTTTTCATGTATGCATTATGCTTCTCTGGACTCCATTAGATCTAATAATGATCACACCTATGAAACTGAGGATAGTGCTGAATGATTATTGGTAGGGACTACATACCTCTCAAGTTCTGACTAATGGTGGAAGAAGGTGTTCTTATGAACCAGATTGTGAAGGCGGTATATGAATTTTGTTTGGCAGGAGAGATGTTGGATTTATCACTTAGATTTGTTTAGAACTTCAGTATATGAAAAAATATGTGTGAAATCAAGTACCCTGTGGTAATTGAACACAGGAGTCCTAAATATTAGCAGGATAATAAAGTTAAAAGGGACTTGAGAGCAGAGTCTGTGCAAGAACAGGTGATGAGAAGTTTGTATAAATAGATAAGGTAAAATGTAGGTTTGAAGGAAGTTCAAGTGATGAGGTCTGAGAGGAATGTGGAAGAAGAGATACCTAAGAAATGAACCAGGTTGTGATATGTAGTGAATGGAAAGACAGAATGTAAATTATAAACATGTATGTTTGATACGTGTTCATAAAAGAGGTCGACCATGTGAAACTCTAAAGAGGACATTGTTAAGAGAAGCCAGTTTAGTGGGCATAACATCCTATGATGACATTTAATGGCACGGGAAGGATGTAAGATGTTTGATACATTTTGTTTTACAGTTCAGCTAAGCAATGCTTCTTATTGCAGTGCTCATTTGACAGCAGTTGCCTTTGACTTCATTATATCTTCAGATTGCATGTCATGATATTGTCTCCTCATTAGGTGCCTTAAAGTGTATAGACTTTCAGATAACTGACAAAGTGAGAATTCCATTTAGTCTTTAGTCATAGATTTCAGAATAATTCAAACTGTACTTAGAATTCAGGTCATGTCAGACTGATGTGTGAATTGTCAGACCATATTCTTGACATATTTTTTCAGCACGGTTCGAGGTAAAAAAAAAAATTGAGACGACTGGTTCCATAAAATATAATATACAGTTTGCGTTGTTCATGTTCATATCTAAAGCAGTCAGATGATGGGCATCTCCTGCAAAGGGAAGATGAGGCACAACAACTTTATCTCTGTAAATTCTGATAAAAGGAGACAAAAAAAACTTGTAGCACATTCAGTACCTTAGGCTGCCAAAAGTGTTGGGGCTTTTATTTTTCAGAGTTCAGCTTCTGTAAGTGATGCCAACTCTCAGTCTTTGAACAGTACCCAGACTCAGCCTCACTGCCTTTGTCCTAACACAAGTGTCAGGTACCAGTTTTTCTACCAGTGGTGGTTACTGCACTCACCTGTGATCAGAAGGTCCCTGGTTTGATTTTGAACACGGGTGGAAATTTTCAGACCAACCAACACCAGGGTCATCAAAACAGGGGTACCTGGGGTTTCTCAGGAAAACAAAGGCATTTGCATCTCTACCTCAATCGCTGTAGTGGCCTTGAAATACAATGGCACCAACACTTCACACCCTTCAATCAATCAAGTGCTGTGCTGCATGGCTTAGGCGATCATTTCTCTCCACAATTCCCTGTCTTTAGACTTGATTATGAGATCCATCGGTGACTTTCTTCCTAGTCACACTGACAGCCCATCTCTCTCTGTTTTCCTCTGCTCTTCTTACCTCAATTTTTGTTCCAATTTTCCTCTTCTCAGAAAATGTCCTATAAATCTCGCATGTCTGCCTCTGATCTTTGCTGTAATTTGCCTTTTAATTCCAGCCTCTCTTAAGACTTCTTTGTTGGTTTTCTTAGCTGTCCATGGTACCTTCAACATCCTTCTTATGAACCACATTTCCATGGCCCCCATTTCTCACTGTACTCTCTTATTCATGGACCATGCTTCACACCCATAAAACAAAATTGGTTCGATGAAACATTTAAGTACTTGGAATCTTGTTTCCATTGATATGAATCTGTTGCACAAGATGTTTCTCATGTTCTGGAATGCTGAATTTCATTGTGACATTTCCCATCAGCTGTTGTAATTGTTCCTAAGTACTTGAATCTATCAGCTTGTTTCAGTTCTATGCCATCGATGGTAATGCTACATTTTGGTGGTATTCTTTGAGATAACCATCACTTCAGTATTCTTTTTATTCAGAATGAGACTTTTACTTTTACTTTCACAAACCATAGTGTCCAGAAGAGCCTGTAGCTCCCCTTCAATTTTAGCAATCAGAACTGTGTCATCTGCATATCTTAAGTTGTTAAGGTTGTACCTGCCAGTTGATATTCCTGGCAAGCTCTCTATATTTCTCATTATGTTTTTGCTGTACAAGGAGAAGAGGTCAGGAGATAGAGCACATCCTTGTCTCACTCTGTTTTATGTCTTGGAATGCTCCTATTTGGTTCTCAACCTTCATTGCTGCCAGTATATGTTTTTGATGAGTTTCAGATCTTTCCCATCTATGTTGATGTCTTCCATATTCTTATAATTTCTGTGTCTCACTTTATTGAATGCTTTACAGTAGTCTATGAAGCATAAGTATAGGTCCGTCTTTACTTCTATTGATCTTTCCATCAATGTTCTCATTATGTATATGGCATTACTTGTGCCTTTTCCTTCGACAAACCTGCACTGTTCTTCAGTGATTTCTGGTTTTATTTTGCCCCTGATTCTTCTCATGCCAATACAAAGCAGGATTTTGGTAACATGGCTCATAAGAATAATGGTTCGATGGTCTTCACATTCATCTGCACCTTGTTTCTTTGGTAGGGCAATGAAAACTGATTACAAAAGAATTATAGATGTCATTCAGCAATCTGGTAATTATTTCTATGCCAAGCTCTCCTAATGCTTCCAACTCTTCCTTGGTGATTTTATCTGGTCCTGGCGCTTTTTACACCCCTGCAACATGCAAATGCTAGGAGACAGATAGACTAGAATGCCAGAAGCAAGCTCAGACCTACTCCCTGCAAGTGACAGAGCAGTTTTCTGACCATTGTTTTACTTATAGTACAAGGCATTTACTAGGCCAGATATGTTTCTTCTTGAAGGTGGATGTCTATTTAGACTTATCTTCATACATCAGAGGGTTTGTGCCAACATGATACTTTTTCTTCTCATGGAGCCAGTGTTATTGGAGTCAACAATTTCCATTAGTCTTTGAAGTTATTTTAAAACGTCTTATATTGTCTGGTACTCTATATTTCATTCTCCTCCTTTGGCCTAAAATGATCAGGAAACTGAATTAAATACTAAATCAAATGACTAAGTATTCAAAAGTTGCTTATTGCATTTAGTTTGCTTGCTTCAGTGCAGTCTTATAGCTTTAGCATACCAGAACTGCGATTTGTTTACTAAAAGATTTAGAAAGAATCGGCATTGAGGGAACATATATCACAGTTCTGACATTGCCACAGATGTTTCGTGAAAGTGGACATTTTTGTCATTACTCAGAGGCATGTAAATAAATGAGTTGATAAACTGACTTTACATGCATCTTTCAGCAGTGGTACAGAATTTTTATTTTTTTCACTGTCAGCTTGACATAGTCCCATATCTTGTGGGACTGATTCTTTTGATACTTGTTATCCTGTGTTCTCTTCATGCACTGAAAATAGTATGCATATGCAGGCCATTATGTATCATCTTGTCTGCAGATAATCTGTCTTAGAGATATTTTTTTCCAAATATAAATGTATCAAGTGCCCATTTTAATAGCAGAGTTGACTGGAATGAGTCTATCACCAGGCTGCAGCTCTGTTTGACTGAGGACAATGCACTGTGACTCTAGTGCTCAACATTCAGTCGTGTATTTCTGTGTTGTATATGTCCTGACAAAATACTGACATATTTTAGATCATGTTTGTCCCTCTTACCAGATGGGCTCTTGTGAGTTAGCTTTGGGGTCAGCATGTTTTAGTGTGATGACCTTTCGCCTACATCATTTCTTCATCATCCACTTTAATGAGAGAAAGACACCAGGCATTTAAAAACTGGTAGTATTAACAGTGTTGTCATCTAAAATATAATTGATAACATCTGTAGAAGTGTTTTCTTTTAAACTGCAGTTAGGTTGTGTCCTATCAGAGAAATTAATTTTCAGCAAACATCATTACATTCCACAAAATGCATGCAGTGTATTGTGAAAAATTGAGCTGTTTTGTGCATTGATTTGCAAATAATGAGCTCTAGGACTGTTTGTGGCTGTCTCGTATGCATTTTAGTTCCTTTGTTATAACCAATGCTGATAGTTTCTACATGCCTCCTGTGATATAATTCTTATTGCTGAATAAATCATATATGTTGCTTTGAATATATTTTTACGTGTGATTAATTTTATCGTGTTTGTTAAAAAAAAAACTTTTTATTCACACAAGGTCCGACAATTAAGTAATGAGATTCAAAGTAAGCCCCTTGTGCTTTGATACAGTGAATGGCACAATCTAACAAACACTGGAATGACCTCTGCAGTTCTTCTGTTGGCATGGCCCTTAAACTTGATGTTACGGCCCTTTTGATGTCATCAGTATTGTCAAAGAAGCGTCCTTTCAATGGTAACTTTAATTTTGGGAATAGAAAATAATCGCACCTAGACAAATCTGGGGAATAGGGTGGATGGTTGAGAACACACACTTGTTTTTGGGCCAGAAATCCCATGCTTTGCTTCATAAATGGTATTTTTGTCTTGGCCATAATAAAATCAGTCTCATTACTTAATTGTCTGACCTTGTATAAACAACACACATGAGGATGGTGCCATTATGTTTCTATTATTTCTCCTTCATAATCATCATAACTGAGAGTAGCTTTATTCTGTGTTAATAAATTCAAACAGAAGATGTGCTGTGCTGTAAGAGTGCATCTTTGCTACCTCTCAAGCAGATATAGTGCATTTATTTTTATGTTGTAGAATATATATGGTTTTAAAATGTACAAACTGGTATGACTAATTAAGTACCATTAAATCATGATGGTCTATAGTAGAAAACACTGGATAAAATGTTGCTTTGAATCATGCAAGCTACATTACTATCATTCATTAGCCTGGAGCTAGGATTTAATTTGAAGGGAGTAGGTTCAGAACTGGCTCTTGGATGTTTCTGTCAACCAAGCTGGAAATATATCTTATATCCTTCCCGTGCCGTTAGACGTCACATAGGGCTCGCAAAGTAGTTCGCCAATTTTTCCTGTCTTCGGCGAGTCTTTCAACCTCAACAAAGGATTTTATGCCTGTTAACTTGGCCTCTCTTAATAATGTCCTCTTCAGAGTTTCACGCGGTCTGCCCCTTTTTCTTCAGCCTGTTGTGTTCCACTTGATAGCTTGTTTTGGGATTCTCTGATCATTTCTTCTCATCAAGTGACCAACATATGTCCATCTCCTTTTCCTGATCACCCGTGAGACTGGTTGTTGTTCAGTCATCTGTCTTATCTCTGCATTGTTCTTGAATTCATTCCACTTGATGCCGAGTATTTTCCTTAGGCGTTTGTTTTCAAAAGAGTCTAATTTCTTTTCTATTTCTTTAGTTGTTTTCCAGCTTTCGCATGCATAAATGAGGGTGGATATTACATTTGAATTGAATAGTCTTAACTTGGTTTTTGTGCTTATAACTTTTGAATTCCATATGTTCTCAAGATTCTTGAAGATTGATGCTGCTTTTGCAATTCTGATCCTAACTTCCTTTCTAGTGTCACCATCCTGGTCTATGTAGCTGCCAAGGTATGCAAATTGATTGACTTCTTCAATATCTGTCCCTTCTATGTGTATTTTTACATTTTGATTGATGGGAATTTTCATTATTTTTGTTTTGTCCTTGTTAATTTCAAGTCCTATTTTGCTAGCCAGCGAAGATAGGCTATCTGTTTTTTCTTGCATGGAATTCACATTATTACTGATAAGAGTTATGTCATCAGCAAAATCAAGATCTTCTAGTTGGGTCCCATGTACCCAGTCAATACCTGTGTTACCTGTGCAGCATTTTGTCATTATGAAGTCTATTGTAATCCCAAAAAGTAAAGGAGACAGTATACATCCTTGTTTCATGCCTGTTTCAATCTGGAACCATTCACTCATCCCTTCTTCTGTCTTGACTGCACAACCATATCCATTGTATAAGTCCTTAATGATGTTGACAATTTTAGATGGTATTCCATATAGACATAAAATTCTCCATAATGAATCTCTGTGTATGCTATCAAATGCCTTCTTAAAATCTATGAAATTCAGTATTAATGGTTTCTGCTTTTCAATATGTTCTTCAAGTATTATTCTGAGAGTAAAGATCTGGTCGAGACAGCTTCTCCCTTTTCTAAATCCTGCTTGTTCTTCTCTCATTGCAGTATCCACTATATCTTTGAGTCTATTCAAAATGACCTTGCAAAATACTTTTGACACAACTGATATTAAGGTTACTCCTCTCCAGTTGTTACAGTCACTAAGGTTGCCCTTTTTTGGTATTAAAACAATGATTCCCTTCTTCCAATTAGAAGGGACCTTTTCTTCTTTCCAAATCTTGTTAAACATTCTCTGTAGTTGTCTCATGTTGTCACTATTGATAGCTTTTAGCATCTCGGCTGTTATTTCATCTTCACCTGCAGCTTTGTTGTTAGCCATTAAATTCACTGCTGTTTCAATTTCATGCAATTTAATTTCATCTAGATTGACATTTAGTTGTGGGGCTGGTAAGTCAGTTTCAAGGTTTAACAATTCTTTTGGGTGTGGTCGATTGAGTATTTCTTGGAAGTGTTCAGCCCATCTTTGCTTTTGGTCTTTATTTGATGTTAATAGTGTTCCAGTTTTGCTAAGGATTGGTCTTTCTTTAGATGTAATAGTACCTGTTAGCCTCTTTTGTATGTTATATAAAGTTTTGCTGTCTCCTGTTTTTGCTGCTTTTTCTGCCTCTTTCGCCATATTGTCTATGTATTCTCTTTTATCCCTTCTAGCTGAACTTTTTACTTTCTTGTCTATGTCTTTGTATTTTGCTTTTGCCGAATCTCTTTCATGATCTGCTTTTGCATTCAACATGTTTAATTTGACTGCTCGTCTTTCATGTATATACTTCCATGTTTTATCTTATATCCATGCTTTTCTATTTGGTTTTTCCAATCCAGTGCTTACTTTTGCTGCTGTGATTATGGCTGTGCTGTAAGAATTCCATAACTCATCTATACCTATCTCCTCAACTTCACTGGGTGTTTTGGAATGATTGGCAAGTTCCTGATTGAAATTAATGTTAGTATTTTCTTCTTGTAGGCTGTGGATGTTTATCTTTCTGTGTACTGATTTCTTGTGTTGACTTTTCAATTTTAGTTTTATTTTCCCTATGCACAGGTTGTGATCACTGTTGACATCTGCACCCCTATAAGCCCTTACATCCATGAGAGATGTTCTGTATTGCTTTCTAATACACAAATGGTCTATCTGGTTTCTAGTTCTATCATCTGGAGATATCCATGTTGTTTTATGTATCTCTTTGTGTGGGAATATTGTGCCTCCAATGACCATGCCCTCTGTTAGACATATTTCAATTAATCTTTCTCCATTCTGATTAACCATGTCAATTCCTTCTTTCCCCATCACTTTTTCAACGTTGGTATTATCCTTCCCTACCTTAGCATTGAAGTCCCCCATAGCAATTAGGATGTCGTGTTTAGGGACTTTGTTGATGATTTGTTGTAGTTGGTGATAGAAGTCGTCTTTCACATCATCATCTGCATCATTCGTGGGTGCATAACACTGTACTATTGTCATTCTTCTGTGTCGTAGGTTGTATCGTGCTCTTATTATACGACTGTTCACTGGTTCCCATTCTACAAGGCTCTTTGCAGCTACATTTGACATAATAATGCCCACTCCGTCTCGGAATTTATTGTCATTGTGGAAATAGATATCTGATATTATATTTTATAGAACAAGGATAACACTGGCCAACACACATTTTGTCTTTTATAGAGCAAGGATAACACTAGCTAACACACATTTTGTCTTCTTTAGAACAAGGATAACACTGGCCAACACACATTTTATCTTTTATAGAGCAAGGATAACACTGGCTAACACACATTTTGTCTTCTTTAGAGCAAGGATAACACTGGCCAACACATTTTGGTGCCTCAAATGTTAGACCTTTGTCTGGGTATATTTGACCTGCTGATTCCAAAAAGTGGCACAAGTTTTCTCCTATCAGCTCTAGTTTTTGAGGTACAGAACATATGCAAATATAGCAAAATACATCTGGATGATTCAAGCAGCTTCGTCTTAAAGTAGCCATAACCTCTACGGTGTTCAATTTCCAAAACTGAAATTATATGAGTGGGAATATACACACATCCCTCCTAAATGATCATAACTATTATACAGCACAACTGTGATTTTGTCATTTGAGCTATGCATTTTTATGCCAGTGTGCATTATAGGAAAGGAAGTAGATGAATAGTTGTGAAACAAAGGTCATTATACACACACACACAAATATGGGTAACTTAAATACATAAACTTCCTATTCAAATAAGACAGCTTGTTATGACATCCAAATCTGCAGAAGAGATTTGTTAAAGAGGGGACTAAAACTGTATAAATTCAACCATATCTAAGGAACTAGAGCTGATGTGGTCTATCCAGTGCAATTTTCTGAATGTTACCCAAGTAACCCCAGGAACAGCCTAAAAACCAAGGCACCAAGAAAAACATTTTTTTTTAAAGATAGTTGTAAATGCCTTGCTTGCATGAACAGATAAAAGATGTGTAAGTAACAGTGTAGAAAGTCTTCTATACTGTAATACTGAAGTCCACGTAAATGAGTATAGTCAAAGAATAACATATGAGTGATAAATGACAACAGAATTTTATATTAACCATGCAGAAGCAAAAGGAAAAGCTAGGAAGTTAAAATAGTACATGGAAACCCATCCAAAAAGTGCCAGAATTGTAATCACACTTATGAGGAAGCTGAACAGCATAATGCAGTTTCAATATTACACTCTCTGAACCTTAAGTGCTCAGGGCACATGGGGCTTTCGCAAGGGTTTTCCACAAATGCCTGTCCTTTGCCTTTTTTTCTGCTCATGCCCAGGTGAGCCCTCTATTGCTCAACATCCTCTGTTGTTCTTCTCCATGTCTCTTTTGGTCGATCCTTACTTCTGTTCCCCTGTGGTGTCCATCTTAGTGCTATTTTTGGTAGTGAGTTGTCAGTCATTCTGAACACATGTCCCAACCATCGCCAGCGTCTTTCCTCAATAATTGCTGTTAGTGGCTTCATCTGCATTTCTGCCAACAAGATGTTATTTCTTATGGTGTTTGGCCAAAATATTTTTCTAATTCTTCGTAAACATTACACTGCTGCATAAATAATCAGTGTACAAAATCAAGCATACCCATGAAGTTCACTCCAGTGACACATTTGGAGAGAACAGCATTCATAGTCACTAAAAAAAAAGAGATCCGAGACATAAAAAGTGATGATAAATGGAGACAGATTTGAATGGATGAACAAAATTTGTTTATTCAAATCTGTCTGTGATAATATTGTAGCCCTTTGGGATCAATAATGTGACCATCCATCTCATTTTAAAACTAAATGGTAACCTGTTTGAAATGAAACAGCCTTCGGACCAAATTTTAGGGTCAAAAAGTTAACTATTTGGTCTCGGAGTTTTGTTGCATGTACTTCCATTCATTTCTCTGGATACTCAGTTTTTAAATTTTTTTAATGGCAGAAATATGGTCCAAGGATTTCATACACAGAACTCAGTCAGTCATTTGCATGTCCCATGTGGAACTTTGATTCCCTAACAGCTCTCCTGTAGGCCTCTTGGTTGTAAGCAAGATGCCCTGCTGCTGATGCATCCATTTGCAGATTATCAACGTCTTGCAGCCATCTTCACCTTGGTCTTCTTCTCTTTCTTTTTCCCATTATGTACCCTTCCAAGTCAGTCTTCTCTAAATTATCATGACGTTTAATGTGTCCAAAGTATTTAAGTTTTCTCTGTTTAATCATCTTTACTAGCTGACCTTCTTCAATATTAAGTTTTTGTAGTATGGATATATTTGTTCTTTTTTGTGTCCATGATATTTGAATGACTCTTCTGTAGCATTTTGCACTCAAAGCCATTTATGTGTTTCTCAGCTGTTTTGTTAAGTGTCCAGGTCTAACATGCATATGTTGCGACGGAAAAGATGCATGCCCTTAAAAATCTTATTTTTGTAGTTCCGTTCCTCTCTACAGCTTCTTTAGTTGTTTTACTTTCTGAAGAGCGATAGATGTCCTCCTTTTAATTTCCTTCATTGTATCCCCATTATTAGTAATGATCCAACACGCAGAACTATGCACTGAAAAATGAAGACTCCAGAATCTGTAAAGGTGGCAAAGTAGTCATATGGGAGTACAGCTCTCTCCCTGGAGAGTGGTTCCTTAAAAGAATGCTAAAGATACAACAGACAGCAAAGAGTTCAAATAAAAAGGTCCTGAAAGAGGCAGAAGGAGAGAGACAAGCAAATAACAAAATTCAGGAAAAGATAATCCAAATTCATAGGACACAAGTGGATTGGAATATTTGATAACACAAGAGATGATAGGGGGCAAAAGAGACCGAGGCAGACAAAGTGAGAAGATGATAGATGGACTGATGAAGTGACATGAAGAAAAAACATCAGTCCAGCTCATAATTAATCCCAAAATAGAGAACTGTGGAAAAGCATGACTGCTAATGCCTTACAGCATGGTACTGGATAGTTATGTGCACAGTAACAAATTCTCTGATACAGCAGGAGTTCCAATATTTTATATAATAGAAAATATATCCTGGAAATGATAATTATATGTGGAAACATAAACACGCAGATCCAAAGTCAAGGATTGTAGTGGCTTACAGCAAAAAAATATAAAGCCAAGAAAATAGTCATAAGTTGACTTGATAGTGGACTAACATGTAAACTGACAAGTCAGAACAAACTGCTGTGAAGAATAGAATAACAGGTGTATTCTTAAAAGATTCACTTATTGGTGACACACAAGATTAGATTTAGGCTGGAATCAAGTATACAAAATTAAGGCAATAAGGATATAAAGTAGTTATTTAAAACACTTGATTATGAAAAACTCATATACTCAAAGATTAATCATCACAAAGTGCAGTTGATGTCATGCTAGAAAATGAGAAAGCTAACAGAAGGCATTGTGTAATGATCAAAGATCCTTATCACATATCTAAAGAAATATAAAACTAGAAAGAAAATTAAACATACTTGTATTGCAAGGAGACTACCACATATTAAAGGTCTTGAAATACAACAACAGAAAGCAATCAACATCATGGTGTATTCAGTGTATGGGACTGACCTAAACAATCTATCCTACATCCCTCCCGTGCCGCTAAACGTCACATAGGGCCCGCATGGTAGTTCGCCAAAATTTTCTATCTTCGGCGAGTTTTTCAATCTCATCAAGGGATGTTATGGCCAATGAACTGGCCTCTCTTAACAATGTCCTCTTTAGAGTTTCACGTGGTCGACCTCTGTTTTTTTCTTCGGCCTGTTGTGTTCCGCTTGTTTGGGGATTCTCTGATTGTTTCTTCTCATCACATGTCCATTTTCTGATCACTTACGAGATAGGTTGCTTGCTCAGTCTATACAGCACAAGATGTTATATATTCAGAAAGCACCCCCCCCCAAATAATAATCTGGTAGACTACCACAATTCCGTAGACTGGTGTTGGATTCAAGACTCTAAATCTGCAGATGTTTACTCATGATTTACATTATGAAGTCGTGTCAATTTACGTCCAAGGACGCACCCCGACCACCTATAAAAATAAAAAAGGGGGGGGTGGACTTGAAAACATAACAACAGGAAAGATAAATGAAAAGAATGATGATCACGGGCAGAATTGCATGAAATGACGTGGGGGTGGGGGAAGGGAAGACAAAAAAAAAATGAAGGACCGATATCTGTGAAAAGTATTGTCGTCACCATCTGCCTGAGGGTACCTGTCAGCTGATGATGCCTGAATAGTAAATAATGTTCATAGCAGTGTTTTCGTACTTTCATTACGCTGCAAATTCTTCATAATAATAATAATATTTATAAATAAGTATTATATTTTTCTGTTTGCTATGATAATGTTAATATATTATATGACCTAAACACGCCCGTCTCGCAATCAGGAAAGCACAATTAAATACTTAGTTTCGAAAGATTGACCTTCACTTTGACCGTGACCTTCTGTACGATCTGTCGTGGTCTGAGGTGATACTTTCTCTTGTTGCTGTAGAAAAAGATACACGCGTCACATTTGTAAACATGGTAAGTGTCGAAAAACTGTTAATATTGAAATAAAACACAGAAAGAAGTGGACTTGAGCAATTACACAAATAATTAGGATTGTCGCGGTGTTCTATAAGCCGGTAGATCAGTTAAGGTGGCCGACAACAGGATATTTTTTTTGTCCCAGTCGGCAAGTAAATTTGGGTGATTTCCTGAACATTGTTACCACCAAATCCACACTCAAGACACTGAGATAAAATCACGAGAATAGCCTCATCATATTTATTATTCGTTTTGCGTTGTGTGTCACTAAGATCTAGTACAGAAAAATGCTGTCCTCTAGTCTTTGACCTTTCTCCTGTTTTTTTTTTCCTTTTTCCATAGTACACCCCCCCCCCCCCCCAATCATTTCTCACTATTTGCCAGACTGTGGAGTACTCTCTGTCTCTCCTCCCCTCTCTCTCTCCCTCCCTCCTCCTCTCACTCTCGCCGTGTCCTCTTGGCCCTTTGTTATAGGAGCATGTTTACCGAGTGTTTAGCAGAAATGACCTAGATTTTATGTGGCGTGCAATCAAAACAGGAACAAGCAAAGTTAGATAAGCATGTCCTTGATAGTAATAATAGACCTGAGTGTGACTGAGAAAAGTCAGTTCATTTGTAATAGCACGTTCTGCCCTTTTGAAAGGTTTTTAAAAATGCATAATACTTTTTACACTAGGGCGATTTAGCACACTGAACACTTCCAAGAAATACTTAATTGACCACACCCAAAAGAATTGTTAAACCTTGAAACCGACTTACCAGCCCCACAACTATATGTCAACCTAGATGAAATTAAATTGCATGAAATTGAAACAGCAGTGAATTTAATGGCTAACAACAAAGCTGCAGGTGAAGATGAAATAACACTTGAAATGCCAAAAGCTATCAATAGTGACAACATGAGAAATTTTAATAAGATTTGGAAAGAAGAAAAGGTTCCCTCTAAATGGAAAAAAGGAATCATTGTTAAAATACCAGAAAAAGACAACCTTAGTGACTGTAACAATTGGAGAGGAGTGACCTTAATATCAGTTGTGTCAAAAGTATTTTGCAAGGTCATTTTGAATAGACTTAAAGATATAGTGGATACTGCAATGAGAGAAGAACAAGCAGGATTTTGAAAAGGGAGCAGCTGTCTCATCCAGATCTTTACTCTAAGAATAATACTTGAAGAACATATTGAAAAGCCGAAACCATTAATACTGAACTTCATAGACTTTAAAAAGGCATTTGATAGCATACCCAGAGATTCATTATGGAGAATTTTAAGTCTATATGGAATACCATCTAAAACTGTCAGCATCATGATTTAAGGACTTCTACAATGGATATGTTTGTGCAGCCAAGACAGAAGAAGGGATGAGTGAATGGTTCCAGATTGAAACAGGTGTGAAAAAAAAGGATGTATACTGTCTTCTTTGCTTTTTGGAATTACAATAGACTTCATAATTAAAAAATGCTGCACAGGTAACACAGGTATTGACTGAGTACATGGGACCCAACTAGATCTTTATTTTGCTAATGACATAACTCTTATCAGTAACAATGTGAATTCCATGCAAGAAAAAGCAGATAGCCTGTCTTCACTGGCTAGCAAAATAGGACTTGAAATTAACAAGGACAAAACAAAAATAATGGAAGTTCCCATTAATCAAAATGGAAAAATACACGTAGAAGGGATAGATATTGAAGAAGTCAATAAATTTCATATCTTGGCAGCTACATAGACCAGGATGGTGACACCAGAAAGGAAATTAGAATTACAAAAGCAGCATTTATCTTCAAGAATCTTGAGAACATATGAAGATTTAGCATAGTGTTAGTCTTTGAAAAAAAAAGTAAATGTATCACTTCAAACACAAGAGAAAGAAAAAGAGTAAGAGAATGACCATGACTTGAACCATGGACTCCAGGTTGAACAGCTGCCTAGCTGTTAAAGGACAACCCGTTTGACAAACTTGTACCTGAAACTACATTGTAATAGTTCATAATCAGGTGTCATATGCAGATTCACTTAGAGATTTTGATTATTGACAAGAAGAAGATGTAAGGCTGCTAGCAGAACCTTGGGAAAACTTAGATTTGGTATTGTGACAGAGCTCAAGATTTAAAATGATCTAGCACTTGAAGACTGGAGAAAATAAACATTAAAATTCAGGTGTGCAATGTCCATTGTTTAGTGTTTATTCTATTTGATAGTACCAAACATCTGAGAGAGCTGGAGTGAATAAAGATGACATTGTCATCGAGAGGATGGGCAAGGGCATTTGCTGAAACATACTGATTGTTGTTTGTTGTTCATTTATATGTAATCATCTTACTTTCTGCCCACTTTTGTTGCTCTATTTTTTTTTTCTAAATCAGCCATACATCTGTCTACCTTTATATGTATTTGTATACAGACTGTTGAGATACAACAGCTTTGCTGGAGACTGGTGTTCCCCCAGTGGTTGCATGGTGATAGAGCCTACATATGAACATAGCACTTAGGTTTGCTTTGGAAGTCTCTGTCTGAGACCAGTAGTATAACTTTCAGGTTATGACAAAGAGTTGACTAGCCTTGGTTCACAGACCGTGGTGATATTCATTCATCAGACAGCCATTGGACATTGCTGGAGAATACTTACCTTTTTTTGTTCTTCTTTCATTTTTTGTTTATTTTAGTCTGAACTGATCAAAGTTGTTGTCACTGGTGCGGCTGGGCAGATTGCTTATTCATTACTGTACTCACTTGCTAAAGGAGATGTCTTTGGATATAATCAGGTGAGCCACCAGTGTTTTTTTTTTTTTTTAATGAGCTGAGAATTTTTTTTGTGCTGTTGACATAAGCTGTCATTATTCAAATATAGCAGTAACTGTTAAAACTCTGTTATAATGTAAATTTACATTTATTTTGTATTTAAAAGCGCCATCATCTTTTTTTTTTTCACAACTTGTGGAAACTGATGCAACGAAAACCATGGTGTCACGCATTCCCGCTTCTGAGACCCACTAAGAATACAGGCTCAAGCCCTGCGATACTCTGAACCTCTTGTGGTCATCTCGTGTGGTCCTTTTGGGGACCACAGGACCTATCGAGGACCACAGGAGGATCATGGGGCAGTCTTGGTAGAAGCGAACGAAGAAGAAGAACACTTGTGGGGTGGACCCATTCTTTAAAGCGTGTGTGTGTGTGAGAGAGAGAGAGAAAGTTTGATGTGTGCTTCCTGCTCTTATTGTTTCAGTCTAATCTTAACTTTGTTTCACAGCCTCTGGAGCTGTACTTACTTGATATCACACCCATGCTGGAGGTGCTTCAAGGAGTTGTAATGGAACTTGAGGATTGTGCAACACCCCTTGTCAAAAGTTAGTCTCCATAAGAGTTTTGTTCATTTGTTCAGGACTTTAGCTTGTAAACATAACATAATGATGAAGTGTGGAGTTTGTGAACTCTGAAACAGAAAATTATCTAAACTTAAGCAGGTGTGTAAACTTTAGAAAGTGCTGGCATGCTTCAAATAATGCTATCAAATTTTCCATCTGGTCAGCTCCGAGTATAATTCAGAAGAAAAAGAAAAAAACATTTTTTTTAATAGTTTGATCAGAAGTGTATCCAGAGTTGTTTTTTATTATAAACAGGGCACCTTTTGTCGTTGATGACAATTTTGAAGCAGGCAGATGTTAGCTGTTGTGGGCAAGCTGCAGAACCTAAGAGTTTGTCTTACCATTTGATTCCCATTATTTTGAAAAAAAAAGCAAAAAAGATGGAATTTGTGTGTGGCTTGAACATTTTGTCCATGTTTCAGGTCCATATTAAAAAAAAAAAAAAGAGTACTTAGTAATAAGTCAAAATCTGCCTTCAGTGTTATTCTTCTGTCATTCATTCCATGCATTAGTTTTCATTAGTTTGCTAAATGTGATATCTGCCTTCCCTATTTCTGTATTATGGTAGAAGTAATTGTAGATTAAGGTAGTAGAAACTGTCCACTTATTAAAGCGGGTTCCCCTTCAGTGTTACATCAGTTGATGTGTTTGTGACTTGTTGAAGAATCAGAGTTTTGTTGGTATGTACCGTCAGTGAAAATTGTGCTTTGGCCAGTTTATCAGTGATTGCAGAGTAGCCCCACTGTGAGTCGCGGGGGCTGCATAATCAGCAGACAGTAGCTTCTTGATGGGGGATTCAGTTTTTTGTTTTTTTGTCTTGGCTGTAAGATGTACTAAGTTAAACAGTGAGCCATCTAACCCTGTGCAAATGAACATATAACCATTGAAATCTCTGAATGCACAGTTTAAAAGAGCAACAAAGTATTGTAAATAAGGAAATGATTGATTGTAAGTTTTGTGTGTTCTTTGGTGGTTTTATTTATATTCTTATTTTGCCAGAGATTGTTGCAACAGACAATCCTGATGTTGCTTTCAATGATGTTGATGCGGCATTCATGGTTGGTGCCATGCCACGCAGAGAGGGTATGGAGAGGAAAGATTTGCTCAAGGCCAATGTGAAAATCTTCAAAGCTCAGGGTCAGGCCATAGACAGGCTGTCTAAGAAAACTGTGAAGGTAATAGGTAGTGCCGGTACTTGTTAAAAGTGAAGGTAATAGTTGGTGCCGATACTTGTTAGAGTGAAGGTAATAGGTGGTGCCGGTACTTGTTAGAGTGAAGGTAACAGGTGGTGCCGGTACTTGTTAGAGCGAAGGTAATAGGTGGTGCCAGTACTTGTTAGAAGTGAGGCAACATTTTCTTATTGCAGTTGGTGCTTGAGTAATCTTTACATCAGCTTTGCTTGCTATGTAAATTTTATATTGTGCATGTTTTCACATTTGTATTCTGTATCCTTAAAACTTAGTGCTGTATAATTATCCTTGGGGTTCATTTCTTTTCTTGACTTTATCCTCCAGTTGTCTGCTTCTGATGTTTACTTATGAAATGATATAGTGTGGATACCACAAACACAGCTGAATTATTTAACATGATTATGTTGGAAGAAAAGAGATGCAGCAGGTGAAGAAAGACAGATATAAAATGTATATAAATAAATAATACTGTGGAGTAGCTGAATGTGCCGAAGGTCATGGAAAATACGAGCCGAACACTGTATTCCCCAATATGCCTTAACTCTAACACATTTTGCTGCTGGACCAAAAAAAAAAAACATCCTAATCGTTTGAATCAATGCCACGTGGGTCCGAAAATTCATAATCTCTACTACTGCATTCTCTACACCACAGTCTAGACATTTTTAAATTAAATTCTGAGCTTGTAATGCAGAAATACGCTGCTCTGGATGAAAAAAACTAGCACTGGAAGCCATATTTGTTGATAAACAAAAGCCTAGCGACGATAAACTTTGAAAAACTCGCTTTTGATTAATACAGAATCACTCTGTTTTCGGTTCTACCACGCACCTCGTGTGGAGAAATGAATACCGGAAGGAAGTCAACTGCTGGTTTTAAGATACTTTGATTATTTTCAAAATTAGAGAGCTACAAACCATCATCGCACTGCGCGAAGATTGGTATAACTGAACAGGGATACAACCACGCAGGAAGCGTCCCAAAGCAGAGAAAGAGTTAATGGTGTTGAAACAGGAATTTGACCTTTTTATCTTTTATGGTGTAGCTGTGAACGTTGCAAAACCCTCTTGACTTCAAACAGAAAGTGGTTTAGAGGACATTGTTCTAAACATTTTACCTTTTACCCTGACATTGTTCTAAACATTTTACCTCTTACCCTGCTGTCTGCATGTTAGTCTTAGCAAAAAAGACTGTACAAGACAAAGATTTGTTGAAATACTGAGCAAAATAAAAAAAAAATATTCATTATGGATATGTGATCACATGCAGTCAGCCCAACAGGAGTTAAAAAAAAAAAAAGTAAAACACTATTTGAAATATAATTGAACTATAGTTGTTTTTTTTTTTTTTTAGACTTACTGTAAGGTAATGGGGAAAAAATAGGATGCATGTCCCTTTAGTTAAATGGAGATGAGTGTAGAACATATCCTACAAGACTACAGACTTTTTGTAGAGCTAAGGAAGCAGTTGTCACCCTTGGCAGTCCCAGTGAAGTCCTTTGGAGACATTATACCCCGGCAAACAACAGTACAGTTTATATCTGAGGGCAGAACGGACATTTAAAAAGACAGAAGAAAAAGACTGTTTGCTATTATTTTAACTCTTTCAAGACTGCGTTACTTCCAAACTGTTCCTTAGTTTCTGACGACACGGACATTGGAGAAGGGTGCTGACATTTTAGAGAACGGGAGTCCCTGTGTAAAAGTTATTGTACAGACTTAATTCCATGATCACCATGTGTGTATCACACATTAAAATAAGTAGAAATAAATGAAGTTATTTGTCATTAAAAAAAAAACAAAGAGAAGAAAAGACTGGTGTGAAACGATGGAACGATTTTTTGGCGCTAAAAAAATTTTAGAGCTGAGCAATAAAATCTACTTTATTATACTTACCTTAACTGTGTCATAATCCAACACAGAAAAATCAATATTTATGGATGTTTGTGACATCTGATAAATCTAACAGATCTACAGCTATGAGAAATACATATAGTAAGATAGGTCTAGTCGGTCAGTGTGACCATTCTACCACTCAGTCTTGAAATAAACTTGAATTTTACCCCCCCTATCTATGTATCCAAAATGGCATCTTTATCCCCCATGCTTAAAACACTAGTTTAACTTTGGATTCAAAAGAGTTCTAACTGGTTAAATGAAAAGTAACATCCTGTTTTCAATGAAAGAAAGTCTGAAGCCTTATAGGGCTCTTGGTTGGGAACGGCCCGGCGCACAAAGATCCTTTTAGGATCTCTCATCTTTAAGAGTTAAAAGTTGTATGTGTTAATAACTTTTGTGCTAAGAATAAGTTTTTGCAGTTCTTCTTATTAGTAATTTGATTTCTCTCCTTATGAAGGTTCTTGTAGTCGGAAACCCTGCAAACACGAATGCTTGCATTCTGGCCAGGTATGCTCCATCTATACCAAAGGAGAACTTCTCTTGCATGACTAGACTTGACCAGAACCGAGCTCAGGCTCAGGTGAGTTGGCATGTGTTTGCTTTGATTACTGAAGTGACATAAAGCCTATAATAGTTGGCTGTTTCTCACTAGCATAAAAACAACCAAAGGCAGCCAGAACATTAGGTAGCATAGTTTTAAAAAACTGAAACAACAGAAAAATAGGAAGCCAAAATCAGAAGTAATTTTGGGTGAGGACCTGACTCGGGTCCTTAGATTTGTATCATTTATGATGGATATGGGTGAGGTAGTGGAAAAACAGAAGACTGGAGTCAAAAGATGTGATTAAATGAAGTAACCAGTAGTCTTGAGATCAGGGCTAATCAAACCATGGCACCTCTGCTCTAGAGGCCAACCATGTCCTATATACACCCATACTATGGCAGATTACCTAAACCGGCTTAACCCAGGGGTTAAACTAAGACAATGCTGGCAAGATTCTTCCGCTGCCGCATGTGGAATGAAACTCCTCCAAATGAAAAAAATGTGATTGGGGTTGCCATGCAGCGCCACTGTGAAAAAGGTGATGGAAAGGATAAAGTGAAGTTTAATCAATATGTCCAGTAGTCTCGTGGGAGAGCTACTCATACCACGGCACCTCTGCTCTAGAGTCTGGCCACATCCTATATACACCCATACTGGTGGAATATGCCTAAACCGGCTTAACCCAGGAGTGAAACTTACTAGTAGCGAGGATTCATCCTCCAGGGCAAAAGCTCATCCTGGTCACAACTAGGAAGGGTAGCGGCCACGACCCAAATTGCTGAAGTCAGAGACACTGGACCAGTGCAATCTAGATGAGAAACCACCTCTCACCCGGTGGGTATATGTTGATATCCAAACCACATCGAGGTTTTCCGGTGAGAAAGTCAAACTCTAGCTTGAACTGATGCAACGAAAACCAGTGTCATGCAATCCTGCTTCTGTGACCCACCAAGAATACAAGCCCAAGCCCCATGATACTCTGAACCTCTTGTGGTCCTCTCTGGGATCTCTTGTGGTCCTATCAATTCAGTAGGATCATGGGGTGGTCTTGGTGGTAGAAGCAAACAAAGAAGAAAAGATGTGGTGTACTGTCTCCACAACTGAGTTTTTATCCTAAGATGTAGGAGAAATGTACTGACTTACCACACATGCTTGCACTGTGTTCTCAGTGATTCAGAACCTTGTGAGAATTAAGAATGTATAACTGTTGTTTTGAAAAGAGAAAGAACAGTAATATGTAGGCTCTTGTATAGAAATTCTTCACATAAATGCTGTAAATAGAGGTTAGCGGGATATAAAACTCCTGTCTGAGGTGTTTCGTTTTGCTCATTGGTTACAGCATTTGAATGTTCATTTAACAAAAATGATCATGCTGTATATCAGATTCTCACTGTCTAAGAAACCCTAACCGAAACCTTCACATCCAGTATGTGCTTTGGCTGGTGAAATTATCACAAATTTGCAGCGTTGGAATCAGGAGGAACAAATTTTGTTATGATTGTAAGCATTGCTCTGTCTCCGTGACTGGTTTTCTATTTTTGTGCCTCAGTTAGTCATTGGACGAATATGTGTAGAAATGAGTACTAGAAATATAAGAAAACTGTTTGTTCTTCTTCAGACCGGGAGTAAATTCATAACTGACTCAGAGGAAAATCTGTGAGAATATCGGTTGGATTGTTGCTAGTTGCATATTCCAGACAGCATATTGCCATGTAACAGCAGGTCCAGTTATGGAGTATCGTGGCCTTTCTCTTACACTGATTAGTTCTGTTTGATTATATGTAGCAGAATATTAATTGTCTGCCCTGTTACTTTCAACAGATTGCTGCAAAACTTGGAGTCTCAAGTGACAAGATAAGAAATGTTACAATATGGGGCAACCACTCCTCAACTCAGTATCCTGATGTGGCTCATGCTATTGCAGAAATTAATGGCAAGGAATTGCCAGTACCAGATGCAATTAATGATGAAAACTACCTGAATAATGAGTTCATTAAGGTGAATATATCTCCTGCAGGAAGATTAGTTTTCATATAGTTGTCAGTTCATACAACAACATGTTGTTAGGCTGATATATTTGGTATAAATATTGGTTGCATAGTGAGTTTAGTTCGATAGTTTTCTGATTATGTCTTTGTATATTTATCTTAGGCCTTGAATTATCTTCTTCTTCAGCTTTCTGAGCCATTAAGGCTCATTGCTGCAGATAAAGTTCACCTCCATTCCTCTCTATTCCTAATCTTCTCTCTCCAGTTGGTGACACCAATTTCTTTTATATCCTCTTCTATGTTATCTTTTTATCTCTGTCTTGGTCTACCCCTTGGTCTTGTTTCCTTCATCTCTTGTGCATACATCATTTTCATTTGTCTGATCTCTTCCAATCTTTCTACATGCCACAGCCAGTGTAGTCTGTTCAGTTTCAAGACATTTATAATTCGTTGGGATTTAAATAAGCTGTTCAGTATTCTTTCTAGCTCTCCATTCTCTACTGTTGGTATCCTTTATCTGCCCAGATATTCTTCTTAGGATCTTGTTCATCTTTCTTTGTTGTACTCCACATTTCTGATCCATATGGCTGGTCTTATTAAGGTTTTGTAGATTGTTATTTTGGTGTCTTGGGACAGGATTTTGGATTTTAAGAGGTGTTGCAAGGCACAGTATATTTTATTCTCTATCTGTACTCTGATTTTAATTTCCTCGCTTACTGTGGATCATCCTCGCTTAGACGTTGAATTATATGCATCAAAATTTTTTCATCCTTAAAATGTCCCCATAATGGAGTACTTGTTGAAAATATGTTGTTGATTGGAATGTACTGGGAGTTTTCACTAATCTGTTTCTGCTTTTAAGATGCCTTTTTTTTCCCAAAGGCAAAGAAGATCCTTCAAAAAAAAAAAAAAGGTCAGACATAGAACTTTAACTGTGGTTCAGTTCAGATCATATACACTTAAAAAGTGTATCCCACAGGTGAAATATGCTGCCACTTACCTAACATAATGGGAGTTCAGAGATCAGAAGAGCTGTAATGAAATCCAATCATTGTGGTCAGTAATTCCTGTCAGCATGAACTGCTACAAAACTGGGATGAACAAATTTATCCTATCTCCCTAAACTTCTCCATGGTGGCTTCTGAACTCTGACCCACAACAGCATTATCCATCAGGATCACACAGCTGTGTCCTAACAGTGAACTGCTACACAGTTTATAGAAACACAGAGTTCAGGGTCCAAGAGCTACTTTTGTGATCTCATAATGCAGTTGCGCTCTCTGCAGTCCATTTCCCAGAATGCTTGGAATTTTGACAGTTTTGTTGGTCCTTTGGTTTAGAAGGTTTGCAGTATAATGAAAGATTCTGCCACAGACTGATTTCAAATCTTTGCTGTAACCATAAGTTATCTTGTGACATAGATAAAGAATTTTTTGTTCTTTAAATGTTTGCCTTGCATTTTACATCAGCATGAGATTCTTTGTTCTTCATTCTAAATAGACCGTGCAGCAGAGAGGTGCAGCTGTCATCAAGGCACGCAAACTTTCTAGTGCTATGTCTGCAGCTAAGGCCGCTTGTGACCACATGCGTGACTGGTTCTCTGGAACCCAGGAAGTAAGTTTGGTTTTTTTTTTTTTCCAAAAGATAAGAAATAGCAGCTTTTTCTGAAGGAGTATTACAGTAACCTATCTTTTTTTTTTTTTGACTCAAGACTTTGTTTCATCCTACCCTAAGTTAGAAAACTCAAGGGTGCATAATCTGAAGATGGTGGTTTGTTCTTGATGTGAAAGTTTGCAGCATCTGATCATTAGATGATGGGTCATTTTGGTCAGTCCAAAGTTTCTTGTACTGATACTTGATTATAGTTTGGCTTCACTGTATAAGATGGTGTTGATGTTGTGGTTGGCCGCTATCAGATTTGGCAAGTCTTGTCAGCCACTTTGTTTCTTTCCTTTACCAAGTGATTAGCAGCTTAGTTAAATACTTGTATTTCTTATGTTCTGATTACTGGTTAAAAAATGTTATGGTGAGCTTTCATTTTAGAAGTATTTGTTATTTACCAGAATGAGAAGTGTATTGTTCCTTGTACTTCTTTGCTGATTCACTTTAAATTTGTGTCATTTCAGAATAACTGGGTATCGATGGGCGTCATCTCTGATGGGTCATATGGCATCAAGAAAGGATTGATGTACAGTTATCCAGTTCATATCAAGAACAGAAACTGGAGCATCGTTCAGGGCCTCGGCATTAGCTCATTTGCTCGTGAGAAGTTGGATGCCACAGCTGCAGAGCTAGATGAAGAATTGGAGGCAGCTCTGGCCGAGTGTGCAGACTGACTGGCTGGCAGCCCAGTGAACGACCACAGAGAATCACTTAGCTCAGGCCTTTGTCATAAATTATAGCCGGATACATTACCAGTCAGTTGCTGTGTTTCAGAAGATATTTTAAGTGAATGCTTGTGTTGTGTGATATGTTTTATTATTGTGAGTTAAACAGTCCGTTTTGTATATCACATGTTTGAACACATTACATTCATGTGTTATTTCATGTTATGTTTACTGTAAGTGTTTTTGAAGTTACTGTGTATTAGATGTACAATTTTCACTTGACAGCACAAAAAACTGTGTGCTTTTTAAGAACTATATCACTATGTGTTCACATTTGTTTTTGAGGGTTGTCGGCAATAACCTTAGATTTAAATGATTTTTAAAGAGTTCCTTACTTGCATTTCATCACCAGTAAATATCTAGTGTAGCCTGTAAGATGACTTGATGCCTGGAATAAAAAAAATTTAATCAAGAATTGACATGTTTGTTATTTATTTAATCAATATTTTCAGTTTATGAACTGGTACTGGTCATGCATCTTTCCCATCGCAACATATGCCTGTGAGACCTGGACACTTAACAAAACAGCTGAGAAACACATAAATGCCTTTGAATGTAAATGCTACAGAAGAATTCTCCAAATATCGTGGACACAAAAAAGAACAAATATATCTATACTACAAGAGCTTAATATTGAAGAAGGCTGGCTAGTAAAGAGGATTAAAGAGAGAAAACTTAAATGTTTTGGACACATTAAACGTCATGATAATTTAGAGAAGACCATATTGGAAGGATACATAATGGGAAAAAGAGGAAGACCAAAACGAAGATGGTTGCAAGAAATCGTTGACGATCTGCAAATGGACACAGCAGCAGCAGGCCATCTTGCTCACAACCGAGAGGCCTACAGGAGTGCTGTTTGGGAGGCAAAGTTCCGCAAGGGACATGCAAATGAATGAATGACCCTTAATCAGTTTTTCCTGTAACCACATACACACATAAAATGGGGAAAACGCAAATAAAAAATAGATGACAAAGGATATTCTGGAACTGATATTTTTTTTTAAAAATACCAATCAGTTTATAAAGAGGGTAAGAAAGAAATAAGTAGAAATTTAGAAAAGTGTGGTTCATTTTAAAAAACAATTTCACAGTGGCAAAGACTTTCATCAAATGATTAAAGAACTTTGGGGAATAAAGAAGAGTAAATCAGCAGGTTACCTGAGAATGAGGCAGGCAAAGTTATGGAAAAACAGGAAACTGGTGAGACCTGTGGCTACAAGTTTCACATTTTTTAAAAAAAATATCTGCTGTCATCATAATTTTGTCAGCTGCAAAATATGTGATACCCCAACAGTTTTCTAATTTTTTTTTTTTTTGCCTGGAAGTTTTGGGCGTTTGTTTGGTTTTATTTTTCCCCCCTGCATTTTGCTGCCATCTTTGTCATTCACAATTCTAAAGTGTATCTGTGTGAAAGTGCTGTAAGTGGTCTTTTAGAATGGAATATCTTGATGGAATGACAGCTGCCAATGAAACAGATTATTATTAAGGCATTAAACTATTTAAAACTTAATATGCATTCATAATCCTTACCCTAGAATACCATAATTCAGTCTTTTAAATTCTACAATCATTCATTACTTATCCCCTGACATATATATCATTTTAAACTCGGAGTGATGCACCCACTTATATTACACAGACCAAGATGACAATACGGTAATGCACTCTGATATACTAGAATCAAAGTCTTCTGGACTGCACATATATACTGATTCATGTGAATCTATACTTTATCTTCTCTCTCTAATTCTTTGCCCTGTATGTGTCTGTATGATTAAGGCTCACGCCGAAACGTCACAACTTTGTAGTCATTAAGTAATAAAGCTGTTCCTACTTTTTTCCCAGTTTATACATTTTACACATATGTAGGTCTTTTAACTTGCCTTTAAGTACATCTTCGTTCGCTTCTACCACCATGATCACCCTGTGATCCTACTGAATTTATTCCTATGGTCCTTGATTGGCCCTATGGTCCCCGAGAGGGCCACAAGAGATCCCCGACAGGACCACATTAGGTTCAGAGTATCGCAGGGCTTGGGCCTGTATTCTCAGTGGGTCGCAGAAGTGGTATTGCATGACACTGGTTTTCATTGCACCATTTCAATCTAGGGTTTGACTTTCTCACCAGAAAACCTCAACGTGTTTTGGATATCTGTATATCCCCACCGGGTAAGAGGTGGTTGTCCATCTAGTCAAGCAGTGGACTTTCTCACCGGAAAACCTCAGCATGATTAGGATACGCATATATCCCCGTCAGGTAAGAGGTGGTTGCCTATCTAGACTGCCCTGGTCCAGTGTCTCCGACTTCAGCGTTTTGTGGTCATGGCTGCTACCTTTCCTAGTTGTGACCAGGATGGAGCTTTTGTCCAGGAGGACGAATCCTCACCACTAGTAGGTTTCACCCCTGGGTTAAGCCGGTTTAGGCGTATTATCCCAATATGGACGCATTTAGGACATGTTCGGCCGCTAAAGCGGAGGTACCATGACATGAGTAGTCATCAAGTTTCACCCCTGGGTTAAGCTGGTTTAGGTATATTTCACCAGTATGGGTGTATATCGGACGTGACCAGCCTCTAGAGCAGAGTTGCCATGGTATGAGTAGCTCTCATTGCTGGACTACTTGACATACAGATTAATCTTCACTTTATCCTTTCCATCCCCTTTTCACAGCAGCGCCGCTCCGCAACCCTAATCGCATTTCTTCATTGGCGGGGAGGAGTTTCACCCCACACGCAGCAGACAAAAAATCTCGCCAGCAGTGTCTTAGTTTAACCCCTGGGTTAAGCTGGTTCAGGCAATCCACCAAGTATGGGTGCACATAGGACATGCCCGACCTCCAGAGCAGAGGTACCGTGATTTGAGCAGTTCTGACCTCAAGAGTACTGATTACTTCACTTAATCCTTTCTTTCACCTTTTCCACGGTGGCGCCGCGCAGCAACCCTATTCGCACCTTTCTTCACTGGCCGGATCCCCACTCTTCGCACGGCAGCTGAAGAATCTCGTCAGCAGCGGATCTAAGTACATAAATGGATATACCCAGACAAGTTTATAAATCAAGTTTACCCGCCTACTTGACTGACACTCTTGGATATTATTTAGCAAAATAAAAGATTAATCTGTTGGCTTTTGTTCACTGGTTTCAAATCAAAACATAACATGATGAACCAAGAACTGAATGATATGATGTTGATGACCTGGCCAAGAGAGTTTTGCTCCGCAATTAATACTGCGTAAATTTTCTCACTTGATTACTTCCTTTTCTCATCACCTACCGCCACACACTAGAGATGGACAGGAACCGGTTCTTCCATAAAAGTGGGTACCCGGTTCCTACAGACCAATACCAAGTAGTACATATTTGAAGCAGATACCTAACCAGTGATGTGGATGCATCTTGCTCACAACCGAAAGGCCTACAGGAGTGGCTGTTAGGGAGGCAGAGTTCCGCAAAGGATATGCAAATGAATGAACCTAACCAGTTTCAAAACACGAGTAGAACTACTTACTGACGGGCGACAGTGTAGACTAACTGGCTTTTGATGGCAGATTTTGTTGTGAAAGTTGTGGAATCAAAACAATAGCATCAGAACTAATGTAACAACGAATCATGGAAATAATGGTGTCGTCTGTTTGCTTATTGACGACTGTGATGTAATGGAGGCACTGATTTCACCCGTTTACTTGTAAATGGTTTTAATGTGCAAGCAGTTGGGAGTGGATTCGGTGAATTTCGTTTAAAGCTTCAATTATTTGTAATTCTTGTATTGTTTCTTCATTATCTCTCTCTCTCTGAACCTTAAGTGCCCAGGGCACATGGGGCTTCCGCAAGGGTTTTCCACAAATGCCTGTCTTTCGCCTTTTTTTCTGCTCTTGCCCAGGTGAGCCCTCTATTGCTCAACATCCTTTCTGTTGTTCTTCTCCATGTCTCTTTTGGTCTACCCTTACTTCTGCTCCCCTGTGGTGTCCATCTTAGTGCTATTTTTGGTAGTGAGTTGTCAGTCATTCGGAGCACATGTCCCAACCATCGCCAGCGTCTTTCCTCAATAATTGTTGTCAGTGGTTTCATCTGCATTTCTGCCAATAAGATGTTATTTCTTATGGTGTTTGGCCAAAATATTTTTTTAATTCTACGTAAACATTTAGTCTGGAAAGAATTCAACTTGTTTTCTATGGTTTTGGCGATTTTCCAGCATTCACTTCCATAGAGTAGTACACTTAGAACATTACTCTTAAATATCCTGATTTTCATATTTATGCTTAGTTTATTTGATTTCCATATATTCTGTAGCATTGCAAAAGCCTGGTTTGCTCTAGTAAGTCTGCTGTTGATGTCCTCTGTGCTGTCTCCATTTTCTACTACTCTGCTGCCAAGGTATACAAATTCGTTGACCTCCTCCACTAACTTGTTATCTACTCTGAGTACATTTCTGTTGTTCACATTTTGCTTCATTAACTTTGTCTTTCCTACGTTGATCTTTAGTCCTATGTTGTTTGCATTCTGGGTTAACTTGTTTATTTTATCTTGCATATCTTTGTGTCTGCTTGATAATAGACAAATGTCGTCCGCAAAGTCAAGGTCCTCCAGCACTGTGTTAAGGGTCCATTGTAATCCTCTGCGTTTGTCTGATGTTGCCTCCTTCATTAACCAGTCTACTGCCAAGATAAATAATGTTGGTGATAGTACACATCCCTGTTTCACTCCTGTTTGTACCCTAAAGCTGCTGGAGGTATGTTCTCCACAGATAACTTTGCACTGAAAACCCTCGTATAGGGCTTTGATTACATTAACTATTTTATGGGGGAGGCCATGCCATCTTAGGATTTTCCACAGTGCATCTCTGTTGACACTGTCAAAGGCTTTCTCAAAATCTATGAATAATGCATATGTTGTGCTATGCCACTCATTTGCCTGTTCTAATATTTGTCTAAGTACAAATATATGGTCTATGCATGATCTTCCTTTCCTAAATCCTGCCTGCTCTTTCCGAAGTTTTTCCTCAAGTGTTGGTACAATTCTGTTGATGATTATTCTGCAAAATACTTTACTAGTGAGTGGCAGTAGGGTAATGCCTCTCCAGTTCCCGCAATCTCTGAGGTCACCCTTCTTTGGTAGTTTTACTATAAGAAAAAGTTTTCCACTCCTCTGGGGCTTTTTCTAAATCCTAAATTTGTTGTAATATCCGGCAAAGTTGTTTTGGTGTTTCTGTTTCTTCTGCTTTCAACATCTCAGCAGTCACTTCATCTTCACCTGGTGCCCTGTCTGATTTTAGCATCTTTATCGCCTCTTTTACTTCATTTATTGTTATTGGTCCTGTATTGATACAGGCGTGAAACAAGGATGTATACTGTCTCCTTTACTTTTTGGGATTACAATAGACTTCATAATGAAAAAATGCTGCACAGGTAACACAGGTATTGACTGGGTACATGGGACCCAACTAGAAGATCTTGATTTTGCTGATGACATAACTCTTATCAGTAATAATATGAATTCCATGCAAGAAAAAACAGATAGCCTATCTTCACTGGCTAGCAAAATAGGACTTGAAATTAACAAGGACAAAACAAAAATAATGAAAATTCCCATCAATCAAAATGTAAAAATACACATAGAAGGGACAGATATTGAAGAAGTCAATCAATTTGCATACCTTGGCAGCTACATAGACCAGGATGGTGACACTAGAAAGGAAGTTAGGATCAGAATTGCAAATGCAGCATCAATCTTCAAGAATCTTGAGAACATATGGAATTCAAAAGTTATAAGCACAAAAACCAAGTTAAGACTATTCAATTCAAATGTAATATCCACCCTCATTTATGCATGCGAAAGCTGGAAAACAACTAAAGAAATAGAAAAGAAATTAGACTCTTTTGAAAACAAATGCCTAAGGAAAATACTCGGCATCAAGTGGAATGAATTCAAGAACAATGCAGAGATAAGACAGATGACTGAACAACAACCAGTCTCACGGGTGATCAGGAAAAGGAGATGGACATATGTTGGCCACTTGATGAGAAGAAATGAGCAGAGAATCCCAAAACAAGCTATCAAGTGGAACACAACAGGCCGAAGAAAAAGGGGCAGACCGCGTGAAACTCTGAAGAGAACATTATTAAGAGAGGCCAAGTTAACAGGCATAAAATCCTTTGATGAGGTTGAAAGACTCGCCGAAGACAGGAAAAATTGGCGAACTACTTTGCGAGCCCTATGTGACGTCTAACGGCACGGGAAGGATATAAGATATAAGATTGATGTTTAGTTCCGCTTTTGCTTCAGGTATATCTATTGCTTGTGCTGCTTGTGTTCTGTTTCTTATATCTATATCCTTCCCGTGCCGTTAGACGTCACATAGGGCTCGCAAAGTAGTTCGCCAATTTTTCCTGTCTTCGGCGAGTCTTTCAACCTCAACAAAGGATTTTATGCCTGTTAACTTGGCCTCTCTTAATAATGTCCTCTTCAGAGTTTCAAGCGGTCTGCCCCTTTTTCTTCGGCCTGTTGTGTTCCACTTGATAGCTTGTTTTGGGATTCTCTGATCATTTCTTCTCATCAAGTGACCAACATATGTCCATCTCCTTTTCCTGATCACCCGTGAGACTGGTTGTTGTTCAGTCATCTGTCTTATCTCTGCATTGTTCTTGAATTCATTCCACTTGATGCCGAGTATTTTCCTTAGGCATTTGTTTTCAAAAGAGTCTAATTTCTTTTCTATTTCTTTAGTTGTTTTCCAGCTTTCGCATGCATAAATGAGGGTGGATATTACATTTGAATTGAATAGTCTTAACTTGGTTTTTGTGCTTATAACTTTTGAATTCCATATGTTCTCAAGATTCTTGAAGATTGATGCTGCTTTTGCAATTCTGATCCTAACTTCTTTTCTAGTGTCACCATCCTGGTCTATGTAGCTGCCAAGGTATGCAAATTGATTGACTTCTTCAATATCTGTCCCTTCTATGTGTATTTTTCCATTTTGATTGATGGGAATTTTCATTATTTTTGTTTTGTCCTTGTTAATTTCAAGTCCTATTTTGCTAGCCAGTGAAGATAGGCTATCTGTTTTTTCTTGCATGGAATTCACATTATTACTGATAAGAGTTATGTCATCAGCAAAATCAAGATCTTCTAGTTGGGTCCCATGTACCCAGTCAATACCTGTGTTACCTGTGCAGCATTGTTCTGTTTAGTAGGGTGTTAAAGTGTTCCCTCCATCTTTCAATTTTTTCTCTTTCTCCACTGACCAGTTGTCCATTTTGTGTTCTTACTGCACTTTCACATCTTGTGTTGAAGTTACCTGTCATCTGCTTTGTGATTTTATATATGGTTTTCATGTCATTTGTATATGCTGCTTTCTCTGCTGTTTCTGCTAAGTTGTCATAATATTGACGTTTATCTTGACGGCATGATTCCTTCACTTCTTTGTCTTTTTGTGCATAATTACTTAAAACTCGTTCTTTAAGCCGTTGTGATTTGGTGTTCAGTAATTTTTTCTTGATTTCTTTTCTTTGCTCTATCTTTTCCCATGTGTTCTCACTTATCCATTCCTCTTTTCTCCTTTTCCGATATCCCAGCACCTCTTTTGCTGTTTCCTGTAGTGTTTTATTGAACTCTAATATGGACATCTCTGCTTCGTCTTGTAGGACACTGAAGTGGTTCTTAAGTATTATTGAGAATTCATTTCTTGTTTGCTGGTCTATCAGTTTTCTTGTATCAAAATGTATCTTTCTGTGTTCTCCGATTCTGGTTTTCCTTAATTTTAGTTTTATTTTTGCTACCAGAAGGTTGTGATCACTTCCTATATCTGCTCCTTTCCTTGCTCGCACATCTTGTAGTGACCGTTTCTACTTGTTGTTTATTAGTATGTGATCGATTTGGTTTTCTATGGTTTTATCTGGTGACCTCCAAAGTCACCTTATGGATGTTTTTGTGTTGGAAAATTGTCCCTCCGATGGTCATCATGTTTTCTTCACAGAAACTGCACAGTCTTTCTCCATTTTCATTTATTTCTCCGATTCCTTCTCTTCCCATGATTCTTCTTCTATCTTCATTTCCTTCACCTACTTTTGCATTGAAGTCGCCCAAGATGAGTAGCATATCATGCTTGGGTATTGTTTCTACTGTGGCTTGGAGGCTGTTGTAAAAATCTTTTAATTCCTCTTCAGCTGCTTCTGTTGGTGCATAACAAACTATAATAGACAGCTTCGTGAATCTTGAGTTGAACCGTGCATATAATAATCTCTCATTTATTGGGGTCCATTTCAGCAATGCTCTTGATGCTTCTTTTGTTATAATCAATGCTACTCCTCCTTCATGAAGATCTTCTTTACCTGACCATATTATTGTATCTTCTGTGTGCTGTGTTGTTAATTTCCTTCTGTCTTGTCCTGTCCATCTTGCTTCTTGTATTCCTAGTATGTCTAGTTTGTATCTGTGCATTTCCTTGATGGTTTGTGCTAGTTTTCCAGTCTGGTTTAGTGTTCTTACATTCCAGCTGCCTATTTGCATCTTTTGTTTAGGTTCCAGGAGGTCTGCAGTTGGGCTGGGGACTTCCAGTGGCTGGCTTTCATCCACAACCTTCATGGGCTCAGTTTCCTGATACGCATTTCTCCTTCCACCTGCATTTGCTTTTTCCCTTGTTTCTGTTTCTGTAGCAGTCTGATAGTTTTTACCAGATAGGGTTGCTGGCCCTATGCTGAACCCTCCTTAGTCGCCTTTTACGATCATGCATGGTAGGGTACAGTGGTCCTATTCTTTGCAGATCCCGGGTACCACACGGGGGTTCTTCATTATAATCGCCCTGAATTGACATAAACATTCACTGCTTAACCATGGGCAACCTACGAATGGACAAAGCAGACATTATAACAGCCATTCATTCATTAGCATGCCCCTTGTGGAACTTTGCCTCCATAACCAAATAACAGCCAGCCTATCAAAAGTGCAGGGAGGTGAACAAACAAATTCCTTTTTAATGCAGTACCTATCACCAAAGACTATGTGAAAGGGGAATAACGAAGGCAATAGCAGAATTTCAGAACTTTGCAGAAAAGATTGAGTATTCAATCAATGTGCCACTGGCACTATTACCAAACACACACTGCGAGCATTGAAGTTAAAGGCTGTGCATATATGGAAGCGTCCTGTGTGCAACGAGGCCCATCTCTAGGCCACCAGCAGATCATGGCTGTTCTTCAAGTTCAAATTCGTTGTAAAAGACAATTTCAGGGTCAGAAGATATCCCTATGTAGTGGATAGTGATTGATGATCATGCCCCTGACCCAACGATAATTTGAAGCAGACAGAATGAAACAAAGCGTCTTCATTCCAAGTTATCCATAATAAGTGCGATATGATGTGCGCAATGCGGCGTTATCCACTATATCGGAGTTTCGTTTTTTGTCTCCTTCGGAGTTTCGTTATATCGAACATAATCTGGGTAACTCGGTTTGGTACTTTGGTCTGAGATCAATGACATCAGATAGCCTTTGGCATTCTCTGACCAGTTCAGGCATTTCCACCTCATACGTTCCCTTCTCCGTGACTGGGACAATATTGCAGGTATCTGCTAGCATAAGGTGGTCAAGACACTGAGGTACATAAACGAAGTGTTCATGCAGACGGCTGTAATTTTACTATATCTGACTAATGTCCAAAGACAGAAATATTCCACATATTTGTGGAGTTATAAAGGCAAACTTGCCAACTTCCCACTGAGAAAACCCTCTTCATCTTATAGGATACTTCCGCTCAAAGTGTGTTTGAAACTTCCATTCGCTCGTTGTGTACGAGCTGCAGCTCATAAGCAGTGATCCTCAAAGTTTTTTGCGCGTCCAGACAGACTACGTTAGCATTCCCATAGACATATCGTGCATATAATCAGGCTCTTGAATGAAACACATGCTTGGTTTTAATTTTTTTGCACGCAAGATATCTATCGTGGCTGAATTTTTATAAATATACCTAGAACAAGATAATAAATCTACCGTTTCATAGTCTTCTGCACAAGTGTTCATCGGCTTGGTTGAATGCCTTATACAGCTTTTCATACCCTAATTTCATCATTCTATGCACGTAGTGATAGTCCTTGGTCACAATATCCAGTTCCAGCGCCGGGAATGGGGGACAGGGAGAATATGGCAATGTCTGTTGGTGGAGAAAAAGTGAGCATCATTCTTACATGACTCCATGAGCACTGAAGTGCAGAGGCTGTTTGAATGGGTACGCACCTTGTTACAAACAAAAATAAACATTTCGGAGCAACTAGAATAAAGAAGTGTAAAATAAATACATAAACAAATAAATGCAAAATGGACTAAGAACTGTAAATAAATATGATTTAGAAAAATATATGTTTAATGTATTTGTTTAAAAAATGACTAGCGGGTTCATACACTTGCTACCAATTTGGCTTCAAAGAATGTCATTTTCTAGGTTCATGTGTATAATAATGGTTTGAAATATTTCTCTAACTACTCAAAGAATATGCAGTCATTTTAAACACACGGAAAACATATTTGTTTTCTTCAAATGTCAATAAATCAGTTATTACCCAGGTTATCAAAAAATAAACTGAAGGCTCAACTGGCCTTTTAATATCCGGCCGTGCTGTGACAAGCTACAGTCCAGGTCGTCTGCTGGCGAAGAGAAGTGGGGCAGTAGCAAAGTTTCCTGTGAATTAGAAAAGTTGCTGCAGTATTTTGAAAAGTTTTGCGTGATTCATCTTGACACAAGTCGCTTCTGTTCTAGAGGAAGACAGAAATGGAAGGACCTTCCAAGGAGATACTGAGTACGAAGGTAACGAGTCCTACCGATGATGCACTTTGAGAAAGTTTAGTATTCACGCTCGCGTTAACGTACAATCTCTACAAATTATTGTCCAAAACTAATGTATTAAAGTGATTAACAAAAACATCTGGAAAATATTACTCTTCTTGACTTTGGCACTTTTTTGGGGTGGGGGGGGGGGAAGAGTATGTAAGACCGGTTGTAAAATTAGTTTATAGATGGGAGGTGAGGTGAGACTGCGATTATTTCGTATGAATTTTGTGTGTGTTTACAGATGGAATTTGCTGTAGAAATGAAAAGCCTATGTTGTGCTGACAAGGTAAAACATGCATTAGACGGAGTCAAAGGTAAGACTGGATACTTAAATTGCAGAAATAATTGAAAATGATGATGTTAGACAGTAGAATAATAGAGAAAAAAAATTTACATTAGAAGCATGTATTAGTATAATGAAATATCAGAACATGCGCTAGTTAGTTATTTCAATTATTAATTAACTCATTAGTTATTGAAATTATATTTTAAATACTAATTTGACATACTATTTATAAGTAAAATTCAGAATTTACAGAATAATAGGCACTGAAAATTGAAAGTGTTTAAATTATATAGACTTATGAAAAATATTTTAACTATAGTGAAAGCCTAATATATACATTAAGAGTAAAAACTGTTACTAAAATAAAAATGCTATCATTCTTACTTTAAATGAAGAAGAAGGAGAAGAGGCTGTTTTGTGTTTATCACTGTTTAAGTGCATTTTGCTATTACCATGCCCATGGTAGATAATGGGAAAATTCAATGATTTATGTGCTGCACTTCAAGCCAGAGTCTTTGACACTGGTCTTTGTGGTGACTGGAAACTCATGTTGTCGGTGTACATTAACAGTACATTAACCACTTTTGTGGTCCCAATTTTATTTTGAACAAAATCAAAGTTATTCATAGCAGTTGTGAACAAAAAGCAACCTACAGTAACCTGCCAGTGTACACAGTTCATGTAACAGTCTAAAATAATGACATTCATGTTTGTAACAGCTAGCAGTGTATTGGTGACAAAAGAGAGAGAGAGAGACTGGTACTGTCTACTTTTGATCTTTTTGTTGAAAGAAAATTCTCAGAACCAAAAAATTTGGTGGAGTCCAAGATGAATAGGCTTTTTGAAAAAATTTGGGACGAAGAGTAAAAATTCAGGACTGTCTCAAAAAATTTGAGACATCTGCACAACTTAGCAGTTTTCTCATCTCATGGTACATTTGAATATGTGCTATAGGAATGCTGTTTTACAACCTTGTGATATTATATTAAACATGTACTTCATAACTGGATAAATGATGAGTTTTGTTTTGTATGCTGATTGTCTTGCTTAAGTTTTCCTTTCTCACATTCCTTGCAGGTGTTAAATCCATTAATGTTGATTTAGGGCAACAGAGACTTGTTGTCGAGGGTGATATTTTAGCAGAAAGTGTAAGAGATGTTATAGAAAAAAGAACAGGAATGGCAGCAGTGTTGCTTGGACATGGCTCATCAAGTGAGTTCCACGAATATCTTACATGCATGCCAGTAACTTCTGACAAAACATTGCAGACATGCTCAGTCAGTTACAGACATGCCCCAACATGTGTTTGTATGTCCCTTGCTTTGTCTCCCTAATAGCTTTCCTGCAGGCCTCTTGGTTGTAAGCAAGATGGGCTGCTGCTGATGCATCCATTTACAGATTATCAACGATGTCTTGCAGCCATCTTCGCCTTGGTCTTCCTCTCTTTCTTTTTCCCATTATATACCCTCCCAAGACTGTCTTCTCCAGATCATCATGACTTTTAATGTGTCCAAAATATTTAAGTTTTCTCTATTTAATCCTCTTTACTAGCCAACCTTCTTCAATATTAAGTTCTTGTAGTATAGATATATTTGTTCTTTTTTGTATCCATGATATTTGAAGAACTCTTCTGTAGCATTTACATTCAAAGGCATTTATGTGTCTCTTAACTGTTTTGTTAAGTGTCCAGGTCTCACATGCATATGTCATGATGGAGAAAGATGCATACCCTTAAAAATCTTATTTTTATGGATCTGTCTGTTCCTCTCCATAGCTTATTTAGTTGTTTTACTTTTCGAAGAGGATAGATGTTCTCCCTTTTATTTCCCTCATTGTATCTCCATAATTAGTAATGATCCAAGATATTAAAAACTCCACCTCTTCCAATTTTCCCTCATTGGTATATATTTCAGCTGCCTTATTTGTTTTGTCAGTTGTCATCAGTTTAGTTTTCTTCATATTAAGATAGAGGTTTTGCTCCTCACTATTCTTACAGACTGACATAATTTTTCCATTCCTTTTTGTGTTGTGGACAATAATACTGTGTCATCAGCAGCAGACATGCTACATGAGATAATACAGTTTTCCTACCCAGTTTCATACATGTATTTAATATGTTCATATTGGGAGGAGTGTCCTCTCTTGGATATGCATTGAATTATACAGATTCTGTTATAAGTTGTCTCTTAAATAGCCATTGATAAAAACAGTCCATTTTGGTTGAACCATGTCTCATCCGATTCTGTATAATTCATATTCCCCAAGATATAACCATGAGTGGGCCAGAGGCATTAGCTTATTCTTTCCTCCAGTCATGTATGACAGGTTACACTTTTTAGACAGTGGTTCTTGACCTCAGGTTGCAACCCAGTTTTTGGGGATGGGGGTGGGGTCTATCTCTCTCTCTCTGTTTCTGTCTCTCTTCCCCTTCCCTCTCTCTCTCTCTCTCTCTGAGGATGTTATGCAAGAGTAAGAATAAAAAAAAAAGGATTTGAAGGAAATCCTATTACTTTGTGTTTTCAGATCTAAACATTACAATAGCAAGTCTCACTGTCAACTATTCATATTTTTGTTACAGTATTTTAAAAAAAAAAGTTTTTTGTAGGTTGAATGTCACAGACAATAACTGGTTAAGGGTCATGGTTAAAAAAAAAAAGGTTGGAAACTGCAGCTTTGGACTATTAAAGCTCCATTTGGACCATTGAGAAGGAGGAAGGAAGATAGTAACGCACAATCATTGGTGAAGTTATTCCTCGGTAATTAGTGACCAGAACCCACCATTGTAAGATGTTCTCAAGATCTAAAGTCAAGCCTGGATGAGATACTGTATGGTTAAGGTAACACTTGATCATCTAGTGATGTGCATGAGAGAAATACAATCATCAGACTAGAGATATCCTTTTATATAGTGGGCAGGGGTGGAAAGGGATCAGAAAATACTCACCAGTAAATGATAAGGCTGAAAAAAAAAATCGTTATCATAAGATAGAGAAAAATTTGATGTGCAGATTCAGAAATATTTTTGATGATCCCAGATTTACATAGTTTTGCCATGTAAACAGTGAAACAAGATCTGCTGTGTCTGTAGACATGAGGCAGTATCGAATAGGCATCTGTAGTCTGTGTAATAAGCCAGTAGATATAAACTACCAACAAGACTACACAAACAGTAGACACTGAGGAAAATACATGGAGGAATTTAACTGGCTAGTGCAAAGAACACTGTAAGGAGTAACAGTTACAGTGGAAGATGTCAGGACTAAAAGAGAAGAGGAAACAAATGGGGAAACATTTAAAATATTTTGTCTGGGAGAGAGGTGACCAACATTGTAGACAAAATATTACATTTTAGTATTTAATATTCCCCCCCTTCACATTTCAGCGCAGAATTTTGGTGCAGGTGTAGCTGCCATTAGCATTGGAGATTCTGGTGTCCAAGGACTGCTGAGATTTGTTCAGGTAGATCCAGAAGTATGCTTTGTTGAAGGGACAGTAGACAAACTGCCCACATCAGAGCCAGTTTTTCTAACAGTTCATGAGACAGGTGATGTATCCCAGGGATGTAATGGTTGTGGACCACTCTTCACAAGTGAGGATAGTTCTAGTGGTGTAAGTACCCGGTAGTGCTGTGTTGATGGTAGTTACACAAGCAGGGTCAGTGTGTATTAGTTACTAAATCATCAGGTTTTCTTTGTTACTGTTATATTGGATTAATGCCAGGCACAGATTGAGAGTAACCATGTCTTTTACATTCTCAAAGTGTAAATGCCATTTCTTTTGATGGTTGGAATTGTGTCAGTTGTAGTAGCAAATTCAGATCGCGTTGGCATTTCATTTATCATCATCATTATGTGCCAGGTCAGTGGATGTTTGCAATATTTCAGGTACATTTTATGCAGTCTTTAGCATTTATACTCACAGTTGATACATTTCCCATACCATCCCATGCTATTTTCTCAGTCTGGCCGGTGCCATTTTGTTATCTTATGCCACTTACTCATCCCATCTCATGCCACTTACCCCATCCTATATCACTGACTCATCCTATTCCATGCCACTTACCCCATCCCATACCACTGACTCATCCCATCCCATGCCACTTACTCATCCCATCTCATTCCACTTGCTCCATCCTATAGCCAGATATTTCTATTTTCCAAATATTTTTCTCTTAAGTGATTGCCAGATTCACAGACTGCTTCTGTCTCAGGAAATATTTGAAAAATTTTTATTACATTTTTCTAAAAATTCTTTTGGCCTGTGATATAAAGGGCAATAGAGGTGTAAGGTTCAGTTTTATGAAACGACAAAGGGAGTGAGAAAAGTGAGCAGAAGTACAAACACTCCCTCTGTCATTTTGTAAAACTACTTCTATGTATCTTTATTACTAGAATCAGTTTTACTGCAGTCATCATTGTTTTTGTCTCTGATAAAAAAATAGACTCTTGATAATTTTTTTTTTTGGGCATCCAGGATATACAAGGTCCAACAATTAATGAGGCTAATTCCATAAAAAATAAAATAAACAACAGTTGAAGATATAACCTGTATTTTATTTAAAGTAAGCCCCTTGTGCATTGATACATTGTAGAATGTAACAAACACTGGAAGGACCTCTGCAGTTCTTCTGTTGGTATGGCCCTTAAACTTGATGAGACAAGTGATGTCATCAGGATCGTCAAAGAAGCGTCTTTTCAATGGTAACTTTAATTTTGGGAATAGAAAATAATCGCAAGGAGGCAAATCTGAGGAATAGTGTGGATGGTTGAGAGCATACAGTTGTTTTTGGGCCAAAAATTCCTGTACAGCTACTGCCCGGTGAGCCAATGCGTTATCATAAAGAAGGAAAAAACCGTCGGGTCGGACTCGGAGAATCCTTTTCAGTAGGCGTTTCAAAATACTTAAATAAACTTTGGCAGTGACAGTCTGTTCCTCTGGAATAAATTCTTTGTGAATAACCCCTTTTGCTGTCGTAGAAGCACACCAACATTGTCTTCACTTTCGACTTTTGAAGATGAACTTTTTTGCCTTTTGGTGATGATGATGACTTCCACTGAGCACCTTGGTGTTTAGATGTGGAATCGTAGTGGAAAATCCATGTTTCATCCTCTGCAACAATCAAATTTAAGAAATATTTATTTCGAACAGAAATTGGGCTTCTATGTCTAGTTGTATTTGAAAATATTTCCACACCACTTTTGAATCATGAATTCATTCATTCATTCATTCCTTTGCATGTCCCTTGCGGAACTTTGCCTCCCAAACAGCACTCCTGTAGGCCTCTCGGTTGTGAGCAAGATGGCCTGCTGCTGCTGCATCCATTTCCAGATCATCAACGATGTCTTGCAGCCATCTTCGTTTCGGTCTTCCTCTCTTTCTTTTTCCCATTATGTATCCTTCCAATATGGTCTTCTCTAAATTATCATGACGTTTAATGTGGCCAAAATATTTAAGTTTTCTCTCTTTAATCCTCTTTACTAGCCAGCCTTCTTCAATATTAAGCTCTTGCAGTATAGATATATTTGTTCTTTTTTGTGTCCACGATATTTGGAGAACTCTTCTATAGCATTTACATTCAAAGGCATTTATGTGCTTCTCAGCTGTTTTGTTAAGTGTCCAGGTCTCACAGGCATATGTTGCGATGGGAAAGATGCATGCCCTTAAAAATCTTATTTTTGTGGTTCTGTCTGCTCCTCTCCACAGATTCTTTATTTGTTTTACTTTCTGAAGAGCAATAGATGTCCTCCTTTTAATTTCCCTCATTGTATCTCCATTATTAGTTAGTAGTGATCCAAGATATTCAAAACTCTCATGAATACCAACTGAATATCTGTGCACGAGATAAACAATTATGCTCATAAACTTGTCGCATCAAGTCAGCTGTCTCAATGGCACTTTTTCCAAGTTTAAACAGAATTTGTTAGCTTTTTGCTCCATGCTGATTACATGACAATGCACCTCTAATTAGGTCAACAAAATGGTGGCTTGTTTGTCATCTGGTTATTGGGCGATGATGAAAAGTTGCCAGATCATAGATGAAGGTTGCTTCTTTGGATTCCATGCTTTGCATCATAGATGGCATTTTTGTCTTGGCCATAATAAAATCAGTCTCATTGCTTAATTGTCGAACCTTGTATGTTGCATTTTCTCTAAAATGTCATCTCTGTTTCTTGCAGTTTTTACTTCATCTCCTTGTTTATTGTCCTTGTCTTAAAACACACAGTAATGTTTCCTCAGTTCAGTGCTTTGATTATTTTTGTGTGTGTGTCACTTCTACATTCTTTTATTTTTAGCATTTGTGTTATAAGAACACTCTTACACCATCATTCCTTATCTAATTTCAACAGCCCTTCAGTGGGATCTTAAAACAGTTATCTCCAGGCAAAGACAGGAGGGCTGAGTTTAGAGCAGCCTTGTCCAATTTTAAATTGTCAGATGTGCTGGGCCACTGTGTGGTAGTGCATAAAGGAAGCCGCAGTGAAATTGAGCAAGGCAAAAGTGAAAGGTATGCATGGTGAAGAAATCACTGAAGTATTTCTCACAAGAATTACAGTACAATTGCAGTACAAAATTTGTTTGTATCATAACTTAATATTGACAAAGGACATTATTATGATGGAAATTTTGTTACGACGTTTGTACTAAATGTATACAGCAAGACTTTTCTGTGTTTGGTACCTGCGACAGCTGGTAGTGACAGAATTTCTGAGCTTCTAGAACTTCTTTATATGCTCCAGATGTTGGGGAGTAAAATAGTTGCATATTGTCCATTAGCATCTTTTTTAAAGGATGCTTCATGGCTTAGTGGTTGTTAGTGAGATGATCTCTGAGTACAAGATGGTTGCTTGTTCTGCTGAGGCTGAAGTTTAGTTAAAAATTTTGTTTTATTATAACTTTTCTTTCCTTCATGTAATATGCTTTGTTTGAATTATCATTCTTGTCTACATAAATCTCCACCTCTTTGTGCTGCTGTAACATCTTTTATCAACTATAATTCATCAGTTTTGTTCATATTATTTTTGTCTACTTTCAGTTGTACTATTTTCAGTATTTTTTATTTGAAATTTCATTTTAAAAAGTACTCATAAATTCATTTCCTTGTCAAATTAAGATGTACAGACAGAATATGTAATAAGCAAAGCAGATGATGAATGCATTATATTTTTTGCGCCCAACTGTTCTGGTGACCCTGTTAGCCGAGTGGTTAGGTGCTCAGTTTACTTATCTGGTGGTACCGAGTTCAGTCCCAGTAGTGAGATTTTTTTCCTGGTACACATGAAAAAAGTCCCGGGGTTCACCCAGCCTCTAAAAATGGGTACCAGAGAAATCTGGGAAAGTAAAGCAGCCAGGTGTGATACTGACCACATCACACTTTCTTGTACCAAAGGTCATGGAAAATACTGGCCTAACATCGTATTCCCCAGTATGCCTTAATGCCATGAAAAAGGGAGTTTGACCTTTTTTTATCCAACTGTTCTGACAGTGGGAATGTAGGATTGTAATAGCCAGGTTTCCAGATAACCAAAAACATGCTTGTAATGCTGGTGTTATCAACATTTTGTAGCAGTTTATGACATGACATGACATGAGAATAATATCGCCCGTGTGGTTACCGGGGCCCTGGAGAGAAAAGAATAGAACCACTGTTACCTTCCATGCATGTCGTAAGAGGCAGCTAAGGGGGTTGGAGGATAGGCCAATAACCTGTTCTCTGTTTAAAAAAAACCCAAAAAACTAGAGCATTACAGAAACACGGACAGGAAAACCAGGAAACTTTGTCTTGGAGAAGGAAGGGACTCTTATAACAGAGTGCATGACATTGTGCAGTCAGATTCTAAGGTTCGGGGATATGCTCTGCACTTCAATTAAACGTCTCCAATGCGTGCATCTTAAATGACCTGTTACAGTCTGAGTCCAGCTTCTGGTCTTCTTGTGGTGGAACTGTTCAAACTGACAGGAGAAGAGGCGAAGGTGAATATCTGGCGCCTGAAAACCAGACATTTTTTGGGTAGATGAGAGTCTTGTTTGGTAGCTCATCTAGGAGCTGAAAACCCGCTGCTGGCGAGATTCTTCAGCTGCCGTGCGTGGGATGAAACTCATCCCGGCCAATGAAGAAAAATACGTTCAGGGTTGTTCAGCGCCACCATAGAAATGGTGAAGGAAAGGACTAAGTGAAGTAACAGTAGTCTCGAGGTCAGGACTACTCAAGTCATGGCACCTCTGCTCTAGAGGCCCACCACATCCTATATACGCCCATACTGGGGCAGATTGCCTAAACCAGCTTAAGACATTGCTGCCAAGATTCTTTGGCTGCCACATGTGGAGTGAAACTCCTCCCGGCCGATGAAGAAAATGTGAAAATGTGATTAGGGTTGTCGGGCAGAGCCGCTGTGAAAAGGTGATGGAAAGGATAAAGTGATGTTTAATTGATATATCCAGTAGTCTCGCGGTGAGAGCTACTCATATCATGACACCTCTGCTCTAGAGGCCAGCCACATCCGATATACACCCATACTGGTGAAACATGCTTAAACCGACTTAACCCAGGGGTGAAACATGATGACTACTCATGTCACTGTACCTCCACTCTAGAGGTCGGTCACATTCTAAACACTTACTAGTGACAAGGATTCATCCTCCTGGAGTGCAGTCTAGATAAGCAACCACCTCTCACCTGACGGGGATGTATGCGTATCCTAATCATGCTGAGAAAGTCCAACGCTGGACTGTATGGATAACCACCTCTCATCTGGCGGGGATACACGGATATCCCAAAACACATCAAGGTTTTCCGGTGAGAAAGTCCAACTCTAGATTAAACTGGTGCAATGAAAACTACGGTGTCGCACAATGCCGCTTCTGTGACCCACCGAGAATACAGGCCAAGCCCTGCGATACTCTGAACCTCTTGTGGTCCTCTCGGAGATCTCATGTGGTCCTCTCGGGACTGTGGGACCTATCGAGGACCACAGGAGTAAATTCAGTAGGATCACGGGGCAGTCTTGGTGGTAGAAGTGAATGAAGGAGAAGAAGAAGTTGTGCAGTCAAAGCCAAAAGGAAACTGCAGAACCGACATCCCAACTGAGCACCAGGACACCTTTTACCATTGCATGTTGGAATGTTAAAAAGAATGTTTGAAAGTGGAAAGGTTGCCATGATAGCGAGAGAAGTGAATAGATATAAAGATACTGGGGCTGAGCGAAACATGCTGGACAGGAACAGATAAGCTTCAGCTAGCAACAGGGGAGACAATCTTATTTTCAGGTCACCAAAACCCAGATGCAGCACACTCAGAGGGCATGGCACCAGTGCTATCCAGAGGGTCCCAGAGAGTATTGATGAGCTGGGAGGCAGTTAGCTTAAGGATAATTACAGCCTGCTTCTGAACAAAGAAGTATATTAAGTTGAATATCATCCAGGTATATGCACCAACAAATGATGCAGAAGAGGTAGTAAAGGACAAATTCTACAACGCATTGCATGAAATCCTAGACCAACAAGGCAGCAAACACGTAACAGTTCTAATGGAGGACATCAGTGGTGAGGTAGGTAAGATCAACACAGGTTATGAGAAAGTAATGGGTCAAGTGGATTAGGAATAATGAACGAAAGTGGAGAAAGGCTAGCAGATCTATGCATGCTCAACAACATTGTCATTGGAGGAAGTATATTTCCACATAAAACTATACACAAAGCCACGTGGGTATCACCAGATCATGTCACTGAGAACCAGTAGACCATATTGTATCAGTAGAAGCTTTTGCAGAACATTGCAAGATGTGAGATAATCTGAAACGAGGTGCAGATGTAGCTTCTGACCACCACCTACTGATAGCTAAACTGAGAATGAAATTGAAGAAGCACCACAAAATAGACATGACAAGGAAAAGATATAATATGGTACTGTTGGAAGACCCAGAAATTGCAAAGAACTTTAAAACTGAAACTGAGCAACAGATTTCAGGCCCTGTAGGAGTTATCCAAAGACGATACACCAGATGTGAACATTGTGTGGAATAGTGCTAAAGAAATGTGGAGCAAATCATGTGAAGAGACAGTGGGATTTAAGAAACTTCAGCACAAGAAGTGGATTACATTGGAAACACTGAAGAAGATAGACAGAAGGACAAAAATGAAAGCAAAAATAAATGACAGTAAAACAAGAGCAACAAATGCCTCAGCTAAGATAGAATACAATTTGGCCCATAAAGAGGTTAGGAAAAGCATAAAGAAAGACTGGCAGGACAGGCAGAAGAGGCAGCTGGTAAAAACAGTATGAGAGCTCTGTGTGAAATCACCAAGAAGTTAGCAAATAGACCATGCTGTATCTAGACCAACAAGCAGCTTGGTTTGACATAGAACAAGGGGTCCGTCAGGGGTGCATATTGTCGCCTTACTTATTTAACTTGTATACTGAAAATGTAATGAGGAATGTTAGAGAATATGTAGTCAAAGAATATTACGATGCCTTAACAATTGGAGGTTATGAAATACCAGAGATTAAATATGCTGATGACACAGTATTACTGTCCACAACACAAAAAGGAATGGAAAAACTAATTATGTCAGTCCGTAAGAACAGTGAAGAGCAAAACCTCTATCTTAATGCAAAGAAAACTAAATTGATGACAACTGACAAAACAAACAACCCTGGACCTTGATTAATACAAGAGAAAATAAAATTTGAGGCCCTCAAAATGTGGATGTATAGAAAAAATAGTGAGCTTGCCGGGGACAAAAAAAAAAGAAAACAAAGAAAAAAGTGCTAAGCCAACTAGAAGTGAAAGAAAAAATATTGAAAAAAAAAAATAAAAGCAGCTGATATATGTATCAATGAGGAAAAACTGGAAGAAGTGGAGAGTTTTGAATATCTTGGATCACTGCTAACTAATAATGGAGATACAATGAGGGAAATTAAAAGGAGGACATCTATCACTCTTCAGAAAGTAAAACAACTAAAGAATCTGTGGAGAGGAACAGACAGAACTACAAAAATAAGATTTTTAAGGCCATGCATCTTTCCCGTCGCAACATATGCCTGTAAGACCTGGACACTTAACAAAACAGCTGAGAAACACATAAATGCCTTTGAATGTAAATGCTACAGAAGAGTTCTTCAGATATCATGGACACAAAAAATAACAAATATATCTGTACTACAAGAACTTAATATTGAAGAAGGCTAGAGGATTAAAGAGAGAAAACTTAAATATTTTGGACACATTAAACGTCATGATAATCTAGAGAAAACCGTCTTGGAAGGGTACATAATGGGAAAAAGAAAGAGAGGAAGACCAAGGTGAAGATGGCTGCAAGATATTGTTGATGATCTGCAAATGGATGCATTAGCAGCAGGCCATCTTGCTCACAACCGAGAGGCTTACACGCGTGCTGTTAGGGAGACAAAGTTCCACAAGGGACATGCAAATGAATGAAAAAAAAAGGATAGAAGAGTCCATCAAAAACAAGGAAGGTTGGGCACTAACAGAAACAGAGGTTATACCAGCAGCAGAGAATACTCTAGTCACTAATGTAGAACCACCCAGCAAGGTCGAAATTGAACATGCTATCTCAGAGTTTAAGAGAAATAAGGCACCAGGTCTGAAATTGTAGCAGAAATGCTCTTAACGAAAAAAGAAATAACAACAGAAATACTACTCTTACTATTTAACAGGATTTAGGAAGAAGAGAAGGTCCCTGAGGACTGGAAAGAGGCCTATCTTATAAAACTGGCTAAGAAAGGAGATCTATTAGAATTTAAGAACTATAGAGGCATCTCCCTGCTCTCAATACCCAGCAAGGTCTTCAGCAGGATGTACTAAAGAGAATTAAAACATCAGTAGATAGTAAACTAAGAGAAGAGCAAGCAGGTTTCAAGCAAGGAGGATCCTGTACTGACCACATTGCTACAGTGCAAATAATAGAACAGTCAGTGGAGTGGAATTCTTCACTGTTAGTTACATTCATTGATTATGAGAAGGCATTTGATAGTTTAGATTGTAGAATGCTATGGACGCTACTGGAACACAATGGTATCCCAGTCAAGATAACAAAGCTTATAAAGACCATATTTGAAGAATGACTTGTAGAATTGTATATGAAGGAACTCTCACAGAAAGTTTTAAAGTGGAAACAGGCGTGCGGCAGAAATGTTTGCTATCACCATTCCTATTTCTTCTAGCAATTGATTGGATCATGAAAACTACCACACAAAGAAAAAGAAATTGGTACAATGGACATTGTGGAACAATTTGGAAGATCTTGACTTTGCAGATGATGTGGCACTTCTGGCACACAACCACACACAAATGCAAGAGAAACTTCAGATTTTAAGCAAGAATTTAGCTAAAATGGGACTATATATTAACAGACAAAAAGCAAAGATAATGAAAAGTAATAGTGCAAGCAAAAGCCTCATGGTAATTGAGGGAGTGGCAGTTGAGAAAGTAGAGTATTTCACATATTTAGGCAGCATAGTGGATAAATATGGGGGAACGGAAAAGGATGTTAAAGCTAGAATAACCAAGGCCAGGGCAGCATTTATCCAGCTTAACAAAAATATAGTCATCTAAGAACATCAAAACAAGAACCAAACTTAGGCTTTTCAGTACAAATGTAAAGACTGTCCTGCTGTATGGTTCATAGACATGGGTTATAACTAAGACAATACAACAGAGGATACAAGGATTCATGAATTACTGCTTGAGGAAGTTTTAAACATTAAATGGCAGGACAAGAGCAGGAATGAGGAGGTCTAGGAAAGGGCAGGACAAGAACCTATGAACCTACAAATCATGTTTAGAAAATGGTGAGGAAACCCAGCACCACCATAGCAAGACAGGCACTGACATGGAATCCTCAAGGAAATAGAAAATGAGGAAGACCTAAACTTACTTGGAGAAGAGAAATTATAACAGTGCTCAGAGACAAGGGCATGGAAGGAAGTAGAAAATAATTTCAAGAACAGGGATGACTGAAGAGCCTTTATCCGTGGCCTATGGTCTCAAGGGAGTGAAAGTCGATGATAATGATAATATCCACATTTGATGACTAAACTCGATTTTTCTGATTGCTTTGTTAAGCTGCATTGTAAACAAGGACATGTCTTTATTGTGGATTTGGTGTGACATTAAATACAAGAAATAAAATGAAAAAACTTAGGTTTGTAGCATCCTCCTCCAAGGTACAGACTCGACCAAATATTAGCAGCACCTTTTAGCTACATCAGCATTTCATGAGATATTTATTATTAACATTTATATATCATCTGCATCAGCATTTCATGAGCTGTTTATTATTAACATTTATATATCATCTGCATCAGCATTTCATGAGATGTTTATTATTAACATTTATATATCATCTGCATCAGCATTTCATGAGATGTTTATTATTAACATTTATATATCATCTGCATCAGCATTTCATGAGATGTTTATTATTAACATTTATATATCATCTACATCAGCATTTCATGAGATATTTATTATTAACATTTATATATCATCTGCATCAGCATTTCATGAGATGTTTATTATTAACATTTATATATCATCTGCATCAGCATTTCATGAGATGTTTATTATTAACATTTATATATCATCTGCATCAGCATTTCATGAGATATTTATTATTAACATTTATATATCATCTGCATCAGCATTTCATGAGCTGTTTATTATTAACATTTATACATGACCTGCTTGCTTCACTTTATCATTGTTATTGAATTGCAGACTAGCATGTGGGATTGTGGCAAGAGCATCAGGATTGTTCCAGAATTCCAAACGATTTTGTGCTTGTGATGGTGTCACTATCTGGGAGCAGAGACAGTTGGACATGCAGAATGGAAAACTTTAGGCTTACCTTCTTATGTTAGTCGCAGATCCCGTGTTTATTTACTCAAAATTTGAAATTTTCTTTTTTTTTTCTTTTTTTTTGCAAGAAGTTGTGTAGAAGGCTTTAGTTTAAAGAAGTATGCTGGAAAAGATGCATCAATCCAACAGGAGTTTTTTAAAAACTAATTTACAAAGATTATATTTTGTAGAATAAATATTCAGTAAACTCAATAAAATAATCAGTTTTTTTCTTCTTCATATGAGAGACGACAGATGATTACACTTAGATTTCAGTTATTGTGTTACATTTCATACATCAGAGATTCATAATTATTTGGTGGGATCATTGAGCTGGAAAGATTTGTGAGAATGAGATATGAAGAGAGCCCTGGATGTGGACCTGATGTGGCGAGAATGAGATATGAAGAGAGTCCTGAATATGGACCTGATGTGACGGAAATGAGATATGATGAGAGCCCTGGATGTGGACCTGATGTGGCGAGAATGAGATATGAAGAGAGCCCTGTATGTGGACCTGTTGCGGCAGAAATGAGATATGAAGAGAGCCCTGGATATGGACCTGATGTGACAGAAATGAGATATGAAGAGAGCCCTGGATGTGGCAGGAATGAGATATGAAGAGAGCCCTGGATGTAGACCTGATGTGGCAGAAATGAGATATGAAGAGAGCTCTGGATGTGGACCTGATGTGGCAGAAATGAGATATGAAGAGAGCTCTGGATGTGGACCTGATGTGGCAGAAATGAGATATGAAGACAGCCCTGGATGTGGACCTGATGTTATGGGAAGGTGTGTTTCAGGCAATAGGAAGAAGGAGTGCCAGACAAACAAAAAAATTTGGTCTGATGGGCAGAATCTGAAGGAAGCTGCTGTATCAAGATGTTTACAGAAGAATTTGTTCTGTAACTGCAAATGACTGGCTATCAGATTCAGAATCAGCTACACCATTCTGTAATTCAGAAAAAAAAACTGTCTCTAATTGATGAATGTTCCCACCATGGATGTGCAACATCCATGAAAGATTTTTTTTTTTTAACAAGAAGAGAAAAGTTTACCAAGTTTTGATCAGTTGCCTATGTTGTATGTATGTTTCTTTATTATTACCAGTAATATTGTATCTTTGCCATGAGAAGTGTTTTGTACTGCAGTATTTGTTAATGCCTTCGTTATCAGGCATTGGCAAAACTGTTCAGTTTCAGTTGTTTGTGTTAACTATACAAAAATTAAAAAAAACATGCTTTAAAAAAAAAGTGTGTATGTTTCTCACAACATTTGTTTCTTTGTTGCAGATGGTAAATGAAAGTGTTTTAATTTTGTAATAGACTATCAGTTTGTGAAAGTGACCATAGTTCTTTCTGTTTACATAGTCCATATGAAGAAATCAGTAACCAGAACTAAATATTTGCTGTTAATTATGTGTGACTGCTCAACATTAAATATGATTTTTATTTTACAAACTGGATGTTAACTCTTTCACTGTAATAGGTTTCCCTGTTCTGATGTAATTGATTTGAGAACTTCTGTGAGAGGGGTGTGTTGGATGTTTTTCTGAAAGTCTGTTAATGCAAAATAAGAGGTTTTGATATCAGATTAAAGGGAGTTGAATCAAGAAGTTAGCCATTATAGTTGGGACTGAATAAAATAAGTATGAAGAACAGGAAAAAAAGGATGGCTTGCAAATTATAAACTTTGTCCTGTTTTCTGATATCTGACACTGTTACAGAGCCACATTAAAACATAAAACAGCAACAGTTTCGTAGATTGTGGATCACTGTAAAACAGATTTTGGGATTGAATAGTTCAGTTTGTGCAAACTTTTAACTATATAAGATGTCAATTTAAAAAAAAAATATAAAGAATAATTATATCATTTATTGTCACTTCAGATTGCAAGAATGTAAGAAAAATTGAAACTAACCAATGGTACTTCCTGTCTGTACTGGAAGTAAACATTTAAAATTGCAACAGGAAATGTTGGATTGGATAAAAAATGAAATTTTAGGATAACTGACACTGGCTGTTGACAGTGTCTTTAACGTCCCAAGAGTAAAACATCAGTCACTTGTAGGGACAGGTCATAGTTAAAGAGCTTATGTAGTCTCTTTTGTTGTCTCGAAAAACACCGGGGGGGGGGGGGGCGTGTGTATGTGTTTGCAGTTAGAAATTTAGAAATACCTGAGTTTGTCAGCATCGGCTATGGCAGGCTTTTTTTTTTTAACTTACAAAATGCACCTAAAAAGAAAGCCATGCTGTCAAAAGTATTCAATTGCATGAAAAAAAGATTAGGAAGTTAGAAAGGTTTATGACCTTTGCTCTCCAACATATCCATGCATTTCTTTCTAATTGCTGTCAGTGAAAAATGATTTGTAACATCAGTTCTATGTTGACTGACAATCCTTGTGTTCTGTGCTATTCCTGTCTCACTTCTAGCTGCTGCATTCTTGATAAAAGATATTTGCAGTCAATTATGACATTATTCTGGTTGATTCATTGTTTGACTGTCTTCTACAACAGCTGAATCAGCCAAAGAACTGACTAGTCACTGCCCAGTGTACCTTGTAGCATGTCTGCAACAAATTCTCTCCACTTCTGCCTGCAGTGTCTGCTTCATCACTTTGTCTTTAAGTTGGCTTCTCTTCCTTTACTTTCTTTTAGCAGTGAGTTCGAGTCTTTCTTTTTTTTTTTTTTTTGGATCAAGTGTCCAATGTTTCCAGCTTGTTTTTGTTACAGTGTAAGCACATCTTTTTGTCTGCTTTGAGCAAACTGGTTTTTATTATTTGTGGCCAGAGAAAATGTTCAGACTCTTTCTTATGCAGGTGGTTTGGAGTTTGGGCAATGTTGCTATTTCCTTTTTTTTTTTTTTTTGTTATTATCTTCCCATCATGAAGTGGGTAGACAAGTGTCCTGAATAGTTTTCTGTTTTCCATTATAGAAAAATGTAGTTCCTGTGGACTAATGCAGCTAAATGTTGGTGCAGTGTGTGAGTGGGAAGCATAATACAGTGAAGGTTTCAAGATTTTACACGTCACACACATCTACATTTTCTCTGTAAAGTGTGTGAATGTGATGCTGTACTGCTTATCATTATCATCAAATAAAACTGTTAACAAAATGAAGAAAGAAACAGTACATCAGATGGCATCACCAGGCCCCCCCCCCCCCAAACAAAAAGAGGTTTGTAATTATTTTCAAACAATAATTGAATGTAATTACATGTCTTGAATGTGGTCACAGTAATTCTGAAACAGGACAAGATGTTGAAACATGTGAATCTACTGTACAGGATAGTATAAAAACTTGCAGACAAGAAAAAGGCAAAGTTTCATCAGGTTTTTTTTTTTTTTGTGTAGTTTGCAAATACAAGAGATAGAAGTGTTACAGTGAGGGAAATGTGGAATCTTTTAGCTGCATGACATCACATGACAATCATCATCACATTCTTCTTAGCAGACCGGCCATTTAGACAAAAGCTTTGTTTATTTAAGACAGGGAAAGAAAACAGAAATGAATTTGTATAAACTAGGAAAAGGTAGAACAGCTTTATTAATAAACGAACACACAGTTGTGATGCAGTGTGAGCATTAATCATACAAAAATACACAGGACGAAGAAACAGGGAGAGAAGATAAATTCATATGGATGCTGTGTAAAGAATAAGAATGAAAAAAATTGGAATAAAATGAATAGAGCACTTAGATGTGACTTGTAAGAAGCTGTGGCTTGTAAGAGGCTATTTTCAGAAATGCACATGGAGTGTAGAGAATATTTAAATGGAGACTTGTGATAGGTAAATCGCGGGGGGGAACCATGGAAAGGAGAGAGTGATACAATGGTTATAGTTGGGGTAGAAATGAATTTCTATGGCATTCAAAAGTTATAAGCACAAAAACCAAGTTAAGATTATTCAATTCAAATGTAATATCCACCTTCATTTATGCATGTGAAAGCTGAAAATCAACTAAAGAAATAGACAAGAAATTAGACTCTTTTGAAAACAAATGCCTAAGGAAAATACTCGGCATCAAGTGGAACAAATTCAAGAACAATGCAGAGATAGAGCAAACAACAACCTGTCTCGTGGGTGATCAGAAAAAGAAGATGGACATATGTCGGTCATGTGATGAGAATAAACAATCGGAGGATCCCCAAACAAGCCATCAAGTGGAACACAACAGGCCGAAGAAAAAGAGGTTGACTATGTGAAACTCTAAAGAGGACACTGTTAGGAGAGGCCATCTCAGTGGGCGTAACATCCCTTGATGAAATTGAAAAACTCACTGAAAACAGGAAATATTGGTAAACTACCTTGCAGGCCCTATGTGACGTTTAGCGGCATGGGAAGGATGTAAGAAATGAATTTGATACAGAAGAAATATTTAATAAAAATGTTGGTTGGTTTGACTGCTTTAGCAATTGAATTCTCTTGATAATGTAAAGATTACTGACAAGTTAGTGCCGAAAAAGATGCAGCAGTAAAATATCCTGATGTTTTGAAGAAAATAACTGAAGAAGTTGGATGCCCTGATCAGCAAACTTTTAATGTGAATGAAACAGATTTTTACTGGGAAAGGATGTTATCCTGGACTTGTATTTCTAAGAAAGGAAAAACTCAACCTGGAATTAAAATGTCTAAAAATGCCTAACAATATTACTGAGAGGTAATGCAGTAGGGGATTTTAAAATGTAACCAATACTGTATTGACCACTAAATCTGCATGTTCTGAAAGCCTTCAGTTGCTTCTGTTTTCTTTAAATGTGAAATAATAAAAGCTTGGGTGACTAACATACTTTATGAAGAAAGGTTTTTAAGTTACTTTTGCTCAGCCAGTGAAATATTTTGCAAGGATAAATGTATAATTTATCATGCTTAAAGTGTTACTGTGCTGGAGGACCTTGACTTTGCGGACGACATTTGTCTATTACCAAGCAGCCACAAAGATATGCAAGATAAAATAAACAAGCTAACTCAGAATGCAAACAACATAGGACTAAAGATCAACATAGGAAAAACAAAGTTAATGAAGCAAAATGTGAACAACAGAAATTTACTGAGAGTAGATAGCAAGTTAGTGGAGGAGGTCAATGAATTTGTATACCTTGGCAGTAGAGTAGTAGAAAATGGAGAAGCACAGAGGACATCAACAGCAGACTTACTAGAGCAAACCAGGCTTTTGCAGTGCTGCAGACTATATGGAAATCTAAAAAACTAAGCGTGAAGACAAAAATCAGGATATTTAAGAGTAATGTTTCCACTGCTGGCGAGATTCTTTAACTGTCGTGCGTGGAACGGTGCTCCTCCCGGCCAATGAAGAAAGGTGCAAATGGGGTTGCCGCGCAGCATCACTGCGGAAAAGGTGGTAGAAAGGATAAAGCGAAGCAAATGGTCAAATCACGGCACCTCTGGTCTGGAGGTTGGCCACGTCCTGAGTGCAGTCATATTCGGGTGAAATGCATGAAACTGCTTAACCAAGAGGTTAAGACACTGCTGGCGAGACTCTTCAAATGCCGCGCATGGAGTGAAGCTCCTCCCGGACAAGGAAGAAAATGTGGAAAAAGAAATAAGGGTTGCTGTGCGGTGCCAATGTGAAAAGGTGGTGGAAAGGATAAAGTGAAATTTAATCCGTATGTCCAGTAGTATCGCTACGAGAGCTACACATATACCACGGCACCTCTGCTCTAGAGGTCGGCCACGTCCGAAATACACCTACACTGGTGAAATATGCCTAAACTGGCACACGCCAGGGGTGAAACTTGATGGCCAGGCATGTCACGCCACCTCCGCTCTAGAGGTTGGTCACGCCTGATATACACCCATACTGGTGAAATATGCCTAAACGGGCTCATACCAGGGGTGAAACTTGAAGGCTAAGCATGTCGAGGTACCTCTGCTCTAGAGGTCGGTCACGACCCAAACATGCCCATACTGGGATAATATGCCTAAACCAGCTCAACCCAGGGGTGGAAGTCACTAGTGGCGAGGACTTGTCCTCCTGGACCAAAGCTCCATCCTGGTCACAACTAGGAAGGGTAGCGGCCACGACCGCAAAATGCTGAAGTCGGAGACACTGGACCAGGGCAGTCTAGATAGGCAACCACCTCTCACCCGGCGGGGATGTTTGCGTATCCTAATCACGCTGAGGTTTTCCGGTAAGAAAGTCCAACACTGGGCTGGATGGGTAACCACCTCTCACCCAGCGGTGATACACGGGTATCTCAAAACACGTCGAGGTCTTCCGGTGAGAAAGCCCAACTCTGGCCTGGGTGGGCTACCACCTCTCACCCAGCAGGGATATACTGATATCCAAAACACGTCGAGGTCTTCCGGTGAGAAAGTCCAACTCTAGACTAAACTGGTGCAACGAAAACCATGGTGTCACGCAATCCCGCTTCTGAGACCCACCAAGAATACAGGCTTAAGTCATACGATACTCTGAACCTCTTGTGGTCCTCTCGGGGATCTCGTGTGGTCCTTTCGGGGACCACACGGGGGACCACGGGACTTAACGAGGACCACAGGAGTAAATTCAGTAGGATCACAGGGCGGTCTTGGTGGTAGAAGCGAACGAAGAAGAAGAAAAGAGTAATGTTCTAAGTGTACTACTCTATGGAAGTGAATGCTGGAAAATCACTAAAACCATGGAAAACAAGTTGAATTCTTTCCAGACTAAATGTTTACGTAGAATTAGAAAAATATTTTGGCCCAACACCATAAGAAATAACATCTTGTTGGCAGAGATGCAGATGAAGCCACTAACAGCAATTATTGAGGAGAGACGCTGGTGATGGTTGGGACATGTGCTCTGAATGACTGACAACTCACTACTAAAAAAAGCACTAAGATGGACACCACAGGGGAACAGAAGTAAGGGTAGACCAAAAGAGACATGGAGAAGAACAACAGAGAGATTGTTGAGCAATAGAGGGCTCACCTGGGCAAGAGCAGAAAAAAAGGCAAAGGACAGGCATTTGTGGAAAACCCTTGCGGAAGCCCCATGTGCCCTGGGCACTTAAGGTTCAGAGAGAGAGAAAGAGAAAGAGAAAGTGTTACTGATTTTATCAAATGTTCCAAGTCATCCAACTACACTTAGCTCATTAAGTGAGAATGTCAGCCATATTTTTGTGACCAAACACAACAGCTTTACTGCAGCCCTTGCGCACGTTAATGGCCTACTTCTTAAGAAAAACATGATAAACAAAACTCTAGTGACAATACAGTATCTTTAACTGACTTCTGGAAATAAAACATTAATGACAAAATAAAAAATGTTTACTAAGCTTGGCAAGAAATAACACACATGTGATGTGAAAGAAAATTTTACCCAATTCTGCAAATAAGGACAATTTTCTTGCTCTAAAACAGACTTATAGAAGAAATAAACACTGGAAGAAAGCTTGATGAATTAGAAAATGATGATATCCAGGAATTGTCAGATTCACAGTCAGAAGGCAGCAACAGTACAAAAAGAACAGAATATGTAGATGAAGAGTTAGAATTTTAAAGATTTCAAAGATATTGAGCAAAAAAACTACTACTGATTCTACCACTGATCAATCTACCAAGATGTGGATAGTTCTCTGCAACAATCACAGTGTATGGTATAAAGGAGAAAACAGTTCAGGATACGTTGCGAGGATATTTCAGACACTTCTGTTATATCATCAGTGTAGTCTTATCTCTAGATTGAGTATATTGAGCAATTACAGTACATTTAAATTTTGCTTTATTTAACTACTTAATTTGTTGATGGACTTGAACAAAGTACATATCTGACTTGTCTTTTGGTGTTGAATGATAAGATTGAAACAAAAATTTTAATGAATATTTCCTTTGGGATGGAATCAATCACTATTATTTTACCTGACTTTATCAAGATCTGCCCGCAGAGACATTGCTGTAATGATCAAATGATAACAACAAGGAAGGTGCAGAATTAAATCTAATGAATCACAAAAGCTGAGCATAAATTTATCAAACAACAAAGGCTTATAGAAAATCATCAAGCCATGTTTAATGAGAATCTGAAATCATTCTGTAAAAGGATATTTAGCATTAAGCAAATTAATTAACATTTGATCATTTGCTTCCACAAACCAAAGTGCAGCTGGTAATAAAAGAGAGTTACAATAAAAACTTACAGCTATATATCAGGGTTTTTTTGTTGTTTGCTATTCTTCTCATGAAGCAAATACTTTTTAATCCTGCATTTGATTTACTGTAAATATGAACAAGTCATTATGCACGGATATTTACAGAAAAATTGTGATTGCATACTATTTCCAATATACAGAGCCAAGAATAAGCCAAGATTATCTTTTTGAGTTGACAAACATTAATTAGTTACTTCAAGAAGCAAATATATAGTGTTTTATCCCCACAGCAAAAACAAGTTCCAGTCAACTGAACGAAAACTTGTCCAATATCTGATTCACTTAGAAACAAAATCTCAACTTTTATTTCCCGCACTGTTTCATGTACTACAATTTCCCTTTAACAAACAGAAAATCTTGCTTCTTACATAACTTTTTCAGACTACAAACAGCAACCAGCAGAGGTATCACAGAATTGAATTACATAAATATCAAATGCACACAATACATGGACTGACATGTTTCTCTTGGTATAAATGCTAGAAACATACGACAGACATAGACCAGACATAAACTGATATAGGGAGCAGCAATTTATTTGACAAAAATTCCAACCTCATCATTGTCTAGACCACAGTTTCAGTCAGCATTTTACACTTGCACGCTTCATGAAATAACATATTCAATACCTCAACCAAACAGGCACTTAGCCAAACACAGTCTGTCCAGACAAGAGTGTGAAGTATTGATGTAACACACCAAAATTTGTTTCATTCATAAACTTGTAGAACAAGTGTTAACTGAATACTGAAACATAAAACTCATTTCATTTACTCATGCCTTACTTTGTACAAACTTCATGTATGTGGGATTAAAATTTGCTATGTAAGTGTTCACTTTTGGTAGCAAAAATCTTCATTGTGCAAGTTTCAGTTGTATAACAATGTGGTAGTGGCACACACAGAAACTATGGAATCATGTTGTATATTAGTTTAAATACCATATCTAAAATTAGGCTACCTGCAAATACAGTAATTCTTTATGTTTCTCGTAAAATTTAATGGAGACAAAAGCTGAAGTAATTTTGTATGCCACCGACAAGCATACTTACATATATATTAACTTAATCTTCAGTAACTAGTTCACCTGTATACTGTAACAACTGTGCTTTCACTTAAGTTTGATAACATGGTAATTTTATGCAAAAGTCATATTTTGTTCTCACAAAATGCACCTGTAATATCTCCTCTAGTATCAATTATGGCAAACTGTTTTGTTACAATTTTGTATAAATATAAGCTTAAGTTACTGCCCAACAAAAAAAGTTTGTAGCACACGAAATAATGTAAAGGGAGCAAGATTTCCTCTTTGATTCCTAGAGTTGGCCTAATATAGCTTCTCCCAGACTTTAGTACAACACAGAAAGCAAACCTGACCTAGACAGGAAATGTGATCTGTGTCAGTGTGAATCAACATCATCACACAATCAAACAACAAGTGCTTTGCTGCCTGGTCAGCAGCTGACCAGAAACTGCCAGCCAGTGTCCCTGCTGAACTCCATCACTAAGGGTGACATTCCTTTTCCTTCCCAGAGCGTGAACCCTGATACCCAATTTTTCTTAAGGCTGGGCGAAGCCTGGGAGTTTTTCGTGAGCAACGGCCTGACTGTACTACGGTGAGTGGAAATCGTAGCCAAGTTGCCTGATTGGCATGCATCTGATCCATTACACTAGTGCGGCTCCTGATTTACTGTAAATATGCACCACATTGACCTCAGTGCTTGATTTATATGGTAAACAAGCTGTTTTGATACTAGAAACTGCTTTTTTACTATATAAATCACAACACTGTGACCCTATTGTCATGCACAAGTCTGCTAATGGTAGTCTTTTTATTTTACTCAGTGATCAGTCTTTCCACAACAATGTCTGCCTTCCATGTGTTTATCATTATACCACAGGCTTTATCTTTTCTGAGTGTAGTATAACTAACAGAACATCTGTTCTATCCAGTATCACAGACTGCCTTGAATTCTCAGCTCTGGGAATATGGGTGAGAAAAAAAAAGCAGATTCTGATAATCAAATTACCTCAGAACAGAAGCTTCAAGAGAGAGTGGATGACTTTGTAAGGATCAGAGACACTGCGTGTTTATTTCATTTCTCTACATTAGTTTATTGTTTTGTTTGTCCTCCAGATACAAAGTGTGGTGTCCTGCTAGACTTGGCACTGTGTTACAGAATGATTTCATCTCCCAGTTCTCTGTGACTTTCTCCAGCAGTCATCTCTCTTCTTACATCTTTCTGACTATAGAGTCAAATGATGAGAAGCCAGGAGAGAAATAAAATCTGACTGTGCAAAACTGTACTGAGACGTTAGTGAAAGCATTCAAGTTCTTAACATTCCTTTACTGAACAGTAACTGCAACATGACAGTAGAACTGAAAAGTCATAAAGTTTAAGAATAAAAACACAAGATACCACAGAATGCTAATATCACACAAAAGCAATACAATTCTTTTTTTTTGTGGCAGACAAAGAAAAACAGCAGAATTTTTGGTAGAACATCTTTTACTTGTTGCAATGTCATAAGAGATAACAAAACATGTGTACTGTTAAGCACAGACAGACACTGTATAGTATGAAACAATAAATTCTTTCATGAAAAAAGTGACAAAACATTTCTACCACACCCTGAAAAACATTACCTGCTCCAGGTAAGAATGACTGAGTGAAAACCAGGTTACTACAAGACTGTCACGCTTGATCACTGAAGAGAATCTAAATGCACTTAAACCAAACTGAGATATGATAAAACCAAGGACTGCAATGACTGTCCACAACAGCCAAAATGAATAAGATATGTACCTGTTGTTATATAAAGCCAAGCTGTGTCATGCATTTTAAGACAACAATCTACAGCCTGCCAGTATATTACTTAATGAACACAAATAATCCTAAAGCCATTACTATGGTTTATTACTAGATCATGATATTGTTGATCTTAACAAATACCTAAAGCCAATCAGTCACCACACTAATATATTACCAACTTTCTATGCTCGTCCAGCATGCCCAGTCAATTATTTAAAAATGAATATGAAAACCAGAAGCAACCAAACAGTAAACACATCAGTAAGCTAATGTTACCGAGTAATCACAGCCACAGCACAAACATGGAACAAAGTATTTTTGTCAAAATTTAAATGCACAGGGTTAAAACTCTTATCTTTTATATTCTAACACTTGGCACCATAATCCGAAATTATAAGAATTTAAAGTCGACTGTCAAAACTGTCCGCTGAACTCTGCCATTTCGGGGGAAGCAAAGTCACTTTCATCCGGTCGAGGATGGTCTATCGGCTGAAATCCAAACTTTCTCTCGATATCTTCCAGCAGTTTTTGCTTCACATGCCGACCCGCTGGCACGGCAGATAAAACTTCACTGTTGACTTCAGTGTCGGGAAATATAACTGTATTCATCACTGTGGATAAAGACGACAATGAAATTAGCAAATTCATAAACATGGTACTATAACTTCTAACACTGTTGTGTTTACATATTACATTTAGCATCTGGAGTATGGCAAATTGTTGTTCTGCACAGAGGCACGCAGAAAGTGCTCAAGCAACATTCAGCAAAGTAGAAGCTGTGCTAGATGCTATAATCAATCACATTATGTGAACAAAACCTAGACAGAAACAGTGTTTATCTTACTCCCATGTCAAACTTCACAAACAAAAAGCAATGGTCCATATAGTTTCTGCTAAAATTTGCCAATGAATTCTGCGTTTAAAAGAAATCTATGAAAAATAATTCATACTCTGCACATGTCGCTCAAGCTTGCGAAGATTCTTCAAAGTGCCAGCAAGCTCCTGATTGGCTGTCTTCCATGCTGTTATCTCACTCTTGCTGGAGTCTGACAAGAAATCATCTATAGGAGAAGGAGTGTGGCTAACACGGTTCTGATCCCTGTTTAAGAACAAAGAATTTGTATTCACATTCGGGGACAGCTTGATGTGACAAGTATATGTGTATCTGTGAGGCAGTAAACCAGTAAATGGCACAAACAAAAGTAAATACATGACACTAGGGAGGGACGTAACCTGATGAATGAGGAAACCTACTACAACTTGAGATTGGGAACAATTAAAGACTGTTGAGTGAAATGTGAAACTACACAGCATTATAATTATAACACAAAACTACACAGCATTATAATTATAACCCAAAACTACACAGCATTATAACACAAAACTACACAGCATTATAACACAAAACTACACAGCATTATAATTATAACGCAAAACTACACAGCATTATAATTGTAACGCAAAACTACACAGCATTATAATTATAACCCAAAACTACACAGCATTATAATTATAACACAAAACTACACAGCATTATAATTATAACCCAAAACTACACAGCATTATAATTATAACCCAAAACTACACAGCATTATAATTATAACACAAAACTACACAGCATTATAATTATAACACAAAACTACACAGCATTATAACACAAAACTACACAGCATTATAATTATAACGCAAAACTACACAGCATTATAATTGTAACGCAAAACTACACAGCATTATAATTGTAACACAAAACTGCACAGCATTATAATTATAACACAAGTTATGAACATGAATGAGAAGAGTATTATTTACAAAAATAATTATAACACAAATGAAATGATCATTACAGACACAAAAACAACTATAACAAAAGAGTATTACAGACTTACAAAAACAATTATAACACAAGTTAAATTATTACAGGCTTACGAAAACAGTTACAATATGAATGAGAAGAGTAATACAGACTTAAATAACAATTACAACATGAGTGAGAAAAGTAACACAGACTTACAAAAACAGTTACAACATGAGTGAGAAGAGTAATACAAAAACAATCACAAAAAACAATTACAAAAACAATCACAACAGAAAAGTATTAGACTTACAAAAACAGCTACAGCATGAGTGAGAAGATTAATACAGACTTACAAAAACAGTTACAACATAAAAAGTATTACAGATTACAAAAACAGTTACAAAATGAGTGACAAGAGTAATACAGACTTACAAAAACAATTATAACATGAGTGAGAAGAGTAAAACAGACTTACAAAAAAACCATAAAATTTTAGTGTGATTGCTTAACATGTAAACTGTTATATCTTATATCCTTCCCATGCCGTTAAACATCACATAGGGCTCACAAAGTAGTTCGCCAATTTTTTCTGTCTTTGGCAAGTCTTTCAACCTCATCAAAGGAATTTCATTCATTCATTCATTTGCATGTCCCTTGCGGAACTTTGCCTCCCAAACAGCACTACTGTGGGCCTCTCGGTTGTGAGCAAGATACGCTGTTGCATCCATTCAAAGGAATTTATGCCTGTTAATTTGGCTTCTCTTAACAATGTCCTCTTCAGAGTTTCACGTGGTCTGCCTCTTTTTCTTTGGCCTGTTGTGTTCCACTTGATAGTTTGTTTTGGGATTCTCTGATCATTTCTTCTCATCAAGTGACCAACATATGTCCATCTCCTTTTCCTGATCACCCATGAGACTGGTTGTTGTTCAGTCATCTGTCTTATCTCTGCATTGTTCTTGAATTCGTTCCACTTGATGCAGAGTATTTTCCTTAGGCATTTGTTCTCAAAAGAGTCTAATTTCTTGTCTATTTCTTTAGTTGTTTTCCAGCTTTCACATGCATAAATGAAGGTGGATATTACATTTGAACTGAATATTCTTAACTTGGTTTTTGTGCTTATAACTTTTGAAATCCATATGTTCTCAAGATTTTTGAAGATTGAACTGTTATATGCAGGCAACAGAACTCCAATGTGGTTTGGGGGTGGGGGAGGTTGAGGAGGGGGAGAGAGAACCTTTCATCACATTCATTCAATAACATAAGAAAACAACAAAACCACATTTCAAACAGAAAATGAGGAATACCTTAATCTGTTTAAAGTTTTATCTGTGCCCTGCATTTCTTACTCAAAATTACACTTCATAAAATTACACTAATAAAAAAAAAAAATTACACTGCACAAAATTACTCTATAAAATTACACTAATAAAAAAATAACTCTCTACATTTTACAAGCAGACTGAGATAAAACAAAACAAAAATGTCAACTGATAAATAAATCAGTATAAGTAGGTAGAAAGATCAGTGTAAGAAGGTAGAAAGATCAGTGTAAGTAGGTAGAAAGATCAGTGTAAGCAGGTAGAAAGATCAGTGTAAGTAGGTAGAAAGATCAGTGTAAGCAGGTAGAAAGATCAGTGTAAGCAGGTAGAAAGATCAGTGTAAGTAGGTAGAAAGATCAGTGCAAGCAGGTAGAAAGATCAGTGCAAGCAGGTAGAAAGATCAGTGCAAGTAGATAGAAAGATCAGTGTAAGCAGGTAGAAAGATCAGTGCAAGTAGGTAGAAAGATCAGTGTAAGCAGGTAGAAAGATCAGTGCAAGTAGGTAGAAAGATCAGTGTAAGCAGGTAGAAAGATCAGTGCAAGTAGGTAGAAAGATCAGTGTAAGCAGGTAGAAAGATCAGTGCAAGTAGGTAGAAAGATCAGTATAAGCAGGTAGAAAGATCAGTGCAAGTAGGTAGAAAGATCAGTGTAAGCAGGTAGAAAGATCTCACACTTGAGGAAAAATATTTCTGATACTTCTCAAATTTGTATACATCAGCTATATTACACTAGTTCTGTTTTCTCCAAGTATGTGAAGGGACACACCAAAAGAAGCTACACAACATCAAAATCTAAGGAAACATACGAGGGTCATACCGAAAGTCGTGAGGAAAAATGTTTTTTAAATCAGAATTTATAGATGGATAAAATATAAATGTACCACCTTAATCTGCATCCTTTTTTGCACTTCATGTAGAGGTCACATGATGTCACAATCACGTCTAACATGACCACAAGAAGCATAAACAAAATGGTAGGTGTTGAAGTTTCGTTTCGTCAACGTGCTGTTATTGAGTTCCTCGTTAAAGAGGAAATCCTCGCTGCTGACATTCACCGACGACTTCAACTTGCATATGGAGATGTGTGTATGGGTGCTAGCAGTATTAGGAGATCAGTGAAACATTTCAAAGATGGAAACATGTGCACCCAAGATATGCCTCGTAGTAGTCGCCCTCGAACTGCCCACACTGAACGCAACGTGGAAAGGGTTGATGACATCATTAGAGAAGACAGAGTGTCACAGTATCTGAAAACACTGTAAATCTTGGAATAGGACACAATGCAGTACAGGAAATGATTGAAACCCTAGGCTATAGAAAAGTCTGTGCCAGCTGGGTCCCACGGGAGAGAACATCCAGAAAGCAGTGCATCTGTGCCATTGGTCAGCTGGAACGGAATTCTACCAGGAGGGGATTTTCAAACTTGCAGAGCGATGAGGAAAATGTGTGCAGAGAAATGGGGATTATGTTGAAAAGTGAGGAAAAGGATGTAGATTAAGGTGATACATTTATATTTTCTATCTATAAATTCTGATTTCTCTTTTGTTCACGACTTTCGGTATGACCATCGTATTTCTAGAAAAACAGCCACACAACTTTAACATAGGCATGAAAGAAAGAGGGGGCAGGACAACTTCACTCAAACGGCATAAATCTAGTCAATCTTTTGTATACTCTTAATAGAATTACAAAATCTCAACTAGATTTTGATAACTTGAAAACTATCTCAGTATATTTGATACAAATCAATTCCTGACTATACCACAAATGCCGATATGTTAGTAAGTGCTCACCACTCACCAAAAATTGACATATGTTATATTTATAAGTTTTATAATTTTAATGTATTCTCATCTGACACAGTAATCTTCAGCATTTATGACAAATTATTTAAATTGCTGAAATTTCATATGTCAATTAATCACACGCTACCAGTCACAAAAGCAAAACTTAATCACAATAAAGCTATTATATGATAATAATGCAAGAGTTAAATTCTTGTTTTTATTTGAATTTGCTCACAGGAAATTTTTTTTTATTGTACTTTAGAAATAAAACATGGCTGGTCATGAATGTACAGAAAAAATAGTATAAGAGTATTAAGGTGTGAGAGGGAAGAGACCTGACATAAGCATGAGGGATTCCCCCAAAAAGTATCTTACATTCTTCCCATGCCTTTAGACGTCTTATAGGGCTTGCATGGTAGTTCGTCAAGTTTTCCAGTTTCCAGCAAGTTTTTCAACCTCATCAAGGGATTTTAAGCCTAATAATTTGACCCCTTTAACAATGTCCTCTTTAGAGTTTCATGTGGTCAACCTATTTTTATTTGACCTGTTGTGTTCCACCTAATAGCTTGTTTGGGGATTTTCTGACTGTTTCTTCTCATTATGTGACCAACATATGTCCATCTCCTTTTTATGATCACCCATGAGACAAGTTGTTGATCACTCATCTGCCTTATCTCTGCTTTGTTCTTGAATTCGTTCCACTTTATACCCAATATTTTCCTTAGGCATTTTTTTTTTTGGAAAGAGTCTAATTTGTTGTTTATTTCTTTAGTTGTTTTTCAACTATTGCATGCATAAATGAGGGTGAATATTACATTTGAATTGAAGAAATAGCTTGGTTTTTGTGCTTATAACTTTTGAGTGCCATTTGTTCTCAAGATTCTTGAAGACCAATGCTGCTTTTGCAATTCTAACTTCTCTTCTGGTGTCATCATCTTGTAGCTGCCGAGGTAAGCAAACGGTTGACTTCTTCAACAGCTGTTCTTTCTAAGTATATGTTTCATTTCTGATTAAAGGGAAGTTTCATTATTTTTATTTTTTCCCTGTTTAATATCAAGTCCTATTTTGCTAGCCAGTTTCCAACAGTATCTGGCCAAGACTTTATCCCCCAACCCATGTGACTCTACAACACCACAATATCACACTATGTTCATGGAAGCTGAGGTTGTCATGACAGTTGAATGTGAAGCATGCAAAGAAGCTTGTTTATAAGAAGAACAGTTACTTCTGGGTCCATTACAACATTCAGCTCTTCTCTCTGTGTATGTCTCATTTTTGAAACTACTGAAGCACTCCCTACTATCCTACATGATATCTGTGTATAAGCTGCCAAGAGGCTCCAGATGATGTTTATGGAAGCTAACTACAGACTCACACCTAGGAGTACAGAACACTATGGCTGTACCATAATCATTATGAAATTTGTATGTCAGAAGTTTCTTTGCTTACTGCTGTCATCAAATAATGGAGAAATCAAACTGATCTGTCACTTGTATATTTAAAATTACTCTCCACAAATCATCCTTATTTTTTTCTTTATACTGCCTACTATCATCTCACAGTCCCATATATATGGGACAAATTTTAATGTAAACATCATGTTTTCACTTCAGACACTGACAGGCCATATAACACCATACTCTGGGGTGATGTTTAACAGAATACTGACATTTTCCAGTAAAATAAATGTCAGATGGACTGATTGGATTGTGTCACAATTAGGTTTCAACTCATTTCCTTTGTTTTTTAAACCAGTTCATTAACACCTTGTCAAATAATTTCTTTGAGGTGAAAAATAATCTGCACAATTTATTTGCAAGTAAAATATTTTAAAAATAAGAGTAAAATGAACTATGGCCATCATAAAACTGTGTCTGGCAGTCATAAAGCTGTGTTTGGCAGTCATAAAGCTGTGTCTAGCAGTCATAAAGCTGTCTGTCAGTCATAAAATGGTCTGGTAGTTATGAAACTGTGTCTGGCAGTCATAAAGCTGTGTTTGACAGTCAAAAAGCTATGTCTGGCAGTCAAAAAGCTACGTCTGGCAGTCATAAAGCTGTGTCTGACAGTCATATAACTGTGTTTGACAGTCATAAAGCTGTCTGTCAGTCATAACACGGTCTGGTAGTTGTGAAACTGTGTCTGGCAGTCATAAAGCTGTTTGACAGTCATAATACTGTGTCTGGCAGTCATAAAGCTGTTTGACAGTCATAAAGCTATGTCTGGCAGTCATAAAGCTATGTCTGGCAGTCATAAAACTGTGTCTGGCAGTCATAAAGCTGTTTGACAGTCATAAAACTGTCTGGCAGTCATAAAGCTGTTTGACAGTCATAAAGCTATGTCTGGCAGTCATAAAGCTATGTCTGGCAGTCATAAAACTGTGTCTGGCAGTCATAAAGCTGTTTGATAGTCATAAAGCTGTTTGACAGTCATAAAGCTATGTCTGGAAGTCGTAAAGCTGTGTCTGGCAGTCATAAAACTATCTTGCAGTCTTAAAACTGTGTCTGTTAGTCATGAAGCTGTCTGTTAGTCATAAAATGGTCTGGTAGTTATGAAACTGTGTCTGGCAATCATAAAGTTGTGTCATCTGTCACAAAGCTGTCTGGCAGTGATAAATCTGTTTAGCAGTCATAAAGTTGCATCTGGCAGTCATAGTGCCATGTCTGACAGTGATAAATCTATCTGGCAGTTACAAAGCTCTGTCTGGTGGTCATAAAGCTGTCTTGCAGTCTTAAAGCAGTCTGGTAGTTCTGAAACTGTGTCTGGCAGTCATAAAGCTGTGATTAGCAGTCACGAGGCCATGTCTGGCAGTAATAAAGCTGTATCTGCCGGTCATAAAGCTGTATCTGCCAGTCATTAAGCTGTGTTGGTGAGTTATAAAGCTGTGTCTGGCAGTCATAAAGCTGCATCTGCCCAAACCTGATGACACGAGTTCCTGACAGCTTCGCTGTTACTGCTGGAATAAGCGGCTAAAGACAATCCCAGGTCTCCATCCAGATTGAGAGTGCGTCTGCGTAACAACAAGGAGGCCTTGGAGGGAGGGGTTATATCTGGGGATGCTGGCTTGTTTCGGAGCAGTGGAGGAGTGAAAGCAGAGGGTGTTTCCAGCAGTGACAGCACACTCTTGACAGTGTCCTAGTTTGTGTGATTGATAACAGACAAACTTAGCATGCAGCACAAGGGGCTGGGTGATTACAACACTCGAGAGGCAAGTGAAGAAAAAGTGTGGGATCATGCAAAGCAATATACACACTCGTTAAGGTCACAGCAAACACAACAAGAATGATACATTTTTTTTAAAAATGAAAGAAAAAAAAATGACAATGAGAGCACAATGAACAGGATTCATGGCTGATCTGGAATTCTTAGTTTATAAAACTGTATGCTCTAAAAATCATCAGATGCTGATCATTTCTCTATACTTGCCATCTTATAGTCTGTTGTTTTCTTGTGCCCATCTGTATGTGCTATATACAGGCAACAAGTTTCATGCGATATTTTTATGAGAGCATGGGATTACTTGTTGTCGTGTTCGATTTTATAACAGGCTCCCTTTAGGTTTTTCTCTGCAGTCAAAGTATCAAAACAATGCATCACTTTGTGTAATCTAATATGCAGGTGTCCATGATAGATTTTATTTATCTAATCTTGTTTTTGGTCTTTGGTTGGGAAAAATGTCCAAATCAACCATGAGCTATCTATTAACTAACATAACAGTGTTAATAACATATACTTGGAGTACTTTAACAAAATGGTTCATTTTTTTCTTAAGATCATAACTTATACGATGCCAATAGAAATATATTGTTTAAAAATCTGCATGTTAATGTTGTGCTGTGTTGTGTTGTATTGTGTTTTGTTGTGTTGTGCTGTGTTGTTTTATGTTATGTTATGTTATGTTATAGACAGAAGTTTCTTCATAATGCTCTTGCTGAATGAGGTGATAATATCTATCTTATATCCTTCCCATGCCGTTAAACGTCATGATAATACTGATCAATTATTCTCAAATACTGTTAATATAAAATGTTCTGTTTATAAGTCTTTTCTTTATAAAAGGTAAATAAAATGACAGTATACATTTATTATACAGGATAGCACAAATTCATCATGCTAGAAAAAGAATATATGAAATACAACATAGATTAATATATAAGGCAACAAAAGTTGGGGAAGCAGGGTAGAACATAGTTACTGAAAATGGGAAGCATGTGCCACTGAAAATGAAAGCATAAATTTATTTCAAAATTTTGAAACAACGAAGTAAAACTAAAATAAGAAAACACAACAAAATTACGTCACAGAATAAGATCACACAAGTTATTTACACAGACCAACATAAAGCACTGACTGCGCTAGATATCAGCCGATGAGAGAAGTGATCAACTAAGCACTCACCTGCGCTGAGTTTGCTGAGGCAAGGCTATCGTCTTCATCAGCGCTGTGCGTAGACCTATCACTGCGGTGTGAGTTGTGGAATGGAATGAACGCCCTTCGAAAGTCTTCATGCTGGCCGTATGAATCCCTCCTCTGTGAGAAATCCTGAGAGTTGGAGACAGCACCGTGGACACCTAAAGACAGGCCAGCAGAGTTTGTGAAAGATGCTGATCTGATCATTCTCCTCTGAATGTTAGAACCTGAAGCTGGTTTGGGTCTCATTGTGACCCCTCCGGCACCGCCATTATCCTTTGTCTTGCCTGCTTTTGCTTCAGCAACCGACTTTCTAGCATCGTATTCCTTTCTCCGTTTCCAGGCCATTTTCTCTGCTGCTTTAGGAGAGTTGGACCTGCTGCCTGGCTGTGACTGGCTCTTGCTAGAAACATTGCTGATGCCTGTTATTGTGAGGCCAGCCTTACCAGTGGGTGTTAATCTCAGGTGAGACTTTGGAGTGGGCTCTCTTTTGGTGGCTGTGCTACTGGGAGGTGGATGGGAAATTGTGAGAGAGCTGGCCCGCTGCATTCTCTGATTCTGATTGTGTATGCCGCTGTCTGTTCTACTAGCAGCAGTATTTGTTTTTCTTGCCTTCTCCTGAGTAATGTTGTTCTGGCTCTTTTTAACAATCTGTCCCCCCAGGCTTGTGGCTTCACTGCGATTTGTTAATGCTAGAGACCTATTTCTTGTGCTGCTGTGAAGACTGTGAGACCTGCCAACTGTAGAGGCCCCGCCAGATTTAGATGGTGCAGATGATCTGGCGGATCTGGTCGTAGCAGGCTCTTCAAAACTGTCAACTCGAGCGCGTCGTAGGTCAAAAGTCTTGTTGGTTCTTGTCATGGCTATTGCACCCTTACCTTTGGATGATGACCTAGATAAGTTCCCTTCACCCACATCAGAGCTCACATCAGAAATAATGCTGTCATTGTCTACGCTATCCCTTCTACTGAAAACATCAGACACAAGAGACCTTCGTGTTCCACCAGATGAAGGAGTGCTTCCAGGAGAAGAAACCACAGTCTTTTGTTTGGAGGCCACAGCTTGGGGATATGACAATGCCACTGGTCTTCTCCCAGGAGATAAAGGGGTGGCAGAAGATGTGTTGCTTGGTTTTGTAGGCAACTCATTCTTCTGTCTTTTTGCCAAAGCATCTCGTGGACTTTTGAACTGTGCTGGTTTTGCGTAATTTTCATCACCATTTACTAATGCAACAGTGCTGGACGCATCAGTATCCGAGTCTTGACTTTGAGAATTTTTCTTACCATGGCCAGATCTGTAAGAAATTCGTGCCTGCATGGCAGCCATCACAGTCGCAGTATCTTGGAGAAGCACCTCAGTATCCACACTGCCACGAGTACGAGATGAGGTACTAGGACTTGCTGGTAATCCATTGTTTGTAGTCCTCGAACGTGGCTGACTAGAATTTATCCCAGACTTTCCTGCACTGTTTCTGCCATTTGGAGTATGGTCTGGCGTCCTGATGTGGACATCATCTCCAGTTGTGAGATCTTGGTCTCCCGTGTGTGAACCATGTTCACTGCACACTGGACTTTTGTCTGAAGGAATGGATGGGAGCTTCCTGCCTGTTCCAGGCCTGGTCTTGCTTATACCCTGTGGTGGCTTCTTCGAAAGAGAAGACTCACCTGAAAATACATACCATAAATTTATTAACCCTTTCATTCTCAGTTACAAAAAGTGGAATCATTTACTAAAATAAGATTTTAAATACTTCTTCAATAAGATTTTAAATACTTTTTTCAAACAATCTTTTATATAATTACACCAAGGTACAAATGTATATTGATCATTATATTTCAAGCATAATAGTAGTTTGTTATCAACAGATATATTATATTTTTACCCAGATCTGCCATTCAAACATTTTTATTCATTCACTCTTTCAGTTTTCTGAGCCACTGCAGTTCACTGTGTTAAATACAAGACTCATCTCCATTCCTTTCTGCTCTTAGTCTTCTGTCGATTTGTCCACTCCAAAGGCTCATAGCTCTTATTCCAGGTTGTCACATCATTTTCTGTCTTGGTCTGCCTCTATTTATCACTTTTGTATAAGACTTTTTTTTATATCAATCTCTTGTTTTTCAAAAGTTGTAAGTGGAGACTGAAACAGTGTGTGTATTTCTTTGTTATTTCTAATTTTCCACATTTTTATGGGGGAAAAAACTAATACGGTTAAATTAGTCTCTTAAGAAAAAAAAAACTGCTTTATATATATATATCACATGGTATATATTTTACATCTTACATCCTTCCTGTGCCGTTAAACATCACATAGGCCTCACATAGTTGTTTGCCAAGTTTTCCTGTTTTCAGCGAATTTTTCAACTTCATCAAGGGATGTTATGCCCACTAAACTGGCCTCTCTTTAGAGTTTAATGTGGTCGACCTATTTTTCTTCAGCCTGTTGTGCTCCACTTGATAGGATGTTTTTGTATTCTCTGATTGTTTCTTCTCATCACATGGCTTACATATGTCCATCTTCTTTTTCTGATCACCCACAAGACAGTTTTTGTTTGCTCATCTGTCTTATCTCTGTGTTGTTCTTAAATTTGTTCTACTTTATACCAAGTATTTTCCTTAGGCATTTGTTTTCAAAAAGAGTCTAATTTCTTGTCTATTTCTTTAGTTGATTTCCAGCTTTCACATGCATAAATGATGGTGGATATCACATTTGAATTGAATAATCTTAACTTGGTTTTTGTGCTTATAACTTGTGAAATCCATATGTTCTCAAGATTTTTGTAGGACAATGCTGCTTTTGCAATTCTAACTTCCTTTCTGGTGTCACCATCCTGGTCTATGTAGCTGCAAAGGTATGCAAATTGGTTTACTTCATCAACAGCTGTTCCTTCTACGTATATTTTTCCTTCTTGATTAATGAGAAGTTTCTTTATTTTTGTTTTGTCTTTGTTAATTTCAAGACCTATTTTGCTAACCAAGGAAGACAGGAAATCCGTTTTTTTCCTGCACTGATTTCACATTGTCACTGGTAAGAGTTATGTCATATGCAAAATAAAGATCTTCTATTTGGGTCCCATGTACCCAATCAATGCCGGTTTTACCTGTACAGCATCTTTTCATTATAAAGTCTATAGAAATTTCAAAAAGCAAGGGAGATAATATACATCCTTGTTTCACGTCTGTTTCAATCTGAAACCATTCACTCATTCCTTCTTCTGTCTTGACTGCACAAACATATCCATTGTAGAGAAATCTAATGATGTGTACAATTTTAGATAGTACTCCATACAGTCTTAAAATTCTCCACAATGAACCTATCAAATGCTATCAAATGCCTTTTTAAAGTCTATAAAGTTTAGGATTAACAGTCTTTGCTTTTCATATGTTCTTCAAGGTCTATCAGTTCTTGTGGATGTGGTCGATTAAGTAATTCTTGGAAGTGTTCCGCCCATCTTTGCTTTTGGTCTTTACTTGATGTTAAAAGTATGTCAGTTCTGCTAAGAATTGGTCTTTCTTTGGATGCAATAGTACCTGTTAGCCTCTTTTGTATGTTATATAGTTTTACTGTCTCCTGTTTTTGCTGCCTCCTCCGCTTCTTTCGCCATATAGTTCGTGCATTCTCTTTTATCCCTTCTAGAGGAACTTTTTACTTTATTGTCTAGTTCTTTGTATGTTGCTTTTGCCAAATCTCTTTCAAGATCTGTTTTCACATTCAACATGGCTAATTTGGCTGCCCGTCTTTCATGTATGGATTTCCATGTGTTATCTGATATCCATGCTTTTCTATTTGTTGTTTGCAGTCCAGCACTTGTTTTAGCTGCTGTAATTATAGCTGTGCTGTAAGAATGCTATAAGTCATCTATATCTGTCTCCTCTACCTCATAGAATGCAGCGAACTGTTTGGAAAGTTCCAGATTAAAATTGCTCTTAGTATTTTCATCCTGTAGACTTTGACAAGAAGAAGAAGAGCAGAATCTCTATCTTAATGCAAAGAAAACTAAATTGATGACAACTGACAAAACAAAGAAGGCAGCTGATGACAACTGACAAAACAAACAAGGCACCTGAAATATATATCAATGAGGAAAAATTGGAAGAAGTGGAGAGTTTTGAATATCTTGGATCACTACTAACTAATAATGGAGATACAATGAGGGAAATTAAAAGGAGGACATCTATTGCTCTTCAGAAAGTAAAACAAATAAAGAATCTGTGGAGAGGAGCAGACAGAACTACAAAAATAAGATTTTTAAGGGCATGCATCTTTCCCATCGCAACATATGCATGTGAGACCTGGACACTTAACAAAACAGCTGAGAAACACATAAATGCCTTTGAATGTAAATGCTACAGAAGAGTTCTCCAAATATCATGGACACAAAAAAGAACAAATACATCTATACTACAAGAGCTTAATATTGAAGAAGGCTGGCTAGTAAAGAGGATTAAAGAGAGAAAACTTAAATATTTTGGACACATTAAACGTCATGATAATTTACAGAAGACCGTATTGGAAGGATACATAATGGGAAAAAGAAAAAGAGGAGGACCAAAACGAAGATGGCTGCAAGAAATCGTTAACGATCTGCAAATGGACGCAGCAGCAGCAGGCCATTTTGCTCACAACTGAGAGGCCTACAGGAGTGCTGTTTGGGAGGCAAAGTTCCACAAGGAACATGCAAATGAATGAATGAATGAGACTTTGACCGTTTATCTTTCTGAGTAATGCTTTCCTGTGCTGGCTTTTCAGTTTTAGTATTATTTCCCTATACACAGATTGTGATCACTGTTGACATCTGCTCCCCTATATGCTTTTACATCTATCAGAGATGTTCTGAACTGCTTTCTAATACAAAAATGATCTATCTGACTTCTGGTTCTATCATCTGGAGATATCCATGTTGTTTTATGTATCTCTTTGTCTGGAAATACTGTTCCTCCAATGAACAGTATTAATATATTAATATAATAGTCATAATATTAAAGAAGCTGATACTATCTTAACCAACTATCAAATTTCTAAATGAATGAGTACTATCTTAACCAACTATCAAATTTCTAAATGAACGAGTACACTTTGTAAACATCTGTATACATCTGCCCGTTTGATTTTGAAGCAGTACTTTTTTTACTGGCCATTTACCCTTTTTAGTTTATTCCTAATGGTATAAGAAAAAAAAAAGAATAAGAAATCTAACCCGGAATAGAAATGTATTTCAGATCAAGTTAGCTTACCATCCTCCTTTCCTATTCTGCTTATATCTGCTGACTTCTGATTAGTCAAAGCTGTCAGCTGGTTTACCCACACCTGCACACCATCTGTAGCAGTCATCTCAGTGTTCTGGAAATGATTAAAAAAAAACAATGTAATGAGAGCCTTATTGTATGTTTCAACAATTCATGAAGCTGCCAACACAAGTTTTTGTTTTTTTTGTTTTGCTGGTGTAGCTTTGATGGTGAGTTTGTCCAGAAAGCAGAGATAAATTATGAAATCAGTTTAGAACGAAAAGAGCCAGAATACTTAGTATTGGGGTAATGTCAGTATGAACAGCCAGTTAGATGAAGTTAGAAGCAAAGAACATCATGTTACACACACAGACCAACAGGTTACATACGCTGAACACCACACTTTATAAAATCAAATATGAAATATCTCCCATCTCTAATCCAAGTCTGACCTCACTGAACAAGTGAACTCCAAGGGAATGGTTTCAACTCAAAAACTTGTTTTGTTTTAAATCAACACACAATCTGTTGGCTTGTCAACTGCTATATGTAAACTAGTCAGCTGAAACTTGTCAAAATAAAAAAAAAAGATGAGAAGGGAAATTTTAAAAAATGAATTTTACTTACAACTATAAACATGTATCTATCATGGATTCTGCATGCTGTGGATACAGGAAGTGTTAGTGACCTCTCATTCTTAGGCCACTGAAGCAGGGATGACAGACCTGGCCTCACTGCCTTTGTTCTACTAGGGACATCCCAGGTGCCCATTTTTTGAGGCTGAGTTGAACCCCAGTGTCAGTCAGTCTGAAGAAAGTTCCACTCAAATGAGGAATTAAACCTGGGACCTTCTGATCAAGAGGCAAGTGCTCTAATCATTACACCACCACAGTACCCTATCAACCATGTTAAACTGTAAAATTCTTCTTACAATTGATTATTCAGAACTCCCTACAGAACATGACATTCTGATTTTTGCTGAATGAGCTGAAAACACTTTAACCTCATCAACAGTGAGCACAGCAGTTTTTCTGCGTGTCACGAGAGCTAGTGCGGCTTTACATAACTACGAAAATATGCCGGCGAGGTTGGCTAATGAGCGGACGGCCACATTACTGTGTAATCTTTATTGAGCTGTAACATTTCTCTTATCACAACACTGTTCATAAAGAACTTCTCATCTGCTAACTATTTTCCATGCCTTAATAAACTTCACCTGGATTGTAGCACCAAAAAAAAAAACCTAAACACCTTTAGCACAGCTAATGTATATAACTGTTCTTATGTCGAATTTGTATGTAAGTTGGAACAGTTAGGTAGGGTTTGTATCCAATGTTAGTTATATGGTATATCATCATCATCATCATCATCATCATCACCTTTCACTCCCTTGAAAGCATAGGCCATGGATAAAGACTCTTCAGTCATCCTTCTGTTCTTGGAATTATTTTCTACTTCCTTCCATGTGTATCCCTTGTCTCTGAGCACTGTTACAATTTCTCTTCTCCAAGTAAGTCTAGGTCTTCATCGTTTTCTATTTCCCTGAGGATTCCATGTCAGTGCCTGTCTTGCTATGCTGGTGTTGGGTTTCCTCAGAGTGTGGCCAATCCACCTCCACTTCCTAGACATGATTTGTAGGTTCATAGGTTCTTGTCCTGCCCTTTCCCAGACCTCCTTGTTTCTGATCTTGTCCTGCCATTTAATGTTTAAAATCCTCCTCAAGAAGTAGTTCATGAATGTTTCTGTCCTCTGTTGTATTGTCTTGGTCATAACCCACGTCTCCGAACCATATAGTATGACAGTCTTTACGTTTGTATTGAAAAACCTAAATTTGGCTCTTGTTTTGATGTTCTTAGATGACCATATTTTGTTAAGTTGGATAAATGCTGTCCTGGCCTTGGTTATTCTAGCTTTAACATCCTTTTCCTTTCCCTCGTATTTATCCACTATGCTGCCTAAATATGTGAAATACTCTACTTCCTCAATTGGTATATGGCATATGTTATACATTATACTTTCTATGCATAGAAAACATTTTTAAAAGCCGACGAACCGACTGCAGACGCGCAAAGTTTTGATACGCACCGCAAAGTAGTGCCCGAATGTTATTACGGACCACTGTACGTAAATCGATTTTTAACACATAATACACTTTAGAGGGCATTTATAACTACGGGGACTACTTGTGTATTATATACATGTAATGTTATGTCACATGGTGCGGGTGCCTTGTTGTGGCGTGACAGCTTGCGTACCCTGACCACCCCCAGAGCTAGACCAGCGGGGGTTCTACTCCTAATAGGGTCCAACCAAGCTGGGATGGTCTGCGTGGGTAGGGGTCAGACGAAACTTGCACCCTAGTCCCCCAGGTTGGGGCGTGGGGCCAACGACCCCATATCCATAAAAAAAAGTAGCGTTACGGAACAGAGAAGCCTCGAAATTGGACGGATAAAAATGGATTGCGACCTTGAAACGTCAAAAATGTTATGAGATTTGGAACCTGGAATATAAGAAGCTTAAAACAGACACGGGGCAGCTGAAGAATTAGCAGATGAACTAAGTGGGTGTGACATGGACGTTACAGGAAATCAGACGGCTTGGAGAAGATAATAGTCAAAGGAGAAATAGTACTAGTATACGGAGGTATTACCACAGGAAGACATGAACTTGGGGCAGTTTTTGCTGTCAAGAGAAAAGTATGAGACTTAGTGATGGGCTTTAGTGCCACCAATGAAAGAATCAGCAGCATGAAGTCAAAGAAGAATTTTACAACACGTTAGAGAGAGTAATAGAGAAGACCCAGAAATATTATATACTGATAATACTAGGAGATTTCAATGCAAAGACATGAATGGAAGAATCGCACAGACACATCACAGGAAAAGAAAGTCTGCATGAAACATTTAATGATAATGGCTGGAGACTAATAAATATGGCAGGAGCTTATGGAATGAGAATAAGCAGCACATGTTTTCAAATAAGAACATCCATAAACAAACACACACAAAAAACCGGAAATCTCCTGATAAACTAACATGCAGCCAGACAGACCATGTTTTAACTGATACACAACAAACATACTTCAGATCAGAAGTTACAGAGGGACTGAATGCAGCACCGACCTCTATCTTAGCGGAGCTAAAATAAAATTTAGAGAGCGAGAGCGGAGATGGAATAGAGAGTAGAGAAAGAGAAAGAGAAATGAGAGTAGAGAGAGGGTAGAGGGAGTAGAAAGAGAGTCGAGAGCAGACAGACAGAGAGAGATAGAGAAAAAAAGAGAAAATAGACAGACTAAGTGGGGAGGGGGGAGAGGAATGGTAGAATATTTGACGGACTTGCCTGCTATACTGTATAAATAAAATTCATTTGCTAGGTTTTTCTTTTTCCTTGTTTAGCTAAGTGTACCTTGATCTGGGCCTATGTTTTCTCTACAGTCCGACTAGCTGTAACCTGATCTGTGCCTATGTTTTCTCTACAGCCCGACTAGCTGTAACATCCTTTTCCTTTCCCTCGTATTTATCCACTATGCTGCCTAAATATGTGAAATACTCTACTTCCTCAATTGGTATATGGCATATGTTATACATTATACTTTCTATGCATAGAAAACATTTTTAAAAGCCGACGAACCGACTGCAGACGCGCAAAGTTTTGATACGCACCGCAAAGTAGTGCCCGAATGTTATTACGGACCACTGTACGTAAATCGATTTTTAACACATAATACACTTTAGAGGGCATTTATAACTACGGGGACTACTTGTGTATTATATACATGTAATGTTATGTCACATGGTGCGGGTGCCTTGTTGTGGCGTGACAGCTTGCGTACCCTGACCACCCCCAGAGCTAGACCAGCGGGGGTTCTACTCCTAATAGGGTCCAACCAAGCTGGGATGGTCTGCGTGGGTAGGGGTCAGACGAAACTTGCACCCTAGTCCCCCAGGTTGGGGCGTGGGGCCAACGACCCCATATCCATAAAAAAAAGTAGCGTTACGGAACAGAGAAGCCTCGAAATTGGACGGATAAAAATGGATTGCGACCTTGAAACGTCAAAAATGTTATGAGATTTGGAACCTGGAATATAAGAAGCTTAAAACAGACACGGGGCAGCTGAAGAATTAGCAGATGAACTAAGTGGGTGTGACATGGACGTTACAGGAAATCAGACGGCTTGGAGAAGATATAATAGTCAAAGGAGAAATAGTACTAGTATACGGAGGTATTACCACAGGAAGACATGAACTTGGGGCAGTTTTTGCTGTCAAGAGAAAAGTATGAGACTTAGTGATGGGCTTTAGTGCCACCAATGAAAGAATCAGCAGCATGAAGTCAAAGAAGAATTTTACAACACGTTAGAGAGAGTAATAGAGAAGACCCAGAAATATTATATACTGATAATACTAGGAGATTTCAATGCAAAGACATGAATGGAAGAATCGCACAGACACATCACAGGAAAAGAAAGTCTGCATGAAACATTTAATGATAATGGCTGGAGACTAATAAATATGGCAGGAGCTTATGGAATGAGAATAAGCAGCACATGTTTTCAAAATAAGAACATCCATAAACAAACACACACAAAAAACCGGAAATCTCCTGATAAACTAACATGCAGCCAGACAGACCATGTTTTAACTGATACACAACAAACATACTTCAGATCAGAAGTTACAGAGGGACTGAATGCAGCACCGACCTCTATCTTAGCGGAGCTAAAATAAAATTTAGAGAGCGAGAGCGGAGATGGAATAGAGAGTAGAGAAAGAGAAATGAGAGTAGAGAGAGGGTAGAGGGAGTAGAAAGAGAGTCGAGAGCAGACAGACAGAGAGAGATAGAGAAAAAAAGAGAAAATAGACAGACTAAGTGGGGAGGGGGGAGAGGAATGGTAGAATATTTGACGGACTTGCCTGCTATACTGTATAAATAAAATTCATTTGCTAGGTTTTTCTTTTTCCTTGTTTAGCTAAGTGTACCTTGATCTGGGCCTATGTTTTCTCTACAGTCCGACTAGCTGTAACCTGATCTGTGCCTATGTTTTCTCTACAGCCCGACTAGCTGTAACCTGATCTGTGCCTATGTTTTCTCTACAGCCCGACTAGCTGTAACCTGATCTGGGCCTATGTTTTCTCTACAGCCCGACTAGCTGTAACCTGATCTGTGCCTATGTTTTCTCTACAGTCCGACTAGCTGTAACCTGATCTGTGCCTATGTTTTCTCTACAGCCCGACTAGCTGTAACCTGATCTGTGCCTATGTTTTCTCTACAGTCCGACTAGCTGTAACCTGATCTGTGCCTATGTTTTCTCTACAGCCCGACTAGCTGTAACCTGATCTGTGCCTATGTTTTCTCTACAGCCCGACTAGCTGTAACCTGATCTGTGCCTATGTTTTCTCTACAGTCCGACTAGCTGTAACCTGATCTGTGCCTATGTTTTCTCTACAGCCCGACTAGCTGTAACCTGATCTGGGCCTATGTTTTCTCTACAGCCCGACCAAACTGTACCTTGATCTGGGCCTATGTTTTCTCTACAGCCCGACCAAACTGTACCTTGATCTGACCCTATGTTTTCTCTACAGCCCGACCAAACTGTACCTTGATCTGGGCCTATGTTTTTCTCTACAGCCCGTTACCTTGATCTGGGCCTATGTTTTCTCTACAGCCCGACCAAACTGTACATAGATCTGGGCCTATGTTTTCTCTACAGCCCGACTAAACTGTATCTTGATCTGGGCCTATGCTTTCACTACAGCCCGACTAAGTTGTACCTTGATCTGGGCCTATGTTTTCTCCACAGCCCGACTAGCTGTACCTTGATCTGGGCCTGTGTTTTCTCCACAGCCCAACTAGCTGTACCTTGATCTGAGCCTATGTTTTCTCTACAGCCCGACTAGCTGTACCTTGATCTGGGCCTAAGCTTTCACTATAGCCCGATTAAGTTGTACCTTGATTTGGGCCTATCTTTTCACTACAGCCCGACTAAGTTGTACCTTGATCTGGGCCTATCTTTTCTCCACAGCCCGACAAGCTGTACCTTGATCTGGGCCTATCTTTTCACTACAGCCCGACTAAGTTGTACCTTGATCTGGGCCTATGTTTTCTCAACAGCCCGACTAGCTGTACTTTGATCTATGCATATGCTTTCTCTACAGCCCGACTAGCTGTATCTTGATCTGAGTCTATGTTTTCTCAACAGCCCGACTAGCTGTAACTTGATCTGGGCCTATGTTTTCTCCACAGCAGGACTATCTGTAACTTGATCTGGGCCTATGCTTTCACTACAGCCCGACTAGCTGTAACTTGATCTGGGCCTATGTTTTCACTACAGCCCGACTAGCTGTAACTTGATCTGAGCCTATGTTTTCTCAACAGCCCGACTAGCTGTACCTTGATCTGGGCCTATGTTTTCTCTACAGCCCGACTATCTGTAACTTGATCTGGGCCTATGCTTTCACTACAGCCCGACTAGCTGTAACTTGATCTGGGCCTATGCTTTCACTACAGTCCGACTAGCTGTAACTTGATCTGGGCCTATGCTTTCACTACAGCCCGATTAGATGTAACTTGATCTGGGCCTATGCTTTCACTACAGCCCGATTAGATGCAACTTGATCTGGGCCTATGCTTTCACTACAGCCCGACTAGCTGCATCTTGATCTGGGCCTATGCTTTCACTACAGCCCGACTAGCTGCATCTTGATCTGAGGACTCAGGAAACGGGATGAAGCTCACAAAAGCAGAAATTTCAGTAGCTATCGTTCACTTAGGAATAAGGTGCAGTATTTAATTAGGCAGGAAAAGAAAAATTACTTCAGAAATTTAGTGAATGACAAAACTGATAGTAAATCAATCTGGAAAGCGATTAATACTCTTGTAAATAAAAGGAAGCAAACTGACCCACAAACACTTAATGGTAAACATACTTGCACTAAGTTCAGTGAACATTTTAGGGAAGAAATTAGTATTATCTTCATTACCGACCCCTAATTGCGACCTGAGCGTGTTGAAAACTTTCAGCGACAGTAAATGTGTAAAGCTAAAACAAATTAATATTCCTTTCCTCACAGTCGGTGAGGTTTATAACTACATCCGGTCCTTAAAGAACACTAACTCAGCAGGATGTGATGATATTAGTAACAAGATACTACGCTACGCCAGTTATCACAGACACACTAACATACTTATAGACAGTCAGTCAGTCAGGTTTTAGACCAAATTACTCCTGCCACACAGCATTAACTAAAATGACAGAAAGCTGGCTGTCTAATATAAATGATGACAAATTGTGTGGTGCTGTCTTTGTTGATTTTAAGAAAGCCTTCGATATGATTGATCATGAAATTCTTGCAAAAAAGCTGGAAGGCTATAGATTACACCCTGACCTAACAAATGTATTACATCTTTTCTCTCAGGTAGAAAACAAGTAGTTTGCTTTAGAAACAAAATATCTGGCTCGTCTGTGGTTGATACCGATATTCCTCAAGGCTCCATTCTTGGTCCTCTTCTCTTTGCTATCTATATTAACGACCTACCAACACATTTAAAGCACTCTTCATGTGATCTTTTCGCTGACGACTGTACTGTTTACAATAGTGGCTATGACACCAATAAACTACAGACAACGCTCCAAAATGATATAAACAGTTTGATTAAATGGAGTAATAAAAATGGTATGTTGATAAACACCAACAAAACAAAATCCATGCTCATCACTACAAGACAGAAACTGCAAAATGCAACAAAAACTTCACTACAGCTTTGTGCTGGGACTAAGGCAATAGAAAATGTTCATGAACATAAAACCCTAGGACTCATCATTGATCAGCATTTAACTTGGAATTCTCACGTACATAACCTAACAAATTTGATTGCACAGAAAGTTTACCAATTAGCCAAAATTAAACACTTTATCGACAAAGACACAAAATATACTACATATCACACATACAAACACACTTATAGACAGTCAGTCAGGTTTTAGACCAAATTACTCCTGCCACACAGCATTAACTAAAATGACAGAAAGCTGGCTGTCTAATATAAATGATGACAAATTGTGTGGTGCTGTCTTTGTTGATTTTAAGAAAGCCTTCGATATGATTGATCATGAAATTCTTGCAAAAAAGCTGGAAGGCTATAGATTACACCCTGACCTAACAAAATGTATTACATCTTTTCTCTCAGGTAGAAAACAAGTAGTTTGCTTTAGAAACAAAATATCTGGCTCGTCTGTGGTTGATACCGATATTCCTCAAGGCTCCATTCTTGGTCCTCTTTTCTTTGCTATCTATATTAACGACCTACCACTACATTTAAAGCACTCTTCATGTGATCTTTTCGCTGACGACTGTACTGTTTACAATAGTGACTATGACACCAATAAACTACAGACAACGCTCCAAAATGATATAAACAGTTTGATTAAATGGAGTAATAAAAATGGTATGTTGATAAACACCAACAAAACAAAATCCGTGCTCATCACTACAAGACAGAAACTGCAAAATGCAACAAAAACTTCACTACAGCTTTGTGCTGGGACTAAGGCAATAGAAAATGTTCATGAACATAAAACCCTAGGACTCATCATTGATCAGCATTTAACTTGGAATTCTCACGTACATAACCTAACAAATTTGATTGCACAGAAAGTTTACCAATTAGCCAAAATTAAACACTTTATCGACAAAGACACAAGAAAAATATACTACATATCACACATACAAACACACTTAGATTACTGTTCCACAATCTTGGATGGATGCTCAGTCTCAAACACAAAAAGGCTCCACTCACTTCACAAGCGAGCATTAAATCTTATTTATGACAAACACCCAGTACAGACTGTTGATCAACACAAACAACTCAAAATTCTACCCCTCAAAAATAGAATCATTTTTAACAAAGTTAAGTTTGTTCACAGAATTCTGTCGCACAATGCTCCGCCTTACTTGTGGTCACTGTTTACGTATAACACTAAACATAGCCAGCGTTTAAAAAACTGTCTTCTTCCTAAACCCAGGATTGATCTGTACAAGAAAAGCCTTGCATACTCTGCAGTACAGCTCTGGAACACCCTCCCCTACAATTTAAAATCCATTGGTAATACTTCATCCTTTAACTCAAACCTGTTTCATTATTTACTTGCTTGTAATTATATGCCTCCATAAAATAACCAGCACTCTCTCAACACATGGCTCGTAAACCATCAAGTACTTCAATGACATAATTAGAAAAGCAACTTGTTAGATATTGTTAGAAATGATTTTAATGTTTGTTAAAAAAAACATATGTTAGAGGATCTGTATTTACAATGTATTTTTATTTATGTATATGTCTGTGTGTGTATGTGTGCGTGAGTGCTATTTTATTAGGTTAATTACTTCTTCTCTTTTACTTTGAATGTAGTAGTTAAATCTTACACTCTTTTGATATGTTTTTCCTAATTTAATTTGTATTTTTGTACCAAATCAAGTGTGTGGGAAGAATGAAAGATGGAGTGATGAAGGGCAGAATGTAAGACGGGCCTGCGTGCCCAATTCTTTACTCTTTAAAAATAAAGATTATTCATTCATTCATTCTGAGCCTATGTTTTCTCCACAGCCCGACTATCTGTAACTTGATCTGGGCCTATATTTTCTCCACAGCCCAACCAGCTGTATCAAGAACTGGACCTAAAATATTCCGCAAGAAATAAATCGGTCTTACCTTCATCTCCACCCATTTATCCACCCATGTCCTTGCTTAGAGATCGGTTAAGCAATCTCCGCCCAGTACGCCCTGTGGGGTCTTGCAGGGCAGCAACAAATTCTCTCCACCCCCCAGGGTTTGCAGCCAGCCTTTGTATTGTGCTGCTCGTTTCTGCTTCTACAAGTTCTCCTTTGATCGGGCCCTCTTTTTCCCTCGGGTCCTCATCTCATGGCTGTTTTAGCAACATTGCAGTGATCTCTTCAGAGCACATGACCAATCCATTTTCTTTGTATCTAAGTGTGATTTTACTCTAGCAAATTCCCACGTCAAGACGTGGTAAACTAAGTGAGACCTGCTACATCTAACAAATGTCTTTTTTCTCCCTCGCTTATTTTTTCTGTTCGACACTGAATCACTAAAAGCTGTTAAATAAATGATGAGGCGTTGAACATTTGGAACTTGTGAGCTATCAGCACGTAAACAGTTTGTGTGAACACAGCGTCTCCCGTTCCATTAGTTTTTGTTTCCATCCACATTTTGGCTGCTGTTGTCGTAAGCCTCGATTCGCCCTACTTGTAAAATACCCGCAGGGACCATCAGTTAAAATGATGTTGCTCTGTTCTACGAGTTTTTCAGAATCACAAACCTATAAGAAAAATAACTATTACAGTGCTGAAGTTTTATGCTGAGAATAATGACTTTTGTGATAGGGAGACTGTAACATGGAGCAGTGCTATCGTGTCCCTATTACACAGAACATGCATAACAATTTTTTTTAAAAGGAATCTCCGTATAACAACAGAAGCGAATGCCGAACAGACCAATACCACTATTTTCTATTTACGTTATCTATGAACATAACGTCTTCACAATTACTACTTCGTCCAAAATTTCTGCTATGTACAAAAACAACAAACGCTGCAGGAGGAGGTCACTCTCATCCACACGTGAAACACGAGACTGGTACGCTGAGATACAAGAAAACAACATTACCCTGACCAGAAAGACGCGCGCCTCCGAGCGAAACACTGGTCCCCTTTCCATCTCCACCAGAAATATTGTAATTATACTGTGACTGTTTGTTGCTGCCAGAACCGCGAAATGTGAAGGAAACCAGGCTGCAGGTACTCGGGCGGTGATGAACTTAACACAATCCTGCTGCTAGGTCACAGATACTGTGGCCTCTATCTAGCCAACCTAGTTCTGAAGCTCAGGGCTACCCAACTCCTGGCATATAATGACAAGAAAACGGGGTGGGGGGCACCATTTAAAAGAGGAGGGTTGTGAGAAGATAGCTCACGTACAACCAGGAGTGAAAGCATCACCTGGGAGTGGGGAGAATACACGACAAAATCAGAACGGCCTGAAGCAGGAGATACGGGAGGGGAGGCCAACATTCCGCACCATTTTCTCTATTCTCACTTCAGGCGCCGGCATAAAATCGACGAGCAGATCAAACGGAAAGGAACCTCCAAGTACATGCATATTTAAGTTGTCGGAGGTGAAAGAAAATACCCCCTCTCTCTCTCTCTCTCTTCCCATCGCTAAGGAATTTAAAACTCCGGTATCCTCAGGAAGGTGCAAATGGCTATTTTTTGTGTGTTTTTGTTTTCAATGTTCTGGCGAGTGCCATGCCTAGAAAGGTAGAACAGAGAAAAACATCGTGGGAACGACAAGTTATGTGTGTGTGTGTGTATACACGATATGCAAATTTAGAAATTCTCTTCTTGTCCTATTTCTTTGTCTACTGTTTTTGTATGAATAATACGATAGCAGAATCGTTAGATCTGTACGAATAAAACTGTTGCTATCTTTTAAAATAAGTCAAATGATCTTCTCCTGCTGCACTCTGTTAGAAACCGTCCACACAGAAGCCCATGTTCACTGAGTTTTGATCGCCGGTTTAAGCTTCCGGGACCCCTATATTGGAAATCTTCCCTTATCACTTTAGGACTATCACAATATGATGAGGACCGTAATACAACAGCATGTGATAAACGCCATTTACTTTTATCTCGAGATTCTCAACGGTTCTCTGAAAGTCACTCAACAGCTATTGTTCACACACTCATTTTTCTGATTGTGTTTTACGACCGCCTTGTGCGTTGTCTTGCCACTTGTGGCTTACCATCTTTGAATCTTTACTGCTAGTGGAACACTACTGCTCTGTCCTTGCATTCTATAAACATACTTCATTAAAAAAAAACACATATCTGTTGTTCTGTATACAAGCAATGGTTCATCTCACAGAAAGAAAGCGAGAGACACCAATAGTTTTTGGGTATAAGACTGAGTATATAAATATGCACAAAGTCACTGCAGTAAAGCTATGATTTAAACAAAAATGTTAATTTTTTTTAAAAAGCAAAAATAGGCCCAACTTTATTAATTAACGAGCATACAGTTGTAAAGTTTCGGTTTTCACCTTAACCACACAAAAACAGGACAAAGAAACAGGGAAATAAGATCAAATATAAATTCACACGAGTTTATAACAAATAAGAACAGGGGGGAAAACAGTAGAAAAAAAAAACATAGGAGGACTCACTTGTGACTTGCAAGAAGTTCTGTCAAAGAGTGCGCGTGGTGGAGTATTGTGGATACTTAAAATAAGAGAGCGAGAGAGGGAAAGAGAGAGAGAGAGAGAGAGAGAGAGAGAGTGGATATTTAAAATAAGAGACTGAGAGAGATCTGAACAAAAAACATATCTGGTCTAGGATGTCACAATTTTCATAATATCTTTGCCTAATTCTTATCATCTGAAAGTAGCACTGTCCTTCCATCACTCTCAAAGGATCGTTTATGGTATCCCCGATATTTGGATATCTATCATGGCATCCCCAAGTATCTGGATATCTGTCATGGTATCCCCGATTATCTGGATATGTGTCATGTTATGAACTGGTATATGGGTCGGCTGAGTCAAGGACAGCTTACTCAGTTAAAGCATTCCTTGTTTACCCATATGGAGGAGGAAGAACTGTTGTACAGTGTACAAAATATAATCTGTGTCTGAAGAACTTCGAAGAGATAACTATGTAACTAGATTCTTACTTCTGTGAACAGTAGATAGATTCTTATTTCTGTAAAAGCTAAACTGGAAATTATTAGTAGTGTATTTATTTTAAAGGAACTCTGAATAATGAGTAAATGTTATGATATATACTCGTGAAGTTATGTTCTTCTGATAACACCAAACAGGCATAACCGGGGCTCCGTGAGCATTGTTAAGTCGGTACAAAACTCATCTCCCCCTTCCCCTATATAATGTTTTCATCTATCTCGGGCTCCTGAGAAATGCACCGGCTGCATCCCCCCCCCCCCCAACCACCCGTTCTTGGTGGTCCTGGGCGTAACATGTTATTAAATATCCACTATTTCTCCTTTTCTTCTCTGCACAGACGGTTGTTATTCTCCCCTGTTACCCCTTCTCCACATGTTCTTGTAGCTTTGTGTCTGGAACGATATTACTACTAGTGTCAACTATGCAGCCTTGTCTAGATGGTAATCATCACACATTACAGGTTGCCCTCCAACTATGTAGCCTTGTCTAGATGGTAATCACACATTAGAGGTTGCCCAACAACTATGCAGGCTTGCCTAGATGGTAATCATCACACATTACAGGTTGCCCTCTAACTATGTAGCCTTGTCTAGATGGTAATCATCACACATTAGAGGTTGCCCTCCAACTATGCAGCCTTGTCAAGATGGTAATCATCTGAGATTAGAGGTTGCCCAACAACTATGCAGGCTTGCCTAGATGGTAATCATCACACATTACAGGTTGCCCTCCAACTATGCAGCCTTGTCTAGATGGTAGTCATCACACATTACAGGTTGCCTTCCAACTATGCAGGCTTGTCTAGATTGTAATCATCACACATTAGAGGCTGCCCTCCAACTATGCAGGCTTGTCAAGATGGTAATCATCGCACATTAGAGGTTGTCCTCCAACTATGCAGGCTTGCCTAGATGGTAATCATCACACATTACAGGTTGCCCTCTAACTATGTAGCCTTGTCTAGATGGTAATCATCACACATTAGAGGTTGCCCTCCAACTACGCAGCCTTGTCAAGATGGTAATCATCTCAGATTAGAGGTTGCCCAACAACTATGCAGGCCTGTCAAGATGGTAATCATCACACATTACAGGTTGCCCAACAACTATGCAGCCTTGTTTAGATGGCAATCATCTCACATTAGAGGTTGCCCTCCAACTATGCAGCCTTGTCTAGATGGTAATCATCTCACATTAGAGGCTGCCCTCTAACTATGCAGCCTTGTCTAGATGGCAATCATCTCACATTAGAGGTTTCCCTCCAACTATGCAGCCTTGTCAAGATGGTAATCATCTCACATTAGAGGCTGCCCTCCAACTATGCATGCTTGTCTAGATGGTAATCATCTCACATTAGAGGTTGCCCTCTAACTATGCAGCCTTGTCAAGATGGTAATCATCTCACATTAGAGGCTGCCCTCCAACTATGCAGCCTTGTCTGGATGGTAATCATCATACATTAGAGGTTTCCCTCTAGCTTGTCTAGATGGTAATCATCACACATTAGAGGTTGCCATCTAACTATGCAGACTTGTCAAGATGGTAATCATCTCACATTAGAGGTTGCCCTCAGTGCCAGCTCTAAGAATTTTGCATTCCCACCCCCTCCCCCACACACACACACCTTGCGCCGCACTTAATTCTCAAATTAACATTTAATATTTTAAAACCGATTATGTTAAGTAAGGTTCATCATGCTGGACAGAAAATTTTAAACTGCAATAATAACAACTTATGTTGTTATTATATGTTGTTAATATGAATGACAATTTGAATGACAACAAAAAAAAAATCATGAGACAAAGTATAAATCTATTACAAAACGAGAAACAACTGCAAGAAAAGAATTTAGATATACCGCCTATATTATAATGCTCATGACACTTAGAACGAGGAGGTTTTAAACCGCGGACAATGATTTGTATATGTCGGAGTTTTTAGCGCACATGTCTTCACCTTGTTTGTGCTTTTATTGTTTCAAGTAAATGTCTAACATATGCCTGTGAGACCTGGACACTTAACAAAACACCTGAGAAACACATAAATGCCTTTGAATGTAAATGCTACAGAAGAGTTCTTCAAATATCATGGACACAAAAAACAACAAATATATCCATACTACAAGAACTTAATATTGAAGAAGGCTGGCTAGTAAAGAGGATTAAAGAGAGAAAACTTAAAACATTTTGGACACATTAAACGTCATGATAATCTAGAGAAGACCGTCTTGGAGGAGTACATAATGGGAAAAAGAAAGAGAGGAGGACCAAGGCGAAGATGGCTGCAAGACATCGTTGATGATCTGGAAATGGATGCATCAGCAGCAGGCCATCTTGCTCACAATCGAGAGGCCTACAGGAGTGCTGTTAGGGAGGCAAAGCTCCGCAAGGGACATGCAAATGAATGAATGAATGAAATGTCTAACATTTAACAAATAGTTTCCTTGCCTTCATGTTCGCAGAATCAGTGACAGATTTCATGCTCAACCGAAGTCATGGCAAGTCCTTTCAGTATAGTTTCGGCCACTGTTAAGCATAAATAACATTACTAGCACCATTAATTTCATTTAAAACAAACAGCCAATATAACAAGACACCACAGCAAATTTTACATCTCTGACTTTAAGCCAAGTGTTTCAGCACCAAGCCTGGCCACTTTGTCTACTGAGTCATCATCAGCAAATTTCTATCAAAACATCATAAAACATTCGTTTTTAAGGAATCTATATCCCCAGCGGGTGGTAGACTTCATCCTTAGATAAGTGGTCTCCAACGCAATACTGACGCTAGGAAAAACATACAATTTGCGACCAGTTTTAAAAAAAACCAGAACTTCTTCTCTAGATGGGACTACGGCATTATTAAAAGTAAGCTGACTGAATGTGAACAACATTTTGATTAACAAAATCTTGCGGGTTCAAATCTCTAATGCAATGCTGAACTCCCGAATGTTTTCCTTTCATATTTGATCTATTGTCGTATCATGGCCACGCATGTCTGCGATTGGAATGTTTGGAATGCTCATGCCTGACAGGTTTCTAAGAATGTATTCGGTTAACACTGAACTTGTAGTGGCCTCTACAGGAATGAAGCCAAGAAAATGCCCATGAATACTTGGATTAACAAATATTGCAAACAGTGTTAATCGCTCAAATAACTAACATCTGGAGTACAGTCTGTTACTATGCTATAATGTTCAGATTTCTGAACTATAAAAACTATTTTCTTTTTTAAATGGCCCTAGAGAAGAGATAATTGATTTTGAATCATTTTCTCAAGATAATGTTGGGCTGATCCACGAGTGAGCGTTCTCAATAACAAATGACACTGTGCTTTTTTCAATAATTAATTTTCAGATTATTTTTTCCCAGCTCATTCAACTTTTCCCCATTTTTGCCGCCGATCAAAACTTGCCGCCCCGTGCAAATGCATGTGTTGGCTATCGGTAGATGGCTGTTTTATCTTTACAGAGCACAAATACCAAGAGGTACTGTCTCTAGACCAACAGATGGCTTTGGCGAAAATCTACCGCCTATATTATAATGCTCATGACACTTAGAACGAGGAGGTTTTAAACCGCGGACAATGATTTGTATATGTCGGAGTTTTTAGCGCACATGTCTTCACCTTGTTTGTGCTTTTATTGTTTCAAGTAAATGTCTAACATATGCCTGTGAGACCTGGACACTTAACAAAACACCTGAGAAACACATAAATGCCTTTGAGTGTAAATGCTACAGAAGAGTTCTTCAAATATCATGGACACAAAAAACAACAAATATATCCATACTACAAGAACTTAATATTGAAGAAGGCTGGCTAGTAAAGAGGATTAAAGAGAGAAAACTTAAAACATTTTGGACACATTAAACGTCATGATAATCTAGAGAAGACGAAAAAGAAAGAGAGGAGGACCAAGGCGAAGATGGCTGCAAGACATCGTTGATGATCTGGAAATGGATGCATCAGCAGCAGGCCATCTTGCTCACAATCGAGAGGCCTACAGGAGTGCTGTTAGGGAGGCAAAGCTCCGCAAGGGACATGCAAATGAATGAATGAATGAAATGTCTAACATTTAACAAATAGTTTCCTTGCCTTCATGTTCGCAGAATCAGTGACAGATTTCATGCTCAACCGAAGTCATGGCAAGTCCTTTCAGTATAGTTTCGGCCACTGTTAAGCATAAATAACATTACTAGCACCATTAATTTCATTTAAAACAAACAGCCAATATAACAAGACACCACAGCAAATTTTACATCTCTGACTTTAAGCCAAGTGTTTCAGCACCAAGCCTGGCCACTTTGTCTACTGAGTCATCATCAGCAAATTTCTATCAAAACATCATAAAACATTCGTTTTTAAGGAATCTATATCCCCAGCGGGTGGTAGACTTCATCCTTAGATAAGTGGTCTCCAACGCAATACTGACGCTAGGAAAAACATACAATTTGCGACCAGTTTAAAAAAAAACCAGAACTTCTTCTCTAGATGGGACTACGGCATTATTAAAAGTAAGCTGACTGAATGTGAACAACATTTTGATTAACAAAATCTTGCGGGTTCAAATCTCTAATGCAATGCTGAACTCCCGAATGTTTTCCTTTCATATTTGATCTATTGTCGTATCATGGCCACGCATGTCTGCGATTGGAATGTTTGGAATGCTCATGCCTGACAGGTTTCTAAGAATGTATTCGGTTAACACTGAACTTGTAGTGGCCTCTACAGGAATGAAGCCAAGAAAATGCCCATGAATACTTGGATTAACAAATATTGCAAACAGTGTTAATCGCTCAAATAACTAACATCTGGAGTACAGTCTGTTACTATGCTATAATGTTCAGATTTCTGAACTATAAAAACTATTTTCTTTTTTAAATGGCCCTAGAGAAGAGATAATTGATTTTGAATCATTTTCTCAAGATAATGTTGGGCTGATCCACGAGCGAGCGTTCTCAATAACAAATGACACTGTGCTTTTTTCAATAATTAATTTTCAGATTATTTTTTTCCCAGCTCATTCAACTTTTCCCCATTTTTGCCGCCGATCAAAACTTGCCGCCCCGTGCAAATGCATGTGTTGGCTATCGGTAGATGGCTGTTTTATCTTTACAGAGCACAAATACCAAGAGGTACTGTCTCTAGACCAACAGATGGCTTTGGCGAAAATTTCCTGCTTATTTGTGTAACCTAGTCCTACATCCTCGAGGGAATCCCTCACCAGACTCGGAACACTGACTCTGTGTTAAGGGCAGTGAACTGTTACCTCGACTGTTCTGCCTGGACAGTGAAATGTTACCTTGACTGTTCTGCCTGGACAGTGAAATGTTACCTTGACTGTTCTGCCTGGACAGTGAAATGTTACCTTGACTGTTCTGCCTGGACAGTGAAATGTTACCTTGACTGTTCTGCCTGGACAGTGAACTGTTACCTTGACTGTTCTGCCTGGACAGTGAAATGTTACCTTGACTGTTCTGCCTGGACAGTGAAATGTTACCTTGACTGTTCTGCCTGGACAGTGAAATGTTACCTTGACTGTTCTGCCTGGACAGTGAAATGTTACCTTGACTGTTCTGCCTGGACAGTGAAATGTTACCTTGACTGTTCTGCCTGGACAGTGAACTGTTACCTCGACTGTTCTGCCTGGACAGTGAACTGTTACCTTGACTGTTCTGCCTGGACAGTGAAATGTTACCTTGACTGTTCTGCCTGGACAGTGAAATGTTACCTTGACTGTTCTGCCTGGACAGTGAAATGTTACCTTGACTGTTCTGCCTGGACAGTGAAATGTTACCTGACTGTTCTGCCTGGACAGTGAAATTACCTTGACTGTTCTGCCTGGACAGTGAAATGTTACCTCGACTGTTCTGCCCGGACAGTGAAATGTTACCTCGACTGTTCTGCCTGGACAGTGAACCACAAAAACACTCCAGACTAGTGACCTTCATCTTCAATCGTCCCCCCCCCCCCGGTCTCACAAAGTACTGAAGAAACACGCACCTGGCATCTTCTGCCGTCTACCTGAAGCAAAACTTTCTCACGCGATGCAGTTCTGGAAAGGGATCATTTACAGTAGATGGTAGAAAGATCTAGATGTTTTTCCTCCCTTGTTCCATTCAGGTTCTGCTAGGTCTACTGTACAGTGAAAGCGTGTGATGATGTTTAGTTAGAAGAGGGAAAAAAAAACAAAAACAAACGAATAGCCTAAGCTTCCATAAACTTACGACCAACAAAAAAAAAACAAAACTTACGAGGAAGGTATATGAAAGCATAAAACTCGATGTAACTGCGAAGAGCTGGCGGGCTGGCTGAGTCATAAACAAATGTTGCTAAATTTGGCTGCTCGACACTTCTCTTTGACCTTGGCTGTATTCTGATGAGTGAGAGCTTCTCTACGTTTAATAATGCGCTCTTTCGGTAAACTCCTTCACATTTTCACTATACCATTCACTCCTTCCTCAACGCCATTCACTTCATACATTCACTCCTTCCTCAACATCGTTCACTTCATACATTCACTCCTTCCTCAACATCATTCACTTCGTATATTTAATCCTTCCTCAACATCAATCACTTCATACATTCACTTCTTCCTCAACACCATACACTCTGACACTCGTTCTACTTATTTTATTCACTTGACCTTATTCACATGCTACTACCACACTCGGCACAATTTATATATATATATATACGATTACCTTATTCACACACTCTTACACTCGCTACACTTTATTAATGTTCTCTCACTCTTTACGTAACTTATTCGCTTCTCTTTCTTTACGTGTGGCTTTTTCATTTCTCTCTCTCTCTCTTTACGTATCTTATTCACTCTTCTCTCTCTCTAAGCAGCTTATTCACTTCTCTCTCTCTCTCTCTCTCTACGCAGTTTATTCACTCCTCTCTCTCTTTACGCAGCTTATTCACTTTTTTTCTTTTTACATAGCTTATTCACTCCTCTCTTTCTCTCTTTACGTAGCTTATTCACTTCTCTCTCTTTACGTAGCATATTCACTTCTCTCTCTAGCATATTCACTTCTCTCTCTTTACGTAGCATATTCACTTCTCTTTCTCTCTCTTTACGCAGCTTGTTCACTTCTCTCTTTACACAGCATATTCACTCCTCTCTCTTTAAGTAGCTTATTCACTCCCCCCTCTCTCTTTACGTAGTTTATTCATTCCTCTCTCTCTATGTAGCTTATTCACTTTCCTTTCTTTTTTTTACGTAGCTTATTCACTTCTCTCTCTTTCTCTTATATAGCTTATTCACTTCTCTCTCTCTCTCTCTACATAGCTTATTCACTCCCCCTTCTCTCTTTTTCTTCGTAGCTTATTCATTTCTCTCTCTCTCTCTCTTCGTAGCTTATTCATTTTTCTCTCCCTCTCCCCATACCTTATTCACTCTCTCTCTCTTACGTAGCTTATTCACTCCCCCTTCTCTCTTTTTCTTCGTAGCTTATTCATTTCTTTCTCTCTCTCTCTCCACACATTCATTATTTAGATTCTATCCACCTACTAGCCTATCCACATTCGCAAACACAAAATTATCACTTCACGTTCACTCAAGAGTAATAGAAAAAAAAATCCGCGATTTCATTTTTATTCTGTACAGTCTGTTAACGTAAACAGCGCGTATGCTTCTGCACTTTCACGTGTACGTTTTTGCTTATGACTGTGATTTTAAAAAAAGCAGCAGCGATTTTAACCAAGACAAGTCTATAGACAAGTTCTAGTAACCTAGACATATTCTACAAACCTAGACATACTCTAGCAGTGTGTGTGTATATATATATATATAAGGAAAATACTCGGCATCAAGTGGAATGAATTCAAGAACAATGCAGAGATAAGACAGATGACTGAACAACAACCAGTCTCATGGGTGATCAGGAAAAGGAGATGGACATATGTTGGTCACTTGATGAGAAGAAATGATCAGAGAATCCGAAAACAAGCTATCAAGTGGAACACAACAGGCCGAAGAAAAAGAGGCAGACCGCGTGAAACTCTGAAGAGGACATTATTAAGAGAGGCCAAATTAACAGGCATAAAATCCTTTGATGAGGCTGAAAGACTCGCCGAAGGCAGGAAAAATTGGCGAACTACTTTGCAAGCCCTATGTGACATTTAACGGCACGCGAAGGATATATATATACTCTCAGACAATCCAGACACACTCAAGCAACCCAGAAAAGCCACAGAAAAGAACTTGGTTGTCCTCTGTAATTGTTCAGCCTTGAAATATGGGCAGTTGTGAACTGCCAGGTGTCTTGGGAGCAGTTTTCCATAGTTCATCGAGTCTGGGGCATTTAAGCAGGAACTGTTCGGCTGTTTCCTCTTCATTATATCAGTGTCTGGGCTGCGCTTTCCTCTGATCTTTTTTTTTTCAGTTATACACATACACAATCACGGACCAACACTGAACAGGTTGGTGTGGTCACTACAAGCAGTTGCTGAGACAGACATTTCTCATCCATGATTTAATGGGAAAAAAGAAATCAATGAATGTTACTTAATAAACTCATGTAATTTCTGAGTGACATTTATTTACTGACAGATATGATCATGTTGACGGTTATATTCGCGAAACGTCGCACAAACGCTGATCTAACGAAGCCTCTCACAGCGTGACGCAAAGGTCAGACACAAGGATGCTTTTACACGGCAAAGTTCTGTCCCCCTGCACTACTTAAGCTTCCTCTGTTTACTTTCATTTTGTGAGAAATGGCCTCAGTGTAAATAAACTGCTTTAGAAATCGCTACAGAATCAGGTGCACTTTACCAAACCCACGAAAGTGAAGAACATCTTCGACTGTGGCGAAATAGCACATCAGAAAAGAGAGTCGGGGTAATTTACTTTACATTCATTTATAGCGAGTTAGAAAATTCATACAGAGATATGGTCGTGCGTGTGTGTCTTGGCGAATAAAGAATTCCTCTCTCTACTTTCAGCATAAATGTTAACGTTGCTCGCAACAGAGTTACACTTTTTATTACTAAGTTTGCTACAGTCAGTATGGGCCGTGGAGGCCTGCGTTTTCTCCTGTCAGTTTGGTCATTTTATATTTAGCACACATTAGACAAAAAAAACAGAACAGCTGTTGAAGAACTAAACCAGTTTGCATACCTCGGCAGCTACACAGACCAGAATGGTGACACCAGAAAGGAAGTTAGAATTAGAATTGCAAAAGCAGTATTTACTTTTAAGAATCTTGAGAACATATGGCACTCAAAAGTTATAAGCACAAAAACTAAGTTAAGATGATTATTCAATTCAAATGTAATATCCAGCCTCATTTATGCACGCGAAAGCTGGAAAATAACTAAATAAATAGACAAGAAATTAGACTCTTTCGAAAAAAAATGCCTAGGGAAAATACTCGGTATAAAGTGGAAAGAATTCAAGAATAACACAGAGATAAGACAGATGAGCAAACAACAACCTGTCTCATGAGTGATCAGAAAAAGAAGATGGGCATAGTCACGTGATGAGAAGAAACAGTCAGAGAATCCCAAAACAAAGCTATCAAGTAGAACACAACAGGCCTAAGAAAAAGAGGTTGACCACATGAAACTCTAAACAGGACACTGTTAAGAAAGCTTAGTTTTGTGGGCATAACATACATGTACCTTGATGAGGTTGAAAAGCTCGCCGAAAACAGGAAAAATTGGCGAACTACCATGTGAGCAATATATGACGTTTAACGGCACGGGAAGGATGTAAGATGTAAGAAGAGAAAAACATGACAGTATTTTATATAAGCTAGGAGCTTCAAAGCGCTGTGCAAATGACTTTTGAGTGTATTACCTTCCATTCCCATTTCATTTTCAATATGAGACTATCCTTATTCACACAGATAGCTCATCCATGTTTGCTCATACTAATAAAAAAAAGTACGCAGGTTCATATTTGTACGTAAATAGGTCTATATTACTCTGCTTATATACAAATAATGAATGCGGTGTACACTGTTTCTCAGAAGGCAAAGCCTCACTAAGCTTATGATAAAAAGGAAAGGAAAAATGTGTAAAAGTCCACCTGAATGATTTCCTTTCCTGCGTACATCAAAGCCTGTGACGCTATGGAACACTAAAAAGGATTACTACCCACCCTTATCTCCATACACTCATTCTTTAGATTCTATCTACCTACCAACCTATCCACATTCGCAAACACAAAATTAGCACTTCACGTTCACCCACCCACTCACTCACCCACCCACCCACCCACTCACTCACCCACTCACTCACTCACCCACTCACTCACTCACTCACTCACAAACGCTTCCCCATTGGTCCATGCCAGTCAGGCGTTGGTCGTCACAGATTTCCACAACCATCTAACCTTTGCTCTTTCTATAAGATGTGTGTTGGACCATGGCTCTATTCCAGTCTTTAAGTCTGTCAGATATCTTGTTTCTTTGTCTTCCTCTGTCCTTCTGTCCACATCAGCTGCTTAACTATTTTAAACTTTTATATACTCAGATTAACCTGTTTATATATTTACAACTGGTCTCTGATAAAGTCTGTCCATGGTCAAAGTAAATCTGTTCTTTGATATAACAATATTTGTTTATTGATTTTCGACGTAAATCTTTTGCTTGACACAAAGTCTACCCGCTTTCAAGAAAAATCTGTTCTTTGGTGTATTCATACAGAGTCCAGCTATTTTCAAGATAAAATCCTTTGTTTTTTTATAAACCTATGCAACGTCTAGCTATTTTCAAGATAAATCTGTTATTTGATGTATTCATACAGTCTAGCTATTTTCAAGATAAATCTGTTTTTATGTATTCATACAGTCTAGCTATTTTCAATATAAATCTGTTCTTTGATGTACCCATAACATAAGATAAAAAGGTAACGGTAATCCTGTCATGCCTTAGAGGCAAGTAGGGATATGGTGTTAGTGCCCATATTTTCCTTGACCTCACTAGAGGGTGATATAGTCAGTATCACGCCTGTCTGCCTTTCCTTCCCAAACTCCAGAAGAAGTCAGGTACCCATTCCTACAGATGGATGACCAGGGCGCCTCCGGTCGGATTCGAACCCCCGACTTTCGCCAAGAGAGACCAGTGAACTAACCACATAAGAGGCTAGCTATTTCGGAAGTGAGGCCAGAACAATGTGGGCCTAACGGGTACAGAGGCTGGTGCCTGTATCTGGCTTCACCTGATGTAAAGATGCGTTGAACGAAATGATGTCCCTGGTGTTTCCTAAAACATTTAATAAGATATCAGAAGAAGAAAAAAAGCCGTTTTATTTTGAAAGGGTCAAGAGCTGGACACTCAGTCAATCCTGTCTGACATTTTGAAGCTTTTTTTTTGTTGTTGTTATTGTTAGCTCTCAACATTCTCACAGTTATTACTATTATTTTTTACCGTTCATCATAAATACCACAGTATAATAAATAGCGATAATACGAGGGTCATACCGAAAGTCGTGACCAAATTTTTTTAAAAATCAGAATTTATAGATACATAAAATATAAATGTATCACTTTATTCTGCATCCTTTTCTTCACTTTTCAACATAATCTCCGTTTCTCTGAACACATTTTTCTCATCGCTCTACAAGTTTGAAAATCCCCTCCCTGTAGAATTCCGTTCCAGTTGACCGACGGCACAGACGCACTGCTTTCTGGAGTTCTCTCCTGTGGGACCCAGCTGGCACAAGCTTTTCTAAAGCCTAGGGTTTCAATCATTTCCTGCACTGCACTGTGTCCTATTCCAAGATTTGCAGCGATTTCAGATACTGTGACACGTCTGTCTTCTCTAATGATGTCGTCAACCTTTTCCACATTGCGTTCAGTGGAGGCAGTTCGAGGACGACCGCTGCGAGGCATATCCTGGATGCTCGTTTTTCCATCTTCGAAATGTTTCACACACCTGCTAGCACTACTACGAGGGGTGATTGATAAGTTTTCGGCATAAGGTACAAATACTTCAGACGCATAGTTGATATTAGGTGCATATGTAGATCAGGTTAATGTAAGATTAAACACCAAGTTAAAAAAATTAACTGCAAGCAATTTTTTTACAGGCTACTGAAGTGGTAAAGGGTGGCAGAAATTGAGAAAATGGATACAATTTCTCATCAAGCAGTCTGCATCAAGGGCTAATCATCGAAGGAGATCCATGAGGATATGGTAGAGACTCTAGGGGAGAGTGCCCCTTCTTACAGCAAAGTGAAGAAATGGGCAGCTTAATTCAAACATGGAAAAGAGAGTCTGGAAGATGATACCTGTCCAGGAAGACCAAGAACGGTAACCACCGATGAAACCACCAACAAGAATCCATGACATGATAATGGAAGATCGACGACTAACTGAGCGGTACATTGCTACTGAGTTGGGCATCTCCCAGGATCGTGTTCATGCCATTATTCATAATGATTTTCAAATGACAAAGGTCTCTGCTCGATGGGTCTCGAAACTTCTTGGAGCTGATCACAAACGACAGCATCTCAACATGTAAAGAGATAATCTTAGCCATTTTTCTGCAGATCCTGAAAAGTTTCTTCATCAATTTGTGACTATGGATGAGACTTGGATTCATCATTTTCAACCAGAAACCAAAGAACAGTCAAAGCAGTGGAAACATCACGGACCCCCACCTCCAAAGAAAGCAAGGGTAGTTCTGTCTGCAGGCAAAGTGATGGCTTCCATCTTTTGGGATTCAGAAAGTGTGCTATTGGTAGACTATCGTCAAAAGGGCAGAACGGTCACCGGGGCCTATTACGCTAATCTTGACAAACTGAAGGAAAAGCGTCGTGGGAAATTGACGAGAGTAGTCATCTTTCAGCAAGACAATACTCCAGTTCACAAGTCGACGGTGGCAATGGCTGCCATTCATGAATGTGGCTTTCAGCTTCTTGAACATCCTCTTTATTCCCCAGATTTGGCCCCTTCGGACTATTACCTGTTTACTAAACTCAAAAAGGAGCTCAGTGGTCGCTAATTTGCTTCAGATGATGACGTCATTCATGCTGTAGACCACTTTCTATTGGAACAAGATGGTGGCTTTTACCAAGAAGGGATCCGTATGCTCCAAGAAAGCTGGACTAAGTGCATAAACTTGCAAGGAGACTATGTTGAGAAATAACCCAAAAAAGTTGTCCACAAATAATCCGTTGTACTTTATGCCGAGAACTTATCAATCACCCCTCGTAGCACCCATACACACATCTCTATAAGCAAGTTGAAGTCTTTGGTGATTTTCAGCAGCGGGGATCTCCTCTTTAACGAGGACCTCAATAACAGCACGCTGACGAAACGAAACTTCAGCACCCGCCATTTTGTTTATGCTCCGTGTGGTCACGCGACACATGATGGTGACATCATGTGACCTCTACATGAAGTACAAAGGATGCAAGTTAAGGTGATACATGTATATTTTCTCTATCTATAAATTCTGATTTAAAAAAAAATTTGCTCACGACTTTCGGTATGACGCTTGTGCAATTAACTTAATGTTATTAATGAGATTTTTATATTGTCTGTAACAGTGTTTCCCAGGCTTGTTCGGGACACTGCCCCCTTTATCATGCGGGCCACATCTTCAACCCATAACCACTCATTTGTATTACTTGTACAATGACATATTAATCTAGGAGACTGCACTACACAACTAAAAAATTCAGCTAGCAGACCAATTTATTTAACAATATGAAAGAGTACATTTATAACTCACATACTTCGTTATTTTCTCAAGTTTTTAATGTGATGGATGAGTTTCATGTAGAGACACAAGTTTCTCAACACCAGGTTGAAAAGTGCTAAGACAAAAGGTATTACTGCCTCTGTCTGATGCTTCATTTTTCCTCAATACCAAGCCCCCCACTGTACCCTTTTCCTCCACCGTTCCTCTACTGACCCTATTTTAAAATTTCACTGCCCCCTCTCCCACACACACCGGTACTTTCCAACCCCCACGGGGAGGGGGGCGTTATCGCCCACTTTGGGAAACACTGGTCTACAGCTACAGCAATTAACTTCCTATTATTTATGAGATTTTGATGTCGTATAGCGCTAATATAATTAACCTACGGTGAATGTTTTAATGTAGTCTAGCGCTAGGAAGATTTCATATTAAACAGTGTGATGTTTCAGCACAATCTGTCTGTCTGTCTGTCTATCTGTCTATCTATCTATCTGAACCTTAAGTGCCCAGGGCACATGGGGGTTCCGCAAGGGTTTTCTACAAATGCCTGTCCTTTGCCTTTTTTCCGCTCTTGCCTAGGCGAGCCCTCTATTGCTCAACATCCTCTCTGTTGTTCTTCTCCATGTCTCTTTTGGTCTACCCTTACTTCTGTTTCCCTGTGGTGTCCATCTTAGCGCTATTTTTGGTAGTGAGTTGTCAGTCATTCGGAGCACATGTCCTAAACATCGCCAGCGTCTTTCCTCAATTATAATTGCTGTCAGTGACTTCATCTGCATTTCTGCCAACAAGATGTTATTTCTTATAGTGTTTGGCCAAAATATTTTTCTAATTCTTCGTAAACATTTAGTCTGGAAAGAATTCAGCTTATTTTCTATGGTTTTAGTGATTTTCCAGCATTCACTTCCACAGAGTAGTACATTTGGCACACTACTCTTAAATATCCTGATTTTCGTATTCATGCTTAGTTTTTTTTTCTTTCCGTATAGTCTGCAGCATTGCAGCACAGTCTAGTACTAGAAAAATTCACAATCTGGGCCTGCTTAAAAGATTTCATGGTCTCCCTGTGCTATCTAGCACTGAGGTAGCTATTACAAGAATCAAGTGAAACATTCAAGTCTGGCTTCTCTTGTCTAAACGTCGGCACACAGCGCTGGCAGAGTGCGCAGAGTTCACTAAAGAACCTATCAGAAACATTTACCAATGGGTTACTAAAACGAGTAAAAAGACAAAAGAACTGAATGCTTCAAAATTTATCAACACCTGGCATGTGTTTAAAAAAGAAAAAAAAAGACAAACCGAATGCCACAAACATGACAACAGATGACACACAGAGAGCCTGATGATCAGTTATCAATCAATAATCAGTATATAGGTATTTTCATATACAAGAACAGTATAAATGACAACATAAAACATAACTATATAATACAACTCACTTTCGATAGACAGCTGGTCAAAGATCAGGAGGTCCGACGAGCAGGAGGAAGGGAATGGGGGTGGAGGGGGAGCGGGGATTTATCCTTGTTGGTTGAGTTCTTGAGGGGGCCCCGGCGGTCCTGTTTTCCTTCTCTCCCCCCCCCCCCACCCCCCGCTTAAAAAAATATTATTACAGACAAAATTCAGGAAAACGCTAACGTTCTTCTTGCAGAGTTTTATATGTATAGACAGGGGACCCGACAGTAACTGACCCTGAGGCCTGACTTGGCTTTCTACGGTCCTGACTATAACAATATGAGAACCACACCTCTGCAGTTTACAACAGGCAGCAAGCGGATAAATGGGAAATGTATAAAATTCACGAAACAGACAACATATGAAGCAGCAAGGAATGGGAAACAGGGTGGACTTTTTCATGAATAATTTGGCCCTGGCTGTATACTCCAATACTTAAATATTTTGAACACATTAAACGTCATGGTAATCTAGAGAAGATCGTCTTGGAAGGGTACATAATGGGAAGAAGAAAGAGAGGAAGACCAAGGCGAAGATGGCTTCAAGACATCGTTGATGATTTGCAAATGGATGCATCAGCAACAGGCCACCTTGCTCACAACCGAGAGGCCTACAGGAGTGCTGTTAGGGAAGCAAAGTTCCGCAAAGGATATGTAAATGAATGAATGAAGAATGTATACTCCAAATAACACATTAGCATCATAAAGAAATAACTGAAACGGATGAAACATGGGAGACATGATTACTAAACTGGAAATAACTTGGGGTTTTTTTTAACTTAGGGGGAGGAAACATCAAATGGAATAATTATTCTTGTTTATTTCGAGGGGAGAAAAAAAAAAGGAATACTTACAAGAGAATGACAGCCTAGCAAATGAAAGTCGAGCCCCGGGGAAATGACCTAGGCCAGACGTTAGATAGATCATACACGTGCCACTAAACATACTGTGGCCCTAGTCTCTCTACATGTAAACCTCACACAAGAAAACTCATAAGATATACCGTAGCAGCCTAAACTGAGAAACTGACACGACTTCTACACACTTGACATTCCTGATTCACGCTACCTGGGCAGGTGTGTAGGATTATACTTAACAGAGAACTCGATCCACTCGCATGATTGACGGGCCCGCGATATCCCCCAGAGCAAATAAATGACACATTAAGCAAAGATAGGTGAAAACTCGTTACAAATGAGAGTAAGTGCATGCCAGGAAAATGATTAAAAGAGATCGTGACACATTAGAATAAACACATAAGCTTTCTTCAAAGTTTCATTCCAACAAACTTCCAGAAGGAAACCACGCACTAACGTGTAGGTAGAAAAAAAAGGTGTCAACGACTGGCTACGACATTAGAACAAAACATGGAGTATCTAACACAACTCTCTTGTTCCGTGCATGGTTTTTATTATATAGATAATGCGAACGAATTCTCGTCGCTCGCTGAATGACATCCACTACAGCCAAAATACGGATGAAAAATATGTAAAACAATGACAAAACGGGGAAGTAATGCTGAACTGTTAAATAAAACCAAAGTTGTTTAAGAACTGAGCTGGTTCTAATAACTAAACTGTTAGATAAAATTAATGTTGTTCAAGAATTAAGCTGATCCTGATATCTAAACTGTTAGATAAAATTAATGTTGTTCAAGAATTGAGCTGATCCTAATATCTAAACTGTTAGATAAAATTAATGTTGTTCAAGAATTAAGCTGATCCTAACATCTAAACTGTTAGATAAAATTAATGTTGTTCAAGAACTGGGCTGATTCTAATATCTAAACCAACCAACCGAACTTGCCAGTTTCTCAACCCTCACTACTGAGTCTCATCTGAAACAAACACCAGTCCTATCTGCCAGTCTCTCAGAGACGCCATCTCCCCTTCGGTGACCAACAATTATTTTCTGCTCATGATGCTATTTAATCGGCAGGTTACATTTTTTGGTTTCGTATTAAAAACTTTAATTATTCCAAAAACTTCTCACTGATAAGGAGCCTCTACGTGAACATGTACTCTTTACATGTAACCTGATTCACAATGAGGTCTTTTGACCTCGCACCTTACATTATTTTAAAATATGGAAATGAGCTTATTCTATATTGTGACAAGATCTCATAATATATATGGAAATTTTTCATATCCAATGTTTGGACAATTTCAAGGCTTCTCTATCTGTTCTACAACACTATTTTTTTTTACGGAGATGGGGTTGTTGGCCCCAAGCTCCAACCCCCAACCTGGAGGACCAGGGTGCAAGTCTTGTCTGACCAAATATTTTGGACATATTAAACATCATGATAATCTAGATAAGACTGTCTTGGAAGAGTACATAATGGGAAAAAGAAAGAGAGGAAGACCAAGGTGAAAATGGCTGCAAGACATCATTGATAATCTACAAATGAATGCATCAGCAGCAGAGCATCTTGCTTACAACCGAGAGGCCTACAGGAGAGCTGTTAAGGAGGCAAAGTTATGCAAGGGACGTGCAAATGAATGACTTACTGCACTTTACTATGTATCCTCTCTCCTTGTATCTCTCTCTCTCTCTGACTCAACTGCTGCACATGAGACAATTAAATAAGCTCACTGCACTAGACAAATACACAAGGCAACCACACAGGTTTACTGTTACAAACATACAAACATGCAAACAAACACAAACATACATGACTGAACACCCACACAATAATTAGAAATGTTTACAGGCAGGAAAACAAAATATACCACAGGATGCCTGAAATCGAAAGAAGGTAAAATGTTAATGGGAAAAGAAGACATTGTGGACAGGTGGACAGAGTATATCAGTGAGCTATATGGAGGAGAAAGACCAGAATTAACACCAGATAATGAAAACTGTGATGGACTGCCAATACTTGAAGATGAAATCATAGATGCCATCAAACACATGAAGAAAAGAAAAGCAACTGGGCCTGATAATATAACAATAGAAGAAATAGAGGCACTAGAGGAGACAGGAATAAAAATAATAACCAAGTTACTGAATGACATTTACAACAGTGGTTATATTCCCAGTGACCTGATTAAATCCACATTTATAGCACTACCAAAGAAACCAGGTGAAAAGGAATGTGACGACCACTGGACTATCAGCCTCTCGTGTCACATAATGAAGCTACTTCTGAGAATCATTATGAGAAGAACAAGGAAAAAGATAAAAATGGAAATAGTAGATGAACAGTTTGGATTTCTTGAAGGAAAGAGAACACACAATGCCGTTTATGCTTTACGAACACTAACAAGATAGAGCTTTAGAAGTACAGAAAGATCTCTACTTATGCTTCATTGATTACACCAAGGCATTTGACAAGGTGAAACATAATGAAATTATTAAAATGCTTGAAGACATCAATATAGATGGCAAAGACCTGAGGATTGTAAAACATCTATACTGGCAGCAAGAAGCAGCAGTTCAAGTTGAAAATAGAATTGGAAAATATCAACCTATAAAACAAGGGGTGCAACAAGGATGTGTACCATCTCCAGACCTTTTTTCTCTGTATAGCGAGAATATTCTAAGAACAATCATCACAGAACCAGGCATAACAATTGGAGGATACAATATTAACAACCTTCGGTATGCTGACGCCACAGTACTGATAGCTGAGAACCAACAAGACCTGCAAAATCTCTTGGATAAAGTCGCCAAAGAAAGTGAACAGAAAGGCCTTACTCTGAACATCAAAAAGATACAGACTATGGTTATATCTAAAAAACAGAATCCACCAGCATGCAGTATTAAATTAAACGGAACAATTCTAAAGCAGGTGCAGAAATTCAAATACCTTGGAGCAGTAATAACTTCAGATGGGAAATGCAGAACAGAAATTAGGAACAGAATAGGCCAAGCAAAGACTGCATTTCAGAGAATGAGAAACATATTAGCTAACACATCTTTATCAATGAATGTTAGAAAACGAGTCCTAAAATGCTATATTGAACCTATCTTGTAATATGGAAGTGAATCATGGACAATAGGCAAGTCTGCACAAAAATCATTGGAAGCAGCAGAAATGTGGTTTATTAGAAGAATATTGCGAATCCCCTGGACAGCAAAAATAACTAATGAAGAATGTATGAGAAGAGCTGGAGAGAGAAAAAAACCTTGCCAAAAAGATAAGAGAGAGACAATGTACTTTCATAGGACATGCAAATGAGAAGAGGGGGCATTGAAAATATAACAACAGGAAAAATAGAAGGAAGAAGATCAAGAGGAAGACCAAGAGAAATGATAGTGGACAGTCTGACGGGATGGTGTGAGAGGAGATCACCAATTGAACTGATGGTCTGCATGACGGATCGGGTACTCTGGAGAAGCATAATAGCCAACGCCAGTTGGCATGGCACCTGATGATGATGATGATGATTACTGTGCAGGAATTTTTAGAAAGCTCATAAAACAATATACAGTGTAAAAAAATGATTTGTATGACTAGATATTTGTAATATATATAAGAGGGCAATTCAAAAAGTAATTGCAAATCAAGGGATGTGACCATTGAAAAAAAATATGAAAATAGTTTCTGATTTACCCTTGTCTCTTTTCATGCGATTATATCCCTTGACTAGTGGTATTTTATTTGACAGATATCTTACATCCTTCCCCTGCTGTTAAACGTCACATAGGGGTCGCATGGTAGCTCGCTAAGTTTTCCTGTTTTCAGCGAGTTTTTCAACCTAATCAAGGGATTTTATGCCTATTAATTTGGCCTCTCTTAACAATGTCCCAACAGCAACATGGAAGGTCAGATACAATTAATATAAATGCTGTGAGAATAAATGGTGAAACAACAATTTGGTTCGACATAAAACAAGGGATCTGTCAGGGTTATATACTGCTGTCTTACTTATTTAATTTGTATACTGAACATATAATGAGGAATGTTAGAGAAGATGTAGACAAAGAATATTATGATGCCATAACAATTTGAGGTTATGAAATACCAGAGATTAGATATGCTGATGACACAGTATTACTGTCCACAACACAAAAAGGAATGGAAAAACTAATTATGTCAGTCCATAAGAGTAGTGAAGAGCAAAACCTCTATCTTAATGCGAATAAAACTAAATTGATGACAACTGACAAAACAAACAAGGCAGCTGATATATGTATCAATGAGGAAAAACTGGAAGAAGTGGAGAGTTTTGAATATCTTGGATCACTACTAACTAATAATGGAGATACAATGAGGGAAATTAAAAGGAGGACATCTATCACTCTTCAGAAAGTAAAACAACTAAAGAAGCTGTGGAGATGACAGGACAGAACTACAAAAATAAGATTTTTAAGGGCATGCATCTTTCCCATCGCAACGTGTGGCCATGAGACCTGGACACTTAACGAAACAGCTGAGAAACACATAAATGCCTTTGAATGTAAATGATACAGAAGAGTCCTTCAAATATCATGGACACAAAAAAGAACAAATATATCCATACTACAAGAACTTAATATTGAAGAAGGCTGGCTAGTAAAGAGGATTAAACAGAGAAAGCGTAATATCTTGGACACATTAAATGTCATGATAATCATGGAGATCGCCGGTGGGGATGAGGAAAATCTGGTGTGAAACCAATGAATCCAGGGCATGACAAGCCCATGGGTCTTTACCAATGGCTATCAGAATGATGTAAACAAAACAGAGCCAGCAGACTATAGGTGCTGGGGAATGGATATCGCTGAGGCACTCATCGGATTCCTCATCCCATAGTTGAAGTGTCTCTGTGGAACTCTCTCAAGCCATCTGGCCAGCCAGCACTGCACGCTGGATCTGATGTGGAGAAGGGGCTTAGGTACAGCCACAAGAGGCTGGAAAACAAAGTTTTGGCAGGAAAGGTGTTGAAGACGGAAGTACCCAGCCAAAAGGCGCATCGCAAAAATCAGGGTACCACGCATTATTGCTAATGAAATGTCTCACACAGCTGGTGTACATATGAGAGGATGGGAAAGAACACTGGATGACTTTTGGTTCACCAGACCTGAAAGGTGCGTCATCTTCTATAACAGAGTAAGGAAAACACCCTTGTCATTACAGGCAACACATTGCAAAACATCACTACCTGAAATGACACTGACTCAAAGCACTCACACGATAAACTATGTGGCTAAATTATGAGCTGATGGTCTCGAATATTACTCTGATATATTTTACATCTTTTTCACATACTGCATACGACAGACAAGTGTTAACCTCATTTAATGTATAATAAACACCAAAGGCAAGGACTGGCAGAGAAGATGAAAATGCTAAACCACTACTAAAACTGCACCTGCTCTGCTGGAGTCTGAATGCCCTGAGCTTCCTTGTAACAAAGAGATGGGAGAGTACCCAGACGGAAGGGAATAATTATCACAGAAAAGAGAAGAAAACATAACTGTACGAGACAAATGTCATTTAATGTCCTGTTTTGAACTATGAGAGCTTAGTTGAAGAAATTTTATATGGTAGAGTGTTTGAAAGAAAATATTTGTAGTTAAAAAAAACAAAAACTCAATTACTTACCTCTCCATCATAATCATCATTCACAGTAAGATCTATGTTATCATCAGCTGGTGACTGGCCATTCTCATCAAGAGGTGTTTTGTCACCATCATTAGCGTCATACACATTGTCATAACCTCCAGGACTAGCCAGCCGAAGTGGGTCTATGACAGGTTGATCAGAGTTGAAGTTTTCAACATCCACACCAAAAACCTGGTCTATCCTTTTCCGAGCCTCTTCCTCTTCTTGACCCTCCTTCATATCAGCTTCAATGGTGTAAGTACCTGCCTCACTGGCTTTGTCCTCTTTATCATCCTTCTCAACAAGCCCATTATCATTACTTGGAATATCTTCAGTTATTCTCAAGTCATCGTCATCATCTACATCATCATGTACGACAGCCTGACTGACAGCTTTTGCTGAAGCACTTTTAAGAGCATTTCTGGTTGCAGAATGATGACAAGAAGTTGGGTCAATAACAGGTCTAACAATACATTTCTCCAATGACCTATTACTAGCATTCACTCTATCAAAAATGGCTGCTTCTCTATACATTCTCTGTTCTGGCGACAACTCTTTGTCCGTGTGTGCTGTACTGGAGCCTCCCCCTTCAAACATTCGATCGATGAGATATGAGGTAGAGTCAGGGTACTGGGAAACTGTGATAGAGCGAGAGTGAGTTGCTGGACTCACTGAGCTAGTTCTTGCGCTGGAGGATAGAGTCGCTTTTGAAGATATTTGTGGACTTTTGTTTGAAGCTGGCCTCTTCATTAAACCTGTAAGATGACCATTAAAACAAACAATGTAGATAAAAATATAGATAAAAATACATAATATAACAAATTACATGTCAGAATATATCAGCAATAGTTTTAAAATATTGTTTCTAATGGAAGGAATAAACCTTGCCCCTGAAAAAAAAAAAGGCAATTTCTCCTTGAAGACCAAATCTAGTGCACCTGGTTTCATTAGAAGAAATATGAAAGCGGCAAATAAATGATTATTTTGGTAGAAAGGTCACATTATAACTTCCATCAAGTTTTAAAATCATATAAAATAACCATGCCCTGCATCATTCGGTGCCATGTAGAATAACCCAGTTAGTTTATTACAATATGGACCAGGTACGGAAAAATGATATTGTATTTATAATGGGTGATTTTAATGCAAAAACTGGTACAGAAAGAGCAGAAGATGAAGGACATGTTGTAGGGAAATTTAGCATAGGACACAGAAATGAGGCAGGTGACAATCTAATGGCGTTTTGTATGGAAAATGAGCTAATGATTGCTAACACACTTTTTAAACAACATCCAAGAAGACTTTACACATGGACATCACCTGATGGGAAAACCAGGAATCAAATAGATTACATTTTAGTGCAGAGAAGGTGGAGGTCAAGCATAACATCAGCAAAAACTTTACCAAGTGCTTATTGTGACATGGACCATGAGTTGTTAATAGCAGACATGAAGATAAAGATAAAAAAGATAGTTATGGGATCAAGACCACTCCGCTTTGACCTTACAAATATACCAGAACAATACGGTATAGAAGTGAAGAACCGTTTTGAAATCCTGATGGCTGTACAGGAAGAGATGACACCAGATGAACTGGCTACGCAGGCCAAAGATATCTTAGTAACAACAGCTAAAGACATGGTTCCAGTAAAGAAAACACAAAAGAATAGATGGATCACAGCAGGTACACTAGAACTGATAAAACAATGTAGAGAAATGAAGACGCAATGGAGAGTGACAAACAACAACAAAGATAAATATCAAACTTTAACAAAAGAAGTACGAAGAAACATAAGAAAAGACAAAAAACAATACATACAAGATTGTTGTGAAAGAATAGAAGAACATCAGAGGTGTGGAAGAGATAGTGAAATGTTTAAAGAAATGAAGACATTGACGAGAAATGTCACACCTAAGCTAAATGTAATTTGTGATGAGATGGGGAATACCCTGACAGAGACAGAGGAAATTCTGGAAAGATGGAAGGAATATTGCAAAAGAATGTATGAAACAACCGACTGTGGAAGCAGAAATCAACAGTGTGAATTATTATTGGAGGAGAAAGAACCCGAGCCGACAATGGAAGAAGTTTTATGGGCAATAAAGAGTCTGAAAAATGGTAAATCACCAGGATGTGATGAGATAACCGCTGAATTTATTAAAGCAGGAGGAAAGGAGTGTGCAACAATCTATCATGCACTATGTAAAAAGATATGGCATTCAGGTATTTGGCCAAAAGAATGGAAAAGAACTGTATTCATACCACTGCCAAAAAAGGGTAACCTGAAATTATGCACCAACTACAGAACTGTTGCCCTGATTAGTCATGCCAGTAAAATTCTGTTAAAAATCATAATGGGTAGACTTCGAAAGAAAATAGAAGAAGAAGTCAATATGGTCCAAGCTGGCTTCAGGCAAGGAAGAGGATCAAGAGATCATATATTCAATCTAAGATTAATAATAGAGAAATGCAGGGAGTTTAATGTGAATCTATATTTATTCTTTATAGACTACTCAAAGGCATTTGATTGTGTACAACACCAGAAACTTTGGGAAATAATGGAAAAAATGGGATTTCCAACACATTTGATACAATTAACATCACTGCTGTATTTAGACCAACAAGCAGCAGTAAGAATAAATGATGAAACAACAACTTGGTTTGACATAAAACAAGGGGTCCGTCAGGGGTGCATATTGTCACCCTACTTATTTAACTTGTATACTGAAAATATAATGAGGAATGTTAGAGAAGATGTAGACAAAGAATATTACGATGCCATAACAGTTGGAGGTTATGAAATACCAGAGATTAGATATGCTGATGACACAGTATTGCTGTCCACAACACAAGAAGGAATGGAAAAACTAATTATGTCAGTCCGCAGAACAGCGAAGAGCAGAACCTCTATCTTAATGCAAAGAAAACTAAAGTGATGACAACTGACAAAACAAACAAGGCAACTGAAATATGTATCAGTGAGGAAAAACTGGAAGAAGTGGAGAGTTTTGAATATCTTGGATCACTACTAACTAATAATGGAGATACAATGAGGGAAATTAAAAGGAGGACATCTATTGCTCTTCAGAAAGTAAAACAAATAAAGAATCTGTGGAGAGGAGCAGACAGAACCACAAAAATAAGATTTTTAAGGGCATGCATCTTTCCCATCGCAACATATGCCTGTGAGACCTGGACACTTAACAAAACAGCTGAGAAGCACATAAATGCCTTTGAATGTAAATGCTATAGAAGAGTTCTCCAAATATCGTGGACACAAAAAAGAACAAATATATCTATACTACAAGAGCTTAATATTGAAGAAGGCTGGCTAGTAAAGAGGATTAAAGAGAGAAAACTTAAATATTTTGGCCACATTAAACGTCATGATAATTTAGAGAAGACCGTATTGGAAGGATACATAATGGGAAAAAGAAAAAGAGGAAGACCGAAACGAAGATGGCTGCAAGACATCGTTGATGATCTGGAAATGGATGCAGCAGCAGCAGGCCATCTTGCTCACAACCGAGAGGCCTACAGGAGTGCTGTTTGGGAGGCAAAGTTCCGCAAGGGACATGCAAAGGAATGAATGAATGAATGATGACAGATAAGATTTGGAAAGACACAAAGAGCCAAACTGAGCTGAAGTAAGGGAGAACCAAACAAAATCTAGCTGCAAGATGTGAGGAACAATGCCTTACAACAAAGTCAAAAGTGAAAACAGTATGACTGGATGAAGAGTTTATGAATGGATAGAAAGACCTGAAGTGGCAAGAACATGACAAAGTTGGATCTGGCTGGCCATCAACATCATATACATAAGCCCACATCAACAGGGTACAAGTTTTTATCAGAGAAAACAGGAAAAATATGTTGCTCACTGTTGCTGGGCATTTAGATATCAGTTAAGGTTCAACATTTACCAGATATCAGTTAAGGTTCAACATTTACCAGATATCAGTTACAGTTCAACATTTACCAGATATCAGTTAAGGTTCAACATTTACCAGATATCAGTTAAGGTTCAACATTTACCAGATATCAGTTACGGTTCAACATTTACCAGATATCAGTTAAGGTTCAACATTTACCAGATATCAGTTACGGTTCAACATTTACCAGATATCAGTTAAGGTTCAACATTTACCAGATATCAGTTAAGATTCAACATTTACCATCATGCAAGATCATTTTGGGGTACCACAAAGTTTGTGCAAAATGGGTACATCAGTAAGTGGTCAAAGACCTGGATTTAGAAGCAGCAGAAAAGCAGAAATGAAGAAGTTAGTGGAATGATAAAAGAAATGCACTAACGTGGAGAAGTGATATAACCATTATATCACCTGCTCACAGTTACTGGTATTATATGGTATGTTGTCTTTACTTTTTAAAAATTTTCCCTCAAAAATACAATAGATTCTAAGTTTACTAGTCACTTGTGTAACAAACATTTGAGATTCAAGCTAGCCCAAATTAGTTAATATTGCAATTGTTACACATGAAAAATTTATGAAACCAGTCTCCAGTGAATGACAGCACTGGTCAGTTTTGTGCTTATCCTTTTTTTAAAAAATTAATTTCTTTTTTTAAACTGCAGTTTATTTTAATGTTGAACATTATATACTGTACTGTATTTGAGAGTATCTTCAGTGTTTATAAAGTGTATTTCTTGAGAATTCATGTCACTGGCTCACTTGGACCATGCAAACTGAGCCAACAGTTCCCAGTCTGATGTTAGCAAACTCCTGGGACTCCATAGCTTTGTAAGTAAAGACTATTTTGAAAACTGTTACCATGTATCATCATCATCAGGTTCCGTGCCGACTGGCATTGGCTATTATGCTTCTCCAGAGTACCCGATCCTTCATGCAGGCCATCAGTTCAGTTGGTGATCTCCTCTCACACCATCCCGTCAGACTGTCCAGTATCATTTCTCTTGGTCTTCCTCTTGATCTTCTTCCTTCTATTTTTCCTGTTGTTATAATATTTTCAATGCCTCCTCTTCTCATTGCATGTCCTATGAAAGTACATTGTCTCTCTTATCTTTTTGACAAGGTTTTTTTGTCTCTCCAGCTCTTCTCATACATTCTTCATTAGTTATTTTTGCTGTCCAGGGGATTCACAACATTCTTCTAATAAACCACATTTCTGCTGCTTCCAATGATTTTTGTGCAGACTTGCCTATTGTCCATGATTCACTTCCATATAACAAGATAGGTTCAATATAGCATTTTAGGACTCGTTTTCTAACGTTCATTGATAAAGATGTGTTAGCTAATATGTTTCTCATTCTCTGAAATGCAGTCTTTGCTTGGCCTATTCTATTCCTAATTTCTGTTCTACATTTCCCATCTGAAGTTATTACTGCTCCAAGGTATTTGAATTTCTGCACCTGCTTTAGAATATTTCCGTTTAATTTAATATTGCATGCTAGTGCATTCTGTTTCTTAGATATAACCATAGTCTGTGTCTTTCTGATGTTCAAAGTAAGGCCTTTCTGTTCACTTTCTTTGGCGACTTTATCCAAGAGATTTTGCAGGTCTTGTTGGTTCTCAGCTATCAGTACTGTGTCGTCAGCATACCGAAGGTTGTTAATATTGTATCCTCCAATTTTTATGCCTGGTTCTGTGATGATTGTTCTTAGAATATTCTCGCTGTACAGAGAAAAAAGGTCTGGAGATAGTACACATCCTTGTCGCACCCCTTGTTTTATAGGTTGATATTTTCCAATTCTATTTTCAACTCGAACTGCTGCTTCTTGCTGCCAGTATAGATGTTTTACAAGTTTTACCATGTAACAGTATTTAATTTAAGACAATGTGGTGGGGGACTATTAGAGTTTCAAAGTGAATCAGCAGGAATGTCAGTGACCTGTGTATGTTGGTAACCTTGGATTCTTGTGTTATAAGCAGCTGAGGGTTCACTGTACATGAAAAAACATAATATACTGAAATTAGTGATCAGACTTTGTGTTAAAATGCTTTTAAAAACTTCACACAACAGTCACAATTATAATAAAGGTGCACAAATAACATCTCACTGAAATAAAGTTGGCAGATAAATTTCTAAACAAGTCACCACATCAGGTCTTGAATTTTTTAATGCTAAATGGTTTTACACAACATATGTTGGTCACTTGATGAGAAGAAATGATCAGAGAATCCGAAAACAAGCTATCAAGTGGAACACAACAGGCCAAAGAAAAAGAGGCAGACCGCGTGAAACTCTGAAGAGGACACTGTTAAGAGAGGCCAAATTAACAGGCATAAAATCCTTTGATGAGGTTAAAGACTCGCCGAAGACAGGAAAAATTGGCGAACTACTTTGCGAGCCCTATGTGACGTTTAACGGCACGGGAAGGATATAAGATATAAAAAAGGGTTTTAGCTGCCCTGTCAATAACAAAGTATTGTTATAGATTTCTTACCTTTCCTATCACTGTCCCTCTCTAAAGACCTCCTCTCATCTGAAAATTCTGATAACCTGTCAATCTCCTCCAAGTTGGGAGATCTAAGGGAGGCACCTGCAGTTGCTTGCATGCTTGACAGTCGTGACTTCCCTCTACCTTCCACAACCGTGCCCCAGATTTCATCCAGCTTGTTCTGGGAAATGGGAGACAATTCACGCTCCTCCTGAAACATGACAGACAAACAGTTTTGCCATTCTGTGCCTGTCTTTCTTATAATGAGCAAACCAAAAAAAAAAAAGAGTGTTTCATTTTTCATCTATTTTTCATGTTTTTAACTGTTATGTCATTTTTGTACGTGATACTTTAAAAAGTCATTTGCCAAAATATTGGATTTATACATGCTCATCTTACTTTCTGCTTCCCTTTCTTCACTTTTTGTATCTTTTTGTAAAACCGAATCATACACCTCCATTTACTTTATTTAAAAAAACCCCAAAAAACAACATAGTAAAAATGACAAATTTGCAAGAAAATAATTCTTATTTCTGTGTTTAATAAAAAGGTATGTGAACAAGCACTGCCTACATTATGTAGGACAATAAGTATAGCCCTATAACTGGGTGTCTGAGTGGCGAAGTGGCTAGTGCACTGGTCTCTCAAGGTGAAGGTCGGGGGTTCAAATCCAACCGGAGGCACCCCAGTCACCCAGCTGCAGAAGTGGGTACCCAACTTCTTCTGGAGTTGGGGAAGGAAAGGCGGCCAGGGGTGATACTGATACCCTCTAGTGTGCTGACAGGTCAAGGAAAATATGGGCATTAACACCATATCCCTATGTGCCTCTAAGGCATGACAGGGTTGCCGTTACCTTTTTTACCTTATACAATAACTAAACCAGCCAAAATATCTGTATGTGATGGAGAGAAAAAAGTGATATCAATAGGGTTTCTCAACCAGGGTTTTGCAGATCCATAGGATTCCAAAAGAAGTCTATGGGAGTTTTTTCTTTAAGAAACATCATTTATACACAGATCCACAGAAAAATATTTTCTACTGAAAAGATCACTGATAATTACTGAGTACTGACTAACTAATCACAGTAATACTCTGTGAAAGTAGATAAACTCATTTTTTTTTGGAATGAATACCTAGGACCTGAACAATATTTCTCATGCTCTGTCAGGGTAAGGTAAAGGTAACTCTGTTATGCTTTTAGTTATGCTTTTAGAGGCTTATGTGTGACATGGTGTTAATGTCCACATTTTCCTTGACCTATCACACCAGATGGTGATATGGTCAGCAGCACATCTGGCTGCCTTTCCTTCCCCAACTTCAGAAAAAGTTGGGTATTCATTTCTACAGCTGGGTGTCTAGGGTGCCTCCAGAAAGATTTGAACCCTGACCTTCACCATGAGAGACTAGTGCACTAACCCTTTGCCACTCAGATGTTCGCCAGGGTAAATCAGGTTTTAAAGAGTTGATATAGAGGAAATTAGAAGTTATTACAAGGGAAATAACTCACTGGATTTTCAGACACTGGTTAATATTTTTATATCTGCTGCTCTTTTGTTCCTCACCAATAAGGACACCTCCTAGCACGATGTTCATTTATACATATAGACATATATACATTATATTCTGGACCCTTCATTTTTCTGCTTATGGTGATTAGAAGCTTGGACATCAGCAATGGCCTAGCCACGATCCTGCTCTCTTCTTTACAGCATTCCTTGGAAACAGGCCATGTCACAACAGCCTGATGACATGGTCAAGATCAATGGAACTCTGTTGTAGTTTATGATGGAGTTTACTCAGAAGCTTGGTACTGCAGCTGCTCTTGTGTCTGCCATAAGTCATGAGGAAACTCATTATAAGCAACTACTAATATCATCGCTGACAAGATCAGCAAGAGATGAATGCTACGTTGTCATGTAGCTGATATAGTAAACCTTCAGTAAGAAAAATTCATGGAAACAAAAAGTTTTTTAAAAATCTATACTTACAGAATTTTTACTGGGTGTTGACTCCTTCGAGCTAGTCTTGGAAGAAATAGCCTTCCTTTCCCGAAAGTTTTTACGGATCTTGGAAGGCACAAACTCACTGATGCTACTGCCAATGTTGAGAGACTTTTTTGGTGGGCGCTCTGGGTCATCCAGATCAATTGTGAAAGACATTGAAGGGTTGAGCTCAGCACCAGGACTCTGTGCCCTGGCATTTTTATTTGGCTGCTTGTGAGGAAAAGACAAGACTCAAAGATTTCATATAATATATACAGTATTTCAGTATCCTTCCCGTGCCGCTAAACGTCACATAGGGCCCTCAGGGTAGTTTGCCATGATTTCCTGTCTTCGGCGAGTTTTTAAAATCTCATCAAGGGATGAACTGGCTTCTCTTTTAAATGTCCTCTTTAGAGTTTCATGTGGTTGACCTCTTTTTCTTTGGCCTGTTGTGTTCCACTTGATACCTTGTTTGGGGATCCTCTGATTGTTTCTTCTCATCACATGACCGACATATGTCCATCTTCTTTTTCTAATCAACCATGAGATAGATTGTTGTTTGATTGTTGTTTGGTCATCTGTCTTATCTCTGTGTTGTTCTTGAATTCATTCCACTTTATACCAATAATTTTCTTTAGCCATTTGTTTTCGAAAGAGTCTAATTTCTTGTCTATTTATTTAGTTGTTTTCCAGCTTTCACATGCATAAATGGGAGTGGATATCACATCTGAATTGAATAATCTCAACGTGGTTTTTGTGCTTATAACTTTTGAATGCCATATATTCTCAAGATTCTTGAAGATCAATGCTGCTTTTGCAATTCGATTTCTAACTTCCTTTCTGGTGTCACCATCCTGGCCTATGTAGCTGCCGAGATATGTAAAATGGTTTACTTCTTCAACAGCTGTTCCTTCTATGTATATTTGTCCTTCGCAGTTAATGAGAAGATTCATTATTTTTGTTTTATTCCTGTTAATTTCAAGTTCCATTTTACTAGCCATTGAAGACAGGGTATCTGTTTTTACTTGCATTGAATTCACAATGTCACTGATAAAGAGTTATGTCATCTGCAAAATCAAGACCTTCCAGTTGGGTCTCATGTACCCAATCAATGCCCGTTTTACCTGTACAGCATTTTTTCATTATGAAGTCTATGGCAATTTCAAAAGCAAGGGAGATAATATACATCCTTGTTTCACATTTGTTGCAATTCGAAACCATTCACTCATTCCTTCTCCTGTGCTGATGGCATAAACATATCCATTGCAGAGGTCTCTAATGATGATGACAATCTTAGATGGTATTCCATATATTCTTAAAATTCTCCACAATGATTCTCTGTGTATGCTATCAAATACCTTTGATCCCCATACAGCTCAATAATTTTTCTTAAGTGCTTTTCAGATTGTAAAAAAATGATACAGGATGATGCTGAATCTAATTTTACTTTCTGATGTTTGCTCCACTTGTATACTGAATATTTTTTTCATACTCAAAGCAACAATATACTGTAAAATTTATTAATATATCTTGATGTGTGCTTCATACAAGGGGTGATTGATAAGTTCTCGACATAAGGTACAACAGATTATTTGTGGCAACTTTTTTGGGTTATTTCTCAACATAGTCTCCTTGCAAGTTTATGCACTTAATCCAGCGATCCTGGAGCATACGGATCCCTTATTCGTAAAAGTCAGCATCTTGTGCCAGTAGAAAGTGGTCTACAGCATGAATGACGTCATCATCTGAAGCAAATTAGCGACCACTGAGCTCCTTTTTGAGTTTGGTAAACAGGTAATAGTCCGAAGGGGCCAAATCTGAGGAATAAGGAGGATGTTCAAGAAGCTGAAAGTCGCATTCATGAATGGCAGCCATTGCCACCGCGACTTGTGAACTGGAGTATTGTCTTGACGAAAAATGACTACTCTCGTCAATTTCCCTCGATGCTTTTCCTTCAATTTGACCCGCAGTTGCTTCAGAAGATTAGCATAATAGGCCCCAGTGACCGTTCTGCCCTTTCGAAGATCAATACCAATAGCACATCTTCTGAATCCCAAAAGATGGAAGCCATCACTCTGCCTGCAGACAGAACCACCTTTGCTTTCTTTGGAGATCAATGATGTTTCCACTGCTTTGACTGTTCTTTGGTTTCTGGTTGAAAATGATGAACCCAAGTCTTATCCATAGTCACAAATTGCTGAAGAAACTTTTCAGGATCTGCAGAAAAATGGCCAAGATTGTCTCTTGTCATGTTGAGACACTGTCGTTTGTGATCAGTTCCAAGAAGTTTCGGGACCCATCGAGCAGAGACCTTTGTCTTTTGAAGATCATTGTGAATAATGGCATGAACACGTTCCTGGAAGACGCCCAACTCAGTAGCAATGTACCGCTCAGTTAGTCGTCAATCCTCCATTATTATGTCATGGATTCTGTTGGTGGTTTCATTGGTGGTTACCGTTCTTGGTTTTCCTGGATGTATTCCAGACTCTCCCTTCCATGTTTGAATTGAGCTGCCATTTCTTCACTGTGTTGTAAGAAGGGGCACTCTCCCCTAGAGTCTCCACCATATCCTCGTGATCTCCTTCAATGATAAGCCCTTGATGCAGAGGTAGTGAATGACTGCTCGATGAGAAATTTTATCCATTTTTTCAATTTCTGCCACTCCTTACCACTTCAGTAGCCTGTAAAAAAATTGGTTGCAGTTAATTTCTTAAAACTTGGTGTTTAATCTTACATTAACCTGATCTACAAATGTACCTAATATCAACTGTGTGTTTCAAGTATTTGTACCTTATGCCGAGAACTAATCAATCAACCCTTGTAGCTGATAACAGAACAAGGTACATACATTATACTTAAACACTGACTTAGTACTATTAAATAATATGTACCATTTCCAACTTCATGAATCAATCATCATCATCATCAACTGGATCTCCACTTACTCTGTCACTTGCCTTTATGATTACAGACAGACTAGACATTGTTGATTAACCTACTGATATTGTTCATCCATCAGTAGCACTGTTGAATTATCACTGTTTTGCCATGGTCTATTCACACTATGATGATTTTAATCACACTGTTATATTTTAACTTACTTCTGGTTATAATATTTTTATTTTCAATTTCAGTTTTTCTAGTCCTTGTTTATATATACTGTAATTCCCACCATACAGCATGCATTTTTTTCCCAAAAATACACCTCCAAAAGTCATCCTGCAGTCATCTGACTGTTATGACTGAGTAGGCCTTGGGGTAGAGTTATTAGACTAACACCACCTAAACACCCATGTTTAACACATTAGTCTCTGGCAACACCAGAATGAAATATATATATATGATAAAACTGTGATTACAAACAAAAATAATATTAAAATATAGAAAAAAAACAGACAGTCAGCAGCACACTGCTTGATAGCCTTATTTATTTGTTTCCAGACACTTAGCGATGTACCATACTTATCTACTGTAAAATTGTGCTCTTTAATTTTGAGTACAGATAAAACATCCATAAAACAAAAAAAAAAACCTATGTAAAATCTATAAGAATAGTAGGTACCTTGATGATGTAATTACAAGACAGCCATTGTTATTTTTGGTGCTAGCACCTTACTTGGACAAAAAAATGATGTCACTATCAACCTGGCATGTTTTCAGTAGTAACAGTAATAAGACTTTATTAAAATGGTTAAAATGTTATCTTGTAATTTCTATTTTTAAACTAAAATCCTTGGCAAATTTAAGGTAATGAATAGTTTTATAGTGAAGCCATAGCCATAATTTGTATTTTTTTAAAAAGTGGCATTAGCTGGTAGTTCTCACCGTGTAACAAGTCACTGAACATGTGATCTAAACTGTGAAAGGAGTGAAATCCCACCAAACAGCAGTTCTTTTTTTTTTTTTTTTGTTAAAATGATTTCAAGTCCATACCTGCTCAGACTAGGTAGTTCACTCTCCAGCTAACAGTGAAATGTTTTGAACACACATTAGAAAGCAACACCCTGGTATCATAGCCATAACCATTCAGGGATAGTTAAGCTAGCCCACACAGTTTAGCTACAAGTTCAGCAGGAAAAATAATCTAGCAGCACACAGTAGCCCTACCAATAAGAGGACTGTGAAATGAATGGAAAATGTGGGGTTTAGTATTTGTCCAAAATATCAATGGCCAAATCATGGGTGTGTCTTATACACTGGTGGAAATGTGACATTTTGCCACACTCCTTGTCTCAAACACTGAACTTGTAAAAGCACATTCATTCATTCATTTGCATGTCCCTTGAGGAATTTTGCCTCCCAAACAGCACTCCTGTAGACCTCTCGTTGTGAGCAAGATGGCCTGGTGCTGATGCATCCATTTGCAGATTATCAACGATGTCTTGCAGCCATCTTCGCCTTGGTCTTCCTCTTTTTCTTTTTCCTATTATGTTCCCTTCCAAGATGGTTTTCTCTAGATTATCATGACGTTTAATGTGTCCAAAATATTTTTCTCTCTTTAATCCTCTTTACTAGCCAGCCTTCTTCGATATTAGGTTCCTGTAGTATGGATATATTTGTTCTTTTTTGTGTCCATGATATTTGAAGAACTTTTCTGTAGGATTTACATTCAAGGGCATTTATGTGTTTCTCAGATGTTTTGTTAAGTGTCCAGGTCTCTCAGGCATACGTTGCGATGGGAAAGATGCATGCCCTTAAAAATCTTATTTTTGTAGTTCTGTCTGTTCCTCTCCACAGATTCTTCAGTTGTTTTACTTTCTGAAGAGCAATAGATGTCATCCTTTTAATTTCCCTCATTGTATCTCCATTCTTAGTTAGCAGTGATCCAAGATAATCAAAACTCTCCACTTCTTCTAGTTTTTCCTCATTGATACATATATCAGCTGCCTTGTTTGGTTTGTCAGTTGTCATCAATTTAGTTTTCTTCACATTGAGATAGAGGTTTTGCTCTTCACTACTCTTATGGACTGATATAATTAGTTTTTCTATTCCTTTTTGTGTTGTGAACAGTAATACTGTGTCATCAGCATATCTAATCTCTGGTATTTCATAACCTCCAATTGTTATGGCATCGTAATATTCTTTGTCTACATCTTCTCTAACATTCCTCATTATATTTTCAGTATACAAGTTAAATAAGTAAGGTGACAATATGCACCCCTGATGGACCCCGTGTTTTATGTCAAACAAAGTTGTTGTTTCACCATTTATTTTAACTGCTGCTTGTTGGTCTAGATACAGCAGTGATGTTGATTGTATCAACTTTGTTCGAAATCCCATTTTTCCATTATTTCCCAAAGTTTCTGGTGTTGTACACAATCAAATGCCTTTGAGCAGTCTATAAAGGATAAATACAGATTCACGTTAAACTCTCTGAATTTTTCTATTATTAATCTTATATGATCTCTTGATCCTCTTCCTTGCCTGAAACCAGCTTGGACCATACTGACTTCTTCTTCTATTTTCTTACAAAGTCTATCCATTATGATTTTTAACAGAATTTTACTGGCACGACTAATCAGGGCAACAGATCTGTAGTTTGTGCATAATTTCAGGTTGCCCTTTTTTGGCAGTGGTATGAATATAGTTCTTTTCCATTCTTTTGGCCAAATACCTGAATGCCATATCTTTTTACACAGTGCATGACAGATTGTTGCACATTCCTTTCCTTCTGCTTTTATAAATTCATCCTGGTGATTTACCATTTTTCAGATTCTTTATTGCCCATAAAACTTCTTCTATTGTCAGTTTGGGTTCTTTCTCCTCCAATAATAAATCACACAGTTGACTTCTGCTTTCACAGTCAGTTGTTTCATACATTCCTCTGCAATATTCCTTCCATCTTTCCAGAATTTCCTCTGTCTCTGTCAAGGTATTCCCCATCTCATCACAAATATTACATTTAGCTTAGGTGTGACATTTCTCGTCAATGTCTTCATTTCTTTAAACATTTCACTGTCTCTTCCACACTTCTGATGTCCTTCTATTCTTTCACAACAATCTTGTATGTATCGTTTTTCATCTTTTCTTAAGTTTCTTCGTACTTCTTTTGTTAAAGATTTATATTTCTCTTTGTTGTTGTTTGTCACTTTCTATTGCGTCTTCATTTCTCTATGTTGTTTTATCAATTCTAGTGTACCTGCTGTAATCCATCCATTCTTTTGTGTTTTCTTTACTGGAACCATATCTTTAGCTGTTGTTATTAAGATATCTTTGGCCTGTGTAGCCAACTGATCTGGTGTCATCTCCTCCTGTACAGCCATCAGGATTTCGAAACAGTTCTTCACTTCTATACCATATTGTTCTGGTATTTTTGTAAGATCAAAGAAGAGTGGTCTTGATCCCTGACTGTCTTTTTTATCTTTACCTTCATGTCTGCTATTAATAACTCATGGTCCGTGTCACAATCAGCACCTGGTAAAGTTTTTGCTGATGTTATACTTGATCTCCACCTTCTTTGCACTAAAATGTAATCTATTTGATTCTTAGTTTTCCCATCAGATGATGTCCATGTGTAAAGTCTTCTTGGATGTTGTTTAAAAAGTGTGTTAGCAATCATTAGCTAATTTTCCATGCAAAAGCCATTAGATTGTCACCTGCCTCATTTCTATGTCCTATGCTAAATTTCCCTACAACATGTCCTTCATCTTCTGTTCTTTCTGTACCAATCTTTGCATTAAAATCCCCCATTGTTAATACAATATCATTTTTCTGTACCTGGTCTATCGTGCTAAAAGCACATTCTCTGTAAGCTATTTTCTGATTGTTACTTCTTTACCTTTTCCTTCTGTGCTGTTTGTAAGTATGCAGGAAACTCTCTACTGTAGAGAGTGGAACAACAACACAATTCCTTCAGATCATCAGATGAAGTACTTCAAACCCCCCCCCCTCCCAGACAAGTGTTTCGCCCCTATCCTGACACTCTAAGGGGGGTGGGCCCCTCTGGGTCATTTTTTTTCGTCCCAGGATTGAACCCATGATCTTCCAGTTGGCACTGCCTCTGAAGTGCATCTTTAGCGATTTAGCTACGGAGGACTGGTATTGGCTGTGACAAATGAAATTATTTATGTTCTCAATGCTTGTTTTGCATACTCCACAGCCAGCATGAGGCTTTTTCTGCTGTTTCTGAAAGGCTTTTCAATGCCCTTGCTCTTGCTCATCCCTTTATGCCCAGTTGCTTACATAAGTCATATGCTGATGTTGGTACGAATCCTTTCGCTCCCACTTCTACATCTATCACTTTTGCCCTGACTCCTGCCCCCTGCCTCAATGTAAGAGTGTACCTCAAAGCAGATTTTAGATCAAAATATAGACAATGCTACAAAAATACTGTTCCTTATTCTCCTGATAAAAATTTACCTCAAACTTGCATTTGGACACTTGCTACCAGAAAAATGATGTGACATGAGATACAGTCAATAACGAACAATGATATAGTCAATAACAAGCAATATCAGTTTTTTTAATAACCCTGTCTAATCATTTTTAAAAAATGAAGATATGGTTTAAAATTTAAAACATCCTGAATTTCATTTTAGTATTTTAGTGTGTTAGACAGGTTGCTTTTGTGGCTTTGTTGGTTTTCTGGCTTTTTCTTCTATTCTGATGGCCATGGGAATTTCTTTCTAAAATAATGTTTAAATGAACAGACAACTAACCTGCAAATGCTTTTACTGTGTGTATTTTATTTATTTTTTTTTAATGAGCTGCTTGTCAATGCATGATTTGTCTAAGAAATCTTTGATACAGGATAGGAAAAAGCTGAAATACTCTTTAAAGATTATCCCTTACAGGATGCAACAATTTCTTTGTAAAATTTCTAACATCTATTTGATAGCTTGAGCCAGATGTCCAATGTTAACCAACCTGTTTCAGTTCTGGGGAAACTGACAAGCTGTCTTTGGATAATGATGAGCTCATACTTTTGGCTGGAGTTGAGATATCCTTGGACTTATCTACAACCTCAGGGGAGTCATCATCCTTGATAGGAATCTCCATGTATGTGTGGCTTAAATGTGGCTTTGGCTTATCATTCTCCATTCTGCCTGTTTTACTCACTGTCCTAAGGTTGGGGAATAGAAAATAATCAGACAGAGCAAGATCTCATGAATAGTGGCTGACCTATGCACTCAGGTCATACTGGAAAAGAGTACACAGCAAAAAAGTAAAAGGTAAAGGTAAATTTCCCGTTTCCATGCCATTAAGCTTATTGTGATGAACACAGTGTTGAGCCCATATTTTCCATGACCTTCAGCACATGAAAGTGTGATGTAAAAAAAGTAGGGACCCCAAATTCTTCAAAATATTCAATATCTTGTGAGCCTTGTGAGCAGGACATTGTCTTGAAAAAAGGGAACACCTTTCTGCAGCTTCTCTCACTATTTTTCTTTCAATTCATCCTTTAATAGCACAGCAAGTTAGTGCAGTGTTCTGTATTAACTGTTTGACCCTTCAGAAAACAGTCAATCATCAAAATACCCTATTTTCCCCCAATACATAGTTGCCATGACCTTTCTTGTTGACTTTAGGGTCTTGAATTTCTTTGGCTGTGGAGAACCCAGTTGTCACCACTACTGGGACTGCTGTCTGGTCCCAGGTTCATAGTGCCATAACCATGTTTCATCTGTAGTGATGAGTCATTCCAAAAAATTATCACTAGATCACTCTAAATGCTGCAAAATCAACTTGGAGGTGTCTGCACCCACTTGGCCTACAGTTCCTGCATACAATTAAGTGTGCTGAGCTCATGAATTATGTGTAAAATAAACTCAATGTGCTCCCTGGATATCTCTAGCGTCTTGGCAATTGTTTTAACCAAAATTCATTGATCTGCCAAAATCAGGCCATGAATATGGTCAACAATTTCTGGATATGACACTGTTGAAGCTCTTCCAGATCTTGTTGCATCTCTGGTTTTGAAATCTCCACAAAACTTGTTCACAACGGAGCATTTTGGACACCTGTCAATTTTTGCAGTGTGTGTTCATGGATTTCCTTCTGAGTTGTCTTCTACAAGAACAGGAACTTCATAACAGCCCGGAGATCCACACTTTAAAATTCTACACCTGTCTTTGGTCCAACAAAAAAGTAAAAAAAAAAATAGTGCTATGACCCTGCAAATTAGCACTTTACATTATAAAATAACATTTCTTCTAGCCACGGTGACAAAATTACAATTAGATTATGGGACGTGGATCAGGCTGATAACTTTGCATCACCCCTCATACAGTATACAGCGAACCTTTCTATGCATAAAATAATATTAAAGAAATCAACAAACCACTGCAGACATACAATGTTTTGATGCAAATATGCCTCAAAGTAGCACCTATTATTATGACCCATTGTATGTAACTTGAATTTTTAACATATCTGGCTTTCCTAACCTCAGGATGTATGTAAGCTGGACTTTTGTAACTCAGAGACTGCCTGTACACAAAAACTTATCTTTGTCTGAAAGAACATTACAAAATATGCCTGAGAGATTGTTAAGAGCATGAAGGGGATGGATAAAGAAACAATTAAGCGTACAAAGCTACTGGTGTGATGGTGGCAGCATTATCTCAATCATCTGTCCGTCCACTGTTTTCTTCCTACTTTTTTTGTTGCCTACTCTTCCTTCTTCTTCTACGACTTCAGCCTGTTAATATGTCCAAATACTTTGGTTTCATGGTTGTAATTTTTTTTCATTATTTCTCTTTTCCAAAATCAAATTTCCAACATTTTAAAAAAATTTATTCACTTTTCTTTTCATCACATATACATCACTCTTCTCTACGTACATTTTTTCTATGGCCACTGTTTTCTCATCTATCCTGTTTGCCACAAAGCAACAATTACGACAAAACATAAAGAATCAGAGAGTGGGGGCACACACTGAAACTGCCCAGTCTTGTTGAAGGACGCTTTAAGCCAGTTGTGGTGAACACAGTTTTAATTCATGCTCAGTCATGTTGCCACTAATGTGGTTTCTGACACTTTTATTGATTGTTTATTATAAGTGTGACAAATTATTTGAAGTATGGATTAGCAGTCACACTCTGGCTGAGTGGGGTGGGGGGGGACCCAACTATTGGAAGAATATCTCATCAATCAGGGTCAGCAAATCAAAGATGATAAGGTCTCTATCATAACTAGTATGATGGTGTGTTATTTCAGACCGGCCCATGGATTAAAAGGAGTGAAATATTTTCCATGGTAGTGGAGCCAGCTGAGAAGCTAGTGTCTTGGTGGCTCAACCCCTGTATGACTTGAACTGTGTTTCTGGATCTTCATTAAAAACAATGGTTGTGATGAACTCAAATTAACAGTTATAGAAAGTTATAACAATTACAATAACAACACTCTGGGGAGTTACAACATTTATAATAACAACACTCTGGGAAGTTACAGCAGTCACCACAACAACACTCTGGGGAGTTACAACAGTTACCATAACAACACTCTGGGGGTGTTATAACAGTTATAATAACAACATCCTGGGGAGTTACAACAGCTACAACATTCTGTGGAGTTACAACAGTTACAACAACACTCTGAGGAGTTACAACAGTTACAATAACAACACTCTGGGGAGTTACAACAGTTACAACAACAACACTCTGGGGAGTTACAACAACAACACTCTGGGGATTTACAACAACAACACTCTGGGGAGTTACAACAGTTACAATAACAACATTCTGGGGAATCACAACAGTTACAACAACAACACTCTGGGTAGTTACAACAGTTACACAATAAAAACATTCTGGGGAGTCACAACAGTTACAACAACAACACTCTGGGTAGTTACCACAACAACACTCTGGGGAGTTACAACAGTTACCATAACAACACTCTGGGGTATTATAACAGTTACAAAACAACACTCTGGGGAGTTACAACAGTTACAATAACAACACTCTTGGGAGTTACAACAGTTACAATAACAACATTATAGGGAGCTACAACAACAACACTCTGGGGAGTTACAACAGTTACAATAACAACACTCTGGGGGGTGTTACAACAGTTACTCTGGTTCTGGAGAAGCTAATGCAGGCAAGTGGATGTGAAATGTCCTACCATCAGTACTGGAAGAACTACTGGCAGCAGCGTCCCCCTCTCCTTCCCCCCACCATGATGGCTGGCCATACAATGGTGTACCCTTCTTTACTGTTGCTAACTCTGGGGATAAGATGAACAAGTTCAAGCTACATTTTGTTATGTTCATATAAAATATGTGAAATGATGAACACAGAAATCTCAGACTACCATATGACATTTTTTTGAAACCTTCAAACCTGTAAATTATATGATGATTAGAAGAACATATCCGAATAACAGATACTTAACTTCTCTGCACAACAGCACCGAGGGATGAATCTGTAAGTGTCAGCGCAGAGTTGTGAATTTATGAAACATGACACAACGGACGTGTAGTTCTTCCTACACATTACACAGAATGGCTATGCCGTCAAAATTATGTTTTTCTACAAAAAGATTAATGCTCTCTGTGTTTAACTTTAAAAAAAAATGTAAATAGACTCTGTCCCTCACAAATGTTTTTGACATCTACAGCACACTTCAGAATTACACAATCAAATGAACCTGTTGCATACTTGAAATGTGGAAAAAAAAAAAACCTTTTATACAAATTTATCCTAAATAATTTTATTGAAAAACCACCTTCACTGCTGATGTTGTTTAGGCATTTCTAAATTTGACATAGTTATCTGTGAAGTTTTTTTACAGACAGATATGGCTTCACGTGATATTTTTCTTGATAACATCAATATTATGCACTATAAGGTAAATAGAAGACTTGCATCAGCCCACGTGATAAATGCTGAACTCAGTGAGGCTTTCAGTGCAGGTAATAAGGAGCATATGTGTATGAAATAAGCTCAAAGCCCAAATGATTAAATCAACATTGATCTCAGCTGAGTATTTTACACTCTAGGCAAGATATATCTTATCTGCTATGACAAGAACACTCCAGCAAAAAAAGGGAAACACCATTATTTATCACCAAGTTAAATCATCTTTTTGTAACCTATATACTGTGCTAATGCAAAGAAGTCAGTTACAACCTTGGTCTTGGAATGTGGCAAGCACATGTTCAACAGCACTTGAGTTATATTATGAAGGCAATATCTCATGAAAACAATTTTTTTTTTATGTATCACAATGCTAGCTAGTCACCAAAATAAAATTTTGTACCACAACTATAGCTTAAACAGATTTAATATTTAAATGAACCAAATCATTACATGTTTTAACTGCTGTAATGTGCCACGTGGGCAGAGACTACAAGGACGCTGGGTTATATGAGGAGGAAAGGAGGGTTCAGATGGAAAACAGGAGAGCAAGTACAAGGAGACCAAAGCTTGCAACACAAACATGGTTTGCTGTTACTGAGGCTGACTCCGCTAATCAAATATTGATACAAGCTGCCTTGAAACAAGAAACTGCTTGGAAAAACTATGTTGTAAAGCTTTTTCTAACAGCTAACAGCTAACAACTACCTGCTTTAATACCACCTTCAATGACAAAAAGCGTTCACCCACTCACACACCCAAAACAATCACAAAATGGTGTTTCAGCTCAAGTATCTTCTACAGGCAATAGACACATAGCAACAAGCAACTAAAAGGTAGATTAAGGACAAATTATATAGCAGGAAACACATCAAAATATTGTGGAATATATCACATATTGTGGACTAAACTATATGCAACTTTGCTACAGTCAACAGCTACATAGGCCAGTTTTGAATGAATTATGTAGTGTATGTTTGTACAACCATGTACTGATTAGAAAACAATTAAGTATCCTGCTGTAGACAGTTCTTTACAGATTGAAGTCAGCTGTAAATAGCAAGGAAAGCCAGAGCACCAAAGATAAACTAGTGGCACAGATCAATAACTAATCAACTTAAATCAAAAACCACTTAACTGTACAATGCTACACTATCTATTCTCACTTTAAAGGTAGCATACACAGCACATTTGTCTATTTGGTACCAGCCTCTACATTTAATTCTAAAACTACTCAGTGGCACCAAGAAAGCAAATGATAGTGGTACTATGTACAGCCAACAGTTCAATAGAAGAAAAAAGAACAAAATATAAGTATAGTAAAAAAATATACTACTGTGTCCTCTGACTTCTAAAATGATCATAAAACCATGGAAAAGTAATATGAGAACTAATTCTAGCACTTTGTTCTTTTCAGAACTTTATGATGTCGGAGCTACAACAACAACATTCTGGGGAAGTGCAGTTTTTATGGTGTTTAGCTTTACAGTGATGGAACTTTATAGGCATCAACTTTAGGCATGTGCCTCTGTGGCAGTATACAGAGAGTCAGAGGTATTGACTTTTTTTTTTTTGTGGACTTTAACTATATTAGAAAAACTTACATATTGTTGTTGCCCGTAAGAGTAAAAAAAAAAGGCAAACTTGTCACTATGGTATACCCAGAGTGACACAACAACGCCAGGTTCGCAACTGCCACAACAAAAACAACAGTGTCACGTATGAAAACTTTTACAGGACTTCCCACTCACTCAACAGGACTAACAGATAAGAACTCCATGTAGGTAATGAACAGACTAAGTACCAAGATACAGATCAAACATTTATTGAATGAAAAAATGAATGGTGGAAGATGGAGATGAGGAAGGAAAACGAACTGCCAACATGGCATGGTGATTTAACAAGCAATACAAAAGTTTCCTGGGCGTGTAGTCAGCACCATAGGGAATAAAAGCCTGACAACAATAAGCAAGTAAAAAACAACTAACAATATAGTGAACTTCCAACACATCTCCTGAACGCTAAAATCTGTCCTGACAAGGACAACACTCCTAACATCTACAAATCAGTTCAAAGTAAAAGAACAGTGTCCTAAAGGACAATATGCTGAGCTAAAACTATTACATTACTAAAACTGACTTGCAACTACTCCACTGGGAAAATGACCACTCAGCAAAACATTCTACACAAAATCTGATCTAACAAAAGTTGCGCAAGCTTAAATATTCCCTACAAATTTACCTTGAACTTTCTCAAAATTTATTTCATGTGATGTCTGTCTACTGACCTTGGGTAATAAAGTGTCAAAGTTAACCTTGAGTAAAAAAATTCCAAAGTTTAAATATTCTGTTACTAAATATAAGTCTAGACAACTCACGTCTCATGAAGCTAACATGTCATAACTGACCTTGAGTAAAAAAAAAAATTCCAAGGCTTAAATTTTCTGTACTAAATTTAGCCTGTCTAGACACAATTTTTAAAAAAAAATATTAATAATTCTCATGAAGTCAACATGACATAACTAAGCTTCCTTTAACTCCATCTAAAGGCTTTACAAAACTAAGTCTGAGAACTAAATCTATCTTTGATTATGTCTCTTCGATAGTAAAAATTCTACAGTGACAAGTGCAGTATAGAAATACTGTCACATTTATAGTGTTGGAGCTTTGTGGTGTACTGGCATTTTTTGCTGTCATATTATACAGTGAATGTTTTTACTCACGCTCAGATGGGCATTTTATTACTTATCACTTATCTCTGCACACTGCTATTTGGCAATACTTTACAAACATTTCCTTTTAATCATATCATGTCTTGTTTTGTCTCCTTTCTCACACAGCTTTCAGTATTGAGAGAACAAACATATGTCTTGATAGGGCTTGGCGATTTGTTTCATATAATGGGATATTACGGCTTCAGTAATTTTCTCCCTCCACTGCTTGTGTTGGCGGCCTCATCATAACAGATTTAATAAATGCCAATGAGAAATGTGCCACTCTGCACAGTGTCTTGACAAGAAAGGTCTTCCAGCTTGTCTGACTATGTGATTACATGATACGAAAAAGAATGTATCACGTATTTCTGGTGACCCACATTTGCACTTTTATCATTAAAAAAAAAACAGTAATAATTTATGGCAGCGGCCTGGTTAAAGAAGTGTTTAGGTGCTTGGTTTACTACTCCGATGGTACCGGCCTCAGTCCCAGCAGTGGAATTTTTCTGGTACACACCAAAAAAGCGACCAGGTGTGATACTGACCACTTTCATGTGTTGAAGGTCATGGAAAATATGGCCCTAACACCGTATTCCACAACATGCCTTAATGGAATGGATACGGGAAATTTACCTTTTTTTTTAACATATCAAAAAAAAAAAAAAAGGGCCCCAGTGTCGATCTAGCCTCTAAAAAATGGGTCCCAGAGAAATTCTGGGAAGATAAATGCAGCCAGGCGTGACCACACCACACTCTCATGTGCCGAAGGTCATGAAACATACGGAGGTCATGAAACATACAGATCTAACACTGTATCCTCAATTAATTTTAATTAGGGAAATTGGAATTTTACCTTTTTTAATAATTTATATCCTGTAGTTCGCCAATTTTTCCTGTCTTCGGCGAGTCTTTCAACCTCATCAAAGGATTTTATGCCTGTTAATTTGGCCTCTCTTAATAATGTCCTCTTCAGAGTTTCACACGGTCTGCCTCTTTTTCTTCAGCCTGTTGTGTTCCACTTGATACCTTGTTTTGGGATTCTCTGATCATTTCTTCTCATCAAGTGACCAACATATGTCCATCTCCTTTTCCTGATCACCCATGAGACTGGTTGTTGTTCAGTCATCTGTCTTATCTCTGCATTGTTCTTGAATTCATTCCACTTGATGCCGAGTATTTTCCTTAGGCATTTGTTTTCAAAAGAGTCTAATTTCTTGTCTATTTCTTTAGTTGTTTTCCAGTTTTCGCGTGCATAAATGAAGGTGGACATTACATTTGAATTGAATAGTCTTAACTTGGTTTTTGTGCTTACAACTTTTGAATTCCATATGTTCTCAAGATTCTTGAAGATCTATGCTGCTTTTGCAATTCTAACTTCCTTTCTGGTGTCACCATCCTGGTCTATGTAGCTGCCAAGGTATGCATATTGATTGACTTCTTCAATATCTGTCCCTTCTATGTGTATTTTTCCATTTTAATTAATGGGAAGTTTCATTATTTTTGTTTTGTCCTTGTTAATTTCAAGTCCTATTTTGCTAGCCAGTGAAGACAGGCTATCTGTTTTTTCTTGCATGGAATTCACATTATTACTGATAAGAGTTATGTCATCAGCAAAATCAAGGTCTTCTAGTTGGGTCCCATGTACCCAGTCAATACCTGTGTTACCTGTGCAGCATTTTTTCATTATGAAATCTATTGTAATCCCAAAAAGTAAAGGAGACAGTATACATCCTTGTTAACACCTGTTTCAATCTGGAACCATTCATTCATCCTTTCTTCTGTCTTGACTGCACTGTATCTTCATAGATGTGGATGTCTGTGCTTTCTGGCAGTGCAGTTTGTGAATTTTACCAAGTTATAAGCTAATATACAGCATAATATGGGAAATACCAAAACATGAATAAAAATATACAATGTGATGTTTCAAAATTATTCTCACAAACTATCATCCTTCTATTTTAGACTCATCACCTTTCTTTTTCACGTGCAACATTTCCTAAATGTTATATGACTCTGCTGCCAGCCACTGTATGCTTTTGGTGGTTTGCTAACTAGGAATATCCCTTTGGCTCTGCCTATACCGAGTACAAGTAGTGAGTAGGTAAAAAAATGACCCCAGAGTTTGTGATTGCTACTGCATACTGGAGCGCAGTTTTTCATGATGAAATGATCCATCTGACTGCGATGTTCCTTACATTTTTTTAAATTTTAAAATAAAGCTTAAAACGTTTAATAAGATTTTTCCACCTTTAAATGCTGGCTGAGCTGCCAGTAACCAAACTGCATTCAGACACTGTCTATAATTTAACTCTTTCTGAATCAAACAAAAAGAATCAAATCCCACAATAAACACAACCTCTATGTTATTGATGAGTAATTACAGTAGGGCTACATTTATCTTATATAATAGTTTAAATTTTTAATCACCAAAAACAAAGAACAAATGCAGGTAAATGCGTTTTTAAAAACACTTTTACGAGGGGTGATTGATAAGTTCTCGCCATAAAGTACAAATACTTGAGACAAACAGTTGATATTAGGACAATTTATTGATCAGGTTAATGTAAGATTAAACACCAAGTTTCAAGAAATTAATTGCAACCAATTTTTTTACAGGCTACTAAAGTGGTAAGGGGTGGCAGAAATTGAGAAAATGGATAAAAATTCTCATCGAGCAGTCATTCGCTATCTCTGCATCAAGGGCTTACCATCGATGGAGATCCATGATGATATGGTAGAGACTCTAGGGGAGAGTGCCCCTTTCTTACAGCACAGTGAAGAAATGGGCAGCTTAATTCAAACATGGAAAGGAGAGTCTGGAAGATGATCCCCGTCTAGGAAGACTAAGAACGGTAACTACCGATGAAACCACCGCCAGAATCAATGACATGATAATGGAGGATCGACGACTAACTGAACGGTACATTGTTGCTGAGTTGAGTATCTCCCAGGAACGTGTTCATGTCATTATTCACAATGATCTTCAAATGACAATGGTCGATGGGTCCCGAAACTTCTTGGAGATGATCACAAACGACAGCGTCTCAACATGTCAAGAGACATTTTTCTGCAGATCCTGAAAAGTTTCTTCAGCAATTTGTGACTATGGGTGAGACTTGCGTTCATCATTTTCAACCAGAAACCAAAGAACAGTCAAAGCAGTGGAAAAAAAATCATGGATCCCCACCTCCAAAGAAAGCAAGAGTGGTTCTGTCTGCAGGCAAAGTGATGGCTTCCTTCTTTTTGGGATTCAGAAGGTGTGCTATTGGTAGACTATCTTCAAAAAGGCAGAACGGTCACCGGGGCCTATTGCACTAATCTTGTGAAGCAACTGCGGGTCACACTGAAGGAAAAGCATCGAGGGAAATTAACGAGAGGAGTCATCTTTCATCAAGACAATGCTCCAGTTCACAAGTCGGCGGTGGCAATGGCTGCCACTCGTGAATGCGGCCTCCAGCTTCTTGAACATCCTCCTTATTTCCCAGATTTGGCCCCTACGGACTATTACCTGTTTACGAAACTCAAAAAGGTGCTCAATGGTCGGAAATTTGCTTCGGATGATGACGTAATTTCTACTGGCACAAGATGCTGATTTTTACAAATAAGGGATCCGTATGCTCCAGGATCGTTGGACTTATGCATAAACTTCCAAGGGGACTATGTTGAGAAATAACCCAAAAAAGTTGTCCACAAATAATCTGTTGTACTTTATGCCGAGAACTTATCAATCACCCCTCGTACTTTTTTAAAACAGTCATTTAAATAATCAATCGGTAGAAACTGAGTAAAAGCAACGGGAGAGAGAGAGAGAGAGAGAGAGAGAACACATGATATGAAGATGAATGGAGGCATCATCATTTGTGATGGGCTGTACACAAAGTGTGATATTGTGTCTACTGCCTACATGAAGTCCCAGTGTTCCCATTACAAACAGCGCAGACTTTTGTCGTAGTTCGTTGTTATAAACAAGTGCTAGCACACTGTCGCTACCACATAAAGGAATAAGAGAACAATCTTTCATTTTAACAAGTTACGTGCATTGGTAATTTTATTCAGTTTTATAGCTCACAATCGATCTGTCATTTACGTTATTTTGCGACGAGAGGACAAAACAAGAATACACTAACGTACGATATGTTTCAAATGCAGTTCCTACACACTCAAATAAGCCCAGTACTTGTGATAAAAAAAATGTAACATTTTCTAATGAAGAAAAAAAAAGACATGATAATCCTGATTTACGTTGCATGTATGTGTAAGCAACTGTCAACATGATCTTTATTTAGCACAAGTTTGTCTTTTACTTGTCTTTATTACTGTTTTCCTGTTTTGTTTTGTTTTTTTTTTATTTGCTTGAAGATAATTAAAAATATCTGTTCTTTTTTTTGTCAGTGACGAAAATTGTAAAAAAAATTGACAGTGCCTGAAAATATTTCTACATATTCTTGTTTGGTATACAGGGCAATTCACACCCTGAGAACTGTATCATGTCATCTTTGTCCACAAGTCTGAACTATGGTAAAGGTAATGTAAGATGATGTTTCCATACTACCAGTAAGGCACACTGGGAATAAGGTTATATGCGTTCATTTCCACGACCTTCGGCACATGAAAGTGTGATGTGGTCAGTATCACACCTGGCCGCATTTACCTTCCTAGATTTTTCTGCTACCCATTTTATAGAGATTGTGGACCCCGAGGTCTTTTTTGGTGTAGTGGTACCAGAAAGGATCCCCACTGCTGGGACTTGAACCCAGTACCACCGGATTAGCAGACCGAGCGCTTAACCTTTCAGCCAACCAGGCAGCCAAGTCTGAACCATAATATATCTAAATAAGGGAGTGATGGGGAACATTCAAATGCTCTCATTATTACTACATCAAATAACGCTGTCAAATCACAGTCTGAGAAACACTGTATACGTTGCGAAGCGAGAACTTCGACCGACGGCAGCTTCTGGAAATACTGTATTGTGTTTTCCTAAACAGCGGCGAACACAAGTTACCTCTCTCAGACGTGGACAATCTTTAGTTCACGTGACAATATCAAGCTACTTTTTAAACACAGAAATTATCATTCTACTGAAAAATATAGCATCATCTAACATTTTATTACTTTTACAATACGAAGACCTGGTGTATTAGAATCTAGTTCATTTGTATCTTATTTTGTATACTTTTTTTCATTTACAAGTTTTTTCGTCCTCAATGTAATTTGGACTCCTACGTATATATCACTTATTTATTTTCATTTATGATATATAATTTAATATAACTGAAAACTAACTGAAATTAATTTCGATATCTGTATTTTACATTTTATTTTCCAAACAAGCGGCTAGTCCAAACACGATTTACTACTGGTGTGTCTGACAAACGGCGATCTGTCCAAGAAGCTTTGACGAAAAGATGTGAAAGAGTTAATAAAACATAAGACTGAAACACTTGCACTCAGCTGCAGCGAGGATACGAGACATACCTGGAGTCAAACAGATCAATGCCAGAGACCTGCATCGGCTGCCCCCGTCGTGTGTACCACTGTCTGCCACGCAGAAGCCAGCAAATCAGCGCAAGAGTATACAAATCTAATGTTACCGTATCGCCGTTAAATGTGTCTTACTAAAGACGAGCTGGCTACACTAAACAAAACCGCATCACGCCCGCTTTCAGTCTAGAAGCCAGCACTGATGAGCTCAGAGCAATAATGAAACCGGTCATATTTACATGACAAACAGCGGTCGTTTCCTGCCATCGTTTCAAGAACTTTGGTCCCGTTAAAAATGTGCGATGAAGGACACTTACCATGACATTTACCTTCACACACCAGCGCGCGCGCGCACACAGACATACATGACCGTGTCGTGACAGCAGATGTGCGAGTAAGTCCTTCCTATTCTGCTTGCTTCTCGTTCATGCTCACAAGATCTGGGCCTGATACAACATACTGTGCACTCTATCCACACGCTCTCAACACACATAAACATACAAAACACTGACACGTACTGTTAATGATAGCGGTGTGGAATATGAGGAACCGAATTATTATAAATAATAATGATAAATGATATATACAAATCTATCTTCTTTTCTCATGCGAGCATATGTTTTGATTGTACCCAAAAAAAACTGTCTATGGTTGTAGTTCCTTCTATAAGCATATCTTTTGTCTGTGGGTGTATCTCCTCCTCTAAGCAAACCTTCTGCCTGTGGGTCCATCTCCTCCTCTAAGCAAACTTCTGTCTGTGTGTCTCATTCTTTAAGCAAACCTTCTGTCTGTGGGTGTCTCCTCCTCGAAGCAAACCTTCTGTATGTGTGTATCTCCTTCTCTAGGCAAACCTTTTGTCTGTAGGTGTCTCCTCTAAGCAAACCTTCTGTCTGTGGGTGTATCTCCTTCTATAAACAAATCTTTTGTCTGTGAATGTATCTCCTCCTCTAAGCAAACCTTCTGTCTGTCGGTGTAGCTTCTCTTATAAACAAACCTTTGTCTAACGGTGTAGCTTCTCTTACAAACAAATCTTTTGTCTATCGTTGTATCTCCTTCTCTAAACAAACCTTTTGTCTGTCGGTGTAGCTTCTCTTATAAACAAATAGTTGTCTAACGGTGTATCTCCTCTAAGCAAACCTTTTGCCTGTTGGTGTACCTCTTCCTCTAAGCAAACCTTGTCTGTCGGTGTAGCTCCCTGTATACGCAAACCTTTGTCTGCGGGTGCATCTCCTCCTACTTGTAAACCTTTTCCCTGTGAGTATATCTCCTCCTATAAGCAAATCTTTTCTGTGAGTGAATCTCCTCCTATTTGCAAATCATGTCTGCGGGTGTACTACCTCCTATTTGCAAACCTGTGGGTCCAACTCCTATATGCAAGTCTTTAACTAGCGACGTTTTTTGCTACGAGTCTGACACATCATTATTACTCCGTCTAGCACGCTGTGATTAGAACTTTTGCTACATGTTAAAAGAAACTATGAATTAACGGCACACCACGGGTCTTCAAACGACGGCCGCCCGACCCAACACTTAACAGGAACAGTCAGGAATTCGGCGATGGCCAAATAAATGTAGCAAACTGGTGAACGAATGTACAGGGTGCTGTACCCCGCTGTGTTAACCACGTGTCTAATCTTTCTTCCAACAAACATCTCGTCGAGCTGACAAACTTTACCGGATGAAATGTAAGGAGTCTATATTCACTTAGTAAGCGCTGCCAGGACAACATGCATTCAACTACAGCGGGTATCTCCATCATGAGGAAAACTTCAGATACTACTCTAGTCATGTTACTTAATTCTATCTAATTAATAACTACCGGTTACAACTTATAACATCTGTTATATAATGTCGCTCTATTTCGTTATGGGACCTAACAGAACGTAAAGTTTTCGCTAAGTTAACAAAAAAAAATTGGCATACATTCCTAAACAAAATGAAACAAACAGTATTTAGGATCTGGAATATACATGATGTGAATGTATCAAGTATTTAGTTGTAGTTAAAATGGTTGTAACTGCGAACGCTTTAAAAACCGATTTATACAGTCTTCCTCCAGTCTTGTCCGATGATGTGATGACGTGTCATTGAATCTGTCTGCCTAATGTGCCTTTCTGTCCCCTTATTTCTTCTGCCTGCTACAAGACTTTCTTTCCACCTCTTTTTTTTTAGCTGATGACTCAGGACAAAACTTCCGCCAGGGACGGCTGGTACCCCAGTCAGAATAGTAGGCTGGGTGTATGTTCAGAGGGAGTTTCTGAACAACAGATGTGGGCGGTGCCTGGTATTCTGTCATATACTTATTGTACAAAAAAAATAGATCAATGTTTTTTTAATAGTAGGCTGGGTGTATGTTCAGAGGGCGTTTCTGAACCATAGATGTGGGCGGTGCCTGGTATTCTGTCATATACTTATTGTACAAAAAAAATATCAATGTTTTTTTTTCCATGTGACTACAATGATATGTGAGTGGTTGGGTTCGCCTGCTACTTATGGCAGTAAGAGGTTGTACCAGTTCTTCACTGCTTTGTGGGTGGCCTGCGAGTGTCTAAAGCTAAAGGAGTAAACCTCGGGTGGAAAGTCGGAGGGGAATACCCTAAGGCCACAGGTTCTTCAGCCCAAGCTAAATTTTCTGACATGCGCCGTTTGTTCTTCCTCTGGAGCTGATTGGCTGAGTCGAAAGTGAGGCAATGCAGTATGGCTACAGCTCTTTCTCCATACCAACTGATCAGACAAAGCAGGATATGTACTCAATGCACATGTCAAGTCCCATCTTTAACGGTTAGCTCAAACACAAATATAAATGATGCTCGGCTACAACCCACAACTAACATCTGTTGATTTAAAAGTTTTATAAGACAAAAAAAAAAAAAAAGTCAAACACCGCTTTTCTCCAACACTGGACTCTGCGTAGTAATACTAATGGCAAATGTTGAAAATCGCTGTTCTGAGACACCAGATTCATCCATAAACCTCTCTCTCTCTCTTTTTTTTTTCATAACTTGTGGACACAGACCGCTGGAGAAACACAGTAAAGGTCACATGTTCCATGAACAGAGAGGAACACGAGCGGGGAAGGGGGGGGGGGGAGGAGAGTGTCAAATGCTTCACCGTTAAATAGCTCTGCTCAAAAGCGGCTTGTACCAGGGGTCATACAATGACAACGTGTCTAGCCAATGCTCATTACTTTTTCTTAGACCAAGGTAGTTTCATACAATATCCAGGATGACAACCTGACACAGATGACACACACACACACACATTATGTAATAGAAAGCTGCAGCTGCACAATACATATCCAGTTATATCATACAGACAAGGAATGAAAGCAAGTTTCCATACACGTTTTGTTACTGTGTCGGGGCGTATTCTTGATAACTTCTGTTATTCAAAATAAACCCCAAAAGTACCACCATCATTACTATCATCATTATCAGGTGTTGCTGTTCTGCTGATGCAATTTCTGATACAGATCAGAGACGCTTTGCTAACTTTTGAGAGACGTAGCTCGCCTTGTCTGGGGCGCAAAATAGCCTGTGAACACGATGACCCTTACCGGCCAAAGACACTGAGGGTAACAATCTGTTCCTATGGTTGCTCTGTTATATGCAATGGATGGCTTCTAGAGGATATAGTGCTAGTGTCCATATTTTCCTTGATCTTTCGGCGCACCAGAGTCACGTGGTCAGCATCGCGCCTGGCCCGCCTTTCCTATCCCAGCTCCTGAAGGAGCCAGGCATCCAGTACTACAGCGCCGAGTGATTGGAGCGAATCTGGCCGATTTCGAACCATCATCTTCGTACTGACAGACTAGTGCCCAAACGACTACGCCACTCAGCGCCCTGTTTCTACAAGCACCAGGAGTAACTGACCAGCTCTAGTACAGCTATGTTGGTCCTGACTTCTGACATAGTTAACTTTGTCCCTGTTTACAGGACTGGCTTTACAGTGACGGTACATGAAAGAATCTCATTAGATGTGTTGCTTTTCTCTCTCTCTTCTTCTTTTTTTTTGGGGGGGGTGGGTGGGGTGGGGGGTGGGGACAACTTGATGTCCAGTCCAGATATTTTCTCCTTACTTCCACCTCCATCTCAGATTTTCTACCTTTTCCTCGCGATATTCCAGAAAAAAAAAATTCAACTACTTCAAGTGTTTGTATTAATGTACGTACGAAGTGGAATTTTTGCGTAAATTTCTGGCCGTCCACTGTTTGCGCTACTTCTTGGCCTCATCTCCGTTACTTCAACTTCTACTTCATTTACCCATTTATCTCACAACCAGAAGTAACACAACCTAAACACCACAGCAACACTTTCTACTCCCTCTAAAAGTTAATAACTTTTTAAAAAATTGTATTTGAAAGATATTTTCAGGCATAAAAAGCAGATCTTATCTTTCTTGTTCTTGATTGCCCTCTGCTATTTATACTGTTACGATACAACATTTTAAAATGTGCTGATTTCATAGCTTTCTTGCTAGCAGGTTCAGGACTCTCCACGTTACATTACCAAGTCTTTCCGTGCTATCTTCGACGACTACGCCGAACAGTTGTGTATCCTATTTTTATTCTTTGTCTTTACCTACCACTTTTACATTCACCTGCCGTAAACTCTGACCTCATCCTGCTACACGCTCACATGCGTCGGATTTTCATGCGAATATCACTTTTCTTTAGTATCCTTACAGCCAAGTGTAAAATACTCTCGATATGCCTCACAATGCAGGCAGAATTTCTCCACTTTCAGGGGTAGTTTTTTTTGTTTCTTCTAACTCAATGCATCAGGTATCCACTTTAACAGGTGAATTGATTGGCGCACGCCTGTACAGCATCTCCAGCCCGCTGCCCTTTTAAGAGCTCGATATGACTGCACTATTACTACTCTTTCAGTTGTAGACAGTGTATCTCAGACTACTGATGTTGTGACTTACTAGCCACTGTACAGTGAAATAAGTTTAGCTACACGCTCACTGTTTATGTTTGATTCTTGTTCATCACTCTCAGGTCTTTATCGACTTATTTGGTGCGGGGCGGGACGGAGACCACAATCAACCGGCATGCCTGTGCTAGGATTGGTGAACCACAGCTGACCCAAGACTCTGTCCCCACCTCTTTGTTGGTATCATCCCTGTTAAGAGGGCTAAGGTGGTGGAATTTAAGGAGTACTGCACGTCCCCTGCTTTTTAAGCTTCACTCAGGGACTTGAACCCACTCCAATTCGACACGATGTTGTGTCTCAACACCTGCACCGCATCGGCTGCAAAGAACATCATGCTCGCAGTTCCAGTAACAACAACACTTATGGAGCTTTCAAAGAATTTATATCACATTTTGATTATTTACTTTGTCAAAAGCCTTTGTGTCTGTCAAGAGCAAACTCTGGAATAATTTTGTTTACAGTCAGAATGAAGATGAGGGTTCAAGGAGTGCTCGACAGTCCACGTTTTTAGTGTTGAATGAAATGTGTAATAACTTTAAAAAACCGTTAATAATATATACATCCCCCAACACACACAATGATATATATATATATATATATGGGGGGGGGGGGGGGAGAGAATGTAATGAAGAGGTTAATACAACTCATTCATTCATTTGCATGTCCCTTGCGAAATTTTACCTCCCTAACAGCACTCATGTAGGTCTCTCGGTTGTGAGCAAGATGGCCTACCGCTGATGCATCCATTTGCAGATCATCAACGATGTCTTGCAGCCATTTTGCCTAGATCTTCCTCTCTTTCTTTTTCCCATTATGTACACTTCCAAGACGGTCTTCTCTAGATTATCATGACGTTTAATGTGCCACTTTATCATCTTTATTATCCAGCCTTCTTCAATAAGTTCTTGTAGTATGGATATATTTGTTCTTTTTTGTGTCCATGATATTTGAAGAACTCTTCTGTGGCATTTACATTCAAAGGCATTTATGTGTTTCTCAACTGTTTTGTTAAGTGTCCAGGTCTCACAGGCATATGTTGCGATCGGAAAGATGCATGCCCTTAAAAATCTTATTTTTGTAGTTCCGTCTGTTCCTCTCCACAGATTCTTTAGTTGTTTTACTTTCTGAAAAGTGATAGATATCGTCCTTTTAATTTCCCTCACTGTATCTCCATTATTAGTTAGTAGTGATCCAAGATATTCAAAACTCTCCACTTCTTCCAATTTTTCCTCAGTGATACATATTTCAACTGCCTTGTTTGTTTTGTCAGTTGTCATCAATTTAGTTTTCTTCGCATTAAGATATAGGTTTTGCTCTTCGTTGTTCTTACGGACTGACATAATTAGCTTTTACATTCATTTTTGTGTTGTGGACAGTAATACTGTGTCATCAGCATATCTAATCTCTGGTATTTCATAACCTCCAATTATTATGGCATCATAATATTCTTTGTCTACATCGTCTCTAATAAACTATCAAAAATTAATTTACGCGAAAAAAACTGAGAGCACTCAGAATACAAGTTCCTTTATTTCTGGTCTGTTTCCCCACGGCAATCAGTGGCACAAAGTGCACACAAGTCTAGGTTTACTTTCGATCAGTGATTCTTACAATGTACTAGGCATCTGGGGTCATTCATTCATTTGCATGTCCTTTGCGGAACTTTGCCTTCCTAATAGCACTCCTGTAGGTCTCTCGGTTGTAAGCAAGATGGCCTGCTGCTGATGCATCCATTTGCAGATCATGAACGATGTCTTGCAGCCATCTTCGCCCTGGTCTTCCTCTCTTTCTTTTTCCTATCTGGGGTATCACTTCTTATAAAGCAGATAATCACAAATATAAAAGAAGAGAGGCAGCCACACTAACCAAGACACTCTTTAACGATAAATTCCATTCAATTTCACAATGTTACTCTAACTGATGCATGCACTAACTTCTTGTGACTTTTATACCGTCATTCTAACATACGTACGTACTAAAAAAAAAGGTTGCCATATTTTCATGTTTTTATCTTTTGTTTTGTATTTTCTGATGTTATTGACAAAGGTTATATGCCGAAATATTGGATGTTACTGTCTGTTTTCATTTCTATAATCTTATCATGTTATTTTCATCTGTCGTTCCTGCCCTTTTTTCCTCCCCCCCCCCACCCTAAAACAAACCATGCACTTCTTTTTGTCCCCTGCCTGGCCCGCCCTAAACACACATGTACCAGCCTATACTCACCCAGATTTCTCCTGTACTTACTTCTCATTTCTGCCTGCACTTGTCACAAGATGAGGTCGTTCCACCAAACAAAACTGCTACTTGCATCATGCCAGGGTATTTGCCCTGCCCAGATCACTGATGCATTATGCACTGACACAGAGTGTTCTGGTGGTCAGATTATCCAACGGTTCCCTGAATCACCGACACATCATCAACGGACACACACAGCCTTCATGAATCTCTGACACTTTACACAAAAGGCAAAGAGTCGCCATGAATCACTTGCCTGACCTAACAACGTATATCCCTTCCGGACAACAGGAGTTAATTTAACTTCACAGCACTTATCCTGAAGTGGCTGTTAGCTATACTCCACGCCGCACTCCAGTACCAGTGTATCGCCGTCTGAACCATTAACGCTGTACCTCCCCATACCCGAGCTCGTGGTTTCTGATTGACGCACAATGAAAAACAGGTGAATAAGCAATGGAAGGAAACACTACATGAACCCGGAATCTTTGGCGCATACACAGACACAGATGCTCGCATATCGTACTTCCTTAGCAGGGGAAGTGATGTCTGCACTACGCACAATAACACATTATAATATAGGAATTTTTAGAGTGAGGTAAGCGAATATTATATCGTGGAGTTTACAAGGAACTATGTGAACTCGTTACTATACAGTGTGTGACGAAATTTCATGACGTACTCATCTACATTTTTCACGTGCCCAAAGAACGGAAACCGTTTGCCAGAGAGAGAGAGAGAGAGAGAAAGAGTGAGAGAGGGAGAGAGAGAGAGAGAGGGGGGGGGTTGCTTCTCTGACAATCCAAAAAGTTGTGCTATTTCGCTCTCTGCAAGAGAGAGTGAGCACAAGCTCCTACTGTGATGTTATTACTGTAGAACATCCTGCAGCAGCCCAATGAACTCACAAGAATCACTGCTATATAACAGGGTAGGGATCAGTGGCACAAAGTGCACACAAGTCTAGGTTTACTTTCGATCAGTGATTCTTACAATGTACTAGGCATCTGGGGTCATTCATTCATTTGCATGTCCTTTGCGGAACTTTGCCTTCCTAATAGCACTCCTGTAGGTCTCTCGGTTGTAAGCAAGATGGCCTGCTGCTGATGCATCCATTTGCAGATCATGAACGATGTCTTGCAGCCATCTTCGCCCTGGTCTTCCTCTCTTTCTTTTTCCTATCTGGGGTATCACTTCTTATAAAGCAGATAATCACAAATATAAAAGAAGAGAGGCAGCCACACTAACCAAGACACTCTTTAACGATAAATTCCATTCAATTTCACAATGTTACTCTAACTGATGCATGCACTAACTTCTTGTGACTTTTATACCGTCATTCTAACATACGTACGTACTAAAAAAAAAGGTTGCCATATTTTCATGTTTTTATCTTTTGTTTTGTATTTTCTGATGTTATTGACAAAGGTTATATGCCGAAATATTGGATGTTACTGTCTGTTTTCATTTCTATAATCTTATCATGTTATTTTCATCTGTCGTTCCTGCCCTTTTTTCCTCCCCCTCCCCCCCCCTAAAACAAACCATGCACTTCTTTTTGTCCCCTGCCTGGCCCGCCCTAAACACACACATGTACCAGCCTATACTCACCCAGATTTCTCCTGTACTTACTTCTCATTTCTGCCTGCACTTGTCACAAGATGAGGTCGTTCCACCAAACAAAACTGCTACTTGCATCATGCCAGGGTATTTGCCCTGCCCAGATCACTGATGCATTATGCACTGACACAGAGTGTTCTGGTGGTCAGATTATCCAACGGTTCCCTGAATCACCGACACATCATCAACGGACACACACAGCCTTCATGAATCTCTGACACTTTACACAAAAGGCAAAGAGTCGCCATGAATCACTTGCCTGACCTAACAACGTATATCCCTTCCGGACAACAGGAGTTAATTTAACTTCACAGCACTTATCCTGAAGTGGCTGTTAGCTATACTCCACGCCGCACTCCAGTACCAGTGTATCGCCGTCTGAACCATTAACGCTGTACCTCCCCATACCCGAGCTCGTGGTTTCTGATTGACGCACAATGAAAAACAGGTGAATAAGCAATGGAAGGAAACACTACATGAACCCGGAATCTTTGGCGCATACACAGACACAGATGCTCGCATATCGTACTTCCTTAGCAGGGGAAGTGATGTCTGCACTACGCACAATAACACATTATAATATAGGAATTTTTAGAGTGAGGTAAGCGAATATTATATCGTGGAGTTTACAAGGAACTATGTGAACTCGTTACTATACAGTGTGTGACGAAATTTCATGACGTACTCATCTACATTTTTCACGTGCCCAAAGAACGGAAACCGTTTGCCAGAGAGAGAGAGAGAAAGAGTGAGAGAGGGAGAGAGAGAGGGGGGGGGGGGGTTGCTTCTCTGACAATCCAAAAAGTTGTGCTATTTCGCTCTCTGCAAGAGAGAGTGAGCACAAGCTCCTACTGTGATGTTATTACTGTAGAACATCCTGCAGCAGCCCAATGAACTCACAAGAATCACTGCTATATAACAGGGTAGGGATCAGTTCCTGGAGCAGGCTAATACCACTAAAGCTAACTGGAAGGTCTTCCTCGTCTTGTGTACGCCCCTGGAAATGATAACATCAAGAAACTGTTTGTCATCTAAAATGTTGCCAAATTCATGAGTGAGAAGAAAAGCTAAGTGCTCGAAACTACTCGAACATCCACAATATCTTCAGTCAGGAGAAGAGCTAATAGCCTGGAATTACTAGAAAATCATCAATATCATTAGTGAGGAGAATAGCTAAGCGCTCAGAATAACCAGAATATCACTAATATCATGAGTGAGAAGAAGAGCTAGGCGCTCTGAATTACTAGAACATTACCAATATCATCAGTAAGGAGAAGAGATAAGCGCTAGCTACTAACACAACATCACCAATAGCATCCGTGAGAAAAAGAGCTAAGTGCTCAGATTACTAGAATATCATCAATATCATCAGTGAGGATGAAGAGCTAAGTGCTCAGATTACTGGAATATCACCAATATCATCAATGAAGAAAAAGAGCTAAGTGCTTAGATTACTAGAATATCATCAACATCATCAGTGAGGATGAAGAGCTAAGTGCTCAGATTACTAGAATATCATCAACATCATCAGTGAGGGTGAAGAGCTAAGTGCTCAGATTACTAGAATATCATCAACATCATCAGTGAGGATGAAGAGCTAAGTGCTCAGATTACTAGAATATCATCAACATCATCATTGAGGGTGAAGAGCTAAGTGCTCAGATTACTAGAATATCATCAACATCATCATTGAGGGTGAAGAGCTAAGTGCTCAGATTACTAGAATATCATCAACATCATCATTGAGGGTGAAGAGCTAAGTGCTCAGATTACTAGAATATCATCAACATCATCATTGAGGGTGAAGAGCTAAGTGCTCAGACTACTAGAATTATCACCAATACCATCAGTGAGGATGAAGAGCTATGATCTCTGCACTAGAACAACGTGAGTGTATATTTGCATGTGTGTATGAGGGAAGAAGAAGAAGAAGAAGAAGAAGAAGAAGAAGAAGAATTTGGATACCTTAACGCGCAGGATAAACCCAGAAAATAAGCTTATAATGTAAATGCATATTAACTTGTTCACATAAAAATGGGTGTAGTTCGTATTTTTTAATGTATTTGGATTATTCTTCAAAGATTTCATCACACTGCCATCAAGGCAACATAACTGTAAAACGTCAAAAACAGGCAACATAACTTAAAACGTCAAAAACAGGCAACATAACTTTAAAACGTCAAAAACATGCAACAAAACGTTAAAACGTCAAAAACAGACAACATAACTTTAAAACGTCAAAAACAGGCAACAAAACTTTAAAACGTCAAAAACAGGCAACAAAACTTTAAAACGTCAAAAACAGGCAACAAAACTTTAAAACGTCAAAAACAGGCAACAAAACTTTAAAACGTCAAAAACAGGCAACATAACTTTAAAACGTCAAAAACAGGCGACGCACTGTGAATACCTATAGACACTGAAGAGTGACGCTCAATCACAACAACATTATATTAGTGTATGTGTGAAATGACTCCCCCCCCCCCTGACTCTTCTCATGATAATACGAAGCAGGATTTTGGTAACATGGCTCTCAAGACTAATGGTTCGGTGGTCTTATTTCTTTGGTGGGGCAGTGAAAACTGACTGCAAAAGGTCTGATGGGACACAGTTACTGTTATAGATGTCATTCAGCACACTGAATAGTAATTATTTCTATGCCAGGCTCTCCTAATGCTTCAAATTCTTCCTTGATTTTATCTGATCCTGGTGCTTTGTTGTTCTTCATGTGTTTGATGGCTTCTTCCACTTCTGCTTTTAATATGGGAGGCCCTTCATTATTATTTCGTATATCTATTTCGCTTCTATTGTCCTCATAGAGTTCTCTAATGTGTTCGCACCATCGCGCCATTATTTTATCTCTGTCCATTATTGTACGCTTCTCTTTTGACTTCAGGCAAACAGTCTTGTGGTACGTCCTTTTGTTTGTTAACTCCTTTATTTGTTTGTACATATCTCTTGTGTTTCCATGATGGGGTGTCTCTATTTCTTTACATTTCTTATTTAGCTACTCTTCTTTAGATTTATTGCATTTGTGTCTTATTTCTTTATTTATTTTGTCATATTCATCTTTATCTTCCTTAAGACTTCTCCGATCCATTAGTTGCAAAATTTCTTCTGTCATCCACCCCTGTTTAGCGTGTCTTTTATTTGGAGGTAAGATTTCGATAGACGTTTGCTGAATAGAGTCTTTAAGCATATTCCATTGTTCATCTATCGTTTCAATCTTCTCCATAGAGTTATATCTATTAAATACTATGGTCCTATATTGTTCTTGTATTGCCTTATCTTTCCATAACAGCTCTCTATCTAGTTCTTTGTTTTTAGCTGCTACCTTTAACCTCTTTAGCCCGATTCTCACTTTTCCTACAACTAGGATGTGGTCACTGTTGCAGTCTGCGCTTGGTCTTTTTTTCAGGGATATTAGTGAGTTCCTGAGTCTTCTGTTGATCATAATGTAATCTATCTGGTCACGTATGTTATTGTTATCAATGGAAACACGATTCCGAGTACTTAAATGTTACATCGAGCCAATTTTGTTTTATGGATGTGAAGAATGGTCCATAAATAAGAGACTACAACGAGAAATGGAAGCCATGGTAATGTGGTTCATAAGAAGGATGTTGAAGATATCATGAACAGCTAAGAAAACCAACGAAAATGTCTTAAGAGAGGCTGGAATTAAAAGGCAAATTACAGCAAAGATCAGAGGCAGACAAGCGAGATTTATAGAACATTTTCTGAGAAGATGAAAATTGGAACACACTGTGGCAACTGGAAAAATTGAGGGAAGAAGAGATAGAGGAAGACAGAGAGAGAAGTTACTGGATGGACTTGTCAGTGTGGCTAGGAAGAAAGTCACCGGCGGATCTCATAATCAAGTCTAAAGACAGGGAATTGTGGAGAGGCATGGCACTTGACTGATTGATTGATTGATTGACTGATGTCTGAACTGCTTGATCCAACAAAATACTAGCAATATAAATGTAAGGATAAAACACGGAAATAGCTAAACAATACCATGATATATGTTAAGGACATAGGGGTGTGAGTGTTTGTGTGTGTATGTTTGCGTTTCAACACAGCAATAGGGCATATGCACATTAGTAACATGTGGTATGTGGACGTGAGTAACAAAACACTGCCGAGTGTGAAAGGAACAGCATATTGCGGCTGTGCGCAGAATTTACAACATATTGTAGTATCTGGATATGAGTAATAATACTGTGACATGAGAACAAGGATAACCAGACACTGCGGTATATGTACATAAATAACACTATGGTAAGCAAACGAAGAACATGAACACACTGTGGTACCGTGAGGTATATGAACGTAAGTAACAGCACAGTAAGGTATGTGAACGTGAGTACCAGCATAGTGAGGTATGTGAACGTGGGTAACAGCACAGTGAGGTATATGAACGTAAGTAACAGCACAGTGAGGTATGTGAACGTGGCTAACAGCACAGTGAGGTATGTGAACGTGAGTAACAGCACAGTGAGGTATGTGAACGTGAGTAACAGCATAGTGAGGTATGTGAACGTAAGTAACAGCACAGTGAGGTATGTGAACGTGGGTAACAGCACAGTGAGGTATGTGAACGTGAGTAACAGCACAGTTTTGTATGTGAACGTGAGTAACAGCACAGTGTGATATGCGAACGTGAGTAACAGCACAGTGTGATATGCGAACGTGAGTAACAGCACAGTGTGATATGTGAACGTGAGTAACGGCACAGTGTGATATGCGAACGTGAGTAACAGCACAGTGTGATATGCGAACGTGAGGAACAGCACAGTGTGATATGTGAACGTGAGTAACGGCACAGTGAAGTATGTGAACGTGAGTAACGGCACAGTGAAGTATGTGAACGTGAGTAACGGCACAGTGAAGTATGTGAACGTGAGTAACAGCACAGTGTGGTATGTGAACGCAACAGCACACTGTGATAAGTGAATGTGAGTAACAACACACTGATATATGTGAATGTAACAAGACACTGCTTTATGTGAACATGAGCAATAACATACTAAGATATGTGAAAGTAAACAAGAGTACATAGCGGCATGTGAACATGTAGGTTGGGATATGTGGAAGTTAATAACTAAGAGAATATGAGCTCTGTCATGTGTGACAAGTGATTCGTACCCGCAGAATTGATTAAAATATATGTTAAATAAACACATTAAGAGAGGGAAACCTATCGCAATTATATAAACGTAAAACAAGAATCTATATCTAAGAAACATTAACACATGAACAACACGCTCAACTATCCGAGCACATACTGTGGAATGCGAACAAGACAAGACCGTTCGCGAACTATTCGCGATTACTCAGGTTTGGGGGGGGGGGTGAGGTGGGTGAGGAAATCTTCTAGCAAGTGTTAGTGGATGGGAAGACTGTGTCAGTAGATCTCAGTGCCACGTGGGGCAGGAAAAACGTAGGCGAGGCAACGTGTTTGCCGGGTTCCAGGTCGTCAGAAAACACAAGATGTTGTGTGCGGCGGTGCGCGCGCGCGCCAACTATTTTCTCTCAGACTTACAAGAGTGAGAGTGTGCGCCCTGGGACTTCCAGCACCCGGTGTGCTCGCTCAATCAGAGGTGACTGCTGTCATGTTCAAACAGCAGAAGGGGTGAGCGGTGTTTTCGCTGAAGATTTCTCTCAAATCAACTAGTAAACAGACAGTTCAGCCTTCATCAGTCTAGTCAATGTCCACGGTGCAAAAACTAAATCTGTCTGTTGCCTTGGCGTACACGCTGCTTCTGATCTGTCTACTGATGCTGTCGTACACCTGCACTGTTCTTGTCCTTTTGTCTCCTCTAAAGTTATTTTTTTAAGAGCACTCCATTTCATTTTAGTGTAAATTGTAAACATTTTGGATGAGCGTTTCATAACTGTCCTCAACACCGTTTCTGATCTTCCAAGCTTAGTTGATGCATTTTTGTACGTGCAACGACGAATGAGTCTATAATACATCAATACTGATAGAGCCTCCACTTTCTTGTCCACAGACCAAGTTTCTGATCTGAACACACATAATACATGGCACTTCTGTTTTAACACATCACTGTCTATTTTGACATAAAGATTCTTGATCTGCTGACAATATATTTGCCGATTTCAACGTCTTATTTTTCATTACCTGTACAGAAGGAGAACAGAACAACTTTTCTTCTTCTATAGTTCTTACTTTTATATTAACAGAAGTTTTTGTCTCGCTTAGACGATAGCTCTAAATGTGTCTTCATATTTATTCCCTGACAATATAATATGGCTTTTTGGTGTCTACTTCTGCAGTACGTTTCTGTAGGACTTGTGAATCCTCTGATGTCACCTACTTAGCTAGTTATTCTTGCTCTTTTTTTTAATTTTAAAAATTTCCTGTATTTTTGCTTTTCTTCTTTTTTTTTTAAACTGGCAAGGGCTCGTTAGATAAGTTTACCAGCTCGCGGTGGTGAGGGTTTGTAGATTAAAATCTACTTAGGCTGGGTGGAAGGACCACGTTGTTGATCATGGTGCCTTTTTTAAATTTTATTTTAATGCCCGCATGGGCTTGCTAGATAATTTTACCACGTGTGTGGTGGGGTTTTGTAGATGCCTTGTTCATGGTGCCTTGTTCTTGCTCTTTCGTTCTTCATGTCGTGATCAAGGGACACAACTAACACTGAAACCAGGGGGGGTTGGCAGCTACTGCCCGCTGGCTGTTTAACACTAATTATGGTGTCACTGTTATATAGTAGTACGTAGGAGAAATGGCTATTGTGCATAGTTCTAAAATATTTTACTATTATTATATTTACTCGTTAAAGACGTGAATGTGGCCTGCCAACCATACACATAGGTGAGATCCGCCTTCTTTGTAAACAAAAGGTAGCTGACCCGAGTTCACTCGTATCAAAAGAAGCAATGGTTATGTCCCTTCTCATTTTCATGCTTTTGATAGAGAAGGCTGCAGAACAATGAGACTGTAAGTTTACGATAACGATGGAAGCCTAAATACATTATCTCAATAAACAGGATGTGACATTGTTCTGTTTGCAGAGTTTGTGAAAGTGCTAAATCGCTTTCTTTTGAGTCGCTGGATGCCGAACTTCCATGTGAGATAGTATATGTCTGCAGCTGTTTGCTCATAATGTATGGAACGAACGAACATACTTTATTTTCAAAGGGTTTGGAAGATTTTTGGAAGATTTTACTAGTCATGATGTGACACTATAGTGCAAACCATTTCTGTAAGGCATTTGGGACTCTACTAAAAGTTTTTGTGCAATATGACGGAGGCATAAACATTGTTTTATACTTATTTAGGTGTTTTAAACATAGCATCCTCAATTTAATATGACTATTGGTTCTGGCTGATCTGTACCCACTGACATGCTTTCTTCTCTCCCCTTGTTGCGAGGTGTTAGTAACTTTCGTCTCTGTCGTTTTTGGTTTTTTTTTAGTTGTAGAGAAGCATGAGGGCCACCTGTTCAGGAAATTGTCTCTGTTGGAACTGCCCTCGCCACATGTTCGTCTGTGCCTGTGTTAAGATTTCTGTGCTCACTGAGCAAACCTTACGACAGCACCAACTGTCGATGGAAAGGAAAGGAGTGTGAATGAGTTATTTAATTTACCGCAGCGACTGTTGTGGAAATAAGAGATGGATCCAACAGAATGGAAATAGAAAATATAACCATCTGTTGTGCTATCACACATATGTGACCTTTGTTTTGTGCGGTCAATAACATTTTATGGCAATTTCATCAGGTCAGCTTGTTCAGTACTTCTCTTTCGGTCTCCTCCTTTTCTTTTTGCCCTTCACGCAGAAATCCCCAATAACTGTGAGGTTCTGTGATGTGTTTATAGAGATATGAATGTTTCTCAACTTGTTGATTCGGCGCGTGCCAGTCTGCTTATTCTTGCTTTCATTGTGCGCCCAGTCAACTTGGTTATGGTCATTCTCCTGATTTTCTTCACTCATTTGTACCGTTCCCATCATCTAGCTCCTTTCTTTCCAGCCTTTCCCTCCAGTTTTGTTTACTGTTCCCACCATCTAGCTCCTTTCTTTCCAAGTTTTCCCTCCAGCTTTGTTTACTGTTCCTATCATCTAGCTCCTTTCTTTCCAGCTTTTCCCTCCAGCTTGGGTTTCTGTTCTCACCATCTAGCGCCTTTCTTTCCAGCTTTTCCCTCCAGCTTTGTTTACTGTTCCCATCATCTAACTCTTTTCTTTCCAGCTTTTCCCTCCAGCTTTGTTTATTGTTCCCATCATCTAACTATTTTCTTTCCAGCTTTTTCCCTCCAGCTTGGTTTACTGTTCCCACCATCTAACTCTTTTCTTTCCAGCTTTTCCCTCCAGGTTTGTTTACTGTTCCCACCATCTAGCTCCTTTCTTTCCAGCTTTTCCCTCCAGCTTGGGTTACTGTTCCTACCATCTGGCTCCTTTCTTTCCAGCTTTTCCCTCCAGCTTGGGTTACTGTTCCTACCATCTAGCTCCTTTCTTTCCAGCTTTTCCCTCCAGTTTGGGTTACTGTTCCCACCATCTAACTCTTTTCTTTCCAGCTTTTCCCTCCCGTTTGGTGCATACCTCGTGAAATGGCTAAAAAAAAAATCCATCTGTCTGACTCTTTTCTTCTTCTTGTATTCTTTGAATAAACTCCATACTTAATTATGTCTATATTTAAATGACTTCAGTTTTCCATTCCACGTTCTTCTTTAATGACCATGTTTATGCAACACGGAATACAGTGACATGCTGCAGATCTCAGTTGCAATGAATGTATCATTTGTTTACTGGTAACTTGCTTATGCAGAGTACACGCTTTCTTTTACACAAGAAGTAATGTATCGAAACGCTGCTACACAGAGAACAACTCATTCTTACCAGAGTACCATATACAGGATGTACTTACAATGATTTTTTTTTGATAGCTTACTTCAGCAGGAAATTAGTTCCCTGTTTTTTGTTTCTTGTGGTAAGTCACATGTGTCGATATCACCAGAGACCTTGCGTCCAATTAGATCCGACTGACAAAAACGGCTACAACCAATAACTAAGCCCACACTTGCTTGTTCTAAACGTTTATGACAGCGTCAAAATCTTTCTAAGAGACCGCCGAAAAGGTTTTGAGAAAGTCTACTACCAATATCAAACATGAACCGAAATCCTATCATTTATTTCATAAGCACAGGTCCTTAATGCCACAATGTTAATTTTCAAGAAGCATTCTCAGATAATCACATGTATATATGAATAGTATATATATATATATATGTGTGTGTGTGTGTGTGTGTGTGTGTGTGAGTGTATGTGTAAACATACATGCTGGTAGAGACGTAGTGAGAAAGATAGACAATCTTTCACTAGTAGAAGGGAAATATGTACTACCAAGTAAAAGATATAATCAACAAAGCAGACATTAGGCTGTGGCTGAAAGTGAAGACAGGCATAACTACCTACCTAAACCCAGATCTCTCATACCTGCTTCATCACCGTGAAGGTGATCAGCTTTGTAAACTGATAACAAAGGGACACGCACCATTCTACACTAAAAATCACAGTATAGTTCTAGAGATCAGTACATCCGCAGGTTTATATGAAATAATTACCCACAGCGACGAAAATCGAAAAGAAATTAGATCGAAAATTCACGTCGAAAGATAGAACTCGTCCTTCTCCTAGAACAAAACCTGCCCAGAACTCTCAGCTCACCAAAAACTGGCACTATACCAAGTGCGTCTTCAACAAGCAGGTACAAAAAAAAAAAATGAGCGAATTCCATTCGGAAAAAAAAGTTCATCTTGCTGTGGGATTAGTTCCAAAACACCAGCAGAAACTATTGAAAGCTTACCTCCGCGTCTTTCCTAACAGAATATCGCATCGTCTGCTGGCTAGTAAACGAGCAGCTGGCACCTGTTTCAGTGCTAGACTTGATCATATCATATCATATCATAGTCTTAAGCTTTGCATAGCACAAAAACATGACAGCATACGCAAAAACAGACGGGCAGATGGGGGAGAGAGAGAGAGGGGGGGAGAAGAGAGAGAGAGAGAGAGAGCCGCTCAAAGTTCTTCGGCTGTTTTGTTTTCCTCTTGGTAGATCTGAAAGGTAGCTTAGAGCAGAGGGGAAAAACGATCCTTAGAAAATCATCTGTGCAGATGTTAAGAAAGTTTACAAAGTTTTGTTAAATCAATATTTTACAACAAAAACAAATTTCTAATTCATGCAAATGTCTCCAGCTTCTTAAGCTGCATCAAAATCCACAATCTTGTTTTGTCTTGTGCTATCTCCCTGCAACTGCGAGCTGGTGTTCTTTGCAGTCCATGCTGTAGAGGTGTTTAGGCACAGCATCGTATCGGCTACTTTTTCAGTCCCGGAGTACAGCTAAAAAGCAGGCTGTGTGCAATACTTCTTTAGCAGACTCCACCACCATGAATACTATGGCGATCCCTACCCCGTTAGCCAGGCTAGGCCTGTTACGGGGGTGGGGGGGATACCAAAGGAGAGGTGGGACAGGGTCTTGACCAGCTATGGTTCACTAACCCTGACGCTAGCATGTCAGCTAAGGGTCGCTGATTGCCTCCTAATCGGATAGCATCTCCACCGCCAAATCCACGAAATAAATTCGTCTTCATATGCAATATTCTAAATTGATATTACCGGAAACTTTATATATATGTGTGTGCGCGCGCGTGTGCGCGTGCGTGTCTGTGTGTGTGTGTAAAAACAAAAACAAAACAATATATATATATATATATATATATATGTGTGTGTGTGTGTGTGTGTGTGTGTGAGTGTATGTGTAAACATACATGCTGGTAGAGACGTAGTGAGAAAGATAGACAATCTTTCACTAGTAGAAGGGAAATATGTACTACCAAGTAAAAGATATAATCAACAAAGCAGACATTAGGCTGTGGCTGAAAGTGAAGACAGGCATAACTACCTACCTAAACCCAGATCTCTCATACCTGCTTCATCACCGTGAAGGTGATCAGCTTTGTAAACTGATAACAAAGGGACACGCACCGTTCTACACTAAAAATCACAGTATAGTTCTAGAGATCAGTACATCCGCAGGTTTATATGAAATAATTACCCACAGCGACGAAAATCGAAAAGAAATTAGATCGAAAATTCACGTCGAAAGATAGAACTCGTCTTTCTCCTAGAACAAAACCTGCCCAGAACTCTCAGCTCACCAAAAACTGGCACTATACCAAGTGCGTCTTCAACAAGCAGGTACAACAACAAAAAAAATGAGCGAATTCCATTCGGAAAAAAAAGCTCATCTTGCTGTGGGATTAGTTCCAAAACACCAGCAGAAACTATTGAAAGCTTACCTCCGCGTCTTTCCTAACAGAATATCGCATCGTCTGCTGGCTAGTAAACGAGCAGCTGGCACCTGTTTCAGTGCTAGACTTGATCATATCATATCATATCATAGTCTTAAGCTTTGCATAGCACAAAAACATGACAGCATACGCAAAAACAGACGGGCAGATGGGGGGGGGGGGGGGGAGAGAGAGAGAGAGAGCCGCTCAAAGTTCTTCAGCTGTTTTGTTTTCCTCTTGGTAGATCTGAAAGGTAGCTTAGAGCAGAGGGGAAAAACGATCCTTAGAAAATCATCTGTGCAGATGTTAAGAAGGTTTACAAAGTTTTGTTAAATCAATATTTTACAACAAAAACAAATTTCTAATTCATGCAAATGTCTCCAGCTTCTTAAGCTGCATCAAAATCCACGAATCTCGTTTTGTCTTGTGCTATCTCCCTGCAACTGCGAGCTGGTGTTCTTTGCAGTCCATGCTGTAGAGGTGTTTAGGCACAGCATCGTATCGGCTACTTTTTCAGTCCCGGAGGACAGCTAAAAAGCAGGCTGTGTGCAATACTTCTTTAGCAGACTCCACCACCATGAATACTATGGCGATCCCTACCCCGTTAGCCAGGCTAGGCCTGTTACGGGGGTGGGGGAGTACCAAAGGAGAGGTGGGACAGGGTCTTGACCAGCTATGGTTCACTAACCCTGACGCTAGCATGTCAGCTAAGGGTTGCTGATTGCCTCCTAATCGGATAGCACCTCCACCGCCAAATCCACGAAATAAATTCGTCTTCATATGCAATATTCTAAATTGATATTACCGGAAACTTTATATATGTGTGTGCGCGCGCATGTGCGTGTGCGTGTCTGTGTGTGTGTAAAAACAAAAACAAAACAATATATATATATATATATATATATATATATATATATCTTCTTATATCTTATATCCTTCGCGTGCCGTTAAACGTCACATATGGCTCACAAAGTAGTTCGCCAATTTTTCCTGTCTTCGGTGAGTCTTTCAACCTCATCAAGGGATTTTATGCCTGTTAATTTGGCCTTTCTTAACAATGTCCTCTTCAGAGTTTCACGCGGTCTGCCTCTTTTTCTTTGGCCTGTTGTGTTCTACTTGATAGCTTGTTTTGGGATTCTCTGATCATTTGCAACGTGAATTCCATGCAAGAAAAATCATCTGTCTTCACTGGCTAGCAAAATAGGACTTGAAATTAATAAGGACGAAACAAAAATAATGAAACTTCCCATTAATTAAAATGGAAAAATACACATAGAAGGGACAGATATTGAAGAAGTCAATCAATATGCATACCTTGGCAGCTACATAGACCAGGATGGTGACACCAGAAAGGAAGTTAGAATTGCAAAAGCAGCATCGATCTTCAAGAATCTTGAGAACATATGGAATTCAAAAGTTGTAAGCACAAAAACCAAGTTAAGACTATTCAATTCAAATGTAATATCCACCCTCATTTATGCATGTGAAAGCTGGAAAACAACTAAAGAAACAGACAAGAAATTAGACTATTTTGAAAACAAATGCCTAAGGAAAATACTTGGCATCAAGTGGAACGAATTCAACAACAATGCAGAGATAGGACAGATGACTGAACAACAACCAGTCTCATGGGTGATCAGGAAAAGGAGATGGACATATGTTGGTCACGTGGTGAGAAGAAACAATCAGAGAACCCCAAAACAATCTATCATGTAGAACACAACAGGCAAAAGGAAAATAGGCAGACCACGTGAAACTCTAAACGGGACAATGTTAAGAAAGGCCAAATTAATAGGCATAAAATCCCTTGATGAAGTTGAAAAGCTATCCGAAAACAGGAAAAATTTACGAATTAGCTTGCGAGCTCTATGTGACGTTTAACGGCACGGAAAGGATATAATATATATATACTAGACGAATAAAGTAAAGATTCCCAAAATGTGTCGCGACACATTATCAACACACTATCATGGGAAACGGGAAATGTAAAAAAGACACACAGCTGAAAAACTACACATTGTCAATATTTATTAACAAGAAAAAAAAAAAGTGCGCACTCTCATCCTCCCTATAGTTTCATTTATCTGGAATTATTAAGCCCGTAATCCTGTGGAATTCTGAATGTGTGCGCTGTAACGGTTTCAAACCATCCAACAGTACACAGGATGTTTTTTTGTGTGTGCTAATTACTTCCATCAAAAGCCATGTACTGTATAAAATAATGTTAATTACTACTATGTCATCCTGAACTTACCTTCCTACACGGACATAACCAACACTGAGACCAGGGGCTAGTTTGTGATGTATACATTTCTTAGAAAAACAAACAACGAAAACATGATCAAACTTACAACCTAACACGGATCACTGGTCATGGTGTGCTTTTTTGGGTAAGTACTCTTTACCCGAGAAAGAAGAAACTTAGATTTCTAAGCTTTTTTTTTTTCAAACTGCATTCAAAAGTTGAGCATCAGTTAGCCATTGCATTTTTTTTACATCATCTTTCTTAACGGACGTGAACAATAAAGAATTGTACTGCTATACGTATTGGCTAAGAAAATAGGGCACAGTGTTGAGTTCCCTTGTTCCTTGGTAGAAAAGACCACATTGTTCTTTCTTATACAAACATATAACAGACGTGTGTTTGAAAGAGCTGGGAGTGTATCGTAACCACACGATCAAGATAAAAGTAACAAGTTGTTTGTTCTTCTCCAGACTGTAGGCGGACAAATGTTTCTTCTTTTTTTGCTGCCGCTATAAATTGGGGGAGGGGTGGAGGAGGCAGAGGGAGACAGAGAGAATGAACATCTGTAGTTTGCCACACCAACAAAGTGATGAATAATTTTGTAAATATAAGACATTAGTCAAAAATGCCTTCTTCGTGTAGTGTATGTGATTGTAATCACTGACAATTATGACTGTATTTTTAAAGCTTCAGTAACTTAAGGTGAATGTTTAACATTTCTGGCCCGTGTATCTTCACTTCTAAACTGATATTAAAACTCGAAATCGGTATTTTTAACGTCATGAATCTCACAGCTGAAAAAAAAAAGTCATTTACACAATCGGGTTAAAAGACAAATCGATATTCTCTGGTTTTAACGACGACAGGTTTTGTTCCAATAAAAAACGGAACCCCATACTGCGACAACAAAGCAAGAAAATCAGAGCTGAGAATACAGAGCACTTTCTTAACGATCCTTAGCGTTATTTTTTTTCCTCCTCAAAAGCATGGTTTTGATAGTGCGATTAGTTATCATGTTTCTTCCTCTGTTAATTTACATTTCATATTTTCAATATGCCCCGCCTAGTCAGAAAGTCTGTTTGCCTACAAAACACTGTGAAGACAAGACGAAAGAAACAACACAAGACAAAGTTACTGTGCTTCAGATATGCATAGATATTATGTAAATCCTTTCAAACATTCTATTATCTATTTCCGAACTGATAAATTTCACTTGGGAAGATATTGAAACATGTTCCCTCAAACAATCCGTTACTAGTTCAGTTTAGCTGTGAAGTTCGTGGAAGATATGCATAGTGTGTAATGTGCAGAAGTGACTGTGCATTTATAACACGACTTGTAAGTATCTGAATACAAGGTCAAGCCATAGTTCTGCTGTACTGTGTGTCTACATTATATATATATATTAGCTAAAAGCAGGTGACGAAACTGTATGTCAAAGGAAAAAACTTCTGACGGCTGAAAATCGGTAGGAATTTGCAGCAGGTGTGTAATTTCAGTTTAGTCACAAGCATGCACTTAAGACAACGAAATAAATGGGGTAGAAGAGACTTCAGGTACGACAAAACAGGCAACTCAATATAGATATTTATTTCTTGCTAGACAATACCATTTTGTGTCACATTACCGAATTAATAAAGCCATTTATACGCTGTGCTCTGTTTGAGAGAGAGAGAGAGAGAGAGTGAGAGAGAGGGAGAACAGTGTTGCACGGTTAGCCTTTGAAAATCGTAGACAAAACATTTTAGATGTGAAAGAAAAAAAATGACAAAAGAATTACCTGGGACTTCACCTACGTACTCAGGTAGGGGGAGCAGCCGTTTAGCTATGACAGTACAGTGCATTTATCGACTTGGCCATCTCTTACATCTCATCTTTTCGTTTACTTTGCACGTGTCACGGTTTCAGGTACGCATTAGCAAACTGACTATCAGAGATCACTGACATGTAAGGTGGCCAAGTCGATAAATGCGATGTTCTCTCGTGGCTAACCGGCTTCTCATCCTACCGAAATCCGTGGTTCAAGTACCGGGTATAAATATTTTGTCTTTCTTTTTCTCTCACATCTACAGGCTTTGTCTACGATGTTTCCAAGGCTAACAATGTGCTCTATCACTTTATTGTGCGAAAGTCCGTTTTTTTTATTCTTATTTGAAGAATCTGTCTGCGGGTAGTATATGTCTAGACTAGTTTATACTATCTGAATCAGAATGCGTAAGTTATATATATATATATATATATATGTATCTGTCGCTTGTCGTGTCAGTGTCCAATACACATGGAGCTGCTGGTAGCAAGAGATTTCCACTTCCGTTCTATCCTTCGAGTTTACAGATATCAATTTTTAAAAAAAAACTTTCTTGTGTAGTAAAAGTGAACAGAGGTGTGTAGTTCAGTTTTAAAAAATTTTATTGTGTAGTAAAACCAAACAGAGGTGTGTAGTTCAGTTTTAAAAAAAATTTTATTGTGTAGTAAAAGTAGACAGAGGTATATAGTTCAGTTTTTTTTAAAATTGTGTAGTAAAAGTAGACAGAGTTCAGTTAAAAAAAAACTTTCTCGTGTAGTAAAAATAGACAGAGGTGTGTAGTTTAGTTTTTTAAAAAAACTTTCTCGTGTAGTAAAAGTAGACAGAGGTGTATAGTTTAGTTTACAAAAAAACTTTCTCGCGTAGTAAAAGTAGACAGAGGTGTATAGTTTAGTTTAAAAAAAAACTTTCTCGCGTAGTAAAAGTAGACAGAGGTGTGTAGTTCAGTTTTTTTTTAAATTTTTGTGTAGTAAAAGTAGACAGAGGTGTATAGTTTAGTTTAAAAAAACAACTTTCTCGTGTAGCAAAAGTAGACAGAGGTGTATAGTTCAGTTTAAAAAAAAACTTTCCTGTGCAGTAAAAGTAGACAGAGGCGTATAGTTCAGTTTAAATAAAAAAACGTTCTTGTGTAGTAAAAGTAGACAGGGGTGTATAGTTTAGTTTAAAAAAAAAAAAGATCGAGAGAGTCAGGAAAATGGCCAGGAACAAGAATGGCCGAAGATAAGATGATCACGTATAAATGAACAACATACAACAATCCAATATTCCGGCAAATGCCTCTTTAAGATGCCTCTTTAAAACTTTAAGGACAAAGATCATATTTAAAAACAAAACACAACAGATTTGTTTTTGTATACTCGTCCTTGTCTTTTTTTTTCATCTGTAAAACTGAACCATACACCTCTGTCTACGTTTATTACCAGAACCTGTTTTACCGCAGTCGTCATTTTATTGTATAATAAAACAAGCAATCACACTGACACCAGCCAACAGCCGTGTCTGAAGCCAATCACACGCATATCTCCTATACTGCTTCACGAAGTTCTTGATACAACACATACAGACTATGGTTGACAGATACCAAGGAAATCAATGTAAACAGGCAGAAAAACAATGAATGAATGAATGAATGAATGGACGGACGGATGGATCCAAACATCACAAAATTTGTTTGGGTACATTTACCTAAAATATTCACGTAATACATTTTTATTATGTGAAAAAGTTCTGGCTTCATTTTTTTTTCTTATCCATTTCTTTAAAATCTGGTTCTTTGCTTCCAATTTTAACCCAAAATATTCGCTCGGTTTTCATTTTAATCCGCGATATTCACTCGCTTCCCATTTTAACTGAAGATATCTTTCCATTTTAGCTGAAAATATTCACTCGCTTTCCATTTTAGCTGAAAACATTCACTCGCTTTCCATTTTATCTTCAGATATTCACTTTCACATTCCGAACAGAATTTGTCAAGCATGGGAGAACCGCCTTCCGTCCACACGGAGGGCAAATATACTTTTCATCGTACGCGTGTCATTACTGAGAGTTATGTTGATGTGACCGATTCCACTCAGTTCAGTGGCTTAAGTGTACTTGCTACATACACATAACTGTTCCACCTAGAAGTTCATGCTGCAACATGTGATTTGATTCACTCATGTACTCTGAAGAGGACATTGTTAAAAGAGCCGAAATTAGCAGGCATAAAATCCCTTGATGAGGTTGAAAGACTCGCCAAAGACAGAAAAAATTGGCGAACTACTTTGCGAGCCCTACGTGACATTTAACGGCATGGGAAGGATATTATATATATATATATATATATATATATATATATATATATATGAGAACAGCATGCAGCAACATGATATAATATCAGACAATAAAAATGCAGTCCAAATCAATGTAGACAGTGTGAGAATTGCCTCGCATAGACAGTCTCGTGTATGTTTCAGACTAATATGACTGCAAACTTGTATATACAGTACATATTTCACGTGACCATGAGCTGCTCTGATCATCTTGGCAGCTCGTGTTACCAAGTCAGTGGCAGAAAACATGGCAACTGTAATGAGAAGTATATTCTTCTGCATTCTTGTGAAAAACTGAGATTTTCATTTACAAAAAGAAATGGTAAGGAAGGCAGGACAAACACAAGTAAGCACATCCTAATAAAATGGTGAAGCACATCCTAATAAAATAGAGGATGGATTACAAAAATACAGTGCACACTGACAAACAGGAACATGATGAATAATCTGACGACATTTTCTATAGGAGAAATAAAATAATATAAATCATTGAACCTGGCCTGTGGTTTGTTTGTTGTTTTTAGTGATGCTAGAAGTGCCTTGCTGTCTGTGAAGAAAGTTATTTTGTGTGGTGGCTGCTGGTTTTTTTTGTTTTAAGTGTTTTGAGGGCTTCCAGGAGGGCTGTTGTTTCTGCCCTGTAGTTGGAGGAAACTACAAAAGAACTGAAGCACCTCACACTGTCAACAATTGTGGCCCTACAATGGATACTATCCCACTGTAGAACAGCTGGCAATGAAATAGCTGACACCCTATCCAAAGCTGGCAGCAATCAAGATCAAACAAATCATCCAGTAAACTACCAAGAGGTGAAAACCATAGTCCATAACCAGTGCAGATTTGAATGAAAGAAAGTACTGAAATGCAACAACGAACCAGAAGCAATACACCAACAACAAAGACATCAGCAAACCATCTTCTTTCGTCTACGGAAAGGCCACTGCAGACTAATGAGCCACCTACACTGACTCAAAATGTTCCACACAGACGAGTGTCAATATGACAGTGGAGTCCAGACTCCAGACCATATCCTTCAAGAGTGCCCATGCCATGCGGACCTGAGATGAGAGACATGGCCAGAGGACACAAGCTTGGGGCAAAGCTTTGGGGGTCCTATCAGGATCTGGAGAGGTCTGCGGGCTTTGCCATGTCAACAGGGATCAGGACCTGGAGAGGACTGCGAGCTTTGCCATTTTGACATGGATCAAGATCTGATGTGACCAATAACCTCAAATGCAGAAGAAAAGAAGAATTAAACGTGGCTGTTGTTGTTTCTGCAGTAATGTAAACGGCAATTACACTGAGAAGCAGAGAAAATTAAGGATGAAGACTAACTTACCAGATTGTAATAACTGCGTGTTACTTTGTGGCCGCTTTCCTGACTCTGAATTTGGTGAAGTGTTGCTTGCATTGCACACAGAATCATCAAAAGTTACAAAAAACATAGTCTGTACTGCCCCAGCTGGGTAGGCCTCACTGGATGTTGAGTCTGGATTCTCTGAGGCAGCCTGGGTAAATACTGAACTTGCTGGAGCTATCTGCCGTAACTGCCGCTTTCTGGGCCAAGTGTTACGTGTGGCAGTCGTCGTGCTAGCTGGCTGGCCTGATGTACTGTGGGGTACAGAAGACTGATCTGTATCTGGGCTCTTCTTGTCCAGACTTGTGTCACTGGATGTTTGAGCTGGAAATGGTTTGTGGCCAGATGATTGGCACTTGTGATGGTGGTGATCTGCGCTACAGTCATGGTGCTGAGATTGGTTTGAAGCAATATCTACAGGATGTTCTTGAGAATGATTGTGCTGGTCGCGATTGTTTTCCTGCTGATGATGAGTATTTTGTTTCGAGACCGCTATCTCAGCCTGAGTGGCGGCATCACTGGACTTGCCTTCTCGCCTCAAGCTACATGTGTGCTCTAGATTCTGTTCCGCTATGCATCCCTGGGAAGATAATGTTTCAAGAAATTAATTCTGCACATTGTCTTAAGTTAGAAATTAAAGAAATATCTTAGAATCCATATGGATTTTTTTTAAAAACTGCTGAATTTACTATGTTTTTAAAAAAAACTGCTGAATTTACCATTTAAAAAAAAAAAACTGGTGAATTTACTATGTTTAAACAAAAGTATAAAACACCTTTTTTTAATTTCTGAAAGACAAAATGTCAAAATGAAACTGGGCTTCTATAATCATGCTAGAACACACGTTAAATAACAATATTAAAAAAACAAAACAGAATACTTAAATGAGCAAATCTGCACCGCTGACATGAAACAAAATCAATATTTCGAACAGTGAACAAAATTAACTTCTACTCTGTTATTAATCTCACGGTAAGAATCAAGCTGATGATCTCGATAGTAGACGTTATGGTTAAGATGTTGCGGCACAGGCATTGCTGCGGTCGTGTAGAGACCGCAACGGCTTTCTTTAATTCTCAGAGGGAAACTACGAGTGGATTTCACCACAAATGTAGGGAGTTGGACAATCTCTGTCTTGTGATCAGTCTGGTAAAAGAAGCATAGTTTGTGGGCTAGAAAAGCTCATCCTCAGCCGCTGTTCCCTGGCCCTGACTAACTGCCGTCTTTGCTTCTACTGTGACAGGGAACATTTTTAGCCAGAAAACAACAAATAAATAAATAGACACTTGTATGCAGCAAACAATAAATAAAACAATGGACACTTGTACTCAGTAAGCAATAAATAAAACAATAGACACTTGTAGCCAGAAAATAAATAAATTGACACGTGTAGCCAACAAATAATAAATGGACATGTGTAGCCAGCAAATAATAAATAAATGAACATGTGTAGCCAGCAAACAATAAATAAATAAATGGACACTTGGAGCCAATAAATAATAGACAAATAAATGGACACTTGTAGCCAGCAAATAATAAAGACATAAATGGGCATTTGTAGCCAGCAAACAATAAGTAAATAAAAGGACATTTATAGTTCACAAACAGTAAATAAATAAATGGATATTTGCAGCCAGCAAAAAGTAAATAAATAAATGGACACTTGTGGCTAGAAAATAATAAAAAAATAGACATTTGTAGCCAGTAAACAATAAATAAATAAATGGGCATTTGTAGCCTGCAAATAATAAATAACTCAAAAGACACAACATTAAGCAAGTTTCCGTCAGTGAACTCACGTTACAGAATATAATACTCAAGACATATGTGATACAATATAGAATAATAGCTATTTTTCTTAGTCCAGGCTGACACAAAGCAACATAAATATGATATGAGAGCTACTGAAATCAAGACAGAAATTCTTCCTAAAAAAAATAACAGATTTACTATATCTTAGTTATGCAGAGACCATGTTTTGAAGCCCAGAATCTCCATCCTGATGGCGTCTTGATTCTGGCCTTCAGGTTAGCAAAATTAATTGAAGTCCTGCACTGAAGAAAATAAATCCTTCTCTTCTTTGTTTTCCGGTCTTTTTCTCCTAGTTTATATGAAAACCTAGGCCCTTTATACTTCCCTCACTCTCTCCAGTGTCTTGCTTAGTCTTCTCTTCAAAAATTGTTATAACATTCACTCATACTATTGTATAGTCAGCATGTAATAAGTAAAAACCAACACTTTCAGTCAACAAACAATAAATAAATCAACAATACTGTTAGCCAACAAGCAATAAATAAATCAATGAACATTTTTAACCATTAAACAATATATAAATCAATGAATATTTTAGCCAGAAAACAATAAATAAATCGATGAACATTTTTAGCTAGAAAACCATAAATAAACCAAAGAAAACTTTTTAGCCACCAAACATTAAATAAATGAATGAAAAGTTTTGGTCAGCAAATTATAAATTAATCACTAATCACTTTTAGCCACCAAACTATAATTTAATCAATGAACGCTTTTAGCCAGCAAACTGTAAATAAATCAACTAATACTCTTAAGCAGCAAACAATAACTAATCAGCAGCGAATTTACCAAAGCTGCACCTCAGGAAAATTTAATTAGAAACTAACAAGAGTAAAACGAACAATACTGAAGAAACAGATGTGATAGCTACAGGAAAAAAAAAAAAAAATCTTCAGACTTGATACATTTCAGTGGAAATATTATTGCTGTTATACAGAAAAGAAAATAAAGATGGCTCAAGCAGTGATACTCACGATAACAAAGTTAAAACCTACCAATGACGGAAACCATCCATATAATCCAATGTAATGCAGCTCAAAAATAATATGAAAGAAATACATAGATAAGTGTCAGGTTACAATAAATCAATCATGTCTATACTATTAGCTATAACGCACAAAATGGAACAGTAATGACTATATATACACTGAGTCCACTGCTTCACAGTTATATAGAAGGTGTAAATCTGTACGCATCTTAGTCTTTACTCTTCTTCACATTCCTCACACATGCATTCTGTAGACATCTCGCCGTCTGTTATAGTACATTCTTTGTGTAAACACGGAAATATACACTTAAAACGAGAAACCTTTCTTCTTCTTAAAAAAATGTCATATTTACATGAAATAATGTAAATGTATAATAAAAGTATAAGGTGGGGGAAAAGTAACTTTTTTTCAACAATGTTTGGAGGTGAAGACAATGTCGGTGATTTGGCAATCAGCAATCCATGGCTGACATGCTAGCATCAGGGCTGACGAACCATGACTGATAGGCCAGTGTCAGCAGTGACGAACCATGGCTGATATTCCAGCGTCAGGGTTGACGAACCATGAGTGACAGGCCAGCGTCAGCATTGACGAACCATGGCTGATATGCCAGCGTCAGGGTTGACGAACCATGAGTGACAGGCCAGCGTCAGCGTTGACGAACCATGGCTGATATGCCAGCGTCAGGGTTGACGAACCATGAGTGACAGGCCAGCGTCAGCGTTGACGAACCATGGCTGACATGCCAGCGTCAGGGTTTATGAACTATGGCTAACAAGCTAGCATCGGGGTTTATGAACTATGGCTAACAAGCTAGCATCGGGGTTTATGAACTATGGCTGACATGCTTGCGTCAGGGTTTATGAACTATGGCAGACATGCTAGCATCAAAGTTTGTGAACCATAACTGACTAGACCCTGTCCTACCTCTCCGTTAGTATCCATATGGACTGCCATAATCCTCATGGTGGTGGAACCTGCTAAAGAAGTAATGCATACCCCCTGCTTTTATAAGCCCCACTCAAGGACTGAAAAAAATATCTATAAAACCAACTCCCAAGCCGACACGATGCTGTGTTTCAGTATCTTCACCGCATCGGCTGCAATGAACACCAGCTCCGCGGTTCCAGAAAGTTCGAAGAAGAAGAACGTTTATCAAAGTCGGCTGCGTTCAAAGAAGTTGTAAGGTAAAAAACTACTGCATCAGTGTAAAGACATGTCTGTGGAAAAGACAGTCCGTTACAAATAAGAACATTACAATGACAGCGCTCGCGCAGGTGTCGTTCACCTATCACACTCTTACTAGTGAAAGCAGATGGAAATTCAAGCACAAAAAACTGAAGTGTATCACAGAGATAGAACGCTACGCACACTGTGTTGTGCAGAGACACTAAGCATGCTTATATCAGCTCAGTTCAATTCAAGTGCCATGCCGCGTGGCGTAGGCGATCATTTCTCTCCACAATTCCCTGTCTTAAGAGATTATGAGATCCGCCGGTGACTTTCTTCCTAGCCACACTGACAACTCATCCAGTAACTTCTCTCTCTCTCTCTTTCTCTCTGTGTCTGCTTCTATCTCTTCTTCCTTTAATTTTTCCAGCTGCCACAGTGTGTTCCAATTTTCCTCTTCTCAGGAAATGTCCCATAAATCTCGCTTGTCTGCCTCTGATCTTTGCTGCAATATGTCAGTTAGCATGAGATAATTGGCGCAAAGATAAAGCTGTCGCATTGTAAGAATGTTTACACGCCATTACTGGTATGTGACTAGTGACAATTGGCAAAACCTGCACCCCGTTTTCACATGTAAGTCTCTATATCTCCGTATTATCATGACTATAAGCTCTGGGACGTTTTACCCTAGGCCATGCATTTGTACAGGAATGTTCGTTAAAAAAAACGTTAACCTTCAACTATATCTTATCTCTTCGCATGCAAGTTCTTTCATGTCACATCTAATGTGCTCCCCGTTTTTTCGATTTTTTTTCTATTCTTATTTGTTATATATCATTCATGTAAATTTATATCTTCTTTCTCTATTTCTTTGTCCTTTATGCTTTTGTATCGTTAAGGTATAAAATCGAAACTTTACAACTGTGTGCTCGTTAATTTATAAAACTGTTCCTACTTCTATTGTAAAAAGTTTCAACATTCTGTTATCACAGCTTTACATCAGTGGTTTTGTATTTATATATTTAGTCATATATATATATATATACACACACACAAACACACTTATACCCCAAAACTATACATGCAGTATCTCCTGATAATAAAGATCCTGAATAGGAATAGATACACATCACTAAACTTCATAGCTGTTTCTCTCTCTCTCTATCTTTCTATCTATCTATCTATCTATCTATCTATCTATCTATCTATCTATCTATCTATCTATCTATCTATCCATCTATCCATCTATCTATCTATCTATCTACAAACTGATAGAAGATATAGAGAATATATTATGTCGCAGCTGGTGAACATACCACAGATAGCAAGCAACGCTGTTATTTCCACAGCTGGATCATCAGTAGTTCGTGGCATATGGTGTGCTTGGGCCTTCGCAGTGAATTCAAAAGGCAGAACCGGCAAGGACGGTAGTGACGGTTTAGCTATAACAACAAGTTATTTTTGAACAAGTCATTATTGAAACTATCTTTCTCTCTCTCTCTCTGAACCTTAAGTGCCCAGGGCACATGGGGCTTCCGCAAGGGTTTTCCACAAATGCCTGCCCTTCGCCTTTTTTGTGCTCTTGCCCAGGTGAGCCCTCTATTGTTCAACATCCTTTTGTTGTTCTTCTCCATGTCTCTTTTGGTCTACCCTTACTTCTGTTCCCCTGTGGTATCCATCTTAGTGCTGTTTTTGGTAGTGAGTTATCAGTCATTAGGAGCACATGTCCCAGCCATCGCCAGCGTCTTTCCTCAATAACTGCTGTCAGTGGCTTCATCTGCATCTCTGCCAACAAGATGTTATTTCTCATGGTGTTTGGCCAAAATATTTTTCTAATTCTTCGTAAACATTTAGTATGGAAAGAATTCAACTTGTTTTCTATGGTTTTAGCGATTTTCCAGCATTCATTTCCATAGAGTAGTACACTTAGAACATTACTCTTAAATATCCTGATTTTCAAATTATGCTTAGTTTTTTAGATTTCCATATAGTCTGCAGTACTGCAAAAGCCTGGTTTGCTCTAGTAAGTCTGCTGTTGATGTCCTCTGTGCTGTCTCCATTTTCTACTACTTTACTGCCAGGGTATACAAATTCACTGACTTCCTCCACTAACTTGCTATCTACTCTGAGTACATTTCTATTGTTCACATTTTGCTTCATTAACTTTGTCTTTCCTACGTTGATATTTAGTCCTATGTTGTTTGCATTCTGAGTTAGCTTGTTTATTTTATCTTGCATTTCTTTGTGGCTGCTTGACAGTAGACAAATGTCGTCCGCAAAGTCAAGGTCCTCCACCACTGTGCTGAGGGTCCATTGTAATCCTCTGCGTTTGTCTGATGTTGCCGCCTTCATTAACCAGTCTATTGCCAAGATAAATAATGCTGGTGATAGTACACATCCCTGCTTCACTCCTGTTTGTACCCTAAAGCTGCTGGAGGTATGTTCTCCACAGATAACTTTGCACTGAAAACCCTCGTATAGGGCTCTGATTACATTCACTATCTTATGGGGGAGGCCATGCCATCTTAGGATTTTCCACAGTGCATCTCTGTTGACACTGTCAAAGGCTTTCTCAAAATCTATAAACAATGCATATGTTGTGCTATGCCACTCATTTGCCTGTTCTAATATTTGTCTAAGTACAAATATGTGGTCTATGCATGATCTTCCTTTCCTAAATCCTGCCTGCTCTTTTCGAAGTTTTCCTTCAAGTGCTGGTACAATTCTGTTGATTATTCTGCAAAATACTTTACTGGTGAGTGGCAGTAGGGTAATGCCTCTCCAGTTCCCGCAATCTCTGAGGTCACCCTTCTTTGGTAATTTTACTATAAGACCAGTTTTCCACTCCTCTGGGGCTTTTTCTAGATCCCAAATTTGTTGTAATATCCGGCAAAGTTTGGTGTTTCTGTTTCATCTGCTTTCAACATCTCCGCAGTCACTTCATCTTCACCTGGTGCCCTGTCTAATTTTAGCTTCTTTATTGCCTCCTTTACTTCACTTATTGTTATTGGTCCTGTATTGATGTTTAGTTCCGTTTTTGCTTCAGGTATATCTATTGTTTGTGCTGCTTGTGTTCTGTTTAGTAGTGTGTTAAAGTGTTCCCTCCATCTTTCAATTTTTTCTCTTTCTCCATTGACCAGTTGTCCCTTTAGTGTCCTTACTTATTGAAACTATACATGTGACAAAAGCTCTGGACTGGCTAAAGACATACGGCTACAGATAAGCATGCATTTTGAGTGATTCAATGAAGTTTACAGGTGAAGTGTAAGAAAAATTCAAGCCGGATAACAGTGGATCGAATGGTGACGTCACATATCCCTCGATTAACCCCTCGTTTTATACAAAGCCACGCAAACGTTAGAAGAAATAAACAGGGCTAGAAATCGTACAACAGCAGCAGCCCATGAAGCCAGCGGGATCATCAATGCTATAAAAGAAATTATTCAAACAAAATACTTCGCTGACAGCTGGGAAACAGGAAACATCCTTGACCAGAATGATGGAACTAGGGGGTGAAACTTAGTGTGGCACAACATAAGCACCTAATTAAAAACACTCTGGGCTGGGTGGGCTACCGCCTCTCACCCAGCGGGGATGCACTGATATCCTAAACACGTCGAGGTCTTCCGGTGAGAAAGTCCAACTCTAGACTAAACTGGTGCAACGAAAACCACGGTGTCACGCAATCCGCTTCAGAGACCCACCAAGAATACAGGCTAAAGCCCTGCGATACTCTGAACCCCTTGTGGTCCTCTCGGTGATCTCGTGTGGTCCTTTCGGGGACCACGGGACCTAACGAGGACCACAGGTTTAAATTCAGTAGGTTCACAGTGCGGTTTTGGTGGTAGAAGCAAACGAAGAAGAAGAAGAAAAACACCAGAAGGACAGTCGGTCGGTCAACACATTTCGGATGTTATTTGAGTGAACTACTGAAGAGGAGAGGTTGTTACTTAACAACCTTCGGTATGCTGACGACACAGTACTGATAGCTGAGAACCAACAAGACCTGCAAAATCTCTTGGATAAAGCTGCCAAAGAAAGTGAACAGAAAGGCCTTACTTTGAACATCAAAAAGACAGACTATGGTTATATCTAAGAAACAGAATCCACCAGCATGCAGTATTAAATTAAACAGAACTATTCTAAAGCAGGTGCAGAAATTCAAATACCTTGGAGCAGTAATAACTTCAGATGGGAAATGCAGAACAGAAATTAGGAATAGAATAGGCCAAGCAAAGACTGCATTTCAGAGAATGAGAAACATATTAGCTAACACATCTTTATCAATGAATGTTAGAAAACGAGTCCTAAAATGCTATATTGAACCTATCTTGTTATATGGAAGTGAATCATGGACAATAGGCAAGTCTGCACAAAAATCAGTGGAAGCAGCAGAAATGTAGTTTATTAGAAGAATGTTGCGAATCCCCTGGACAGCAAAAATAACTAATGAAGAATGTAAGAGAAGAGCTGGAGAGACAAAAAAACCACCTTGTCAAAAAGATAAGAGAGAGACAATGTACTTTCATAGGACATGCAATGAGAAGAGGGGGCATTGAAAATATAACAACAGGAAAAATAGAAGGAAGAAGATCAAGAGGAAGACCAAAGGAAATGATACTGGACAGTCTGACGGGATGGTGTGAGAGGAGATCACCAACTGAACTGATGGCCTGCATGAAGGATCGGGTACTCTGGAGAAGCATAATAGCCAACGCCAGTCAGCACGGCACCTGATGATGATGATGACTGAAGAGGAGATCGAAATACCCCCACTGTGTCCCGTCTTTCTGACTCATTTCATAGTCTATTCTGTTCTCCACGTTTCTCACGCCTTTTCTTTACTCACTTCTTGTTTCCTCCACACTTATAAATGCATGTATACAACTTACCTGGCATTCTGCCATAGCATGAGCATGGACATGTATCGTGGCTGAGTCTTGAGGTCGACAGCCCCATGAAGGAATGTACTGTGTATCAGGCGGTTGTCCACTAAAGTTACTTAATTGGCTGCCTTGTTCTATATGGTACATCATAGCATGTGGGAACATGTTAAGGCTGCTCTGGTTCTCAGCAGAAACTCTGGATGTGGCTTTAACAGTAAACAGTGACACAGAGAGATAAAGCATGAAAAATGAATGAAAGATTCAAACAGTTTTGCTTTTTAACAAACAACTGCCTTCTTCATCTTCGTCAGCTTTCCGAGCCTTAAGATTGCTGCAGATAAAGTTCGCCTCCATTCCTCTCTATTCCTAATCTTCTCTCTCCAGTTGGTAACACCAGTTTCTTTTATATCATTTTCTATGTTGTCTTTCTATCTCTGTTTTGGTCTACCCCTTGGTCTTATTCCCATCATCTCTGATTTCCCTCATCAAATGACTGTCACACAAACTAAACTTGTTTATTTTCCTTTCTCTGAACATTGTCTAAAGTCTCTCTTCCTCTTTCATCATTGCTCACTGTCTTGATGGGAAAAGTTGAAAGTCTCGAGCTATACAAGGCCATAGGTAAAACTTGCATCAAACATTTTTACCATTACAAACTTCTAAGTGTGCTGAATGCACTGAGGTGATGATCTCCTCCTGCACAGATGTGAGCTGGGCCTTGGTTAAACCAGCTATGGCATGAAAAAAAAAACATGAATCCACACAAGAATTGCATCTCCTTCTATGCCAAATGCAAGCACAAAATAGGAAGCAGACATTTCTAAAGGATGCAGAAATCTAATTTTGTAGATGAATGAAAGTGCTTCCTGCTTCTTACTTGTGTTATGTTTCCTATGAGCTAGAAACTCTCCGCCAGGAGTAAAAACATCAATCTGGATAGGGAGAGGGTTGGAGTAGCTTTGCATGCTTGTCAAGAGTCCACTAGTGTAGCAGGTATCTCATCAAGGTAATTACCAGAGTGAAACTTGAATCTATGCCGAGCTGCCTTAGCTGTAGCATGCAATCACAGGCACCGTGTGGTCTTATATCTGTGGTTCTCTAAGTTGATGAAAGTACCATTTTTTAATATAAAATGTCAGCTTGTTTCTTGCTTATCTCTCTCTCTCTCGTGCCCAAGGCACATGGGGGCTTCCGCAAAAGGTTTTCTACAAATGCCTGTCCTTCGGTTTCTTTTCGCTTCCCCCCCCCCCCCCCCCCCCCGAGTCCTCTATTGCTTAACATTTTCTCTATTGTTCTTCTCCATGCCTCCTTCGGCTACTCTTACTCTTGTTTCCCTGTGGTGTCCATCTCAGTGCTGTTTTTGGTAGTTAGCCAACAGTTATCCGAAGCACATGTCCCAACCACTGCCTCAATAATCGTTGTCATCGGCTTCATCTACATATCTGCCAACAAGATGTTACTTCTTACGGTGTTCTGCCAAAATATTCTTCTAATCCATTGTAAACATTCAGTTTGGAAAGAATTCAGCTTGCTTTCTATAGTCTTGATTCTTGATCATACAGCATTTCAATTCCATCACTCGTGTTTTCTATATGTTTTAATTATGGTTTACTTTTCATTTTGCTCAGTTTATTAATATGTATGTTCCTGCCAGTAATATTTAAAAAGGATATCTTGTCCCAGTCGTATAGAATCCATATGGTTCAGCGTGATGTACTGCTGTTCAGGAATGCGGGAATTGTTTACATAGGTCTGAAATATAAGCAATACATAGAAAGAGTTTATAGGAAAAATCGAAAGAAAACAATCTAGCATCCACATACTGTTACGCATGTATGGGCAACATCTAAACATTTGAATGTGAACTCTAGCTTCTGGTCTTTGTGGATGGAGCTGTTTCTAACAGTAGGAGAATAGCAAGGTTTCGTGTCTCCCATGTCTCTGAATACAAAAGTTTCTAGAAAAATAGAGCCCACAGTCTTCATTGACTGAATTCAGTAGCCAAGTTTGAAATCCCATGTCTCCGAAGCCAGACACTGTTCTTGTTAACGCTACAGGATCACTGGTATCTAATTTCTACTCAATATATCCATGAAGAAAATTATCATTAAAAATCTACTTTTAAACCCTGGAGAAGAATTTCAGAAACTCATAACACTATAAAAACTCAATTGAAAGTAACTTTTTGAAGGTGTTTAACTTACCCCATTGGTAGTACTCAAATCTTTCAACTTAAAGCGGTTGAGGTAGAGATCAAATGTCAACACAGCATGTCTCTTGTCTACTGATTGTGACTGAAAAGTTAAAGAATCAGACAGTAAAATAAGTGGTCAGAATGTGTAAAATAAATGTGAGCACTGCTAATATATATATATATATATATATATATATATATATATATATATATATATATATATATATATATATATATATAAGTGTATGTGTGTATGTATGTTCCAGCATAACTCTGGAACGCCTTGAGCAATTTCAATCAAACTTGGTACACATATGACTTACAATCTGTAGAAAAATACTGTGGGGGTAACACACCCCTAGCACTCCTAGGGGGCCTGGGGGTGTGTGGGATGGGGGTGACATGTACAAATAATCGAAAACGAGCGATATTAGTGTCGAATCCATAGTTTTCAGTATCGCTGAGATGAATAGCAACACTTTCGATGCCGTTTAAGTCCAAGTTCAGCCCCCATCGGCATGTGGGGGTGAGAGAGGAGTGGGTGTGGGATGGGGGTAACATGTAAAAGTAATTGGAAACGACTGATATTAGTGTGGAGTCCATAGTTCTCGGGGTAGCTGAGATGAAAAGTGACATTCCCGATGCCGTTTACATCGAAGTTAGCCCCCATCCACATGGGGAATGAAAGAGGGTGACAATTAGGGTGGGATCTCCAATTATTTTACTAGGGAAACCTCGATCCGCCAAAACGTTGCAACGGCACAAGGCTGTGTGTAAAGAGGATGCTGGGCAATGTAGTTAAAGCGACTTTCTTAACAGGACAGGGAGAGGGTGAAGCAGTTTTTATCCCACGGATACCACTCATTCCGACGGATCTCCCTTTTAACTTTAAGAGATTGTAATTTCCAGTGAGACTTGCGTTTTCGATCACAATCAACAAGTCACAGGGGCAGTCTACACATTACAGAGTAAAGTCTTTTACAAATTCACTAAAACATTAATATTATAGTGAATTTATATATCGAAACTTGATTATATGCAACACTTTTAGTTTCACCTCCAGGAGCAAGAATAAATAATTTCTTGGGCGAAACCCTCCCCCCTCCTTTTTTTGAGCAAGCAACATAAGGCTGTCCATGGGAGAAACATTGCGATCTGAAATCCACTCCGCAGTATGAATAATTAATAAATTCCCGAACAACGCCGGGTAATCAGCTAGTAATCAAAACACAACTTTTAAACTTGCTATCAAGATTTTCATCCTTCGCGATTATACGAGACGATTCATAGACACTAACTCAATGTAACTAGTCATGTGACATTATTTCATTTTAGTAACACAACACAGACGTTGTAGACATCGCAGAGTGACATTCGTTTTTTTAACATGGCATGCAAATGTCAGAAGAAAATGAAAGAGCAGATCAGTTGGCCGACTCAGCGTTCATGGAAGAAGGGCAAGCAATCGTCATGCCGACATCATCCACGCTTTAAGAGAAACTGGTCGGACAAAGGACTTCACTGACAACTGTGAATCAGTGTCAACGTCAAGAATGAAGGAACTGAGGGTGAAACCTGGGCCAACTGAAAAAAAAAAAAAAAATGAACGATTCATCTTGAGAATGGTTAACCAACACTGAAAGGGTATCATGAGTTACTGTAAGCTGAAAGAGATACAAATGAGGAGATCGGAGCACCTATGGCAGTGTCCAGAGTGCATGGATGATGGTCCTTTGTTACTAACTAAACCAACACAGTTTTCTTGTATAAATAAAACAACTGCCGCGCTAGTTCTTTTCACACTGCTGAGTTTTGAAGGATAATACATTCATTCACGCTGCAGATATTTCAATCCCAGTGCAAATTTTTTTTATAAACCACAAGTAAAAAAAAAAAAAAAGATTTATGGCACAAACAAAAGTTCGCCTGTGTGCTAGACAAGTCAATTTCATTTATACGTCGTTATAGACCTGGTCGTACATAAAACTTTCTAGATTCTTGACGAACTTTCACATAGTGTACACTAAAAAGATACGTTATTTGTCTTACTATTCACATATACAAAGACTCTGAAACTATGTAAAAGTCTAAGGAGTCACTGAAGTTAAAATTACGCGAACGTCAATGAATATCTGCTTCTACGCTGAACCGACACCTAACTAAACCAATAAATACCGGCTACCAGTAAACTGCATGTTATGACGAAGCCAGGTATACTTTACACAGAAACTATATGCAGATATCAGTGTGTGACTGCTACAAATTACAGCTGAGGGCTGGCATACCACAGGAACGACAACAACGCTGGAGTATATAAGTGTTGGCAAATATCTCTGTCGTGCTTACTGGATTGTTACACATTTAGATGCGGATATACATTCTTCTTTAATTTTATCACACACTCTTACAGTATTCTAATGATCCTTATCATTAACAGGGCCTCAAGGTTTTGATCGTTCAAATCATGGATCACGGACAGACTGAAGATGTAAGGAACAAATAGGGAAGAATCCTTCCCATGACTCTAATCGACCGACACCAGGAAGTTTAAAACTGAAACTTGAAATCTTATTTTTTCAATACATGTCTATGATTTTTTTCTCTAAACATTTTCTTCAACGTTCCCTCTTTTTTTCCATCTTTCTATTCTCAGTTTGCTTCTATACTGAATAATCAGATCTCTGATGACAGCATCGTTAGCTGCCAAAGAAAGAAGGAAGGAAAGAAAGAAAGAAAGAAAGAGGAAGGAAAGAAAGAAAGAAAGAAAGAAAGTGCCTCTTGTTTTTGCAGTCGTATAACCGGAGTCACTTTCTGTACAACTGCTCAATGACTTGAATAGAAGGCATGAAAGAAGAATTATTTAGTACGATATAAAACTTCAGTCAAAAGAAAACGAACTATAGCCAACTTTTGTTTTATTCAAATGGTGAAAGACTAAGCACGCAGGCCTTTCTGGCGTTACGCCCTTCAACTCTCAACATTCACGCTGTCACAGGCACAAATTATCGGTTCTGTATGCTACAAATGTAAATAAAAATTGTACAAACTTTCATATTTACCTTCCGCATGTGCAACGATAAATATTTTAGTTCGAATCTTGTCAACATACACTCGACGAAATGAATTAAGGCGCAAATGAAATTTATCTGTATCTTCTCGTACATTTATTACAGTCTAACAAACTGCAATGCATAGTAATGTTACTGAGCCATTCTACAGAATACATTGACTATATTATATATGACATCAGACAGACATCAATATAAAGTTTGACTATATAATAAAAAAATCACCTATAGATTTAAATGAAACGGGAGTGTATTCCAAAGGTGTGCTGCAGAGTAAGCAAGGCTTGCTTTTCTAATACAGCTCAAGTCTTGATTTTGCACTGGACAGTTATTTAGTGTTAGTTATTTTTTAAGGTTAGATTTAAACAATGACAAGAAATAAAGCGGAACAACGTACTGCAGAATTCACTGAATTCAACTGCTAAATGAAGATCTACATTTGGGAGGTAGAATTCTGAGATGCCTGTGCTAATCAGCAGTTTGTGTTAGATGCTTGTCATAATAAGACTTATTGCTCAAAATTCAGAAGCACTTTCTCCTTGCGCATTCCAGAAACACATCCAGAAATTCGCCTCGATTACTTATTCTCCTCCAAAATCCCGTTTTCAGCTGTGATATGACCAGAGAAAAACTTACAATAACATAATTTAGATACTGTACAGAACAGAAAGGATATATTTAACAGTTCCAACAATCTAATTATGACATCATCTGAAATCAAATTTCAGAGGTGGAGATGAGGTAGGGGGAAAGGGTGTTAAAATAGTAAACGTAAGAAAAACAGTAAAACAGTGAAGGCGCGTAAGAAAAATAGTAAAAGAGTAAGGAAAAAAAATGAAACAACTGTAGCATGGCCTTGTAAGTAATGATCATATTATTATTATTAATGATACGATTAGGAAATGATTATGAATATAATTACAAATATATTGTAGGCAAAATAGTGACATCAAATAGCAACAGAACAAAATGGGTGGGAAATTTAGAGAAAGGTGGGAGAGGTAAAACTCCCGCGACATAATATAGGACAGGACGCTCAGAAGAGTAGATACTTCATTCATTCATTCATTTGCATGTCCCTTGCGGAACTTTGCCTCCCAAACAGCACTCCTGTAGGCCTCTCGGTTGTGAGCAAGATGGCCTGCTGCTGTTGCATCCATTTCCAGATCGTCAACGATGTCTTGCAGCCATCTTCGTCTTGGTCTTCCTCTTTTTCTTTTTCCCATTATGTACCCTTCCAATACGGTCTTCTCTAAATTATCATGACGTTTAATGTGTCCAAAATATTTAAGTTTTCTCTCTTTAATCCTCTTCACTAGCCAGCCTTCTTCAATATTAAGCTCTTGTAGTATAGATATATTTGTTCTTTTTTGTGTCCACCTACTCTTATTTTTCTTTTTAGTTTGATACAGGGGTTTTCCTTGGTAACACCGTCAGGATTTTGTCCGTCATCACAATTACTAGTACCGACCTCTGCCTCATACTCTTCCCCAGTGTTAAAATTAGATCTATCTGGCCTGGGGGCCTCACCACCAGATCTTTTTCCTAATTGACTTTCTATGATTGCTGCTTGGGTTTCTTGGTATGTTTCCAGATGATAGTTTACCATTGCTTTCCTTCCGGGCAGTGACTGTACTAGTCAGTGATCGTAGCCATTGTCCCTACATTGAGATCATCTGCCTACCATCATAGAATGGTGACCATAACCAACATTATCTGTCAGCTGCTCTCCCATTCCATCCACCACCTGCTCCCATGGCTTCACGTCACCCTGATCGGGGGGCTATACGGGTACTCCACCTTGCCCAAGGGTGTCCCGTAGACTGACGGAGGTAAGGAGGCGTCTTACTTCTCCTTTGATAGGGGATACCCCTACCCCGCTAACAAGTAGATACTTAGAAATGCAAAAAAGCTAACCAAAGGTAAATTGAAATGACAGACACAGTGACGCCGAGATACAGAAAATACTAAGGAAGGACGCTCGGAAGTAAATCAGTCCAGTAGTAACAACACGACGTCATGCAAGCACTCGAGCAACTAACCGCGGTGGAAAATTTAGACACTGACACTTGACGGATGTAGGAAAGCCAAAGATCTTGTTGGCGATAGATATAAAGAACGGACTAATCCCTGAAGCATACGCCATGATAGACGGAATTGAAGCGACTAATAGGTAGGGCACGATTACTAATTTTAGGACGCAAATTGCCCTCGGTTTTGGAAATAAGGGAGTAGACCGACTATGCCGCTGACCAATTAAATATTTAGAGGCATGGCCTACTGGACAACTGATTTAAAACATAAGTCGCGGGGGGGGGGTAGATTTTTAGGAGAATGAGAGAAGAAAGACGGTAGAACACCAGGGAGACACGAAAGGAGAACACAAGAAGACAAGTAGAAGAACATGAAAGAGAATGAGAAGTAGTGTTAGACTGAAGATGTGTTACAAGTGATTCTGAAGATTTGTTACTTTGAAACTTCGAGTACCGGGATTTAGTCGAGGAATTAGTTGACCATGTATTGCACATCGGATATAGTATTGAGTAGGAAATGTTAACGTATCAAATGTAGAATATTGCGAAGTTGAGAATATTGCTGAAATACTGCAATGTAGAATATGACAGAGTTTGATATTGTGAACAAATGACTATGTGCTGCAATGATGAATCTAACGAAGTTTATGTCATATTACATCTTATTCCAAGTGATGCTGTCGACGATACGTGTTGATCTTATCTGTCAAAACAAGTGAATTCAGTGAACTTTTCATCAGAGTTGGTCTAACGAATATCGTAATGTTTGTGAAACCATGATGTGTGATGTGTTGATTAAAGAACACTTTTTCTCAGATCATCAATATAAAAAGAATCAAAGAACATTCGAAACCATCAACATTAGAATAATCCAACAATATAGAACTTTTGAATAACACAATCAAACAATAAGCGGTGGTAAACTTTTTGCAGATCCTACTTTCCTGATCTTCAGCCTACATATGCAGAAGTCAACATGAATACTCTCAGTAAAAGCAATGACAGGATTTATACTTCTGCTCAGGAAAAGAAAGAAGGCAACATAAGCAACAAATAGTATGAGTAACGAATGGGGGGAGAGGTGGGTGTGGTAAGGTAAGGCACCTTAAATGTTTCGAGGTCTGCCTAGCTTGAGCCGGGCAACAACTAACCAGATACAACTAAAAACCTGCTCTCACCGTCGAAAACAACCCATGACGCCTTTCCCTTCGTCTCTTTGTCTGCGTGACTCATTCTGGTTATGTGGTTGTTTCAGTTTTTCTTTCTGTAAATCATTTACTAAGTTTTAGTCTCACGTTCCCCCCCCCCAACCTCTTTCATGAATGTCTTATAAAAATAAAACTCGCACTTGGACAAACGGAATATCTCAACAAAAATATCACATTACTGGACACTTGTATGCACAGTTATAGTCTGGAAAAGGGGATAAATGATTACTACAACCATGTGATGTTTCAGCTTAGAAACAACAATACCGTTGACAGCACTTAAAATCTTTGGAAATGAAACTGGGATTATATTTTGACCTATCACGAGAAAGGGGGGGGGGGAGAGAAAAACACGTTTATCGGCAAATAAAACATTTACCTTAAATTCTCAAGGCGAGGCGGTTATCAATGAAGGTGTCAACTCTATCCCTGAATGCAACTGGAGCACAAAACAGAAAGGCAATCACGGGTAAAGACTCCCCAAAAGTAACAAAGGAAAAGGGGCCATGGGTTATTTTCGACAGTGGGAGCAGCTATATCGCCTGCCTCAAGCTAGGCAGTCCTCAGACGCTACACTGCCTAACTGTCACATATATATAACTTGAAGAGTAAACGGTAACAAACAAACAAACAAAATGGTGTACAATGACCAAAGTTATAGACTGGAGTTGTATCAACTCGGACGCGAATTGCGACTCGAATCAATTCCAAGATCAAGAACAGCGACTTCGGACTCGACTTGTGACTTGATATTTTAAGTCAACCGACTTCTTCTTCTTCTGCGTTCGAGGTTGTTGGTCACATCAGATCTTGATCCCTGTTGACATGGCAAAACTCGCAGTCCTCTCCAGATCCTGATAGGAGTCCCAAAGCTTTTGCCCCAAGCTTGTGTCTTCTGGCCATGTCTCACACCTCAGGAATACATGGTTTGGGCATTCTTGAAGGATATGTTTTGGAGTCTGAACTCTACTGTCACATGAACATGTCTGTGTGAAACATCTTAAGTCGATACAGGTGGCTTAGTAGTCTGCATTGGCCTGTCCTTAGGCGGAAGAGGATGGTTTGCTGGTGTCTTTGTAGTTGGTGTAGTTGTTACATTTCGGTTGCTCTTTCCATTCAGATCTGCACTGGTTAAGGATTATAGTTTTCGCTTCTTGAAGTCGGTAGTTAACTGGATGATTAGTTTGATCTTGATTGCTGCCAGCTTTGGATAGGGTGTCAGCTATGTCATTGCCAGCTATTCCACAGTGGGATGGTACCCACTGTAGGGCCACAGTTGTTAACAGTGTAAGGTGCTTCAGTTCTTTTGTGATTTCCTGTATGTTTGCCTGTAGGTTCTTTGGTTTTATAGATTCTAGAAGTGCCCTGTAATCTGTGAAGAAGGCTATTTTGTGTGGTGAGTGCTGGTTTTCTGTTTTAAGTGTTCTAAGGGCTTCAAGGAGGGCTGTTGTTTCTGCCCCGTAGTTGGAGGAAATCTTTCCCGTCGCGAAGGCTTTTTTGGTTTGTCTCCCATCTGTGTATCTTATGTAGACGCTCCCACCTCCATTTTTTACTGTTTTTTTTCTGTCTACACATGTGTCCATTCAGCTGGGTTGTATTTGCTGTCAATCAGCTCCTGGGTTAGTGTCTTCATCTGAAGTGTTGTTAGGAGCGCGGTATTAATGAGAAAACGCACATTTTGATGACGACCATTTCCCTGTGTGTAGTCGGACACATATAATTTGATTTTACAATCTGTTTAGTTCTGTCTCGTCTCTGACTAGACATGCAATAATAATCATATGCTGACTTTAGACGGATTGAGGACGCAAATGGCAATAAAGCCGCGCACTGCGCACAACTCAGATCAGACAGGGGCCACCAATGTGAAAGACCCTCACACGTGACTACTGAGCCTGAATTATCACACACATCTTGTACAGAAAGAGAAAGACAGTGTGAGGTTTACAGCACATTTGTTTGGATTTGTCTGACAACTTTGAAAACTTAGGAAGGGCTACCCACGTGCCCTTCTGTAAGCTATAATAATACAGAAAGTAAAGATAATTTTAGTAACACTGATTTCGTAACAGAAACAAATAGCCACTCTTTTAAATTTTCGATACACAGACTTGGTGCGACTTGACTTTAAGACTCGACTTGAAGCTGCTTGCAAGGACTTGAGACTTGACATGTGACTTTATGATAGTGACTTGTGATCTGACTTGAAACTCTCCATAAAAGAATGCAACACTGACAAAATTGAAACTGAAAACCAGAATATTATAAGTGGATATGGTACGTACTAACAATAAAGATAGCATCTTTTGCAAAATAATTAAAATGAACCATGAAACAACAGAATGTTAACAATGACAACCAAGATTCTGACTTATTTCACTTGTGTGCTTGGCACTCTTCTATATGGATCTGAAAAGTGGGCAACATATTCAAGGCATGACTGAAAAAAAAAGAAGAAAAAAAATAACTTGAACTATATTGAAATTCTACTCCGCTGATCAATTCTGAGAAAGGCTATTCATTTCAAATTAATTTTTCGTCTCAAACAGACCGTTTTCGTTTACTTTTTTTATCTATCATCTTAGTCTGTGAAGTTATTATTAGAAACAAATGTCTTATACAGAGTTCTGTGACTTGTATGCACTATCCCGACTAATAAAAGTTCTATAGCCTTCAAGTCCTGACTCCTCTCTTACCAACCATAATCACAAACATTCTCGCTGTTTTTTGGTGTTTTTTTTTTGCTTTTTTTCCCATTTCTCATCACTAACAGCGTCACCTGTTGGCTATCACTAACATAGAAGAGGTTATATAAGAAACTGGTGTCATCAATTGGAGAGAGAAGATTGGGAATAGAGAGGAATGGAGGCGAACTTTAGCAATGAGCCTTAATGGCTCGGAAAGAAGAAGAAGAAGAAGACTAAGAAGAAGAAGAAAAGCGTCAGCACCATGATTACCCCATGAGGTAAGCCTTAAGAATGCACACGAGTATTTTCCAGTACTTCGTAAGCTGGTCTGACATTCTCAGCCTGACTTGGCTTACATGTGCGCCAACTGTGTGTTCTCACGGTCTGCATCACTCTACTCACCGCCGATATTAAACAACAGGTCTAGCAGGCGAATACAGTAAAGGAAGTAAACTATACAATAACAAATCTTTATAAAGTATATTAATCCTAGATCTCGTACGTCAAGACACTTGAATTCTATAATAACGTTAAATGTCTTCTACTTAGGAACGATAAAAATTCTCAAACATGAAAGCCGATATTTTTTTAAAATGTGATCTCTCCTTTCAATTTACTATTTCTTCCAAGAAGAAAAGTGGCTGAAATCTAAATGTCAACTGCCAGTTCGATCTTCACTCAGCACTGGTACAGCTCAGTGCTAATACATAGAGCCCAGGAATGATCTTCAGTGTGATGTGATATTGGAGAACACCTGTTTTTAAACAGTTTAGTTAACCCGCAAAAGAAAATACTGTAATGTTGCAGCATTTCATGGCACACAAACTTCTCAAAATATGAATGGTAGACCAGTCAGATAAAACAGAATAGACGAACTCAAAGAGTTTAATGCTAGTGGTTCATGTATACACATAACAATGAGTGCATAAGTCCAGTCTATAACATATCTTGCATGTTCAGTTTCATAAGTAATCGTAATCGTAATCTACAGTAGACTACATGTGTTTTTTAACAACGCTGAGCTAAACTATATAAAACATATGCACAGTATGAGACAACATTTATCTCTAAACTATATAAAACATATGCACAGTATGAGACAACATTTATCTCTAAACTATATAAAACATGCATTGTACGAAACTACATTATTCTCTAAACTATATAAAACATGCGTATTGTATGAGACTACACTTATCTTTAAAGAATATAAAACATACGCATTGTGTGAGACGACATTTCTGCAACAGACATAGTCACACTAAACAAGATAACTTCCTAGCCACAAACAATATCAAATCACAGTCTACAGATAAGAAAGCCATAGCAGAAAGCTCGGATGCTTCGTAAGTCATATACAGAATGGTATTTCTAGATCCCCAGACATAAGATGCCCCATTTACTGGCACTGCTAATCTTATCAATCGTATGAGCAATAAAAACGGTAAGCATCTCTTAAGGCAGCATTGGTTTTTTTTAAGACAGAGCTTGACTGGCAAATGAAGTGGCTCGTGTATAATAATAATAATACGCTTCCACTTGTAAGGTGTACTAATAGAGACAGGGGGAAAGAGACAGAGGAAAGAACGGGGGGCAGGGAGTATCAGATTAATATATGCTGAGAGAGAGAGAGAAAACGAGGTTATTTATAGCATATATGTTGTCTCAGCGAGCCATGTAATATGTGCGTTCACGCAAATCACGCTAACGAAGCTAACAGTCAAACAGCGGGAGAGATTGTAGTGAGGAAATTTACCAACCATTCAACGTCTGTGGCACATGCATGAAATTAGAGTACAATAAATTCTTTATTTTGTAATCTCACTGTCACAAGACAGTTGCTTTAATCCTGCCAGAAGATTACAAGTGTTCTAGAAATAAATATATGTATGCTATGGGTCGCGCTTTAGCCATCTTGTTCTGTCGTTGTGTTCATCCTTACTCTGTTAGTAATCTTTTATTTAGCAGACTGGTTTCTACGAAATGTATACTCTGAAGAACAAAGATTTAGGTCTCCTGTCTGACAAAATCGCTTATGTGTTCAAGTGTCTGGCTTTCCGTATATGCTTTACTAGCGCCAATAATCATCATCAGTCTTTCTTTCCCTCTCAAACAAACGCTTCCACAATGGTTTTTTTTTTAATGTATAATATCAGTATAGGGCACAAAGTTGTAATTATCTGTCAGTATATCCGCCGTATTAAAGTATACATCAGGCCAGAAATGAGGCTTGTCACAAATCTAACTTATAACTGAGACTTCAAGCATACACGACACTCCTAGCGGCCCTCACGGTAGAGCAGAGATTTAGACTCGATCGATAATGAAAAGAAATTACAAACCAGGCACGCACCGGGGGGCAGGTACTCAAGTGTATAACGTTTATGAATGAAGGGCTGGTAGTCGGAAAATCAATCGATAAGACTATTCATAGTAACATTTTTTAAATATCTTTTCTTCAAGATGCTATGTTTGCTGCGGCTGTTTTAGCCCATTTACTGTAGGCAGAAGTCTGAGATTATATACAAGACTTTTCTACCATCTAATATGTGTGATATAAAAAAAATGAGATGACTGACAGAAATGGTTTAGCCGTAAAGCTCAGTAAATAAAGTGGTGAAAACTTAACATTTTCTTGTGAAACTACAACATAACAGACAGTACGGATCTACGTTCTCTCACCCCCCCCCCCCCAACTCCCAAAACTGAAGGAGCGGCTGAGAGACTTATGTCTTACCCCAGTCTTAGAACTAACAGTCCAAGCCTGCAACCAGCTTGACGTGTGACTCCAAAGATCATCACCAGGCACCAAGAGCTCTTAAAACTAATTCTCCCACAACAAAAGAACCTGTACTTTTCAAGTATAACTTGTGCTGTAATATTTCTTCTGTCCTTTGAATTCTTTTTATAACCTTTTTATACTTTTTTTCCCTTCATTTCCTCTCCACCTCATTCGTGTAGGCATGAATAGAAGAATAATTACTGTATAATTATATAAGTGGCTGGAACCACACGGTTTGAACTCGCAATTCAGCTACACCTAACATTCCCCTTTACCACAATCATAATCCCTCTACACAAAGTTCCACTCCTTTCTCACTTGTAACGCATAGTTCAGAACCTCCTCACAGCATCAGATTACAACCCCTCTACCCCAACTATAATCACCTATTCCACTCTCTCCTGGCTAGATTACCACTGTATCACTTTCTCCCCTTTTCGCGGTCCTCCCTTTCCCCCTCCTTATTTACGACCCACCTATCACAAGTCTCCATTTAAACATTCTCTACTTTCTACCGTGCGCACTTCTGAATACAGCCTCTTGCAAGCCACAGCTTCTTACAAGTTACAGCTAAGTGCTCTATTCATTTTATTTTGTTCTTGTATTTTCCATTCCTAATTTTTACACAGCATTCATGTGAATTTATATTTTATTTTTTCATCCTGTGTGTTTTTTTTATGATTAAGGTTCACACCAAAACGTCACAACTGTGTGCACGTTGAGAAATAAAACTGTTCCTACTTTTCCCCTAGTTTATACATTTTATTCATCAATAGAAGGAGCGTTTCTTGCCGATACGTAAGACTATCTTGCTATCTTCCATCACAGCGCCACCATCATTGTCTTCCTTTTCTACAGGGTGTCCCCAAAGCTTCCCACACATAGGAAAATGTAAGACTTTTAAGAAAAACTAAATGTTCAGTTACAAAACATTCTCTACATGATTGCCAGTTCTTTCCAAACATACGTGGATGCGCCTCTCCTATTCAAAGTGCACTCGTGTTAACACAGTTGCTATTATGCACATAATAACACTTGGAATGCGCTCCTTCAGTTTTTGGAGCACCCTGTTATTGTTTTCCACCTGTGGTTAGCTTTCTTACACAGCAGACATTTTAAAATGCTTTTATTCTCTTGTTTTTCTTGTATGGTGTTTTCTAACTGATAAGTTTCTTTTCTTTCAAGGATTGTGTGTTGCATAAACCAAAGGTTTCCTTTTACTTTTCTGACTCAGGCTAAGCTCCTGAGTCTGTTATACTGAAGTCAGACTTACAGACAGTGCCTTCTATTCCCCCTTCCACCCCCACCAGTCCGAAGTCAGGGTTACATATGGTGTGATCTACCTCCCCCCCCCCCCCCGGTCTAAAGTCAGGCTTGCCGATGGTGTGTTTTATCCCCCCACCCAATAACCCCCCCCCCCCCAGTCTGAAATCAGACTTACAGAAGATGTGTTCTACCCCCGTTCCAGGTCTGGCTTACAGATGGTGTGTTCTATCCCCCTCCCCCTTTCAAGTCTGAAGTCAGGCTTACATATGGTATGCTCTTCTTCCTTCCCCCCCCCCCCAGACTGAAGTCTCGATTAAAGTTGGTGTGTTCTAACCCCGCCCCAGGTCTAGCTTACAGATGGTGTGTTCTATTCCCCTCCCCCCAACCCTAATTCTGAAGCCCGGCTTACAGATGGTGTGCTCTTCTTCCTCCCCCTCCCAAACGTATACAGATAGCTCTTTGCTATCTATATCAATGATCTTCCACTTCATCTTAAACACTCTTCTTGTGACCTTTTTGCCGATGATTGCACAGTCTACACCAGTGACTACGATTGTGTTAATCTAGAATCAACTCTTCAGGTCGAGTTATACAATTTAATTAGATGGAGCAAAAATAATGGCATGATTATAAACACCGATAAAACAAAATCAATGCTCATAACAACAAGATATAAACTACAAAACGCAACAAAAACACTTCGGCTCTGCACAGAAACATCACAGATAGAAAACGTAAGCGAGCACAAAACACTAGGTCTTATTATTGACCAACATCTGACCTGGAACTCTCATGTGCAATGTCTAACAAAACTCATCGCACAAAAAGTATACCAGTTAGCCAAAATTAAGCATTTCATCGATCAAGACACAAGGAAGACGTACTACATATCACATTTACAAACACTTTAAGACCATTGCTCAATAGTCTGGGATGGTTGCTCAGTGTCAAATACGAAGAGGCTTTGCTCACTCCAAAAGCGACCAGTAAAGCTTATTAGTGACAAAGATCAAGCACAAACAACTAACCAGCACAAACGTATCAAAATACTGCCTTTTAAGAACAGGTTCCTCTTCAACAAAGCCAAGTTAGTACATCAAATTCTTTCACGGCATGCCCCGCCTTATCTATGGAACCTGTTTAAATTTAGCCAAAAGTGCAGCCAACGCTTGAACAACATATGTCTTCCAAAACCTAGACTTGATCTTTACAAGAAAAGCTTTAGTTATTCTGCTGCTCATCTTTGGAATACCCTCCCATCCTGTATTTTAAAAAATATAAATTATACTCCTTCCTACAACTACAAGCTTTCTCAATATCTATTTGATGTCGACTTACATGCCTCCATGAATTATAAAACTTAAAAGTTATCTTAAACTGGTCTTACAGACACTTAATACAATTAATTGTTTTCTGAACAGTCCCGAAAATTTTGTTTAGTAGATAGTCATTTATAATATATGTAGTTACTTCGGTACTGAGTGAATGTTTAAGAGCGAAACGTAAATGTTGTATTTTATTTCATGTCTCTCAGCTTCAATGTTAATTATGTATGTTACATGAACAGTATATTTGTAGAATGTCTGGAATAGAGTGAAAGATGTATGATAAAGGGCAGAATGTCAGACGGGCCTGCGTGTCCAATTCTTAACCCTTTTGAAATAAAGATCATTCAATCAATCAATCCCCCTCAAGACTAAAGTCTGGCTTACAGATGGTGTGCTCTTCTTCTTCCCCCTCCCCCTCAAGACTGAAGTCTGGCTTACAGATGGTGTGTCCCCCCCCTTCCCTTCCCATGTCTTAAATCAGACTAACAGGATGGTTTGTTCTATCTCCCCCCTCCCCCCCCAGTCCTTCTTCCTCTTCATACTAAACAAGTAAGTCTGTACGACTGCATATCTGCTGTAATATTCTAGATTCGTATCACGTTTTGGAGATTTGTAAGAAACGAAGTGACCCAGGAAATGAGATACATACATCATGTGCACAAAACTTCCGAAACACCTCTATATCACAGGAAGGAACATAACCACTCTACAGACAGGTAGGGCAATACAATATGCCTGGAAAACCGCATAATTCCAAATAGTTATCAAAAGTCATTAAAAGAACATGTTTAAAAAAAGAAACTGAAATGAAAATAATAATACAAAAAAAAACGTATAAATAAAAGAAAGATACAAGTTTAAATAATCCTAGCTGCTGTAGCTTTTCCTTATTCTTCATTCGCTTCTACCATCAAGATCGCCCCGTGATCCTACTGAATTTACTCCTGCGGTTCTCGCGATAGTCTCATTTAGGATGGAGGTTCAGAGCCTATATTCTTGGTGGGTCACAGAAGCGGTATTGCGTGACACTGTGGTTTTCGTTGCATCAATTTAGTCTAGAGTTGGACCGCCTCACCGGAAAACCTCGACGTGGTTTGGATATCAATATATCCCCGCCGGGTGAGAGGTGGTTGCCCATTCAGCCTAGAGTTGGACTTTCTCACCAGAAAACCTCGACGTGTTTTGGATATCAGTATATCCCCGCCAGGTGAAAGGTGGTTGCCCATCCAGTCCAGAGTTGGACTTTCTCACCGAAAAACCTCAACGTGATATGGATATGAATATATCCCCGTCGGGTGAGAGGTGGTTGCCTATCTAGACTGCAGTGGTCCAGTGTCTCCGACTTCAGCATTTTGTGGTCGTGGCCGCTACCTTTCCTAGTGGTGACCAGGGTCGAGGAGGACGAATCCTAGCCACTAGTAAGTTTCATCCTCGCGTTAAGCCGGTTTAGGCGTATTAATCCCAGTATGGGTATATATAGGGCGTGACTGGCCTCTAAAGCGGAGGCACCGTGATATGAGTAGCCATCAAGTTTCACCCCCTGGTTAAGCCGGTTTAGGTATATTGCCCCAGTATCGGTGTATATAAGATGTGACCGGCCTCTAGAGCAGAGGTGCCGTGGTATGAGTAGCCCTCACCGCGAGACTACTGGCCATACTAATTAAACTTCACTTAATCCTTTCTATCACCTTTTTTCACAGCGGCGCCGCGTGGCAACCTTAATCGCATTTTTCTTCATTGGCCGGGAGGAATTTCACCCCACGCGTGGCAGCCAAAGAATCTCGCCAGCAGCGTGCTGCTGTAGCTGATCATTAATCCATTTTTTCTTCCGCTGGATAGAACACGACAGCTCCTGTGAAACCTAAGGGTTGTTTTTAGTTGCTGTAAGAGTTCTCATTGTCTGCTTCCTTCGGATAGTTCTTTCTTATGCTGTTGTCCGTATGGTCTCTACCTCTATATTCTCAATCACTCTCCCTAATTCCACCACATTATCACTAAAGTACGTAAACATATAAGAATACTACTAAATGCACTGTCGACGTAGGTGAAAGAAACATTATAAGAAAAGATCAAGAACTCTTTCTGTTGCTGACAATGGATCATTACCAAAGTTCAGTCTGTTACTGACACAGTGTTACTAATATACGAATGATGGTATAATCCCGGATTTGTTTCCCCGTTTTTCATACTGCTGCTAATGTGTGACAAGAGTCCACACGTCCAACAACATGATTCGTATAAAAAGTTGTTCTTCTTGCGTGCCCAATTTTTAACGACTTGAAAATAAAGTCTTTTCGTTCATTCCCTTTTTCTGAAGGAAGTAAAATATTACATTCAACCACTATTCGAGGTAAGCTTTACACACCTCGACAGTAGTGATTCTATTATCCGTTGTTCTGTGTGTATAGGTGACTGTATGTAAGCTCAGTCACTACACTACTTACACGGCAGTAATGTTTCAAATACTTGTATATAAAGAGAGTGAAGAAATGAGATAACATCTGTCATCAAATTTAGCCACCTAATGCTAGCCAGAACTGTAGCCACGTAATACTATCTGTGACATTCCGTTGTGATAGTATTCATTCATTCATTCATTTGCATGTCCCTTGTGGAACTTTGCCTCCCTAACAGCACTCCTGTAGGCCTCTCGGTTGTGAGCAAGATGGCGTGCTGCTGATGCATCCATTTGTCTTGCAGTCATCTTCGCCTTGGTCTTCCTCTCTTTCTTTTTCCCATTATGTACCCTTCCAAGACGGTCTTCTCTAGATTATCATGACGTTTAATGTGTTAAAAATATTTAAGTTTTCTCTGTTTAATACTCTTTACTAGCCAGCCTTCTTCAATATTAAGTTCTTGTAGTATGGATATATTTGTTCTTTTTTGTGTCCATGATATCTGAAGAACTCTTCTGTAGCATTTACATTCAAAGCTATGTTTGTGTTTCTCAACTGTTCTGTTAAGTGTCCAAGTCTCACAGGGAAAAAAAGCTGTTTTGTTTTGTGATAGTAACGCTAGCTAAAAACAGGCTGGACCCACAAGTTCAGCCCGATGAGTTGCCCAATTCCTAGGCCCACTTCTGAAAGCACAGAAAGCCAACGAGGCATCAGCGCGATAACATGCCTCTATCGCAAGGAGCTTCAGTTGGCAGCTACAAGAAACTATGCAAACACAGAACGTCACAGACTGGAGTAGAGTCCAGACAAAGCTGTCGACGTTAAGTGAAAAGAACTGTTGCAAGAGAAAACCAAGAACTGAGCCTACACTTTTTGTTACTGGCACAGCGTCATTAAATATACGAATGATGATATCCCTTATCTGTTACTGACTTCATATTGCTGCACTGATTTAGTCTCTGGATTCGTCGAAGTTACTTTGTTTTCTGCTGAAATCATACAGGCAAAAACATCGTAGTAAATATTTTTTTAAACACATTTCAAGCAAGATCATACGAATAACTGAAAAGTGAATAATTTTTGTTTCTTCTTTCTTAGCTATATATATGGCCACTGCTAGAGCTGTAATATATACGTAGAATCTTTGTGACACGTTACAGAGCCAAACAGACAAACTTTCAAACATTCGTTAGACTAAACTGATTATCTAAAATGATTCAAACCACAAAACCTGGACCAGCCATCGGCAAAAAGATCTAACCTAGAGATCAAAAGCTTCGCAGGCATATTTTTGTCATCTTTCTTCTATTTAACTGGCTACCTTTTTCTTGTTCTCGCATCCTTAGCGATAAGACACACACTATCACACACTGCACTTCTTCAATGTCATTTCTTAAAATTTGCCTGTCTCACTATTTCTCCCCCCCCCCCACACACACACACAGCAAAGCATCTCAGTTTCACAGACCTGCTTGTACTAGAGAAGTTAACGGTTTACAGGTGTGGGCCATTTAAGTGCAATCTGCACATATCGACTTAACACAGCGCAGAAGGCAGAGACCGTTCAGGTACCTCTCTTGTTCGCGCTTTCGGAACTATTCGCTGCTGAAGTATACGGCCGGCTACAATGCATCGGGATAAGCAGATCTGTTATTAGAATTGTTATTACCGTCAGAAAAGTAAAACCTGAAAATCTGTTACAACATTTCAAGAGTTCTATTACAGTGTGTGAAAACTGATCCATAAACGGTGGCTGTAGATGTGTATGATATGAAGCTGATGTCTGTATCAGTGTTAAAAATGTAAGTGAAGAAACGCTCAATGATAATACTTCCCGGACACAGAAGTGAAGATGTTCTCTGTAACTACAAATGAGGATAACAAGATGTCTTGTAACAAGCAGATTATTACATCAGTACAGTGGATTCTAGTGATGACAATCAAAGAAAAGAGCAGGCATATAGAGAAAATCACTGCAGAAATTTGTACGCGGACATTAAACGAACTGTGAGAAAGTTATGTTATTAAAATAAGAGCTAAGGTTTTAACATCGTCATCTTCCGTTGTGAAGTGATCTGTGTTACTAACAGGTGGCAGCAAGGATTTGTTGGTTATATGCAGAGCCACCGACGGGAATTTTGTAAGGTGGTGTATTTCTTCTCCCTCCCCCTAACCCCATACTCTCTCTCTCTCTCTCTCTCTCAACTTTAAGTGCCCAAGGCACATGGGGCTTCCGCAAGGGATTTCACAAACACCTGTCCTTCGCCTCCCCCCCCCCCCCCCCGCCTACCCTATCAATTAGTTATTCTGCTTTTAATCCATCAGTGTGAGGTTGCTGGCCGGCCGGAAAGGTCAGAGTAGCAAGACGTGTTTTTTGGGGGCACGTGACTGGCTTGAGTGTCGTCCAGTTAGAATGTATGTCTGACCACTGATTCGATCGCTATTTGTCGGGAGGAAAATAAAATAGTTAGGGAGCATGTTATCGTTATTGTCTTATGGTCAGTGTATATGTGGTTGTATCGTCTCCTGCACCATCTTCAAGTTCTGTAAGCTATCGTAAGTCTGATGTTTGTTTTGTGTGTATGCAGCTGTAAGTTTTGTTAGAAGAAGTATTGCTCGTTGTTTTGTGTAACGAAGTGGTGAACTGTTAAATGTGTTCAGTGTTACATAGAAGTGGTTAAGACATGTGTATCAAGAAAACCATCACTGCTGAATTCATTTGCCATGCTTGATGTATTTGACTGATTGTATTTGCTTTTGACATTGCCATTTGTTATGTTATGTGTTACGTGCGCTTTGAACTTGATCATTTTACCATTTATTTGTGTTTGTTGATCTTGTGCTACTTGTCATTTTCGGTGAGCTCGTCCACTTTTGAATCATGTATGTAGTCAGAAGTGTTCATGTGAATGTTCACTGAAGTTTACAGGCACTTATACTTTTGTCTCTTCAGAAAGTAAAACAATTAAAGAATCTGTGGAGAGGAACAGACAGAACTACAAAAATAAGGTTTTTAAGGGCATGGATCCCATCGCAACGTATGCCTGTGAGACCTGGACACTTAACAAAACAGCTAAGAAGTACATGAATGCCTTTGGATGTAAATGAAAAGTTCTTCAAATAGCATGGACACAAAAAGGAACAAATATATCCATACTACAAGAACTTAATATTGAAGAAGGTTGACTAGTAGTGAGGATTAAAGTGAGAAAACATAAATATTTTGAACATATTAAACGTCATGATAATCTAGAGAAGACCGTCTTGGAAGGGTATATAATGGGGGAAAAAAAGAGAAGAAGACCAAGGCGAAGATGGCTACAAGACATCGTTGATGATCTTGCAAATGGATGCATCAGAATCAGGCCGTCTTGCTCACAACCGAGAGGCCTACAGGAGTGCTGTTAGGGAGGCAAAGTTCCGCAAGGGAATGAATGAATGAATACTTGAATGAATGAATGTCGGTGCTCATCTGTCATACATCATAATGTCACACTTTCTTATTCATATTTGTCGTATTTTATATATTTTGATATTTCATTTGAGAGTCATTATTTTGTGATGGTAAAGCGCAATCATAAACATTGTGCAAAATTGAATATGATGTTGCACGAGTTAGCAACAGCCCTCCCCCACCCTTAAAACAGAGGAAGTTCTTTCGGCCTCTTCTCTTCCCTTTAAAACTAGGAAAACCATTCGGACTCATTCCCCCCAACCCTTCCCATTAGGTCTGATTATTTGGCTAGACCCGGTCAATATCTGTTGCTCCGTGCCACACCAGATTATAGGGTCCGCACTGGAAAAACATCACGTATATGAAGAAATGCACCGCGTACGTGAAGAAATGCACCATGTACGTGAAGAAATGAACACGTACATAAAGAAATGCATCGCATACACGAAGATGCTAAAAGGTCATTTCATGTGGTTTGTTTTAGACTTGTGTGATCTGATTATATCAAGTTACAGATAACAGCCGCGAGTTTAAATGTACTGTATCTTCAGTACTGCCTAAAAACATCAGGTTCAGTAACTCTAATGCACAGGAGGTTTTATGAAGGCACACCTTTGATAAGAATGTAATGTATCGCTTATAACGGCAGGTCATGGGCGACAGAATGGTAAGTGAGACCCTTGATATAAGTCTTTACATGAATGATTCTTGATGCCGAGAACCACACTAGTCATTCCATGTGCTCGAACAGCGAACCTCAAATTCTGTCAGGGTGTGTCCGGCTTGAGTGATCTTCCAGCAACTGCTGCCCGTTGCATTTCGTGTTTAAGTTGTTTTAAGTACCCGATCAGTGAAACTAAATCGATCTCTGAAGTGATTACTTCCCTTGCGCGACTTTGTTTTTCTATTGTGCATTCTGCTCCATATCGGCATCGGTGCTGAGATTTTAGGCGGTGATAAATCTGTCTCTGGCGCTCATTTTAATGGCAACAAGAGTTGCCAGTTCAAGAGTTTCCAGATCTGCCCTGATGCTTTAAAACATACCGTAAAAAATGCATTTCATTTTCTACTCTTCTTGTCATCTCATCATGTTCAGTCTAGATATTCCTGACTCTATGATTTCCTGATCGAACACTCCTGTCACAGAGCACATACATGGTGTTCCCAAAATATTCCCAGTAAAGTTCCCCTTCCCATATGCGTGTCCATCTCTGCATAGTGATATGTCCATTTAGTTCTAACTGTTCTTAATAAAATATCCTAAGCTGGTTTTATATCTTCTTCCATTTGACAGCTTCAATTCTGTTTTTCGCACGCTGATCTAACCGGTATATTGTCTGAACTGTGCTTTAATTCTTGATTTAGATTTTATTTTTTCAAATGTTTTATCTGAAAGGTAAATCACAAAGGAACAGAAAGTATCTGACTATCCCAGTAATCATCAGGTAAAGGAAGCCCTGTTGTGGCTTGCAGGCACCTAGTGGATGTGGCGTTAGTGCCAGTACTTTCCTTGATCTGTCAGCATACTCGAGAGCAATGTGGTCACCATCGTGCCCGTCTGTCTTTTATTCTCCAGCTTTGGAAGAACCCAGGTCCCCATCTTCACAGACCGAGTGTAACTAGGGCGCCTTCGGTCAGATTCGAACCATCTGCCTTCACCGTGAGATATTAGTGCACTAACCATTTCGCCACCCCAGTGGCGCCCTCGTGTAATCAATACATACAAAGAAAAATAGAACATAAAAAAAGCCCATAATAACGACAGTTTTTGCTGCACATTAAGCTAGTTCAGTACATAAAGCTATTTCTAACACATATGTTTCACATCCAACAGCAAGTTGAGGCACTGTTTACTAGAAATGTCTTACCGCAACTACGACGTCGCATTCCTCCCTGCCCAGAAACAGCATCGTCTTAGGAAGTTTTAACTTCTGGCCATGGGCGTCCACCAGGTACCAGTGATCCTGCAGCCCTGCTTCCTCGCCCTCCTGCAAGCACACAGAGAACATAATAAAAACCACATCAGCATATATGGCATGAATTTACACTTATCCACAAAGCTGTTCCACTAATCTGTTGTGCCGAGCCAGACAGTTCCTACCCTTAATGAAGGTTCAGAATTTATCTATATAATTTCCTAGAGCCTGGTCGTTTGCATTTTTACAACAACCACTTCTCAGTTAGAGGCAAATAAACATAAAATGACCACTCACAAATTTTCCAACACATTAAATGTCGTCAATCGACCAGGAGGTACTGAGCTTCTTAATACGATCATGATTTTTTTTCTTTTCACTTTGAGCTCCAAATTCAGCAGGAATGAATCCCGACAAGTTTGCTTATGTGCATAAATTTAAATGCGTATGTTATCAACAAAACTGTTCAGATTTCATGTCCTCAGAAAATTATTTGGAAGTCAGAGGGTCTTTAAGAAAAAGATTTTAACATTTTAAAGACTGAAGCATTTAGTTCAATAAAGTTTCAATAAAAATAGCATTTTATTTTCTAATACCATCATTTTCTGCCAGCTCACAAAACCACCTTCAAGAGGCTTTCTGCCAGCTCACAAAACCACCTTCAAGAGGCTTTCTGCCAGCTCACAAAACCACCTTCAAGAGGCTTTCTTTTATCAATGTGAACCACTGCGCTCAAATGACGTTTTAGCGATTAAAAAAAAAACAAAAAAACTAAAGTTTGGTTGGTTGCCTGCTTGATACGATTCCTGTTACTGACAACTTAAGCTCTTTGTACTTGATGAAAATTTTGGATGAAAATCTTGAATGCGGACATCAAGTAAAATTCTGCTTCGCTAGAGTGGCTGTACTATATTCTCTGAGCTAGGGCCACCGAGTGGGGCGGGGGTTCCAGCTGGTGCATTGCTCCGAGGTCCGGGTGGCTTTTCCCTGCTTTGAGGATGGGCCTGGGGTGCGCTGCCGGGTGGTGGCGGGGGAAGTGGCGGGGGGAGAGAGGGGAGAGTTTTGTACCGGCTTACAAAATTTCTCTGGAGGCCCTGCATGGAGCCGACTTTCCTATGGTCTCTATCCCCGTGTGAGATACATAGTCTTATTTCCCTAATCCGGCTGAAGTAACACTTTTTTCCCCCTTCGAAGGCACCACGTAGTAGTCAGGTCGACGTATTCACTAGCTACGATTCACTGGCATTCATAAAACAGTGTTATCTCTGTTACTAGTCCGATCACCTTCTCTTCAGCTTTACTTTATAAACACAGGTTTAAGATTAGGACGCCGCGTCGACACATTATATCTCAGAAACTAGAGCAATCAATCAGAATTCTTCTAAAAACATCACTCTTATATTTCTGTTTATAGACAACAGAACTCTGATATAAAAAAAAATGTTCCTAACATTACTGAACAAAACAGCTGAGAAACACATAAATGGCTTTGAATGTAAATGCTACAGAAGAGTTCTCCAAATATCGTGGACACAAAAAAGAACAAATATATCCATACTGCAAGAGCTCAATACTGAAGAAGGCTGGCTAGTAAAGAGGATTAAAGAGAGAAAACTTAAATATTTTGGACACATTAAACGTCATGATAATTTAGAGAAGACTGTATTGGAAGGATACATAATGGGAAAAAGAAAGAGAGGAAGACAAAAACGAAGATGGCTGCAAGACATCGTTGACGATCTGCAAATGTATGCTTCAGTAGCAGGCCATCTTGCTCACAACCGAGAGGCCTACAGGTGTGCTGTTTGGGAGGCAAATTTCCGCAAGGGACATGCAAATGAATGAATGAATATTACAATAGTCCAGGGTGTAGATTTTCACGAAGAAAATACATTCTTTTCAATGTTTGTTTAGAAGACCTGACAATCTGTGTTTAGCCTTCATTTCTATTCTGTACTCCGCCTAACGATGCCATTTAAGCAGAAATGAGTTTCTGATGTGAAACAAAATAATAAAACTAGAAACGCGTTACATATTTAACACTTAAGATTTTTACCAATGCTGAAACCTGCAACATCGTCTGTGGCCGGTGAAAACACTTGTATTATATAGTTTTCTTACCCTGATAGTCTTTGGTTTTGTAGTTCTCAAAAGTATTAATAATAATATCCCAGTGAGATTGTGATCAGATGCTGGGGTAAAGTTGATTAGAAAAGCTTAATGGGATAATAAAGGGATGAGTCATGGTTTTTTTTTCAATTAATTAAATCACAGAAAAGGATGCAGACATATGGCAGAAATAAAAGTCATACCTACAAAATAAAGATGGTAAAAGATTGTTTAAAAATTAATGGCCATTATCAAGGAAGAAGCCTCTGGTTAAAGGCAAGAGCGGCAACTACCACATGATCTCCTTGTCCACCAGAGCACATAAAGTGCTCAGATATAAAGAAGTGTCTACAAACATGTAGGGTATGGATGTATGGAATGCAGTCACTGAGATAGGAATCTTTTTACCCCCCTCAGCTATAAAAACAAAGTTATACAAATGTTTATCCTGCAGTCTATTTGTTGACTTTTCCCAAGCGTTTGCCAACGGTAAAACTATTCTGCCACTGGCGTGACTGGTCCTGTTACGAGCTTACAGTGTCAAGCTGTGGTCATTGTGAAAACTACGACATCAACACTCGATTCAGAGCTTACAGTGTCAAGCTGTGGTCATTGTGAAAACTACGACATCAACACTCGATTCAGAGCTTACAGTGTCAAGCTGTGGTCACTGTGAAAACTACGACATCAACACTCGATTCAGAGCTTACAGTGTCAAGCTGTGGTCATTGTGAAAACTACGACATCAACACTCGATTCAGAGCTTACAGTGTCAAGCTGTGGTCACTGTGAAAACTACGACATCAACACTCGATTCAGAGCTTACAGTGTCAAGCTGTGGTCACTGTGAAAACTACGACATCAACACTCGATTCAGAGCTTACAGTGTCAAGCTGTGGTCACTGTGAAAACTACGACATCAACACTCGATTCAGAGCTTACAGTGTCAAGCTGTGGTCACTGTGAAAACTACGACATCAACACTCGATTCAGAGCTTACAGTGTCAAGCTGTGGTCACTGTGAAAACTACGACATCAACACTCGATTCAGAGCTTACAGTGTCAAGCTGTGGTCACTGTGAAAACTACGACATCAACACCTGATTCAGAGCTTACAGTGTCAAGCTGTGGTCACTGTGAAAACTACGACATCAACACTTGATTCAGAGCTTACAGTGTCAAGCTGTGGTCACTGTGAAAACTACGACATCAACACCTGATTCAGAGCTTACAGTGTCAAGCTGTGGTCACTGTGAAAACTACGACATCAGCACTTGATTCAGAGCTTACTCTGTGCACCATGGTTTTAATGACACTGTTCTCAGTCTATGAACCATATATTGGTGTCAATCGCAGATACAAGTAAGTTTCCCCGCTCGCACACACTTTGCTATAACACATACTATAGTTTTCGCTTAGAAATCTTCAAGTTTCACGCTTGGAAATACGTTAAGAAATGTTACCTGGGTTGGTTGGTAACCCTAGGAGTAGGAGTAATGAATCAGTTACTGGTCAATTTTCAGAGGTGCGCAAGTGTAAGAAAATTTTACTGGCCCAGTATATAAAGATAACATGACAGAAACGTTAAGATCAATGGTGCTGGGTGGTGTAGTGGTTAGTGCACTCGTCTGTTGAGCATAAGATCGCTGGTTCGATTTCGCACTCGGGATGATTTTTTTTTCGGATCAATTGGTACCGGATTCAATCCAGTCTCAAAAGATATATACATGTGGTTTCTCTAATAAAAAAGAAATAAAATCAAAGGCAGCGAGGATAGGCGTTAGCACTCCTACCTCAAATGCAATGATGGCCGGAAATGTGAAGGCACTAACACTTCACACTCCTACGGCATACAAATGCCATGGAACATAGTTAATTCAATATTCGTCGTACAATATTTCATTCGTTCTTTCACTCGCAAACACCTGGAGATAAATCATCACCTTCATGAAACATTCTTGCAAATCACTAACTATAAAACATGTTTATTTATTCTTCACCTCGTCTCACAGTATGGAGGCAATAAAAGAAAGTTACGTTTGTACTTTGACTTTCCTGGGGATCACGAACCTGACCAAAATAGAGTTTTTATTACTGTGTTACATTTTCTGAACATTTTTGTTTACGACATTCCACTCACCTCTCAATTTCTCACTCAACTCCTAACTGCTTACCTATGGCTATAATCATACTAAATTAGGGCTGCTGATCAAAGAGAACGACTGAGCAATAAGAATCATTCTTTACATTCGTGGTTCCTCTCTCGCTAATTCACCTGATGTTCTTAATACGAGGTGGTCTACATTAGCCGTAGGTATAAAGGTTCTATCTAAGTTCTTTGTTTAACACAATGACGATCGAATTCCGTCGGTAAGTCTACATTCACTGTTTTATATGCTCCGTTAAATCTCCCTGGAAATATTACCATAAGATAAGCTGTAACAGGTTAAAGAGAGTTTGAAGAAAATCTGGCGTGAAAACATACACTAGATATAACAGAACCACATAATTAACAATACAAAATAAACATGCACATCGAATAACTGTTTATGAGAAGATCTCATGTAGCAAATTATTAAGACATTCAAATGAATGAGAGAAATCTATCCTACTATACGCGACCAGCACAACCGACCTTGTGTCCCAGGGTGGCCACTATTAGGTGGAAGTGATGCTTGGGTTGGATGCCGTATTTGTAATGAAGTTTTTCCAAGAGGCTCTGGGCCTTCTGACGAATTCTATCCATAACGATTCACTCGCATGATGAGACGACGAGAAAACTGGCTCCTCCTAATATGTACATGTGTGATTTGATGCATGTTAAAATCGTATCTAAATATTACTTTCACATCTCACAATAAAGGGCTTTATCCCAGTGAACAGTTTGGATATAAGTATGTATAAAACTAAATACGCATACAACGAAGTCGCTGCAGTAAATCTGTGATAATGAAAATGTTAAAACTATTTCTTTTTAAAGTAGGAAAGCTTTATTAATTAATGACTACACTCGTTTTAATTAATAAAGCTGTTCATAGTCTTGTTCTAAATAGTTTTAACGTTTTATCCCAGTAACGCTCAGCATACCATCTGCTGGAAAGTACTCGTGAAAAAAAAAGAAATATATCACTCAGCACAGGTTAATGAAGAGTTATAGTATAGTTTAAAATACTCATTTCCCCGAGTGTACTAATTTTATTTCAACAAAAATGCCTAGGTTAACTTAACTTCAGAAAATTCTTCGTACAAGAATGTATCTTAAATCCTGAATAGTTAAAATTTCGAGTATGAGAACAGTATTGGCTGTACTGTATTCATTCACAGAGCAATACTAAACAGTCATTTTGACTATTACATCTTGGAGGACGAACTAAACGCTTGCTACTGGAGAAATGTTTTCTGATAACGCTGAGACAAACGTTAAAACCGCTATTCTTTTAAAAGTTACCACTGGCACACCTACAGTACAAAATGTTCCATACTGCTATCTCACTGGTGAATGATTAACAGAACAATAATAAAAATTTTAAAAAAAAGAACAACTCGAATTCACTAGTGAATTCCACCGAAAAGACTGAAGAGTCCTAATTTAAGTTGAAAACTTGTAGTTCCACATCCCATGACACCGGCAAGCGAAAAACCTCTAGCACACGTGAAATGGCTAACACTAGCGGATTACAAACTGTGTGGAGATTTCTTTTCTTAAAATGAAAAACAAAAAAAAAAGAGGCAGTTAATGTCAACCTAGAGAAGTCCTCGTTACAATGACGAACAAGATGGGCAAGCTGCTACTGTGAGTCCACTGTGTGGGGATCCTGACTATGTCCTGTTTGATTTGTTTTGTTTAAAATAAACCTCGTAACACTGAGGCCATCTAAGATTACTTGTGACAGTTTCAAACGAATATAATTTAAATTATGTAAACAAAGTTTACCTTTGTTGCCTGTTTTACATATTACTAAACTTTTCTCACGCGATTAGGAGTGGAAGTAAATGATCTTAAATAAACCATCATTATTTTCTGTTTACAAATCCAGTTTAGCAGGTTAATTTGAATGTTAAATACATGTTAGAGAAAAACTTACACCTGGACATAGGCTTTTAAAGATGCAGACAAAAGTATATGCTTTAAAGGGAAACAGGTTCTTTTCTGTTAGTTTTAAGTGATTATCCGGGCCCTATTTTTTTCAATTTCGCAAAATTCTGGTAAACAAAATGCTGTTGTAACAAAAGAAAATAAAGTGCAAAGGTAACGATAAAACGCAGCGTTAAACAAGTACTGACCAGATTAACGGAATAAACAGCAAAAGCGTAGAGTGTAGGGCTTCTACTACTACTACTACTACTACTACTACTACTACTACTACTACTACTACTACTTCTTTAATTACTTTTACTTCTATTACCATTTCTGCTGCTGCCTGCGAAGAGATCATTATTCTCTTGTATTGCCTTCCTTGGGAAAGCTGATACAATGGATTTCTAAATTGTTATATCCTCTTACAAAAATAAGATTTTTAAGGGCATGCATCTTTCCCATCGCAACATATGCATGTGAGACCTGGACACTTAACAAAATAGCTACGAGGCACAAGAATGCCTTTGAATGTAAATGCTACAGAAGAGTTCTTCAAATATCATGTACACAAAAAAGAACAAATATATCCATACTACAAGAACTTAATATTGAAGAAGGTTGGCTAGTAAGGAAGATTAAACAGAGAAAACTTAAATATTTTGGACATATTAAACGTCATGATAAATTTAGAGAAGACGGTCTTCGAAGGGCACATAATGGGAAAAAGGAAGACCATGGCGAAGATGATCTGCAAATGGATGCATCAGCAGCAGGCCATCTTGCTTACAACCGAGAGGCCTATAGGAGAGCTGTTTGGGAGGCAAACTTCCGCAAGGGACATGCAAATGGCTGGCTGATATATCCCCTATTTTCAGGATAAACTCAGCTGAATAATATACATTTCCTGATGTTGTCCATTATATCACTGTCCTCCTCTTCTTTCTTTTTCTTTCCTTCAGGTTTTTCCTCAAATATCGCATTCGTTATCGTGTCTTTCTATACGGCCGAAATAGTTTAAACATCTGGATCGTACAACCTTCATCAATTCCTTTTTTTTTCAAATTTCATTTGATCTGGTACATCTTTTATTTGTTTTCCTTTTCTATCCATGGAATATGCCTCATTCTTCTGCATATCCACGTTTCAATGGCCCCAATTTTCTTTTCCATTTTTTTTCTTATTATCCATGTTAGCACATCAAAGATGAGTATAAAGAATACGTAGAATTTAACAACTTTTAAAATTTGTTCTGATGTCAGTACATTCTACTGAATTTTTTCTGCTATTAAATATATTATTGATGTTTTTAGGTACTGAGTTAGATAAACTATGTTACATAAATCTGTGCTTTTGTCTAAAGCTCCTAACATTTCGACATTGATTTTATATGAGCCTATAACCTTCCCTTTAGTCACTGTACTCACAGTCTTTTCAATTCCTGAATTTGAAATTCTTGGGCCATTCTAATTATTTTTGTGGGTAGTTTTGTTCATACGTCATGTAAGGAATCATTTATGTATTATTTCCACCATTTCTTTATGTCTGTACTCTCTGTTAGTTGTCCTTCTTTGCTTTTCATGCAGCCTCTGTGGTTCACTTTTGATTCATGCCAGTGAGTCTCTCCTGTGTTTCGTTTTTTTTTTTCTTCAGTTCTCTAATGACCTTTCTTTTTTTTAATTCAGTTCTCTAATGACCTTTCTTTTTTTTATTCAGTTCTCTAATGACCTTTCTCTTTTTTTTCAGTTCTCTAATGACCTTTCTTTTTTTCTTCAGTTCTCTAATGATCTTTCTTTTTTTTTCTTCAGTTCTCTAATGACCTTTCTTTTTTTTCTTCCCACACATATCATTTATTTCATTATCTCTGACCTTATATCCTGGCGTTCTTTTTTCTTTTGTTTTCTAATGATCTTTCTTTTTTTCTTCTTCTTCTTTCACATAGTGCGTATCTTTGTTGCTGTATCTTGGCGTGGTTTTCTTCTTTCTTATATTTTTATTAGAGTTTCATTCATCATCCATTTCTGTTTTGCTTTCTATTCTTTCTTTGCCATTTCTGTACTTGATTTTAACCATTCCGACTCTTTTATTACTATTTCTCTTGGGGCCTTTTCACTTGCATTGTTCTATGGCATCCACCAGCAAGCTCTCATGTTTATATTAATCACGCAGACGAATACGCCCCAAAGTAATCTAAAGAAAGGACTGGTACCGACACAGCTTTCCTAAAGGACAAGAAAGAGACATATAAAAATTCTATATCAAAGTGACACTTTGAGGAACCTAATTTTAGAAACTAACACTAAGAACTTTGACTTACTAGGAGTAAAGTAAACCAGATGGATGGGTGCATTATTCATTTTTAAAAAACAGTAAATATATTTATCTACTCAAAGCTAGAGAAAGGAACACCAGAGAAGAGCAGGCATATTCATGATAAAATTAGTGCAGAAAAAAATTTTTTTTATATGGACATTTAACGAACTGTGAGAAAGTTATGTTACTAAAATTAAGAGCTAAGGTTTTAACATCGTCATCTTCCAAACCTATTCACCAGCACAAGAATACAGCAAAGAAGACGCGGAAATGCATTATACTAAACCCAAAACTGTGTTAAAACAAGTAAAATCAACTGAAAAGTTAATATTAATTGGAGGGTACGAATGGTTACGTAGGTGGTGACGACACACAAAATGATAATAGGAAAATGAACGTTGGGACGGTCCGAAACAGCTTTACGATGAAAATTAACTGATCACTTGATATTTCACAAATATGAGACATGAAAACAACACACGGAAAAGTCCGCGAGATAATAAGCGGAAACCAGACTGATCTCATAATCTTCTTCTTCTTCGTTCGCCTCTACCACCAAGACCACCACGTGATAGTACTGAATTTACTCCTGCGGTCCCCGAAAAGACCACACGAGATCCCCGAGAGGCCACAAGAGGTTCAAAGTATAGCAGGGCTTGAACCTGTACTCTCAGTGGGTTGCAGAAGCGGGACTGCGTGACACTGTGGTTTTCGTTGCACCAGTTTTATCTAGAGGACTTTCTCATCGAAAAACCTCGACGTCTTTTAGATATCAATATATCCAGTCCGTGTGAGAGGTGGTTGCCCATCCAGTCCAGTGTTGGACTTTCTCACTGGAAAACCTCACCGTGATTAGGATACGCATATATCACCGCAGGGTGAGAGGTGGTTGCCTATCTAGACTGCAGTGGACCAGTGTCTCCAACTTCAGCATTTTGTGGTCTTGGCCGCTACCCTTCCTAGTTGTATCCAGGACGGAGATTTTGTCCAGGAGGATGAATCCTCGCCACTAGTAAGTTTCACCCCTGGGTTGAGCCGGTTTAGGCGTATTATCCCAGTATGGACGTGTTTAGGCCGTGACCGACCTCTTGAGCGGAGGTACCGTGAAATGAGTAGCCATCAAGTTTAACACCTAGTTTAAGCCGGTTTATGGATTTTCACCAGTATGGGTGTATATCGGACATGGCCGGCCTCTAGAGCAGAGGGGCCGTGGTATGAGTAGCTCTCGCCGCGAGACTACTGGACATGCCGATCAATCTTCACTTTATCTTTTCCCTCACCTTTTCACATCGGCGCCGCACGGCAACCCTAATTGTTTTCCGCATTTTCTTCATTGGCTGGGAGGAGTTTCACTCTACACGCGGCATCCGAAGAATATCGCCAGCAGTGTCTTAACCCCTGAGTTAAGTCGGTTCAGGCAATTCGCCCGGTATGAGTGCACATAGGACGTGGCCGACCTCCAGAGCAGAGGTGCCGTGATTTGAGCAGTCCTGACCTCGAGATTGCTGATTACTTCACTTAATCCTTTCTTTCACCTTTTACACAGTGGCGCCGCGCTGCAACCCCATTTGCACCTTTCTTCACTGGCCGGGAGGAGCCCCACTCCACGCACAGCAGCTGAAGAATCTCGCGTGTATTCAAAGACAAGGATATACTCTCTAAGAATCTAAGGACTGTTATTGCCGGAGGTGGGGTGGAGAATTCAATCTCCACTCCAACGGCGTGCGTCTCAAAAAGCCTCTGGCAGTCAAGTCCAGCTCCTGGCCTTCCCGTGGCAGAACTGTTTAAACTGACAGGAGAAGGGGCGAAGGCGAATATCTGGCGCCTGAAAACAAGATATACTTAGGGTAGATGAGTGGCACGTTTGGTAGCTCATCTACCCCTTCTGGCGAGATTCTGCAGCTGCCGTGCGTGGAGCGGTGCTCTTCCCGGCCAGTGAAGAAAGGTGCAAATGGGGTTGCCGTGCAGCATCACTGCGGAAAGGGTGGTAGAAAGGATAAAGCGAAGCAAACAGTCAAAACACGGCACCTCTGCTCTGGAGGTCGGCCACGTCCTGACTGCAGTCATATCGGGTGAAATGCATGCACCGGCTTAACCCAGAGGTTAAGGTACTGCTGGCAAGACTCTTCGAATGCAGCGCGTGGAGTGAAGCTCCTCCCGGTCAAGGAAGAAAATGCGGAAAAAAAAAAGGTTGCTGTGCGGTGCCGATGTGAAAAAGTCGTGGAAAAGATAAAGTGAAATTTAATCCGTATGTCCAGTAGTATCCCTGCGAGAGCTACACATACCACGGCGCCTCTGCTCTAGAGGCCGGCCACGTCCGAAATACACCTACATTGGTGAAATATGCCTAAACCGGCACATACCAGGGGTGGAACTTGATTGCTAGACATGTCATGCCACCTCCGCTCTAGAGGTTGGTCACGCCTGATATACACCCATACTGGTGAATTATGCCTAAACCGGCTCACACCAGGGGTGAATCTTGAAGGCTACGCATGTCACAGTACCTCTGCTCTAGAGGTCGGTCACGTCCCAAACACGCCCATACTGGGACAATATGCCTAAACCGGCTCAACTCAGGGGTGGAAGTCACTAGTGGCGAGGATTCGTCCTCCTGGACAAAAGCTCCATCCTGGTCACAACTAGGAAGGGTAGTGGCCACGACCACAAAATACTGAAGTCGGAGACACTGGACCAGGGCAGTCTAGATAGGCAACCACCTCTCACCCGGCGGGGATGTTTGCGTATCCTAATCACGCAGAGGTTTTCCGGTGAGAAAGTCCAATTCTGGACTGGATGGGCAACCACCTCTCACCCGGCGGTGATACACGGGTATCTCAAAACACGTCGAGGTTTTCCGGTGAGAAGGTCCAACTCTGGCCTGGGTGGGCTACCACCTCTCACCCAGCGGGGATGCACTGATATCCTAAACACGTTGAGGTCTTCCGGTGTTAAAGTCCAACTCTAGACTAAACTGGTGCAACGAAAACCACGGTGTCATACAATCCACTTCAGAGACCCACCAAGAATACAGGCTAAAGCCCTGCGATACTCTGAACCCCTTGTGGTCCTCTCGGGGATCTCGTGTGGTCCTTTCGGGGACCACACAGGAGACCACGGGACCTAACGAGGACCACAGGCGTAAATTCAGTAGGATCACAGTGCGGTTTTGGTGGTAGACGCGAACAAAGAAGACGCGTAATATGAAAGATCTGAGGAATTTATAGAAGAGTGCAAGTTTAAGAAGAAAACCGAATAACGTAGGAAAATGAAGTTAAAGAGGTAGGCTTTTTACGTCCTACTAGTGGATAGGCCGGCCACCGACGGAGTTTATGATGAAACAAATTATTATACTGTTAAAAAAAAAACCGCAACATTACTGTAGTAGTAATGGGCACCAAATTTCAAACTTGTATCAAAATTTTATTTTACGGAATTATTATTTCAATAATGGCATGAAGAAACGTTAAGACGTTAACAATGAAATGATGTTCATTAAATCTGGTTTGGACTTTTATTCTTTGCGACTGAGGCCTCCGTTTCAATAACGTGTATTGCCTCTTCTGGCCTGTATCAGAGAAGGACATCTCCTTAATATGGATCGGATCAGCCGTAGGATCTGTTGTTGTGGGATGGCTGCCCACTCTTCCCGCAGTGCAAGAGACAAATGTCGGAGACTGGTTGGAGCCACGTCTCGCTGGCGGACTTGTCTGTTGAGTTCATCCTATAAGTGTTCTACTGGGTTCATATCTGATGACATGAATTCCATGGAATGATCTGAACGTTGTTGTCAGCGAGGAACTGGATGTGAGGACGAAGAATTTCAGCGACGTATCATTGGGCATTCAGGTGTCCTTCAGCTTGCACTAGGTCACTTCTTCCCATGAAGTTGATCGTCCCCCTCACTAGTACACCTCCACCACCATGTGGAGGAGCCTCATCCATGCAGTTCTGGGTGTAGCGCTCATGGACTCTCCGTCTATCGTGTCGCTGGAGCAGAAAGAATTTTTCATCACTAAACCAAACCCTTCTCCAATCATTCGCAACGGTCCACTGACGATGCCGGTTCGCCCACTGCAATCGGTTCTGGCGATGTCGGTCCGAAAGAACAGGACCTCTGCAGGGTCTTCTAGCCCAAAGATCAGCGTCGTGCAGCCAGTTCCTGACCGTTTGATCTGAAATTCGATGGGCTGCTGTCATTGACTGGATTGTTGGGGACGCAGATGCAAATCGATTCCTGAGGTGACGCAGGCGTATGAAGCGGTCTTCGGCAGGAGTTGTGACTATGGTTCTTCCACTGCGCTGCCGGTCTGCAACTGAGCCAGTTTCTTGAAATCGTCTCCAAAGGCGACTAATTGTGGTTCTAATCACATTAAATTGTCTGGCCACTACACTTTGACTGTCCAGTCTCTAAACGTTCAATGATGATGAGTCGTTGTTCTGTAGTGAGATGAGCCATACTTGCGCGTTGAATTTTCAAACGAATTGATTCGAGGAACGTCAATCTTTTACAAGCATTCAATAACATGGTCAGTGAGTTTTGTGTTCAGTAAGTTTCACGGTATTCTTGTGAACCTGTTATCAGTTATTGTCAAAAATGCTTTTTGACTAGTGTCGCTTTTCTGTGGTCATTAATCATCTGCTGAGTACAATCCAGGTCAGCACGTGAAGTTGATGTCCAAGTGAACGTTTCAGGCAACTGGTCCTTGTCTGATCAGCAAACTTCAGTTTAAATCGTATATAGTATTTGTTGCGTTTCTTTTTTTTAACAGTATATAATAAGATTTTCAGGCAGCTTTAATTTTCTATTTATTTCTTACACTACTACACTGGCTGAGATTGTTCTCACTCAGTCATTTGCATGTCCCTTGCGGGACTTTGCCTCCCCAACAGCTCTCCTGTAGGCCTCTCGGTTGTCATCAAGATGCCCTGCTGCTGACGTAACCATTTGCAGATTATCAACGATGTTTTGCAGCCATCTTCACCTTGGTCTTCCTTCCTCTCTTCTTCCAATTATGTACCCTTCCAAGACGGTCTTCTCTAGATTATTATGACGTTTAATGTTTCCAAATATTTACGTTTTCTCTGTTTAATCCTCTTTACTAGCCAGCCGTCTTCAATGTTAAGTTCTTGTAGTATGGATATATTTGTTCTTTTCTGTGTCCATGATATTTGAAGAACTCTTCTGTAGCATTTACATTAAAAGGCATTTATGTGTTTCTCAGCTGTTTTGTTAAGTGTCCAGGTCTCACATGCATATTTTGCGATGGGAAAGATGCATGCCCTTACAAATATTATTATGTAGTTCTAATTTTTGTAGTTCAGAGATTGTTCGATCCAGCGAAATATCTTCACTCCCTTTAAGAAAGTCTCACTCTAACTAGTTTTTTTCACCCATTTTTAATACTACTATTTTGTTACTAGGCACAACTTACTCTAAATATATTTAATTCTGAGCAACTCTTTCTTCACACTCTAACGTCTCGAAAATTTTAGAGATTTTAAAATCCTGTTTCTTAGTTAACTTCTTTCAACAACAGCATGCGAGAATGTTGACTGACTTGGATATTGATTTCAATGGCCACTTGAACTGACTGACTGCTCGAGTTCTCCAGCTTCCATTCTCTCCTACACAATGATCTTTTCTTTCTCTTCTGCCTACTCGGGAATGCTGCTTTCTCGAGGGGGAAAAACCCTCAGTGAATACATACTTTTTTTTGCATTGCGACACTTTACCTAGAACACAAAATCCTGCGACAATTACTCATAAACATATTTAAGGCATTCAGGGACTGTGAAGTTAATACACAAACTATTAAAAAAGGAACTGATCTTCACTCATCATCATCATCAGGTGCCGTGCCGACTGGCGTTGACTATTATGCTTCTCCAGAGTACCCGATCCTTCATGCAGGCCATTAGCTCAGTTGGTGATCTCCTCTCACACTATCTCGTCAGACTGTCCAGTATTATTTCTCTTGGTCTTCCCCTGGCTCTTCTTCCCTCTATTTTTCCTGTTATAATATTTTCAATGCCACCTCTTCTCGCTGCATGTCCTATGAAAGTACACTATAAAAGATCTTCGCCATCTGGGGAAACAAATTTCAAACCGGCACGCTTTTATCATTACAGTAACAGAATCTATCAAAGATAAACTAAGGGAACTCGACATTTTCTTCAAAGGCACAAGAGAATATGCTACAAATTTTAAATTGCTGACCGCAGCGTTCAAAAACTGAATGAAGAAACGTAAGAGTCCTCCAACCTGCGCCCTGGAAACTCTAGCCAAGACATGCAAGTCTCACATCTTCAACGCTCTCTGCATTTAGCAACTACAGTTCTAACTGCGGAAAGCCTGTTTCTTCACACGAGTATATAAGCGTGCACCACTTTACAATGAAAACATGTTAAGCTGTTATGCACTTCTCAACAGCACAAGGACTCAATACTCTCATTGGCACGATGGATTGCTCCGATTAAAAAAAAAAATAATGACTTAGCAATGAATTATAATGGAAGACTCTTCCAAAACTTCAGGTAAACGAATAAGAAACACATTCATTGTCTATCCAACGAATAACCAACCGCACTATCACTTCAGCGCGCATCAGTTATTTTAGGCAACAAAACATAAAAAGCCCCTGCATAAGGACAAAATGACGCTGGCTACACACAGACGCTCGCCGGTTGCATAGTTGACGGATAGGAAGAAAGTGAAAACAAGCAAAGAGAGGACAGGAACACAACGTGGTGGCAGCATGCTGAAAAATCAATGATGACTCACGGATCAACGATCCACTCACTGTAAGCTCATTCTCGACTCGCGCTGCCACGCAGTAAACCCGTCAACAGTTGTTTGGGACAAGCAAAACATTTAGTATAGTAGGGTCAACCGCTCTATGTGTCTCGTACACTGTTTGACACTATACTAAATCATTTTGTTACATTCAAAAGTAACTGCATTGTAAAATCAGATGGATGGCTGCGGCGTTGTTACAGTTTACGATGTGTCTGTAAATTGCTGGCTTCTTCATCATGGCGGCTGATGAGGCAGGAGTGCAGAAGTCGATGGTGAGTGAAGGAAATTAATTTTGGACCGGCTCTGTCGCGCTCCTGCCAACCCAGTTGCAAAATGGATACTTAATATTCACGTTAGGGAAAAAGAAAGCAGATAGTATCTACCCGTAAAACGAAGCGTACTGTAAGTGAAAACAGACAACAACAACAAAACAAAAAAAACAGAACAATTTACGTAACAAATCAAAAGGACATAAGTAACAGATTTCTCATTAATAGTAATCTCTACAAGCTTAGACAACACGTTGATCCCTGCTTTGTTGGTCAGACAGCAGCAACACAACAGCCTGATAATGTGATTAAGAGTGAAGGTATGACAAGGTCATGATCTACTCTGATCTGATAGACTTGAGATTATCATCTTTGGCAGACATCATAGTTTCAGTGACCCAAGTTAACCAGTAAACACAAAGATCTACACATTAATGGGCGAGGGAGGATCGACGGTGCAAAAGTCTGCATTAAATCCGATATACCAAGACCATTACGGGTAAGAAACAGAAAGTACAGAAAATATGAGGTCATCTTAATTTCACTGACAACTGATATTCATGTCTTGGAAATCAGTATTTATACATTAATTCCTGTCTACGCGATGAACAAGTTAAAGCTGAAATGCTGATTCTGTGGGACGAGAAACAAACGGTTATAAAATACGTGAGCAACTGAGAGTAATCCTTTGCTTGCTAAGACTAAACACAGTTATACTTTAACTTTCAAGTAAATAGCAACAAAGTGGATACTAACGTGCAATTCAGATATTTCAATATGAATCAATATTGCAGTAATTATGCAGATGACAACTGCCAGTACTATGATAAACCTGACAAGCTGCATTAGTACTGATATAGGCAGGCTGCAATATCAGCTAAAACATCGGTACATATTTTTTTTCATGTTTAGCCCCGTAAGAGAATACAACAATGGGAGTTTGGGAAGTTAGAACCAACAAAAGACATCGACAGTTCATAGAGGAATCACTAATCACTTCCACTATGGAAGCTGATTACTACTGCTAGGTCACACAAGGAATGGAAGAGAATCAGCACAGTATAAGTATATATACATATATGTGTATATATGCTGTAATAAAGCAATAATCCAATCCTAAGTTGATGTGGAAATGAATTAATGGACAATGAAATAATATCCAAATAACTCCTGCTATACGATCCTATATTTGACGTTTTCGGAGCCCGTTTCGTGCAGCCTCTCAGTAAATCCCAAAGTAACGATCCCACGGTCAAGGTAATGGAGACTTCAACAGATGATGTGACAGGGCTCAGGTAACACTGTATAGTAAACGCACTACGGCATGCCTGATGTTTAGATGGCACTTACACGCGACTTGTTGGAACACACCATACACCAAAACAACTGCCACGATCCTGTGATGTTTAGATGGCACTTACACGCGACTTGTTGGAACACACCATACACCAAAACAACTGCCACGATCCTGCTACAATAAAAAAACACATTTAGTAAACATGTAAAGGAAACTGTAAATTATTTCATGAAACAACAGCTAGCTCCGAGACGAATGCAATCAATGACAGCAATATTTAAGATATACGTCATAGAAGAACTGACGTGGGAACAGAAGTACATGTCGTAAACTACCGTTGGAAAGATTTTAAATAAAATGGCTTGCTTGGTATCGACAACACTGTGTAAGAAAACATATCGGTCGGTGAAGCTTTTGGTGGTAGTGGTGGACATAGAAAGTTATTTTTTTTTTTGTCTTTTTAATTTTATAACAAGTGGCCAGGGAATGTAAGAAAGCCACGGAGAGATATCATCAGTTCCAAGGAATTCGCAATCCGAAAAAAAAAAGAAATGGCGAGCAAATGGAATTGAAAATATTGTAACAAAGACTATAAAAGACATGAGAACATTCTCATACGCTCTCTTGTCCAATGCACTGAAAACTGCCAGTACTATGATAAACCTGATAAGCTGCATTAGTACTGATAAGGCAGGCTGCAATATCAGCTAAAACACTGGTACATATTTTTTAAAATGTTTAGCCCCGTCAGAGAATACAACAGTGGGAGTTTGGGAAGTTAGAACCAACAAAAGACATCGACAGTTCATAGAGGAATCACTAATCACTTCCACTATGAAAGTTGATTACCACTGCTAGGTCATACAAGGAATGGAAGTGAATCAGCACAGTATAAGTATATATACATATATGTGTATATATGACAATTAAGTAATGAGTCTGATTTTATTATGGCCAAGACAAAAATGCCTTCTATGAAGAAAAGCATGGAATCCAAAGAGGCAACCTTCATCTATGATCTGGCAACTTTTCATCGCCGCCCGATAAGCAAACGACAAACAAGCCACCATTTTGCTGACCCTGTCAGAGGTCAACAAACAAGGCAGCTGATACATATATCAATGAGGAAAAACTGGAAGAAGTGGAGAGTTTTGAATATCTTGGATCACTGCTAACTAATAATGGAGATACAATGAGGGATATTAAAAGGAGGATATCTATTGCTCTTCAGAAAGTAAAACAACTAAAGAATCTATGGAGAGGAACAGACAGAACTACAAAAATAGGATTTTTAAGGGGATGCATCCTTCCCATGGCAACATATGCCTGTGAGACCTGGACACTTAACAAAACAGCTGAGAAACACATAAATGCCTTTGAATGTAAATGCTACAGAAGAGTTCTTCAAATATCATGGACACAAAAAAGAACAAATATATCCATATTACAAGAACTTAATATTGAAGAAGGCTGGCTAGTAAAGAGGATTAAAGAGAGAAAACTTAAATATTTTGGACACATTAAATGTTGTGAGAATTTAGAGAAGACCGTATGGGAAGGATACATAATGGGAAAAAGAAAGAGAGGAAGACCAAAACGAAGATGGCTGCAAGACATCGTTGATAATCTGCAAATGGATGCAGCAACGGCAGGCCATCTTGCTCACAACCGAGAGGCCTACAGGAGTGCTGTTTAGGAGGCAAAGTTCCGCAAGGGACATGCAAATGAATGAATGAATGTCAGAGGTGCATTGTTATGTAATCAGCATGGTGCAAAAAGCTAACATTAAATTATATTTAAAACTCGGAAAAAAGCGCCACTGAGACAGTTGAATTGATGAGACAGATGTATGGGGACACTTGTTTATCTCGTGCACAGATATTCAAGTGGTATTCACGATTCAAAATCAAGAAAAAATCATTGAACACCAAATCACAACGGCTTAAAGAACAAGTTCTAAGTAATTATGCGCAAAAAGACAAAGAAATGAAGGAATCATGCCGTCAAGATAAACGTCAATACTATGACAACTTAGCAGAAACAGCAGAGAAAGCAGCATATACAAATGACATGAAAACCATATATAAATTCACAAAGCAGACGACATGTAACTTCAACACAAGATGTGAAAGTGCAGTAAGGACACAAAATGGACAGCTGGTCAGTGGAGAAAGAGAAAAAATTGAAAGATGGAGGGAACACTTTAACACCCTACTAAACAGAACACAAGCAGCACAAACAATAGACATACCTGAAGCAAAAATGGAACTAAACATCAATACAGGACCAATAACAATAAGTGAAGTAAAGGAAGCAATAAAGAAGCTAAAATCAGACAGGGCACCAGGTGAAGATGAAATGACTGCTGAGATGCTGAAAGCAGAAGAAACAGAAACACCAAAACAACTTTGCCGGAGATTACAACAAATTTGGGATCTAGAAAAAGCCCCAGAGGAGTGGAAAACTGGACTTATAGTAAAACTACCAAAGAAGGGTGACCTCAGAGATTGCGGGAACTGGACAGGCATTACCCTACTGCCACTCACCAGTAAAGTATTTTGCAGAATAATCATCAACAGAATTGTACCAACACTTGAGGAAAAACTTCGGAAAGAGCAGGCAGGATTTAGGAAAGGAAGATCATGCATAGACCATATATTTGTACTTAGACAAATATTAGAACAGGCAAATGAGTGGCATAGCACAACATATGCATTATTCATAGATTTTGAGAAAGCCTTTGACAGTGTCAACAGAGATGCACTGTGGAAAATCCTAAGATGGCATGGCCTCCCCCATAAGATAGTGAATGTAATCAAAGCCCTATACGAGGGTTTTCAATGCAAAGTTATCTGTGGAGAACATACCTCCAGCAGCTTTAGGGTACAAACAGGAGTGAAGCAGGGATGTGTACTATCACCAACGTTATTTATCTTGGCAGTAGACTGGTTAATGAAGGAGGCAACATCAGACAAACGCAGAGGATTACAATGGACTCTTGACACAGTGCTGGAGGACCTTAACTTTGCGGACGACATTTGTCTATTATCAAGCAGTCACAAAGATATGCAAGATAAAATAAACAAGCTAACTCAGAATGCAAACAACATAGGACTAAAGATCAACGTAGGAAAGACAAAGTTAATGAAGCAAAATGTGAACAACAGAAATGTACTCAGAGTACATAGCAAGTTAGTGGAGGAGGTCAACGAATTTGTATACCTTGGCAGCAAAGTAGTAGAAAATGGAGACAGCACAGAGGACATCAACAGCAGACTTACTAGAGCAAACCAGGCTTTTGCAATGCTGCAGAATATATGGAAATTAAAAAAACTAAGCATAAATATGAAAATCAGGATATTTAAGAGTAATGTTCTAAGTGTACTACTCTATGGAAGTGAATGCTGGAAAATCACCAAAACCATAGAAAACAAGTTGAATTCTTTTCAGACTAAATGTTTATGAAGAATTAGAAAAATATTTTGGCCAAAAACCATAAGAAATAACATCTTATTAGCAGAAATGCAGATGAAGCCACTGACAACAATTATTGAGGAAAGACGCTGGCGATGGTTGGGACATGTGTTCCGAATGACTGATAAATCACTACCAAAAATAGCACTAAGATGGACACCACAGGGGAACAGAAGTAAGGGTAGACCAAAAGAGACATGGAGAAGAACAACAGAAAGGATGTTGAGGAGCAATAGAGGGCTCAACTGGGCAAGAGCAGAAAAAAAGGCGAAGGACAGGCATTTGTAGAAAACCCTTGCGGAAGCCCCATGTGCCCTGGGCACTTAAGGTTCAGAGAGAGAGAGAGAGAGAGAGATCCATGACTCAAAAGTGGTGTGGAAATGATTACAGATGCAACAAGACATGGACGCCCAATTTCTGTTCGTAATGAGGAACTCACTGCAAAAAGTCAGAAAGCAGATACAAGACGATCGTTGTTTGACTGTGAGGATAATGGCAGATGAATTTGGTGTTAACTGAGAGACCATTCGTAAATTTTAGTGGAAGATTTGGGCAAGAAAAAGGCTGCTTGCCAGTTTCTACCACATTCGTTGTCTGATGACCAAAAACATCAGCGTGCTGAGAAAGCAAAAGGCGTCATCAAAACGTGTCGCAGAAATAAATATTTCTTAAATTTGATTGTTGCAGAGGATGAAACAGGGTTTTCCGCTACGATCCCACAACTAAACGCCAAAGTGCTCAGTGGAAGTCATCATCATCACCAAAAGGCAAAAACTTCGCCTTCAAAAGTCGAAAGTGAAGATAATGTTGGTGTGCTTCTACGGCAGCAAAGGAGTTATTCACAAAGAATTTATTCCAGAGGGTCAGACTGTCACTGCCAAAGTTTATTTAGTATCTTCAAACGCCTATGAAAAAGATTCTCCGATTCCGACCCGAGTATTCAACACTTGGCAGTTTTTTGCTCTTCCTCATGATAATGCACCGGCTCTTCGTGCGGTAGTTGCACAGGAATTTTTGGCCAAAAAAAAAAAACAAGTATGTGTTCTCAATCATCCATCCTATTCCCCAGATTTGTCTGCCTGCTATTATTTTCTATTCTCAAAATTACAGTTACCATTGAAAGAACGGTTCTTTGACGATACTGATGACATCCAATGGGCCGTAAGATCGAGTTTAAGGGCCATACCAACAGAAGAACTGCAGAGGTCGTTCCAGTGTTTGTTAGATCGTGCCACTCGCTGAAGGGGCTTACTTTGAATAAAATACAGGTTATATCTTCAACTGTTGTTTATTTTATTTTTATGTAATTGGTCTCATTACTTAATTGTCGGACCTTGTATGTATGTATGTATATACTTGTATATATATGCGTGTGTGTATATAAAAGGGGTTGGCCACAGCGAAGAAGATATTGAGTGTGCAGCATTTCTGGAATGCTGGAGAGAGAGAGAGAGAGAGGAGAGAGAGAGGAGGACAGAGAGAGATTTCCACGTTATAGCTTTGGGAGCTTAAACAACAGAAAGGTCACTATAAAACAGAATGTCACGTGAGCCGAAATGCGTCAGGTATAAGTTGGTTGGTTCCGATGTTCTCATACAGTACGTAGCAGTGCTCCTTTGAAAATAGTTCACTTACATGAAGACTGAACATAAAACGCAGAATGGGTGAATGTTCGTTTCGCAGCAATATGTAAAGATATTCCGTTTGAATATGATAAGCAAATGAAAGAAAATTATATACAGTATATACATATATATACTGTATATAATTATATACAAGAATAAACCATGAATACAGAAATATGACATGGGATGATGGGGCTGATATATATATATATAAGAAACAACATCTTGTTGGCAGAAATGCAGATGAAGCCATTCATTCATTTGCATGTCCCTTGCGGAACTTTGCCTCTCTAACAGCACTCCTGTAGGCCTCTCGGTTGTGAGCAAGCTGGCCTGCTGTTGATGCATCCACTGAGAGCAATTATTGAGGAAAGACGCTGGCGATGGTTGGGACAAGTGCTTCGAATAACTGACGATTCACTACCAACAATAGCAAGATGGACACCATATTGGAACAAATGTAAGGGTAGGCCAACTAAGACATAGACAAGAACAACAGAGAGGATGATGTTAAGCAATACAGGTCTCACCTGGGCAAGAGCAAGAAATAAAGCAAATGGCAGGCGTTTGTGGAAAACCCTTGCGGAAGCCCTATGTTCCTTGGGCACTTAAGGTTCAGATATATATTAATTTTTTTAACAATTCAAGTACACAATTTTTAATCCTTCAGATGCATGATGATAAAATAGTTTTTAATTTAAATTTTACTGTTTCGTAAAGATTCTCTAGTTCTTCTAAAACTTTCATTATCCCTGAGAAATAATCGAAAATACTCCATAGTTATATCCATACTACAAGGACTTAATACTGAAGAAGTTTGGCTAGTAAAGACGATTAAACAGAGAAAACTTAAATATTTTCGACACATTAAACATTATGAGAATTTAGAGAAGACCGTCTTGGAAAGATCATCATCACCACCATCGCCTTTCACTCCACTGAGAGCATAGACCACGGATAAAGGCTTTCCAGTCATCCTTGTTCTTGGGATTATTCTCTGCTTCCTTCTATGTGCATCCCTTGTCTCTTAGCACTGTCATAATTTCTCTTCTCCAAGTAAGTCTAGGTCTTCCTCGTTTTCTATTTTCTTGAGGATTCCATGTCAGTGCCTGTCTTGCTATGTTGGTGTCGGGTTTCCTCAAAGTGTGGCCAATCCACCTCCATTTCCTAGACATGATTTGTAGGTTCATAGATTCTTGTCCTGCCCTTTCCCATGCCTCCTCGTTCCTGATCTTGTCCTGCCATTTAAATGTTTAAAATCATCATAAAGCAGTATCTCATGAATGTTTGTATCCTCTGTTGTATTGTCTTGGTCTTGGAAGGATACCTAATGGGAAAAAGAGAGAGAGGAAGACCAAGGCGAAGATGGCTGCAAGACATCGTTGATAATCTGCAAATGGACGCATTAGCAGCAGGGCATCTTGCTTACAACCGAGAGGCCTACAGGAGAGCTGTTAGGGAGGCAAAGTTCCGCAAGGGACATGCAAATGACTGAATGGCTTCATAGCTACTTAAAATAATATACCCTGACCTGAAAATGAATAAGTACACAATTTTAAAACTAAATAATTACAGTCTCTAAAGAAACAATTTCAGATATAATTCTTATTTACAATACCAGGTAATACTTTTAATGAAACAAAGACACATTTTAAATATAGTGGTATTATTTAACTTGGATTATTTTCCAAGAAATATGAACAATGTTCATGATTCCATACAAATCCTTACATATAAATGAGACATTTTGATGGATCTGATATACATCTGTGACTGACGCTTGTGCCACATACCGAAACCATAAAACAGGATATTACACAGATCAGGGATCCCCAATCGGGCTGAAAACAACTGTGGATCCTTTACTAAAAATAAGGCAATAAATCGAACGTAGACCTTTTTTAATCAAACCAGTCTATTTAATGGTCCGTAGATGCCAACTTACCCCCCCCCCCCCCCACATCCACCAACCAAAAAAAAAAAATCTTTCGTGGACGCCCTGCGGGTCCATGGTTAAGAAATAAAGTACCGTAACTTTGACAAGCTGCGCGTATTATTGACAGTGTGCAGGTAGAATAGTAACCAACTTTAAAATCTTCGCTAAATGGCTGTGCTTGACTTTCAATGTTCTGTGTCGCTAAGTATTACTCAAGAGGTCAGGAGCAATGGCGGAATGAGCTGGTGAAAAAATCCTAGCTGACTAGTGATGCATGAACCGCGGAGCTTTGTTAAATGGACGTCTTACACACTGAGCTAGCTGTCCGGGTAACTGCGCTTTATTGAAAAAAAAACAAAGACGACTAAAAGAAATGACCCCCCAGCATAACTATTCTCGATCTATGGCTGTTCAGCAAATCTGACAGGTGGGCCAATGCATTTTCTATATAACAACTTTCCATACTGAACAGCACACACTTCTGAATCTGTAGAACAGTATGTGCCTTGTACGGCACCACGTGTGCGTGTATTCTTTTCTTTGAATGCTACACACTGGACTATTTTAAGCAGTTATTGGCTTAACTGCACTACCAAGACTCAGAAACGTTACATTGATATACACCGTGTAACTATAAACTAACAACTCAGGCAAACATTAACAAGACCACTACATTGTCAGAAACACGAATATGACCAGTCTAACACGAGTAACAACTCAACCATGACAAATGGCACACTTAACACTGAGTCCAAATATCACAGAAATCAGAGTGTTCAAGAGCAACGAAAAGCGTTAATGGGAAACCAAACATGTGTATGAATGGTTGCAAAATGGAAGTTTGCGAATGTAGGCTGAGATGAAGAAAATCAACAATGTACACAAAAACTATCCTGGCGAGCTGAGATCGCCATAGCACTCTAACTAGCACACATAAACACTGAAAAGCATACTGATCTCGATCGTACCGAGATCTCCATGCATAACCTTCTCACAAGGATCACATTTGTCCTAAAAAGGACAACCAAGTTTCCTAAAACACTATATGATTAATTTACAACAGTTGTCTTTAAAAAAACAACCAAACTTACACACAAAAAACCTACATAATGATTCAAGCAACACGAACAACCATCCGAGCCACAAAACAAAACAAAAAAAAATGTCCTCTCTCTCACACATCTCAAGCAGAAGTATCCCGTCCCGTGCAAAAGGAACCCCAGACCCCGTGACAAAATGGCCAATGGGAACACGGAGATATACTGTATCTTACAAAATCACCTGAGTTGGAAGACATGGAATAACATAGTGGAATTATGAAGTACAAACACCAATACACCCAAAAAAAAAAATAATAAAATAAAAATAAGTTCGAAACATATCAGCGCAACAACAGTCTCAGAACATATAACAGTACCAAGAAATGCTAATTTATAGGGGAAAATTCAACACGATTTCAGATAAACGAAGTGGCGATATAAAAGGACCAGTTGTGACTGAAACAATGTCTGGACAAGAGTAAGACAGTAAAATTAAGCGTCTGGGGGGGGGGGGAATCAAAAGCAGCAGAAGGAGGAGCAATCCATGGCTACTGTATCTGGTTTAGACTTAAAAAGAAACCCCGCTTTGTGAGTTAGGGGGTAAGAGATGCCAGCACATTTCCTGTGAATCATTTGAAGTGTACAATTCAAGTCAGTTGAATATTATTAAAAGAAGCTTAAGAAATTATTTTGCCTGCAGATTTGTCATTACTGTATTGTGGCTGGAATCCATACACTATTACACACACACTAAATAATAAGGAATGAAGTGGTTAACAGAACACACCCTCGGGGTATCAGCACAATAGAAACCTGAGCAGAACGAGGTCAAATTAATCAAATAAAAGGGGTAAATACGAAAACTGAAGCAATCTGAAGCATACAACAGAGTAAATCCCAGAACGAAGTGGATAGATCTGGAAGGTGATATATTACATGAGATATGGTGGAAGGGAGATTGAGAGAAAGAGAGAGAGAGAGAGAGAATAAAATAAGACAACACATTCAGGCAAAAATAATGTTGGGGAAAATCCCCGGAAACTGCAACGCGGAAGGAAGGAAGGAAGGAGAATTAAATTCTGTTCTTTTTATCTTCTGTTCCATAGAAAACACTGAACATTAATTCACTATATCACAGACATTAAGAGCATGAGAACATCTTAAAATAGCGAACTTTGTACTTTCAAACTCTCATCCATATATTCAAGAAAATAATGTGACTATGTGATTCAATTATATTCACATTCTGGCATGCTAATAACAATATACAAAAAAAAACTATTACTGTACATGTTAATAGAGATATTGCAGCCATCCTACTGCATACATTTCCGAAACAGACAAGCCTTGCCGAAATTAGACGCACTATGAGTTCAAAAGATAGAATGGAGTGCCCCTGGTGATAAGAAAATTGCACAAAATGTTTCACCTTGGGGAATTAATAAAAGGGAATGTTCATGATAAAGTATTTTATAATACTGCGGAGATAATAAGAAATCATTATAGAGACCTGAAACACGAGAAAGCATTACAGAAGTCAGCCACCTTATTTTATTGATGAACAACGCGGGGGAATTTATACTTGTTCTCAACAAAAGGAGTGAATTTTATACTTTGCCACATGCAAGGAAAATTCCGTTCTGCAAGACAATGGAATATTCTGTTCTATTGCGAGAGAAATATCCTATAACAGTGTACTCAAACCAACAGGGCGGCAACTCGTTATTTTAGCGTTTCGAATTTGAAGATGTCGACCATCAAATCAACGCCGGCCTTGACCTTCGTACAGATTTTGATATGCTAATTTCATCTTTTCGATTCAACAGTAAAATTCGCTGTCTGCTTTGATGAAATGTTCTAAACTTATTTGTTTGAAATAAGACAGTGAGAGTGCTATTATTACATTCCCAAGTTATGAGAGAGAGAGAGAGAGAGAGAGAGAGAGAGAGAGAGAGAGAGCTATTACCGATCTGTATTCTGTGTATAACACTTATATAGTCAAGCCGGTGTACTTAATACACTTTCTGCTATATCAGTTACGGAAGAAACAGAACAATCACTGTATTTCTGTATATTTATTTTTTATTCTTTCTTTTTCCCTTCTCGTAGAATTTCCTTCCCCGGACAAGATCATTACAATTCTCATACAGATCTCATTACAACTCCTTATTTTCAGCTAGAGAAACACACGCACAAAGACGAATTATGGAAGGAAATACAAAGTCGACGTTCATATACAGCAAAAATATCTGACAGAAGCACACCAATCACCCAGGATATGTCAGAATATGTATATATGTATGTATACTCGTATGTGTGTATGTATGTGTGTGAGGGGTGTGTAAAAAAAACTACATGAAACAATACTGAGCAAAGAAGAAAACTGAAAGGAAAAAGTTAAAGTAACAGGGAAGAAAAGCAAAAAGACAAAGTAGAAGCGCCATACCGGCAAGACAGACGAACTTTTTATGATTCATTCGCAGAAAAAGTAGAAGTAGCTGCACACAGCAATGACACGAGGAACTCTATAAAAGCACTAGAAAGATACGTGGCAATCTTTGAGGAGGGCAAGACAGGCCACTCAATTTGACAGACAGAAAACAAGCAAATGGAGAAAAAGGGAAAATTGAAAGGTGGAAAGAATATTTCAGAAATCTACTAACCCCGGCGGCCTGGTTAACTGGGTGATTAGGCGCTCGATTTTCTAATTCGGTGGTACCGGGTTAAGTCCCCAAAAAGGCCCCGGGGTTGACCCAGCTTCTAAAATGAGTACCAGAGAAATCTGGGAAGATAAAGCAGTCAGTACTGAGCACATCACACTTTCATGTGCAGAAGGTCATGGAAAATACGGGCCTAACACCGTATTCCCCTACATGCCTTAATGGCATGGGAACTGAAATTTTACCTTTTTTAACTAACGCCCCCAACCTCAAGTTATAATAAATGTACCACCAAGAAAAGAAGAACTTTAAGATAAACACACAGAACGATAGAAGAGGCCAAGATAGCAATAAACTAAAAATTTGCAAAGCGCCAAGTGAAGACTGATATAGAAATGCTGAAAGCAGAAGACAATGAAACATCAAAGTATCTATACAAAATATTTCAAAGCATTTGGGACAACGAAAAACACCAGAGGAATGTATTAATAGTTAAACTACTTAAGAAAGGAGATTCGAGCATTTGTGAGAACTGGAGAGGCATTACACTCCTTTCATTCACCTGATGTTTTTAGTCGAATCATCCTAAATAAGATCATGGCAGCGATAGAAAACATAACTCAGATCTTTACCCTGAGGAAGATATTTGAATAATTCATTGAGTGGAATATCTTCACTGACTCATAAAATGCAGTTTACAGCATGGATAGAAAAAACCCTGTGGAGAATCTTCAACTGACATTTATGAAGAAAACTTTTAATCTCATCAAAGTCACATATGAAGGGATTTCACTGCAGGAAAGATTTGCACTGTGGAAATCACTGTCTAAGACCCTTTGATGTCAGATTGGGGTGAAACATGGATCTGTCGATCAGAGAAACAAGAGCGGACCAACACAGAGGCATCCAGTGGTAATTAACATTAACACCAGAAAATCTGGACTTCGAGGATGACATAACATTGCTCTCAAACAGATACAAGGACATGTGAGAAAAGACTGATAGGCTAACAACAGAAGCAAGCACACCTGGACTACAAGTGAGCAAAAAAGAAGACCAAACTGCTGGGAAAAAAATTCCGAAATCATTAAGCCAATCACCGCGAACCATTTGCCAGTCGAAGAAGTCTAGGAATTCACATACCTCAGTAGTACAGTAACAGCAGGTGGAGACTGTAGTAAAGAAACTGAAGTAAGAATAATAGAAGAACAACAAACTTGGACTGCACTCAACCATATCTGAAGGCCACAAAAAGATAAACTATTAAACCAAATGCAGTGCACTCAAAAGCAAAGTGTTAAGTGTCTTATATGGGAGCGAATGTTGGAAAATCAAATATGCAAGGGCACATACTCGTGACACCCTCCAAACCAAATGTCTGCCTAAGATAAAAGAAGTCTTCTGGCCAAATAATGACCTCTTGTTAAGAAGGACAGACATGACACCACTATTAACAGTGACTGAAAAGATGAACAATGGACTGGCCACATTATGAGTATTCCATTAGGAAATTTCCTTACCACGTACAGCTTCGATGTGGACTCCACAGGGCAAAAGAAGCATCATAGGACGATCCAAAGAGACGTGGAGACATTCAGCAAAGAAAATGCTGGCAAAAACAAAGGACTGATATGGGAGACAGCCAAGAAAATAGCGAAGGACCGACATGAGTGGAAATCTCTTGCTACCAGCAGCTCCAGGTGTCTTTGGTACTGACGGGATTATATATATATATATATATATATATATATATATATATATAACCATAGAAAACAAGTTGAATTCTTTCCAGACTAAATGTTTATGAAGAATTAGAAAAATATTTTGGCCAAACACCATAAGAAATAACATCTTATTAGCAGAAATGCAGATGAAACTACTGACAACAATTATTGAGGAAAGACGCTGGCGATGGTTGGGACATGTGCTCCGAATGACTGACAACTCACTACCAAAAATAGCACTAAGATGGACACCACAGGGGAGCAGAAGTAAGGGTAGACCAAAAGAGACATGGAGAAGAACAACAGAAAGGATGTTGAGCAATAGAGGACTCACCTGGGCAAGAGCAGAAAAAAAGGCGAAGGACAGGCATTTGTGGAAAACCCTTGCGGAAGCCCCATGTGCCCTGGGCACTTAAGGTTCAGATATATATATATATATATATATATATATATATATATATATATATATACAGTATTTTTACATTATCTAACATGGAAACATGGACTAGTTGACCAGCGTTGTGATGGTAATAAATATATATATACATCAAACATATGTGCTACATATAGATTCTGCTCTATATATATATACATATAATTTTTAACAAAAATACTTACTCTGATAATCTTCATGATGCCTCTTTGTTGTGTGTGTTAGTCATCTCCTGCAGACGAATGTAACGAAAATTTCTGTCCAACGTTTTCCAAACTAGGCTCCATTTACTCTGATCTTGCTATTAGTAACCTGAGAAGTCCCAAAGCTGAGCTCAGCTTGTGTTACATGCAGCAGAACACCAGTCAAGCATGAAATGACACCGCTGTTCGATCCAAGGAAGCATATTTTATATCCGAATTTTTAACAAATATAAAATATATTAATGTAATAAAGACATGCAGCTTCTACGCGGGGTAGAAATTCTGTCATGAAGGATGTTCGTAGCTTAACATCAGCTTTCTTCGTTGATACATCACAGCAAGTACAACTTGTTTAGGATATACAACAATGAATCATATTCACAATGTCCATATAGAAAGTTTTTTTTAAATTCCTCCTTATTACCGATTTTAATCTTTTCTGCTACCTTTAATAATCAAGTACATAAACCGTGATAAGGAAGATATTGTAAAATATTAAGAACCAAGCGACGAACTATTTATGAACATGAAGTACGGTACTTCATGGCTTGTCTGGTCACATTCTGTCAGATGAACTAGTGTGTACAGGTTCCATGTCGCTTTTATAACACGGAACTATTCGGTGAATATGAATGATAATACAAGGGTTTCTTCTATATATTATTTTCAACCATGAAATCAAGCCTTGATATTACCAACACTACCCTACGTAAAGCTGTAATGGGTATGGCACAAGCACTGGAATAAAAACTGATTCTCAACAGTACCTAACCCAAAAACAAATGGCATGTGGTGCAGATCACGACCGATCACTCTGTTAAACAAAGGCCCTTTCTCAGAATGAAATGACATAATACCTACTTAAACTGCTCCTTTACTGACTTACCTACACAAACATTGTGTCCATATGACAGGAAGGATAGAGGACTGTCCTTATATAACACTGAGTCGTAAATTAAAGGTGGGCTTTCTGTTTTGCTTAGAAAGGTAGACTATACCGCACGCATGATTTATTACTCCAAAACTAACATTTACGTTAAAAACATAACAATTCATATTTCAGACAATATGAAATGCCTGTGATACTACTCAATACTGAGATATGGCTCAGTCAGCTGTACAGACTAACTCTACACTATAGAGTGGGCTCAACCGAAAATATAACAGTGTACATAGGTAAGGGTCTCTGTTATTTCTTTTCAACACGAACTATGTCACATGTACTGGCTCCATCTAGTCAAATATAGATTACCACGCTCTACGATTTTTCATATTGCATATCAGAAACCAGTACACAGCCTTCGGTATGTGATGACTGGTATATAAGTGACTGACTTATAAATTCAAGATAAAAGAGTTTTAAGTATGTGCAGCTAAAGAAATTGCAAGAATAATATTTCGTCTAAACGTGCACATCCTGGTTTTTTTTTTATTGAAAAAAAAAAAAATTAAGCTATCCTCGAGTTACCAACGTCCGATTTATGTACAACCTGTATATACGAATGACCACCGTAAAGTCTATTATACTAAAAATTCTAGTTACATACACCGGTTTTTATTAACAAGTGGGAGCTACTTTGTGGTACGCATAAAAGCATACAAACAATGCAGAGATAAGATAGATGACTGAACAACAACCAGTCTCATGGGTGATCAGGAAAAGGAGATGGACATATGTTGGTCATGTGATGAGAAGAAACAGTCAGAGAATCCCAAAACAAGCTATAAAATGGAACACAACAGGCCAAAGAAAAAGAGGCAGACCAAGTGAAACTCTGAAGATATTGTTAAGAGAGGCCAAAATTAACAGGCATAAAATCCCTTGATGAGACTGAAAGACTCGCCGAAGACAGGAAAAATTGGCGAACTACCTTGCGAGCCCTATGTGGCGTTTAACGGCACGGGAAGGATATAAGATAGAAGATAAGAGAAAAACGAAGTGCGTCTACAGTCGGTTCGTCAGTTTCTTTAATGTTCTTTTTTATGGATAGTAACTACATACCATGTGCTATATAACTGATGTTAGGTACGAACCGTACCTAACTATTCCGAATTATGTACAAATATGACTTAGGAACAGACTTAGGAACGGAACTCCCTCGTAACTCGGTGACTATGTTACAGGTCATTTTGTAGGACGGAAGCCAATTTCCTTTAAATTCTAGTGTACCTGCATGACGAGTCTGTAGTACGTGTATATTGGAGGAGCTCAGATAACTAACTGCTCGCAATAAACACCAGGCAACGATTACTCTAAAACAAAAGACTTTCCGTATACTATCACACTAAAATATTTCATCACTATAGCCATTCTGCGTTTACAGTGGTAGTCTCATGTGTAGATTTGTGTCCATTTTTACATGTTTCAACACACACTGTCTTCACATCAGAATCTAGTTCACTTCCGTACTATTCCTGAGTTCATGAAGTTTTAACTGATCCAGTAAACTCACTGGGCTATTGGTACATACTCTAGTCAATGCAGCAACGAATGCATAAATTGGTATCTCTAAACATAACAGCACATCCACAAAAATATAACCGATACAAATCAGCTCTAGGCCTATCAAAGCATGATTATGTATAACGCGCACATAACGCTTTCGATTATCTTACATACACTGGCAATAATACAATGACTGTTCGAATGTAACTCGCCGAAAGATGGAAAGACGATCACGAAACAATTTAATGTGTACATGAGCTATTGCAAAACAGGCAAAATAAATACCAGTAGCAAACAAATCCTGGCGGCTCCGCTAGTGCAGTTTTTGTTTTTTAACAGGACATGAATACAAAGCAAAGACAACTACACCCAAAGCAACAAGATATCTACTTGCACACAAATAGTACAGCGCGATATCATAGTGCATGTTCTTGCTGCCCTTCCTAGATTCCGTGGACGAATGGTACACGAATCCTTGGTTTCGTTTGTTAAAGAACAGGACGTGTTACACTAGGTTTTTGCGATGATTGGTCATGGGCTGAAGTTCCGTCATTGGTCACATAGGATTGTGGATGTCTTTGTACTGTAATGACATACTAGTATTTCGTGTTAGCGTCTGCATATTATAATTAATATTTGTCTTATTGCAGAGAAAACTAAACTGATCACAACTGACAAAACAAATAAGGCACCTGAAATATATATCAATGAGGGAAAACTGGAACAATTGGAGTGTTTTAATATCTTGGATCATTACTAACTAATAATGGAGATACAAGGAGGGATATTAAAAGGGGACATCTATCGCTATTCAAAGAATAAAACAACTAAAGAAGCTGTGGAGAGGAACAGCTAGAATTACAAAAATAAGATTTTTAAGGGCATGCATCTTTCCCATCGCAACATATGCCTGTGAGACCTGGACACTTAACAAAACAGCTGACAAACATATAAATAGTTTCAAATGATACAGACGAATTCTTCATATATCATGGACACAAAAAGAACAACTATATCCATTCTACAAGAACTTAATATTGAAGAAGGTTGGCTAGTAAGGAAAATTAAAAAGAGAAAACTTAGATATCTTGGACATATTAAACGTCATGATAATTTAGAGAAGACAGTATTGGAAGGGTACATAATGGGGAAAAGAAAGAGAGGAAGACCAAGGCGAAGATGGCTGCAAGACATCTCAGAATGGACGCATCAGCAAGCAGGGCATCTTGCTTGCAACTAAGAAGTTTACAGGAGAACTGTTAAGGCAAAGTTCCGCAAGGGACATGCAAATGACTGACTGACATCTGGCTTGAAAAGAAATAACAGAGCCGTGCCTTTCATTGCTATGTACACTGTCAATTTTTCGGTTGAGTCCAATATATATATATATATATATATATATATATATATTATATATATATATATAGCTAGCGTTTACTACACAGGCAGCCAGGCAGACACAGACAGACAATAGATAGATAGAAAGAGAGGGAAAGAAACAGAGAGAGAGACAAAGAACGAGCGACAAAGAGCGAGAGAAAGACGGAGAACGAGAAAGAGGGCGTGAGAGGCACAGAGAAGGACAGAGACGGAGAGAAAAATAGGGGGAGAGAGAGAACTGAGCGAAAGGGAGACAAAGAGAGAGAGAAATTGAGCGAAAAAGAGACAAAGATAGAGACACAGAGAGAGAGAGAGAGAGATTACTGAGCTTACTGTAGTTCTAATTTGTGAGGTAAATTACCGCTTTCACGTTTACGGCCACTGCTCTCTAACGTCGGTGCCGAGTACCCCTTTTTCCTTGTGAATCTAGTCCACATGTCGTAAGACAGCAATGTTCTAACACTGCGTCATTCCATTATTCATGTTTGTTGTTGTTGTTGTTGTTGTTTTAATTTGTAACTACGCCTTACTGCCATGCAAGATAAAAATTCGCACAAAACTGCGATATACTTTTTTTTTGTTTTAAACAATAACAAGAAATTGTATCTATACACGAGCAGTGACGTAGACATGCCTCGAAGCAAACACAAAAACTCATTACAAATTCGCCTATATACTTCTTTACAAAGACAGGTTGTGAACACGACTATAAGACGCGGATATTTTGGCTAACCTACGTGAGTGACACAAGAGCTGTCCTATAGAGTTGCAGCTAAAGTGTGGGACGAGAACAAGCAAAGAAGTAACTCAGTCACCCATCCCCTGAGAGAACGAAGGGTAAAGTAAAGATGTCACAGGAATTATGTATGACCAAGTGCGAAGACATAAACTTCTCCCGGTGAAAGTAGTCGATACGTGCATGATGGCGACAACAGTATGGCTGGGTGGACTGGGACAGTTTATCTAGTAGCAGCACTGTGATGAGACATAGAGAAGGTTACACCCAGCTACTGTCAGAAGGCGGCACATGATGATGATGATGATCTTTTATATAGCAGTGGTTCCCAACCTTTTTTCACGCGAATTAAACCAGAAAGTGATCTATGAAAAAAAAAAAGACGATGAAATTCAACAAAAATTATCTAACACTTTTTCACTGCTTTTAACATGACATAACCTTGTCAGTAATCACACAAATTATCTCTCACAATCACTTCCTAAATAATTCAACGTTTTCCAAGATATCATGAACTGCTCAAAATGCATCATGAACAACGTCGAGCGTGGATAAAGTTGCTTTAATATTTAGGTTTGACAACATACCTACAGGGATTTCTCTAAAATCAAGCAGTTTTTTTTTAATACAATTTTTTTTTTCATAATATATTCTGGCGACCCTAATTTGGGTCACGACCCAGGTTGTGAACCACTGCTCCACAGTTATCTCCCCCTCTTTGAAAGTTTTTTTTTTTTCCCCTCGAACAATATGACCTGTCAGTGAACATAACACAGCTACAAAGTGAACGGCAACAAAATACGCGACGAAAATAGGTGTCTTCTTTCTTCCCTTCCTGATGTTTCTCGCAGGTTTTCAATGTTGACCATCCGTTTTCTGTTTAAAAAGATATAAAAAGTTCACTTTTTTTTAGAGTAAAACGCATTTTTAAACGTTGTCTGAGATATTTACGGTACACTGTAAGCTTTCACCGGTACTGAATGACGCCCTCACAGTGCGGTTTGCAGGTTTGACAGAAAGGTTGGCTTAGCTTTCACATATTTTTTTGGATGCGTGTTTGCATATGAGTGAAGATGACAGTTGTTTGTGATTTTCCACACATGCAGAAAGTGCAACCTTGTGAACAAACCACAAGGGAAAAAAATCAAACCTTAAAAATGAAGCCCTTCTATTTCTCTCCCCCATTTCCCCTTTATCCCTTCGTTCCACCCATCACTAAGCAGTTATATAATTCAGAGATGACAGTGGCAGTAGTGTAAGCCTGAGTATACATGAGCGCACTTAAAGTTCTTACTGAATGCGATGAGATAACAGCTGAATTTATTAAAGCAGGAGGAACGGAATGTGCAACAGTCTATCATGCACTATGTAAAAATATATGGCATTCAGGTATTTGGCCAAAAGAATGAAAAAGAACTATATTCATACCAGTGCCAAAAAAGGGTAACCTGAAATTATGCACAAACTACAGAACTGTTGCCCTGATTAGTCATGCCAGTAAAATTCTGTTCAAAATCATAATGGGTAGACTTCGAAAGAAAATAGAAGAAGAAGTCAATATGGTCCAAGCTGGTTTCAGGCAAGGAAGAGGATCAAGAGATCGTATATTCAACATAAGATTAATAATAGAGAAATGCAGAGAGTTTAATGTGAATCTATATTTATCCTTTATAGACTACTCAATGGTATTTGATTGTGTACAACATCAGAAACTTTGGGAAATAATGGGAAAAGTGGGATTTCCAACACATTTGATACAATTAATACCACTGCTGTATCTAGACCAACAAGCAGCAGTTAGAATAAATGTTGAAACAACAACTTTGTTTGACATAAAACAAGGGGTCCGTCAGGAGTGCATATTGTCGCCTTACTTATTTAACTTGTATACTGAAAATATAATGAGGAATGTTAGAGAAGATGCAGACAAAGAATATTACGATGCCATAACAATTGGAGGTTATGACATACCAGAGATTAGATATGCCGATGACACAGTATTACTGTCCACAACACAAAAAGGAATGGAAAAACTAATTATGTCAGTCCGTAAAAATAGTGAAGAGCAAAACCTCTATCTCAATGCGAATAAAACTAAATTGATGACAACTAACAAAACAAACAAGGCATCTGATATATGTATCAATGAGGAAAAACTAGAAGAAGTGGAGAGTTTTGAATATTTTGGATCACTGCTAACTAATAATGGAAATACAATGAGAGAAATTAAAAGGAGGACATCTATCGCTCTTCAGAAAGTAAAACAACTAAAGAATCTGTGGAGAGGAACAGACAGAACTACAAAAATAAGATTTTTAAGGGGATGCATCTTTCCCATCGCAACATATGCATGTGAGACCTGGACACTTAACAAAACAGCTGAGAAACACATAAATGCCTTTGAATGTAAATGCTACAGAAGAGTTCTTCAAATATAATGTACACAAAAAAGAACAAATATATCCATACTACAAGAACTTAATATTGAAGAAGGCTGGTTAGTAAAGAGGATTAAAGAGAGAAAACTTAAATATTTTGGACACATTAAACGTCATGATAACCTAGAGAAAACCGTCTAGGAGGGTACATAATGGGAAAAAGAAAGAGAGGAAGACCAAAGCGAAGATGGCTGCAAGACATCGTTGATAATCTGCATAGGATGCATCAGCAGCAGGCCATCTTGCTCACAACCGAGAGGCCTACAGGAGTGCTGTTAGGGAGGCAAAGTTTCGCAAGGGACACGCAAATGAATGATTGAATGCTTCTGTCTAAGCTAATGTATATGATTAGGATTTACATGTCAGATCTACACAAAATTCAGATAAAATGACTATATCTGGTGAAAAAAAAAAGGGAGAATAGGAGTAACTTTCAGCAAATGTCTGCACTGTGTAAAACATTTCTCAAAGAGCTGTCGATTATTCTTATCGACTATGACTTGACATGACAGTGTCTGAAGTTACACGCCACCAAGATTTGAATGGTCACATAATTTTGGGATGTCGATGCTGTCTCATGCACACTGACAAAACTGCGGTGAATTTTCGGAAACTATGATTCCTTCAGTTTCTTTTTTAAACTATATATTAGAGAGAGAGAGAGAGAGAGAGAGAGAGAGGGAGAGGAGAGTATTTGGTACTGGTGGTATAAAAGTAAACGGCGCTGTCTGGCTGTCAGATCTATCACGTTGTGGACATCTGGGAAGAATCAAAGACCATGGACAGAAAAATAAAAATCCAGAGTGAAGAGCTCTGGGAAAATCGATAGCGAGGTGTTTTCCTACACATCTTCTGGTAAACTCTATTTCATTTCTAAATACTTGGACCTGTCCTTTCCTTGGCGAGCTATATCACCCTAATCAACAGCGGGTTTCTGAAGGATAGGTAAATGGCTGCCTCTATATCACTTGCTAGACGAAAAACAGAAAATAATCCTGATAAAATGGACATAGGCTTTAGATTCAAGCGACAATCTGACAAGGATACTTCTTGACGCGCAGCACTGAATCTCTGAACATCTGGGGGAGAAAACTGAACGGTTTCATATGATACAACGTTAAGAATGAAAACACACACACACAAAGAAGGCCTCCACAACTGGGAAACTATCCTAAATCTTCATGGCAGAAACAACTACTACGAGAACCATCGTAAAATACGCACACATACACAAATGAATTATTACAACTACCAGACAAAACTATGCACATAAGAAGCAGAATTTTAAAAAAGCAACATACCCTTTAATACCGGTAACTGTGAGCTAATGAACATAACGGCTGTATCATTTCTCTACATACAAGCAGTTTCCCTACAGGTGGATGCAGGTCTTGTATCGTTCAACTATCCTTAAAATCTTCAGAGAAGAAACTTTCGGCTGCTCCCAATTCCAGGTCTCCACTGCTTCCTTAATCTCATCATCACAGATGAACCTCCGACCACACAGGGCAGCGGTTCTTAATCTTTTTATAGTATGGACCCCTTTCCGCCCTAAGAATAGCTTTGGATTCCTCAATAAAAAATAATAATAATAATAAACAGAACCCAGATGACAGGAAGTTTTTTTTTAATCCAATACATTTGCTGTTATGTTAAGAACCACATAAGCCGCTTTAAGGGGACTGAAGACTTAATAATCCCATGGAGCCAGATCAGGGCTGCAAGGAAGATGATTAAGACGTTCAAACCGCAGCTACTGCATTGCTTCCATCACTGCGGCCGTTACATGGAGATATGAACTGTTATGGTGCAGCATGACTGTTTTTGACAGCATTCGTCTTCTCTTTCTGCGAATTGTACGTTTCAGTTTCTCTCTATGCATGCACGGCATTTTGCATTAATCACTGATACTCCGTGTTAAAAAAAATGCGCTAGAATAAGACTCGTTATATCCCAAATGAAGGTCAGCAATATTTTCTTGGCCAAGAGATGTTGTCTGAATGTCCTCTTTACTGGAGAAGACGGATGTTTCCACTATATGCTTTGTCTCTTGCTTTCCGGTTCACAGTGACAGATCCATGTCTCGTCGTCGGCGGAAATTCGCTCCAAAACATTTATATCTTCCTCATAACGTGTCAGGATTTGCGCTGCAACCTCCACGCACTACTGCTTGTGCAGACATATAAGCTGTGTGCATACCTGTCTTGCTCAAACTTTATGGTACCCCAAGTTATCATGCACTATGCGGAACCACAGCTGATATCCAAATGTCCAGCAACTGCAGACAGCGTAATCCACTGGTTTTCTTTAACCATGACTTGCGCTGTGCTGATGTGGGCTTATGTGTGCGATATTGACGATCAATCACATCGATATGTTTATTTGATCTTGGATTCAGCTAGACTAAGGGTTGAGCGCTGCGCTATGAGTGTTCGAATTACCCATCCGCCACAGAGAACGTGTGTCGCAATGCATCAGTTAATATAAGTGGTTACCGCATAATTTTCAAATTTTGACTCTTCCGCACCCGATGATCTTTCAAATATGAGCAAATCAATTCACCAAATAAACTATGAAGATTAAAAAATGACCATACATAATCAGTGCGTGGTGCACTAGAGGAACAGTCTGTGACTGAAGCCTGGAAGAAAGTTCAATGCAACACTGATGTTGTTTTTTTTTTTCTGTGTGCTAGATGAATCTTTAAATTCAAACAAAGTATTTTCTGGTTTTTCTTTTTCTTCACTCTCCCTGGAGCTGCGAGCTGGTGTTCTTTGCTGTCGATGTGGTGAAGATGATGAAGCACAGCATCATGTCAGTTTAGACAGTTATGGAGACTATTTTTTTTCAATACTAGAAAGCAGAGGGCGTGCAAATCCTTCTTTAGCCAACTCCTCTGCCATGGGGACTATGGTGATCCCTGCCCGTTAACCAGGAGATACCAATGGAGAGGGGGGAGAGGGGGGAACAGAGTCTTGGTCAGCTATAGTTCACAAACCTTGATGCTAGCATATCATTTTTGTTGATAAATCTGACAGCATTTTCACCTCTCGTATTTTCTAGTAAATGGTTTTTAAAAATTAATCTGTGCTAATCATATTAATCTGTGATAATCATAGACATTAATTCACTGGTAGAGATTTCAACTTTGACCATTCTGTATTTGTATGAGTAGTAAAACACGACTTTGCTTTAAATAAGTTTCTGTTCATGAATTTAATCTGCAGCATCCTTGCTCCAAGCAAAGCTGTGAAGTCAAAACACTACATCTCCTGTTGTGTACATGTACCACCTCAAACTTCACTCACAACTGCTTCTTAATCCGCAGCTCACACCACAGCATACTGAAATATGTACAGTACATTGTAAGGTTTAGTCAGTACTGAATGATCCTCTACACATTCAGGTTCTGAAACATGAAAGAAAGGTACGCTTACAGTTTTTAAATATTTGGACGTGTGACCACACAAGAAAGGAATAATCTGCAACAGTTGATGTTCATATTAAACTATAAGAAGTAGATAGTCTATGCTACACTGGACATGTGATGATGAAGAAACAGTTTGACCACAGTACTGCAGCAGGAAGATGGACAAAGGACAGCTAAATGTAAAGGCTGTGACACGAAAAATACTAAATGAGCTGATGAAAAGTTTCAAAAATCAAGACTGATGGAGAAGCATGATCTCTCATGCCCACGCATGGAATTTGATAACAATAATTTTATCGGCTTGTAAGATAATGAATCTGGAGAGAAAAAATAGTCTATTTTATGCAATGCATATCTAACGATCGTGTTAGGATTCTCTGAAACCGGTACAATTGTACCTGCCTTTCACCATGCACGAAATACTTTCTGAAATACTAGTTTTGTGATTAAAACATTCATTAATTTATGCTTTTTTTAATGTAAAATTAAACACATTTTACAGACATCAGCAGAAAGTAAATGTGAAATTTTTTTCTCATCTTATTTTAAGTGAGATAAAATCTTTATAAAATGCTCACATACTGAATCGAAGTCAAAACTGGTGGATCTCCACCATGCAAACTCAGCATCATCATCCTACTGGCCTGATGATCCACCAACTGATTTCACTGGTTGCTTTTTACTAGGCTTTTTGACAATATAAACTCACTATGATAACCAGCAACCCCCAAAAGTTGCAGTTTTTCTATTTTTTAATCAGTAATTTACCGGTTATTTCTGGTTAAAGTGACAACAAAGTATGAGAAGTAGAGCATGAAAGGTTGATTCATATCATAATACATCTGATTCAGCAGTTAAAAAAAAAAAAAAACAACTACCAGTCAGCATAAGAAGATGTATGAACTGAGATCATTGACATGAAACACAGCACTCCTCCAACTCAGCTTCATCATCAGCGGCACCGGCAGAAGCAGCACAGCCAATAATATTCAGTATTCACATTAAGGGCTATGAAATGCAGACTTGTTTCTCTTGTGCTCATGTCAACCCAAATGTAGAAATGGGCGCATAACATGTTTCTCTGATGAATAAAACAGTCTCTAAAAAACATGGAAAATATCAGCCAGCACAGTGAGACGCACCTGAGTATTCTGAAAGATATACTGAAGGGAGATATCAGCATCTCTGGACAACTGATGAATTCAAATAATGAATACTTTACAAATGACTGTCAATGAATTAAAGGAAAAGGATATTCATTAAAGTAAGATGCATATAAAATAAAAACAAAGTTCACAGGTAAACACTGAAAAAAAAAACCATCATCAAGTTAATAAATGATCTGACAACAACTGGTCAAAAATGATGGACATTTTTTTTTGTATGGAACACTTGTCCTGTAAGACTTTGTAACACACTAAATATTAGTTATCAATGAGAGCTTTACCAGTTGAAAAACAAATTCACAGATTAAAGCCAGTTTGAATACAATCCTTATTCAGCTTTTGTAGACAGACACACAGCTTTCCAGATCATCAGATGATGTGTCCTCCCCTCCCTCTCATGACATGGGTTCAGTCTTAGACTAATGAGTTCTAGGTGATCCAGGTCAGATATTGACTGGTGTTTATTTTGCTCTTTTACTTTATTTGTATTATTCTTTGATTTTAATTGGCCCTCTACATATACTGGATTTTGGTATAGTTCATCATTGCTCTTTCACATCTAATTTACTTTGAAGATTGTAAGTTAAACTATGTAATTTTACACAGTTTTTTTTTTTTTTTTAATAGCCATTTGCATCTTGTGGCCTGGTTAGCTGAGTTATTAAGTGCTCAGTTTACTAATCTGGTGGTACTGGGTTCAAGTCTCAGCAGTGGAATTTTTTTTCTGGCACAGATCAAAAAGTCCCTGGGGTCCATCCAACCTCTAAAATGTGTCCATCTCTTTATTTCAAGGAGAGGAAAACTTTGGACCTGATACATTACAACACTGACATTACACATGTAGCGCATAAGCACTACAAATGGCATATTCACTATGTGGATCATGAACAGGAGATAGCAAGAAGCAGACAGAAGTCTAAGATCTCTGGCAAGAGCTCCATTAGTAAAGAGTAATCATTAACCATCTAAGTTGTAATCCCTCTTGTTATCATTGTAGGTTGAAAAGGTCACAGCATATTTGTCAGAGGTAAGTGAATATCATATAGTTATCAAGAACACTGGAATATGGCCACATATTACTTTTTTTTTCCCCTATATTGACACTTTTCATCTAAGAAGGCAGTGTTGAGGAAGCTGTTGTGAGTTTTTTGTCAAGCATATCATCTTGCTGAATTTTTTTTGGTACCACCACACCAAAAAGGTTTCCAGCAAAAAATGATTACCAGAGAAACCTGGGAAGGTAAATGTGGCCAAGCATGATACTGATCACTTCACACTTTCATGTGCCAAAGGTCTTGGAAATATGGGCTTAACATCATATCCCCAACCTGTCTTCGTAGCATGGAAACAGGAATTTTACTTTTTTTTTTTTTATCATCTTGCTGAACAGCTCTTCTCATAGCTCCATCCATGTTGAATTTATATAAACACATACTACAGTGTACTCTATTAAAAACAGGACTTAACAGAGCTATTACACTCAAGAATGCTAAATTATAGTAATCTGGTTAAATAGTTAAAGATGGCTGTTAGAAGTAAAGCTTAGAAGTGAGACAGAGAATTTCTTGCATCACTAACCTGAATTTCTTGCATCACTAACCTAACATATGCAAGTGGTTTTAAAAAAAAGGAAAAAAAGTAAAATTCATATTTCCATGCATTAAGGCATAGTAGGGATAGTGTTAGGCTCATACTTCCTTGACCTTTGGCACATAAAAGTGTGCTGTGGTCAGTATCACGCCTGGCCGCATTTACCTTCCCAGATTTCTCTGGTACCCAATTTTAGAGGTTGGATGGACCCCAGGGACTTTTTGATCTGTGCCAGAAAAAAAATTCCACTGCTGAGACTTGAACCCAGTACCACCAGATTAGTAAACTGAGCACCTAATAACTCAGCTAACCAGGCCACAAGATGCAAATGGCCATTAAAAAAAAAACTGTGTAAAATTACATAGTTTAACTTACAATCTTCAAAGTAAATTAGATGTGAAAGAGTAATGATGAACTATACCAAAATCCAGTATATGTAGAGGGCCAATTAAAATCAAAGAATAATACAAATAAAGTAAAAGAGCAAAATAAACACCACTCAATATCTGACCTGGATCACCTAGAACTCATTAGTCTAAGACTGAACCCATGTCAAGAGAGGGAAGGGAGGACACATCATCTGATGATCTGGAAAGCTGTGTGTCTGTCTACAAAAGCTGAATAAGGATTGTATTCAAACTGGCTTTAATCTGTGAATTTGTTTTTCAACTGGTAAAACTCTCACTGATAACTAATATTTAATGTGTTACAAAGTCTTACAGGACAAATGTTTCATACCAAAAAAAATCAACATTTACTGATTTTTTTAAACCACTATACTGAAACACTGTTAATTTTGTGCAGTATGCTCACTTGAAGCAACAAAAGCTGCTCCACTATATGATGCACGGCGCTTGTGTTATGCCATACAATTACAACAAAGTATAGTGTTGTTACAGACCTGCTGTTTGTGATTAGATGTGGACACGTATTTAAGGCGAAAAATGAGCCAAGGAATATTCATGAAATAAACAATGTTTTTAAAAATTGCACAATGGCACAAGAAGTCTTTACATTTATAAACAATGAATCACTTTTGATCAATAATTAGCTACAAGTGTTCAGGTACTGTTATAAAAATCGTCTGCTTACCTCTTCTTTGGCGCTTGCCATTTTTGTGATGAAACAATTGTCAATGGTCACTAAATAAAAACAACAAGTGGCTCCATGACAAATGCGACAACGATCATGAAATTATGCACATATTTCTCCCTGTCGGCTTGTCGCTTCTGTATCGAGCAGAAGATAGTCTCAGGAACTATGACCCGGAAGTAGTTACACATTTGCTCAGTAATTTTTAAAAAAATCCTCGCTGTCTGGGGAAGAGTAATATTTTCGTCGATTTTTAACAGAGGAACAATAATATAAACAACATATAAATATAAAACTTGAACGTGGTTTAGAAGTGCATGTTTTTACTAGCTGTTGATGCTGTCAAGCTCCTTTCAAAGTTTGTTTCTTCTCGGAACAATTTGATTTTATCTTTTAGCCTTTTGAACTTTTCCCACCTGGTGCCAGTGTTTAATGTCTTGCCTCGTCTTATTTTGTGGAACAATAAACAAACAAAAAAGGAGGGGGTACGGAAAGAAAAATAACAACATGGTGGGATCATGCGGCGAAAAAACCTGTGAGAAGAAAGAAAAATAAATATAAAGAATTAATGAGAAGTAAGAAGCAGCAAGACTGCATTGAATACCAAACTGAAGGAGACTTTCTAAGAAAGTAAAAGAAGCAAATATAAAATCATGGAAGGTGTACGGTGAAGCATTAGACAGCGATCACAAAGAAAATGAGAAAATATTTTATTAAAACAAAAAAAAGATCAGTGCAATGAGACAGAGAGCAGAGTATTTTGACCTGACAGAGACTGTGAGCGATGTTAGTGGCGATCCAATATGCGAACCAGTGCTTACTCTAGAGAGATGGAGACAGTACTTCGACAAGATACTCGATATACGAGACGTGTCAACACTATGATAACAACATAATCGGCCCCACAGAACCTGAACCAGACATGCTACTAAGTGAAATCAAAGAAGCCATCAAAAAGGCCCCAGTCAACATAGCTCCAGGATGTAATGGAATAACCAACGAGTTAATCAAATGTGCGAAAGAGCCTGGAATAGTTTGGCTTCGTAGACTCTGTAACTTGGCATGGGGGGGAGGGAGGGACAAGAAATACATTGGGACTGGAGAAATGCTATAATATAATCACTCCAATATGGAAGAAGAAAAGGCAGTAACGGCACAGCAACCAATATAAAGGTGTTCACTATTAAGTCATAATGGAGAAAACATTCTGCAAGATCTTAGAGGGAAAAAAAAAACTCCAACCAGTAACTGAACCACACTTAAATGAAACTCAAATGAGATTTAGGAAAAGTAGAAACTGTACAGATGTCATCTTCTCCCTGAAACAACTAACACAAAAATCAGTTGAACACAACTAGATACTGCACATAGATTACATGGATCGAGGGGGAAAAAATCATTTGATAGAATAGACAGATGTAAACTATGGGAAATCTTACAATATTATGAAGTTAGAACACATGTTGTTCTATAAAAAAAAACAGTCAATGTAATATTAGAGCAGATGCAGGACACTCCGAACCATTCATCATAAAATCTGGAGTGAGGCAGGGCTGTATACTATCTCCCTTATATGTTGACAACATCTGCAAAGAGGCGACTATGCATCCACCATGATACAACTCCAGAATTAATGCCAATAAACTCACAACACTCTTCAGAAAAAACCCCAGCAGATGGACCATAAATGAACTCCTTTTCGCTGACGACCAGGCACTTATAGCCACTTCAGATAAAGACCTACAGCAGAGCATAGATGACTTAGAAGAAGCATATAAAGAACCACAACATCAAAATCAGTGCAGTGAAAGAGAAAAAAAAAGGAAGTCATGACCACAGCCGTAGAAGAATCCCAACAAAGATCTTCCAGGACAGTCAGCCTTTGAAACAATTGACGTATTTCAGACGCCTTGGTGGTATAATATCATTCTATGGGAAAATGTTATGCTGGAATTTAGAACAGATACAATAAAGCAAATCAGGTCACTGAAAAAAATGACACCTTTACTGGAAAACAAATACTGAAACAAAAACCGCACTGTACAACATAATTTTCCAGATGACTCTATGATGTCAGTGTCAAGCATGGGAACTAACAGCAAAAACAAAAGGAAAATCATCACGATAGAAATTAGATGTTTAAGGAGAATACTAAATGCAATAAGAAGAGGTCAAACAAGAAATGGCACCATTAGGGCACCGGATGGAACAACGCTAGTTTTACACTACATCCAGAAATAGCAAGTCAGATGGTTGGCCACGTTACACGACTACTGCCAGACAGCAAGCATTCACACAAAGAGTTGTAGGAAATGGGAAGAATTGGAGGGAGGAAATTACAGAAACTTTTGAATATCCATTATATGGAGCAAATCGCCTAGCCATATCAGGATATCTGTCTGCTCTCTCGATTCGACACTAAAAGGAATATGAGAAAGGAAACAAGACACGGACAATAAAATGTGTCAGAAGTGACCGCACCCTTTCGCTCCCCACACTAGAGAGAAAACTGTCATATAGGAAGATGTTGTCAAAGACTAATTAGACGTCTGTAACTGTATAACCCCCCCCCCCCTTTCACCTCCCCTCCCTCCCCCCCCCCATACACACACAAGATTTTGATATGATTACTTGGGGTGAAAGACATGTTGCGTTTTAGCTTATGTTAATCAAAAATATATGCAGTTTAAATCTGCTTTGAACTGTGTATAGCAAAACAAGACATAAAATCTGCTCTTAAAGATCAATGGACAGAAATTGTGGAGGAATGCTTTTAACTGTGTTATGATAAAATGTATGGAAATGAACATTAACATAGAAAGGAAATGAGCATTAACATAGAACGGAAATGAGCATTAACGTGGAAAGGAAATGGAAAAGAATTAAATTTTCATCAACGAGTAACAGATGTCAGGAGAAATGACGGAAGATTTTAGTTTTTTAATCATCATCATCATGTGCCGTGCCGACTGGCGCTGGCTATTATGCTTCTCCAGAGTATCCGATCCTTCATGCAGGCCATCAGCTCAGTTGGTGATCTCCTCTCACACCATCCCGTCAGACTGTCCAGTATCATTTCTCTTGGTCTTCCTCTTGATCTTCTTCCTTCTATTTTTCCTGTTGTTATAATATTTTCAATGCCCCCTCTTCTCATTGCATGTCCTATGAAAGTACATTGTCTCTCTCTTATCTTTTTGACAAGGTTTTTTTGTCTCTCCAGCTCTTCTCATACATTCTTCATTAGTTATTTTTGCTGTCCAGGGGATTCGCAACATTCTTCTAATAAACCACATTTCTGCTGCTTCCAATGATTTTTGTGCAGACTTGCCTATTGTCCATGATTAACTTCCATATAACAAGACAAGTTCAATATAGCATTTTAGGACTCGTTTTCTAACATTCATTGATAAGGATGTGTTGGTTAATATGTTTCTCATTCTCTGAAATGCAGTCTTTGCTTGGCCTATTCTGTTCCTAATTTCTGTTCTGCATTTCCCATCTGAAGTTATTATTACTCCAAGGTATTTGAATTTCTGCACCTGCTTTAGGATAGTTCCGTTTAATTTAAGGAATGGATGGATTCTGTTTCTTAGATATAACCATAGTCTCTGTCTTTTTGATGTTCAAAGTAAGGCCTTTCTGTTCACTTTCTTTGGCGACTTTATCAAAGAGATTTTGCAGGTCTTGTTGGTTCTCAGCTATCAGTACTGTTTTTAAACTTAGTTTTTAAACTTAAACAAACAAAAAAAAAACAAAACAAAACAAAACCGAACAAGTCTATACATTGTTTTAAACAATAATATTAGACGCAAGTTCGAAAGCAAATGATCAACTGTGTTTCCAAATTATTCAGTCATATTCCTAGATTTTTACAGAGGAAGAACTTGAAAGCGTTTATCGCAAATAATATAAATTCGGATTAATTTTCGCACGAATCTATTTTAGCAGACATTTTTCGACAGCAGAAGCATTTGAAAACTACTAAAATCTTCTCGTTGATCATTCTCAGACATCGACTTTTATACTTTTAAAGAAACTGGTTGTCAGCTGTAGCTGATACACATAACTATATATGGCTTATCTTGAATGATGCAGGCACTGGCTACAACTACCTTCCCACTGCTGAAATCAATCTAGAAGAAGCAATGCCGTTTTTGCGGTTGTGAATCTCCCGTTTCCTTGCTCTCTCATCTTGACTCGGCCAGGCTGTATCCTGTCTACTCTTGTGTGTTTATCTTCCTATCTTTAACTCTGTCTACCTCTTTTTACATCCGCCTTTTCATCTGGTGTGGTCTTCCGTATATTATTATGCCTTTAGATGTGGCCAAAATATTTTTGTTTCCTTGATCCTTATTTTTTTTTCGGACAATTTCACGTTGAACTTAGAGATCTAATTTGTTCTAATACTTGTGATTTATTCTTTTTTTTTCACTTTCCACGATATATGTCAAACCTTTTTATTCACATTTTTGCTGCATATATATTCTCCCTGGAATACAGGTTTCTGCTCCGTACAATAGCACAGAATAGATTTTTTTTTTGAATGGATAGATTCATGGTTAACAGCACCGCATCAATGGTGTTGAACTTGTTCTAGTTTGTCGTTGTTTTTTATTACATAAATCTTTTTTTTTCATCCTGGACACGGTTATTATTATTATTATTTTAAATCTCTAGTTCCCATTCCTGGTTTGTGTTAACTTATCTACTAATTTCTGTGCATTGTGTTTATCTAGTAAATTCTGCTGACTCACTGCTAGGACTAATATCTACATACTTTGTTATTTCTTTTCCCCACCTTCAATCTTGGTAGTTCTGAGTGTCTGAAGATATTATCCGTTTACAGGTTGAATAGACAGAAAGTACAGAACACGCCCTTGCCGATTTCACTCTATGGATAAATTTGTTGATGTTTTTCCCCTTTACATTTATTTCCCCCAGACTTTATTAGTTTATCGTATTTTCCTTTGTCAAATAATTTAGTATAATCTACAAAACAGGGCTATATAGCCTTCTAGATTTCCATGTACTTCTCGATTAACTTTGTTATCATCATCATCATGTGCCGTGCCGACTGGCGTTGGCTATTATGCTTCTCCAGAGTACCCGATCCTTCATGCAGGCCATCAGTTCAGTTGGTGATCTCCTCTCACGCCATCCTGTCCAGTATAATTTCTCTTGGTCTTCCTCTTGATCTTCTTCCTTCTATTTTTCCCGTTGTTATAATATTTTCAATGCCCCCTCTTCTCATTGCATGTCCTATGAAAGTACATTGTCCCTCTCTTATCTTTCTGACAAGGTTTTTTTGTCTCTCCAGCTCTTCTCATACATTCTTCATTAGTTATTTTTGCTGTCCAGGGGATTCGCAACATTTTTCTAATAAACCACATTTCTGCTGCTTCCAATGATTTTTGTGCAGACTTGCCTATTGTCCATGATTCACTTCCATATAACAAGACAGGTTCAATATAGCATTTTAGGACTCGTTTTCTAACATTCATTGATAAAGATGTGTTAGCTAATACGTTTCTCATTCTCTGAAATGCAGTCTTTGCTTGGCCTATTCTGTTCCTAATTTCTGTTTTGCATTTCCCATCTGAAGTTATAACTTTGTTATGCAAAAAAAAAAAAAACCACCTCTCGTTTCCTTCACTATTCTGCCGGAAATCAAACTGTTCTTGATCAGTTCAGATAAATAAATAAGACTATTGTACATTAGTGGGCAAATATCAATTTTCACAAAGTCATGGGCACATTTTTCAGAAATTATGGCATAGAAACAAAAAGTGTAGTCCTTCCTCGCCTTCTTTACCCTTACCTGGGGCATAGGCCATTTTTGACCTGGGTTGTTTCTTCTGTCGATCTTCAGTTGAAGCCCATTTGTTGTTGTTCAATATCTGCTTCAAGATACTTTCATCAGGTGTTTTTGGTCTTCCTTGTTACCTCTTACCCTGGGGGATTCCATGTGAGAGTTTCCATGATTAAGTTAGTGGTAGACTTTTAAAGTCATCTCCAGCGTCTTTTCATTTCTTTCACTGTGGGTTGGTTCGTTTCCTGCCATAGCTCTTTGCTATCGATGTTATCTTACCATATAATCTTAGGCGGGTGTTAATTAAGGTCTGCAGTTTCTGGGTACTTTTGACTGATGTTGTTTTTTGTTTTTTTTATCCATACAAGAAGATCAAATTGACATTTGTGTTAAACAGGAGTCATTAAAGATATTCCCTTGTCCTTCCATGTTTCTCATTTGTAGAAATGCTACTCTAGCCTTCCTAATTCTTGCTGTAATATCTGCTTCTGCACTATCCTCTCTGTTTATAATGCTGCCGAGAAACGTTAGTGTGTCTTTTGAAGTCCTTGCCTTCTAGGTAGGAAATATAGTGCCATTAAAAAAAAAAAATAATGAATTCATTGTTTTCCTTTTTTGTATGAAATATTTATGTGTGTAATAGTGATAGAGCTAGGTTTTCACCTTGTAAAGTACTTTAAAAAATACCCGTTCTCTCATTACCATATACCTTTTTTTTTTAAAAAGTAAAATGAAACAGTTTACAAACAGTGGAAAGTAAGTTGTGCGAATTTTAAAAAAAATCTTATTAGCAGTGAGATTTAATCTTTACAAAGAGTTCAAATGCTGAACCAGAGCGAAAACAAACTCCGATTTTGCTGGTTGCTTTTTACTAGGTTTTTAATAATATAAACTGATTACGGTAACCAATCACCTCCAAGTTTCGGCTTTTTCTTTTTTTTTTTTTGAAAAATCAGTAATTAATGGGTTAACATAATGTGTGGCTTGATTGTACATGTCAAATGTAATGAAAAGAAATTTTTCATCTACATTTCTATTCGTTATCATTTCTTTAAATGACCAGTCAGTTATTTGCATGTCCCTTGCGGAACTTTGCCTCCCTAACAGTTCTCCTGTACGCCTCTCGGTTGCAAGCAAGATGCCCTGCTGGTGATGCATTAATTTGCAGCTTATCAACGATGTCTTGCAGCCATCTACACCTCTTTAAATGACTGGAAATAATGTCAAGGATGAATAAGATCATCTGGGTGCTACATACACTAGATACTTCACAGTTTTAAATACTAGTCTTGGTCTCAGGTCAAGCATGAAGACCCTTAGCTTGTGACTTTACATTTTGTAGTCTGGTATTAATAAGTTAAGACAAGGCATGTTTCACTGAGGTCATTTCCATTAAGTAATGTCAGACATGTTTAACTTCAATTACATGAAAAATAATCATTTACTGTTTCAGATCCAACCAATTTTTTAGTATTCAATCGCAGGTGAATATTTGATTTTCTGGGCATCTAATACAAATTCTGGAGAAAAAAAAAGTGAATTCTTGATTACAGGGCACCTCATTACCAACAAAAATATGAAAGTTATGCTACAATTCTTATTAGTAGAAGCTTAAAATGGTTATTTCTAATACTCAGGCTTGTGCTGTTGCTGAAGTTTGCAGAGACAGTAAATCCTACTTACAAATTTCTGGCTGAATATTTCATTTTCCAGTTCTTATTTGAGTGATGTATTATTGTGCCAATGGTGGGCAGTCTGGAAGAAATACTTGTTCAAGATTTGATTGTTCTGTTTTATTATTTGGCCAGATATAAATTCAAATGAAATATTTAATACACTATGTTATTATTATTTTTGGTTTTATATTTTTCTTCTTCTTCGTTCACTTCTACCACCAAAACCGCACTGTGATCCTACTGAATTTAAGCCTGTGGTCCTCGTTAGGTCCCGTGGTCTCCTGTGTGGTCCCCGAAAGGACCACAAGGGGTTCAGAGTATCGCAGGGCTTTAGCCTGTGTTCTTGGTGGGTATCTGAAGTGGGACTGCGTGACACCGTGGTTTTATATTAGATTTTAAAAGCATATTTCACACAGCAACAGAAAATGGGAGGGGGAACACAAACTAAAGGCTAAATGAAATGAGTGAATAAGTTGTAGATGTTCTGAGTTCTAAAACAGATCAACTTTAAAGATGGGCAGCAAATGTTTAGTATGTTAATCTATTTTCTTCTGAGACTGTCTCTCTTTCCAAATAAATGAACATCTCCAAATCCATCCCACTCACATTATTACAGTAGTAAAGGGATTCCTGTCATGCCTTAGAGGCACATAGGGATGTGGTGTTAGTGCCCATATTTTCCTTGACCTGTCAGTACACTAGAGGGTGATATGGTAAGTATCACACCTGGCCGCCTTCCCTTCCTCAACTCCAGAAGAAGTTGGGTACACATTTCTGCAGCTGGGTGGGGTGCCTCCAACTGGATTTGAACTCCCAACCTTTGTCATGAGAGACCAGTGCACTAACCACTTCGCCACTCAGACACACATATATATATATTTTGTATGAATAAAAATGTGTCTGCTTCTCTCTCACACACTATACTCTTCAAAGTATTGACTGCATCTGCTAGGATACTGACCTGTGACACAGTAAGACAGCCTACATGCACCCACACACACACAAAAATCAACAGTCCAATAAGTAGTAATATTTATTTTCTCAAATAAAGGGAAAAAAAAAGAAACTAGCATCCTCAAACCCAGCTATGCTGCACAAAATGAAAAAGAAAGTGACATCAGTAAAAACTAGTCCAGTAAATGGTATTGGAGATAAGTTTTTTTTTGATAAAGCAAACCAGGGGCGGAGAAGAAATGATGTATGTTTTCCAATCTTGTACTACTAGCTTTGTATATTTACAGTAAACTTTTTCTGCCTGCCTGCACAAACCAACCAGTAAAAATCTTGCTCAAGTACTTCTTTTATGTTTGGATCCTACATCTATAAAGCAGACAATGTGATTTCTCATGCCATTTAAAGTCTGATCTGCTACCAAATGGTTTTAAATGTGTGCCTACTTTTCATATATATGTGACGGATAGATGATATGATGGCAAAATGATCAAAGCAGGCAATATCTATTATGCAGAGCTAATGAGAAGTTCAGCATGAATGAATCAGAGATGTGCTATATGCCTGAAGATAGCATATAGATTTGATTTACGGCATAGCAAGTGCCATAGCATCTTGTATACCCTAGCTATGAATGAACCAAAACAAGTAACTATTATTCTCATTAATGGATATCTAATGTGAGTCTACATAAACTTCTTGGTAAATTTCTTCATATCACGTATCTTCTTTTACATTCTGGTGAGAATTTCAACCAAAAAATTAACCAGCAGAAACTTTAAACAAAAAAATGTCAAAAAACATCATTACCAGCTATGTTTTAATTATTCATGAATTACTGTTGCCACTACTAGTCAAGAAATGTAACCTCTTCAAACCATCATACAATAAAGTGTAAAGATCCATGCTGAACATAAGAAATGACAGTCCTGTGTGAAGATGGCAATTAAAAATAACAACATGCTTTTAAAAATGATTGACAGAATATTCCCTTGCTGAACAGGCCAAAAGGAACTCTAAAATTACCAACTATATTCACTTTAAAAACCAATACTATACCACAAATTCATGAAGGTTAATATATGCAGGTAAAGAATGGATTTTGCGCTACTAAGTAATGTAAACCGACCAACCAAGCAACTACTAAGTAAAATGTTAATATATACCTGATGAACTGATCAGAGAGAAATAAAACCACTGAAAAAAATACTGTCGGACAAAAACAAAAAAAAAAAAGAAGACAATTTCATCACAATGTCATCATAAACAATGGAATAGACAAGGTGACATCATATAAAATCAGTTTTACTTTATTTTGTAAGCTCAGTTTCCATATTATGAGAAAACTTTTGTTTCAGGGTTCTTGAAGCTGCAAAATTTATTTTTAATGTTGAGACTTAAAAAATAAAAAAAAACATTCTGGAGACACTACAAGACATAACAGCTGCATGTAAAGATGTGCCGAGGTGACAAAGTGGCCATGGTATGCTCTGAAACTCACACCATGCCCAACAAAAGCACTACCCTCTCTTCAAAAGGCGGAGATGATAACAGGTCCTCTATCTGTAACTACTCCAACCTCGGCTGTAACCACTCCAGCTGTCTCTGTAGCTTGGTCCATAGTCTTCCCAGTCATCATCAAAACTGTCCCACTGGATGTGAAAATAAAATGATAAAAATTTAATGGAGAAAAGTGCATGCAAGTGTCTGGTCACGGGTTAAGGAAAAACAATTATCATATGAGTTGTATGCAGTAATATTCAAGTCGTCCTTAAAATCAAAACTTTGTAATGAGCACAAATTCTACAGGAAGGTGAATACACTCTTCTTCTTCTTTGTTCACTTCTACTGATCACCCCGTGATCCTACTGAATTTACTCCTGTGGTTCTCGCGATAGTCTCAGTGGTTGCCCATCCAGCCCAGAGTTGGACTTTCTCACCAGAAAATCTCAACGTGATTTGGATATAACATATCCCCATCAGGTGAGAGGTGGTTGCCTATCTAGACTGCACTGGTCCAGTGTCTCCAACTTCTTCATTTTGTGGTTGTAGCTGCTACCCTTCCTGGTGGTGACCAGGACAGAGCTTTTGTCCAGGAGGACAAATCCTTGCCACTAGTGAGTTTCACCCCTGAGTTAAGCTGGTTTAGGCATATTACCACAGTATGGGTGTATATAGGACGTGACCGGCCTCTAGAGCGGAGGTACTGTGATATGCATGGCCATCAAATTTCACCCCTGGGTTAAGATGGTTTGGGCATATTACCCCAGTTTGAGTGTGTATAGGACATGGCCAAGAGGTGCCATTGTATGAGTAACCCTCACCACGTGACTAATAGGCATACTGATAAAACTTCACTTAATCCTTTCCATCACCTTTTCCACAGCGGCAACCTTAATCACATTTTTCTTCATTGACCTGGAGGAATTTCACCCCACGCATAGCAGGTGAAGAATCTCGCCAGCAGCGAGTGAATATACTCAAAACTAAACATGCACTATGACAGTTGTAAATAGGCAGGAAATCCCACCCAGTAACATATCAAGAACCAAAAAATATATTCCACAACAAACTAATCACCAAACGGAAAACAAAAATGGAAACTGAATCAAAACAAGACCCCATTCATCAACTAGAGATAGCAACAAACCACAATCTTTTGACTAAGAACGGGACACTGCAAACTTCTAAGCCATCTCTATCGCCTCAATATATCATACACAAAGAGTGTTCCAGTGGCTTTAGTATCCAGACACTAGAACACATCCTGTAAACCTGTCCAACACACTCAAACCTCCGAGCACAGATCTGGCCTGAGGGAGGAGAAGTGAAAGAAAAGCTATGGGGCTTATGCTAAAGCCTGGAGAAGATGGCGGACTTTGTCAAGGCTGCAGATTTAGCATGACCAACCAACACTGAGGATGGCAGGAAATCAAATGTATCTAATGTAACATCACAAATTCATAACCATTAAAAATTTCTTCAATCCACAACAAGCTGTATGGTGATCTTAACAGAGTAAGACAAACAACAATATTCTTCAGAGATATCCAGGCTGATGTCAGAAAATGATGAAGAAGAAAACTTGCCCTCTGAGCAAACGGTTTTAAGTTTAAATCCTACAAGGTGCCAAGAAATGTATTCAATCTGCCTACAGTGATTAAATGATGGCTGCGAGCGTATTAAGGTTTTACAAACATTTTAATTTAAAAAATCAGTCGCTCCCTTGCCTTATGGACTGGGAGACTAGACTTACTTCTGAATGACCGTATCCTCCTCTGCTACCATATCCTCTCCAGCTACTTCTACCTCTGTAGCCACCATAACCTCGGCTTCCCTGAAATTGTATGGCAGAAATGTTTGTCATACAAAGATGCCTGTAATGCTTCTTAATAACAAAAAAAAAAAAAACTAAGTAGGCCTTGATATCTATCTGGAAGTTAGGCTTGCAACATTCACTAAAATAAATGTGTTTCTTGACTTTTTCAGTAAAGAAGTTTAATACATCAGTCTGACATTCATTTCATGTCACAGAAGCAAAATTTGACATTTCATACATAACCACAAAACCTGTGACATCCTACCAAAATAAATTCATTAACAAGATCTTTTCCATTCTGTAACGTGACTATAGAAATTTTTTTATATTTTTCACATAATTTGCGTGTTCTCATGTGATAAAAAATAAGCGAACATTTCTCATGTTCATGACAAAATCCAAAAAATTCCTGATTATTACTAGCATATTTAAATTTATTTTAACATACCGTTTCATTCATATCTGAAGCAAGCAATGACAAGTAACATGGAAATTCATATCTAACTTGAAAGACAAACTCTAACCACACATTTTATGAAAACTTCAGCTGATTTGCTCGAGGCCTGAAGATTACAATTCCTAAAAGCCATAATTTCTACATCATATTTTATTGTTTGTACCTTACCTAATGCATGAATCTCTGAATTAACTTCTGCCATGTGCTTCTCATTAGCTGAAACACATCCACTTGACGCTTTTAAGTTGTTACATACAACAGAATTCAATAAATCAAGTAAACAAAGGAATCTACCTTGTACCCATAGCTATCTCTTCCATCGTCATAGTAACGATCACCTCTGTAGCTGCCTCTGTATCCGCCTGTCAGTAAAAAAGGGACAGAAACAAATTTTAAAGCACCAATCAAAAATCTTGGCAGTGAGAACATCTCTATCTTTCTTATGTGCACATGCCAGCAGTGTTCCAGAAATTACTTGCTTCAAACATTTTTTCATTTCAATCGTTCTGTTACTTCTAGCTTCAGTTCTTTCACATACTTTCATTAATGTTAAACTGTTCTATTCTGGCACAGTTTCTGTGTTACATCACAATCATTTCAAACAAGTTTAAAATCATTTTTTCAATATTATGAAATGTGAAAGTTTTGTAACTGATCATAGAATATCATTTACCCATTGGTTTTCTACCTAAATTTGTCCTCATGATACTCATGCTTATGTGAGCAAAGCCATGAGTTGGACCCTGTATTGCTAAAATGGTCTCTACATTATTCACACTGAATGTGTGGCTGGTGCAAAGAAACTACACAGAATGACTAAGATGTAAAGAAAAAATTAGCTTTCATCCATCAGAAAACTGAAATGTCGAGTTACTTATCCCTTCTTTCCACTACAGGACTAAGTTACTTACCTACACTTCCACTACAGGACTAAATTACTTATCTCTTCTTCCACTACAGGACTAGGTTACTTATCTCTTCTTCCACTACAGGACTAGGTTACTTACCTCTTCTTCCACTACAGGACTAAGTTACTTACCTCTTCTTCCACTACAGGACTAAGTTACTTATCCCTTCTTCCACTACAGGACTAAGCCATTTACCTCTTCTTTCATTATAGGGCTTCCAATTGTTGCCTTTGTATCCACTCCGGCGTTCCCTTCCATAGCCACCACGGTAACCTCCCCTTTTTTCTCTGGTTTCCCTGCCTAAAAAAAGCATTAACAGGAAAATGTTCAGTTTCAAAAGCTTGAATGTGTTTCTTGGAGCCTCTGTGCATGTTTTGCAACAAAGTGATGTTATCTCAAAATGACTGTCATACATTTGGCTACGCACTGAAGATGGCTTAACATTAGATGATATGTTAAGTGAAAATCTTATCAACTTGGGCTACAAAAACATTTTGAAAAATTTATATGTTTTACATTTTTAGAATATCTTATCAGATATCATGTACGTTTATCAATGAAATCACACTTCAATTTCAAAGCAATTATCAGCACTTGTTATTGATCTCTGGTAGATTTTTAAAATATGTATTCAAGAAAGAAGGAATGAGCGAATGGTTCCAGATTGAAACAGGCATGAAACAAGGATGCATACTGTCTCCTTTGCTTTTTGGAACTGCAATAGACTTCATAATGAAAAAATGCTGCACAGGTAACACAGATATTGACTGGGTACATGGGACCCAACTAGAAGATTGATTTTGCTGATGACGTAACTCTTATCAGTAACAATGTGAATTCCATGCAAGAAAAGAACAGATATCCTGTCTTCACTGGCTAGAACAATAGGACTTGAAATTAACAAGGAAAAAACAAAAATAATGAAACTTCCCATTAATCAAGAAGGAAAAATATACTCAACTACATAGACCAGGATGGTGATACCAGAAAGGAAGTTAGAATTTCAAAAGCAGCTATGAATCTTGAGAACATATGGCACTCAAAAGTTATAAGCACAAAAACCAAGTAAAATTATTCAATTCAAATTTAATATCCACCCTCATTTATGCACACAAAAACTGGAAAACGGAAATAGAAAAGAAATTTGACTCTTGAAAAAAAAAAACGCCTAAGAACAATACTCAATATAAAGTGAAATGAATTCAAGAACAATGCAGGGATAAGGTAGAAGTGAACAACAACCAGTCTCAATGGTGATCATAAAAAGATGATGTACATACATCAGTCACAAATGAGAAGAAACAGTCAGAAAATCCAAAACAAGCTATCAAGTGGAACCCAACAGGCTGAAGAAAAAGAGCTTGACCATGTGAAACTCTAAGAAAGACAGTGTTAAGAGAGGCCAAATTAGTAGGCATAAAATCCCTTGATGCAGCTGAAAAGCTCGCCGAAAACAGGAAATCTAGCTGAACTACCATGTGAGCCCTATGTGACGTTAAATGGCACATGAAGGATTAAGAAGAAGAAAGAAACATTTTGCTACCATCTAAAAATTTTATTTAAGGTCTTCTACAACTTTCTCAGACATTAAAACATGTACAAGTCAATTAGATATTACAACCTGTAACTGCTCTTTAAACACAATTTTCACACTGCTAAAAACTCAGATTTGTGAACATATCCACACTATTTCTGATACAACCACAAACATACGTACATAGTGCATCTCAACATTAACTGTACTGATTTTCCTATGTGCAAATATGCAAAATGTAACACGTCACTCATGGATATTGGCGCGTTGATAGATCCTAGCTGCATATCTAGTTTCAACACAGCTGATTGAATCATTCCTGCACTAGTGCATTTTATGTAAGGTTGTGTTTTAGTATCTTGCTAGGTTTGCCATGGAGTGAAATATCAAATGGTATGGTATCAAATTTTGTGTGAAACTCAAGAAATATGCTACCAAGACATTTCAAAATTTAACTGCAGCTTATGGAGATACCACTCTATAGAGAAATAGAGTCTTTATGTGGCACAATGCTTTCAAAGAGGATTGAAGACAAACGAATAAATATTCTTGCTGGCTTAAAAATTTTCGTGCCTTTTTCCATTTCCTGAAGTTCTGTTTTTGTGGAAACACTTCACTGGAGCAATAGTGATGTAATGTTTTTAAAAAATAAATAAACATGGATAAATGCCACTTTCTCATACATGAAAAACAGGTAAAAGGAGAGTGGACAGTATGCACATAAGAGTTAAAACAACTTACTCTCTGGTCTTGAACGTTTTTCTGGAGGTGGAAGAGCATCCTTGCCCTCTTTGCGATATTGTTCAACCAGTTTATCACGTTCCTCTTTGTTCAACCCCTCCTCAATATACTCAATAGTCTCAAAACATTGACCCTCTTCTGGCAGAGAGAAGTTTGCTGCGACGGTAAAATGATACAATGAACATTTCAAGCTAAAATAATAGTCTGTGCTACATTTATATAGAATCCTATACTCATTTGTGCTGCCTGACGAGAGGTCTAAATCATTCCTTTTAATTATACTATTTTCAGCATTTACAATGGCCATGCAACTTCATGAACAAATAATAAATGTTTTTATGCCTTCTAAATGTTTCTGATATCACTGCCTATATGGTCTTCATGGTATTTCTCACAGAATGGAACAGCAATAAAGACAAATACACAAAAGAAATATGGACAGCTCTTTTACAACATACAGACTATCCCCTTAAGGAACAGAAAAAAATATTCTGATCATCTAATACTCTACAATGGTTTTGGAGAAGGATGCAATATATGCCACAGATGACAAGAAAATTCAAGTTCTTGGGGAAAATGTGTCTCTAAAACCAATCTTTTAGACTGTCTTTTGAAAAGAATCAAATAAAACCTCAAAAGTTTCAACACGCTGAACACTTAAAAGAAGTCAACCAATGACAAACAAGACTCCACTGAAAAAATGTTCATAACATCATTAGAATATTTAAAACAGATCAAAATTAAATGAAGGCTATGTGGAAATCTCACTTCTGGTCTGATTACCTATTAGGCTACCATATGCTGTTTACATGGCTTTTTTTTAAAAAAAAAGTAAATTTTAAAAAATAAATAAAACAACTGCAGACACGTACAGTGCAAGTCTAAAGTCCCCGACTCACTTTTTAACTTTTTTTTCTTCTGCTGAACCAGAAAAGATCTTCCAATAATTTTGTCTGTGGCATATGTGAGTGTCATTCCACAATATTCCGTGATTAGTGACCACACGGAAATGTGCATGTGCGGACGTGGACAGATCAAAAAGTGGCTTTGTTAGAAGATATTTTGCAGCAAAGTCATATAAATGTTGGATCCAGATTTTTCAAGTACAGATCCTTTATGCTCCGAATACCAGGAAAATCAACAATTCAAGATACTGTGAGTTGTTTTCATGAAGCTGAGTGTTTACAATAGACGTAGAAGCTGCTGACCATACACTATCATGCTATCTTTTCTGGAGAAAATTCAGGTTACCTTTCCATGTTCCCTGTGGAAATCATTTCGCCAGTTGTCACAGGAGGTATGAGCATCCTATTCATTATGCTGTAGGGCTACAAAATGTCTGAATGTGTGGCCTTCTCAACTTAAGTTCCCTCAGACTTTCATTTGTGGGTTATCTGAAGGAGAGTGTACCATAACAATCCTCACACACTGCAGGAGTTGACCAACAACTCAGAGCTGTGACAGACATCACACCCAACACACTGAACAGAGTGTTCACTATATGTGAGGTTGGGGGAATTTGTGTATCTAAGAGAATGATGGACATTTTCAGCATCTTCTATAAAGCCAATTTTATTACACAGAATGATTTTCAATTTAATATTTCCAGTGGATTTTGTTCACCATTTTCATGGAATCAATTTTTAAATTACAATCCAGGGACTTTAGGCTCACTCTGTAGTTTTCTTTCACAGTTAGGAGTCCACAATTTTAGTACTACTACACTAAAAATAGGCATCATGCAATTTCCTGTCAAACTTATTGACTATGATAATGACTGTATGAAAAATTATTTTATGTAATCAATCACTGAAACTAAAAGTGAGGAAAAGAGCGCTCAAATGTTACTGAACCAGTCGTGTTTTATGGATGTGAAACATGGACAGTCACAAGGGAAGCATAGTGCCACTTGGAGGCTGCAGAAATGTGGTTCCTTACAAGAATGCTAAAGATATACTGGATAGTAAAGAGATCAAACAAAGATGTCCTGAAAGAGGCAGAAGAAGAGAGACAAGCAATAACAAAACTCAGGAAGAGACAATCCAAATTCACAGAACACATTATGAGAGCAGGAGGATTGGAATATTTGATAACAATGGGGATGACAGAGGCCAAAAGAGATTGAGGCAGACAAAGTGAGAAGATGATAGATGGACTGATGAAGTGGCATGGAGAAAGAACACCAGTCAAGCTCATAACCAACACCCAGAATAGAAAATGTGGAAAAGCATGACCACCAACTCCTGTCGCCATGGCACCAGATAGAGAGATAATAACATGAATGATGACTTTAATGATCATGTATGCAAACGACTGACCAGCATTCACACCACATAAAATAAGCATGCAGACCGTACCAAAACTGTAAGAAAACTTTACACTCAGAACATGAAATTTCTTCCATTATACATTTTAATATTGTTCCAAGGCTATTTAATCCTCCAGTTAACCACATCATAACTTTACAAAATCACATTACTAAGTTGCTATACTCCCACCAAGGCAAGCATTCTCTTCTACTCAGCTGATAATTAAATTTTTTTAACTGTCTAAAAAAAATATGTTTTAAAAATCCTACGTATCAAAATATACTAAACCTAAGATTGTTTCCACCACACAAAACACAGTAACAAATTTAGAGTCTCCTAATATTAAAATGAGATGAACTTAATGGAGATAAAACTGAATAAACAAGCTGACAAAGAATGAAAGACACACTGAAAAGTGAAGAAGGCACAAGATCAAAGAAGATAAGGAAAAAAAGGCACAAGATATGAAGACAGTGACTAAAGGAATGATCCCCAAGCAGAAATCGTTCAATGTGCCCAAGATTTGCACATCATTTTATGTCTATTCTGCAGGTACCTGCCATGTTTTTGTCGTCAAACATAAATATTTGTAGTGAGAGATTTTGGGATCAAGTGTTGATCAAGCTCCTTCGATCTCCGTATCATTACCTTTCATCTCGTTAACTGCACTTTCAGGAATATCCTTTCCTTCTTCAGTTCTTTCCTTCACTCGATTTTTGAACACTTCATCTGTTGGCAAGACCACTACAGCCTTGCGTTGAAAACCTTCGAAAGGCTGCATTTTACGTCTCCGGGATGATGCATACACATTTGTCTAGCGTGGCAACAAAATATAAAAAATATTTAATCAGTTGTTCATGACGTCTGCAGCCAAGATGCTCCTCAGTTGTCCTTTTCTGAATATATCTCAACCCTCTTTCTCTACTATGATTACACCCTCTCCCCTCAAACTCCAAATAAAATTTCAAAATAACATAGTATAACTGGAAATCTGTCTCTGTCTTCTACATCTCTATATTAACATTTATTGGACCCTACCAACTAATGGATGAATTTTCCAACTTGTGGAAAATATACTTACCTTAAAAGAACTGAAAGGAGAATCACAAGATTAGCAATATACTTCTACTTACCTTGATTTTCTAACTCCCTCCTGATGCAATCTTACAACTATTGTAAAGCTGTGCCACAGTAAAATGGCAAATATAAATTTATCTATAAAATATCTTACTAAAATACTGCATGTTAAAAAAAAATCCTATTGGCTAAAATGAGGAGCCACTATTCCCAGTGTCATGTTGGTAAGTCCATTAGATATTCAATCTTCATAATGTACTGTCATAAAGCTTCAATATGATAAAAAGTTGATTCACATCAAATAAAACTCCATCTCTGATCATCGTGACATGTAAATCCTGGTATCCTGAAACAATGTCTATCATCAGTGTTGGATTGAAAGCTTTACAAATTCTCAGATTTCACATGTAACATGCTCTAGTTCTATAAACACTCACCTGAATTATTATCCAACAAAAGTTTCCAAGCTCAGTGAAGACAACTTTAATGTAAATACACATGAGACACACACAAAAAAAACACACACATCATACTAAACCATCACTGTCTAACATTTTAACAACACAAACATTACATCTGGGAAAAGACAACTTGCAACTAACCTGACATAAAGTTTTTGTTAGTTTTCTACATATAATACTGCATATATTTAATCATAACTTTCAATGGCTACTATATGCAATGGTGTAAGAAAGAAAAAAAAGCCAGCTGATGAAACTGCTGTATTTCCATATAGACATCTTGGTTGATTTCCCCCCCGACTCATAATGTCTTACAACTTGCTTTAGTAGACCAAACTGGTAATGATGCCTATCAATCATGTTCTTCCAGAAGTTATAGAATTTGGGACATATATTGTTCTGATCACCAAACAGCCATCCATTTTCTGATGTATCTATGGGATCTGGGCCCCAATCCTAGGTTGTTTCCTTCATTTTTATATACATAAAAGGACAAATGAATGTGTATGTAAGTCCCACTGAAATATTGGTGATCTACAGTTCTCTTCCTTAAGTACATGGCAATTCCATCAGTCTGTCCAAGAATACTGGTGTTTAAAGTCACAGTAATAATTATCTCATATGGCAATTCCAAAATTTGGTATGTTTTTCTTTCTAAGCCTTAAACATATTTTAAAAACCAAGAACAAAGTCAGCAGCAAGATCAAATTAAACTGATGCTCATTTTACATGCATCTGCATTCACACCAAAGCAACAGTTGCATTTAAATGACCAACAATCCTTACCGCCCAGTGTCCCACTTCAACATCTTGAAATGCAAAGGTTCTATTCATTTCACATTAACACTGCATGAAACAGCTAATTTCAAACATGATATAATCATGAATTTAACATTATTACCTGGTCAATGATGTAGTTCCGCTTTCTGCGGGCAGCTAGCTCAATAAATCTAGTGAGGCATTTGTTGGCTTTCTCTACTAGCACTTCCCATTTTCCAGTGTGGTTTTGTTTTCTGGGTTTGCCCATCACCTTGCAGAAATAGGAACAAGCTTAGTAAGATGAATCCTTTTATGTACTATTTGAAATATGTAAAAGTAAACAAACATGATGAACTGGAAACTGTGAAAGTCCATCAACACCTATGTCTATCAACACAATTACTCTTCATAAATTATTTGAAAGAGATCTATGTCCAAGAGTTTTGAGCAAAAGTTTCATACCCTAAATTTACCCTGAAAACAACAATTTCAAAAAAAAAAAAAAAAAAAAAAGTCATAATCTAGTATTACAATGATTTCATTTAGCCTGCAGATAAAAGACAGTGCTTCTGTCAAAATAATGAAATCTGGAAATATTTTTTCAAAGCATGCATGAAAACCATACATAAGAAAGACATACCCTCATCTGATCAATGATGCTGTTGGTTCCAAGAAGATTGTAGCGCTTTTCAGGATGTGCTTCAATGTGCTTTTGTGCCCAGTAACTTTTGCCTGCACCTGGAAGGCCCACTGTCATGATGACCTAAAAAATGACACAAAACTACCTGACAAATTATGCTCAACTGTTCTATCAGAACTTTTGACTGCTGTACCCAGTTTTTTAAACAAAAATTTACTTTATCTTTGGGGTAAACAGTACAAATGTTCAAGCTTGAAATTTATTGTTTATAGAAGGCCAAACACTGTGTGACGAAGACATAACTGTTATTCTTATATCCTTCCCGTGCCGTTAAACGTCACATAGGGCTCGCAAAGTAGTTCGCCAATTTTTCCTGTCTTCGGCGAGTCTTTCAACCTCATCAAAGGATTTTATGCCTGTTAACTTGGCCTCTCTTAATAATGTCCTCTTCAGAGTTTCACGCGGTCTGCCTCTTTTTCTTCGGCCTGTTGTGTTCCACTTGATAGCTTGTTTTGGGATTCTCTGATCATTTCCTCATCAAGTGACCAACATATGTCCATCTCTTTTTCCTGATCACCCATGAGTTTGGTTGTTGTTCAGTCATCTGTCTTATCTCTGCATTGTTCTTGAATTCATTCCACTTGATGCCGAGTATTTTCCTTAGGCATTTGTTTTCAAAAGAGTCTAATTTCTTTTCTATTTCTTTAGTTGTTTTCCAGCTTTCGCATGCATAAATGAGGGTGGATATTACATTTGAATTGAATAGTCTTAACTTGGTTTTTGTGCTTATAACTTTTGAATTCCATATGTTCTCAAGATTCTTGAAGATTGATGCTGCTTTTGCAATTCTGATCCTAACTTCCTTTCTAGTGTCACCATCCTGGTCTATGTAGCTGCCAAGGTATGCAAATTGATTGACTTCTTCAATATCTGTCCCTTCTATGTGTATTTTTCCATTTTGATTGATGGGAATTTTCATTATTTTTGTTTTGTCCTTGTTAATTTCAAGTCCTATTTTGCTAGCCAGTGAAGATAGGCTATCTGTTTTTTCTTGCATGGAATTCACATTATTACTGATAAGAGTTATGTCATCAGCAAAATCAAGATCTTCTAGTTGGGTCCCATGTACCCAGTCAATACCTGTGTTACCTGTGCAGCACTTTTTCATTATGAAGTCTATTGTAATCCCAAAAAGTAAAGGAGACAGTATACATCCTTGTTTCACGCCTGTTTCAATCTGGAACCATTCACTCATCCCTTCTTCTGTCTTGACTGCACAACCATATCCATTGTATAAGTCCTTAATGATGTTGACAATTTTAGATGGTATTCCATATAGACATAAAATTCTCCATAATGAATCTCTGTGTATGCTATCAAATGCCTTCTTAAAATCTATGAAATTCAGTATTAATGGTTTCTACTTTTCAATATGTTCTTCAAGTATTATTCTGAGAGTAAAGATCTGGTCGAGACAGCTTCTCCCTTTTCGAAATCCTGCTTGTTCTTCTCTCATTGCAGTATCCACTATATCTTTGAGTCTATTCAAAATGACCTTGCAAAATACTTTTGACACAACTGATATTAAGGTTACTCCTCTCCAGTTGTTACAGTCACTAAGGTTGCCCTTTTTTGGTATTTTCACAATGATTCCCTTCTTCCAATTAGAAGGGACCTTTTCTTCTTTCCAAATCTTGTTAAACATTCTCTGTAGTTGTCTCATGTTGTCACTATTGATAGCTTTTAGCATCTCGGCTGTTATTTCACCTTCACCTGCAGCTTTGTTGTTAGCCATTAAATTCACTGCTGTTTCAATTTCATGCAATTTAATTTCATCTAGATTGACATTTAGTTGTGGGGCTGGTAAGTCAGTTTCAAGGTTTAACAATTCTTTTGGGTGTGGTCGATTGAGTATTTCTTGGAAGTGTTCAGCCCATCTTTGCTTTTGGTCTTTATTTGATGTTAATAGTGTTCCAGTTTTGCTAAGGATTGGTCTTTCTTTAGATGTAATAGTACCTGTTAGCCTCTTTTGTATGTTATATAAAGTTTTGCTGTCTCCTGTTTTTGCTGCTTTTTCTGCCTCTTTCGCCATATTGTCTATGTATTCTCTTTTATCCCTTCTAGCTGAACTTTTTACTTTCTTGTCTATGTCTTTGTATTTTGCTTTTGCCGAATCTCTTTCATGATCTGCTTTTGCATTCAACATGTTTAATTTGACTGCTCGTCTTTCATGTATATACTTCCATGTTTTATCTGATATCCATGCTTTTCTATTTGGTTTTTCCAATCCAGCGCTTACTTTTGCTGCTGTGATTATGGCTGTGCTGTAAGAATTCCATAACTCATCTATACCTATCTCCTCAACTTCACTGGGTGTTTTGGAATGATTGGCAAGTTCCTGATTGAAATTAATGTTAGTATTTTCTTCTTGTAGGCTGTGGATGTTTATCTTTCTGTGTACTGATTTCTTGTGTTGACTTTTCAATTTTAGTTTTATTTTCCCTATGCACAGGTTGTGATCACTGTTGACATCTGCACCCCTATAAGCCCTTACATCCATGAGAGATGTTCTGTATTGCTTTCTAATACAAAAATGGTCTATCTGGTTTCTAGTTCTATCATCTGGAGATATCCACGTTGTTTTATGTATCTCTTTGTGTGGGAATATTGTGCCTCCAATGACCATGCCCTCTGTTAGACATATTTCAATTAATCTTTCTCCATTCTGATTAACCATGTCAATTCCTTCTTTCCCCATCACTTTTTCAACGTCGGTATTATCCTTTCCTACCTTAGCATTGAAGTCCCCCATAGCAATTAGGATGTCGTGTTTAGGGACTTTGTTGATGATTTGTTGTAGTTGGTGATAAAAGTCGTCTTTCACATCATCATCTGCATCATTCGTGGGTGCATAACACTGTATTATTGTCATATAACTGTTATTAATTCAGGATAATTCAAGGTGAAAGAGTCAGTAATAAAAGCTTAAGTGTCACAGGCTTTTCTTTACTGTAAGTAAATCATTCTTATGCATGAATCTTGTGAACAGTTTTGTAAACCTAGCAAGTAAGACAAACCTCACACTCCTCTTTGGTTTTGGGAGGAAGGTGTCCACGAATACGTTCTTCTGCTGGTATTTCCTCCAGAAATTTGAAGCCATCTTTCAGGGGGAAGTATGGTCCTTCCTACATATACACACACATAAAAATGAGATTATGTCTTTCTACAGATTCTACTGATGGTGACTGAGTCAATGATAAATAGCATAAGATTTACGAGTTAATCATTAAAGTAATAGTTTCATATGTGCTCTACACTTGTACAAAATAGGAATTTAAAAAAAGCAATAGCAAGACAACACTGACAAAACCTTACCCTCCCACCAAAGTTGCACTCAAACTCTGCATTTTTTGTAAAAAAGTGAGGAAACAGAGCTTGATCTCCAAGTTTCTCTTTCTCAATTTCAAAGCATTTCCCTAGATCTTCTCCATTCTTTGAGAAACTCAAGATAACTGGATCATTCTCAAAATCCTAAAGAAATGGAAAAAAATCTCATACAGGATGTGATCTGGTGACTAACATGTAAAAAAAGGCAAAATATCACATTTTTTTTTAGTGCAATATAAAGAGTCTGCTCCTAAAACAAACATTTTCAGTTTTAAACACCTCAGTGTAGAAATGACCATGTTAATGTAATGGTATGAAAGCTGGTCAAAATCCTCTCCATGGATGCTCTCAGTAAAAGGCTTAGGTCGACTTGATGGAGCTCACAACGGTCCTCCACGGCAGCAAAGTCTTCTGAAAAGTCTCTTCTTAGGTCTTTGAACCAGCTACCATAACCCGGTTCCAATTCAGTATGATGCTGATGTCTCAAAACCTTAAGTGTGTTGAAGCTAGGGAAAGAACATGCTAGTGATTCCAGCAAGAATGAACAAAAACATGGATCTCAATATTTAACAAATATTTTTGTAGTCTAATTGAAGGTACAGTGCACAAAACACCACCTGGTTTCATAACACACTATAAATGAAATAATTTTCTCCTAAAACACTACAGAACACCAGCAGAAATGGTAATATGATTCATGAAATGCAACAAATTGGTAAAAGCATAATTGCTGCATTGACTGAATTGTTAAATCAAGTATTTAGTAAATGGGAAAAGTGCAACATTTAAAACAAGCTGGTTTAATTGAAAACTGCCTTACTTGTCTAAACTTGTGTGTGTATATATCATTCATGTAATTTTGTATACCTTATTAAATTGAGAGTGTGGGAAGCATGCAAGGGCAGAATGGAAGACGGGCCTGCGTGCCCAATTCTTCACCCTTTTAAAATAAAGATCATTCATTCAAAACTATTAAAATGAAAATTCAGTGTCTGGGAATCTGCATGCTAATTAGTTAAATGAGTTTTCCATCCAGTCTACACTGACTTACTGCGTAACATGTGATCACATCTCCAACTGCAAACTTCTGTCCATAATCCACAAAATTGCATTCTGTAGCAGCTTTCCCGTTGCCTCCATAGCCATATGACAGTGCTTCTTCACCTGGTAAAATATGGTAATAAACAATGAATAGTTATTACCCAGAAAATGAAATGGAGAATGGAATCAATTTTCAAGCAAATATTTAGAAAATATCCACCAATGTGTAACTGAAAAAAATAAGAATTGTTCTTAAAAGTTTATATCAAATTTAGGACAATAGGGAAAGTTCTTAAAGGCAGGAGAGCCTTTTAAAAAAAAAAAACAAAGTGTTAAAAGAAAATGATGACATACTTTTATGTAAAAATCATATTTTAATTTCCTTTCCCACTGTTGACAGGTTATAGCTATATAAACACATGATGAAGCCTAAGCACTAATCAAGTGTTATCAGTGGAATAACTCTCACCACCAGGTAGAGAACGAAGAACAGCTTTAAGTTTTTCACACTCCACAAAGATCACAATAGACTACCACATGTATAACAAGCTGGAGACTGGCACAACTAAGAGTGCACCTGCTGCACTGTGAACATGACAACCTAACATCTGCTACAGGACTGCCCTGCAAAAATGATGAATGAAAAAGGCACATACGACCATCACCAGTGCCAATCCAGATCAAGTTGTATGGAATGTCAACAACCTAGCGCTGATTGTTGTGTTTTTCATAAATTTCCAATGTGATGTCTGAGAATGCTTGAAGACGAAATCTGCTATCTAGACCATTAGTTTTCAACATTTCTACATCCATGGACCACTTTTCCAAATACATATAAGTTGTGGACACCAGCTTATGTGCAATATTGCAATGTGACGAACCTTGTTTTTAATTCGATAGAAAGCACTTAACACCAAACCGATAAAGCGGCTGCAGATCACAGATCTGGACACTTTTGATTAAGATGCAACAACTGGTCATTTTAATTTCTAAAATATTTCTTTTCATGATTCATAGTCTTTGCTCTTTTTATTTCTTGTTTACATTAAAGGAAGGTGAAAAGCAAAATGTTCTGTGGTCTGCCTCGAAGTTTTATTTTTGAGTAAAGCATGCTGCCAGTTTTTCTGGCCACTTCATAAAAAGTACTTAGTTTTCATTTTGGCAAATCTTACCAAGATGTAAAGATGCTGAGTTCACAGACCAGCCCACTCTCACGACATGAGCATCAACCTCATCTCTGGGTAAATGCTCAACATTCAAATTTTCCAGTACCTGGTATTTGAAAAAAAAAAAAAAAGCTGTTCAATTAAGAAGACTTTACTGAATAAGCGGCTTCTTTATTACAAGCTGACAAAAATTAAATCTTCGAAAAACGATCACACTAGTCACGTAAACATTTGGAAATTTAACCAGTATGATTTTGGCCATCATCTTCAGAGAAACCATTCTTATTTATCTCTTATACTTCTGTTAAATCTTTATTTGATTTATGAAATTCTTGTCCTTAGTCCCACCTTGGGACACAAGTACAACGCAAAGCTTGTAACTTATCTTTGGAATGTCATACTAACATCAGCACAACAGGTATCACAAAGCTGTTGTCAGAGAAAAGTGCTTCACTACCATTTACTATGATTTACCTTCACTTCATATGCCACTTTTCCTGAGCGAACTCCATAATTAGCACGCACACCAGACCACATGTAGGCAAATCCATCGACAGTAAGAGGATAAGCCTTTATGCCTCGGTCATTGAAGCGGAGGTTCAAATCGGCATCATCTAGTCAGAAAGATTTTAACAAAAAAGTTAAATCAAACTGGACATGTAAACAGTACCACCACTTTCACTACTTTTGCAGTAATTTCATATTTAAATAAGAATGCAGAGAAAAAAAAAATCAAAATTTATGCCATTTTTTCACTGATTAATGTTTAGCTATAAAACTTACTGAACAATAAAAAGGACATTTTACTAAAACTTACTGAAAAAAAAAAAAAAAGTTTTACTAACATCTATCCAAGGTAAAAGTTGTGAGTGACTCCCAGGCAGTATCATCCATTTCAACCTTTCTGGGTGGTGGTGAAGAACGACCATACCTCCTGTCTCGACCATGTCTGTCACGGGATCTTGATCGTCTGTGACGATCTCGTGAACGAGATCTCTTTCTTTTTCTGTCCACATTTCCTAAAAGTATAAATATATGTAAAACTGACTTCAAATTATTAAGTATATGACCAGCATAGAAAAAAATATGACATCTTCAATAACCATTATATCTTCAGGACAAATGAGCAAGCATGACAGGATCTGGCATAAAGACCTGCAAAAATGTATCAATAGATCAATCATCTAGCTGCAGTGTGATCCATCACCATATCAGCTTACTGCAATCTCCTGTACCAGCTTATTGCAATCTCTTAAAGCTAAACAAGCAATGGTAATAAAGCCATTTACACAACTACACTTAACAGTAAACTGGCAAAGACCAAACTCAAAAGAAGAGTAAGCAATCACGAGAGAAGAAAACCCAACATATGTCAGTACATGTTACTTCTTCCTCTTCTTTGTTCGCTTCTACCACCAAGACTGCCCTGTAATCCCACTGAATTAACGCCTGTGGTCCCCCATAGGACCACACGAGATCCCCAAGAGGACCACAAGAGGTTCAGAGTGCCTGTATTCTTGGTGGGTCTCAGAAGCGGGATTGCATGACACCGTGGTTTTCATTGCACCAGTTTAGTCTAGAGTTGGACTTTCTCACTAGAAAACCTCGACATGTTTTAGATATGAGTATATCCCCGCAGGGTCAGAGGTGGTAGCCCACCCAGGCCAGAGTTGGACTTTCTCACCGGAAAACCTTGACATGTTTTGAGATACCCGTGTATTGTCGTTGGTTGAGAGGTAGTTGCCTGTCCAGTCCAGTGTTAGACTTTCTCACTGGAAAACCTCAGCATGATTAGGATACGCACACATCCCCGCCGGGTGAGAGGTGGTTGCCTATCTAGACTGCCCTGGTCCAGTGTCTCCGACTTCAGTATTTTGTGGTCGTGGCCGCTACTCTTCCTAGTTGTTACCAGGATGGAGCTTTTGTCCAGGAGGATGAATCCTCACCACTAGTGTCTTCCACCTCTGGGTTGAGCCAGTTTAGGCATATTATCTCAGCATGGGTGTGTCTGGGACGTGACCAACCTCTAGAGCAGAGGTACTGTGACATGTGTAGCCATCAAGTTTCACCCCTGGTGTATACCGGTTTAGGCATATTCCACCAGTGTAGGTGTATTTCGAACGCGGCCGGCCTCTAGAGCAGAGGCACCATGGTATGTGTAGCTCTCGCATCGATACTACTGGACATACCGATTAAACTTCACTTTATCTTTTCCTTCACCTTTTCACGTTGGTGCCGCACAGCAATCCTTATTTCTTTTCCGCATTTTCTTCCTTGACAGGGAGGAGCTTCACTCCACGTGCGGCATCCGAAGAATCTCGCCAGTAGTGTCTTAACCTCTGGGTTAAGCCGGGTCAGGCATTTCACCCGATATGAGTGCACTTAAGACGTGGCTGACCTCCAGGCCAGAGGTGTCGTGATTTGACTGTTTGCTTCACTTTATCCTTTCACCACCTTTTCCACAGTGGTGCCACGCGGCAACCCCATCTGCACCTTTCTTCACTGGCTGGGAAGAGCACCGCTCCACACATGACAGCTGAAGAATCTCGGCAGCAGAGGTAGATGAGCTACCAAACATACCTCTCATCTGCCCTAAGTGTCTGGTTTTCAGGCGCCAGATATTCACCTTCGCCCCTTCTCCTGTCAGTTTAAACAGTTCTGCCACGAGAAGGCCAGGAGCTGGACTTGACTGCCAGAGGCTATTTGAGATGCACGTCGTTGGAGCGGAGAGTGAAATTCTCCACCCCACCTCCGGCAATAACAGTCCTTAGAACCACATAATGTTACAAATGCATGGCTGCCTGCCTTGTTTTGGTATTCTCTGATTGTTTCTTCTCATCACATGGCCTACATATGTCCATCTCATCTGTCTTATCTCTGTGTTGTTCTTAAATTCGTTCTACTTTATACCAAGTATTTTCCTTAGGCATTTGTTTCCAAAAGAGTATAATTTCTTTTCTATTTATTTAGTTGATTTTCAGTGTTCGCATGCATAAATGGATATCACATTTGAATTTAACAATCTTAACTTGGTTTTTGTGCTTATAACTTTTGAATTCCATATGTTCTCAGATTTTTGAAGGACAATGCTGCTTTTGCAATTCTAATTCTAACTTTTTTCCTGGTGTCACCATCCTGGTCTATGCAGCTGCCAGGTTATGCAAATTGGTTTACTTCATCAGCAACTGTTCCTTCTACGTATATTTGTCCTTCTTGATTAATAATAAGTTTCATTATTTTTGTTTTGTCTTTGTTAATTTCAAGTCCTATTTTGCTAGCCAAGGAAGACAGGGAATCTGTTTTTTCCTGCATCAATTTCACACTGTCACTGATAAGAGTTATGTCATCTGCAAATTCAAGATCTATTTGGGTCACATGTATCCAATCAATGCCGGTTTTACCTCTACAGCATCTTTTTATTATAAAGTCTATTCACTCATTCATTCATTTGCATGTCCCTTGCGGAACTTTGCCTCCCGAACAGCACTCCTGTAGGGATCTCGGTTGTGAGCAAAATGGCCTGCTGCTGATGCATCCATTTGCAGATCATCATCAACGATGTCTTGCTGCCATCTTCGCCTTGGTGTTCCTCTTTTTCTTTTTCCCATTATGTACCCTTCCAAGATGGTTTTCTCTAGATTATGTTTTAGATGGTATACCATATAGTCTTAAAATTCTCCACAATGAATCTCTGTGTATGCTATCAAATGATTTTTTTGATGTCTATGAAGTTCAGGATTAATGGTTTTTGCTTTCCAATGTTTTTCAAGTATTATTCTTAGAGTAAAGATCTGATTGAGACAGCTTCTCCTTTTCGAAATTCTGCCTGTTCTCTCACTACATCCTTAATTCTATTCAGAATCACTTTACAAAACACCTCTGACACAACTGACAGTTACACCCCTATAGTTATTGTAGTCACTAAGGTTGCCTTTCTTTGTGTATTTTAACAATGATTCTCTTTTTCCATTTAGAAGGTATTTTTTCTTCTTTCTAAATTTTATTAAATATTCTTTATAGTTGGCTCATGTTGTCACTGTTAATAGCTTTTAACATTTCAATTGTTATTTCATCTTCACCTGCAGATATACAAACAACTTCCTAACAAAAGGGAAAATTCATAAACCTAGGTATCAGAAGAAGTGGAGAGTTTTGAATATCTTGGATCATTACTAAATAATAATGGAGATACAATGACAGAAATTAAAAGGAGGACATCTATCAGTCTTCAGAAAGTAAAACAACTAAAGAATCTGTGGAGAGGAACAGACAGAACTACAAAAATAAGATTTTTAAGGGCATGCATCTTTCCCATCGCAAAATATGCCTGTGAGACCTGGACGCTTAACAAAACAACTGAGAAACACATAAATGCCTTTGAATGTAAATGCTACAAAAGAGTTCTTCAAATATCATGAACACAAAAAATAACAAATATATCCACACTACAAGAACTTAATATTGATGAAGGCTGGCTAGTGAAGAGGAATAAACAAAGAAAACTTAAATATTTTGGACACATTAAACATCATGATAATTTAGAGAAGACCGAACTGGAAGGGCACATAATGGGGAAAAGAAAGAGGAAGACCAAAGTGAAGATGGATGCAAGACATTGTTAATGATCTGCAAATGGATGCATCAGCAGCAGGCCATCTTGCTGACAACCGAGAGCCCTACAGGTGTGCTGTTGGGGAGGCAAAGTTCCGCAAGGGACATGCAAATGAATGAATGATGAATGAGGTATCATTAAGTCAAAAGTCAGTCAAAACTTTTACAGAAATATAATTTATAATAATAAAAAATTAAAACCTTCTTCAGTATCATCCTGTGTAGCTTCATCAATAGTGCGGAACTCATCACCAAGAATGATGGCTGGTTCCTCCTCTTCCACATTCCCATTTGTTTCTTGCACATTTGCTTCCTCCTTTCCCTCAGTCGTTTCATCTCCCACCTCTGCAGGCTCTACATCTTGCTTTCCCGGATCCTCCAGGTTGGTGATATCATTGGTTGATTCGTCAATGAGTTGCGCATCCTGTCAAGAATGAAGTGTTTTGTGTTCTACTTTACTTAATACATGGCAAATATGGCACAGATTAAATAAGCACAGAACTAGTACAGTCAATAGCAACCGTCTTCCATATGGAGTCAAGACCAATTACCGTCATATTTAAGCCAGCCCAACTGTAAACATGAATGCAATGTCTTTTGCCTCTCAAACCAGAAAATATCTGACAACTAACAAAAGTTGTCAGATGCTATGCACATGGCATGTAGGTGCATGAACCATGACCATGATTGTGGGGTATGGAGCTATCCTGTAAATAAGTGGCCACGTACCTCATCATACTGAGCAGATTCTTCGTCCTCGTCTTCTGCGTCTTCTGCATCTTCTGCATCATCCTTTGTCTGCTCCTCTTCTCCATTTCCACTTCCTCCTGTAGCAAGCTGTCCACTGTTTGGTTGGTCTTCTGTGGAAATGTTATTTTAAAAAAATTAGAGTGTTCAAAGCAGGCCCCAGCTGCCTGAATAATGGTGCATGGAATAATGGAATAGGACCTCGGTTCTATTTTGTTGGTTTTCGGAACTGGAGGTAATGATTAACAGGGACAAACGGGGGCATTCGTATTGCGGCGTTAGAGGTGAAATTCTTGGATCGCCGCAAGACGAGCTACTGCGAAAGCATTTGTCAAGAATGTTTTCATTAATCAAGAACCGCTGTTGGCAAGATCTTCAGCTGCCGTGCGTGGAGCGGTGCTCCTCCCGGCCAATGAAGAAATTTGCAAATGAGGTTGCCGCGCAGCATCACTGCGGAAAGGGTGGTAGAAAGGATAAAACGAAGCAAACAGTCAAATCACGGCACCTCTGGTCTGGAGGTCGGCCACGTCCTGAGTGCAGTCATGTCGGGTGAAATGCATGAACCGGCTTGTCCCAGAGGTTAAGACACTGCTGGCGAGACTCTTCAAATGCCGCGCGTGGAGTGAAGCTCCTCCCGGTTAAGGAAGTAAATGCGGAAAAGAAATAAAGGTTGCTGTGCGGAGCCAATGGGAAAAGGTGGTGGAAAGTGAAGTTTAACCGTTATGTCCAGTAGTATCGCTACGAGAGCTATACCACGGCACCTCTGCTCTAGAGGCCGCCCACGTCCGAAATACACCTACACTGGTGAAATATGCCTAAACCGGCACACACCAGGGGTGAACTTGATGGCTAGACATGTCATGCCACCTCCGCTCTAGAGGTCGGTAACGCCTGATAAACACCCATACTGGTGAATTTTGCCTAAACCGGCTCATACCAGGGGTGAATCTTGAAGGCTATGCATGTCACAGTACCTCTGCCCTAGAGGTCGGTCCCGTCCCAAACACGCCCATACTGGGATAATGCCTAAACCGGCTCAACCCAGGGGTAGAAGTCACTAGTGGCGAGGATTCGTCCTCCTGGACAAAAGCTCCATCCTGGTCACAACTAGGAAGGGTAGCGGCCACGACCGCAAAATGCTGAAGTCGGAGACACTGGACCAGGGAAGTCTAGATAGGCAACCACCTCTCACCCGGCGGGGATGTTTGCGTATCCTAATCATGCTGAGGTTTTCCGGTGAGAAAGTCCAACCCTGGACTGGATGGGCAACCACCTCTCACCCGGCGGTGATACACAGGTATCTCAAAACACGTCGAGGTTTTCCGGTGAGAAAGTCCAACTCTGGCCTGGGTGGGCTACCGCCTCTCACCCAGCGGGGATGCACTGATATCCTAAACACGTCGAGGTCTTCCGGTGAGAAAGTCCAACCCTAGACTAAACTGGTGCAATGAAAACCACGGTGTCACGCAATCCCGCTTCCGAGACCCACCAAGAATATAGGCTAAAGCACTGTGATACTCTGAACCCCTTGTGGTCCTTTCGTGGATCGCGTGTGGTCTATTTTGGACCACACAGGGGACCACGGGACCTAACGAGGACCACAGGCGTGAATTCAGTAGGTTCACAGTGCGGTTTTTGGTGGTAGAAGTGAACGAAGAAGAAGAGAAGAAGATTATTTTTGTTTTGTCTTTGTTCATTTCAAGTCCTATTTTGCTAGCCAAGGAAGACAGGGAATCTGTTTTTTCCTGCATCAATTTCACATTGTCACTGATAAGAGTTATGTCATCTGCAAATTCAAGATCTATTTGGGTCACATGTATCCAATCAATGCCGGTTTTACCTCTACAGCATCTTTTTATTATAAAGTCTATTCACTCATTCATTCATTTGCATGTCCCTTGCGGAACTTTGCCTCCCGAACAGCACTCCTGTAGGGATCTCGGTTGTGAGCAAAATGGCCTGCTGCTGATGCATCCATTTGCAGATCATCATCAACGATGTCTTGCTGCCATCTTCGCCTTGGTGTTCCTCTTTTTCTTTTTCCCATTATGTACCCTTCCAAGATGGTTTTCTCTAGATTATTGTTTTAGATGGTATTCCATATAGTCTTAAAATTCTCCACAATGAATCTCTGTGTATGCTATCAAATGATTTTTTTGATGTCTATGAAGTTCAGGATTAATGGTTTTTGCTTTCCAATGTTTTTCAAGTATTATTCTTAGAGTAAAGATCTGATTGAGACAGCTTCTCCTTTTCGAAATCCTGCCTGTTCTCTCACTACATCCTTAATTCTATTCAGAATCACTTTACAAAACACCTCTGACACAACTGACAGTTACACCCCTCTGGTTATTGTAGTCACTAAGGTTGCCTTTCTTTGTGTATTTTAACAATGATTCTCTTTTTCCATTTAGAAGGTATTTTTTCTTCTTTCCAAATTTTATTAAATATTCTTTATAGTTGGCTCATGTTGTCACTGTTAATAGCTTTTAACATTTCAATTGTTATTTCATCTTTACCTGCAGATATACAAACTACTTCCTAACAAAAGGGAAAATTCATAAACCTAGGTATCAGAAGAAGTGGAGAGTTTTGAATATCTTGGATCACTACTAAATAATAATGGAGATACAATGACAGAAATTAAAAGGAGGACATCTATCAGTCTTCAGAAAGTAAAACAACTAAAGAATCTGTGGAGAGGAACAGACAGAACTACAAAAATAAGATTTTTAAGGGCATGCATCTTTCCCATCGCAAAATATGCCTGTGAGACCTGGACGCTTAACAAAACAACTGAGAAACACATAAATGCCTTTGAATGTAAATGCTACAAAAGAGTTCTTCAAATATCATGGACACAAAAAATAACAAATATATCCACACTACAAGAACTTAATATTGAAGAAGGCTGGCTAGTGAAGAGGAATAAACAAAGAAAACTTAAATATTTTGGACACATTAAACATCATGATAATTTAGAGAAGACCGAACTGGAAGGGCACATAATGGGGAAAAGAAAGAGGAAGACCAAGGTGAAGATGGATGCAAGACATTGTTAATGATCTGCAAATGGATGCATCAGCAGCAGGCCATCTTGCTGACAACCGAGAGCCCTACAGGTGTGCTGTTGGGGAGGCAAAGTTCCGCAAGGGACATGCAAATGAATGAATGATGAATGAGGTATCATTAAGTCAAAAGTCAGTCTAAACTTTTACAGAAATATAATTTATAATAATAAAAAATTAAAACCTTCTTCAGTATCATCCTGTGTAGCTTCATCAATAGTGCGGAACTCATCACCAAGAATGATGGCTGGTTCCTCCTCTTCCACATTCCCATTTGTTTCTTGCACATTTGCTTCCTCCTTTCCCTCAGTCGTTTCATCTCCCACCTCTGCAGGCTCTACATCTTGCTTTCCCGGATCCTCCAGGTTGGTGATATCATTGGTTGATTCGTCAATGAGTTGCGCATCCTGTCAAGAATGAAGTGTTTTGTGTTCTACTTTACTTAATACATGGCAAATATGGCACAGATTAAATAAGCACAGAACTAGTACAGTCAATAGCAACCGTCTTCCATATGGAGTCAAGACCAATTACCGTCATATTTAAGCCAGCCCAACTGTAAACATGAATGCAATGTCTTTTGCCTCTCAAACCAGAAAATATCTGACAACTAACAAAAGTTGTCAGATGCTATGCACATGGCATGTAGGTGCATGAATCATGACCATGATTGTGGGGTATGGAGCTATCCTGTAAATAAGTGGCCACGTACCTCATCATACTGAGCAGATTCTTCGTCCTCGTCTTCTGCGTCTTCTGCATCATCCTTTGTCTGCTCCTCTTCTCCATTTCCACTTCCTCCTGTAGCAAGCTGTCCACTGTTTGGTTGGTCTTCTGTGGAAATGTTATTTTAAAATGAAATTCAGTAAAAACTGCTGTATAACCCACTGGTGGAGTGAATTAACGCAGGGGAAAAAAAAACTGACGAATAAGACCCATATAAATAAAATAAAATGGTGGGCATATTTCTGATTTACATTGAAAACGAATGTTGATGCTCTGCATGTCATTATTTTTAACATATTAACAGACTTCTGTTCTAACAAACTGGTGCTTTTAAAAAAATCTCAGTTTTTATACATATGGACTAATCAGACTGCAAACTAAATGAAATGTAATCAAATCCGGAACATTCGTCAATCATACCATTGGAGTCCAAGGCAGCTTTTAAACGAGCAACAAGTGCAGCTTTGTTGCCTTTTGTATCTAGTCCTCTAGCTTTCAGTTCATCTCTTAATTCTGCAACCTTCAACTTATCTGGGTCTATGTCACTCATTGTGCGTCAAATTATACTTCTTGTATTTATCGACGACACGCTACGACTACGCCGTTAATGATAAATTCAATATGGCCGACAAGAGGACGCACATGTAGGAAGTTAAAAGCAAGGATTGATTGTCGTTAGAAAGATGCGGAATAAAAAAAAAAGTGCCGACATCCCGTACATGTTTTGTAGCATAATCCTCTTGAAATTACTACTGAAATTGCACATCGACATCTCATTGAAGCATTGTAAAAGAGTGTTTCCCATGCTTGTTCAGGCTGTCCCCCCCTTTTCCCCCAAAGCCACACCCTCAACACCTCCACCCCCGTGCACTTATCGCAAAATGCATATTTTAATTAAATTAGGATATGTATACACAACTACAAATTTCAATTAGCAAACCAGTTTATTTAACAATATGAAGGAGTGCATTTATAACTCAAATACTGCATTATTTTCTCGGCTTTAATGTAATAGATGTTTCATATAGTGCTGCAAGATTCTCAATATCAGATTGAATGGTGCTAAGGAAGGTATTACTGTCCCCTCCTGATGCTTCATTTTTTTCTCAACACCCCCCGTCCTATTTTCTTCCACTGCCACCCCCACTGACTCTTTATTTCACCGCTCCCCGCGGGGGGAGGGGCGCGTTATCGCCCACTTTTTTAAACACTGTTGTAAAACACGATAATGAGCAAAGTATATATGATCTTGCAACAACAACAACAAAAAAAAGCCATGCCCTGTTTGGCATACTTGTGAATCCAGCATGTTGTTTGAATACTTGACATGTTGATACCTTTTTTTAAAGCCACATCCCCTATTTTTCTTTTCTTTTCATTTTTTTTTACTCTAATACCATACACGCAGCCTCATTAGCTAGTGGTTATGCGCTTGGTTTACTAATATGATGGTATCGGGTTCAGTCTCAGCAGTAGGATTTTTTTCTGATATACACCGAAAAAGGTCCCAGGGTGGGGGGGGGGGGGGTGTCTACCCAGCCTCTAAAAATGGGTACCAGAGAAATCTGGGACGGTAAAACGGCCAGGGGTGATACTGACCACATCACACTTTCATGTGCCGAAGGTCATGGAAAATACGGGCCTAACACCGTATTTCCCAGTATGCCTTAATGGCATGGAAACGGGATTTTACCTTTTACCATACATCTCATTCTGTCTGTCTGTCTCTCTCTCTCTCTCTCTCTCTCTCTCTCTCTGAAACTTAAGTGCCAAAGGCACATGGGGCTTACGCAAGCGTTTCCACAAACGCCTGTTCTTTGCCTGTTTCCTTTCTTGGAAATAGCCCACGTAGCCCAAGTGAGTCCTCTATTGGTCAACATCCTCTCTGTTGTTCTTCTCCGTGTCTCCTTTGGTCTGTCCTTACTTCTGTGGTGTCCATCTTAGTGCTATTTTTGGTCAAATGTATAAACTAGGGGGAAAAAAAGTAGGAACAGCTTTATTACTTAACGAGTACACAGTTGTGACGTTTCGGCGCGAGCCTTAGTCATGCAAAAACACATAGGACAAAAGAAATTGAGAGAGGATATAAATCATAAATTTACATGAATGCTGTGCTTACAAAAAAATTAATAGAGCACTTAACTGTAACTTGTAAGAAGCTGTGGCTTGTCCGACGCTGTGTGTCAGAAATGCGCATAATGGAGTGTAGAGAGTATTTAAATGGAGATTTGGATGTGTGATAGGTTGGTCGTAACTGAGGGTGATGGGTGGGGAAACCGTGGAGGGGAGAGAGAACGATACAATGGCAATCTAGCCAGGAGAAGGTGAAATATGTGATTATACGAGTAGTTGGGTAGATGGGTTGTAAATGTAAACTAAATGTAAACCTAGATGAAATTACATTGCATGAAGTTGAAACAGCAGTGAATCTAATGGCTAACAACAGAGCTGCAGGTGAAGATGAAATAACAGCCGAAATGTTAAAAACTTTTAATTTAGACAACACGACACAACTACAGAGAATGTTCAGTCAAGTTTGGAAAGAAGAAAAAGTCCCTTCTAAATGGGAAAAAGGAATTGTTGCGAAATACCTAAAAGAGGCAACCTTAGCGATTGCAACAACTGGAGAGGAGTAATTTTATACTATCAGTTGTGTCAAAAGTATTTTGCAAAGTTATTCTGAATAGAATTCAAGATATAGTGGATGCTGCAATGAGAGAAGAACAGGCAGGATTTCGAAAAGGGAGAAGCTGTCTCAACCAGATCTTTACTCTAAGAATAATACTTGAATAACATATTGAAAAGCAAAGACCGTTAATCCTGAACTTCATAGACTTTAAAAAGCATTTAATAGCATACACAGAGAATCATTATGGAGGATTTTAAGAATATATGGAATACCACCTAAGATTGTCAACATCATTAGTGACCTCTACAATGGATATGTTTGTGCAGTCAATACAGACGAAGGAATGAGTGAATGGTTCCAGATTGAAACAGTCGTGAAACAAGGATGTATATTATCTCCCTTGCTTTTTGGAACTGCCATAGACTTCATAATGAAAAAATGTTGCAAAGGTAAAACGGGCATTGATTAGGTACGTGAGAACCACCTGGAAGATCTTGATTATGCAGATGACATAACTCTTATCAGCGACAATATGAAATCATTGCAAGTAAAAACAGATACCCTGTCTTCAATGGCTAGTAAAATAGGACTTGAAATTAACAAGGACAAAACAAGAATAATGAAGGTTCTCATTAACGACGAAGGACAAATATATATAGAAGGAACAGCTGTTTAAGAAGTATTCTGCAAATCTCGGCAGCTATATAGACCACAATGGTGACACCAGAAAAGAAGTTAGAATTTGAATTGCCAAAGCAGCATTGATTTTCAAGAGTCTTGAGAACATATGGCATTCAAAAGTAATAGGCACAAAAACCAAGTTAAGATTATTCAATTTAAATGTAATATCCACCCTCATTTACGCATGTGAAAGCTGGAAAACAACTAAAGAAATAGTCAAGAAATTAGACTCTTTCGAAAACAAATGCCTAAAGAAAATATTCGGTATAAAGTGGAATGAATTCAAGAACAACACAGAGATAAGACAAATGAGAAAACAAGAACCTGTCTCACGATCGATCAGAAAAAAGAAGATGGACATATGTCGGTCATGTGATGAGAAAAAACAGAATACTAAAACAAGCTATCAAATGGAACACAACAGGCCGAAGAAAAAGAGGTCGACAACTTGAAACTCTAAAGAGAACATTGTTAAAAGAAGCCAATTCAGTGGGCATAACATTCCCTTAATGAGAATGAAAAACTCGCCGAAGACAGGACATCTTGGCGAACTACCATGCGGGCCCTATGTGACGTTTAACGGCACGGGAAGGATGTAAAATGTAAGAGATGTTGAAATGTAGTGCTGTAAGGGGTTCTGAAGTATGTGTAACAAGTGAGAAGGAAATAGAACTTAGTAGGGAGGGATTGTGGAAGAAGATAATGTTAGGTGTAGCTGAATAACGGGTTCAAACTAGGTGGTTCCAGCGTTCCATATACCTGAATGTAGAGGTTCTCAAGCACTAGGCGGCTTGTGTCATCTGCGTGACATTGTTTGATGGCTGTTACCAGAAAGTCAGATTTGCCTCTGTGGTTGAGGCCATTGAAATGATTCGGGACTGGTTTCGAAGCATGCTGAGTGATATCGTTTCTGCATGCGGTCCCCTAATCCAACTTTATTGCAGTCCACAGTAAAGCTGTTCCTACTTTTCCCCTAGTTTATACATTTTTGGTATCTCCGCTTTACTGCAGTGGCTCCGTGTATAGTTATATACTTATAGACTAATTATTGTGCATTTTTTGTAATGAGTCGTCAGTCATCCGGAGCACATGTCCCAACCATCGCCAGCGTACTCAGTAATTGCTGTTAGTGGTTTGATCTGCATTTTTGCCAAGATGTTATTTCATACGGTGTTTACCATACACATAATGATAGCTAATTATTAATTCATTCAGCTTTCAGAGCCCTTGTGGGGTATCACTGCTGGCAAAACTTGTCTCTGTTCCTATCTGGTCTTAGTCTTCTTTTTACCGTTATACATGCCGAGGACTCGTAAGTTTTCTTCCAGGTTGTCATGCCATCGCTGTTTTGGTCTGCTTCTTGGTCTGTCTCCGTTTACCAATTCTGCATAAGCCCTTTTTGTCTGTCTATTCATGTCGATCTCTTCAAGTGTCCGAGCCATCTCCGTCTGTTGTTTTTCATAATGATACTTTACTTATATATGGAGATTGGAATAGGGTGGGGATTTCTTTGTTATTTTTAATTTTCCATCCTTGTGATCTCGAATAGGTCCAAAAATTCTTCACATGATTCTATTTTAAAATATTTATAGGTTTTTCTTTTCTGTCCAGCAAAAAGTATTAGTTACTGTGCGTGATGTTGCTTATCTTGAAATTGTTCCGCTATTAAAATATTATTTTGCACTGTATCATATAATTTAATACATGCCACCACTGGCTGATGTACAGAGGAAATTGGCCTGAGGTTGAATAACAGCACTGACTATCATTTGTACGGCGTCCCTAATGTTAACAGTTTAGTAGTATACAATTATGTGGGTGGCTGGTTACTGTACTTCTCGATGCTGTGTTGTTTCTCATCCTGCTGGAGTCCAGTGTTCTGCTCCCATTTATTCTCTTACTTTTTATTTTTAATTTCATTCATATCTATCGTGCTTGTTCATTTTCCTGACTAAATCTGCATGTCTTCTCGTAATGAACCTCGACAAGTTTTTAATCATTTTAACAAATCAATTCACAGTTTCTAGATTTTCAAACAACCGTCCGCCAGTTGTGCTAGTGACAACGTCTTTCCGTTTAAAATTGCTATATATTTAGGATGCTTCTGGTATCCATAGCTTTATCTTTCTCTTACATTTGCTACTCCCCCCCCCCCCCATTCTCTTCACTTTCGTCTCCGTACTCTATTATTAGATATTTAAACGAGGAAAAAAAAGTAGGAACAGCTTTATCAACGAGGACACAGTTATAACGTTTCGGCGCGAGTCTTAGTCGTACAAAAACACGCAGGACGAAGAAAAATAGAGAGATGACAAAGTAAAAATTCACATGAATGCTATGTTAAAAATTCTAATTCTAAGTGCCATGCCGCGTGGCGTAGGCGATCATTTCTCCTCACAATTCACTGTCTTCTACGTTGATTATGATATCCGCGGGTGACTTTCATCCTAGCCACACTGACAGCCCATCCAGTAACTTCTCTCTCTCTCTCTCTCTCTCTGTCTTTCTCTGTCTCTTCTTCCCTCAATTCCTCCATTTGCCACAGTGTGTTCCAGCTTTCCTCTTCTCAGGAAATGTCATACAAATCTCGCTTGTCTGCTTCTGATCTTTGCTATAAATTGCTTTTTAACTCCAGCTTATCCTAAATCTTTTTCATTGGTTTTCTTGGCTGTCCATGGTACCTTCAACATCCTTCTTATAAACCACATTTCCAATGCCTTCATTTCTCGCTGCAGTCTCTCATTCATAGACCATGCTTCACACCCATAAAACAGAATTGGCTCTGTGTAACATATAAATACTCGGATTCTTGTTTCCATTGATATGGATCTGTTGCACAAGATGTGTCTCATTTTCTGGAATGCTGACTTGGTCTGAGTACGTCTGTTTAAAAACAAAAAAAATTAATTGTGACATTTCCCATCGGTTGTTATAATCGTTCCTAAGTACTTGAATCTATCAACTTGTTCCAGATTCGTGCCATCGATGGTAATGCTACATTTTGTTGATTTTCGTTTATGTTAAGTGGAGAAGAACAAAGGAACAGACATTCATTCATTCATTCCTTTGCATGTCCCTTGCGGAACTTTGCCTCCCAAACAGCACTCCTGTAGGCCTCTCGGTTGTGAGCAAGATGGCCTGCTGCTGCTGCATCCATTTCCAGATCATCAACGATGTCTTGCAGCCATCTTCGTTTCGGTCTTCCTCAGAACAGACAGAACTACAAAAACAACATTGGACACTTAACAAAACAGCCGAGAAACACATAAATGCCTTTGAATGTAAATGCTACAGAAGAGTTCTTCAAATATCATGGACACAAAAAATAAATATATACATGCTACAAGAACTTAATATTGAAGAAGGCTGGCTAGTAAAGAGGATTAAAGAGATAAAACTTACATATTTTGGATACATTAAACGTCATGATAATCTAGAGAAGACAGTCTTGGAAAGATACATAAGAAGAGAGGAAGACCAAGGCGAAGATGGTTGCAAGACATCGTTGATAATCTGCAAATGGATGCATCAGTAGCAGGATATCTTGCTTACAACCGAGAGGCGTATAGTAGAGCTGTTAGAGAGGCAAAGTTTGGCAAGGAACATGAAAATGACCGATTGACTTAGCTGTGACTGCGTCACTGTGACGAATTTACAGAGTATGCTTCATAAGATTGAGAAAAAAAAATACTTCGAGAAGAATGGGTCACAGTCATCTGCGAGGGGCCTAACGTGGCTTTATTGTCCAGGGCATGCGAGTGCAAATGGCAATGAGCTGGCAGATAGGCTTGCTGGACAGGCTAAAATAAATGGCAGGCTGAGAAAGGACAAGGATGACATTGCTAAAACAGTAATGGAAAGACTGAGGGAAAATGAAGAGCGGGAATACAAAAACAACGTAGTTGTGAGGCAGTTGCTGGAGCTATGGTAAACTAATGGTTCTGGCAGGAAATCTGAACTGTGTGGCAGAAAACACATAGTAAAGATTCAACACTTGATGGGAACTTTTAGCAGACATACTCCTGGATGGATGGTGCGGCATGCGGCGGAGTATATATGGAGTTGCCCTGAATGCAATGACACCGGAGTTTGATTTTGAACCATACTCCTACCGCCAGTCTTGAGTTTTTTGTTTTATTTTGTTTTGTTTTGGATTTTTAACCCTAGGACTGGAAACATATTACTTATAGTTTTGATTTCAAAGTCTCATGTTTTAAAGGTTGTTTTTTTTCCTAAATTGTAATAAACGATATAAAAACTGTAATGTTTCTTGCGCTAGGAAGTAATTTTACAGTTTTTGTTTCTAATATGGATAAAAATCTGCTCTTGTGTCTTTAAAGTTAGAAAGTAGTTCAGATACCATGTAAACTCACGGCGTCCAGTTTTCAGCGTTACAGAGATACAATAATATAATTCAGTCGAGGAAAATGTTTGCTTAACTCGATCAGAAGTAAACATGTCATCATGTCTGTGTGAACTTCATTTGTGGTCTTTGAAAAATCAATATTCAGTACCAGGTAAGCACAATATTACTCATTAATTCTCACGGTTAGTAAATCTTCACAGTGATGTGTTGCATACAAAGCAATGCTTGCCATGTTTACATAAAAAAGTACGAATTGAAAGTCACACAAATTTGTACTGTTGATGAAAGTACAGAAATTTATAAGTAGCTTACATTGTTTTGTCTTTTTTTTTCTGCGAGGGACGTGCTGTCATAACTTTTGGTTTTCGTGTTCTAGACTATGGTGTCCACTTCAAAACGCCATTATATCCACGTATGGAGTGGAAGAATATGAGTCAACCAGTTTTTTTTGTCGAATTTCATAACATACTTACGTTTACTAACAAATTCAGTTAATTGGAAATATAATTTCTTTCTTTCACAGCATCTTCTTCTTCGTTCGCTTCTACCACCAAGACCGCCCTGTGATCCTACTGAATTTACACCTGTGGTCCTCGATAGGTCCCGTGGTCCCCAAAAAGATAACACGAGATCCCCGAGAGGACCACAAGAGGTTAGAGTATCGCAGGGCTTGAGCTTATATTCTCGGTGGGTCTCAGAAGTGGGATTGCATGACACCATGGCACCAGTTTAATCTAGAGTTGGACTTTCTCACCGGAAAACTTTGGCGTGTTTTTGATATCAGTATATCTCCACTGGGTGAGAGGTGGTAGCCCATCAAGGCTAGAATTGGACTTTCTCACTGGAAAACCTCGACGTGTTTTGAGATACCCATATATCCCCGCCGGGTGAGAGTTGGTTGCTCATCCAGTCCAGCGTTGGACTTTCTCACTTGAAAACCTCAGCGTGGTTAGGATACACATACATCCCCGCCGGGTGAGAGGTGGTTGCCTATCTAGACTTCCCTGGTCCAGTGTCTCCGACTTCAGCATTTTGTGGTCGTGGCCGTTACCCTTCCTAGTTGTGACCAGGACGGAGCTTTTGTCCAGGAGGATGAATTCTCGCCACTAGTGACTTCCACACCTGGGTTGAGCTGGTTTAAGCATATTATCCCAGTATGGGCATGTTTAGGATATGACCGACCTCTACAGCAGAGGTACCGTGACATGCATAGCCATCAAATTTCACCCCTGGTGTAAGTCGGTTTAGGCGTATTTCACCATTATGGGTGTATTTTGGACATGGCTGACCTCTAGAGCAGAGGCGCCATGGTATGAGTAGCTCTCACCATGATACTATTGGACATACTGATTAAGTTTCACTTTATCCTTTCCATCACTTTTTCACATTGGCGCCACACAGCAACCCTAATTGCTTTTTCGCATTTTCTTCCTTGGTTGGGAGGAGCTTCACTCCATGCGCGGCATCTCGCCAGCAGTGTCTTGCATGCATTTCACCCGATATGAGTGCACTTAGGCCGACCCCCAGACCAGAGATGCCGTGATTTGACTGCTGTTTACTTCGCTTATTCCTTTCTTTCACCTTTTCCACAGTGGTGCCGCATGGCAACCCCATTTGCACCTTTCTTCACTGGCTGAGAGGAGCCCCACTCCATGCACGGCAGGTGAAGAATCTCCCCAGCAGCGGAGATGAGCTGTCAGCATGACTCTCATCTACCTGAAACATCTGGTTTTAGGCACCAGATATTCGCCTTCGCCCCTTCTTCTGTCAGTTTAAATAGTTCTGCCACGAGAAGGTCAGGAGCTGGACTTGACTGTCAGAGTCTATTTGAGACGCATGCTGTTGGAGTGGAGAGCGTATCCTCCATCCCACCCCCTGCAATAACAGTACTTAGAACCTTTCACAGCATAAATCTTACATTTTCATCCTTCTCGTGCTGTTAAACATTTAACATTTCCCATAGTAGTTTGCCGAGTTTTCCTGATTCGGCAGGTTTTTCAATTTCATCAAGGGATTTTATGCCTATTAATTTGGGCTTTCTTAACAGTGTCCTCTTTAGAGTTTCACATCGTCAACCTTTTTTTCTTCATTCTGTTGTGTTCCCCGTGATAGCTTGTTTGGGAATTCTCTGATTGTCTCTCCTTTTCTTGTGACCTATATATGTCCATCTCCTTTTTCTGATCACCAGTGAGACAGGTGGTTGCTCACTCATCTCCCTTATTTCTGCGTTGTTCTTGAATTTGTTCCACTTTATACCGAGTATTTTCCTTAGGCATTTGTTTTCAAAAGAGTCTAATTTCTTGTCTATTTCTTTAGTTGTTTTCCAGCTTCTGCATGCATAAATGAGGGTGGATATTACATTTGAATTGAATAATCTTAACTTGGTTTTTGTGCTTATAACTTTTGAGTGCCATATGTTCTAAAGATTCTTGAAGGTTCATGCTGCTTTTGCAATCCTAATTCTAACTTCCTTTCAGGTGTCACCATCCTGGTCTGTGGAGCTTCTGAGATGTGCAAATTGGTTTACTTCTTAAACAGCTGTTCCTTCTATGTATATTTTTCCTTCTTGATTAATGGGAAGTTTCATTAGTAAATCGTGGGCATTTTTTTAGCATGCAAAACTCAGCAGGATTTCACTTGATTCATTACATTTTCTGAACTGGGAGTTTGGCATAAGGCTAGCAACCTTATCTTGAGACCCACCTAGAGGTGACTTTATATGGGGAAAAAAGGAACTGTTATGGAAACTTGCAACAAAATAAACAGCATAAATAAACCTCATAATTTCTTGGCTAACGACATTGTTTAATAAAAATAAATGACATTTTCATAATAACATTACAGGCTGCTAAAAAAAGAAGACCTTATAGGCCACCAGTTCTACATCTATAATCGTTACAGTAGAGGAAAAACAATCATTTTTATTTCACACTTTGTTTGAATCTTATCTTATCTTGTATCCTTCCTGTGCTATTAAACGTAACCTAGGGCTCCCAAGGTAGTTTGCCAATTTTTCCTGTCTTCAGCGAGTCTTTGATTTCAACCTCAACAAGGGATTTTATGCCTATTAATTTGGCCTCTCTTAACAATGTCCTCTTCAGAGTTTCATGCAGTCTGCCTCTTTTTCTTTGGCCTGTTGTGTTCCATTTGATAGCATGTTTTGGGATTCTCGCACTGTCTCTTCTCATCACGTGGCCAACATATGTCCATCTCCTTTTCCTGATCACCCATGAGACTGGTTGTTGTTCAGTCATCTGTCTTATCTCTGTATTGTTCTTGAATTCGTTCCATTTGATACAGAGTATTTTCCTTAGGCATTTGTTTTCTAAAGAGTCTAATTTCTTGTCTATTTCTTTAGTTGATTTCCAGCTTTCACATGCATAAATGAGGGTGGATATTACATTTGAATTGAATAGTCTTAACTTGGTTTTTGTGCTCATAACTTTTGTTTGAATAGGGTTAATAAAAAAAAAACTGATATGGATTTTGTAATTTTTTTTTTTGGTTAGTGTCCTAATAATTATTTTGGAATTGTTATTCTCATTTGAGCCACACGGGATCCTAATTTGGTTTAGATGAGAATATTTTTTGTTCAAGTTTGGGATTTAGGCTGACTACCCCAAACCAGGGCTGAAAATCAAATCTAGATCCCAGTCTTACATCTGATCAGTGCTTTCAGCAAGCAACATCCTGACCAAAGGAGTAAGGAACCATTTTTGTTTTTTCTGTGGTCATGCAACTTGTGGAGAACATTATTCTTAGGCCCAGTCTGGAAAAATTCATTGTTCTTCATTCTTGCATCAGAGGATAAAAACTTGTCTTTAGTGACCAGATACTGTATGTTTGTATCGGAGGATGAAAACTTGTCATTGTTGACCAGATCTGTCAGAGGATAAAAACTTGTCATTGTTGACCAGATCTATCTCTCTCTCTCTGAACTTTAAGTGCCCAGGGCACATGGGGCTTCCGCAAGGGTTTTCCACAAATGCCTGTCTTTCGCCTTTTTTTCTGCTCTTGCCCAGGTGAGCCCTCTATTGCTCAACATCCTTTCTGTTGTTCTTCTCTATGTCTCTTTTGGTCTACCCTTACTTCTGTTCCCCTGTGGTGTCCATCTTAGTACTATTTTTGATAGTGAGTTGTCAGTCATTCGGAGCACATGTCCCAACCATCGCCAGCGTCTTTCCTCAATAATTGTTGTCAGTGGTTTCATCTGCATTTCTGCCAATAAGATGTTATTTCTTATGGTGTTTGGCCAAAATATTTTTTTAATTCTACGTAAACATTTAGTCTGGAAAGAATTCAACTTGTTTTCTATGGTTTTGGTGATTTTCCAGCATTCACTTCCATAGAGTAGTACACTTAGAACATTACTCTTAAATATCCTGATTTTCATATTTATGCTTAGTTTATTTGATTTCCATATATTCTGTAGCATTGCAAAAGCCTGGTTTGCTCTAGTAAGTCTGCTGTTGATGTCCTCTGTGCTGTCTCCATTTTCTACTACTCTGCTGCCAAGGTATACAAATTCGTTGATCTCCTCCACTAACTTGTTATCTACTCTGAGTACATTTCTGTTGTTCACATTTTGCTTCATTAACTTTGTCTTTCCTACGTTGATCTTTAGTCCTATGTTGTTTGCATTCTGGGTTAACTTGTTTATTTTATCTTGCATATCTTTGTGACTGCTTGATAATAGACAAATGTCGTCCGCAAAGTCAAGGTCCTCCAGCACTGTGTCAAGGGTCCATTGTAATCCTCTGCGTTTGTCTGATGTTGCCTCCTTCATTAACCAGTCCACTGCCAAGATAAATAATGTTGGTGATAGTACACATCCCTGTTTCACTCCTGTTTGTACCCTAAAGCTGCTGGAGGTATGTTCTCCACAGATAACTTTGCACTGAAAACCCTCGTATAGGGCTTTGATTACATTAACTGTTTTATGGGGGAGGCCATGCCATCTTAGGATTTTCCACAGTGCATCTCTGTTGACACTGTCAAAGGCTTTCTCAAAATCTATGAATAATGCATATGTTGTGCTATGCCACTCATTTGCCTGTTCTAATATTTGTCTAAGTACAAATATATGGTCTATGCATGATCTTCCTTTCCTAAATCCTGCCTGCTCTTTCCGAAGTTTTTCCTCAAGTGTTGGTACAATTCTGTTGATGATTATTCTGCAAAATACTTTACTAGTGAGTGGCAGTAGGGTAATGCCTCTCCAGTTCCCGCAATCTCTGAGGTCACCCTTCTTTGGTAGTTTTACTATAAGACCAGTTTTCCACTCCTCTGGGGCTTTTTCTAAATCCCAAATTTGTTGTAATATCCGGCAAAGTTGTTTTGGTGTTTCTGTTTCTTCTGCTTTCAACATCTCAGCAGTCACTTCATCTTCACCTGGTGCTCTGTCTGATTTTAGCATCTTTATCGCCTCTTTTACTTCATTTATTGTTATTGGTCCTGTATTGATGTTTAGTTCCGTTTTTGCTTCAGGTATATCTATTGCTTGTGCTGCTTGTGTTCTGTTTAGTAGGGTGTTAAAGTGTTCCCTCCATCTTTCAATTTTTTCTCTTTCTCCACTGACCAGTTGTCCATTTTGTGTTCTTACTGCACTTTCACATCTTGTATTGAAGTTACCTGTCATGTGCTTTGTGATTTTATATATGGTTTTCATGTCATTTGTATATGCTGCTTTCTCTGCTGTTTCTGCTAAGTTGTCATAATATTGACGTTTATCTTGACGGCATGATTCCTTCACTTCTTTGTCTTTTTGTGCATAATTACTTAAAACTCGTTCTTTAAGCCGTTGTGATTTGGTGTTCAGTAATTTTTTCTTGATTTCTTTTCTTTGCTCTATCTTTTCCCATGTGGTCTCACTTATCCATTCCTCTTTTCTCCTTTTCCGATATCCCAGCACCTCTTTTGCTGTTTCCTGTAGTGTTTTATTGAACTCTAATATGGACATTTCTGCTTCGTCTTGTAGGACACTGAAGCGGTTCTTAAGTATTATTGAGAATTCATTTCTTGTTTGCTGGTCTATCAGTTTTCTTGTATCAAAATGTATCTTTCTGTGTTCTCCGATTCTGGCTTTCCTTAATTTTAGTTTTATTTTTGCTACCAGAAGGTTGTGATCACTTCCTATATCTGCTCCTTTCCTTGCTCGCACATCTTGTAGTGACCGTTTCCACTTGTTGTTTATTAGTATGTGATCGATTTGGTTTTCTGTGGTTTTATCTGGTGACCTCCAAGTCACCTTATGGATGTTTTTGTGTTGGAAAATTGTCCCTCCGATGGTCATCATGTTTTCTTCACAGAAACTGCACAGTCTTTCTCCATTTTCATTTATTTCTCCGATTCCTTCTCTTCCCATGATTCTTCTTCTATCTTCATTTCCTTCACCTACTTTTGCATTGAAGTCGCCCAAGATGAGTAGCATATCATGCTTGGGTATTGTTTCTACTGTGGCTTGGAGGCTGTTGTAAAAATCTTCTTTTAATTCCTCTTCAGCTGCTTCTGTTGGTGCATCTATAATAGACAGCTTCGTGAATCTTGAGTTGAACCGTGCATATAATAATCTCTCATTTATTGGGGTCCATTTCAGCAATGCTCTTGATGCTTCTTTTGTTATAATCAATGCTACTCCTCCTTCATGAAGATCTTCTTTACCTGACCATATTATTGTATCTTCTGTGTGCTGTGTTGTTAATTTTCTTCTGCCTTGTCCTGTCCATCTTGCTTCTTGTATTCCTAGTATGTCTAGTTTGTATCTGTGCATTTCCTTGATGGTTTGTGCTAGTTTTCCAGTCTGGTTTAGTGTTCTTACATTCCAGCTGCCTATTTGCATCTTTTGTTTAGGTTCCAGGAGGTCTGCAGTCGGGCTGGGGACTTCCAGTGGCTGGCTTTCATCCACAACCTTTATGGGCTCAGTTTCCTGATACGCATTTCTCCTTCCACCTGCATTTGCTTTTTCCCTTGCTTCTGTTTCTGTAGCAGTCTGATAGTTTTTTACCAGATAGGGTTGCTGGCCCTATGCTGAACCCTCCTTAGTCGCCTTTTACGATCATGCATGGTAGGGTACAGTGGTCCTATTCTTTGCAGATCCCGGGTACCACACGGGGGACCAGATCTATCAGAGGATGAAAACTTGTCATTGTTGACCAGATCTATCAGAGGATGAAAACTTGTCATTGTTAACCAGATCTATCAGAGGATGAAAACTTGTCATTGTTGACTAGATCTATCAGAGGATGAAAACTTGTCATTGTTGACTAGATCTATCAGAGGATGAAAACTTGTCATTGTTGACTAGATCTATCAGAGGATGAAAACTTGTCATTGTTGACTAGATCTATCAGAGGATGAAAACTTGTCATTGTTGACTAGATCTATCAGAGGATGAAAACTTGTCATTGTTGACTAGATCTATCAGAGGATGAAAACTTGTCATTGTTGACTAGATCTATCAGAGGATGAAAACCCTGTCTTTGTTGACCAGATCTATCAGAGGATGAAAACCTTGTCTTTGTTGACTAAATCTGTCAGAGGATGAAAACTTGTCTTTATTGACCAGATCTATCAGAGGATGAAAACCTTGTCTTTGTTGACTAAATCTGTCAGAGGATGAAAACTTGTCTTTATTGACCAGATCTATCAGAGGATGAAAACTTGTCATTGTTGACCAGATCTATCAGAGGATGAAAATTTGTCTTTGGTAACCAGATCTATCAGAGGATGAAAACCTGGTCATTGTTGACCAGATCTATCAGAGATTGAAAACTTGTCTTTGGTAACCAGATCTGTCAGAGGATGAAAACTTGTCTTTGGTAACCAGATTTGTCAGAGAATGAAAACTTGTCTTTGGTAACCAGATCTATTAGAGAATGAAAACTTGTCTTTGGTAACCAGATCTATCAGAGGATGAAAACTTGTCTTTGGTAACCAGATTTGTCAGAGAATGAAAACTTGTCTTTGGTAACCTGATCTGTCAGAGAATGAAAACTTGTCTCTAGTGGCCAGATATTCCATAATTGTGTCAGGATGAAAATTTATCTCTGGTTACCAGATACTTTCTGCTTGTACTGAAAGATTACACTTATCTTTGGTAATAAGATACTTATCTACTGTGAAAATTCCAGTGATAATAAAATGAATGAAAATTCAAGTTAAAGTAGTGAAATATAACTTACTGAATGACAACACAGCAGTACAAGTAAGGCCAGCGTTGTACCTCATTTAAAGTTCAACATCTATAGTATTCATATGTTCTTCTTCTTTGTCGTTTGCTCAGACATTGACACCAATCTCTCTCACAAATTCAGCATTTCATCTATGGTTTTCCATATTGCTGTAGAGCTTTCCTTGCAAGAGGCAAGGATCTGGCCAGGTCCTTTGCCTGAGTGGATTTTGTAACAGGCACTTGGATATGTTATGGTATCTGTGGCTTGTACCACATAGTAACCAATCATGTAAACCAAAGCAGCCAGTGATACTTGATGATCTAAGCATTGTTATATTTTTAGCGATCAGTTTATGGTGTTTATTTTAGCATTTAAGGCATAATAAATTAATGTTACATAAATATTAGACTGGTAGAAGTTTTTATACAAATATAATCATGTAAATAGGCACAAGTTAAAAAAAATTGTGCCACAAGTCTGGTTCTGTAGCAGCATCATGCTTGGAAAAAATATGCTATAATGTTTCTTGTGCTAGGAAGTAATTTTACAGTTTTTGTTTCTAATATGGATATTAAAAAAAAAAAACTGCTCTTCTGTCTTTAAAATTATAAAGTAGTTCAGATACTATGTAAACTCACGGCATCCAGTTTTCAGCCATCAAGGTCATCAAATCTGCATTTATAAGAGGAAGCAACAACAGGCATTACATACGAGGGTCATACTGAAAGTTGTGAGCAAAAATTGTTTAAAAATCAGAATTTATAGATAGAGAAAATATAAATATATCACCTTAACTGCATCCTTTTCTTCACTTTTCAACATAATCTCCATTTCTCTGCACACATTTTTCCCATCGCTCTGCAAGTTTGAAATACCCTCCCAGTAGAATTCCGTTCCAGCTGACCAAAGGCACAGACACACTGCTTCCTGGATGTTCTTTCTCAGTGGGCACAGACTTTTCTATATCATAGGATTTCAATCATTTCCTGTACTGTATTGTGTCCTATTCCAAGATTTACAGTGATTTCAGATACTGTGACACGTCATGTCTTGTTTAATGATGTCATCAACCCTTTCCACGTTGCATTCAAACAATTGTGGAGGCAGTTTGAGGGTGACCGCTGTGAGGCATATCTTGGATGCTCGTGTTTCCATCTTTGAAATGTTTCACTCACCTCCTATGCACACATCTCCATAAGCAAGTTGAAGTCTTTGGTGAATTTCAGCAGCAGGGATTTCCTCTTTAATGAGGAACTCAGTAACAGTACATTAACAAAACAAAATTTCACCACTCGCCTTTTGTTTCTGTTCCATGTGGTCATGTGACACATGATGTTGATGTCATGTGACCTCTATATGAAGTGCAAAGGATGCATAAATTATGATTTTAAAAAAATTTTTTGCTCATGACGTTTGGTATGACCCTCGTACTTCTTACTAACATCAGTTTTGGAAAAATAAAAAGCTTTAAAATACTTTTCAGTTATCAACTTTGTTTTTCTTAAAGTAACTTAAATGCTGCAGTATTTAGTTGTGGACTTTGCTGCATGTTTCATTGAAATTATTTTATTTCACATTTTATTATATGTACAGCTATTTGTTCATTCTTTTCTTTGTTTTTTTTTTTAGATGATGTAATTGGATTCCACTGTTATCATGATAAAGGAGAGCAAGGTTGGATTGATTTTTGTAATGTGTGTTGTTCAAAATATGTGAGATAATCTGAAAGAGTTGTAATGGAAATTCATACATGTTTTCTGTGTTATGAAACATTACATTATGGTTGAATGTTGTCCGAGGGAAAGAGTCACAGTTGTTTAGAGCTGTGTATAAGAAGTTATTTATGAACAGCAAGTTGTTGTGAAATGGCTTCAGTTTTTGAAGGTAGTGGTTTGTAGATCTATGTTAATGTTCTTCATTCACCTCAGATTTAAAAATGGACACCTGGCACTTGTGTTATGGAAAACTGTCTCTGAAAAAGAGAAAATATCTGCTTCTTAGATAAGGCACAGCAGAACAAGGAGTGCACACCTGTCACTGCATTAAAGGATAAAAATGTTCATGTAAAATCAGTCCCATATATTAAGGACAGTGAGATGGTTAAAAAAATAAGTACAAAATAAAGCAAAATGTGAAAATGTTTCAGAAAAATGAGTTATTTATATAGACAGTCTTTTCATTTACCACTAATCAGATCCATTAGAAAGTTAGTCTCCAAGTTTTTTAGTCTCCAGAATTTTGTAAACCGTGATGAGTATGTCTCTGTTATTTTCAGTGAACCACACAGACCAGCCTTACAGTGAAGAGAAACAACAGTTTGATGAAGGTATGTCTGCTTGGACATGTCAGTTACTATTTTTACTCTTTATGCATTCCTGTGTAAAAACTCCAGATGGTTCTGAGCCATCATTATGTCTATATTCAGTTCTTGAAAATATTGTCATTTTTTTGCCTTTTTGGCATGTTTAAGTAATCACATACGAGACCACAGGAATTGAGTGATATTTCACAGAAATATGATGTTTTTTTAAGGTCAAAGAAAGAGAAGATTAAATTGATTAGTTTAACTTCATAGCTTTGCGAAAACTACAGTATCTTAGCCACACCTCTCTGGTTTCCTGTGGTGTGGAGACTCATATTGTAATTTACCAACTAAGCTAAATATAGGTCTCTAGTCATTTCCCGGTAAAAAAAAAATGAGTGCAGTATTTATTATAAATTTTGCTATGGTCCTGGAAGTTTTGTTTGGCAGTGAAAAAAATTGAATGCTGCATAATACATTTCAGTTCATTCACATAACTAGCACATAAACATGTAGCCCATATACTTTCATTTAAGGATTTCAAATAGATTGGGATAATGTCTTGTTTTAATCACTTTTCATGTTTTCCATTTTATAAGCAAGTCCTAGAATCATTTTATTTAACAAAAAAAAAATCATAACGCTTGATGTATAGAGGTGCCTAAGAGGTGTAGCGAATAGTGTGCTCATGTCTGAGTCTGTGGGTCAAGGTGAGCTAGAGGTACCCCAGTCACCCAGCTACATTGATACCTGGCTCCCTCTTCTGGAGTTGAGGAATGAAAGACAACCAGGCCTATTGCTGACCACATCACCCTTCATGTGCCTACTCTCTCTCTCTGAACCTTAAGTACCCAGGGCACATGGGGCTTCCGCAAGGGTTTTCCACAAATGCCTGTCCGTTGCCTTTTTTTCTGCTCTTGCCCAGGTGAGCCCTCTATTGCTCAGCATCCTCTCTGTTGTTCTTCTCCATGTCTCTTTTGGTCTACCCTTACTTCTGCTCCCCTGTGGTGTCCATCTTAGTGCTATTTTTGGTAGTGAGTTGTCAGTCATTTGGAGCACATGTCCCAACCATTGCCAATGTCTTTCCTCAATAATTGCTGTCAGTGGCTTCATCTGCATTTCTGCCAACAAGATGTTATTTCTTATGGTGTTTGGCCAAAATATTTTTTCTAATTCTTTGTAAACATTTAGTCTGGAAAGAATTCAACTTGTTTTCTATGGTTTTGGTGATTTTCCAGCATTCACTTCCATAGACTAGTACATTTAGAACATTACTCTTAAACATCCTAATTTTCGTATTCATGCTTAGTTTTTTAGATTTCCGTATAGTCTGCAGCATTGCAAAAGCCTGGTTTGATCTAGTAAGTCTGCTGTTGATGTCCTCTGTGCTGTCTCCATTTTCTACTACTCTACTGCCAAGGTTTACAAATTCGTTGACCTCCTCCACTAACTTGCTATCTCCTCTGAGTATATTTCTGTTGTTCACATTTTGCTTCATTAACTTTGTCTTTCCTACATTGATCTTTAGTCCTATGTTGTTTGCATTCTGAGTTACCTTGTTTATTTTATCTTGCATATTATGTGCCTACAGGTGAAGGAAAATATTGACATTAATGCTATATCCCGAAGTGTCTTTATACCATGATAGGACTACTTTTTCTTCCTGTTTTTGATGTATAAATCATCACTTGTAAAAGCTGGTGAAATTAAGAGGTAACTGACCAAGTAAGGTCATGTGGAAGCAAAAAGTATAATTCAGACCCGGTGTTGAATGTAAAAAGAAAACAAAACGAACAGCATAAACAGTGAATCAGATTTAGTTTTTTCAGCTGTCTAGGCACCTGCAGACCATCCTGTTGTTTTCAAAAGGGACCTAACAGTCATTGAAAAATTGAAGAAAGAAAGAGGAAACCAAGAGATTTATTTTCTTGTGCAACAGTTAACTGAGCTACATGTAACTGTATATTTTTTAACAGGTCGAGACATAACGTGGACTCCAAGAAACAAACGGCCAGAAAGGCTTAGGGAAAACTTGAAAGAAACAGAGGTGAAAATGATTTCTCTATATGCATATTTAAGATATTTTATGTTGATGACATCCTTATATACAGACAGAGGAAAAAGGTAAACTTGTACATGTATCTGAGTGGTGCAGTGCCTCTTGGGAACAAGTTAACTCTCCAAGAAAAAACAGTGATGATATGGTTGTCACTAAACAGTTATACCTCCATCACACTAATATCTTGAGAGAGAATAAAAACGACTATTACAGTTAAATACTTAGACATAAGATGTGATTGTGGTTCGGGATTCAGTGAGCATGTAAGCACCAAACTTCAGAATCTTATCTGCAATAAAATAAAGATCATGGCAGCAGCAGCACACTGTGAACAATGGCTGCTTGATCCTCTATGTCATGTTCTTTCTGTGATAGAATGCAGTGGTGAGTCATGCAGCAACATAGAAAGGCTGGAAAGAGTTGAAAGTAGGCAGTATGCATTATTCTTAGATGCTCTAGCAGTGCCCCTTACAAAACTATAGGCTAGACTAGAGTTTTCTACTATAGATAATAGAATCAAAGCTCTCAGGGCATTCTTTTGCCTCAAGATGAAGACAGATAGAAAATATCCGCTCCATGATGAACTGTGAAGTGTACCTGCACCTTTATTGTCTGTGTGACATTTCACATCACATTTGGTATTTCTGTTTGCAATAGATACTGGGCTCAAGTGCTGACCTGCGAAAGGTCTACAAGTGATAAAGCTGTGTTTCACACAGGTGGATATTGTTGTGTGCATGGACTTTCTAATGAAAGATCTGTGAAAGAAGCTGGTAGAACCTTTGTTTAGGAACAAAAATATGGTTTGAATAGAAGCTGCATGTTGGTTGGAGATACAAGAATACGTGCAAGCATGTATATTGAGAGAAAAATTAGAAAAATTTATAACTTTACATTGACAACATTGGAGAGTGATGTTAGAATCCCTGTGGATATCATAGATATGGTATTAATCTTTATTTTTGATATAATGATTGAAGTGTTTAAAAAAAAACATAAAAGAGTAGTTCAAAAACTGTTGCAATGGTCATTCAGTGGATAAAGCTTATGTCATTAATGCTATAAAAAAGAAAATGGTCAAGAAGAAGGATGATAACTGCGAAATGCCATATTTGGTCAGAACTGAAGGAGCAAATGTTAGAAAAATGTGGAGCATGTATAGACACTAGAAGGATGATCAATCATATAAAACAAGGTGTTATCCGTCAGTGTATGCCAGCGAATACACCGAGGAAAAGATAGACATGGCCAGTACGCAAAAGTGATTGTCTTTTCAAACTGCAGGCTTCCTATGCAGCTAACACTTGTGGTGAAGATCTGGAAACAATGGCATCAAGCTACCGAAAAATGGAATAAGATGGCTTTCTTTAATTCCTGGTGGAAATATAATAATAGATTGAAACTGAAAACTCCAGTGCACATGGCAGAATAGTTAAACACAAGACACAGACTCCCTGAAGACAGAGAAGAACTTACAAAAGTACCAGACAGCCCACCAAACACAAACTACACACTTCCTCAAACTAACGCCAGACTCAAGAACAAATTTGTGAACAAATCATCAGATCCAAACCCCCTAAAGCTGTGTTCACTGGATAGAATCCTACTCCAAGGACTGGATCCATGCATACACTGATGGGTCAGCATTCAAGGAAAAGACAATGCAAGATATGTGGTACTCATAATGTTTCCAGACAAGACAACAGACCACATTTCTGCTCTTGTGGATTTTGCAGTATTAGCAGCCCTGGCAGCCACCACCACCAAATACAGAAACAATGCCTCTCACCCAAAAAACCTTGTTATTTTCTCAGACTCCCAGTCTGCTCTCCAAGCCTTTGAAAACTGGATACCATCAGCTGATCACATTACAACTGGCATACTCAGTGCAATAAACCAACTTGCCTCCTATGACATCAAGACCACCCTACAGTGGATACCAGGGCACATAGATATCAGAGGAAATGAACGTACTGACAGACTGGCAAAGAGTGGAGCCACCATGTCACAGCCCCACATATCCACCAACATGAGAACAGCTAAACACATTATACACAACAATTGCAAGCAGCAGTGGATGGACAACTAGGCCAGTAATCCAACTGGAAGATCCCTATATACACACCTGCCAAAGCCTAACCCCGGATACCACATCAACAGCTTATGTTGTAGAGACCAATGCACCATTTTCAGGTTGAGAACAGGACACAACACCCTCATTAAGCACTTACACAGAGTGACTGCTGACCACACACCATACTGCATGCACTGCAACAGACAAGAAGAAGAAACTGTTAAACACCATCTACTGGACTGCAGTGCATTGAAGGACCTTCGGAAGAACCTGATACCACCAAACTCCTCAATCACTGACACTCAGATGAAGAGGGCTTGTATGTTTCATTATCTGGCACAAGGGAAAAAGAGTGAAAACTCATAAACCCGGGGATTGGAAAAGTCAAAGTCTTTAATTCCTGGAATCATCCAGGAAGCAGCTTTTTGTCAGGCTCCACTACCTTGGGACTACACCCATCCTTACCCTGTTGACCATCAATCAATCAAGCGCTGTGTCGCATGGTGTAGGCGATCATTTCTCTCTACAATTCCCTGTCTTTAGACTTGATTATGAGATCCCCCGGTGACTTTCTTCCTAGCCACACTGACAGCCCATCCAGTAACTTCTATCTCTGTCTTCCTTTATCTCTTCTTCCCTCAATTTTTCCAGTTGCCACAGTGTGTTCCAATTTTCCTCTTCTCAGAAAATGTCCTACAAATCTCACTTGTATGCCTCTGATCATTGCTGTAACTTGCCTTTTAACTCCAGCCTTTCTTAAGACTTCTTCATTGGTTTTCTTGGCTGTCCATGGCACCTTCAACATCCTTCTTATGAGCCACATTTCCATGACCTCCATTTCTCGCTGTACTCTCTTATCCATGGACCATGTTTCACATCCATAAAGCAAAATTGGCTCGATGTAACATTTAAGTACTCAGAATCTTGTTTCCATTGGTATAGATCTGTTGCACAAAATGTTTCTCATTTTCTGGAATGCTGACTTGGCCTAAGCACGTCTGCTTTTTTTTTCATTGTGACATTTCCCATCAGCTGTTATAATTGTTCCGAAGTACTTGAATCTTTCAGTATGTTTCAGTTCTGTGCCATCAATGGGAATGCTACATTTTGGTGGTGTTCTTTTCTTTGAGATGACCATCACTTCAGTCTTCTTATTCAGGATGAGACCTTTACTTTTACTTTCATGAACCACAATGTCCAGAAGACCATGCTAAAGTTTTTTTGAGAATTAGATGAAAGTAGTATAATTTAATGTCATTGAGCAATTACAGTTTCTAAATATGGGATAATTTAATGTTGGTGAGCAATTACAATTTATAAACAGGAGATAATTTAATGTCTTCGGTGAGCAATTACAATTTATAAATGGGATAAGTTAATGTTGGTGAGCAATTACATTTTATAAACGGAGGAAGACATATTCAAATCATACACATTTTAAAAAAATTTCCCTGTTATGATTTGTTTTAATGCTGGTATATTCGTTCATTCATTCATTTGTATGTCCTTTGCGGAACCTCCCTAACAGCACTCCTGTAGGCCTCTCGGTTGTGAGCAAGATGGCCTGCTCTGATGCATCCATTTGCAGATCATCAATGATGTCTTGCAGCCATCTTTGCCATGGTGTTCCTCTCTTTCTTTTTCCCATTATGTACCCTTCCAAGACAGTCTTCTCTAGATTATCATGACGTTTAATGTGTCCAAAATATTTAATATTTAATTTAATATTTAAATTAAATCTTTAATCTTCTTTACTAGCCAGCCTTCTTCAATATTAAGTTCTTGTAGTATGGATATATTTGTTCTTTTTTGTGTCCATGATATTTGAAGAACTCTTCTGTAGCATTTACATTCAAAGGCATTTATGTGTTTCTCAGCTGTTTTGTTAAGTGTCCAGGTCTCACAGGCATATGTTGTGATGGGAAAGATGCATGCCCTTAAAAATCTTATTTTTGTTGTTCTGTCTGTTCCTCTCCACAGATTCTTTAGTAATGCTGGTACACAGTGTTGTTATTAATTTTTTTTTTTATTTCTTGATTAAAGGAGCTGTTATCACAGTTTGCTTGTGTACATATAAGGTGGAGAAACAGACAAGTTTTGCAGGTATTTGTGTTTCTGTTCTGTTAGTTTTGTGGCAGTTTGTTGCATGTGATGATTCACAGCAAATCTGCTCACCTAGAATATATTGGGTCTGATTAAAAAAAAATGCTAGAATACCATCCACAGTCTAATATTTTATGTGGTGGGAGAAACTAGTGACATGGAATAATAAGGCCATGGAATAATAAGGCCATTTTTTCTGTGTTGATTACCACTGGCTTTGTTTGGATGACTCATGCACTTTGATTTTCACAACCTCATTCTTCATTTTATTTCTTGTTCACCCTAAAAGAAAGGGCATTAGTTGCGGTGTGTTGCAGTGATGCACCATTAGCACATCCGACTGTGGCTCGGAGCATTTTTAGGATCACATTCATCTTATTACAGTGATCCTGCTCACTTGATCAAACTGCTGTCCTTTTCCAGGGACATCACTGGGAGGTAGTATAGGGTCTTGATCTGGTGTGGTTCATCAACACTGACACAAACAGTCAGCTATGGGTCACTGACATGTTAGGAATGATTCCTAAAATTGTGGAAAGTCATTGACTGCGGCTTGTAGCTGCAGCAGGGAACTATTTTGTAGGGGAGCATTTTAATTTAGAATATTTTTTTTTAGAAATAAAAGTTTAGTGCCTCTAATCTGAGTATTTTTTCATCAAACTTCATGTAGAATGATTGCTCGCTTCAGTCAGGATGTTCAGCATGGGTTGTTACAGGAATGTTTTTTTTCTTTTTTTAAAAATTGTTTGTCAGTGTATGTCGTGTGTTGCCACAGCATCTGCTTGCTACAGCTCTTTTGAGGCAAGATGTGATGGTGACAGTCACATTCAGGAAGTGGTAAAGACTATCCTACTAAAACTCTTGTGTGAAGTGTTACATTTCTGTTGTCTTCATCTCAGTTTTTCTGGCTCTCAGATATTTTGTGCATCATAGGTTTTGTCACAACAAGCCATTAAGTATGTCCCTTCTGTTTCCTTACATGATGTTCATCTGTTGTTTTGTTTTCTCTTATTTTCATGCACAACTTAAAACAGCCCACTATGTCCCCTCACCACCTCTAATGATGAGTAATTTGAATCAGGTCTGCTGGTGCCTTTTATCTATTTCATCTCGTTAATATTTTGAAATGGTGTCTCTTGTCCATTTGTGAATGTTTTGTTTTTATTTCACAAGTTTAAATGTTTTGTAAATACATAAAATGCACAGAATTATTTATCATTCAGAATTTATTTGTCATATTTAAGTATATTTTTATGCATTTGTTATGTTTAAAGTTTCAGATATTTGTATGAAATCTTCTTCTTCTTCTTCGTTCGCTTCTACCACCAAAACCGCACTGTGATCCTACTGAATTTACGCCTGTGGTCCTCGTTAGGTCCCGTGGTCCCCTGTGTGGTCCCCGAAAAGACCACACAAGATCCACGAGAGGACCACAAGGGATTCAGAGTATCACAGGGCTTTAGCCTGTATTCTTGGTGGGTCTTGGAAGCGGGATTGCGTGACACCGTGGTTTTCATTGCACCAGTTTAGTCTAGGGTTGGACTAGACCTCGGCGTGTTTGGGATATCAGTGCATCCCCGCTGGGTGAGAGGCGGTAGCCCACCCAGGCCAGAGTTGGACCTTCTCACCGGAAAACCTCAGCGTGATTAGGATACACAAACATCCCCGCCAGGTGAGAGGTGGTTGCCTATCTAGACTTCCCTGGTCCAGTGTCTCCGACTTCAGCATTTTGCGGTCGTGGCCGCTACACTTCCTAGTTGTGACCAGGATGGAGCTTTTGTCCAGGAGGACGAATCCTCGCCACTAGTGACTTTTACCCCTGGGTTGAGCCGGTTTAGGCATTATCCCAGTATGGGCGTGTTTGGGACGAGACCGACCTCTAGAACAGAGGTACTGTGACATGCATAGCCTTCAAGATTCACCCCTGGTGTGAGCCGGTTTAGGCAAAATTCACCAGTATGGGTGTATATCAGGCGTAACCAACCTCTAGAGCGGAGGTGGCATGACATGTCTAGCCATCAAGTTCCACCCCTGGTGTGTGCCGGTTTAGGCATATTTCACCAGTGTAGGTGTATTTCGGACGTGGCCGGCCTCTAGAGCAGAGGTGCCGTGGTATAGCTCTCGTAGCGATACTACTGGACATACCGGTTAAACTTCACTTTCCACCACCTTTTCCCATCGGCGCCGCACAGCAACCTTTGTTTCTTTTCCGCATTTCTTCCTTGACCGGGAGGAGCTTCACTCCACGTGCGGCATTTGAAGAGTCTCGCCAGCAGTGTCTTAACCTCTGTGACAAGCCGGTTCATGCATTTCACCCGATATGACTGCACTCAGGACGTGGCCGACCTCCAGACCAGAGGTGCCGTGATTTGACTGTTTGCTTCGCTTTATCCTTTCTACCACCTTTTCCGCAGTGATGCTGCGCGGCAACCTCATTTGCACCTTTCTTCATTGGCTGGGAGGAGCACTGCTCCACGCACGGCAGCTGAAAAATCTCGCCAACAGCGGCGTATGAAATCAAAATTAAAGTATTTTTAAAGAAAGGTATTTGTATAAAATATTTTTGAAGAGATTGCAGATTTTTCTGTACAGGTCATGAGATTATTTTATTCTCATATTACCCTTAAAGTTTAAGTTATTCGTAATAGTTTTTATGCTGATGGTTACTTTAAAAATGAGCATTGTTTACTTTTGTACAGGTGGTGCTTAGTAATGCTTGTGTTCTGACATTTGTAATCAGTGGCCACTGTGGAGATGTTGACAGGATATTCATTGACAAATCTCTGGTGGGGAAATTGAGCAATGAGACTATCTGTGATGGTATGATATGATAAATCTAGTTTACAACCAAGTATTAACTGCATATTTGTTATGATATGATAAATCTAGTTTATCAAACATTAACAGTGCATTTAAATTCTGCTTTCTGTCTCTCTGCATCTTTGTTTTTATTTTTATTTTTTAATTTAGTACTGCTAATAACTTACAACTAAAGCTCATTTCCTCTTTGATATGAACTATAGGATCATCCTGTGGTACCAGCTATAATAACTTTCATATTGTTCATTGCAACATTAGTTGGAAGCCATAGTCCACATCTTTCTCTTCTGTGACACCTTATATTTTTTAAATAGAATATGTGGACAAGTCAATAGTTTGTGCAAATGCATTGTTTTGTTTTATAATGCTAAGTTTTCTCACAGTCTGTTGGTCTCATTTCTTCAGCATATCTGACAGACCAGTTCTTTATAGCATGCCATTCTCACATTAGCCTTGTGGACTATGCCTACTTCACAAAGAGACCTCCACTTAATGAAGCAGCAAAACGTCTTGACAAACTCTCAGCATGGGAACCAAAGGTGAGTTCCGTGAACAACTGTATTAATTTATTTTAAGTTAATTTGGAAATAGGCAAATGAAGCAACAAAGTTTGTTTTGTTCTGATTTATTAATTCACATATAATCAAACCTGTAAATAACATATTGCTGGCAGAAATACAGATGAAGCCACTGACAGCAGTTATTGAGGAAAGACACTGGCGATGGATAGGACATGTGCTCTGAATGACCGACAACTCACTACCAAAAATAGCACTAAGATGAACACCACAGGGAAAAGTAAGGGTAGACCAAAGGAGACATGGAGAAGAACAACAGAGTGTAAAACTTGCAGAAGCCCCATGTGCCATGGGCACTAAAGGTTCAGAGAGAAAGAGAGAATCAAATCTGTGAACACCAGAAATGAACAAGCACTTAAGAAATCTGTAATCAGAGACTGGCATCCCCATACTCTGGCCATTCCCATATGTGCTCAGCCTTCCATTCAACACCCACTGAAGTGTGCACCTACTGCTGGAGCCAATCAGAGACTGGCATCCCCACACTCTGGCCATTCTCATATGTGCTCAGCCTTCCATTCAACACCCACTGAAGTGTGCACCTACTGCTGGAGCCATTCACACACTGGTTGTGGCTAACAAACCATTTCATTTGGAAAAATGTCCACTTCCCATCTGCTCACCCCAGCTCAGTCATGCTCCTGATGTTATTGCTGTCATTCAACCTGATGTCATCTTCCATCCACAGCTTGTCCAAAGTGCCTCTTGCAATCTCTTCCTTGTCCACTCATAGGGTACCCTGAATTGATGCTATGCCTGCTAGTTTGTCCGCTTTCTCATTTCCTTTGACTCCTGCATGACCTGGACAGTAGGTCCACATCAAACTGGATAAACAAGAGCCCTCTAGAAGCTGGACCCACTCCCTATGGAAGAAATGCCTCTCAGTTATATATAGCTTTGTGAATCTGTTACAATGACCCCATGTGAGTTGTCCTGCTCCACCAACTAGGAAGTTGCTTCTGATGCTGCCTGCACCTCCATTCCCATGTTCAAAGCGGTGGTTGCATTAGACCCCTGATTTACTCGCAACCAGTTTGCCGTTGTGGTAGATGACATAGCCCCATTCACTTTTTAGGCCTCGTGCCGTGGACCTGTCTGTGAATATCGCTAGGTCATGTGGTTTTTGACTGATGATTTCTGGTCATTTCAGAAAATTTAATTGAAGCTTAAATATCCCTTAACACCAGTATAAAAATACCCTGCAATGGCCTTTTCTATAGATGGCAGAGAATTAAACATTTCAGTATTTCAGTCAATCAACAGAGAGTTGTAACTCATTATACAAGGTCACACACTGAAGGTATAAAGTCTTCACAGATATCAGCAGACTATCCTGTTGTGGTTCAGTATATGTGCCAGCAAATTCACTGTCTTCACAGATATCAGCAGACTATCCTGTTTTGGTTCAGTACATGTGCCAGCAGAATTTTATTTCATTTACAAGTGTAGAAATATGACAAACATTATGATATTGTAATGACTGTGAAATCATTTTGAAGTATTCTTGTTTTGGGCGTATTTGCATTTTAAAACAGACACTTTCAGTTTTGTTAACTTTAATGGAGGAATTTTTACTCAGTTGTGAAATTAAAATTCAGTATTTTAATTTCTTTTTTTATTTCTGCTTGTAGACAGATTGTTTTCATTGTGAAATTTGTGTATGTCACAAGGTAACCCAGCTGGACATTCCAGGTCCTAAAGGCAGGAGGTTAGATAGATGTTTTTCAATGAATACAACACAGAACATGGTGAGTGCTCTCCTTTATAGTTAATATTTTTTACCTTCAGCAGTCTAGATGCATGAAGCTTATATTCTTCTAAGATTTTGAAGCAGTTTTTTCAACTTTCTGAGCCAGAGTGCTTTTATTTGTTCATTTTTTTATACAATCCAGCAGCCCAGTTAGATATGATTTTTTGAGTTTCACGTCTTAATTCTTCCCGGGCCCAGAAAAAAAAAAGTGAACGTTTCCGTCCGTGCCACACAAAAACCGCGGGTCTTGATATGTTAGGGGGTATAGTTGTAAAATGGAATGGAAAACAGTATTCCCAGGTACTTCTGTGTACTTATTATGTTTCAAAGTGTAACTAAATGTATGAAAATTTCATAAATGCAGAGTTTTTTAGGAAAAAAGAAGTAATGTGATGTTTTTAGACAATGATTGTGCCCAGCTCACCATCGGCTAGGTCTAGATATGCACTACTTACCATCTGAGATGTCTAGATCTACTTGTCGATCTCGTATTGTGATTCTCTGTTGCATTCTCGCTAAATTAATATCTGAAATAACCTCCTAACTACTTATCCAGTCGTCTAATATGTCTAGATCTACTTGGGATACATTCAAGAGCAGTGGGGTTGTCACAGGCCATGTCCATACCCCTATCTACATCATCAAAAATTGAAAAATTTCAAATTTTCTTTTCCTTTTTCTTGCCTGGCATCGCTCGTAACTAAGGACTTTATCACCATTTTGAAAAGTGTCACCGGAAATGCGGACGAAATATGTACAGTCTAAATATTACACCGGTTGTTTTATTGAAACAAATGAATTGTCACTATAACAACTATGGCACGCAACTCGGTAACCAGAAATTATCACTATAGCGACTTTGGCACGGGAAGAGTTAATGGTGTTGGCTGCTAAAAGTAGAATGAGAGATTACAGTGTGTTTTTGATTAGCCTCGAAAAATAATAGACAATACATTTTAGACATGAGAGAAAGAGAAATAATAAGAAAATGGCCATATTTGAACCACAGATAGCAGAAGAAGGTGGGAGATTGCCACGAACAGATACTAGCATGACATGTGAGGAATTATATCTGTGATAAAAATAGGCAAAATACTCTGGTAATCAGAAAAAAATGACCTCTGAAAATGGGTACCAGAGAAATCTGGGAAGGTTAATGCGGCCAGGTGTGATACTGACCATATCACACTTTCATGTCCCGATGGTCTTGGAAATACGGGCCTAACGCTGTATCCCCAGTGTGCCTTAATGACATGGAAATGTGGATTTTACCTCTTACCCTTTACCTTATCAGAAAAATGATGCATATTACCAACTTGACAGAGAGGAGCAAATGATCATTTTTTCAGCTCTACACGAAGTACAGCAGACTGAGGTACCATCTTTCAACATGCTGAAGATTGGCCCCCACCATATGCTCGTGTGGCACTATTAGGATAACAGGAGAACATACTCTACAATGATGCTCAACATATGAGGTACAGAGAAAATAGATGTGGCCAGTGCCAGTGCATATATCAGTTCATAAGAAGCTTTATGGTGATGTACACTAACTCCAGCTGACCATCAGTTACTTCAGAAGTATGCAAGTTGACATCTGAGAATGGCTGAATAAGAAAAAGAGCCATGAACTCTGAGAGGATGATCTGTCACTAAGGCACTAAGAACAACACACTGTTGTAGACACTGTGTGCTCTTACTTTACTGCACACAAGCTCATTGATTCCTTGTTCACTGAATTTATACCTGGCCGCTCAAAACATCATGCTCACCGTTTCAGGGGTATAAATGCAACAGTTCGTAGATCTTAACTGAAACTTTCAAGTGCCATGCCGCATGGCGTAGGCGATCATTTCTCTCCACAATTCCCTGTCTTTAGACTTGATTATGAGATCTGCCAGTGAGTTTCTTCCTAGCCACACTGACAACCCGTCCAGTAACTTCTCTCTCTGTCTTCCTCTGTCTCTTCTTCCTTTAATTTCCTTCCTTTAAATACTGGATATTTAATTGAAGCTGTTATCTTATGAACAGAATATCTTTCAGTAACAGTGATTTGATGATCATGCTTAAGTTCTTATATTTTACGTTTAAATGCTTCAAATCTGAAGCATGCTGCCATCAGTACATATAGTGAGTGAAATGTTTCCAGATGCTTGTATGGTGGTCTATGGGAAGTGGTGAGGCATGGCCATGGAGTCCAATGTCCAGTGACAGAGAAAGAGCAAACATAACTGTTTTATCAGTCCATGGGTGAGTGTCCTTGTCTGAATGTGCTTTGTTGTATTCACTGGATGTTTAACATTTTTTATTGTATTCACTGAAGACTGGATATTTGTCAGTACGGTTGTATCCGCTGTAGATTGGTTGTTGCATGGTGGCGTTCACTCTCTGCCAGGATCTGAACAGATTTCATAGTTTGTGATGTTTAGTTTTGGTACTGATAATAATAATTTGACTTATGTTTAGTTCCTGTGTGAATAACTGTGGTTATGTTCATTTTCTGTTTTGAGAAGGCATTCAATAGTTTAGATCAGAAAATGCTCTGGAAACTGTTGGAACATTATAGTATCCTGGCCAAGGTAACAAAGCTTATAAAGACCATATATGAAAGAGCAACTTGTAGAATTGTGCATGTAGGAACAAACTCTCACAGAAAGTTTTGACTCTTCCCGGGCCCAGAAAAAAAATGCGGACATTCTCGTCCGTGCCACACAAAAACCGCGGGTCTTGATATATTAGGGGGTATAGTTGTAAAATGGAATGGAAAACAGTATTTCCATGTACTTCCGTGTACTTATTATGTTTCAAAGTATAACTAAATGTATGAAAATTTCATAAATGCAGAGTTTTTTAGGAAAAAAGAGTAATGTGATGTTTTTAGACAATGCCCAGCTCACCATCAGCTAGGTCTAGATATGCACTACGTACCATCTGAGATGTCTAGATCTACGTGTCGATCTCGTATTGTGATTCTATGTTGCATTCTCACTAAATTAATGTCTGAAATAACCTCCTAACTACTTCTCCAGTCGTCTAATATGTCTAGATCTACCTGGGATACATTCAAGAGCAGTGGGGTTGTCACAGGCCATGTCCATACCCCTATCTACATCATCAAAAATTGAAAAATTTCCATGTTTCTCTTCCTTTTTCTCGCTCAGCATCGCTCGTAACTAAGGATTCTTTCACCGTTTTGAAAAGTGTCACCAGAAACGCGGACGAAATATGTACAATCTAATGTTACACCGGTTGTTTTATTGCAACAAATGAATTGTCACTATAACGACTATGGCACGCAACTCAGTAACCAGAAGTTATCACTATAGCGACTGTGGCACGGGAAGAGTTAATGTGGAAACAGGCGTGCAGCAGGGATGCTTGCTATCACCACTCCTATTTCTTCTAGCAATTGACTGGATCATGAAAACTACCACACAAGGGAAAAGAAATGGGATACGATGGACATTGTGGAACCAATTGGAAGATCTTGACTTCGCAGATGATGTGGCACTTCTGGCACACAGCCACACACAAATGCAAGAGAAACTTTAGATCTTATGCAAGAATTCTGCTAAACTGGGACAGCTAAATTAATATATTTTAACAGACAAAAAGCAAAGATAATGAAAAGTAATAGTGCAAACAGTAGCCTCATGGTAATCGAGGGAGTGCCAGATGAGAAAATAGAGTATTTCACATATTTAGGCAGCATATTAGATAAATATGGGAGAACAGAAAACAATGTTAAAGCTAGAATAACCAAGGCCAGGGCAGCATTTATCCAACTTAACAAAATATGGTCATCTAAGAACATCAAAACAAGAGCCAAATTTAGGTTTTTCAATACAAACGTAAAGACTGCCCTGCTATATGGTTCAGAGACGTGGGTTATGACCAAGACAATACAAAAGAGGTTACAAACATTCATGAACTACTGCTTGAGGATGATTTTAAACATTAAATGGCAGGACAAGATCAGGAACAAGGAGATCTGGGAAAGGGCAGGACAAGAACCTATGAACCTACAAAGTCTAGGAAATAGAGGTGGATTGGCCACACTCTGAGAAAACCCGACACCAACATAGCAAGACAGGCACTGACATGGAATCTTCAAGGAAATAGAAAATGAGGAAGACCTAGACTTACTTGGAGAAGAGAAATTATGATAGTGCTCAGAGACAAGGGATGCACATGGAAGGAAGCAGAGAATAATTCCAAGAACAGGGATGATTGGAGAGCCTTTATCCATGGCCTGTGCTCTCAAGGGAGTGAAAGGCGATGATAATGATGATGTTCATTTTCTTTATGTGATTTGTGTATGTGGGTTAGCTTGAGAATGTTTGTTTATTCACAGACCAGATTTAGAGGAAATTTTGAGATTTGTGCGTGCACTAAATGGCAACATTTTCACAAGCCCTAATAATTTTCACAAAAAAAATTATCAATAACTAAACTAAAAATATCAGTAACTGTATATGTTATAGATGGTGTTATTTATAGATTTTACAATTTTTCACTAAGATGGACACCACAGGGGAGCAGAAGTAAGGGTAGACCAAAAGAGACATGGAGAAGAACAACAGAAAGGATGTTGAGCAATAGAGGGCTCACCTGGGCAAGAGCAGAAAAAAAGGCGAAAGACAGGCATTTGTGGAAAACCCTTGCGGAAGCCCCATGTGCCCTGGGCACTTAAGGTTCAGAGAGAGAGATGGAACTGTAGAGCTTATCTTCTTTAGTGGTTTCACTGGGCCAGTAATTATTTCTTAGTGTCTCGTAGTTGATGCAGTTCTGGAGGATATGTTCCACAGTTTGGGGCACCTCGGCACATGTACATAGATTAGTACTACCAACCTTAAACTTTGTATACATATGACTTCGGAGTCGGCTGTGTCCTGTTCGAAGACGGAAGATGATGACTTGTTCCTTTCTGTTTAGCATGTGATAGTCATCATGTGGTGGTGTTTGTGGCTTCCTGTAGGTTTTTATCTATGCTTTTCTTCTGATTATAAGTGATTGGTATGTCTGGTTGCTCCATTTCAGTGCCCTCTTTGGCCAGATGGTCAGCTTTCTCATTGCCTGGTATCCCACAGTGGGAGGGAATCCATTGCAAAGTGACTCCATGTTGCAAGCCAATTTTTGACAAGGCATCCTTAAGGTCTGGTAGTTTGTTGCACTGAAGAGCCTCCAGTACTGATCTTGCATCTGTGAGAATTACTACAGGACATATATCAATTCTGGAGTCTGATAGTTTTTCAGCTGCAGCAATAATTGCCCTAACTTCTGCATCAAAGTTGTTGCAGTATTTACCAGTGGGTATGGAAATCTTGTCAATGGTGGTGTTTGGATATTCAATATATGCTCCTGCCCCTCCATTGTTCATGGCATTATGTGCAGGTCCATCTGTATACACACGTATCCAGGTGTCACATGGATATTTGTCATCCAGAACACTAAGTGTGGCTGCTGATCTTACAAGACTGCTCTGCATCTCACCATTCTGCACACCTTTCACTTCAGTCTGAATAGTTATTTGTGTATAATCTGCTTCTTTCCATGGTGTATGCTCTGGTACAGATGATAATGGAGTGACTACAGTTGGAAGGTCAAGTATCAGCTTACGCATACGCTTGGCCTGATGAATGAAGCTGCTTCTTTTAAGCCGTCCTAATGCCAAGTTATTGAATCTCTCCTTCAGGGGATGGCTTACAGAGCTAAGGAATTTTTCTCCCATGGTCATGGCCTTTGTGTCTCTACGTTCCTTTAGCGGTTGAACACCAACTATTTTCTGCATTTCTACTATTGGTGTGGACCTCATGGCACCTGTGATAATCCGTAGTGACTGATTTTGAACCTTGTCTAGATTATGCAGCGTAGTGTTTGATGCTGTGCACCAAGATGTTGAGCCATATTCTAAATTTGGTAGAATACTTTGCTGATATACATTTTTGAGGATTCTTTCACTAGCTCCCCATGTGGTTCCACTCAATTTTCTTAATATGGCTAGTTTTCTTCTGACTTTTGCTTCTGCACTGTTGATGTGTTGCTTCCACGTCAGTTTTGAGTCAAGTCACTCCTAAGTAAGTGGGTTGGTTGTCCATCCTTAAGGGTATTTCATTTACAAAGATCTTACCTGCTTTCTGTTTAGATGAGAGGGTGAACAGAGTGGTACTTGATTTCTCTGTGTTGATACTTACACACCATTTGTTTGTCCATGATGTCAAGATGTCTGCTGCTCTTTGGAGTCTCTGTGTAGCAACTGTCGCATATTCATCTGTACACCACATGACCAGATCATCTGCATACAGTGCCGCTTTAATTCCATAGGGAAGTTCCTTGACCAGGTCATTAATGAATACAAGGAATAGTGTAGGCGAAAGAACTCCTCCTTGTGGTACACCATGTCGCAGAAGTACTTTCTGGCTTTTGTGTCCATCCATTACTACTCTAGCTCTTCTATTGTGTAAATAGGACTTTATCCAGTTGTACAGTCTTCCATTCACATTGCAGTTTCTTAGTATCCACAGCAGACCTTTTTTCCATACTTTATCAAAGGCTTTCTTCAGGTCTATCCATGCTGCTAGTACAAGGTTTTTCTCTTGGAATGCATCCTCAATCTCTTGAGAGAGATAAGTCACTTGATCTTCCGTACTGTAGTACTGCCTAAATCCTGCTTGTTGTGGAACGAGAAGGTTTTCACTTTCTAGGTACCATTTTAGCCTCAGGTCAATGATGCGTTCCATCGTTTTACGTAGGCAGCTAGTGAGACTGATTGGCCTGTAGCTGGAGGCAGTATCAGTGTTTTTTCCCTGGTTTTAGCAGTGGTACCATGCTTGCTTCCTTCCAGATTTGAGGTAACTTACCTGTGCTCCAGCACATATTGAAAATATCCAACAGCTTTCCCATTGCTGCCATTCCCAGGTTCTTGATCATTTCATTGGACACTCCATCTGGTCCTGGTGATTTCCTTGGTTTCAGTTTACTAACTGCTAGGTCTAACTCACTGCGTGTGATTGGTGCATCCATGACCTCCACTTTTCTGACTTGTTCCTCCTCTTTCTGTGGCTCGATGCACACTGTACGCTCCTTCTCTGGATGGATATCAATGTTGCAGTCCTGTGCAAACATGCGAGCAAAGTGATCTGCTACCTGCTTACCTGTAAGAGTTTTCCCATCCTCTATTAGTGTAACCTTTGTACTTCTTCCAGTACTCTCATCATTTAACTGTTTGATTAGTTTCCACAGTTTCCTTCCATCCTTTTCAAAGTTTAGGGACTCTGTTTTCTCTCTCCAACTTTCCCGTCTGGCTTGCAGCTTTTGCTCTCTGAAATTTGGCCTTAGAATGTTGGTAATTATTGTGGTGTTCTTGGCATGGTCTATTTTCTGCTTGCTTTCGAGCTGCTTCCACGTCATCATGGAGTTTTCCCAGCTCACTAGACCAGTATGGTTTATAGTCCCTGCGAGCTCCTCTGGGAATGGTTTCACGAGCGGCCTGAAGGATACAAGCATTGAATTCCTTCACTATGCTGTTAATATCCTACAGTTGGGAACAAATGACTATGGGAATTTTAAAAAAAAACCCACAAAACAGAGTACAACATTCCATAAATCAATGTCAGCTCATTTGCCTCTCAAGATGAAAACTATATGGAACAATCTGCATTAAGTGTTCACAAGTTGTTGAAATACTGGGAATGAAAAAAATCTGAATGCCTTATCTAAATTTTTAAGAATGGAAATACATAAAACTGGAAACTGCATTACAAACGTGTGATTTAGAATACTACATTATGTAAATAAGAATGTCTAACCATTTTGAGAAATTCAGAGTATGATGCCAGTCCAGTGTTGGACTTTCTCACCGGAAAACCTCAGCGTGATTAGGATACACAAACATCCCCGCCGGGTGAGAGGTGGTTGCCTATCTAGACTTCCCTGGTCCAGTGTCTCCGACTTCAGCATTTTGCGGTCGTGGCCGCTACCCTTCCTAGTTGTGACCAGGATGGAGCTTTTGTCCAGGAGGACGAATCCTCGCCACTAGTTACTTCTACCCCTGGGTTGAGCCGGTTTAGGCATTATCCCAGTATGGGCGTGTTTGGGATGAGACCGACCTCTAGAGCAGAGGTACTGTGACATGCATAGCTTTCAAGATTCACCCCTGGTGTGAGCCGGTTTAGGCAAAATTCACCAGTATGGGTGTATATCAGGCGTAACCAACCTCTAGAGCGGAGGTGGCATGACATGTCTAGCCATCAAGTTCCACCCCTGGTGTGTGCCGGTTTAGGCATATTTCACCAGTGTAGGTGTATTTCGGACATGGCCGGCCTCTAGAGCAGAGGTGCCGTGGTATAGCTCTTGTAGCGATACTACTGGACATACCGGTTAAACTTCACTTCACCACCTTTTCCCATCGGCACCACACAGAAACCTTTATTTCTTTATCGCACTCCTTCCTTGACTGGGAGGAGCTTCGCTCCACGCGCGGCATTTGAAGAGTCTCGCCAGCAGTGTCTTAACCTCTGTGACAAGCCGGTTCATGCATTTCACCCGATATGACTGCACTCAGGACGTGGCTGACCTCCAGACCAGAGATGCCGTGATTTGACTGTTTGCTTCACTTTATCCTTTCTACCACCTTTTCCGCAGTGATGCTGCGCGGCAACCTCATTTGCACCTTTCTTCATTGGCCGGGAAGAGCACCACTCCACGCATGGCAGCTGAAAAATCTCGCCAACAGCACGGTATAGTTGTAAAATGGAATGGAAAACAGTATTTCCATGTACTTCCGTGTACTTATTATGTTTCAAAGTATAACTAAATGTATGAAAATTTCATAAATGCAGAGTTTTTTAGGAAAAAAGAGTAATGTGATGTCTTTAGACAATGCCCAGCTCACCATCAGCTAGGTCTAGATATGCACTACTTACCATCTGAGATGTCTAGATCTACTTGTCGATCTCGTATTGTGATTCTGTGTTGCATTCTCACTAAATTAATGTCTGAAATAACCTCCTAACTACTTCTCCAGTCGTAGAAGATCTACCTGGGATACATTCAAGAGCAGTGGGGTTGTCACAGGCCATGTCCATAACCCTATCTACATCATCAAAAATTGAAAAATTTCCATGTTTCTCTTCCTTTTTCTCGCTCGGCATCGCTCGTAACTAAGGATTCTTTTACCATTTTGAAAAGTGTCACCAGAAACGCGGACGAAATATGTACAATCTAAATGTTACACCGGTTGTTTTATTGCAACAAATGAATTGTCACTATAACGACTATGGCATGCAACTCAGTAACCAGAAATTATCACTATGGCGACTGTGGCACGGGAAGAGTTAATGTGGAAACAGGTGTGCAGCAGGGGTGCATGCTATCACCACTCCTATTTCTTCTAGCAATTGACTGGATCATGAAAACTACCACACAAGGGAAAAGAAATGGGATACGATGGACATTGTGGAACCAATTGGAAGATCTTGACTTCGCAGATGATGTGGCACTTCTGGCACACAGCCACACACAAAAATGCAAGAGAAACTTTAGATCTTATGCAAGAATTCAGCTAAACTGGGACAGCTAAATTAATATATTTTAACAGACAAAAAGCAAAGATAATGAAAAGTAATGGTGCAAACAATAGCCTCATGGTAATCGAGGGAGTGCCAGATGAGAAAATAGAGTATTTCACATATTTAGGCAGCATAGTAGATAAATATGAGAGAACAGAAAACAATGTTAAAGCTAGAATAACCAAGGCCAGGATAGCATTTATCCAACTTAACAGAATGTGGTCATCTAAGAACATCAAAACAAGCTGCTTCTTTTAAGCCGTCCTAATGCCAAGTTATTGAATCTCTCCTTCAGGGGATGGCTTACAGAGCTAAGGAATTTTTCTCCCATGGTCATGGCCTTTGTGTCTCTACGTTCCTTTAGCGGTTGAACACCAACTATTTTCTGCATTTCTACTATTGGTGTGGACCTCATGGCACCTGTGATAATCCGTAGTGACTGATTTTGAACCTTGTCTAGATTATGCAGCGTAGTGTTTGATGCTGTGCACCAAGATGTTGAGCCATATTCTAAATTTGGTAGAATACTTTGCTGATATACATTTTTGAGGATTCTTTCACTAGCTCCCCATGTGGTTCCACTCAATTTTCTTAATATGGCTAGTTTTCTTCTGACTTTTGCTTCTGCACTGTTGATGTGTTGCTTCCACGTCAGTTTTGAGTCAAGTCACTCCTAAGTAAGTGGGTTGGTTGTCCATCCTTAAGGGTATTTCATTTACAAAGATCTTACCTGCTTTCTGTTTAGATGAGAGGGTGAACAGAGTGGTACTTGATTTCTCTGTGTTGATACTTACACACCATTTGTTTGTCCATGATGTCAAGATGTCTGCTGCTCTTTGGAGTCTCTGTGTAGCAACTGTCGCATATTCATCTGTACACCACATGACCAGATCATCTGCATACAGTGCCGCTTTAATTCCATAGGGAAGTTCCTTGACCAGGTCATTAATGAATACAAGGAATAGTGTAGGCGAAAGAACTCCTCCTTGTGGTACACCATGTCGCAGAAGTACTTTCTGGCTTTTGTGTCCATCCATTACTACTCTAGCTCTTCTATTGTGTAAATAGGACTTTATCCAGTTGTACAGTCTTCCATTCACATTGCAGTTTCTTAGTATCCACAGCAGACCTTTTTTCCATACTTTATCAAAGGCTTTCTTCAGGTCTATCCATGCTGCTAGTACAAGGTTTTTCTCTTGGAATGCATCCTCAATCTCTTGAGAGAGATAAGTCACTTGATCTTCCGTACTGTAGTACTGCCTAAATCCTGCTTGTTGTGGAACGAGAAGGTTTTCACTTTCTAGGTACCATTTTAGCCTCAGGTCAATGATGCGTTCCATCGTTTTACGTAGGCAGCTAGTGAGACTGATTGGCCTGTAGCTGGAGGCAGTATCACTGTTTTTCCCTGGTTTTAGCAGTGGTACCATGCTTGCTTCCTTCCAGATTTGAGGTAACTTACCTGTGCTCCAGCACATATTGAAAATATCCAACAGCTTTCCCATTGCTGCCATTCCCAGGTTCTTGATCATTTCATTGGACACTCCATCTGGTCCTGGTGATTTCCTTGGTTTCAGTTTACTAACTGCTAGGTCTAACTCACTGCGTGTGATTGGTGCATCCATGACCTCCACTTTTCTGACTTGTTCCTCCTCTTTCTGTGGCTCGATGCACACTGTACGCTCCTTCTCTGGATGGATATCAATGTTGCAGTCCTGTGCAAACATGCGAGCAAAGTGATCTGCTACCTGCTTACCTGTAAGAGTTTTCCCATCCTCTATTAGTGTAACCTTTGTACTTCTTCCAGTACTCTCATCATTTAACTGTTTGATTAGTTTCCACAGTTTCCTTCCATCCTTTTCAAAGTTTAGGGACTCTGTTTTCTCTCTCCAACTTTCCCGTCTGGCTTGCAGCTTTTGCTCTCTGAAATTTGGCCTTAGAATGTTGGTAATTATTGTGGTGTTCTTGGCATGGTCTATTTTCTGCTTGCTTTCGAGCTGCTTCCACGTCATCATGGAGTTTTCCCAGCTCACTAGACCAGTATGGTTTATAGTCCCTGCGAGCTCCTCTGGGAATGGTTTCACGAGCGGCCTGAAGGATACAAGCATTGAATTCCTTCACTATGCTGTTAATATCCTACAGTTGGGAACAAATGACTATGGGAATTTAAAAAAAAACCCACAAAACAGAGTACAACATTCCATAAATCAATGTCAGCTCATTTGCCTCTCAAGATGAAAACTATATGGAACAATCTGCATTAAGTGTTCACAAGTTGTTGAAATACTGGGAATGAAAAAAATCTGAATGCCTTATCTAAATTTTTAAGAATGGAAATACATAAAACTGGAAACTGCATTACAAACGTGTGATTTAGAATACTACATTATGTAAATAAGAATGTCTAACCATTTTGAGAAATTCAGAGTATGATGCCAGTATGAAAGTGTTTTCATTGATGAGATATTTTACAATTTTCTTTTGTTTTTTTATGATTTAAGCTTAATGTGAAGTGTAGAAGAATTTAGGATATTTATAGTGTAGCTATGTTATACATTTCAAGTGTCTATTAAATATTTTTACCTTGAGAGCCAAACTGTAAGTTGGTAAACTTTTTTTATGCTATATTTTGCAAATCTATTTCTCAGTTCTGCTGTAATTGTTTTTTAAAAAGCAGTATTTACACTTTGTTAATGTAAGCAATCTGCATCCATTATTTTTCATACGTAGCAACGTTTTTGATAAATGCCACTGAAGAAAAAATATTTCCAAAAAGCCACTAGAGGAACATGCTATAGTAGTCATTTCTTTTATCTAGAGCCCAGCCCTTGAGAATCTGAGAATTGAATATATTTTTTTCTCAACTTTTGTTCACTTATGATAATTAAAGGAAAGTTAGCGTAGCTTCAAGAAATTTTTTTTTTCCAGACATTGGTCATTTACTGAAATACTTTTTTTTTTTTTTTCCTAGGCCAATGATTGATGTACTTGCTTATACCGAAACAGAGAGTGATCCAGTGCATGTACAATTTAGGTAAATATATGTTGTGCCTCAACAGAACTAAACTTATTTAGTGAAAAGGCAGTGAAAGGCTTTTGACTAAGGCTAACATATTAGAACAGCAGTGGTAGTGAATTTATTCAGATGTTGTTACAGATTAGTTGTAAGTCTTAATCACCATGTGTCCCGACCTCCAACTCGTACAGTATTGTAACTTTGCCCAAAATTGTCCATGCACTTTGTGGGAAAACTATACGTGATGGAGAAAATCTGAGGTCATCTTCAGATTCAGCACACTGAAAACCTATAGATGTAATACAAAATTTAAAAAAGTTTTTATGATTTGACTTGTGTAGTATATATATATATATATATATATACATGGTGTGTCTAAAATGTTCAGTAAATGGTATCAGAAAACAAACAAAGCAGAAGATACAAACAAATTACCTTTATTGGCCTTCAAAATAGTCACCATCCTTCACAACGCACTTTTTACCTCGTTCATAAAGCTTCTGGAAACTGCCAGCAAAGGCCTCTTTAGGAATTGATTAAAGAACCGCTGTCATATGTTCTTGGATTCTCGCCATGTCTGCAAAATGTGCACCTTTCATGACGCTTTTCAGGCAGGGAAACAGAAAAAAATTTGCAGGCGGCAGATCAGGGGAGTATGGTGGATGATTGAGAACAGGTACATCACTCTGAGCCAAGGATTGGCGCACACAGATCACGTCTGTGTTTCTGCTTGTTGACGGCCGACCAAAAAGAGGCTCATCCTCAGTCATTCCTTCCTGTCATGAAAGCATTTGAACCAGTCATAAACACATTTTCTACTCACGGCTTCTGTCCCATGACCAACATTTCATGCATCTCTGTTGCCGTTTTCCCCCAATTTGTAGCAGACCTTGATGTTCATTCGTTGCTCCATTTCACTGTGACCTTACTTCTCACACTGACTACGTTCGACTGGCCGCAGCGGGTTTACCTTGTCAGTCAGGTATACTCCACGCCAGGCTGCGCTTCTTGACTTGTCTCTGGATAGCCGTGTGCATGGCTAAACACCTGCCCCATGTTGCCGTTGAGATATTGGACCATTCACTGAACTTTTTAGACACACTTCAACCACATGAAACTCTAAAGAGGACATTGTTAAGAGAGGCCAAATTTAGCAGGAATAAAATCCTGTGATGAGGTTGAAAACCTCACAGAAAACAGGAGAACTTGGCAAACTATGAAGCAAACCCTATGTGACAGTTAAAAAGCACAGGAAGAATGTAAGATATATGGAACAGTTTGATGACCTGGTTCTGAAACAGATATTTTTTTTTAAGGGGGTGGGGGATTTCCTTGCAGACCTGTAAAAATGTTTAAGTTTTTATAAGCTTAAATGTAATGAATTTGTATGATTCTACTATACTTGATGATAACTTTCATGTCTGTGACTGTTGGTTGTATAGTTTTCATTAATGTCATCAGCTGTATACAACCACATCGCATCTTTACCCTTGAGCAACAGATCAAAAGTCATGGTGAGGTCACAGCAAGATCTTGTACTTACGAAATCATCCGAGGACAAGTAAGATTGCAGCAAGTTTTTCCCAGAAAGTGGAATTTCACATATTTATTTCCTGTTAATCAAAGAAACATATGATACTTGTATTACATATGTTAATTTATTTTCAAGGAACTTTTTAAAACTAAAACTTCGTATGTTATTTAAAATCTCTCTTTCTCTGAACCTTAAGTTCACACGTGGCTTCTGCAAAGGTTTTCCACAAACATCTGTCCTTTGCATTTTTTTGTTAACAGGTGAGCCCTCTGTTGCTCAGCATCCTCTCTTTTGTTCTTCTCCATGTCTCCTTTGGTTTACTCTTACTTCTGTTCCCCTATGGTGTCCATCTTAGTGCTATTTTTGGTAGTGAGTTGTCAGTCATTCGGAGCATATGTCCCAACCATCGCCACTTCCAGTGGCTGGCTTTCACCCACAACCTTCATAGGCTCAGTTTCCTGATAAGCATTTCTCCTTCCACTTGCATTTGTTTTTTTCCCTTGCTTCTGTTTCTGTAACAGTCTGATGGTTATTTTTTAACCAGATAGGGTTGCTGGCCCTATGTTGAACCCTCCATAGTCACCTTTACGATCATGCATGGTAGGGTACAGTGGTCCTATTCTTTGCTTCCCAGGCGTATGCCTGGGTCCCGGGTACCACACGGGGGGTTATTTGAAATAGAAAGGTTTTATTTTACAGGTTGTAATTTGCTTCATCAAGTGGAACATAACAGGCCAAAGGAAAAGAGGTTGACCACATGAAACTCTAAAGAGGACATTGTTAAGAGAGGCCAATTTAGTAGGCATAAAATCCCTTGGTGAGGTTGAAAAGCTCACCAAAAACAGGAAAACTTGGTAAACTACCATGTTTGCCCTGTGTGACATTTAACGGCACGAGAAGAATGTAAGAAGAAGAATTTACTTCAGTTTGTCCATGGCTTAAATCACACTAAGTGAGTTCTGACAAATGTTAAAGGCTAAGTAAAGTATAGTGTATAGTAGTTTGTGTCAGGTTCAGTTATTCTTTCAGAGTTCTCTGTTGTTAAAATATTAACAAGCCATTTTTTTGAGCATTGCTATTGCCTTTCATGAAATATAATTAAATAAGAGAAATGTGTTTTAATTTGTAGTGTTGTTACTAAAGCATAATTTTAATATTTGTTTTCAGATACAGACAGCATTAGTTGTGAATATAAGTCTGAAAAGTAAGTATGGTCATGATTTCCTATACAGAGACTTTTTCCTGTAGCTTTAACTCTTACTGTGCCACAGGGAAAAAGCACGGATATTCAGTTTGTGCCTCACAAAAAGCGCAGGTCTTGATATGTATAGGAGTATAGTTGGGAAAGTGAATGTTACAAATTATTACCACGTCAAAAGTATATGTATTATGCATAAAAATAGCTGTAAAAGTATGAAGATTTCATAAATGCAGAGTTTTTAGGAAGAAAAGAAGTAATGTGATGTTTTTAGGCAATAATTGTGTCCTACTTACCATCATCTAGGTCTAGATGTAAACTTCTTATCATCTGAGATGTCTAGATCTACTTGTCGATCTCGTCTTGTGATGATATGTTGCATTCTCACTAAAATAATGTCTGAAATAACCTTCTAACTACTTCTCCAGTCCGTCTAATATGTCTCGATCTACTTGGGATACAATCAAGAATAGGTCTGGTCACAGGGCTTGTCCATATCCCTAACTACATCACCAAAAATTGGAAATTCTTGATAAAAAAACTTGGATGTTCACACTCATTACTAACCACGCATCGGCCATGATGAAAAGGGTCACTGGACATGCGTAAATAAAATGTGTGCGATTAAAAAGTTACACCGTTTTTGTAGAAATGAAACATGCATCACTGCAGTAACACAAGGCACTCGAGTCAGAAAAGGGAAGTGTTACTGTGATAACACAAGGCATGTGAGGAGTTAATGCACTTTCTCTTTTAATTTTTTTTTTCATGGCCAGCTTTATCCAAAGCTAACTTAGTGGTTATTGTGAAGGTTATTTCCAAGGGGTTATTCTGAGACGGAAAGGTCAAGTGGTACTTGTTAACAGTAATTTATAGCTTGTTCTGTCACTCAGACAGAAATAATGAATAAATTTCTTATTGTTACCAGTATAGTTTTTTTTTGTTCTTTTGCCAATGTGTAGGTACAATTGTCTGCCAGGCAAGGAATCCACAAGAAGATAAACTAGTACTGGGCTTGTCAGATGCTTCATTGGCAAGTATTTTAACATTAAAAAAAAAAAAATTATCAGCATCAACATTGTTCAGTTGATGAACTGCAAGATTTGTTATTTTTGTTGATATCATACTCTGTTTTTTGTTTGCAAGAGCACAGTCCATGATTTTAAATATTAAAGATTTGTTGTAAGTATACTGTGGTTTTTTTTTTTAAAGTAAATACACTATCTGGCATTCTGGAACAAGTAGCCAGGTGAAGCATATTAAAAAAAAAAAAAATGAAGTCAAAAGATTTTTATGTTTTGTAACAAGAAATGTTTCAGAGAAGTACTTATTTGATTGCAACTTGGAAAATTTGAGTCACCCTTATGAGATTTTAAAAAAGAGATTTAATAGTATCTTCTTCATATGGACATTGGCAATGATGCGTGGTACCCTGATTTTTGCAATGTGCCTTTTGGCTGGGTACCTCCGACTTAGCACCTTTCCTTGCTAGGGCAGACTGCGGTCTTGCTCGGACTGCCATAAAGACAATGGTGTAGGCTGGCCTGGCCAAAACTTTGTTTTCCAGCCTCTGGTAGCTGTACTTAACCTTCTCCATGTCAGGTCCAGTATGCAACGCTGGCTGGCCAGACGGCTTTGAGACAGTTCCACAGAGACACTCCGACTTTGGGATGAGGAATCCTATGAGTGCCTCAGTGATATCCATTCCCTACCACCTGTAGTATGCTGGCTGTTTTGTTTACATCATTCTGATAGCCATTGTTGTAAAGACCCATAGGCTTGTCACGTCCTGGATTCATTGGTTTCACACCAAATTTTCCTCATCCCTGCCAGCAATCTCCATGTCCCCATCCATCCACCAACCTGACATCACATTTTACAAAAATAAAAATTACAGTTAGTGTTGATTTCTTTAGGTTTCTGGACTACAGAAGTAGGTCAGAGTTTTTAAGCAAACAGATCTATGTTCCCTGTCTCACAAAGACTATGTTAAGATAAGTGTGTTCTTAACACAGTTGTTCCCAGGGGAAGTTAATAGTATCTAATATTGATACCATTTTTAATATCTGAAAACTTATTTTCACACTAATTATGACTTTATAGTTTTTGTTATATTACCATGAATAATTATATTTGTGTATTTTTTTTTGTGTGACTAAATCATCAATCCATGAACAGGTGATGTACGATGATCACAGAAAGGTCACAGTATTTACAAGAGCAGCAATTGTAAGTGTGATTGTTACAATTACTAACTCTCCCTCAAGTGCCAAAGGCACATGGGGCTTCTGCGAGGGTTTTCCATAAATACCTGCCCCATTGCCTTTTTTTTTTTTTTGGCTCTTGCCCAGATGAACCTCTATTGCTCAGCATCCTCTCTGTTGTTCTTCTCCAAGTCTCACTACCAAAAATAGCGCTAAGATGGACACCACAGGGGAACAGAAGTAAGGGTAGACCAAAGGAAACAATTACCAGCTGAGCAGTTAAATATGTGAAGTCAGAAGCCTGCTAGCAATCATCATTCTACTTTAAAAATCTCTTTCAGATATTGCTGGATGTCATAGATGATAATTGGTTGTGATGTGCATTATAAGCATCATAACTTTGCAGGACTTCATTTTAAAAGTTATTTAAATCTTCATCTTACTAGAGAGTAAATTTAAACTTAAAAACTAAAAAAAAAAATAAATAAATAAACAGGATTTCTAAAGGCATGCACTGAAGATTTATGCAGGAAACTGTATCATAGAGAGCGAGGCAGCTGCACAGCTCACCAGATCATTAGAGGAAGTACCTCCCCCCTAGACATGTACTTATCCCTCTGAACTCCTGAAATTCTTAAAAGGGATGGGCCCTTCTGAGTCTTAATTCACGAGGTCTGTAAATTGTTGCTTATTTATTTGTTTTTCTGTGTTCCTAGACTTAAACCACCATCTCCTGTGTGACATAGTTGTGCCGTCTGTCACCATCTTTTGTTTTATCCTTCTTGTAGCTATAGACAGATTTAACTGAAACTCTCTGTCTCATGTTACTTGCACGCCATGAGGTGTGAAGTGTTAGTGCCTTCACATTTCTAGGCCACTACAGCGTTTGAGGTAAGGATGACAGCATGTGTCCTCGCTGCCTTTGTTTTACTAGGCAAACCCCAGATACCTAATTTTTTTGTGTGGACGGGTTGACCTCAGAGCAGGTCAGTCAAAAAAATTCCACCCAGCCATGCAGGGACCTTCTGCTCAGCAGGTGAGTGCATTAACCACTACATTTCATGCCAGACCCAAAAAAGTTAGGTCATTTTTCATCAGTTTTTCGTGTTTTTGTCTGTGTGTTGTTTTTATATATGATCCTTGAAAAAGGCTTTTGCCGAAATATTGAATTGTATGTTCTTCATATGTATGTGCTCATTTTGCTCTCTGCCATTCTTGTTTCTTTCCACTTTTCTCGCTCTTTTTGTCTTTTTTGTAAAACTAAACCATACACCTCCATCTACTTTCATCACTAGAACCAGTTTTATCACAGTCGTCGTTTCTCTTATCTCTCACATTAACTACTATGCCACCGCAGCACCTGAAACTAGAAGTAATAAAATGATAAATAAGAATAAACAAGATTGAGAAAGAATTATAGATGGAGAGCAATAATTAAATACATTATATCTCATACTCCAAGATCTGTTAAAAGCACAAAACAAGTACAAAGTGGAAGAGAGTGACAGACTGCACAACTGAGGAAGACAATATAAAGTCACATAAGTTATAAGGGTCTGAGGACATATTAAGAGTGGAAACTAAATACGTGTGCATCAGGTCTGAGGGTGTATTAAGAGCAGAAACTATAAATATGTGTGCATCAGGTCTGAGGATGTATTAAGGGCAGAAGCTAAGAAGTAAATATATGTGCATCAGGTCTGAGTATGTATTAAGGGCAGAAGCTAAGAAGTAAATATATGTGCATCAGGTCTGAGGATGTATTAAGGGCAGAAGCTAAGAAGTAAACATGTGCATCAAGAAAAAAAATAAACCAAAAAACCCCTAAAAACTGTAAGCTTTATTGTGACAGTTAATCAGTGTACTTGTATGTTTGAAAACAGAGTTAATGTACTTGTATGTTTGAAAACTGAGTTAATGAGTTGATTTACCATCCCCAGCCCCCAGCCTCTTTGTCATGGCACCCTAATGGAACATTGTTGGTAGTGGCCAGCACAAGAGCTGATATTCAGGTAAAGAACAAGATTATCAGCAGAACATTTTTTAATGTGTTTTATGGACCCCATGTCATTGCCAGAGATGAAAAAAAAGTGAATTTATACTGTCGGTCGTCTGTTTGTAATGTATATTTTCATTTTTTTTATTTCACGTAGATATTGCAGTTCCCTCATTTCACCAGATTTTTTTATGTGTGCACATTGTTCTTTAGTTGTTACAGATGGGTTATAAGAGGTCAGATAATTGTTGTAGTTTGAAGAATTTGCACACCATTTATTTGCTAACTTCTATTTCATAGTTGGGTAATTTTTTGTTGTTATTTTTTGGACCAGAATTGTAAAAGAAAGTCCACAGACAACTTCCCATTTGTTGACATGCGTCAGGTTTTGTGGTATGTGTCTCTGTAACAGAGGAGCATGTGATTGTTCTTCATCTTCCAGTTGGGTTCAGCAAGAATAAAAATTTAATAACTTGCATTTTTTTTTTCAGTCTTTTATTTTTTATTATCTTCTGTTGCAGTTATTTGACAGAGCTCTGTCATCCGTTCGTATTCAGCTTGTCAGTGAAGAGCCAGCTGCGGAGAAGTATCTTAGGCTGAGCAAATACTTTAGGTACAAAAATGTATTTGATTGTTATTGATGGTGGGGTCTGTGTGTTTAGAAATGCAGTATTTTGTAATGGAAATAAACTGTTGCTTGACATGAAACTTGGCGAACTACCACGTGAGCCCTGTGTGAAGTTTAATGGCTCTGGAAGGATGTAAGATGATATGATAGCTAACATAAAATATAATTTTATTAATAGATTCATTTTTTTTACGCTGTGAATTATGAAAGTTTCTAGTCATACTTTATGTTCTTTTCATTATCATCTTCATCAAATGTGTTCCAGTATGCAAGGTTGATTGTGTTCATCCAGTATTTGTAGTTTTTAGTGATAATATTGAAGTTTATTTTTTTTATTATTTTGAACAGCTTTCTCTGTCCCTTTTATTTTTTTGTCTACCTGAGAAATTTGATTGTCTTATGGTATTTTTTTTCTGAATCTATGTTGAACATTTGTTTGTGTTTTTTGTTTGTTTGTACTCCAGATTTTATGATGAACATTTCTACGAAATAATGTCAGTTTTGCTTATAATTTTTTGCTGTACATATGTCTTACAAATATGGGATCATCTCTCTCTCTCTGAACCTTAAGTGCCCAGGGCACATGGGGCTTCCGCAAGGGTTTTCCACAAATGCCTGTCCTTCGCCTTTTTTTCTGCTCTTGCCCAGGTGAGCCCTCTATTGCTCAGCATCCTTTCTGTTGTTCACATTTTGCTTCATTAACTTTGTCTTTCCTACATTGATCTTTAGTCCTATGTTGTTTGCATTCTGAGTTAGCTTGTTTATTTTATCTTGCATATCTTTGTGACTGCTTGATAACAGACAAATGTCGTCCGCAAAGTCAAGGTCCTCCAGCACTGTGTCAAGGTCCATTGTAATCCTCTGCGTTTGTCTGATGTTGCCTCCTTCATTAACCAGTCTACTGCCAAGATAAATAATGTTGGTGATAGTACACATCCCTGTTTCACTCCTGTTTGTACCCTAAAGCTGCTGGAGGTATGTTCTCCACAGATAACTTTGCACTGAAAACCCTCGTATAGGGCTTTGATTACATTACTATTTTATGGGGGAGGCCATGCCATCTTAGGATTTTCCACAGTGCATCTCTGTTGACACTGTCAAAGGCTTTCTCAAAATCTATGAATAATGCATATGTTGTACTATGCCACTCATTTGCCTGTTCTAATATTTGTCTAAGTACAAATATGTGGTCTATGCATGATCTTCCTTTCCTAAATCCTGCCTGCTCTTTCCGAAGTTTTTCCTCAAGTGTTGGTACAATTCTGTTGATGATTATTCTGCAAAATACTTTACTGGTGAGTGGCAGTAGGGTAATGCCTCTCCAGTTCCCGCAATCTCTGAGGTCACCCTTCTTTGGTAGTTTTACTATAAGACCAGTTTTCCACTCCTCTGGGGCTTTTTCTAAATCCCAAATTTGTTGTAATATCTGGCAAAGTTGTTTTGGTGTTTCTATTTCTTCTGCTTTCAACATCTCAGCAGTCACTTCATCTTCACCTGGTGCCCTGTCTGATTTTAGCTTCTTTATCGCCTCTTTTACTTCATTTATTGTTATTGGTCCTGTATTGATGTTTAGTTCCGTTTTTGCTTCAGGTATGTCTATTGTTTGTGCTGCTTGTGTTCTGTTTAGTAGGGTATTAAAGTGTTCCCTCCATCTTTCAATTTTTTCTCTTTCTCCACTGACCAGTTGTCCATTTTGTGTTCTTACTGCACTTTCACATCTTGTGTTGAAGTTACCTGTCATCTGCTTTGTGATTTTATATATGGTTTTCATGTCATTTGTATATGCTGCTTTCTCTGCTGTTTCTGCTAAGTTGTCATAATATTAACGTTTATCTTGACGGCATTATTCCTTCATTTCTTTGTCTTTTTGTGCATAATTACTTAAAACTCGTTCTTTAAGCCGTTGTGATTTGGTGTTCAGTAATTTTCCCTTGATTTCTTTTCTTTGCTCTATCTTTTCCCATGTGGTCTCGTTTATCCATTCCTCTTTTCTCCTTTTCCGATATCCCAGCACCTCTTTTGCTGTTTCCTGTAGTGTTTTATTGAACTCTAATATGGACATTTCTGCTTCGTCTTGTAGGACACTGAAGCGGTTCTTAAGTACTATTGAGAATTCATTTCTTGTTTGCTGGTCTATCAGTTTTCTTGTATCAAAATGTAACTTTCTGTGTTCTCTGATTTTGGCTTTCCTTAATTTTAGTTTTATTTTTGCTACCAGAAGGTTGTGATCACTTCCTACATCTGCTCCTTTCCTTACTTGCACATCTTGTAGTGACCATTTCCACTTGTTGTTAATTAGTATGTGATCAATTTGGTTTTCTGTGGTTTTATCTGGTGACCTCCAAGTCACCTTATGGATGTTTTTGTGTTGGAAAATTGTCCCTCCGATGGTCATCATGTTTTCTTCACAGAAACTGCACAGTCTTTCTCCATTTTCATTTATTTCTCCGATTCCTTCTCTTCCCATGATTCTTCTTCTATCTTCATTTCCTTCACCTACTTTTGCATTGAAGTCGCCCAAGATGAGTAGCATATCATGCTTGGGTATTGTTTCTACTGTTGCTTGGAGGCTGTTGTAAAAATCTTCTTTTAATTCCTCTTCAGCTGCTTCTGTTGGTGCATAACAAACTATAATAGACAGCTTCGTGAATCTTGAGTTGAACCGTGCATATAATAATCTCTCATTTATTGGGGTCCATTTCAGCAATGCTCTTGATGCTTCTTTTGTTATAATCAATGCTACTCCTCCTTCATGAAGATCTTCTTTACCTGACCATATTATTGTATCTTCTGTGTGCTGTGTTGTTAATTTCCTTCTGCCTTGTCCTGTCCATCTTGCTTCTTGTATTCCTAGTATGTCTAGTTTATCTGTGCATTTCCTTGATGGTTTGTGCTAGTTTTCCAGTCTGGTTTAGTGTTCTTACATTCCAGCTGCCTATTTGCATCTTATGTTTCGGTTCCAGGAGGTCTGCAGTCGGGCTGGGGACTTCCAGTGGCTGGCTTTCATCCACAACCTTCATGGGCTCAGTTTCCTGATACGCATTTCTCCTTCCACCTGCATTTGCTTTTTCCCTTGCTTTCGTTTCTGTAGCAGTCTGATAGTTTTTTTACCAGATAGGGTTGCTGGCCCTATGCTGAACCCTCCTTAGTCGCCTTTTACGATCATGCATGGTAGGGTACAGTGGTCCTATTCTTTGCAGATCCCGGGTACCACACGGGGGATGGGATCATATTAGCTGTATAAATTTCAACAGCACTCTTTTGCTCATTATTACAGACAAGTTTATCTTTCAAGGATCTTGTTATGTTGTTAAAAACTTCATAATCTCAAAAACACTTTAACTGTTTGTGATCTCGCAATGTGCATGATCCCTAACACTGTTATTGTAGTTCTGAGTTAGTTTTTTATTCAATTGTCTCATCTCTTATCCACATGGATTCAACATGTTAGTATTTTCCGTTTACTTGATGTGTCGTTGCTCCTGTTGTTACTTAATTTTATCCTCTTTTGTTTTTTCCTTTATGAACTTATTCAGTAATTTTTCAGCTTTTTTTAACTTTCAGCAATTTGTGCAATGGCATCCACATTGTTAAAATATTGATATTAAGTTTTCCAGCGGTCATATGTTTCACATGTTTAATTTCTCTCACGATGTGTTCAGCCTACAGAGAGACCATGTCTCCTGTCAGGAGACTCCACACATTGTCTTATTTCATGATTTATTCATTGGTTCTTACTGTAACTGTTGTTTACTCTCATGCCATGGTTTGATTTCAGTGCCCTGTCTTAATAATTCTCAAATTTTAAAAATATGTCCACAATTCTTAAAAAAAAAAATACTCCCTTATATGCATGCGGGAAACTCTCTACTGTAGAGAGCAGAACAATAACACAACTCCTTCAGATCATCAGAGGAATTACTGTTGTGTTATCCATGAACGCTTTTAGTGGTGGCATCTGACATCCATTTCTGAACCTTGGGCCTTCTGCTGGTTCTTCTACTGCTCACAGGATTACTTGGATGGCTAGTACAAACAGTATGGGAGATATTGTACAGCGCATTGCAATTCCTACCTGGAGCTCGATCCATCTTGTAATATATCCTGATGATCCAAATCTCATGAGGAACCCTGTGAAGTACATTTTCAGCATCTTCGTGATTTTTTTTGGCACATGATACATGTCTAGTGCTAGCCATATCATCTGGTGTGGTACCGAGCCATATGCATTGGCTAGGTCAAGCCATATTACCTGTAGATCTTGCTTTCCAGATCCTGCCTGTGAATAGCTTCCCAAATCACTGAAGCGTACTCATTCACTACCAAAAATAGCACTAAGATGGACACCACAGGGGAATAGAAGTAAAGGTAGACCAAAAGAGACATGGAGAAGAACAACAGAAAGGATGTTGAGCAATAGAGGGCTCACCTGGGCAAGAGCAGAAAAAAAGGCGAAGGACAGGCATTTGTGGAAAACCCTTGCGGAAGCCCCATGTGCCCTGGGCACTTAAGGTTCAGAGAGAGAGAGAGATGCTCAAGACATCCTAGGAAACCTGGAATTCCTCCCTTCTGCACAGATGTATCAACGTAACCATTATCTAGGAGGTATGTTGTTAGTCTCCTTGCCATCACAGAGAAGAATATCTTTCCTTCCATATTCAGAAGTGAGATCTTCAGACTGAAATGAAAGGTGTGCAGAATGGTGAGAAAAAAAAGCAGTCTTATAAGATCAACAGCCACACTTAGTGTGCTAGATGACAAATATCCATGTGACACCTGGATACGTGTGTATACAGATGGATCTGCACACAATGCTATAAAGAATGGAGTGGCAGGAGCACATATTGAATATCCAAACACCACTGACAAGATTTCCATACCCGCTAGAAAATACTGCAACAACTATGATGCAGACATTAGGGCAGTTATTGCTGCAGCTGAAAAACTATCAGATTCCAGAATTGATACATGCCCCGTAGTAATTCTCACAGATGCAAGATCAGTATTGGAAGCTCTTCAGTGCAACAAACTACCAGATCTTAAAGATGCCTTGTCAAAAATTGGCTTACACCATGGAGTCACTTTGCAGTGGATTCCCTCCCACTGTGGGATACCAGGTAATGAAAAAGCTGACCGTCGCCTGATCAAAGAGGGCACTGAAATGGAGCAACCAGACATACCAATCACCTATAATCAGAGGAAAAACATGATAAAAACCTACAGGAAGCCACAAACACCATCACATGCAGACTATCACATGCTAAGCAGAAAGGAACAAATCACCATTTTCCATCTCCGAACAGGACACAGCCGACTCCGAAGTCATATGTATACAAAGTTTAAGGTTGGTACTACTAATCTATGTACATGTGCCCAGGTGCCCCAAACTGTGGAACATATCCTCCAAAACTGCACCAACTATGAGACACTGAGAAGTAATTACTGGCCCAGTTAAACCACTAAAGAATATAAGCTCTGTAGTTCCATACATGAATTACAAAACACAGTGAAATTTATCCAAGAGACAAAACTGCAGATATAGATAGACAATGCTGTATGCTGATTTTTATCAGAGTATGTCTTGCTCAGATGTTCCTTGAGTCCCTCCTTACCTGCTTTTAGCGTACCTGATTTTGGCTGTTCAAATAACTGCTTGCCAAACCCGAAGGGATCTCTGTAGAACTTCTCTCTTGTGTATCTGGTTTTCCTCTTCCTTTTACATAGTCTTTCAGCTCTGCAAAGGGATTTTAAATGCTGCCAAACCTGTCTTAGTCCTTCTATAACATTATATATATATATATGTATTGTCTTTAAACTGTTAAGATTTTGTGTATTTTACCTTACATCCTTCCCATGCCATTAAACATCACATAGAGCATGCATGGTAGTTCGCCAAGTTTTTGGCAAGCTTTTCAACCTTATCAAGGGATTTTATACTTGCCAATTTGGCCTCTCTTAACAATGTCCATATATTTTATGCAGCACAAATATACTTATTTAGCTTTATGGAACATTCCGGTTCTTGTGTAGAATTTTTATCTTTCTTTTCATCAAAGTCATATTATTTTCTACACCTAAGTAATTTACCTTTGATTATTTTTATTATCGGCTATTCTTCACATTTTCATTTGCATATAACATTTAGTGCCATAGGCTTGCAAAGTGTTGTCTTCACTTTTCAGGAGGTGAACTGCACACACCGTTTGTCAGAAACTTTCATAAAAACTTGGCAGTCTTGGAAGAAGAAAAGAATGAATGTAGGCCAAGAGAATATTCTGCAAACTGAGATATTCTTGATCTCTTTCTCGTCAGTTCAAGAGTTTCATGAAGTTTCTGTGTTTGTCAGTGTTTTTCTTTATCGTATGCTGAAGAACAGAATGTAATGTTTTGTTTTATTACAGGACTTCTGTAACTTTTCAAGAAATGGAGTGGTGTCCATTTTCAGTGCACAGTTCAGAGCTGATGACCACCTGTATGGATGCACTGTTTCTTTCATTCAACAGGTGTAGTATATTTCTTGAATTTTTCTTTTTTAATTTCTAGTATTACAGTACTGACCTCTTTCTCACACTCTTCCCCAGTGTTAAAATTAGATCTATCTGGGGCCTCACCACCAGATCTTTCTCCTATTTGACTTTCTGTGTTGCTGTTTGGGTTTCTTGGTATATTTTCAGAAGATAGTTTAATATATTCATACTACAAGAACTTAATATTAAAGAAGGCTGGCTAGTAAAGAGGATTAAAGAGAGAAAACTTAAATATTTTGGACACATTAAACGTCATGATAATCTAGAGAAAACTGTCTTGGAAGGATGCATAATGGGGAAAAGAAAGAGAGGAAGACCAAGGCAAAGATGGCTGCAAGACATTGTTGATGATCTGCAAATGGATGCATCAGCAGCAGGCCATCTTGGTCGCAACCAAGAGGCCTGCAGGAGTGCTGTTAGGGAGGCAAAGTTCCGCAAGGCACATGCAAATGAATGAATGAAGTGTTACAGTTACCACATTATGAAATTTTATGGAAATATTAGAAATATTATTCATTTAAATTAATAATTTTTCTTATATGAAGCAGTGGGACAGATAAATAAATGGATGAAATTGACAATAGTTTGTCCCAAAAAAAAAAATAAAATGGCTGTGCTCTGTTATTACAACCAAGAACTAGTTCAGTGAAACTTTGATATTTATAACACAGTTTCAGAGTTAACTTTGTGTTGGTGATTTAGTCTAGTGATTTGTAAATAAACAGCAAGAAGTAAAAATATTTATTTATTTCAAACCCTTTCTGTTCATAGGTTTGATTTATTCAGAATTCATGTTTTTTCTCAGCCAAACATGCTAGCAGTGAACACTTATACAGGATGACTACAGTCTATGCCACATTGCAAACACAGTAACAGATCAGAAGAGGAAACTGTGCATTACTGTTTAGTAGACTGTCTAGTACGAGAACATTTTGGGGAACATATATCTGCAGTTACCAACCCATCGCCAACAGTAGAGTTACCTGTGCACATCTCGCTACCTGGAACAGGTGAAAAAGAATGAAAATCGTAAACTAGAGATTGGAAAGTTGACCTTTATTTTTTTTAACTACCAACAGGGGCCCAATTGGTCTGTTGCACTTTAACCTAGGAGTGAGGAGCCAGGAGAGATTTTCCTGCGTTGAGATGGTGAAGGAGTATATTAAACACAGACAGACAGATGAGGTAGGGCTTTGCATGTTTTCACATTTCTGTAATAGTTTCAAGAAGAATATTAAAATATAAATAAACAGACAGATGAGGTAGGTCTTTGCATGTTTTCACATTTCTTGTAATAGTTTCAAGAAGAATATTAAAATATAAATAAACAGACAGATGAGGTAGAGCATTGCATGTTTTCACATTTCTTGTAATAGTTTCAAGAAGAATATTAAAATACAAACAAACAGACAGATAAGGTGGGCTTTGCATGTTTTCACATTTCTTGTAATAGTTTCAAGAAGAATATTAAAATATAAACAGACAGATGAGGTAGGGCTATGTATGTTTTCACATTTCTTGTAATAGTTTCAAGAAGAATATTAAAATACAAACAAACAGACAGATGAAGTATGTTTACACATTTCTGTAATACTTTATTTTATGTGAGGAACATCAATTGCATTATATAAAAGGGAAGATTTTTTTGTATGCAAAAGACAGAAATTCAGCTTGCAGCAGAGCAAGCATGGATGGCAAGATTCTTCGACTGCCATGTGTGGGGTGAAACTCCTCCCGGCTTTGAAGAAAGATGTGATTAGGGTTGCCGTGCAGTGCTCCAGTGGGAAAGGCAATGGAAAGGCTTAATTGAAGTTTAATCGGTATGACCAGTAGTCTTGCAGTGAGGGCTACCCATATCATAGCATCTCTGCTCTAGAGGCCAGCCACATCCTATATACACCCTGGGGCAGTATGCCTAAAATGGCTTAACCCAGGGATGAAATTCAGTGGCTATCCATGTCACAGCACCTCTGCTCTAGAGGCCGGCCATGTCCTGTATACATCCAAACTGGGAAAATATGCCTAAACCGGCCTAACCGAGGGGTGAAACCTACTTGTGACAAGGATTCATCCTCATCGACAAAGGCTACATTCTGGTCGCCACCAGGAAGGGTAGTGGTCACGACCACCAAACGCTGAAGTCAGAGACACTAGACCAGGAAGCCTAGATTAGGCAACCTTCTCGCATCTGGCGGATTTCATATCCAAACCACGTTGAGGTTCCATTGAGGAAAGTCCGACTCAAAGCTCTCTGGTGCAGTGAAAACCACAATTTCATGCAATCCCGCTTCAGGGACCTACCAGGAATATAGGCCACAGCCCCCTGATGATCTTATCCTCCATTCTAAATGAGATCTATCTCGAGGATCACAGGAGTAAATTCAGTAGCAGCATGGGGTGATCTTGGTGATAGAAGCAAATGAAGAAGAAGAAGAAGCTTGCAGCAGACATTTAGGAAAATGTGTAGAATTTGTTGTAGGCTGACAGTGAGTTTTACTTATTTCTCCAATTAGTACCATTAAGGAGACATGGCCTTAATCTTTTTTTATTTTTAAAATTTATTTATTGAAGTGTGTGAGTGTTGTTTTAATCTCACTTGAGCAAAGTGTGAGTGAGGAGGAGAGGGGGTGGTTTATAGGTATGTTACATGAGATAGCTCATGAAGGGCACAAGCTGGTTAAGTGGTTAATGAAGGAAAGTAATGCTTAATGAGACAAGATAATTACAGAGAGATAAAATGAACAGAAACAGTGATCATTAGCCTGTGTATTCATCATAGATGAAGTGAATTTGTATGAATATGCTGTATTGATGTAAGTGCTTCAGCAGATTTTTATTGTACCCTCAGTATCTTTGATTTGAGACAAGAAATTAGACTCTTTTGAACACAAATGCCTCAGGAAAATACTCAGCTTAAAGTGGAATGAATTCAAGAACAACGCAGAGATAAGGCAGATGAGCGAACAACAACCTGTTTAATGGGCAATCAGAAAAAGGAGACAGACGTGTATTGGTCATGTGATGAGAAGAAACAGAGAATCCCAAAACAAGCTATCAGGTGGAATACAACAGGCTGAAGAAAAAGAGGTCGACAACGTGAAACTCTAAAGAGAACATTGTTAAGAGAGGCCAATTTATTAGGCGTAAAAAATGCTGAAGTTGGGGACACTGGACCAGTGCAGTCTAGATAGGCAATCATCTCTCACTCAGCGGGGATGTATGCGTATCCTAATAACGTTGAGGTTTTCCGGTGAAAAAGTCCAACGCTGGACTGGATGGGCAACCACCTCTCACCCAACGGGGATACATGGATATCCCAAAACACGTCGAGGTTTTCCGGTGAGAAAGTCCAACTCTAGGGTAGATGGGCACCAACCTCTCACCCAGCGAGGATATACTGACATCCAAAACATGTCGAGGTTTTCCGGTGAGGAAGTCCAACTCTAGATTAAACTGGTGCAACAAAAACCACGGTGTCACGCAGTTCTGCTTCTGAGACCCACCAAGAATACAGGCTCAAGCCCTGTGATACTCTGAGCCTCTTGTAGTCCTCTCGAGGATCTCAGGTGGTCCTTTCAGGGACCACAGGACCATCGAGGACCACAGGAGTAAATTCAGTAGGATCACAGGACGGTCTTGGTGGTAGAAGCGAAAGAAGAAGAAGAAGAGTAGGCTTAAATCCCTTGATGAGGTCGAAAAGCTTGCCGAAAACAGGAAAACTTAACAAACTACTATGCGAGCCCTGTGTGATGTTTAACAGCCCATGAAGGGTGTAAAATGTAAGATCTTTGATTAGAATAATTGAGATCATTATGTATTTGTCAATAGGCAATCAGTTTGCTTTCCAGTATGAACTGGGACAACGAAGGACAAGCTTGTTATGCTTGTCTGTCTACAATTGTCAATCATTTATTGAGGTTGCCCCTAAATGCAGATAGAGAAGGTAAAACAGTTCTCCTTTTGCAGCTTCTGCTAGTTTCTTTGTCTTAAGCTCCCTCTTGTGTTTCTTGCTAACATTTTGCTTTCTCTTCCAATTTCTTAGGAGTCTGTCCTCTGTAGTTAACACTTAACTTACTAAGTCTGTTATTGTTCTTATGTTGTGCTTGTTTTTTTTTTGTTTTCAGTTTGAATGATCAAATCTGAGTATACATTTGTGTTTATTATTCACTTTGCTGGTTTTAAATTAATAAAATTTCAAAACAAGATCAGTTGTCATTTTACCACTACGAAGTGTTTATCTGACAGCAAGAAAAAAGCAAACAATTGAGTAACTTGGATTTGTTACAAGCAGAAAAAAAAGACAATGAAAACAAATAAATTTGTTATGACAAACTATCACGAAACTATGGAAAGTGAAGTACTAAATAAAACTAATGTCCTTCAAGACTGATTTATTGTTCCAGTATGAGACATTCTAAGAGTGATTTATTGTTCCAGTATGAGACAGTCTAAGAGTGATTTATTGTTCCAGTATGAGACAGTCTAAGAGTGATTTATTGTTCCAGTATGAGACAGTCTAATACTAATTTATTGTTCCAGTATGAAACAGTCTAAGAGTGATTTATTGTTCCAGTATGAGACAGTCATTCACTGCTTGATGTAATAAACCATATGTTGATTATTAACTTGCAAAAGCTACAATGTTTTGATTCATATGTTAGTTCTTCTTCATTTGCATTGTCTATCTATATCTGCAGTCCTGTCTCTTGGATAAATTTCACTGTTTTTTGTAATTCATGTATGGAACCATAGAGCTTATCCTCTCTAGTGGTTTCTCTGGGCCAGTAATTATTTCTCAGTGTCTCATAGTTGGTGCAGTTTTGGAGGATATGTTCCATCAAACATATTTGGGACACCTGGGTGCATGTACATAGATTAGTAGTACCAACCTTAAACTTTGTATACATATGACTTTGGAGTCAGCTGTGTCCTGTTTGGAGACGGAAAATGGTGACTTGTTCCTTTCTGTTTAGCATGTGATAGTCATCATGTGGTGGTGTTTGTGGCTTCCTGTAGGTTTTTATCATGCTTTTCTTCTGATTATAGGTGATTGGTATTTCTGGTTGCTCCATTTCAGTACCCTCTTTGGCCAGACAGTCAGCTTTCTCATTGTCTGGTATCCCACAGTGGGAAGGAATCCACTGCAAAGTGACTCCATGGTGTAAGCCAATTTTTGACAAGGCATCTTTAAGATCTGGTAGTTTGTTGCACTGAAGAGCTTCCAATACTGATCTTGCATCTGTGAGAATTACTACGGGGCATGTATCAATTCTGGAGTCTGATAGTTTTTCTGCTGCAGCAATAATTGCCCTAACTTCTACATCATAGTTGTTGCAGTATTTTCCAGTGGGTATGGAAATCTTGGTTAGTTGTTCGATTTAATATTTTTGTCCTGCAGACATAGTTATTTTTTTTTGTTCATCAGGGTTTTCTTCTGTGGTGCACTGTGAAACATTTACTATACCTTCTGGTATGTTGAAGTCAGAAATACTGTGTCATAAAGCTCATTATACATTCACTCTTTCACATTAGTTGTTAATAGACAATCTCTTCTTCTGTCATTCAGTTCAGCTTGAAACTACCTTAGCAACATTCTATGCACCAAAGCCAGCAATCTCAGAGGCCACAATTCTTGAATATCGAGACCCAATAAGTCAGCTTGCCAGGAGATTCTTTCATCATTTGCTGAGGTATCATTTTCTTGTTGTTTAGCACTATGTAGAAACGTAATAATGCCTAAGGAAATTACTCAATATACAGTGGAACGAATTCAAGAACAACGCAGAGATAAGACAGATGAGCAAACAACCTGTCTTATGGGTGATCATAAAAAGAAGATGGACATATGTTGGTCATGTGATGGGGAAGAAACAATCAGAGAATCCCCAAACAAGCTATCAAGTTGAACACAACAGTCCGAAGAAAAAGAGGTCGACCATGTGAAACTCTAAAGAGGACATTGTTAAGAGAGGCCAGTTCAGTGGGCATAACATCCCTTGATAAGATTGAAAAAGTAGCCGAAGACAGGAAATCTTGGCAAACTACCTTGCAGGCACTATGTGATGTTTAGCGGCACAGGAAGGATGTAAGATGTAAGAAACATAATGGCCATTAGTGCTTGTGGTCTTTCATGTTCATTTACTATGAACAAGGCAGTGACTGTTGTGTCAGGATTTGCAGCAAAGCTGCTGTCTCTGTGTATGTCAGCCCAAAAGACCAGTCTTCAACATGGCTTATTTTTTAGAACCAGGTTCATTTCTTTCTCACTTGGCAGGCTGTTAACTAATTCCAGGTGGGCCTGCTAGGAGGTAGAATAGGGTTCTGTCAACTGAGGTTTACAAATCTTGACATGAGAAGTCAGCTATGGGTTTGTGACCACTGTCTCATTCTGGTTGAGTTCTGTACCATCAGGTGCTGCCACCCAGTGCTTCATTCAGTTTGAAGGGACACAGTTTCCCAGGTCCATTATATTTGGATTTATAATTTATACATTTTCTCTTCTGTTTTTATCTTCATTTTTTTTGTTGTTGACAGAATGCACTTTCTTAAATCATGTGTGTTCATGAGATATATTTGAAAGATCCATTTAGCTAAAATTTTTGCTAAAATTACTTTCAGATATTTCTTAGCATAAAGCATTGTATTTAAAAAACATTATAAGTTGCTTCTTGTAGCATTTATTTTGCTGCTTTTGCTTCTGCCTCAACAATTTGTAATACACTGTTGTAGGATTTCTTTTTCTTCTGCCTCAGCAGTTTGTAATACACTGTTGTAGCATTTCTTTTTCTTCTGCCTCAGCAGTTTTAATACACTGTTGTAGCATTTCTTTTTCTTCTGCCTCAACAGTTTGTAATACACTGTTGTAGCATTTCTTTTTCTTCTGCCTCAGCAGTTTGTAATACACTGTTGTAGCATTTCTTTTTCTTCTGCCTCAACAGTTTGTAATACACTGTTGTAGCATTTCTTTTTCTTCTGCCTCAGCAGTTTGTAATACACTGTTGTAGCATTTCTTTTTCTTCTGCCTCAGCAGTTTGTAATACACTGTTGTAGCATTTCTTTTTCTTCTGCCTCAGCAGTTTATAATACACTGTTGTAGCATTTCTTTTCAAAGACAGAACAGAATTAAAATGATTGTTTCTGTTATATAACCAGCCCACCTGTTAATTTTCTGAAGGCATATATCATACTGTAGTTCTGCTTTATGTTCATGTGAAAACATCTGTATGTTTTGGTTTTTCCTGCTAATTTCAGTTTATATTAAACAGATTTCCACCTGCAGTAGTTCTCTTAATTTATTCACATGTGAAGTGTGAGATTTAGTCATAACTTTGATCCTTTTGTACAGATATGTCCGCTTTGATAAAGCTTATCTTCTGGCTGTTGACATTGGGGCAAGGGACTTGTTTATGGTGAGTCGTATCTCAGCAGAATTTTTTTGTCTTAAATGAACAGTTTTTAATGTATTTTGCTTCTTTTATTTTCTTTTTCTTTTTCTTTTTTGCAGGCACTGAGTTTGAGCATAGCCCCGTACATGAGAGGGTTGATTTTTACACGAGCGATTGTTCTTACATATGAACTTGCCAAACAACATCCATGACACAGAACATTTTTTTGTAATAAAATATTTTACCAGGAATCTAGCAACAGTTTAAAATTATGAACTTCTGAATACAAAACAAAATCATATGTCTGTAATTGTTTTATTTCTAATTTTCTGAAAAGCTGTTTAAATGGCTCAGGGACGGTTATCATTAGTCATGTATATTTCATTACATGGACACACTTCATACCTCACCCTATTTAGAACAAGATGAAGCTGTGGTCATCATCGAAGACAATGGGTGAACAACAGCAATATTTCATTGTTCCATTTTTGCAAGATGATCTTCTATGTTTCCAGAAACAGTTTTACTAGCGTTATTGTTAGGTATCTGTTTTTTGTTAGGTATATGTTTTTGTAGTTAAATTATTTGGTGCATGATAAAGCAAGTATGCCATTCATGTCCATTACCACCAGAAGCCAGCATGTTTTCTGTGATATTAATCTCATACCAAGTGCAGTTTACTTGGCGAACTACCTTGCAAGGCATATGTGACTTTTAACAGCACGGGAAGGATATAAGAAGAAATGCAGTTAATTAGTCCCTCTGTTGTTTAATTACTGAAAAGAAACACTTAGAGATGTTCACTTTCATGAGCTTTACACAAAAGATCAGGTTTGAAAATTCTTTTATGCTGTAATGTTTGTTTTTTTTGGGTTAAATTTTAGTTTAATTTTTTTTTTTAATTCATTACATTTCTTCTTGATTGAAACATTCATTTTAAGGGCAGGATAAAGGAATTCAGAATTATTTTTTATGTTTCTGTGTCATTATATTGAAGGGGGAGATGCCATGCAGTGCCACATATTTGTGGCTGCTTCACAAAGTGAAGACACAGCAAAAACAGCATTTAAAATTAATCATTGTCACATACAAATTTTATCTGAAATGAGAAGGTAAAAAAGCATTTAACTGTTTGTTGAGCACAAGGGAGAAACTTTCTCTGTACAGTTTCTGATTCAGTCATTTCTGTTCATTCAGTGTTGTCATATCTGTCAGTATTTTTCTGTGGTTCTCAAATGTTTTTCAGGTTCCTCAAAGAGAATATAATCTTTCAGAGGTTTTGTGTTGTGTAGGTGCTGATTGACAAAGTGGTTAGTGCACTAGTCTTTTATGGCAAAAGTCAATGATTCAAATCTGGCCAGAGGCACCCCAGTCACCCCCAGCTTTAGAAAAGGGTACCTGACTTCTTCTGGAATTGGGAAAGGAAAAGTGATCAGGCCTGGGTGCTGACGCATTACCCTCTGGTGTGCTGACAGGTCAAGAAAAAATTTGAAGGCTAATCCCCTAGAAAATGGGATTTCCAACATATTTGATCAATTAATATCACTGCTGTATCTAGGCCAACAGGCAGCAATAAGAATAGATGGTGAAACAACAACTCAGTTTGACATAAAACAAGAGGTCCGTCAGGGGTGCATACTGTCGCCTTACTTATTGTATACTGAAAATATAATGAGAAATGTTAGAGAAGATGTAGACAAAGATTATTATGATGCCATAACAATTGGAGGTTATGAAATACCAGAAATTAGATATGCTGATGACACAGTATTACTGTCCACAACACAAAAAGGAATGGAAAAACTAATTAAATCAGTCCGTAAGAATAGTGAAGAACAAAACCTCTATCTTAATGTGAAGAATACTAAATTGATGACAACTGACAAAACAAACAAGGCAGCTGAAATATGCATCAGTGAGGAAAAATTGGAAGAAGTGGAGAGTTTTGATTATCTTGGATCACTTCTAACTAATAATGGAGATACAATGAGGAAAATTAAAAGGAGGACATCTATCACTATCATCTATCAGAAAGAAAAACAACTAAAGAAACTGGAGAGGAACAGACAGAACTACAAAAATAAGATTTTTAAGGGCATGCATCTTTCCCATCGCAACATATGCCTGTCAGACCTGGACATTTAACAAAACAGCTGAGAAACACATAAATACCTTTGAATGTAAATGTTACAGAAGAGTTCTTCAAATATCATGGACACAAAAAAAGAAAGAATATATCCCTACTGCAAGAACTTAATATTGAAGAAGGCTTGCTAGTAAAGAGGATTAAAGAGAGAAAATTTACATATTTTGGATACATTAAATGTCATGATAATCTAGAGAAGACAGTCTTGGAAGGGTACATAATGGGAAAAAGAGAGAGAGAGGAAGACCAAGGTGAAGATGGCTGCAAGACATTGTTGATAATCTTCAAATGGATGCATCAGAGCAGGACATCTTGCTTACAACCAAGAGGCCTACAGGAGTGCTGTTAAGGAGGCAAAGTTACACAAGGGACATGCAAATGACTGATTGACTGATCCCCTAGATGCCTTCATGGCATAATAGGTCTACTTTTAGCTTTTATCACTGTTGTATTGATGTCTCCAGATTACTCAAGACCTTTTTTTTACCTTCTAGGACATATATTACATGGCAGCAGACAAGGGAGAAGTAGCATTGGCAGAGGTGGCTAAAAGGAAAGCATACCAAACTGAGTCAGAGGGTCTTGGTGAGCAAATAAAGGTTAAATTTGTTGAACAAGTGAAAACTAAGGTTTATTATAGATCCACTGTTTGGTATTCTTAAACCATTATAGTAGTTATGATTTGTGTGATGTAGATCCACTGTTTGGTATTCTTAAACCATTATAGTAGCTATGATTTGTGTGATGTAGATCCACTGTTTGGTATTCTTAAACCATTATAGTAGTTATGATTTGTGTGATGAAGACCCTGAAAGTAAATATTTGAAAATGTAAATGACAAAAAAAACATATTGCTACAAAGAAAGCTTTCATTATAAAATAAACAGTCATTTGTTATATATTATCTGTAGTTATCCCTCCATCTCCTCTATGTTACATTTTTAATGTCTTTTTGGCCCTCTTCATAGACTTCTTTTCTCGTCTTGATCAGACAGGCTGTAAGAAAACAGACAAATGGCAAGTTTCAAAAGAAATGACAAATTAAATAGAAATATTTTGGTAGAAGAAAGTAGCATCCAAAAGTAGCATCCTGGCAGCTACTAAGAAGATGAGATGCCTAAGAAAAGCAGTTAACAAGACTCATTTAAAGGGTAAATTCTTACAAAATGGTTCCAACCAAAACACCAAAAAGGTAAGAACCAGCCATGAGACAGAAAGGTATAATGTGACACTAGCTTGAGGAGAATAAGATTATTTAGCACATCTTGTCTTTTCATGTGAATTTCATGTCTGTTTTCCTCATAACATAATTTGTGTTGTAAATTCTTGGAAAATTGTGTTTTGTGTGTCATTTGTTTCAGACACCTTAGATGGCTTTGATGATGCTCCATACGTGAGTAGTTCTGGTCACATGCTGGGCAATGGTGATCATCATCACAGGCAAGATGAGCAAAATCTGACCGACCAGGTTAGAATTTTTCTGTTTACTCGTTCGTGGGAAGAGCATGATCAACATCTGGATAGATTAGTAATGGACAGGTTACAAAAGGGCTTCTCCACTCATATCTGCAAGGGTTTCACCAGAGATTGTGAGTGAAAAATCCCTCATGGGCACTTCTGGCAGAACCCTAGGGCGTAGCTCAATGCTTTTGTTTTTATCCAAGTCAGGTTGGCTATAAAGTCATCTTTAGTTCTACATAAGGAAAAAAAAAACCCTACTTTGCACATGCCGTATGCTGCAAACCATACCCCATTAACACTTTGTATACCCTACATTTATTCTTTTCTGTGGTGGCCTACTGGATAAACTAAGAGGAACAACTTTTTTTTTTCTGCTTACGTTTGTGAATTAGTTATTAGAATTGGTATATTTTATAGTGTGGCGGGGTGGGCAACAGCAAAAGTGAGTGGCAATGAATATTTTAATGCAAGGGTTCTTAGAGGATTTTAAAAAATATTCTGGGGTTCCCACAAGAGGGGAAAAAGTTGAGAATGGCAGGATTGCTAGGAGCAGACGAGCTGGAATGGGAACTAGTTATCCTTTGAGTAAAATAAACTGCATTCTATGTGAGAAAGCAGAAAGATTTTGAAAGCTGTAGAACACTAGCAGTTGTCTGACATTACCATGATACCTGGAGCATTTCATGTTGGTAGAATATGGCCTTATCAACTTTGATTCTCTAACCATCATGGCAGTGCCATCTGAGATTTATCTTTGATTCTCTAACCATCATGGCAGTGCCATCTGAGATTTATCTTTGATTCTCTAACCATCATGGCAGTGCCATCTGAGATTTATCTTTGATTCTCTAACCATCATGGGAGAGCATCTGACATAGTTGTTATCTCAGTTTCTGTGTTAAGTTAAAAAGACATTCTTGTATGATGGAATAGAACCTGTGTTCACGATTGTTTTTCAAGCTCCCAGGCTCACAGCGGCACCCTTGGCAACATGAATACTACCTGCAGAGGCCAGAGACATCATTTGGGAGGAGAAGAGCAAGAGATGAAAATGTCACAAAACCGCAGTTTGCTGATGGGTGAGTTAACGTTGTTCAAGGCTTTGAAAAAACTGCTTATATGTATAAGACTGTAGATTGGTGGTGTTGACATATTCTGTATAAGATGGTAGATTGTCTGATGATGATGTGGATATAGCGTACATAAGATATAAGCTTGTTTGGCAGCAATGTGGATATATTCTACATAAGATGTAGATGCCTGGTAGTGTGCAGTGTGTGGACCTATTCTACTTATGATGTAGATGCCTGGTAGTGTGCAATGTGTGGGTCTATTCTACATAAGATGTAGATGCCTGGTAGTGTGCAATATGGATATATTCTATATAAGATGTAGATGCCTGGTAGTGTGCAATATGGATATATTCTACATAAGATGTAGATGCCTGGTAGTGTGCAGTGTGTGGATATATTCTACATAAGATGTAGATGCCTGGTAGTGTGCAGTGTGTGGACCTATTCTACTTATGATGTAGATGCCTGGTAGTGTGCAGTGTGTGGGTCTATTCTACATAAGATGTAGATACCTGGTAGTGTGTGGATACCTATTCTACATAAGATGTAGATGCCTGGTAGTGTGCAATATGGATATATTCTACATAAGATGTAGATGCCTGGTAGTGTGCAGTGTGTGGATATATTCTACATAAGATGTAGATGCCTGGTAGTGTGCAGTGTGTGGACCTATTCTACTTATGATGTAGATGCCTGGTAGTGTGCAATGTGTGGGTCTATTCTACATAAGATGTAGATGCCTGGTAGTGTGCAATATGGATATATTCTACATAAGATGTAGATGCCTGGTAGTGTGCAATATGGATATATTCTACATAAGATGTAGATGCCTGGTAGTGTGCAGTGTGTGGACCTATTCTACATAAGATGTAGATGCCTGGTAGTGTGCAGTGTGTGGATATATTCTACATAAGATGTAGATGCCTAGTAGTGTGCAATGTGCGGATCTGTTCTACTTAAGATGTAGATGCCTGGTAGTGTGCAGTGTGTGGATATATTCTACATAAGATGTAGATGCCTGGTAGTGTGCAATGTGTGGATCTATTCTACTTAAGATGTAGATGCCTGGTAGTGTGCAATGTGGATATATTCTACATAAGATGTAGATGCCTGGTAGTGTGCAGTGTGTGGATCTATTCTACATAAGATGTAGATGCTTGGTAGTGTGCAGTGTGTGGATATATTCTACATAAGATGTAGATGCCCGGTAGTGTTCAGTGTGTGGATCTATTCTACATAAGATGTAGATACCTGGTAGTGTGCAATGTGTGGATATATTCTACATAAGATGTAGATGCCTGGTAGTGTGCAATGTGGACCTATTCTACATAAGATGTAGATGCCTGGTAGTGTGCAATGTGTGGATCTATTCTACTTAAGATGTAGATGCCTGGTAGTGTGCAATGTATGGATTTATTCTACATAAGATGTAGATGCCTGGTAGTGTGCAATGTATGGATCTATTCTACATAAGATGTAGATGCCTGGTAGTGTGCAATGTGGATATATTCTACATAAGATGTAGATGCCTGGTATTGTGCAATGTGTGGATCTATTCTACTTAAGATGTAGATGCCTGGTAGTGTGCAATGTGGATATATTCTACATAAGATGTAGATTCTTGGTAGTGTGCAGTGTGTGGACCTATTCTACATAAGATATAAATGCCTGGTAGTGTGCAATGTGTGGATCTATTCTACATAAGATGTAGATGCCTGGTAGTGTGCAATGTGTGGATCTGTTTTACATAAGATGTAGATGCCTGGTAGTGTTCAGTGTATGGATCTATTCTACATAAGATGTAGATGCCTGGTAGTGTTCAGTGTGTGGATATATTCTACATAAGATGTAGATACCTGGTAGTGTGCAATGTGGACCTATTCTACATAAGATGTAGATGCCTGGTAGTGTGCAATGTGTGGATCTATTCTACTTAAGATGTAGATGCCTGGTAGTGTGCAATGTATGGATTTATTCTACATAAGATGTAGATGCCTGGTAGTGTGCAATGTATGGATCTATTCTACATAAGATGTAGATGCCTGGTAGTGTTCAGTGTGTGGATCTATTCTACATAAGATGTAGATGCCTGGTAGTGTGCAGTTTGTGGATATATTCTACATAAGATGTAGATGCCTGGTAGTGTTCAGTGTGTGGATATATTCTACATAAGATGTAGATGCCTGGTAGTGTGCAGTTTGTGGATATATTCTACATAAGATGTAGATGCCTGGTAGTGTTCAGTGTGTGGATATATTCTACATAAGATGCAGATGCCTGGTAGTGTGCAGTGTGTGCATATATTCTACATAAGATGTAGATGCCTGGTAGTGTGCAGTGTGTGGATATATTCTACATAAGATGTAGATGCCTGGTGGTGATGTGGCTTGATTCCCATATATTAAAAAAATTCCTGGCATTTGATTGCTGCACTGTGTGTATTTTTTTATTGGGCCACCTATTTTCTGTCTCCTAACACACTTCAGTTTATTTCAGTTCAGTGTGGTTTTTTTCTTTGAATGCTTCCAGTGCTGCAGTTGTCAGAGAACTGTGAAGTAAGATGTATGTCAGTATGTGAGAATAAAAGTTTCTTAACTGAACTGGTCGCTGCCTTGATAATAAGAATATAACAGTTCCCATTGGAGCACAGAATGCATTGGTTGTGGTAGCCCTAAGTGTGTGCCCTAAGTTTTCAAACAATAAAAATTCTTCTTCTTCGTACGCTTCATTAGTGATGATGCGTGGTACACTGATTTTTGCGATGCACCTTTTGGCTAGGTACCTCTGACTTCAGCACTTTTCCTTGCTAGGGCAGACTGTGGTCTTGCTCGGACTGCCATGAAGACAGTGGTGTAGGCTGGCCTGGCCAAAACTTTGTTTTCCAGCCTCTGGTGGCTGTACTTAAGTCCCTTCTCCATGTCAGACAATTTTGAGACAGTTCCACAAAGACACTCCGATGAGTGCTTCAGTGATATCCATTCCCTGCCACCTATAGTCTGCTGGCTGTGCTTTGTTTACATCATTCTGATAACCATTTATTGTAAAGACCCATAGACTTGTCATGTCCTGGATTCATTGATTTCTCACCAGACTTTCCTCATCTCTGGCGGTGATCTCCATGTCCCCATCCGTCACCAACCTGACATTACATTTTACAAAAATAACAGTTACAATTAGTGTTGATTGCTACAAGTTTCTGGGCTACAGAAGTAGGTCAGAGTTTTTAAGCAAACAGATCTATGTTCCCTGTCTCACAAACACTATGTTAAGTTAGTGTGTTCTTAACACAGTTGTTCCCAGGGGAACAATAAAAATTAACAGATAATGCAAAGTTTATTATCCCACAGCCTGACATTTTTTTTTTTTTCATGAGTGAAATAAATTCATATTCTGGGTAAGCCCATGTCATATTTAATTCTGCCATAATTGACTAATTATTGTTACAGTTGATAGAAAAGGCTAACAGAATTCATCTCCAAATGTTTCAGTTGTTACCCAGATCTTCAAGATCTCAGATTACATGATGACCTTATCAGTGACTATACAGCAGCACTTATGGGTCCAGACATTGCTGGCACAGCAGGTACTTCCTTTCATAGCTGCTCCAACTTTAAAGCACTACAATAGTCACATTTTCAGGATTAGGTACCTAAGTTTTCTATTATATAATCAAGTCTATTTTATCATATTTCTAGTTCTTACTCAAGCCTAATATTATTTTTTTAAAAAAACAAAATTTTATGGATTCATTTCATAGTGCTCATTGATTTACACAATTTTCTTTGCCAGGAACTAGAGATTCAAATGATGATCAAGATGGAGACGGTGAAGTTTTTTCATTTTGATGCTCTATGCTGAAGATGATGTTTTTCACTAAGTTTAACATAATATTTAATATAACAAAGATGATGTTTTTCACTAAGTTTAATGTAATATTTAATGTAAAAAAGATGATGTTTTTCACTTTATGTTTACATAAAGAACTGTATAAACATCTTTGTTTTACCAAGCCAGTAGTAAAATCCAAACCAGCAATTATGAAAAGAAATGCTACCATTCTCAAGCTATGTGGGTTCATTTTTGTAGACCTAGACCTGTGAGATTCCTTTCTGTCAGTGTCCTGATGGATTATTTCCACTTCTTTTATATCTTTTTAAAATGTGTCCGTCCTTCCGTAACTTCCAAGTCTTTTTTTTTTTCTTTAGCCCATGCCTGTCAGATGCTGGTCATCGATTTCCACGGCCATCAGTCATTTGCTCTTTCTATAAGATTTGTTTTAGACTGTGTTCCATGCCACTCATTTAGTTCGTCAAGTATCTTGTTTCTTTGTCTTCGTCTGTCCCTTTTCCCTGTAATTTTCCTGTTGTCACTAGGCGTTCCAGTGTGCCTATTCTTAAAACATGTCCTACAAATCTGGATTGTCATGTTCTGAATTTTGCCATAATTTCTCTTTTGCCCAGCCTCCTTTTTTTCATAGGACATAATAATTTTATGCATCCATAATATAGTTTCAAGGCAGTTGAATGACAGCTAAAAAAAATGTTACTTGGAATTTTTAAAAAAATTTCTTAGGATGTATTACTTTAATGTATATGAATGTGCCTTATTTGTGACATTCCTGAGCATGCAAAACATATCAGATAATGTGTATAGTGTAAATTATGTTATATAAGAGATTTTCTGTATAATGTGCAGTCTGAGTCTGTACAGTACTAGGTGGTATTGGAGAGCTCCGTGACTGTACTTGGCATGACTGGCATTCAACAAATACACACAGGACACTGACAGTCATTAGGAACAGAATAGACCAAGCAAAGACTGCATTTCAGAGAATGAGAAACATATTATGCAACACATACTTATCAATGAATGTTAGAAAATGCAGTGTTGCGACCACTCCATGATCTTTATGATGGCTGACAAATTTGAGCAATGTGCTTCCATCAAATTTTGCTTGGTAGTCTGTTACCGAGATTCTGAAATGCTTCATAAATACCACGGCCAGTCAATCTATCAGTTCTCTCATATGGTTGGAACCAGTTACGGAGTTTGTCAAATCCTCATGGGAAACCTGAATATGCATTACTTTCCTACGGTTTGTTCTCCTGGCTGTTGACACCCAGTCAAAAGCAGCAGCATCTTGACATGTGCCTTGAGTTTTGTGAAATGGCTAATGACATCCCACACTTTTCATACTTGCCTGACATAGCCACCTGTGACTGTGTCTTTTTTCCCAAAAGGAAGTTGAGACTGAAGGGGTGCCACTTCAGCACTGTAAATGAAATCCAGATGGAATCGCAGGCAGTATTGGACTTCCATGGTGCTTTTGAGGTGTAGAAGAAGCGCTGGGAATATGTTCCCAAGGGGACTGTATCAAAGTTCAAAGGGAGGTTGTGACCAAATTTAAATAAGGTACTCATGTACTTTTTCTTTGGCCAGTCTGGGAACTTTCCAGTACAACTTCATATAATAATAATCATCAGCATACGACCTATGTAAGCAACTGGGCATAAAGGGACAAGCAAGAGCAAGGGCATTGAAAAGCCTTTCAGAAAGAGCAGAAAAGGCTTCACGCTGGCTGTGGAGTATGCAAAACAAGCATTGAGAACATAATTTTGTTTGTCGTGGCCAATACTAGTCCTCTGTGGCTCAATCGCTAAAGACACACTTCAAAAGTGCACTGCCAACTCAATCCCGGGACAAAAAAAAACAACAACTCACAAGACATCTGGAAGTCATGACCCAGAGGGGCCCACCTCCCTTAGAGTGTCAGGAGTTTAATAGGCCAAAACACTTGTCTGAGGGGGGTACTTCCTCTGATGATCTGAAGGAGTTGTGTTGTTCCGCTCTCTACAGTTGAGAGTTTCCTGCATAATCCCGTTTAATGGCAGTCTGGTCTATTTAACTGATACTAGAATGTGCACTGATATGTGCGCTAGAATTTTTGAAGAATTTTGCCAGAATTATTTTTATGTGAAAAGTAGAGAGTGAAAGAAATTTTGTTTTTCTCAGTCTTCACACAATGAAGACGCATTTATGATACAAGAAAGTGAAAGTAAATGAATGCAGAGTTAAAATCGAAGGAAATTTTCCATTTGTTTTGAATATTCATTCATTCATTTGCATGTGCCTTGCAGAACTTTGCCTCCCTAACAGCACTCATGTAGGCCTTCTCTGATGCATCCATTTGCAGATCATCAACGATGTCTTGCAGCCATCTTCGCCTTGGTCTTCCTCTCTTTCTTTTTCCCATTATGTACCCTTCCAAGACTGCCTTCTCTAGATTATCATGACGTTTAATGTGTCCAAAATATTTAAATTTTCTCTCTTTAATCCTCTTTACTAGCTAGCCTTCTCAAGTTCTTGTAGTATGGATATATTTGTTCTTTTTTGTGTCCATGATATTTGAAGAACTCTTCTGTAGCATTTACATTCAAAGGCATTTATGTGTTTCTCAGCTGTTTTGTTAAGTGTCCAGGTCTCACATGCATATGTTGCCATAGGGAAGATGCATGCCCTTAAAAATCTTATTTTTGTGGTTCTGTCTGTTCCTCTTCACAGCTTCTTTAGTTGTTTTACTTTCTGAAGAGCAATAGATGTCCTCCTTTTAATTTCCCTCATTGTATCTCCATTATTAGTTAGCAGTGATCCAAGATATTGAAAACTCTCCACTTCTTCCAGTTTTTCCTCAGTGATACATATTTCAGCTGCCGTGTTTGTTTTGTCACTTGTCATCAATTTAGTTTTATTCGCATTAAGATAGAGGTTCTACTCTTCGCTGTTCTTACGGACTGACATAATTAGTTTTTCCATTCCTTTTTGTGTTGTGGACAGTAACACTGTGTCATCAGCATAACTAATCTCTGGTATTTCATAACCTCCAATTGTTATGGCATCGTAATATTCTTTGTCTACATCTTCTCTAACATTCCTCATTATATTTTCAGTATACAAGAAAATAAGGCGACAATATGCACTCCTGACAGACCCCTTGTTTTATGTCAAACCAAGTTGTTGTTTCACTATTTATTCTTACTGCTGCTTGTTGGTCTAGATACAGCAGTTTTGAATATTACATTAAAAAAAAAAACTCCACAGAAACCGCAGTTATTTTAACTAAAATAATGTTTCTGTAGATTAAAAAGGAAAATGCTTTTTTACTCATCCAGATTGTCTCATAGTTATAATCTAAAGCACTTAAAAGGCTTTCAGAATAAAAATAAATTCAGATATGAATAAAATGTCCAAGTTTCAGCTTCATATGATCAACAGTTTATATTTCATATTTCAGTCTAGTACACCATATTGTTTGTGAAAAATGTATATTTATTTAGTTTGTTTACATGGATATTTTTACATCCCTGTTACAGAATTTCAACTTTTTCTTCTACATACACACTATATCTTGTATACAAGCATGGCTTGTGTGTGCCACATGTTGAAGTAGACTTTGGGACAAAAAAATGCCTTTAAGAGTAAAGCCGACCAGATATGGAAAAGACTGTCATTTTTTAACAAGTCCATATAAAATATTACTGCTGCTTTCTGCTTTTGTATCACTGTAGCTACACTTTGGGTTGTGGTTTTTCTTTTTCTTTTTCTTTTAAAATTTTTTTGAATATCATTTTTTTTCTTTCTTTAGTAGGTGTGTGCAGTGAAGTGTTTTATTTTTAAATGTTATTAAAAAGTGGCATTTTCATGCGTTACTTCTTAAATACTTCATTATTACCATTGCCAGAAGTGATTGTAGTGCTATTCTACTTGTTTGACAGTTGCCGAGAAACATGGCATTACAACCATTTCCAGGAACCAGGTCACTTTCTTTATACTCCTTAGTACATACACAAAAAGCCATGACCACTGCGCACATTTCTACCTCATTTCATCACATTAGCATAGAAGCTTGCTGCTTCACCCCAATGGTTGCTGCAAGAAACAGCACAGTTTGACAGTTGAGGCTGAGCGTAAGAGGTAGTTATGCAGTCCACAGCATTTGAAATGATTAGTGTTGATTGTATCACTAATGAACTCAATGACAGCCAGATAAATTAAATTCAGGAGATACTGAAAATTGACAAGTCATTAAAGATCTGAATGACACTGACATGGGAATGTGTCCTTATATAAATGGAAGTTTTGTATAACTTGACTGAAAAATGTATCTCCCACTTCATTTTCATCTGTATTTGTCCAGTGAGCACAGGAATAACGGTTATAACACACGATGGGAGCATGTTGTAGACTAGTTATAAAGATGGATAGATGCTTGTTATGAAGACTGTCTTAAAAGAGTCAACAAAACAATGGACACCAATGTACTTTGGTGCACAAGACTGTTTGTGTATTAACACTTTCCGTGCATTTGGTTGATCCCGAAGCTACGTATGGTCATTATAGTGACAAATGTTTGTTTCAGTAAAAACAACTGGTGTAACATTTAGATTGTACATATTTCATCCGCGATTCTGGTGACACTTTCAAAATGGTGAAAGAGTGCCTAGTTACGAGCGATGCCAAGCGAGAAAAAGGACGAGAAGCATGGAAATTTTTCAATTTTTGACGATGTAGATAGGGGTATGGACATAGCCTATGGCCACCCGCTGCTCTTGAATGTTTTCTAAGTAGATCTAGACATATTTAGATGACTGGAGAAGTAGTTAGGAGGTTACTTCAGACATTCATTCAGCGAGAATGCAACACAGAATCACAATATGAGATCGACAAGTAGATCTACACATCTCAGATGGTGAGCTGGCCACAATCAGTGTCTAAAAACATCACATTACTTCTTTTTTCCTAAAAAACTCTGCATTTATGAAATGTTCATTCATTTAGCTATACTTTGAAACATATTAAGTATATGGAAGTACATGGAAATACTGTTTTCCATTCCATTTTACAACTAGACCCCCTTACAGACCAAGACCCGCGTTTTTACTCCTACACTCCAGAACACGTCCAAAGTGTCACTATAATGACCAGCCGCACGGAAAGTGTTAAGATAAAAACTAAATAGTAAATATCAGTCTCAGAATAGTGATAATTTTTTTCAAATGCATTTATTTATACCATGAACATTAAGCAAATATGATGAAATGAAATAAAATAATCCAACAGAATGAACCTATCACTTCTTAGTTTTTGATGTAGATATAGCATCCTTCTGAGCTTTCAGTTCCAAGATATCGTAATCAGGAACGTATCTTGACTCTTCTTCGTGTGGGTCAGGCTGTAATCAGAGAGAAATAAATCCTTCATTAACAATGATGAGGTACTATAACATGTCAAGAAACTGTATATGATCCACCTTCATTTAACAACATAATGTTTTCCATTTTATGCTTAAAACTGTAGCACAGTTTTTCTGACTCCCATATTTCAGAAACTAAAATTCTCGTACAGAACTGAACTACCTTTCTCTTGTAAAACATTTTTCCATTTCTACAATTAAGTCTCAGTCTTTTGGATGTTTTTAAAATAAATTTTTTGTGCAGACTCAGAAATCTTTTTTTTTTTTTTTACATTATGCACAAATTTTATTAATGCCATTTTTTTTCTAAACCATTATTTCCTGTCAGTATATTTGTAACAAAAAAAATTAGTGCGGACATTTCAAATTTTAACTGAATTTACATGCAAAAACTGAGTTTTTCTGCATTTCATTCAAGCAAGCTGTAAAAATGTGAATCTAACACACTGTGTTAGGGGCAACTGCTTCTAAAACTGCCTTCCACACACACACAAAGTACATTAGACTGTCAGTGCCTAAAGGATATAAACAGACGTCCACATTATTCTTCACCAACATCATTTCTTGTCTCTGACATGCTGCTGTTTCTATGGATGTCTCCAATAACCTTTTTTTTAATTCCACTAGAACTGCTGTTCCTCCCACTCCATTCACTTTTCTGTCTTATAGAATATTTTCCAGTTATTTCTGACTCACCGTTGGGGTATGTTTGGATGAGTTTTTACACGTGTCCAGCGGTTAGTCTAACAGGATTATTTGTTCTGATGTACCCTTCATCCATTTCATATTGTAATATCTTTGAGTGACTGATCTGATTCCATTGTAATTTAAGGCAGTTTTGTTGTTCTTGCTAACAATCTTGTTCTAGCAGCTTGTCTGTCTCCTTTTTTTCCCATTATACGACAATGAGATGGTATCCATTACAGTGCTACGGTTTCACAATTTTTAGAAATTCAGTGAGGCAGGGACTGGAAAATAACAGCCAACATGTTCAGCAGGAAAATGTTCCAATGGAAAATCTCACGAATAGAAATTGAGCTTTGTAAATTATTTCATATCCACAAAATAAGCCAATCATAAAATGCTGAATTGTTTGCCAAGTTTTCCTGTTCTCGGCAAGTCTTTCAGGTTCATCAAGGGATGTTATGCCCACTAAACTGGCTTCTCTTAACAATGTCCTCTTTAGAGTTTCACGTGGTCGACCTCTTTTTCTTGGGCCTGTTGTGCTCCACTTGATAGCTTGTTTTGCTATTCTCTGATTGTTTCTTCTCATCACATGGCCTACATATGTCCATCTTTTTCTGATCACCCATGAGACAGGTTGTTCGCTCATCTGTCTTATGTTTGTATTGTTTTGAATTCGTTCCACTTTATACCAAGTATTTTCCATAGACATTTGTTTTCAAAAGAGTCTAATTTCTTGTCTATTTCTTTAGTTGATTTCCAGTTTTCACATACATAAATGAGGGTGGATATCACATCTGAATTGAATAATCTTAACTTGGTTTTGGTGCTTATAACTTTTGAATTCCATATGTTCTCAAGATTTTTGAAAATTTTGCAATTCTAATTCTAACTTCCTTCCTGGTATCACCATCCTGGTCTATGCAGCTGCCAAGGTATGCAAGTTGCTTCACTTCATCAACTGTTCCTTCTACATATATTTTTCCTTCTTGATTAATGAAAAGTTTCATTATTTTTGTTTTGTCTTTGTTAATTTCAAGACCTATTTTGCTAGCCAAGGAAGACAGGGAATCTGTTTTTTCCTGCATCGATTTCACATTGTCACTGATAAGCGTTATGTCATCTGCAAAATCAAGATATTCTGTTTGGGTCCCATGTACTCAATCAATGCTGGTTTTACCTGTACAGCATCTTTTCATTATAAATTCTATGGCAATTCCATAAAGCAATGGAAATAATATACATCCGTGTTTCACGCTTGTTTCAATCTGAAACCATTCGCTCATTCCTTCGTCTGTCTTGACTGCACAAACATATCTGTTGTAGAGATTTCTAATGATATTGACAATTTTTTATGGTATTCCATATAGTCTTAAAATTCTCCATAATGAATCTCTGAGTATGCTATCAAATGCTTTTTTTAAAGTCTATGAAGTTCAGGATTTATAGTTTCTGCTTTTCAATATGTTCTTAGAGTAAAGATCTGGTCGAGACAGCTTCTCCCTTTTCGAAATCCTGCTTGTTCTTCTCTCATTGCAGTATCCACTACATCTCTAATTCTATTCAGAATCACTTTACAAAACGCCTTTGACACAACTGATAGGAAAGTTACACCCCTGTAGCACTTAGTAATTCAAAAACTCTTATCAACAGCAGTCTTGTGACACTGCCTGAAACATAGTGCCTTTTAAATTAAACATTTTACTTTCAGTAAAAAGTCTTACAGAATTCACTTCAAGAACACTGACAGAAAGAAAACAAAAGTATTTGAATATCAGTGAGAAAACCAAATCTTTTCTGTCCAAACGTTTTTACTGGTTGCCAAAAATGTATTTTTACCTCCTTCACAGAAACCTCCACTCCTTGCGGACAATTTTTCTGAACAAATTGGACTAAAATAGGAACTGTTGGTGATGGGACATTTTCTGCCTGCAATTAAGAAAAGTTTAAATGTTTCATTTTATTAAAGCATTTTTAAACACTTTATCTGTACATATACCATACTGAAACAACTACCAACAAAAGTTAAAAGGAAAACAGTTTGCTCCATTTAAAAATTAAGACAAGAAAGTTATGCATGAGTAACAGAAACAGAAAGAGGTAACAACTAGATGGAAATGTAATTTATGGTAAAGTAGGTAAGGTAAAATTCCCGTTTCCAAGCCATTAAGGCATATTGGGAATACGGTGTTAGGCCTGTATTTTCCATGACCTTCGGCACATGAAAATGTAATGTGGTCAGTATCATGCCTGGCCACTTTACCTTCCCAGATTTCTCTGGTACCCATTTTTAGAGGCTGGGTGAATCCCGGGGACTTTTTGGCGTGTACCAGAAAAAAGTCCCACTGCTGGGACTGAACCCAGTACCACCTGATTAGTAAACCGAGCGCCTAACCATTCAGGGCCCGTAGTTTAAAGAAAGCTGAATTTATTGTTTATTCTAGGTGGGTGGAGACAGCCAGTCTAGAAAATAAGGCACTGATGGTCTCTTTGGCAGAAGTACTTGGTGACCGGTGTCAGTGTCCATGTGGATATGTAGTTCAGATGCTGGTGAAACCAATCTGCTAAGCATAAGTCAGTCTCCCTTACATACTTCATATCACAGCACTTGCACATAATGCCATAAATGATGTTGCAAGAAGTGCAGATAAAGCCCTCCTAAACTGATAATATGGATTTAGGGAAGGAAATCTGGTTTGTTTGAACAACAAACGGATAAATACTGAATCTACAGCGACCGCAGCGCTTGGTGCCAAAGAAAGTTGTGTCCACTGAGATCCCTGAAATTCTTATTCCATCTGTATGCCATCAGTGGATGTTCCACAAAGAGTTCTCATGTCAGGTTCAGTCTGGAGATGGAGATGATGAAACAAAATGTCTTTAACCGTCAAACATTACTCTCTTGTCTTAATCCCACTCACTTTGCTGCATTTCCTCTTGCTTGCCGGAGGCTATTTATGTTTTATTTTCCGGCCCTTTCTACCTTTCCTCCCTAGCTCACAGTAGGTTTTGTTAGCTCCCTTGTCCAACCATCTTAGCAAGCAGTCTTGTCCTCTCAGTGTACTCTATTCTTCTGAACCTTTCTCCATCTACCCCCTTCCCATTATGTCTTCTCACTCTCTTATCATCTCCACCATCTGGGCTGTTTTGTTTGGGCCATGGATATCTGATGCTATAGCTATTTGTGGCATAACACTATGTTGTTTACTATATGGTACCGTTTGTGACAACCTCTTTACATTTCTCAGCCAATCATTGGCTTTCACTTTGTGCTCTACTTCGTCTATCTGGGTGCATTTTGTGCCGGACTTTCTTACAAGGAGGAGGCCAAAAAGCTGTTGTACTGTTTTTGTATGTGATCCTTGAAAAAGACTTTTGTCAAAATACTAGTTTGTTGTATGTCCATTTATATGTACTCATCTTGCTTTCTGCCATTCTTGTTTATGGCCACTTTCCTCACTTTTTATGGCCACTTTCTTCACTCTTTCTATCTTTTTTTAAAAATCTGAACCACACATCCATCTATTTTCATTACTAAAACCAGTTTTACAGCAGCTGTCATTTCTTTTATGCCTCTGTTTTAGAAGAGTAATTCAAGTGTGTGAGGAATGTACTAGTCTCTTCTCTGGTATGGGGGGGGGGGGCAATGCCAGGGTGATCAGTTACAAGCATTCTCCCCTCAAAACATATATCATGTATGATGACTGACATAACGACATACAGAACTGTCACCGGAGCTATAGAGATTGTGCTCTGCAGTTAACCTTTGTGACAATGAACACTGAATTCAAGACACAATCATAAATGGCAAACCCCTTTTATTCTGAGAAAGAACTGGGGTTTATGTGACCTGCTGCAGCTGTGACAGTATTTACCATGCTGGTTTAGATGAGATCATTTAAGATCGATTTGTTTTGCTGATCGGAAATATTAAACATTATTGTAGAGTCATGTATGTTTAAGTCCCTTAGATCTGAACTAAATGCACTATTTCCTTGTATAGTTCACTAGTTCAGCACATGATTTAGCCTGTCTATGTCTGTAACGGCAGACTTCTTCATTCGCTTCTACCACCAAGATCGCCCTGTGATCCTACTGAATTTACTCCTGTGATCCTTGATTGGTCCTGTGGTCCCTGAGAGGGCCACAAGAAATCCCTGAGAGGACCACAAGAGGTTCAGAGTATTCTGGGTGGGTCTCAGAAGCGGGATTGTGTGACAGTATGGTTTTCGTTGAACCAGTTTAGAGTTGGACTTTCTCACTGGAAAACCTCAACGTGTTTTGGATATCAGTATATCCCTGCCGGGTGAGAGGTGGCTGCCCATCCAGCCTAAAGTTGGACTTTCTCACCGGAAAACCTCGATGTGTTTTGGGATATCCGTGTATCCCTGCTGGTAAGAGGTGGTTGCCTATCCAGTCCAGCGTTGGGCTTTCTCACCGGAAAACCTCAGCATGATTAGGATACGCATACATCCCTGCCGGGTGAGAGGTGGTTGCCGTATCTAGACTGCACTGGTCAAGTGTCTCCAACTTCAGCTTTTTGTGGTTGTGCCCGCTACCCTTCCTAGTTGTGACCAGGACAGAGCTTTTGTCCAGGAGGACAAATCCTCGCCACTGGTAAGTTTTACCCCTGGGTTAAACTGGTTTAGGTGTATTATCCCAGCATGGGCGCATTTAGGACGTGACATGAGTAGTCATCAAGTTTCACCCCTGGATTAAGCCGGTTTAGACACATTTCACCAGTATGGGTGTATATCGGACGTGGCCTGCCTCTAGAGCAGAGGTGCCATGGTATGAGTAGCTCTCATCACAAGACTACTGGACATACCGATTAATCTTCACTTTATTCTTTCCATCACCTTTTCACATCAGTGCCACACAGCAACCCTAATTGCATTTTCTTCATTGGCTGGGAGAAGTTTTACCCCACGCGCGGAAGCAGAAGAATCTCGCCAGCAGCAGGTTTTAAATCAGAGTTTTCCTTCTCCTAGATGAGCTACGAAACAAGACTCTCGTCTACCAGAAATGTCTGGTTTTCAGGCGCTATATATTCACCTTTGCCCCTTCTCCTGTCAGTTTGAACAGTTCTGCCACGAGAAAGCCAGGAGCTGGACATGGACTGCCAAAGACTATCTGAGATGCAAGCCTTCGAGACATTTAATTGGAGTGGAGTGCGTATCCCCCACCCCACCTCCAGCTATAACAGTCCTTAGAACCTGTAACGGCAAACAAAACTGTAATCATTTTGTGTTATTTTGCACGAGATTCCATAAGAAAAGTTTCTTGGCTCTAGTAATTTTGAGCAGGTGGTGGAATTTCTCAGGATTTTTTTTACGAATTTTGTTAGGGAAAGTTTCTTAAGTGTCAACGATTGGAATGTCTGTGTTGACTTATCAGTCTAAATTTAGTTTTAGAGTTTTAATTGTTTGTTTAGGAACGAAAGTTCAAGGTTATGTTGTTTATGACTTGTCAACTTCATGGAGTTATGAATCTCGTGTTTTCTGATGAAGCTCAGAACAGTTATCTTTTTTGCGTGAATGTGAACTGCACGGAGTGAAAGTTCTAGAAGGATGGCGAAGTAAATGCGGGTTATATAAAAGAATTCGGAGCTTATTTGAGAGGAGGATTATGATGATTGTATTCGGAGTATGAGGATCGTGTGATAGAGGCAAGTCAGTAGTAATTTTGTAGTGAATTCAGTCATGTCCTAGTTGAGTGTAGTAGCGCTTGTGTTGTCCTTTTTAGGACAAGGTTTTCTTTGTAGTAGTATGATAGGAATTATGTTGTAGTGTCCTTGCTAGGACCAGACTTACTGTTTGTATTTTATTATTCTGGAAGACGAAGTGTTATTCTGGAAGTTGTTCTTCATTCCAGACATTAGTAAGTACTGCATTTTTGTAACTGCTTGTTGGTAGAATGTTTCTTCCTTATGGCACGGACTGCATGCCCAGGAAGTTTTTCATGTTTCACTTTTTGTCACTGATGTATAACAGCAGTTTTTCCTACCATCAACATATCCATCATCCACATCTTCCGCATCAATAAATTTGATGTCTACTGAATTTGAATTACACTCTTGACTGTTCCCGCATTTGAGTTACTGTTGCGTTGTAAGCTTGAATTATGGAGTCCAGATGTTCTGTTGTTGTTCAGTGGAAGAAGGAGCATGTCTGGGTGTTTTGTTTTCTGAGTGTATCACAGGACACAAATTGTAGTCTCTCTCAAATCAATCTGTTTAATCTGATCCTGAGAGAGAGAGTAACTAATTTTTATTCAGAATTGTTCTCCTGGACCTTTAAACACAACAGAAACATCTTTTTCTAGTGCCATATTGGCACGTTAGTATTCAGTAAATCACACAGAACAGAATACTATTTTACAGCAGACTGTAGGAATCTAGAAACAAGCATCAGAATATGAGGGGTGTGGAAGGCAAGCCCACAATTCAACACACTCTTTCAGCCACATTTTTTTTTTTTTGCGCCCCTAGCCCTGACTGAAGAGTAATCACGCTTTCAGGGAGTATCTTCATTAGCAGTAGATCATATTAACATTAAAAGCTAATACTGATTGTGAAACTTGGAGGGGAAAAAAGTCATTACAAAATGAACACTCCTCACAGGCGTGTATTAATTAGATGTCCCAGCACTGGTATTTCCTACAGACTTAGCCATTGCCCTCAGCGTATTACAAGAATCTGTTTTTTTTTTTTTAAATATGGTATTAAAATTAGATAAATAAACGTACGGTAACAAACTAACAACATTAAAAACTGACGAGTTTTGTATTTTTTCATTTCACTTTCTTCTCACTGTTCAAGGGTTTAATTCACAATTGCTGAGTACAGTAAAGCTTTGAAATGATAAAGTCTAGAGAAACTGGTACACAAGAACTTACTGAAACTGTTCTTTCAAAAGTACGCAGGTCATATTTCTGACTGACAGCTGTAGACTGTGGGTGAAATGTTTGTACCTGTGTGCATTTTGCTGGGGATGCCCACCTAAAGATATGAAAAACATAAACAGAAAGATATTTAACATATAATGCCCAATAACTATTTGAATGAGAATATCTAATCTGTTTACTTCTTAACAGATGCCTTAACTCCCAAATATCTGTAATAAGTTTAGGATGTGGTGCCACACATGTGGGTTGTTCCTGGTGTCTCAAATCATACTAGCCTATTTTCCAGCTGTATCATGGCGAGTCGGCGGCCTGGTTAGCTGAGCGGTTAGGCGATCGGTTTACTAATCAGGTATTGGGTTCAGTCCCAGCAGTGGGATTTTTTTCTGGTACATGCCAAAAAGGCCCTGGGATAGCTTCTAAAAATGGGTACCAGAGAAATCTGGGAAGGTAATGCGCCAGGTGTGATACTGACCACATCACACTTCCATGTGCTGAAGGTCATGTAAAATACGGGCCTAACACTGTATTTCCCAATACGCCTTAATGGCATGGGAATGGGAATTTTACCTTTTTAATTATGGCAAGTCAAAAATTTGTAACATTTTTTGATACCCTAATTTCGATCAAGGTTCCTGTCTTATACGATGTACTGGCATTTGTAACATTGTGCCGATATCACGTGCATACCCATTTTGAGGCAATGAATCGCAAGATAAGTGTTCAGCAGAAGGAAATATGGTGACAGCAAGGTTGTCATTCATGGCCTTATGACACATTATTGGAAGAAAGAGCTGAATGTCTCTGTAGCTGCCCATGAAATCTGCAGTGTGGAAGGGGATAAAAGGCTGATTTTCCTGTGATACTCCAACACAGGTACCCAATGGTACCAGCTACATCAAGTGGTAGAGATGGTTGTCCAACAAGGCCTGTTTGAGAAATTTTTTTTTTGTACAGCAGTGACCTTCACTGCAAAAAAAAAAAAAAATGTAACGAACTTTTGATTCAACATATTAAATACTGAATATGCTTACATTATTGCTTTCTTTTGTTCACTTCACAGTTATACAAATACTTTTCTGTGATTTAATGTATTCTAGATCTTCTGGAATAATAACAGAATTAATAAAAAATTAGCCCTCCTACAAGTTAAAATGATAGAAAAAAATACTAAAGCACTGAGTTAAATCACAAACATCTATGAACTTACGCATCAGATTCCAGATTGAAAATAACGCTCACTGTTCTGTGCACATGCTTGGCAAAAGACTCCAGTGTTGGATAATCATATCCTCTCATGCGGATGTGAATGGCTTTAAACTCGGGTATATCTGGTTCCAGTTTCTGTGAATGCAACATTGTAGCTAAATAAGCAATAATTTTATTTTTGATGTTTCGTGTTCTGCTTTCACCGTTTTCAGTTTTTCTCCAGTCTTTCATCTTTTTTTTTTTTTCCTCTTTATTTCACTTCCCATGGTTCAGAAATGTTCTTATTTGATGTGAATGATTTTTATGTGATATCATATCATCCTTTCATATAATCACAAGTGCACAGTGTTAATCAGGTGTCCTTCACCTTGCAATTAGACATTCTCAATTTTCAGGGAAAGTTTCCCCAACACAACATCAGGTATCCAATTTCACGACCAGAGTGCACCGGTAGCAGGTCTTCAACCCACAATCTCCAGATAGGAAGACAAAATCACTGTTTACTGTATTAGTGATAACCCCTTTCTTCCATTGGATATAAACCTTCTAAGTTTACTTAAAAAGTAATCTTTACTGTCTATGCCATGAAATCTCTCTGAACCTTAAGTGCCCAAGGCACATGAGGATTTCTCAAAGGTTTTTCACAAATGCCTGTCCTTTGCCTTTTTTTCCTGCTCTTCCCCAAGCGAGCCCTCTATTGCTCAAAATCCTCTCTGTTGTTCTTCTCCATGTCTCCTTTGGTCTACCCGTACTTCTGTTCCCCTGTGCTATTTTTACACCATGAAATACAATTGACTATTTGTGAGCATCTACTGTTAGAACCATGAGGACAATCTAAATGTTTAGTGCTTCAGTGTTTGTTTCTTTCTTCTCTATCTTAAAGCTTTAATTTCACAGATCTTCTCTGTTTGTATCTGTAAGTGCTTAGCTGTTAAGTTTCACAGATCTTCTCTGTTTGTATCTGTAAGTGCTTAGCTGTTAGTTTCACAGATCTTCTCTGTATCTGGATATACTTAGCTGTTAGTTTCACAGATCTTCTCTGTATCTGTAAGTGCTTAGCTAAGATATCAGGTTTGGCCAACCATAACCTCATAATAATTCTCCCTGAAAACATCACTATCTAACTAAATGCAGATGAATGTTAACCCTATCACTGTCTAACTCATCATTACCATCATCAGGTGCCGTGCCAACTGGCGTTGGCTATTATGCTTCTCCAGAGTACACGATCCTTCATGCAGACCATCAGCTCAGTTGGTGATCTCCTCTCACACCATCCCATCAGACTGTCCAGTATCATTTCTCTTGATCTTCTTCCTTCTATTTTTCCTGTTGTTGTAATATTTTCAATGCCCCCTCTTCTCATTGCATGTCCTATGAAAGTACACTGTCTCTCTCTCTTATCTTTTTGACAAGATTTTTTGTCTCTCCAGCTCTTCTCATACATTCTTCATTAGTTATTTTTGCTGTCCAGGGGATTCGCAACATTCTTCTAACAAACCACATTTCTGCTGCTTCCAATGTTTTTTGTGCAGACTTGCCTATTGTCCATGATTCACTTCCATATAACAAGATAGGTTCAATACAGCATTTAAGGACTCGTTTTCTAACATTCATTGATAAGGATATGTTGGCTAATATGTTTCTCATTCTCTGAAATGCAGTCTTTGCTTGGCCTATTCTGTTCTTAATTTCTGTTCTGCATTTCCCATCTGAAATTATTACTGCTCCAAGGTATTTGAATTTCTGCACCTGCTTTAGAATCTCTCTCTCTCTGAACCTTAAGTGCCCAGGGCACATGGGGCTTCTGCAAGGGTTTTCTACAAATGCCTGTCCTTTGCCTTTTTTTTCCTGCTCTTGCCCAGGTGAGCCCTCTATTGATCAACATCCTCTCTTTTGTTCTTCTCCATGTCTCTTTTGGTCTACCCTTACTTCTGTTCCCCTGTGGTGTCCATTTTAGTGCTGTTTTTGGTAGTGAGTTGTCAGTCATTTGCAGCACATGTCCCAACCATCGCCAGCGTCTTTCCTCAATAATTGCTGTCAGTGGCTTCATCTGCATCTCTGCCAACAAGATGTTATTTCTTATGGTGTTTGGCCAAAATATTTTACTAATTCTTCATAAATATCTGCTTTAGAATAGTTCCATTTAATTTTATACTGTCTAACTAGTTGATTGTTAACCTTATCACTGTGAAGTTTAATTTAAAAAATCTAGACATTGTGGCTCGATGATAGGGTATCATCTCATCTTGTGAACACACTGGAACGTGAGGAAAGGCTTGGTCGTCGCCATCACTGTCATCGTCATCATCATCACTGAGCTCAAAATCAAACTGTTTGCTCCCACAGCTTCTGGAACAACATGCTCTGATAATCTGCTTCATGATTTCCATTCAGTTTTCTTTAACATTAACTTTTCTTGTCTCTATCCTGCTTGGTCCTGCACTTACCAAGTCATCTGGCTCCCATAAACCATGCTGTTTCGGTGGTGTTGAAAGTACACGTCTATATTTGGAAAGGCAGAAATAAAAAAGTTAATTTTTTTCAAAATGCAAACTTTAAGTTGAAGTTCACACTTTCAAACAAATGTACACTGAAAGGGAATTGAAAATGTTCACAAATCACTGCAACATATACTCCTCATTTCAGTTTTTTTTATTTTGTCTGTACTCTTAAACTTTGGATCACTCTGTACATTAAAGTAAAGGTAGTCCCATAGCAAATGCTGTAGGGGATGAAGCATTAGAGGCCTCATTATGCTGGGCCATCAACGTATGAGCTAGGGTGGCCAGTTCCTTTCCTTCCCAGATTTTCTCTGGTACCCATTTTATGCTCGGGGCTGTATTGGTCAGGAAAAAAAATCCTTCTCAGCTAGGGATTTGAACCCTTGACCATTTAGTTGCTAGTATACTAGAATGGTATAGAATGGTATGTGCCAAGACACAGCACCAATTATACTAGTTTTCTAACTGAGGTCTTAGTACTTTACTAGTATAGATTTTCAACGAACTTAAATTCTCAGACTCTAAATGTACAGGTACACAGACAATACAACAGTTTGAAGACCACTGACACCCAAATTTTATGGAATCAAATAAACTATGTATTTATTGTGAAAAGAATGGGTGGTGATCAGTGAGGATGCAGAATATTGATTGTAATAAATGAACAAACCACTCCTAACATTGACAAGAGCTTGTTTGCCATATAAGGAAGGAGTCGGCTACACTACACTCACACTCACACCAACTGCCAGACATACAGCATGAATGGACATAAATGCCAACTTACATTCGCACAAGAAGCCTTTCCATGGATCCATAAGAAAATAACACAAGTATCGGACCGTACAAGTCCTACAATGCTTCAAAAATCTATTATTACATTCTTCAGTTACAAGTAAACATACCTGGATCCATGGAAAGAAAACTCAACTCACATTCCATCACAAATTACTACACAACTTCTTAGAACACTTTCTAACCCATGATGATATCAAATCTCTCAACTATCTATACAAAATCTCACTTAATATAATCACATAACTCAGTTACTAATCACAAGCCTGTCACTATGATTCTCACACTTCTATCTTCTAACCTAATTCCACATTCTAATCTCCATCTAAACAATAATCAATCCATCAATAATCCTACATAAAAGTTCAGCGCTTAAATATCCTCAACAATTTCTACTTTTCAATTTTTGTGAACATTCGTCCACGAGAAAGTCCAAACTTTGAAAATCACCTATTTAAGACCTTGGACTAGCCTCTGAAAAGCAACCTAATTTTAGCTAGCTATCAAAACAAGTCTAGAGAAAGTTCAATCAAAATCTCAGGATTTCAACGTCCAAAAATAACCTTCAGTGAAAAACTAACTGAAGATTCCAAATTTAATTTTTAATAAAAACATGTCAGGATAAAATTCACTACTCCCCGAGATTTTCCAGGGTATTAACTAAGTTTGAGTAAAAAAACATGTCAAGGGAAAGTTCATCAAATATGATCATAAATCTCAGGATTTTTAAAGTGTCAAGAATGACCTTCCTATTTTATTAGGTTAATTACTTCTCTTTTACTCTGAATGTAATAGTTTAATCTTACACTCTTTTGATGTTTTTTGTTCCTAATTTGTGTATTTGTATTAAATCGAGCGTGTGGGAAGAATGAAAGATGTAGTGATGAAGGGCAGAATGTAAGACGGGCCTGTGTGCTCAATTGTTTATCCTTTAAAAATAAGGATCATTCATTCATTCATTCCTTTTCATCAACAATCTACATCATAATTAAATAAAGGATTTAATCAGTTAGTCAAAATACTAAATTTACCATGAATTATATCCCTTAGAAAGAATTCTGTCACATTAGACGAGTGCTCTGACCACTATGCTAACCGGTCATTCTGTATATTACCAGAATAAATCCACATTTGTGCACAATTTCATAACTCCCAGACAACAGCAAATATTTGCAAGAACAACATGTAAGTCACAAGACAGACAAACTTCATATCATGTTTTATCAAGGTAGAACTTTTTTTTTTCCCTCAAGAATTACTATTCCACTTCTCCAACTTCAATTAGTAGTTTCAGCTCAACTCATGAGCTTGGTCACTTTTTTTTGGGACTAGATATTTGGCTCTCATGTCAGGCTTGACTTTCAGAAGTCTATAAGTTAATGTCTGTGATATACTTACTTTTCTTGACAAGCAATTCTACTACAAGGATACAAGAGAAATATTAACGCATAACAAATGAATAGCAAACCTGTTTATCCTCCGATGCAAGCCACATAATGATGACTGAAGGGTAAAAACTGGCAGTCTCCTCAGAGACCCTAGCACAGTTATTGAACTCATCTGAAAAAAAAAAACAAAAAAATTGAAAGATAAAGAGTTGCTGACTTGAGTTGACTGACTCAGCCTGAAGTTTGCTTTTGGGGGCCTGGATTATTGTGATGTTTCAAACAATAAAAGCCTAAGTAAATGGCTATTCTGGGTATAATTAATTTTTTTTACTCCAATGAAAAACTAAATAATGTGCAACTTCACAATTGCTGTAGGGCCATACCCGATGTAACTGCCATACTGCAGTTACAAACCACATTCTACGCTGCTGTACCGTTGTATCTGATACTGCACTGCACTTACAAATCACATATTACACTGACGTTGAATAAAAAAAAATGCATGCCTATTTGTCCCAGTTTTTGTTTTTCCTTTCAAATGAAGAATTTTGCATTTGAGTTCTCTCTCCCTATGCAAATGACTGACTGCAAAACGAATATAACCGTTTCATTAGAAACAGCATTTGATGCCGGCTGCCAAGATTAATAAAAACTTAAAAATCAGTAACAACACTACACAGATGACAGAAAAATTATATGACGAGCAAAATAACTAACCTGTATCTAACTCACTATAGCCGTGCCTCAAAGACTTTTTTTCCCTACCCTTGAAATTCTTGTTCGATCCGAGTCGGTTCTGAAGACAACAGTGAACTTTGGTTTCGCATTTTTACTCATTCATTTCGCATTCCAGTTATACTGATTCCGGGAAATTTATCATGATTGGACTGAAAATCTTTTTAGCTTGAGCGAATGACAATCCAGAAATTATTAAATAAAAGTTACCTGATAGATTTACTGCGAACAATAATTTTAGCAAAGCACTTGCCACTAAAGTCGAACCGGAAGTTAGCTCCATGCTAGAGCTGGGCTTTACTCGGTTTCTTGGGAACTGGATCTTTCGGGTATTCGTTTAGTAAGTACTCTTGGAACCGATTCCTCAGGTTACTCTCTCTCTCTCTCTCTCTCTGAACCTTAAGTGCCCAGGGCACATGGGGCTTCCGCAAGGGTTTTCCACAAATGCCTGTCCTTCGCCTTTTTTTCTGCTCTTGCCCAGGTGAGCCCTCTATTGCTCAACATCCTTTCTGTTGTTCTTCTCCATGTCTCAGGTTACTGCCCTTAGTAAAAAGTGAATGCAACGACGACGCGAGTCTGATTTTGAACTTTTCAAATTTAGGATATGATTTGCATATGAGACAAATGAAAATTTCCCAGTGCTTTTCCATTTATTATTTAAACAAAACTGCTATTCGATCTTTAAGCCATTATTACACGTAATGTTCACTGTAAAACAAACTGAACCGCAGTGAATGATGTAAACCTAGAAACAGTAATTCAAGAAAAAAAAATTACAGGCTTATAACAGCGGCAGGACACTAATAAACCCGTGCGGGAGAAGAAACGCGGGTCTTGGTCTGTAAGTGGGTCTAGTTGTAAAATGGAATGGAAAACAGTATTTCCATGTACTTCCGTATACTTAATATGTTTCAAAGTATAGCTAAATGAATGAACATTTCATAAATGCAGAGTTTTTTTAGAAAAAAAGAAGTAATGCGATGTTTTTAGACACTGATTGTGGCCAGCTCACCATCAGCGATGTCTAGATTTGCACTATTTACCATCTGAGACGTGTAGATCTACTTGTCGATCTCGTATTGTGATTCTGTGTTGCATTCTCGCTGAATGAATGTCTGAACTAACCTCCTAACTACTTCTCCAGTCGTCTAAATATGTCTAGATCTAGTTAGAAAACATTCAAGAGCAGCGGGGTGGCCATAGGCTATGTCCATACCCCTATCTACATCGTCAAAAATTGAAAAATTTCCATGCTTCGCGTCCTTGTTCTCGCTCGGCATCGTTCGTAACTAGGCACGCATTCTCCATTTTGAAAGTGTCACCGGAATCGCGGACGAAATATGTACAATCTAAATGTTACACCGCTTGTTTTAATGAAACAAAGAATTGTCGATTTTCGACCATACGGTAGCTTGGGACCACTGGAAATGTTGAAAATTCGACCACACGCACGGAAAGAGTCAGACAAAAACAGCATATTTAATGACTGCACAATACAGAAGTATATGGATTTCATTCATTCATTTGCATGTCCCTTGCGGAACTTTGCCTCCCTAACAGCATTCCTGTAGGCCTCTCGGTTGTGAGCAAGATGGCCTGCTGCTGATGCATCCATTTGCAGATCACCAACGATGTCTTGAAGCCATCTTCGCCTTGGTCTTCTTCTCTTTCTTTTTCCCATTATGTATCCTTCCAAGACGGTCTTCTCTAGATTATCATGACGTTTAATGTGTCCAAAATATTTGAGTTTTCTTTGTTTAATCCTCTTTACTAGCCAGCCTTCTTCATTATTAAGTTCTTGTAGTATGGATATATTTGTATATATATATGACTACTGTGGTTAAAATGGTTTAGCAATTAACACGGAAGAGCGGGAATGGAAGAACAATGCAAGATCTGAAGAGATTGCTGGAGAAGGACGAACTAAAGATGCTGGCAGGAAATCCGAACTGTGTGGCAGAAAACGCATCGTAAACAAAAAAAAAAAAAAAACAAACATTTGTCAGGAACTACACTGTATTAGCATATATGCTCTTGGATGAATGCTGAGGAGCATATATGAGGTTGTCCCGGGTGCAGTGAAACCGAGGGTCTGAATTTTGAACTTTGAACTGATTATGGTTTATGGTCCTCTCATGGATCTCGTGTGGTCCTTTCGGGGACCAAAAGGGGACCACGGGACCTATTGAAGACCACAGGAGTAAATTCAGGGGGATCATGGGGCGGTCTTGGTGGTAGAAGCGAATGAAGAAGAAGGTACCTGACTTCTTCTGGAGTTGGGGAAGGAAATGCGGCCAGGCGTGATACTGACCATATCACCCTCTAGAGTGCTGACAGGTCAAGGAAAATATGGGCACTAACACCATGTCCCTATAAAGGCATGAGAGGATTACGGTTACCTTTTTTTTTATTTCCACTGAAGCGGTGGCCCGCTGATGGAGCCAATCATGCACTGGTTGTGGGTAACGCGTTAACACTTTACACTTCGTTGGGGAAAATGTTCACTTCCCCTCAACTCCCCCAATTCGATCATCCTTCTGATATGATTGTTGTCATTCATCCCGATGTTGTCCTCCATACGCAGCCTATCCAAGGTGGCTCTTGCGATCTCCTCGTCAATTTTTAGGGTGCCTGAATTGACGCCGTGACTGCCAACTTGACCGCTTACTCATTTGAATTCCATATGACCAGGGCAGTAGATTCACGTCAGGCTGGATAACCGAGAGCCTTCTAGAAGCTGGACCCACTCCCTGACAAAAGGAATGGTCTCTCAAATCTCTATAACATGTTTTGGGAGTCTATTACAATGACCCCATGTGTCGTCCTGCTCCACCAACCAGGAAATTGTTTCTGATGCTGCCTGCACCTCCATTCTCATGCTCGAAGTGGGGTTGCGTAGGCTCCAGATTTACTCGCATCCAATTTTTAGGCCTCATATCACTGACCTGTCTGGGAAGATCACGGGGTCATATATTTGGAGTGATGCTGAATCTGTTCCGGCACCAGGGCTTATGTTTTATCCTGAACCCAGTCTTGGTATTCATGGCCAAGCTAGATCATGACCTTCAATAGATTCTGCATATTTGGCACTTTAGTCCATTCCAGTTCTAGGGGAATCTGCTTTGGGTTGCAGACCGCTGAGAGCATTTTGCCTTTGCCATCCACGATCTCCTTTACTTGGTGCATTTGCCCTTTGCTGAGTTCAGCTGCGGTATAAGGGAGTGGTTTAGCATGCCGGCAATCATGAAGTACATCTTCACTTGCACATACTTGTGCATATCCAGCAAGTAGCTCATATGTATGATCAGAGTATCCCTGGTGCACCCCAGAATTCCTTTCATGGCCTCATTTTAAAATATCTACGTACTGTTTTTTCAAGATAGCAGATGTTTCTGATATGGATTATACATGCTTTGTGCTTTCATGTGTCCATTTATATTTTTAAGATAGGAACAAGTTCATTCATGAATGAAATACAGGTGTGATTTTTGTCTTATTTATGCAAAAATATACAAGACTCGGAAAAAAGGAATGGAGAACGGCAGACTATTTATATATGATTGTAACAAATAAGAAAGGGAGGGAAAATATTACTATGGCAATAAGAGCGTGGTAGAATTGTAAATGCGCTATGAATATATACTAGCAGACTGACTGGCAACAAAAAAGGGAACAGGGATTATGCAAAAGTTGAACACAGAGATTAGCAGAGTATGTCAGTTCTATATACCAGGTATGAAGAACTTGAAGTGCAGCTATCAGATGTAGCAGGTGAGAAAAAAAGGCAGACGAGAGTGTAGGGTGAGAAGATGATAGAATATTTTCATGAGATTATGAGAATGAGAGAAGGGTTTAAGTAGAGCTAAATTTAGAATTTAATCCGCCAGCCGCGCAGAGCTGCGCCGACCTGCACAGCGCGGGCGGTTGCTGTTGCGCAGGCCGACCGTTCTTTTGGCGAAAAAGCGCTCTCGAGTTCCGTGCGTGGGGAAACAGGCTTTCGCTCCCTTCCCGGACGGCGAGAGTTAAGGTGTTTCGATGCAGAAGCAAGTGGTTTGTCCGTCGAGCGAAGCATGTAAACGGTTAGCCAGTCAGGTTCGTGATAACGATATAGTACGGTTTTGTCGACCGATGGTCTCGAAATTGGCCCATCTCTCGCAAAGAGTATCGGGTCTGCAGTATGTAACGTGTGTTGTTTGTGGGTGGCCAGGCTTTCTTTTCCGCTCGTTAGAGCAGAGAGAGCCGCCCCCGCCGGTTAAAGGAAATGAAACGCCGCCGGGGTCGAAAGGGATCCGCTCTGAGCAGAGCGCTGTCTCCCTTGCCCCGCGTCGGTCTGTCGGCAGATATCCGACAAAGGTTCGGTGAAGAAAGCTATCTGGTTGATCCTGCCAGTAGTCATATGCTTGTCTCAAAGATTAAGCCATGCATGTCTAAGTTCACACTGTCTCACGGTGAAACCGCGAATGGCTCATTAAATCAGTCGAGGTTCCTTAGATGACACGATCCTACTTGGATAACTGTGGCAATTCTAGAGCTAATACATGCTTACCAAGCTCCGACCCTCGTGGAAAGAGCGCTTTTATTAGTTCAAAACCCCGCTGTTGGCGAGATCTTCAGCTGCCGTGCGTGGAGCGGTGCTCTTCCCGGCCAATGAAGAAATTTGCAAATGAGGTTGCCGCGCAGCATCACTGCGGAAAAGGTGGTTGAAAGGATAAAGCGAAGCAAACAGTCAAATCACGGCACCTCTGGTTTGGAGGTCGGCCACGTCCTGAGTGCAGTCATATCGGGTGAAATGCATGAACCGGCTTGTCCCAGAGGTTAAGACACTGCTGGCGAGACTCCTCAAATGCCGCGCGTGGAGTGAAGCTCCTCCCGGTTAAGGAAGTAAATGCGGAAAAGAAATAAAGGTTGCTCTGCGGAGCCGATGGGAAAAGGTGGTGGAAAGTGAAGTTTAACCGGCATGTCCAGTAGTATCGCTACGAGAGCTATACCACGGCACCTCTGCTCTAGAGGCCGGCCACGTCCGAAATACACCTACACTGGTGAAATATGCCTAAACCGGCACACACCAGGGGTGGAACTCGATGGCTAGACATGTCATGCCACCTCCGCTCTAGAGGTCGGTAACGCCTGATAAACACCCATACTGGTGAATTTTGCCTAAACCGGCTCATACCAGGGGTGAATCTTGAAGGCTATGCATGTCACAGTACCTCTGCCCTAGAGGTCGGTCCCGTCCCAAACACACCCATACTGGGAAATGCCTAAACCGGCTCAATCCAGGGGTAGAAGTCACTAGTGACGAGGATTCGTCCTCCTGGACAAAAGCTCCATCCTGGTCACAACTAGGAAGGGTAGCGGCCACGACCGCAAAATGCTGAAGTCGGAGACACTGGACCAGGGAAGTCTAGATAGGCAACCACCTCTCACCCGGCGGGGATGTTTGCGTATCCTAATCACGCTGAGGTTTTCCGGTGAGAAAGTCCAACTCTGGCCTGGGTGGGCTACCGCCTCTCACCCAGCGGGGATGCACTGATATCCTAAACACGTCGAGGTCTTCCGGTGAGAAAGTCCAACCCTAGACTAAACTGGTGCAATGAAAACCACAGTGTCACGCAATCCCGCTTCCGAGACCCACCAAGAATACAGGCTAAAGCACTGTGATACTCTGAACCCCTTGTGGTCCTTTCGTGGATCTCGTATGGTCTATTTTGGACCACACAGGGGACCACGGGACCTAACGAGGACCACAGGCGTGAATTCAGTAGGATCACAGTGTGGTTTTTGGTGGTAGAAGTGAACGAAGAAGAAGAAGAATTTAATGCATGTAGTTTCAAAGTTTCAGTCATATATAAGGCAGTTCTCTAGGGCCGGGCAATCCAGTCATCAGGGTGACTTTGTTTGATGCAGGTCTGACAAGGGAGAAAAGCCAGGATTTTGAAAGGTCTGGTGGACCCCTTCTTTCTTAAAAATGCAGGAACACACAATATCATTCCATCTCCAGTTTGGTTAGTAACTGACCTCTGTCCTGACCTGGCTCTCCATGGCCCTGGTTTGATGGCTGTCACTTAGAAGTCTGATTCACCTCTGGTTGGAGAGCCATTGATATGGTTTGAGACTGGCTTAGAAGCATGTTTGGAGATGCACAGGGGTGTTTTTGCATCAACTCACCCAGTCTGAGACCAGTCTATCTACTGTATGTTATCCTACCTTTGTTTTAACACAGTGGTGCGCATGTCCACACACAATGTGCGCATGTGCACACACACCCACACACATAAAACACTGTGAGACTCGAGCATGAATCTCTCCTGGAGTGTGAAGACAGTTTTGGAGGAGGCAACCAATTTCGCTTCCCAGTATATGGGGCAAGTGCTCCAGCAGAAGCAGCTGCAACTTTCTGGTTTAAAAATAAATGAGCTGTTTTGTCAAGGCAGCTGTAGATGAGGATATCCTTCAAGTTGGGTTCCTGTTGTTGGCTCATGACATGGAGGGAAGAGAATTTGAAGATCTCCCAAGTATCAGGACTGCTGTTGCAGCGACAGATGGCAAAGTAGAATTAATTGTTTGACCAATGGGGTGGAAAAGAAGCACCAATCTGATGGTACCAAATAAGCGGATGTTTTTTCTTGAAAGCTCCCCAGTGGCTCACTGTCTAGATCCAGTTTAAGGCTTCCTGAAGCACCTTTTCAGGGTAGCAATCAAAGCTCCAGTAATCTGTTGGCCAGGTCCACATAGTTTTAAGTCATTCTAGTGTAGATGACCAAGATGAAGAAGTTATGTTCGTTGGTACAGTATTTCTGGATCAAAGAGACTGAGAGAACAGAAAGTGGATGAGGTTATACAGAGAAAAACAAAAGACTAACACTTACACATAAGATTTTTTTTAAACTGAAAAGTTTTCTAACAGCACTACAGTAACAAAAACAATTGTAAGTGCTGACAGCCTGCATAATAAAGATGCAGCCACAGAGGCCACTTTCTAAAAATATGACTGGAAGAGTGCCAAACAGTGTAAGTGTATGTATGTGTGTATTAATGACACAATGTCCCAGGCCCAGTCTACTTCAAAACAGTGGTAGACGCTCTAAAATAAGACTAAGCATGATAAGGAGCCAGCCTTCAGCTCATCAACAATGTTGACAGTCCAATCTCTGCATTGTGTTTTAAATCTATAATCCACACTTGCAAGAAACTGATGACAATTTCCAAAAAAACAAACAATACATAACGAGCTCAACTACCAGCAATGACCAACTACAATCACCAACAATAAGTCCTAGCAGTAGCTGACAAAATAATCCATAGTGTAACAGACAAGTTTATTACAACACAGGATGGTGATGGTGATGAAATTTTGTAAAAAAAAAGAAGAAAACATATGGCAAGTTACATGTCAAACTGACCAATACATAACAACTAATTCTGGACGACTAGTGACCAAAATCACAGCTGCCACCATGAGAACATCAGTTAATCCATAAACTCAATTATAGCTTGGCTAACAAGTTGTAATTAATACATGTAATCAATTAATACTTGGCTAACAAGTCCAGCAACAATAGCACAGTGAAACTCATTCATTCATTCATTTGCATGTCCCGTGCAGAACTTTGCCTTCCAAACAGCACTCCTGTAGGCCTCTTGGTGGTGAGCAAGATGGCTTGCCGCTGATGCATCCACTACCATGGATAAAACCTTACAAACACGACATCATACTCAGATCAATGCTAAATTCAAACTCCTGAAAAATCGTCCCAGACAAAAAAAAAACTGTTCACTCACATTCTCAGTCGCATAACATCTGATCTCTTGACAGCATCTTCTAGAAACATCTAGAAATCAGGGTACATAAATGTGAAAATTCAGACATTCTAAAAAAAAAAAAACGCGGGACGACAATAGCCAAAAATCACCAAAGTTAAATCCCTTGTAACATACTGTTAACGCTTTCGATACCGCGTAAAAAAAATGCGGACGTTACGTTCGTCCCGACGCGGACGTTGAAATAACGAGCGGGTGTTGCGATATTTTGGGGGTACCTTTATAAAAGTCATTCTAACAAACTAATTGTACACTCAACATAAGTGTATCATATATCAAAATAAGTGGAAATGAATGAGGATTTCACAAATGCAGATATCTGTAAAAAAAAAAAAGGAACTAGTGAGAAAAATAGAAAAGTTTGTGAGCACAGACAAAAATTGTGGGGAGATAAATTGGTTTACATTTCTAAAAGTCATTGTAAAAAACTAAATCTGTGTTCAACATAAGTGTAACACATATCAAAATATGTGGAATTGAATGAGGATTTCATAAATGCAGATTTCTGTAAAAAAAAAAAAGGAACTAGTTAATGGTATGTTTTATTTTGTTAAGTGAAATGGAAGTTTATTACTTTTTTTGCAGTTAACAACGGTTTCAAAATTCTTTCAAAATTGCTGGCTAAATGATTATTATATATAATTAATTATTAATGAAGTTAATATGTAATCAACATCCCCTAGATAAGCAATTATGGTAATAATTATATTCAGTATAAAAAGTATTACGTTATTAACAAAACTGAATTTGCAATTTTTTTTTTAACCATCACAAGTTTTCAACAACATGCAATCAAAAGTTAAATATGGCAAATGCCAGACATAAACTTGATTTATATCACTAAGCCATTTATACACTGGAAGAAAATGATAATGTTTTCAGATAGAATGTCAGCTATGAAAACTTAATTATTAAAAAAAAAAAACAAACCTATGATCAAGATATCTGCAGACATCATCAGTATGATGGTTTCACTAAATTTTATCTTCATGTGAGTGTACAGATGGACTCTGAATTACATAGCTCTGACATACATACATAGATCAAGACTTTTGTAAAAAAAATTTACATTGTGCAAAAACAATCTATTGTTTTACAGAACAAATTGGTAATGTAAAAAAAAAAAAATATATATATATATATATACTGTATATAATAAAACATGGAATGAAAACCATAAGTGTTATACAGCTGCCTGTCAATGCAAATTCATCTTTAGTATTACAAGTCCTTACATCTAACATCTATCCTGTGCCGTTAAACAATCACACAGGGCTCACATGGTAGTTTGCCAAGTTTTCCTGTTTTCGGTGAGCTTTTCAACCTCATCACGGGATTTTATACCTACTAATTTGGCCTCTCTTAACAATGTCCTCATTAGAGCTAATCTGTATATTTGTACTAAATCAAGTATGTGGGAAGAATGAAAGATGGAGTGATGAAGGTCAGAATGTAAGACGGGCCTGCGTGCCCAATTCTTTACCCTTGAAAATAAAGATTATTCATTCATGTGGTTGACCTCTTTTTCTTCGGCCTGTTGTGTTCCACTTGATAGCTTGTTTCTGGGATTCTCTGACTGTTTCTGCTCATCATGTGACCGATATATGTTCTAACCAGGATTATAAGTTCTAACCAGATTTAATTCTCAAAGTTTTTTTCTCCAGGTTTTTTTCATTATGTGAAAGAAACAGCCATGAATCTGTGCTAATGGAATTGTTTCCCAGACAGAACTCCATCCACACATCCTTCATAAAACTGAACAACTTGTCATAAATTTGGCTTATTTCATAACAAGGTCTTTTGTAAAGAATGGCTTCAGTCTTTGTTCATATTTCTCACATGGTGAATCATTACAAATAAATACAGCTAAGAGCCCTGCCATGTTGAAAATAGCGCCCTTCAAATTAAGCAAGTCTATAATAATGTATCTTCCATGCACAGAAGTCTGGTATGTCTGGGGCGTTTCTTTTATTAAATATTATCAGTTTGCCATTATTTTTTTAATCACCCTTGTAGTTTTGCTTGCCACACCTATAATACAGGGTGTTTTTAAAGTCTTACTACACTTTCTATGAAGAAAAAAAATGGAAAAATGAAGTAAATGATGTCATCACAAAATGTGCTAAAAAAGTCATTTAATTAGTTACAATAGCAACTGCAATGATACAACGCTGTTTTGGGTTAGGTGGAATGTCTCTCTCTCTGAACCTTAAGTGCCCAGGGCACATGGGGCTTCCGCAAGGGTTTTCCACAAATGCCTGTCCTTCGCCTTTTTTTCTGCTCTTGCCCAGGTGAGCCCTCTATTGCTCAACATCATTTCTGTTGTTCTTCTCCATGTCTCTTTTGGTCTACCCTTACTTCTGTTCCCCTGTGGTGTCCATCTTAGTGCGATTTTTAGTATAGTGAGTTGTTGAACCGGCTTGTCTCACTGCTGGCGAGACTCTTCATATGCCGTGCGTGGAGTGAAGCTCCTCCCGGTTAAGGAAGTAAATGCAGAAAAGAAATAAAGGTTGCTGTGCGGAGCCGATGGGAAAAGGTGGTGGAAAGTGAAGTTTAACCGGTATGTCCAGTAGTATCGCTACGAGAGCTATACCACGGCACCTCTGCTCTAGAGGCCGGCCACGTCCGAAATACACCTACACTGGTGAAATATGCCTAAACTGGCACACACCAGGGGTGGAACTTGATGGCTAGACATGTCATGCCACCTCCGCTCTAGAGGTCGGTAACGCCTGATAAACACCCATTCTGGTGAATTTTGCCTAAACCGGCTCATACCAGGGGTGAATCTTGAAGACTGTGCATGTCACAGTACCTCTGCTGTAGAGGTCGGTCCCGTCCCAAACACGCCCATACTGGGATAATGCCTAAACCGGCTCAATCCAGGGGTAGAAATCACTAGTGGCGAGGATTCGTCCTCCTGGACAAAAGCTCCATCCTGGTCACAACTAGGAAGGGTAGCGGCCACGACCGCAAAATGCTGAAGTCGGAGACACTGGACCAGGGAAGTCTAGATAGGCAACCACCTCTCACCCGGCGGGGATGTCTGCGTATCCTAATCACGCTGAGGTTTTCCGGTGAGAAAGTCCAACCCTGGACTGGATGGGCAACCACCTCTCACCCGGCGGTGATACACGGGTATCTCAAAACACGTCGAGGTTTTCCGGTGAGAAAGTCCAACTCTGGCCTGGGTGGGCTACCGCCTCTCACCCAGCGGGGATGCACTGATATCCTAAACACGTCGAGGTCTTCCGGTGAGAAAGTCCAACCCTAGACTAAACTGGTGCAATGAAAACCACGGTGTCACGCAATCCCGCTTCCGAGACCCACCAAGAATACAGGCTAAAGCACTGTGACACTCTGAATCTCTTGTGGTCCTTTCATGGATCTCGTGTGGTCTATTTTGGACCACACAGGGGACCACGGGACCTAACGAGGACCACAGGCAATGAATTCAGTAGGTTCACAGTGCGGTTTTTGGTGGTAGAAGTGAACGAAGAAGAAGAAGTAGTGAGTTGTCAGTCATTCAGAGCACATGTCCCAACCATCGCCAGCGTCTTTCCTCAATAATTGTTGTCAGTGGTTTCATCTGCATTTCTGCTAATAAGATGTTATTTCTTATGGTGTTTGGCCACAATATTTTTTTAATTCTTCGTAAACATTTAGTCTGGAAAGAATTCAACTTGTTTTCTATGGTTTTGGTGATTTTCCAGCATTCACTTCCATGGAGTAGTACACTTAGAACATTACTCTTAAATATCCTGATTTTCATATTTATGCTTAGGTGGAATGTACCACTGAAATATTCAGTATAACAGGTGTTGGAAATGTCCACCACGGGCTTCAAGACATGATTATACATGTCTCTTCATACTGTCGAATTCCTTGTGCAACGTGTCTGTTGTTATTTCTCGAAAGGTAATCCTGATTGCTTCTTTCAGGTGAAAGAATTAATTTGTGCATTATTTTTGTAAACATTTACTTTCAAGAAGCCCCATAGATAATAATCTAATGGATTTAGATCCGGAGAACGAGTAGGCCAAATTCCACGAGATATTATGCGATTTGTGAAAATTTCTTCTAAAAAAAAACCCATGTGTTGCTCTAGCTGTGCGCGCAGCTGCACTATTGTGCTGGAGCCACATTTCCTCAATTTCACGTTCATTCAGCTGTTTTAAAAAAGGTTCCAGAATGTCAGTATGGTACCGATCAGCATTTATAGTGTTGTTGAGACAGTTTTCTTCAGACACAGCAGGCCTACCAGATTGCGGAGCATCTTCCACAGTTCCTGTATCACGAACCTTATTCAACAAATTTCTAACCGTAGTGCGATGAGGAGGTTGTTTATCAGGAAATTTTGCTATAAATCTTTGAACAACGATCCATGTGTATCGACTGCCATTTCGAAACACTTGTTCAACCAAAAAATTCTTTCTTGCGTTGATAACACCACTCTGTTTTGAGTGCAAAAAATTACTCCAGCAGATGAAAACCATTCACTGCATTTTTCTTCATGATTGACTGTGCAGCATATTTTTTTTTTATGATGTCATTGTCTTAATTTTTACTTAGAAAGTGTAGTGAGACTTTAAAAACGCCCTGTATTATCCAACTGGGAAACGCCCATATCAAGTTACTATCTGAATGGGAAACACCCATATCAAGTTACTATCTGAATGGGAAACACCCATATCAAGTTACTATCTGAATGGGAAACACCCATATCAAGTCGGCTGTAAATCTAGCAAACCAGACAGTGTCAGGTGTGCAAAAACCTTTCTTTGCTCTTATGCCTATGCCATAACATTTGAGAGCCCACATCTTACCCATCCATTACTTCAGTAGTAATAATCCTGATAATACTCACCAGTCTTGAAATGTAGGTTTCACACAACTTCTTACAGTGACAGTAAATTTCAAAGACCAAGAGCACTGTATTTTTAATTACTGTTGCAATAAATTTCATTCTGTATTTTAAAAATACTTTTATTGGTAGATCTGTAACCATTATCTGTCACACATCATGTATCGGGAGTTGGGCATAAGGCTAACAACCTTATCCTGGGACCTATCTAGAGGCAACTCCAGATGGGAAAAAAAGATATTGTTAGGGAAACTCGCTGAGAAACCAACCGAGCATCAGGGATGCCAACTCCGAGGAGCTCATTCGTCAGCCCCAAACATGTGACAAAGATCGGATTCTGGGGCCAAATTAACAGGCATAAAATCCTTTGATGAGGTTGAAAGACTCGCCGAAGATAGGAAAAATTGGCGAACTACTTTGCGAGACCTATGTGATGTTTAACGCCACGGGAAGGATATAAGATATAAGAAGATTAAGATTTTTTAAAAACTTGAAACCGGATAAATGATATAAAAATAAATAAATAAATATTTAAGCATTCTTGGTGAAAACTTCAACAAACAGTAATAACACTTTATAGCTTGAATAAACGGCCCAGCATCAGAATTCCAGTGGCAGTAAGTCCCGCTTGTAATTTTTTGCACTTTTTAAATATCTTTACTATATGATAATGCCTGTCTTTTTTGTTTTCATTATTTGTAGGTATTACAGTTGCTGAATCATACATCTCATGGAATAACAGTTGTTTGTGCATGTTTTTTTTATCTTCCACTCATCAGCCTAAGTAGCATGCTTTAAGGCCATCAAATAAAAAAAAAACCCATATCAAAACATAAAGATTTGTTTAAACTGTCAACTTTTCATAAAATTTTACCACGTTTAGCTTTTTTTTTTGATTCAGTTCTTTGATTGAAACTCTCTTATTTCTTAACATCAGTTCCTTTGTTATCAGGCAGTAAAGAGTTAAATGCTGTAGAAATTTTAGTTCTCCATATAAACCAGTAAGTCCTGTCTCTGCTCTTTTGTGGCAGTGTTGGCAAATGATGCAGTTCACTTCTGTTTTGTGTTTGCTGAAAATGAAATCTATCAAATGGTTTCAACTGCTTGATTGCAAACTGTTGTTTCCACTATAAACATATCATAAATTTAAATAATAAATGTAATCATTCCAATATAAACAGAGCATGCAGTCAAACAATTGTACTGAAAATGACAAATTACTGTGAAAATTTTAAATACTACCATGAAAATCTCTGGTGGTTCAGCTGACACAGATCTTTAAATCTACAGACATTGGATTGTCACTGCTCTGCAGCAAAGCACATTTTAAACAAGATTTTTTCTGTTGATTTGTAGAATGACATAAAATACAGCAGTAGATAAGAAAATAAAGAAAACAACATGGCCCTATAAAGCCTCATAAAGCATGGGGTTTTGGTCTCAAAACTCTTCAAGTGGATTCAAGTTTTGTTTTCCACACAGAGAAATCATTTTTCTCTTTCTTTTGGTTAATTTATCATCTTTCTTTGGATGTCTCTCTTTGTTCGTGCATGTGTGTGTGTGTGTGTAATGAGAACACATCTGCTGTCTGCTAAACAAATCCAGTACTTCATGTGTTAAATGTTACTTGTCAGGTATGCTTTTTGTATAGTAGTATGACTAAAATGTGTGTAATTACTATTGCAAATGATGTTCTTGACACACTTGAAAACGCCCTCAAGAGACAGTTCCCACTGTTTGTCTGAATAATTTTCATGAAAATGTGATCCAAAAAGCATCAATTCTTCATTGAATAGAACAGCTCCCCAAAGATCTCTGTCAAAATCCCAAAGCAAAGTTTCATAGATGATCTCTATGTAAGGAGATAAAGGAGATTCTTTGACTCTGTAGAGAGCACCATTGTTTAGTAATATGAAATTTTCTTTGCCATTGCTAAATGACACTGCTGATGATGAATTATGCAGAGAGTCATTAAGCAGGTGATATGTCAGAGTGGAAAGATCAAAGATCACTGCACGCATTTCAGTACCAGTTAAACCAGTTCTTGTACCAAGAAATAATATTTTGTCTTTGACAACTGTTGCATGAAAGATGTTTATATCAATATCAGACAATGTTCCAGCAAGGATCCACTGACCTTCAAATGAGGTATAGATATTTTCCAAGTTTATCATTTCAATAGAATATTTATGAACAACATACAAGAAATTTCCAACTGCCAGAGAAAACATTGGTACATCTGTAAGCATTAATCTGGGAAGCTCCCTCCATTGGTTGAGGGATGTATTGTAAACATATACCTGTTGGTTTCCTGTGGTTATATAAACATTGTTATTGAAGCAAACTGCAGAATTTGTTGAAATGTACCCTCTTGAGAAAGGAGTTCCAAGACTGTACCATGTGCCATCTTGTTTCCTGCATACAAGAATGTAAGAGCTGGTATATTTGATGGCTGCAACAATAACATTTTCTACTCTACTGTTTGACCTGTGAATAGCAGAAGCAGGGCAGAAGTCATGACGTCGATCTGGTCTTAGCTGGTAAGCTAAACCTTCCTCCAGTATTTCTTGTGCCCCTTTATTATCATGTACATGATCACTCTTCAACAGCTGCAGTAAATATTTCCCACTTAGTAGGCAAATTCTAGAGACTTCCATCAGACTGATGAGATGGTCAAATCGATCAGCAAGTTTCATGTCTTTCTCATGTTCACGTACTTGAAGATCTCCAGAAGCACAGTCATTTCTTTCATTTTGTTCCTTTTGTTCATCTTCTTCTTGCTTCTGGTACTGTTTGCTGTTCATCACAGAAGATTCAGAAGTTTCAGCAGAATATTCTGATGGTTTACATGCTGCCCATCGCAATATAGTGTCAAGTACATTATCTTCAGACTTTGTATTCAAATCTTGGCTTGAAATCAGTGACTTCATTTCACTCTCATTAAGCATTAGAATTTCATCAGATCTTCTTACAGATTCAAAGTTTTGTAGAATGTATGCCCATGATAACTCTGTCAATTCTTCAGAGTCCAAAAGCTTAGAACTTTGATAAATGGCAAAGCAGTTACTGGTTGAGATCTTTTCTTTAAGGAATTGCTCACATTCTTTAAGCAGGAAAAGTATCTGCAACTGATTTGCTGCATGCCAAATCTCAATCATGTTTTCCTCCTTTAGAATGCTTGTCCCTGTATAAAGGCAATCCAGAATTTCAGCAAAGGTCTCAGTTGATATTTCTTTCAGCTCTATTCTCTTCTGTAGATCTTCCTTCATCCCAGAAGACAAGAGAGCTTTGAAAAATACAGAACAAGCAGCAAGAATTACTCTGTGACACTTGAACTCAGAACTGCCTACAATAACTGTAACATCAGCAAACTCTGGACTGTTTTTGTGGTCTCGAAGGCCACCTAAAATTCCACTTGCAATAATGAGAGAAATGGCCTTTTCTTTATCTTGTGTCATGATGTTACTGTGAAAGAATGACAGTAAAAAATTATTATAACTGCTTTATTCCTGTATATGTTATTAAAGCATAATAAAGTGAGAGAGAAGAATGTATGCATATACAATCATGTGAGTGAGAAAAGTGTCTGTACAATCACATGAACAAGAAAAGTGTATGTCTATATAGTGAAGTGAGTGAGAAGAGTGACTGTGAAGAGTGTGTGTCATTAAAGCCATGCAAATGAGAAAAGAGTATGTCTAATACTGTCAATGTGAATGAGAAGAGTATGTCTGTACTATCATTTTAATGAGAAAAATGTGGACAGCCATGTTAGTGAAGAGAGTATGTCTATACAGTCTTGTGTGATGAGAACTGCGTGTCTATACAGTCATATGAGTCATTCATGATTCATCATCTGTTTTTGCTGTCAGGCGCTGTTTTGTCCATTTGTCTTTATATACAGCTTTTAGTCTGTTTTTGTTTGTTCAAATGTTGTGCTTCTATCAATTTGTTGCATTCTGCTTCCCTCTTTTGCCAGTCTGTCTGCCTCTTCATTTCCTTGGATGTTACAGTTGGCAGGTATCCACTGTATGATTGTTTTATTGAGTGTTACGCTTGCTAGTGATAGGGCATCTGTCAGGTTTTCCAGGTCTTTTGGTACTTCAGTGCTTCTTCTTCTTCTTCTTCTTCGTTCGCACTGTCTGTCTATATCTGCAGTCCTGTCTCTTGGATAAATTTCACTGTTTTTTGTAACTCATGTATGGAACCGTAGAGCTTATCTTCTTTAGTGGTTTCACTGGGCCAGTAATTATTTCTCAGTGTCTCGTAGTTGATGCAGTTTTGGAGGATATGTTCCATGGTTTGGGGCACCTGGGCACATGTACATAGATTAGTAGTACCAACCTTAAACTTTGTATACATATGACTTCGGAGTCGGCTGTGTCCTGTTCGGAGACGGAAGATGGTGACTTGTTCCTTTCTGTTTAGCATGTGATAGTCATCATGTGGTGGTGTTTGTGGCTTCCTGTAGGTTTTTATCATGCTTTTCTTCTGATTATAGGTGACTGGTATGTCTGGTTGCTCCATTTCAGTGCCCTCTTTGGCCAGATGGTCAGCTTTCTCATTGCCTGGTATCCCACAGTGGGAGGGAATCCATTGCAAAGTGACTCCATGTTGTAAGCCAATTTTTGACAAGGCATCCTTAAGGTCTGGTAGTTTGTTGCACTGAAGAGCCTCCAGTACTGATCTTGCATCTGTGAGAATTACTACAGGACATGTATCAATTCTGGAGTCTGATACTTTTTCAACTGCAGCAATAATTGCCCTAACTTCTGCATCAAAGTTGTTGCAGTATTTACCAGTGGGTATGGAAATCTTGTCAATGGTGTTGTTTGGATATTCAATATATGCTCCTGCCCCACCATTCTTTATGGCATTATGTGCAGATCCATCTGTATACACACGTATCCAGGTGTCACATGGATATTTGTCATCTAGAACACTAAGTGTGGCTGTTGATCTTACAAGGCTGCTTTGCATCTCACCATTCTGCACACCTTTCACTTCAGTCTGAATAGTTATCTGTGTATAATACTTCAGTGCTTGAATCTGTGAAAAAGACTATTTGCTTCTCAGTGTGGTTTCTGTGTTCTATTATTTTCATTGCTGCAGTTTTTATTGCTTCTACCTCAGATATATAATTATTGGAGTAGACATCTGTTGGTACAGCCATCTGTATTGTTTTTTTGTTTTAGCTTTATAGATATGTCTCCACCTCCATTTTCTGTGGCATTTATGTAACCGACCCATCTGTGTATATGTGTGTCCAGTACTTTCTGGGATAGTTTTTTGTTATGTAATTCATTACTATCACTTGTTTTTCTTTTACTGTTTGGGTTCCTTTTTTTCCTGTATGCCTGGGAGCTGTTCGCTCTGTTCTGGGAATTTTTTGGTTTTCCATGGCGGGAATTTGCAAAATGATTCTAGAGGTTTGCTTTGTGTATGTGGGGTTGTTGGATCATTTTGCAAGGGGTTTTTTTGCTCTTTGGATGAAGTTTGTTCTTTTTCAGTCCGCCTTTGCCTTGGTTGTGCATATGATCATACACTGGGTGCTCTTTTAATTTTATTAATTTTTCTGCTTGTTGTTGGGTTTTAGATGTTGTATTTATGTCATACTTTCCAGTTCTTTTATTGGTGTTGTTTTCATTGCACTTGTTAGGATTCTCAGTGCCTGATTTTGTATTTTGTCTAGTTTGTTGAGGTTGCCAATGCTGTCACACCATATTCCAGTTTTGGTCTCATTCTTCCTGTGTATATCTTTTTTAGTATGATGTGGTTTGCTCCCCAGGTAGTCCCTGCTAGTTTTTTCATCATTTCCATTCCTTGACATGCATTTTTTTTTTTTAACTTTTATTGATGTTGTTTTTCCAGGTCAGGTAGTGATCTAGAGTGATGGCTAAATATGTTGGGCTGCTCTCCACTGAGAGGTTGTATCCATTAATTTTTAGGTCTGCACTCTGTATTTTGTTTGACAATGAAAAGACCGTGTATGTTGATAAAAACTGACAAAACAAATAAGGCAGCTGAAATATATATCAATGAGGACAAATTGTAAGAGGTGGAGAGTTTTGAATATCTTTGATCATTACTAATAATGGAGATACAATGAGGGCTATTAAGAGGACATCTATCGCTCTTCAAAAAATAAAACAACTAAAGAAGCTGTGGAGAGGAACAGACATAACTACAAAAATAAGATTTTTAAGGGCATGCATCTTTCCCATCACAACATATGCCTTTGAGACCTGGACACTTAACAAAACAAATGAGAAACACATAAATGCCTTTGAATGTAAATGCTACAGAAGAGTCCTTCAAATATCATGGACACAAAAAAAGAACAAATATATCCATACTACAAGAACTTAATATGAAGAAGGTTGGCTAGTAAAGAGGAGTAAAGAGAGAAAACTTAAATATTTTGGACATATTAAACGTCATGATAATTTAGAGAAGACAGTTTTGGAAGGGTACATAATAGGAAAAAGAAAGTGAGGAAGACCAACACAATATTTGAATAATTCCATTATTCAAATATTCTTTGGCTGCAAGACATCCTGCTTACAACCGAGAGGCCTACAGGAAAGCTGATAGGGAGGCAAAGTTCTGGAAGGGACATGCAAATGACTGGGTGACTGACTGACTCTGGGCCCCATATGTTGTAAAATTTCATTTGTGATACCATCTTCCCCTGGGGATTTTCTACATTTCAGGGCTTTCAGAGCAGATTCTAGCTTTTGGAGGGTAAAGTTTACTGACTGATGTTCTTTCATTGCTGATTGTTTGTTGTCATATTCTTTAAGTTCTTTATCTACTTCTCTTGTTTTCTTTGCAGTTGTATTTTGATTTGGCTGATGTTTTTATAGTTTTCCTCGAGAGCATTTGCTGCTTGTTTTCCTGTTAGGGTTTTCCCATTACTTTCTATGATTATTGGCTTGCATTGTGTGTCATCATGGTTTAGTGTTTTTATAAGTTTCCATAGTTTTGCACTACTTTTATCTAGGTTTAAATTTTCTCTTTTCTCTACCCAGCTTCTTCTTGCTGCTTGATTAGCTTCTTTCCTATACCTAGCACTTGGTTCTTTTAGTCTGATGTTGCTTTCAACATCTTGTTAGTCTTAGCTAGTTCTCTTGCAGCTGTCAGGTTATATTCAAGTCTTTGAAGTTCTTCTGTCCAGTATCTTATATCCTTCCCGTGCCGTTAAATGTCACATAGGGCTCGCAAAGTACTTCATCAATTTTTCCTGTCTTCGGCAAGTCTTTCAACCTCATCAAAGGATTTTATGCCTGTTAATTTGGCCTCTCTTAACAGTGTCCTCTTCAGAGTTTCATGTGGTCTGCCTCTTTTTCTTTGGCCTGTTGTGTTCCATTTGATAGCTTGTTTTGGGATTCTCTGATCATTTCTTCTCATCAAGTGGCCAACATATGTCCATCTCCTTTTCCTGATCACCCATGAGACTGGTTGTTGTTCAGTCATCTGTCTTATCTCTGCATTGTTCTTGAATTCGTTCCACTTGATGCTGAGTATTTTCCTTAGGCATTTGTTTTCAAAAGAGTCTAATTTCTTTTCTATTTCATTAGTTGTTTTCCAGCTTTCACATGCATAAATGAGGGTGGATATTACATTTGAATTGAATAGTCTTAACTTGGTTTTTGTGCTTATAACTTTTGAATTCCATATTTTCTCAAGATTCTTGAAGATTGATGCTGCTTTTGCAATTCTGATCCTAACTTCCTTTCTAGTGTCACCATCCTGGTCTATGTAGATGCCAAGCTATGCAAATTGATTGACTTCTTCAATATCTGTCCCTTCTATGTGTATTTTTCCAGTTTGATTAATGGGAATTTTCATCCGTCCAGTATGGCTGGTAGTTTTTCCGTCATCCTCATGGTATGGTTTTGAAAGCTGCTTTTAATATTGCTTCATTGAGTTGTTTGGCCACTTTGTTCACATCCTTGTGTCGGGTGTTTATGTTTTCAATGTATAGGTCTGTAAGTCTGTTGAAATGTTCTCAACTGGCTCTTTAGTAATTGCACCTGGTTAGTGGTTTTTGTGTTGGTGTTCTGTAATTAAGGTCTACCTTTAGTTTTATTAGTTTGTGGTTGTTCAAGTATCTCTCGTTCAGTTTTGTGTGCTATATCTTCTGTTGCGAATGCTAGGTCTAGAGTTGTGGTAGTTCTCCATCTCCTTGACTAAAAGGTTGGCTTGTCCTCTGCTTGATTGATTAGTATTGATTCTATTTCCCACTCCTCTAATTCCTCTCCTCTGCTGTCTGTTTCATTATATCCTCATCATTTTGAGTGACTGTTGAAGTCACCTTTGATTAGGCACTGAGATTCTGTAGTTTCTATTTCTGTGAGCATCATGAACTTTTCTTTGGGGGGGGGGGGGGCAGTATATATTGTAGATTCTTAGTTGTTTTCCTTGAATTATTATGTCTAGTCCATTATTTTGGTGTTTTTCATCCTTATTCTATTTCTTTGGCTGCTATTTGGTTTTAGATCAGTGTGTCATAACTCCTCCCTTGTGTCCTGCTCTGTCTTGTCTGAATGTCTGGTATTCTCTTACTGTGAATCTACTGTATGGTTTCAAGTGTGTTTCCTGCATACATGCAAGGTCTATGTCCTCTTTCATGAGATTTTGGTAAGTCCAATCTTTTTATTTCGAACTCCTTCATCTTTCCATTGTAGGATGTTGAATTTCTTTTGTGTCTCTCTTTTGGTCAGTAGTTTTCCCCCTGGTCTCAGTGTCCTGGCCATGCAGCACAAGGCAGGGTGTTCACCAGTCGCTTTGGGTGGACCCATTCGAGGCACTGGGGCCAGCAATCTCCCAGCCTGGTGGGACTCCACAGGTAGATCATCACGTTTGGATGAGATTGGATGTAATATCATTTTCGCGAGAGTTGCATTATAACAACTCATGAGAGAGAATGCATATATGAGATTGAGTAAAAATTGAAAGATATGTATATATATAAAGATTAGCGGGTGAGTCAAAATGTCTGTTCACATATTATTCAATGGTTATACCCTTTGATTTGTGGTCCACTCATCCATCCATCCACCCACCTGTCTGTGTGTGTATATACAGTATATCTCCCGGGAACTGGTGTTTTTTGTCCGCTATGAAGGTGCTGAAGTACTACATCATGTTGGCTTAGGAGCAGGTTATGGCAGCTATTTTTAATGGAGCTAAAAAAAAGGGGGTGTGCAAAGCTTCTTTATCAGTAGGCTTGGCTTGTAACTTTAAAATGTACCAATATACTTGTAATTGTCTCCAGTTATTTCCTTCAAACACAAAGATATGCAAGAGAAAATAAACAAGCTAACTCAGAATGAAAACAACATAGGACTAAAGATCAACGTAGGAAAGACAAAGTTAATGAAACAAAATGTGAACAACAGAAATGTACTCAGAGTAGATAACAAGTTAGTGGAGGAGGTCAATGAATTTTTATACCTTGGCAGTAAAGTAGTAGAAAATGGAGACAGCACAGAGGACATCAACAGCAGACTTACTAGAGCAAACCAGGCTTTTGCAATGCTGCAGACTATATGGAAATCAAAAAAACTAAGCATAAATATGAAAATCAGGATATTTAAGAGTAATGTTCTAAGTGTACTACTCTATGGAAGTAAATGCTGGAAAATCACCAAAACCATAGAAAACAAGTTGAATTCTTTCCAGACTAAATGTTTACGAAGAATTAGAAAAATATTTTGGCCCAACACCATAAGAAATAACATCTTATTAGCAGAAATGCAGATGAAACCACTGACAACAATTATTGAGGAAAGACGCTGGCGATGGTTGGGACATGTGCTCCGAATGACTGACAACTCACTACCAAAAATAGCACTAAGATGGACACCACAGGGGAACAGAAGTAAGGGTAGACCAAAAGAGACATGGAGAAGAACAACAGAAAGGATGTTGAGCAATAGAGGGCTCACCAGGGCAAGAGCAGAAAAAAGGGTGAAGGAAAACCCATGCGGATGCCCCATGTGCCCTGGACACTTAAGGTTCAGAGAGAGAGAGAGAGAGAGAGAGAGATTTCCTTCAAAACAGCGATAATTCCACTAAGATCATTAAAAAAAAATATACGTGGGTATTTCTAAACATATGAGAACACACGACTGTATAGGACACGTGTTTCAAAACAGATGTCAGACATTCCAACCGAAGCAATAAGATTCCCCGGACGAATTCTTAGAATATAAGACTGTCCCGTAAAATACGGGCCGACTGAACACACACACACACACACACACACACAAACACACACATACTACTTACTCCATGTCTGAGGAAAGTCGTTCTGATGAAGAAGGCTACGATATAATTTACAAAAGCAACTAAAGATCCTGCTTGTTCTCAAAACTGGTACTGAAAGTCACTGGTGGAAGTTGGGGGAGAGAACCCAATTTATTGATAAATCGGTGACATATCGAAACCGAAAGTGTACCGACGCTCCCAACAACAGTTTGGGATAGTAATGACATTGTATAATGTAACACGTGTTTAATTTAGCGGAAAACAAAATCGATATCGAAACTGAAAACAGAAATGCTCGTTTCCCTGTGCAATTAGTACTCACCTTGGCGGACATTTAGCTCCCGCAACACCCCCCCCCTCCCCAAATCTATAAATTATTCCAGAATACAAACTTATGCATGCAAAGAAAGTGATATACCGCTATTTGCAAAAAAAAAGCGCTTTAAAGTGAAGCGCCATGAAGCGAGATACGCATTATTTTCGTTCACTTATTTCCTAAAAGATGGTCATAGTAACAAGTTTTCTTTCTCTACGAGAGAATGATCAGTGCTCCATTTTGAATTTTTTTTTTTTGGTTATGTTTGGTCTTGACAGCCAAAAAAATTGAAACAGTTATTTTTTTTCCTCCAGTAGAGGACTTTGCAAGTACTCAGTCAGTTCCAGTTACGTATTAGACTCAGTTTCAGCATATTGTCATTTAGGATAAGTTTTCTTGTCGGTGAAATGTAAGCTGTTTAGTAGTGTTGTCCTTATCAGGACATAAATGTGTTGTACTGGTTTCCAACTTTTGGAAGTTATGTGTGTTCTGGGATATTTGAAATTCACTAATTTGTAAGGAGTTGCTTATAAAGCAGTTACTAGTTGTCAGAAATTTCATCCCCGTGGCGATGACTACTAGTCCGGGAAGTTCTTGTAAAATTTGTTGATTCAACCCGCCATGTTGGCAGCTCGTCCTCTTTTCTCATCTCCATTTTTCATCGTTTATTTCTTCATTCAGTACATGTTTTGATGTGTATCCTTGTAGTTGGAAGATTATTATCTTTGCGGGGTTTTCTTGCTGTTAGCCGTGTCGATTGAGTGGGAAGTCCTGTCAAAGTTTTCATACGTGACACTGCCGTTTTTGTTGTAGCAGTTGCAAACCTGGCATTGTTGTTGTGTCACTCAGGGGGTACCATAGTGACAAGACTGCCTTTTTTGGGCAGAGTAGTGCTACCAACTCTCACAGGCAACAACAACCTGTAAGTCTATCAAGGTATAGTAAAAGTCCGCAAAATTCCATCTTTTGATGCCTTGGACACGTCACAGATTTACAGTAATTTAAGCTTTAGTGGTGCCCTGCTGGCATGACAGTACTTGTCCCAGAGGGATACTCCTTTAGTGGTAAAGTAGGCAAAGTAGGGTCTTGACCACAAAACGTCCATGTTTGAAGTATTGTTTATCTGTCCTTATTTATAATAAAATTTGATTTATGGTTCGTATTTTATGCTAGAGTGTTACCTTTCTATTGTTGTTGTGATTTATAGGCCTGTGATTTTACTTACAATATATCCATTGATTACTCCTCTTCTGCTCAAGCAGTCAGTGGCTGCAATGACAGCAGGTAAGACATCAAGATTCAGCTTATAAAACAATGACAGCAGGTAAGACATCAGGATTCAGCTTATAAAACAGTGACAGCAGGTAAGACATCAGGATTCAGCTTATAAAACAGTGACAGCAGGTAAGACATCAGGATTCAGCTTATAAAACAGTGACAGCAGGTAAGACATCAGGATTCAGCTTATAAAACAGTGACAGCAGGTAAGACATCAGGATTCAGCTTATAAAACAATGACAGCAGGTAAGACATCAGGATTCAGCTTATAAAACAATGACAGCAGGTAAGACATCAGGATTCAGCTTATAAACTATAAAATTTATTTGTCACTCAGACCTACAGGTGCCCTGGGATTTATTTGGCAAGATAGTGCAAGATTCAAACTGATAGTTTTACTACAAAAATATGAATGGAAACAATAACACAGTCAAACTCTCCTAGGCAATAATATGCGGATGGTTTTGCCCCAAGGTGTACTTGGATGAACAATTGTTTCATGTTTAATTTTTGTTTCTTTTGTCAGTATTTATCGACTCTGTGATATAAACTGATTAGGCTACCTCCCACTAATAAATCACAGTCCCAATGAAAGTCTCTCAATGGCTTATCAGATCTTTTTCCCCAGATATGTTTGGTCTGAGACTAAAAATTTTGGAGGTCATTTGGTGCCCAATAACTACTTTGGTCAGTGACCAGTTTCAACATTCCACACCCCCCCCCCCCCAGGACTATAATGTTACATCAACACAAGCAACAAAAAGTTGAAACATAAGAGAGATGAAGTAGAATCTTTACAACAAAATTAGAAATTTCAAAGAGATGTGAAGTCTTGACTAGCAACAAGAAGTTCATAGTCTGCATTTAGTGATTTGTAGGGATTGTTTAATTGCATCTCTCTCTCTCTCTCTCTCTCTCTCTCTCTCTCTCTCTGAACCTTAAGTGCCCAGGGCACATGGGGCTTCCGCATGGGTTTTCCACAAATGCCTGTCCTTTGCCTTTTTTTCTGCTCTTGCCTAGGTGAGCTCTCTATTGCTCAACATCCTTTCTGTTGTTCTTCTCCATGTCTCTTTTGGTCTACCCTTACTTCTGTTCCCCTGTGGTGTCCATCTTAGTGCTGTTTTTGGTAGTGAGTTATCAGTCATTCGGAGCACATGTCCCAACCATTGCCAGCGTCTTTCCTCAATAATTGTTGTCAGTGGCTTCATCTGCATCTCTGCCAACAAGATGTTATTTCTTATGGTGTTGGGCCAAAATATTTTTCTAATTCTTCATAAACATTTAGTCTGGAAAGAATTCAGCTTGTTTTCTATGGTTTTGGTGATTTTCCGGCATTCACTTCCATAGAGTAGTATACTTAGAACATTACTCTTAAATATCCTGATTTTCATATTCATGCTTAGTTTTTTAAGATTTCCATATAGTCTGCAGTACTGCAAAAACCTGGTTTGCTCTAGTAAGTCTGCTGTTGATGTCCTCTGTGCTGTCTCCATTTTCTACTACTTTACTGCCAAGGTATACAAATTCATTGACTTCCTCTACTAATTTGCTATCTACTCTCAGTACATTACTATTGTTCACATTTTGCTTCATTAATTTTGTCTTTTCTACATTGATCTTTAGTCCTATGTTGTTTGCATTCTGAGTTAGCTTGTTTGTTTAATTGCATGGCTCTTCTTTATTGTACAGAGACACAGTAAGAGGTTCATTTATTACTGTACTCAGTCAAGTTTCTGTACTTAATCAAATTTATCAGCAAAATGTTGCTTAGGGTTTAAGTCTAAATCAACTGATTCTCTGTCCTTCTGTAAAGGCAATCTCAGACCATACGTCTCAATACTTACAGCTGACAGGATGAAAGATAAAATGGCAGTGTTGACAAGGCAGATGAACACGTGCTGATCAAGAACATATCCAACACATTCATTGTGTACCAAGTAAGAGACTGCTGTGTTCCTTTGGTCTGGTAACAGAAAAAGGATGAAATGAAGTCCATGTGGTAGAGTTTGCAAAGAAGCTTGCTACATTGGCTCACTCTTGGATTCAAATGAAGTCACTAAGCCAGAGTTTTTAAACTGTACTTCACGGAGCTCTTGAACTCTGCCATAGCTATCATAGGGTCCGTGGGGCAAATTTAAAACGTTCCCTATTTGTTTTTCTTACTTTGCTTTTCATATCTGGATAAAGCAATTGCCAAAGGCACACTAAGAATATGTAAGGCATTTCATTTGTTTTATATTTTATAGACTGTGCTATTGCATGACAGTAGATGTGGCAAGAGCACATGTGTCAGGAGGTTTTGCCATATAGCAAAATCACACTACTACTAACACTTCATTAGTGATAGTGATTAGGTGTGTTAATATGAGTTCTGTTAAAGAATTGGTCTTGTGTACATGAAGGTACCTGTATACATTTTTAAGACATGTTTTTAGAATAAAAATAATTAATTGCTATTCTTGTAACGAATAAGCAACTGAATATCAGTAATATCTCATCTGATGTGAGTGGACAAAAATCACACAAGCTTATTGCAGCCTCATCGATCTCATTGTTGCATCTTAAATTTCAGCTGAAGACACTGTCAGATCTGACAGTCAGTGAACCATAACTGACATGCTAGCTTCAGGGTTGGCGAACAATATCTGCCCAAGACCCTGTCTCACCTCTCTTTTGGTACCCCCAGTAACAGACCTAGCCTGGTTAACAGGGCAGGGATCACCATAGTCCTCATCACCCCCTCCCCCCCTTTTTTTCCCACTCAGAGACTGAAATATTACCTGCCATAACCCGCTCCCAATCCGACACAGCGCTGTGGCTCAATATCTTCACCACATGGGATGCAAAGAAAACCAGTCTGCAGTTTCAGGGAGGAATGTAAAAGAATAAGAGGATTTCAGCTTGGTGGTGGAGTGATAAATTGATACAATGAGGGAAATTAAAAGGAGGACATCTATCGCTCTTCAGAAAGTAAAACAACTAAAGAAGCTGTGGAGAGGAGCAGACGGAACTACAAAAATAAGATTTTTAAGGGGATGCATTTTTCCCACCGCAACATATGCCTGTGAGACCTGGACACTTAACAAAACATCTGAGAAACACATAACTGCCTTTAAATGCTACAGAAGAGTTCTTCAAATATCGTGGACACAAAAAAGAACAAATATGTCCATACTATAAGAACTTAATATTGAAGAAGGCTGGCTAGTAAAGAGGATTAAAGAGATATTTTGGACACATTAAACGTCATGATAATCTAGAGAAAACCGTCTTGGAAGGGTACATAATGGGAAAAAGAAAGAGAGGAAGACCAAGGCGAAGATGGCTGCAAGACATCGTTGATGATCTGCAAATGGATGCATCAGCAGCAGGCCATCTTGTTCACAACCGAGAGGCCTACAGGAGTGCTTGTTAGGGAGGCAAAGTTCCACATGGGACATGCAAATGAATGAATGAATGGAATGATAAATTGAAGAATTAATATTATACGTATGTGTATAATATTATATATTGAAGAAGATTGGCTAGTAAGAAAGATTAAACAGAGAAAACTTAAATATTTTGGACATATTAAACGTCATGAGAATTTAGAGAAGACCATCTTGGAAGGATACATAATAGGAAAAAGAAAGAGAGGAAGACCATGGCAAAGATGGCTGCAAGTTCCACAAGGGACATGGAAATGACTGACTAACTGACTGGAATGATAAAAGAATTATAGAAAGAAGAAAAAAACCAAACTATGATGAAAATTTTATGAACTATGATTTTACATGGATAGATAAAAAGAATGAACAAAGTGGATTGTGTTGAATGTGGAACAGTATTACGTAATAGTTGTTTGTTTCCTGCAAAGCTAAAATGACTTGAAATACCGGGTGATATAATTATATAAACGCTAAATTTTAAACAATCAAGACCACTTAATTCAAGGATACTCCATTCATGATGTAAAGATACGCAAAGTTTGAATAAAAACAGACTCTTCTGTACCAATGTTTGCTAGCTTTCTCAGTGTGCACGCTTGGGACTGCATGAGGAAACAGGGTTATTTTTATTTAAACATCATGTGGAATTTCCTTGTAAATTAAAAGAGAAGTTGTTCTAAGGACTGTAATAGCCAGAGGTGGGGTGAGGGATACGCTCTCAACTCCAATTAAATGTCTCCATGGCATGCGTCTCAAATAGCCTCTGATAGTCCAAGTCCAGCTCCTGGCCTTCTCTTGCTGGAACTGTTTAAACTGACAGGATATGGGGCGAAAGGCGAATATCTGGTGCCTGAAAACCAGTCGTTTTATGGTAGATGAGACTCATTAGTCTTGGTTGGTAGCTCATCTAGAAGGAAAGCTCCTGCTTGCCGCTGGTAAGATTCCTCAGCTGCCGTGCATGGGGTGAAACACCTCCCGGCCAATGAAGAAAAATGCGGTTAGGGTTGCCGCGCGGCGGCGTTATGGAAAAGGTGATGGAAAGGATTAAGTGAAGTAGCCCGTAGTCTCGCGGTCAGGGCTACTCATATCTTGCGCCTCTGCTCTAGAGGCCGGCCACATCCTATATACACCCATACTGGCTCAAATGCCTAAACCGGCTTAACCCAGGGGTAAACTAATACTCTGCTAGCGAGATTCTTCGGCTGCCACGCGTGGGGTGAAATTTATACTATGAAGAAAAATGCGATTAGTGTTGCCGTGAGGCGCCGTTGTGGAAAAGGTGATGGAAAGGATTAAATAAAATTTAATCGGTATGGCCAGTAGACACGCGGTAAGGGCTACTCATACCATGGCACATCTGCTATAGAGGCCGGCCACCTCCTGTACACACCTATACTGGGCCAATATGCCTAAACCGGCTTAACCCAGGGGTGAAACTTGATGGCTACGCATATCACGGTACCTCCGCTCTAGAGGCCGGTCATGTCCTATGTACACTTATATTGGGATAATACACCTAAACCGGCTTAACGCAGGGCGAAACTCACTAGTGGTGAGGATTCATCCTCCTCGACAAAAGCTCCGTCCTGGTCACCACCAGGAAGGGTAGCGACCACTACCACAAAATGCTGAAGTCGGAGACACTGGACCAGTGCAGTCTAGATAGGCAACCACCTCTCACCCGACGGGGATATATTATATCCAAATTACGTTGAAGTTTTCCTGGGAGAAAGTCCAACTCTGGATTGGATGGGCAACCACCTCTCACCTGGCGGGGATACACATGTATCCCAAAACACTTCGAGGTTTTCCAGTGGAAAAATCCAACTCTAGGCTGGATGGGCAACCACCTTTCATCCAGCGGGGATATACTGATATCCAAACCAAGTCGAGGTTTTCCGGTGAGAAAGTCCAACTCTAGATTAGACTGGTGCAACGAAAACCACAGTGTCACGCAATCCCGCTTCTGAGACTCACCCAGAATACAGGCTCAACCACCGCGATACTCTGAACCTCTTGTGGTCCTCTCGGGGATCTCGTGTGGTCCTTTCACAGGGGGACCACGGGTCCTATCGAGGACCACAGGGGTAATTTCAGTAGGATCACGGGGCGGTTCTGGTGGTAGAAGCGAAGGAAGAAGAAGACTAAGACCTTCTAATATTCCGCGCATAATGCGCTGAGATACGGAGATTTCTTTCTCTGTAATCCTGTTGTTCATGGCTAATAATGATAACAGAAATTGATGGTAACAAGATTATGTTGTTCCAGTTGTCAAAGTATTCACAGAATGAAGTCCTCACACTGTTTATTAGTCTAATATTGAATAACACGTGACTAAAGAAAATATCCCAAAACAAGCTATCAAGTGGAACACAACAGGCCGAAGAAAAAGAGGCAGACCGCGTGAAACTCTGAAGAGGACATTATTAAGAGAGGCCAAGTTAACAGGCATAAAATCCTTTGATGAGGTTGAAAGACTCGCCGAAGACAGGAAAAATTGGCGAACTACTTTGCGAGCCCTATGTGACGTTTAACGGCACGGGAAGGATATAAGATAAGATATAAGAAAGAAAATATATAATTCTGTTTGTGTGCTAGAATACCTTCAACATGGAGCAACAGAATTTGAACTACATTATAAGATGAACATCGAAAGTGAAACCAGCTGCACGTGGTAGCTGAAAATTAAAATTTAACGTCGTATTTGCACCAAATCTGCCTATCATTGTTGTAAACAAAACAACCATGACTGATTAAGAAGATTCAGCAGTGATAAGTAATGTGTATCTACACTAAACATAAACTGCAGCATTGCCACTAAAGTTGCATTACTTGAATCGAAGTTTAATTCGGACGTTCTCGTCTCCACGACAGCATAGACCAGGAAATTTCGTTTTCAGTTTCAAGATTCTTTACAGCAATGACTTTCTCAGAAATATTGTGTTAAGGATTTTTTTTCATATGCGCTGTGAGAACGAAACAATAACTAGTGTATAAGTATACAACCATACACGAAGCACTGCAGTAAAGCTGTGATACCAAAACGCATAAACTAGGAAAAAGTATAAACTTTTTAGTGGTTAAGTAATAAAGCTGTTCATACGTTTTTTCCTAGTTTATACATTTTGCGAATGAAACAGTACATTTAAAAATTTCACACTGATCTGGAATTTCCTGCCAATTTTGTAAGAGGACCCCCCCCCCCCCCTTCTTTTCTTCCTTATTTAGTCTCCTTACGTAAAACAGCGAACTCTGTGGCCCCATCGACCCCCCCCCCCCCCCAAATCGCCTTGCGCAAGTCCGGAAACAGGTGACAGAAAGGACGACGGTTAGGCTACAATGAGTTTCTTGAATTTCTGCATCAAACCCTGCAGTCATGCTTCTCGGTAGGCACCGTTGCCGTTGACAACAAATCGAGCCAGTCCTGTTGGTTAGTCTGGGGTGATCAGTCTTTCCCCGCTGCGTGCCTTCACGTTGTTCATTCGTTTTCTCTGCCCCTAATCCCCCCCCCCCCCCAGAAAATTCATTATTATAGAAAACAGTATTTACGTTTTTCAGTACTGACACCCTATTGAAGAAGGCTGGCTAGTAAAGAGAATTAAAGAGAGAAAACTTAAATATTTTGGACACATTAAACGTCGTGATAATCTAGAGAAGACCGTCTTGGAAGGATACATAATGGGAAAAAGAAAGAGAGGAAGATCAAGGCAAAGATGGCTGCAAGACATCGTTGATAATCTGCAAATGGATGCATCACCAGCAAGCCATCTTGCTCACAACCGAGAGGCCTACAGGAGTGCTGTTTGGGAAGCAAAGTTCCGCAAGGGACACGCAAATGAATGAATAATGACACCCATATAAGTTTAATACAACTCCAATCCCTGGATTAGACACAAGAAAGTGACAAATCCACGGCACATATAGCAGAAATGGTAAACCACATTTCCTTCCCCAGAGAAACCCTAACAACTTCAAAATGAGTGGCACCTCTAGAATTAGAATTTCGCTTTCAGGGAAACAAAAGTTGCGTTGCATTACACTTATTGTAACATTTCATCTTCAATTTGCTATCTTTTTAACAGACCAGTCAGTATACCAAACATTGTGACTTATTTCTTGTTATTATTTCTCCTCCGTTAAAAAAAAAAGTATCGTATCAGGCAAAAGCCCAAGATCAATATAATCACACAGTTTCGCCCAGAATACGTAAAACTGCACTGCTTTGAAAGATACTTTAAATTATGTCATTCCTTCCTTCCTCGAACTCTTTACATAGACCACCAACAAGCGCTGTCCATTTATTTCTGTCCTGGGCTGTTTCTTCTATACGTCTCCAGGTGTGAAGTCCCTTCTTGCAGTATTTTTTCTCCTGCTGAGTTGTTTGTTGACGTTTTCATAGCTGAAGTATTTTTTACAGAACTGGGTAGCCATGGCGGAGTTCTTGACGTTATGTACAGTGACGTAAAGGCAATGGAAAGACTTTCCTTGTTCACATAGCCTGTACAACATAGCTTATACAATGTGAAACTGATGGTCATTTACATTTATATGATATTAAAAATATTAAATTTTTATATATGTTAATCTATTAGTTCTTGATTAAAAGAAAACTGTCACAGACAAGAAACAACACTCAAATCTCAGATTATCAGAAAATGTCAGAAAGTGAACAGTAATCTCTAACTCATTCATTCATTCATTTGCATGTCCCTTGCGGAACATTGCCTCCATAACAGCACATCTATAGGCCTTTCAGTTGTGAGCAAAATGGCCTGCTGCTGATGCATCCATTTACAGATCATCAACGATATCTTGCAGCCACCTTCGCCTTGGTGTTCCTCTCTTTCTTTTTCACATTATGTATCCTTCCTAGACGGTCTTCTCTAGATTATCATGACGTTTAATGTGTCCCAAATATTTAAGTTTTCTTTGTTTAATCCTCTTTACTAGCCAGCCTTCTTCAATATTAAGTTCTTGTAGTATGGATATATGTGTTCTTTTTTGTGTCCATGATATTTGAAGAACTCTTCTGTAGCATTTATATTCAAAGGCATTTATGTGTTTCTCAGCTGTTTTGTTAAGTGTCCAGGTCTCACAGGTATATGTTGCCATGGGAAAGATGCATGCGCTTAAAAATCTTATTTTTGTAGTTTTATTTGTTCCTCTCTACAGATTCTTTAGTTGCTTTACTTTATGGAGAGCGATATATGGAATCCTTTTAATTTCCTTCCTTGTATCTCCATTATTAGTAGTGATCCAAGATATTCAAAACTTTCTTGCAATATTTCCTCATTGATACATATTTCAGCTGCCTTGTTTGTTTTGTCAGTTGTAATCAGTTTAGTTTTCTTCGCATTAAGATTGAGGTTTTACTCTTCGCTGTTCTTTACGAACTGACATAATTAGTTTTTTTCCGTTCTTTTTTGTGCTATGGACAGTAATACTGTGTCATCAGCATATCTAATCTCTGGTATTTCATAACCTCCAATTTTTATGGCATAGTAATATTCTTTGTCTACATCATCTCTAACATTCCTCATTATGTCTTCAGTATACAAGTTAAATAAGTAAGGTGACAATATGCACCCCTGACGGAGCCCTTTTTTGTGTCAAACCAGGTTGTTTTTTCACCATTTACTCTCACTGCTGCCTGTTGGTCTAGATACAGCAGTGATATTAATTGTATCAAATGTGTTGGAAATCTCATTTTTTCCATTATTTCCCAATGTTTCTGGTGTTGTACACAATCAAATGCCTTTGAATAGTCTTTGAATATATATTAAATATAGATCCACATTAAATTCTCTGCATTTCTCTCATTATTAATCTTATAATGAATATATCTACATTGCCTAAAACCAGCTTGGACCATAATGACTTCTATTTTCTTTCGAAGTCTACCCATTATGATTTTGAACAGAATTTTACTGGCATGGCTAACCAGGGCAACAGTTCTGTAGTTTGTGCATATTTCAAGTTACTCATTTTTGGCAGTGGTATGAATACAGTTCTTTTCCATTCTTTTGGCCAAATACCTGAATGCCATATCTTTTTATATAGTGCATGATAGATTGTTGCACATTCCTTTCCTCCTGCTTTAATAAGTTCAGCTGTTATCTTATCACATCCTTCTAGCCGTACTGCACCAAATATTTTGATGTAGCGTGCATCTGTCTGCTAGTTACAGACACGACAATAATTTAAGTACTTCGCAATTATGTAAATCCGCCACCCAGATGGTAAACTGTACTACTTTTCCTTACTCTATCTTCTGATTACATTTTAAATTTTAATATGTAACTGAGGAATTTGAATATGTAACTGACAACAAACACATCTCAACAGTTTGAGAACCACTAACACTCAAACTGATAATAGCAATTTCACATATTTATTATGGGAAAAATGAGTGGTGAATAAGTGAAGATGTAGCAATAAATAGGTGAATAATCAAACTCCTCTCCAAACGAGAACTAATTCGCCATGAAGGGAGGGAGTGGGCAACAATCACTCTCAACTAGGAAAAACAGGCATTCAACATGATAGAATAAGAGCCAAATTACTAACTCACTGAAAATTACATGGATCCTTAAATACAACTTCACATCACCAAAAATATCGGACTTAAAGTCCTCACAAATCTCAATATTTCACATTTCTTCTGTTACAAACTATTTCTAACAACTCGTAGCTGCATCAGAAATTTACACATTGGATCCATGAGGAAGAAAAGAAACTAAAAGTTCACGTCCTAGCATCCTATCTGAAACATCTTTCTCAGTCAACCTCTTCATAATGAATGAATGAATGAATGAATGAATGCCTCTCAAGCTACCAGTCAATCTAATCGTAATCATAATCCTTTTTCTACGTAAGAGTTTGGTCCTTAAATATCAACCACAGTTCATATTCCTAAATCTTCCCACAGTTTCTATCCCGAGAATCACTCTGCCCGTGATTCTACCTGTTTACGACCTTCATCTCGAAAATAACTTATCTGTTACTAACATGTCAAGGCTAAGTTCATAAAAATTCCCGCAGAGTTTAACATCTCAACCCTGACCTTTTAATTGCACTCTTATACAACAAAAAATACCAAGGGCTTTAAATCAAATGGTCAAAATATTAAAATACGCCGGAAGATATCTATTTTATGACAATCCAAGCACTGTAACAGTAAATTTTCCAATATACCGTTATATCCTGATGATTTACCATTTTTTTCAGATTCTTTATTGCCCATAAAACTTCTTCTGTTGTCGGTTCGGGTTCTTTGTCCTCCAATAATAATTCACACTGTTGATTTAAGCTTTCACAGTCGGTTGTTTCATACATTCCTCTGCAATATTCCTTCCATCTTTCTAGAATTTCCTCTCTCTCTTTCAACGTATTCCCCACCTCGTCACAAATTACATTTAGCTTAGGTGTGACATTTCTCGTCAATGTCTTCATTTCTTTAAACATTTCACCATCTCTTCCACAGTTCTTATGTCCTTCTATTCTTTCACAACAATCTTGTATGTATTGTTTTTGTTGTTGTTTTTTTTTGGTCTTTTCTTATGTTTCTTCGTACTTCTTTTTATAAAGATTTATATTCCTCTTTGTTGTTGTTAACTTTCCATCTCTATCTAGCTTTGGTAAAAATACAACAGGATAAAGTCATCAGAAGCTGGATTGCATTCTCGAGCTGGTACAAATGGTTGACACATAATGATGAAGCAATGAGTGGCGGCAAAAATGGAACTACGTTAGAATGCTAAGGAAGCTATTTAAAAAAAGGAATCTGTTATTTGTGAAAAATGCGTTCCCTTTTATTTTTGTGAAAGACAATCGACTTGAACTTACTAGTGTAAGAAGAAAAGGGAACCTGCTGTTTCTGAAGAATGCGTTCCCTCCTATTTTTGTGAAAGACAAGGGGTTGAACTTAGCAGTTGATGAAGTAGGGGAAACTTACCTTCTGTTTATGAAGGACAATGCTCTAAGAGAAAAGAGGCGTTACTGTCCATTAGTGAATAAGACCATTTTCAAAATGGGGAAAAAGGGTTTTTATTTGTAGACAAATGGGACTATCGAATCTACTATTTATGAGACGAAGAGTGAATAGACATCCTTCTTTGTTGTACTCCACGTTTCTGATCCATACATGACAGCTGGTCTTTTATAGTTTTGTAGATTGTTATTTTGGTGTTTTGGGACAGGATTTTTTGGATTTTAACAGGTGTTGCAAGACAAAGTATATTTTATTCCCTATCTATAATCTGGTTTTAAGTTCCTTGCTTACCATGTTGCTTCTGTTGAAGGTTGTGCCTAGAGATTTGTATGTTTCTGTTTTCCTGATGGCCATATCTCCAGCATTTATATATCTCTCTCTCTCTCTGAACCTTAAGTGCCCAGGGCACATGGGGCTTCCGCAAGGGTTTTCCACAAATGCCTGTCTTTCGCCTTTTTTTCTGCTCTTGCCCAGGTGAGCCCTCTATTGCTCAACATCCTTTCTGTTGTTCTTCTCCATGTCTCTTTTGGTCTACCCTTACTTCTGCTCCCCTGTGGTGTCCATCTTAGTGCTATTTTTGGTAGTGAGTTGTCAGTCATTCGGAGCACATGTCCCAACCATCGCCAGCGTCTTTCCTCAATAATTGTTGTCAGTGGTTTCATCTGCATTTCTGCCAATAAAATGTTATTCTTATGGTGTTTGGCCAAAATATTTTTTTAATTCTACGTAAACATTTAGTCTGGAAAGAATTCAACTTGTTTTCTATGGTTTTGGTGATTTTCCAGCATTCACTTCCATAGAGTAGTACACTTAGAACATTACTCTTAAATATCCTGATTTTCATATTTATGCTTAGTTTATTTGATTTCCATATATTCTGTAGCATTGCAAAAGCCTGGTTTGCTCTAGTAAGTCTGCTGTTGATGTCCTCTGTGCTGTCTCCATTTTCTACTACTCTGCTGCCAAGGTATACAAATTCGTTGACCTCCTCCACTAACTTGTTATCTACTCTCAGTACATTTCTGTTGTTCACATTTTGCTTCATTAACTTTGTCTTTCCTACATTGATCTTTAGTCCTATGTTGCCAGCATTTATATAATCTGGATAATCTTGCCTCTGTCTTATCTTGGTTAACGGTAAAGTTCACTTTTAGTGCCTAATCTCTCCGTTACGCGTATATGCAAGTATTGGTGATTTCTTGCAGTTTCCCTGATTAGATCGATGTTGTCAGCATATCCAAGTATTTTCGTTGATTACTGTAAAGATAACGCTGTATATATATATATATATATATATATATATATACTGTTAAATAAGAAAAAAAAGAAACGCATATAAGTATCATTTTTTAAATATGTTATGACTATTTTTTTTCCTGGGTATCTCAAACGAAACCAAAAATTGTCACCAAGACAATATATTAAGATATGATTTAGCGTGAATTTTGCTATTCTCGTGTATAGTCAGAACGCAGTAGCTGCCTTTGCTAATCACGCAATTTTTTTTTACCCTAACTCACGTTGCTTTTATGGAAAGTCGTGATTTTTGTGGTGAGCAAAACTCACTTACCGCGCAAATGAAATCCTATAAAAGTATGAGGTTACACAAACAAATTCAGTTAATTTTCAAGCAGACAATTATGGCGCGTCTATCGCGAAATTTACGAAACATTGCTATTGGTCGCCTGCAAGCAGGAGAAAGTCAAAGTCAGTTTG